>OZ019975.1:16105624-17568128 GCA_963970395.1 Ephialtes manifestator
TTTCATTATATGAATTAAAAATTTTCTCTATTAGAAAGCAATAATAATAATAACAACAATAAATCGAACGTTTCACCAAGATATGCTAACAAATATTTCGCAAAATCTAGGCCATCGATATGCCGATAGGAACGAAAGGAATTCATGTATAACTGGACCACGTGGATGTTGTAAAAAAAAAACGAAAAGAGATAAGTAGCAGTGGTCCAGTTCGTGCAATTGTTGGGTGCATCCCTTTCTCTCCCATAGCGTGGATAGGCGGAGTAGCTTGCGGCTCATATGGAAAGATCTCGAGCCTCGAGACCGGTCGACTTGAGACGAATCACCTGAGAGGTTTCTTTTTCATCCTTTTCGCTTCCTCTTAAGGGGGAAAAAAAGCAATCTGACCACGCGACTATGGTGAAGACCAGAACGCGTATCGGACGACAATAATTAAACGTCTCGTGTAGTAGAATTGTAGGGTTGGGGGCTGCTGGTCTGGTGGGGACCGAATACTATACTTCGCTTCAAGAATCGCGAGAAAAGCCAAGCCCTCGTTCACGTTCATCAGTCTCCGGACGGCGCTTGACACACGAGATTGTCGAATCATCGTTGTGGTCTTGCACGTCGGTTACCGGACGTAAATTGTAAAATTCTTCGCCACATATATTTCTAGTGTCTCCGAACGGTACGTCAACAATGTATTGCAAAAGTTTGTCAACGTTGCCACAAAAAGCTGTGAATTTTCCTCCACGTGTTCTCAATTCTGCCTTGAAAATCGAAGATTAATTAATATTAAATGTCAAATTTAAGTTTTTCTCATTAACACCAGCAAATCTTTTTTTTAATTTTCTAAAGAAAACGTTTTGCTAGTGTCTCGAACGGTACGTCAAAAATGTATTGCAAAAGTTTGTCAACGCTGGCACAAAAAGCTGTGAATTTTCCTCCACGTGTTCTCAATTCTGGCGTGAAAATCGAAGGTTAATTAATATTAAATGCCAAATTTAAGTTTGTCTCATTAACACCAGTAAACCGTTTTTTTTGTTTTTTAAAGAATTTTTAAAGATAACGTTTTGCCAGTGTCTCGAACGGTACGTCAACAATGTATTGCAAAAGTTTGTCAACGTTGGTACAAAAAGATGTGAATTTTTCTCCACGTGTTTTCAGTTTTGCCTTGAAAATCGAAGGTTAATTAATATAAAATGTCAAATTTAAGTTTTTCTCATTAAAACCAGGAAATAAATTTTTATTTTTTTAAAGCAAATTTAATTTAGTTGCATTGATATATTGTTTGCACACATGCGAACAAGACGTGAAACTATTTTGTGGAGCGCCACTGTGTGCTTTCCATGTGACGACGATTTATTAAACAAGCATTCGCAGGTGCGCTTGTCAAACGATATTTCGTTGACGTATATAGACATTCGAAAAACACGTGTTAACCTGGCCTCGGGAGACGTACAATAAGTAGCTTGCCGATTTTTTTCTTTCAACAATCGTCGAAGGGCTTTTGTTGAGAACAGCGTGACTATCGTCGATACAATATTCCGACTATGAAACGTGACCGTACATCGATAAGCTCCGGTTAGTGAAAAACAAGT
The DNA here is from genome assembly GCA_963970395.1 of Ephialtes manifestator. Lineage (NCBI taxonomy): Eukaryota > Metazoa > Arthropoda > Insecta > Hymenoptera > Ichneumonidae > Ephialtes > Ephialtes manifestator. The sequence goes on from OZ019975.1 coordinate 16,107,205, forward strand.
TCCTCGGACTTTTCTTATTTACGTAAGGGACACTCAAATTTTGTCCTCGATAACTATAAAGTGACAGCAATTTCTTTTAAGTCTATGCGATTTTTTGTTTTAGTTAGAGAAATCGGTTTGATGTGCTCATTCGAATCAAATATGAGATCTATTTGATATAAATAAAATTTAATTTAGATCAAATACTTTTTATTTGAAATTAATATGATCTTTTTAAGTGAAATTCTTCTCTATTGAAATAAGATTCTATTATGCTGACTGTTTAAGAAGAAATTTATTTAATGACCGCCCTAATAGAATTTTATTTAAATTTAAAAAAAAATGATTAACTTTAAATAAATCTGAAATTTTATTCAAATATCCCATCAAAGCCGTTTCTCTGTGTGTATAAGACAAGAGAATAGTAAGAACAATTTTTTATTTACCGTAACGACAAAATATTTCCATTAAAATCCGGGAGTGGATTTTTTTTGGATTGCAATACTTTCTCCTTTTACACACTTCATATGTGATGGGAGATAAAAAAATTGCATGGATTAAAAATGAATAGTTGTCACGTCGTAGGTGCCGAGACTTCCATAATGTGAACAAATCTGTTGATATCAATTGATTACCAATTTTTTAGTTACCGTAACTACAAAAAAAAGTTACATAAATTCAAAACGAATAGCTGCCAATTTCTTGTTATCGGAATATCTGCAATTTTTTCGGAGTGAACAAACCTGTTGATACTGTTTGATCGAAATGCCTGTGTATGTTGATAGAAAAAAATCGACATGAGATTTTTCAGCGAAAGTTCTATCGTCGGTAATTATAAAGTGACAGCGATTCATTTTAAGTCTATGCAACTGTTTTTTATAGTTACGATAAGAAAAAAAAGTATTCGCTACTATAAAAATATAGTAAAAACAGTTTTTTAATTACCGTAACTACAAAAAGAAATTGCATCAATTTAACATAAATAGCTGTCACTTTATAGTTGTCGGAACTTCCACAATTTCCCTCAGTGAACAAACCGGTTTAAATTAATTGAACGACATACTTGTGAACGTCGATTTTTTTCATTCAACTAACGTTGAAGGATTTTTCTCTAGTGTGGCTATCGTCGTTATAATATTCGGCGTATGAAAAGTGACCGTACATCATTAAGTTCCGATTAGTGAAAAACAAGATGCTCGGACTTTTCATATTTACGTAAGAAACAAACCTGTTTATATTAATTGATTGACATACCGCTGTGAAATGTCTAAGAAATAAATTATTCTACGTAAGTTGAATGTGCTTGACGAACGGACGACCCATTACCCGGTTTGGATACCTCTTCGGGTCAACGAATTCGGTTGAATAACATGCTGAAATGTGCGTAGTGAATATAGCCACACGTAAATAGTTTTCATTCTTATAATACTTTGGAACGCGATTCATTAGGTATATTGTAGTTATTAAAAAAATTGTTATACAAGTTTTTATCGGACTTTTGTGCAACTTTAATTGTAATCAATAATAATAATGAAGTATGAAAAAAAATTAATAGTGCCCATCGAATTTTAATTCTTAGAAGTTAATCTGTTCCTAAATTATTTGCCATCGAATGTTTCATTGGTTCATTTGAATAATTCGTCAATAAATTTTTTCTGACCTAACTTTTTTTTCATTTATAAATAATTTGTGCATTTTTCCGAATACGTATGAATTATTTGACAATTTTGTGTATTAAAACGCAGTTTTATTGTCCATCCAATATTCAATTTTCAGAAGCTAATCGTTTTCTAAATTATTTGCTATCAAAAATTTCATTGGTTCATTTGAATAATTCGTGGATTAATTTTTTCTAACGTAACTTTTATTTTTCTATTGACGAAGATTTATTAATTTCCCCGAATACGTATTAATTATTTCAGTATGTGGTGGATTAAAAAGCAATTTTTGAAAATGACGGACGATTCAAGGTGTTCGCAATTTTTTAATATTCCCAATATAAAAAGACTCCAAACATTTCCCGTTCGTTCGATGAACCAAAGTGGTCATTAATTCGTAATTATCGTTCAAATGTAAGAAAAGTGTCGCTTAAGGGTTAACAAAAAATAAATGAAATGCGTATGCGAGTACTCGATAGTGCTAATGTACATTTAACGAGTCACACGGAAAATGTATATTATTAGAAGTGATTCAATATAAAGAACGTTGTTTCGTTAACCTCGTGGGTTAAGTGCTGTAATGTGAGATCAACGGCCACTTCACCTCGTCATCTCCGTGAGCTTAATGATATCGTAAAATCACACCAACTCCCAGTCGCGAGCACTCGATGATAAAGGCGATAAAATAAATAAAAAATAGAAAGAAAATGAATGCAGAATGTAGGCTGCACCGATTGATTGACGATTATGGAATATTTTTGAGTTGGCAGAACTGAAACATTATTTACGAAAAAAAAAATAGACCGCCAAGAATCAATGAAAAATTAATAATAACAATATTCGGTCACGCCTATAACATACTAAGGATAATATCTGACGATAAATTAACGATTGTGAATCAATTCTGCCAGGGCCACGGTGGCGTAATTGGTAACGCACCAGACTAGAATTCTGGGTGTTCCCGGTGCGAACCCGGGTCGTGGCGGATTTTTTTCACAATTTGTTTGAGATAAATTTCGTCGATTGTGGCTGCTTGATGAATTAATTTATTTTTTTAAGCAGCTACAGTCGATATTTGTAAGAGATTCGCATTAGTGAAATTTGAATTAGGCACGCCTATAACATACAAAGATTATTTACGAAGGTTAGAGAGCTTTCGTCAGAGAAGCATTAATTTTTAGTGACCGTTAATTGATTAACGTTAATTTACGAAAATTTATAAAGTTCATTTTATTTTTTTTATAAGCATAATATATCTTGTTTCTCTACTGATCCGGGTAATTATATCTCTTGAAAGTCTTTCTGCAAATTAGTCTAGATATCTAGATATTTGGCAAGAATACTCGTTAAAAAAAAGTACAGCCTATTATTTAACAATACAACAAAAATAATATACAAGCGTATGACTGTAATTGTTTTACGTTTAAGAATATCGAATACATAAAAGCTCAATTCGTAGAACATCTTTCAAAAACGAGAATAACGCTGGCTGTATTAACAAAAATAAAAAATTACCGAATATTCTAGAGAAGTAAAACTGAAAAATAACTCTTAGAAAATTTCCCACTTAAAGTTCCCAGTTAAAGACACATGCTGGCATCAATCAGAGTTGTAAATCCCCATTAATTCATGAGATATAGTTTACAGTACAATTTGTTTTGTAATTATGATTTCATAATAATAATATGTAGTGACTATAAAATAGAGTGTAAACATTTGAATAGCTGAAAAAACTACTAATTTTCGCTTTAATATTGCAAGAAATAGTGGAAAAAATGACTGTGAATTTTTATTGAAAAATAATAATTTTTGCAGCCATTCTAAAGTTTAATCATCGCATTACAATCGCTACATGTTATTATTATAAAATCATAATTATAGAGCTGATCGTATCATCATCATTATTTCTATAAGTATTAGGCATTTACAACTCTGGTATCAATTAACTCAAAAATAAGAAAATGTTTCAGAACCGATTTGGCTATTGCCGCGCGCTTTTTATTTTTCTTAATTTTCAGGTACTTTTCTGAATCAAAATAATGTAAAAGTGATATTTTTGGCAAATTAACTTCAATATGTATTAAATGTAAATGTATTTTGTTCAGAATGTCGGGAATAGAATTTTTTAAAAAGCTTTTCAAAATCGCTATCCGCTTGATGCAACAAATATACGAGGAGTCAGTTAAAAGGATAAGAGCGAGAACTGGTGCTAAACTTTTTTTTTCTATTCTGAACCACCTCAAGAACATCCAACGATGAGACCTCAGAATACTTAACTCCATTCCTCCTTCTAACGTTCAGAATTCCGCGCAGCGCAGTAAAAAGACACTGTATGGAGTAACTTGTTCCACCGGGTTTTTAGAGGAAGGGCAAATTCCACCTGTACTGAAGCACCGCCCTTGAATTCTACACGCGACTTGCATTGTATTATAAAATTAATAGACCACAACGAACACGGGACCTGCTCCCAAAAATTCTATACTCTTTCTATGGTAGACTACACACGAAATTTAATTCGCAGAGACAAAGCTAGAGAATTCATACTAAACGGTATTAGTATAGCATTTCACCGGTTGTCACTGCGTGATCAAAATGATGGTGACGGAAAAGGATAGACCACTTTTTACGGTATCCGCTAAAATTACGTAAGCCTTTACTACACGGAAAAAAAAGATTAGTTGCCATAACCAAGAAATAAGTTGACACAACCAATCGATTATTCTATTTATCGTACAACTCAAATGGTAATACCAACGATTCAAATGATAATACCGACGATTCGAATGGTAGTCCCAACTATTCGAGTGGTAGTCCCAACGATTGGATTAGTTAACTTAACTAATCTCGCGAGAACTAATCGTGAATAGTTGAGGTTACTATTCGATATGGTTGAGGCAACTAATTTTTTAGACATTGTGTACAGCAAATCGAAAACGTAGTTGCCACAACCAAACATTTCCTTCCGTGTAGGTTTAACTGAAGGCATCATTTCTTTTTCCGGTATCCACCAAAACTAGCAAATCTATATAGTATACTTTTTTCATATTATTATAAAAGGTTACGGGCGCTTCAGCGCCCGTCCTCTTATGTCAAATTCGGCACCAAACTGACCTTGTTTACCACGGACTTTCCTAGCAACCTATCACAGAACGAATAAAACGATGACAATGCTTTCCGTTACTCATGAACTTTTTAAAGGAGGAAATATTAAAAGGTTACGGTCGCTGCAGCGCTCGTTCTCTCATGTCAAGTTTGACATCAAACTGAACTTGTTTACCGCGGACTTTCCTAGCAACCAATCACAGGACGAATAAAACGATGACAATGCTTTCCGGTACTCATGAACTTTTTAAAGGAGGAATTATTATTTATCGAAAAATCAGCATCGCTCATTTTTACTTCCTCATAGAGGAAGCTTTTTTTAATTGATTTAATGTCATAATCAAAACGATCCGTTATCTCGATCGGTGGGTAACACTCATTCTGATATTTTGAATGTAGTGGCGAATGATTATTTATGCAAAAAAGGCAGGTACAATAATTTAGCATGTATATTTGAGAAGTTTTAAAACACGTTTACAACATATAAACTTAGTATAAGAATGAAAAAGTTGACGAAGTAAATAACATTTAAGGTCGATTATAAAATCCATCAATTTTTTCCCCGGCCAAAATCGCAAAATTGTCGCATATAATTTGATTTCTATATCAAGACGGCTCAAAGTTTGTAGAAATGATCCAGATTGTATAATTCACGTTACATCACAATTCATAAATTAATAATCAATAATTTAGCACAATATCGACTCAGCATGCCCAGTGGGTCATTGTAATTCCGTCAATCCTGAGAGTTGGTTGGAAACGATCGGTATTGTGGCCATTACAGGCTCGGCTATACGTGTTCGTATTGTTGTGGTTCGGCTATACGTGTATCAAATATAATTTGATTTCAATATCAACAAGACTCAACTTTTTATCGTGGAAAATAAAGTAGTAAATAGCAAATTGGTATGCCATGCAAATAAGGTATCGATCAAGGGCGAAGTAAATAATATTTAAAGTCAATAACAAAATCCCATACATTTTTTTCTCCGGCCAAAATCGCAAAATTATCGCATATAACTTGATTTCAATATCGTCAAGTCTCAAAGTTTGTAGAAATGTTACAGATTGTATAATTCACTTTGGATCACAATTCATAAATTAACAATCTGTAATTTAGAACAAATTCGGCTCAACATGCGCAGTGGGTCATTGTAGTTCAGTCTCCCCGTAGATTTGGTTGTGCACGATCGGAATTGTGGTCATTGGCTATAGTTCGGCTATACGTGCAACTTTTTTTCGTGGGAAAAAAGTAGTAAACAGCGAATTGATATGCCGTGTGAGCAAAGTTTTGATCAAGGACGAAGTAAATAATATTTAAAGTCGATAACAAACAGAGTTGTAAATGCCTAATACTTATAGAAATAATGATGATGATACGATCAGCACTATAATTATGATTTTATAATAATAATTGTTATAATAAATGAATCTTTTTCTCCGACTAAAATCGCAGAATTCTCTCATACAGTAGAGCGTTGATTATCCGAACTAATTGAGACCGACTATTGTTCGCATAATCGACAATTCGGATGACCGAACATCAATATTTTCTGAAGGGGGAGGGAGAAACTAAAACTTAAGCTTAAAATATTAAAATATATACGTACAATATAATACACACATATATATAATATGTATGTATTTATCAAAAATTAATATTTTTATTATATCATTGTTAGTATATATTATATAGTCTGATAAAACCGCCGGGCTCGATATGATATGCTATTTTCTTGGGAAAAAATCGTGGATTTTTTGGGTTTTTTCGTTCTGAAAACCGAAAATTCGGATATACCAAATCGCTGTTCGGATGATTGACGATTCGGATAAACCAAATCATCGTTCGAATGATTGACTTTTCGGATAATCAACGCTCTACTGTAACTTGATTTCAATGTCAACAAGTCTCAAAGTTTGTAGAAATGTTCCAGATTGTATAATGTTATAGTTCAGTCACCCCTTACCCTGAGAGAAACACATAGTAATTTAATAAAAAATATCGTTAGTCCGACGATAATCTAATTATAAACTATAATTCCCAGAAGGAACGTCTGTACTTTATGATTGTAGCAAAAATAATTATAGTAACAATCATCAAAATAATAATAGTTTCAAATATGGCGTTTTGTTGCATATACGATTTCAATGCTTGTTTCCAATAACTTTGCAAGTATCGTTTATTGAACTATATTATCATTGCTTCAACCATAAAATATTGCAACCCTTCCTATATTCGTTTTACCATGTAAAATCGTTAAATCAACGATACGCTTTTCTCTCAGTGTAGATTTGGTTGTGTACGATCGGTATTATGGTCATTGGCTATAGTTCGGCTATACGTGCAACTTTTTTTTCGTGAAAAAAAAGTAGTAAACAGCAAATTGGTATGCCATGCGAGCAAGGTTTCGATCAAGGACAAGGTGTTCCGACATAATAAGGAGTAGCAGAAGACCAAATCGCTCGACCAAATTCAATACTGTTTTCGCGATTAAGAATGATCAATTGTTGTCGCCCAGTCGTGCACGAGTCCTGAACTCGAGGACGGTTTGTTACTCGGTAATTCGCAGTTACACGATGTCCATTCCACAGCCTTGCGGCAATATAACCCAGTATACATGACCAATTCAAATCAGTTACAACTAGTTACGAGTACAGCAGCGTTGCACCCGTTGCAGCGAATAGAACATAAGTGATCCCAGTATTAAATAGTATGTTACTTGGTGCACGGTTTAGTGAAGACCTTGGACTGTATGCTGTTGCAGAAAACCTCTGAATCTTCATATCAAAACGATCAACAGCCGTAAGTGTTGCTGACGGCCGCAACTGGCGAGCCTCTCAGGATGGAGAAAAAAGAGGAGGATATTCGGCTTAAAGTCGAGTATGGTCCCACCATAATGTAAGTACTTCCAAGTAAATTTATGTAAAACTACTCCAGTCAGAAATAGATATTGTGATTTTAAAAGTTGAAATTTAAAGTTTTTTTTTTGTTTTCTTCAATGCCTACAATTGCAAGTGTTTTTAATATAATTATCGGTTTATTTATTTTGCTTCCTCATAGAGGAAGCTGTGTTTTCGTGAATTTTTTTTTTTCGAGATTTTCATATCAGGACACTCAGAATGGTCTAAAACGTCGAGAAAAGTGGTTTAGAAAAAATGTCTGTATGTGTGCGTATGTGCACAATTTTTTGTTAGCACGATAGCTGTCGCAATTTTTAAGATATCGGGTTCAAATTTGAGCCACGAGTAAATCGTCGTTAAACAAGGTGTGGGATTGAATTTGGAGTTAATCCATCAAGGTGTTCAAAATTTATGGCATTTTTAATTTTTTGGAAAATGTCAGCTCGGGCTCTAACTCCCGCAATTTTTATGATATCCGGCTCAAACTTGGAGCAGAAGTGGACTGTTATCAAAAAGTGTTTGGGATTAAATTTGGTATCAATCCGTTAAGGGGTTCATAATTTATGGCATTTAAAATTTTTTTGACATTTATGTTCGTGCTCTAACTTTCACAATTTTTAAGATATCGGGCTCAAATTTGGTCCACGAGTGGACTGTTATTAAATAAAGTTTGGGAGTGAATTTGACATCAATCCGTTAAGGGGTTTCAAATTTATGGCATTTTGAATTTTTTGTTTGTGCTCTAACTTCCGCAATTTTTAAGATATCGGGCTCAAATTTGGTCCACAAGTAGAGTGCGGGTAAACTAAGCATCAGTTCGAATCCTGCGAGAATCTGTCAAGGGGTTCAAAACTAATGCCATTTAACATTTTTTTAAATAAGGCTGCAAAGTAGAACTTTGCAAATTGCTTCCTCATTATTATTGGATTTTTACAAAGCTTCCTCTATAAGGTAGCCAAAATAGATTAACGTGCTTCCTCATAGAGGTAGATTTGTAAAAATCCAATAATAATGAGGAAGCAATTTGCAAAGTTCTACTTTGCAGCCTTTTTTCATAAAACTTTAGGCGATGTGGCACATACTATCGCCCGCCCTTCCTGGGCAAACGTCATTGGCGTTTGATTTCGTAATACATTAGCGCGAAAAAGGCCATATTTTGCCGCCCCTTAAGGAGCAACTTTTTAAAACCTAGAACCATTACAAAAAAAACAGCGCTACAGACCAAACCTCTTAAAAATACGAATTTATGGGAAAATTAGCAAAATTCGAGCTTTTGATAAAATACCATGTTTTCAATCACAGTTTTTATTTTTTTTTTTTTTTAAACAGCTACTTAATCATTTTTTTTAACTCTCGTTTCAGTGACAATGCGCGGTTACCGACGTTGCTGAAGAATTTTCTCGGTATCTACTGGAGGACTTTCATCATAGTATTATGGCCACTTATACTTTTACCCCTAGTCCTACTAAACGAACACGTGGTGAGTTAATCCTTCGAAAATCTCTGTCCTGACCGTAAAATTGATTAATCGGTTTATTGTGTCAAATAATTATTAATTGTGTCCACATTTTGATTCCAGATGTTCAAATGCCTCTACGTTATCTTATTAATGGCAATGTATTGGGTGACGGAGGTTTTGCCACTTCCAATAACAGGACTAATCCCTGTCCTTCTTTACCCTTTGATGGGAATTCTCAGCACAAGCAAGACTTGCGACTGTTACATGAATGACACGACGATGATGTTTATTGGCAGTCTCGTTATAGCAGTCGTAATTGAAAATTCTGGTCTACACATGCGAACGGCTCTGCTGATCATCAAACTGATTGGCTGCAGTCATAGAAAACTGAGCTTGGGACTGTTTTTCGTCACAATGTTCATTTCCATGTGGATATCAAACACCGCAGCTACAGCTATGATGATACCGATTATGGAAACCGTTCTCATGGAACTGGAGGCCGTGAGTGACTCCATAATTATTTTGTTTCCACATAAAGGAAAAAAAAGTTCACAAAAGCAAAGCGTCTTCATGAACTTTTTTTTCGCACACTGAGAGAAATTAAGATGGTACTGGTAACTAATCATCGATAATTATATTTTATTAGACCAGGTGACTATTTTTGTAGTTACATTAACTACGTTGTTGTTAATGTGACTATTTTCGTAGTTACATTAATAGTAACGTAGTTAATGTAACTACAAAATAGTCACCTGGTCTAATAAAATATAATTATCGATGATTAGTTACCAGTACCATCTTAATTTCTCTTTCTCGTAGTTAATGTAACTACGAAAATAGTCACCTGGACTAACAAAATATAATTATCACTGAATAGTTATCAGAACCATCTCAATTTCTCTCATTGCAAATATCAATAAAGGACTATGGATTTTATAGTAATTAGAATTGTACAAGTTCACTTTTGACACATCTGACTAAACGGGTCGAAACTTTAGGTACGTACGTAATATAACGTGCAACGATATTTAGTATCCACTTTAATTTTTTTTAAATGTCTACGGCGTGGGAATATTGAAATTAAGAAAATGTTATATAATTTTCAATTTTTTAAACTTATGTTTAATTTTTTTTTCCAGTTTGAAAAGTAGAGTTTTGCACATTGCTTCCACATTTTGCACCTTTCTCAGAGTCTCCTCTGTGAGCAAGCCAAATTTTATCAATATACGTTGCACAGATACACAAAAAAAATCCCCATATTTGAATATGCCAAGTATGACACTATTTACTGAGAAGCGCGAAAAAACTGGTTCATGCGTAAATCATATTAGCTACTTTTACGCACATTTTTGTAAAATACTTTTTAAGTGTTTTCGCTGGTGTGAAAAATGCCCGTTTTATTGGATTCTTATTATAAGTACTATTTTTTCAACTTTCCAACTCATTTCTGATGATTTGTTTAATTTTCAGCAAGGACTTGGAACAATGTTTATCGAAGACGACAGCACCGCGGAAGGTGCCGAGCCGTACGTTTCAAATTCACTTATATACATCAACCAATAAATTGTGCTGGAATTGAGATTTTTTAATTTTCTATCCGTCGACAGAACGAAGAGGCCGACAAACAGTACAATGGTTTATTATTTGACGGCTGCGTACGCCTCGAGTATCGGTGGTATCGGAACGATGGTAGGATCCGGCACTAATTTGACGATGAAAGGCATCTATGAGGAGTGAGTTTATTGGGATGAAAAGATTTTTTACTTAAGGGTAGGGAGTTAGATCCAAATTGCTGTTATTCATTGGGAGATACTTCACTAGTTTATCTGCTGTCATAAAAAAATATATATATTTTTAAAAATATTATTAAATATATATATATGTTTAAGATTTCTGCATCTTCAAAATAAAACTTCGGCAAGTCATAACTTTCGAATTATAACATCGCAAAAGAAACTAGTAAGTAACAAATGTTCGTTGATAAAAATAGTCTCAGATGGATCATTCTCCGGAAAAGAAAGTGAGTGAAAAATAATGAAGTTGATATTATGTAAATAATGTAGCAATCTATCATTTTTAAATTATAGCATCAAAAAAAGAATCGTACGTAAGATCGAACAGTTATCAAATTCTCCGATGGAGGATTTTTTTAAATTTGTTAAATAAAAAAATTAATTTCCATACCAATAAAGTTTTATCGGTGATGAAAGTTTAAACTGTGACTAGCTATAATTTTTTTATTGCAGCTTCGTTCAAGAAACTGTTAAGGAGTATCTATTAGGGCTGTTCAAAAAAACGTAATTTCTTTATAATCGGTTGCTTCTGAAATGCTGTATTGATTATCACAAAAAAAAGTTTTCGCGAAAGCTGGGAGTTGTGCGCTGATATTAAGTACTGCCGCATCAAGGCCAAAATTCATTAAAAACGTCGATTTTTAGCATTTTTTCTTTTACTTGGTGGACCGCTCATGGAGATTGTGGTTGCTTTCGATAGACTATGAAATTGTGTAAAGACATGTTCGATAATTTTTATACTGCCGCATCGACATTGAAGTTAACAGAATAAAAAAAGAAATCCTTTAAAACATTGAAATATTCATCTGCTCATCGACTATTTCGCGCGTTTTCAAATGACAAAATGACTCATGAAACGGGAGTCCTGTATGCTCAAATTTAGTACTGCCGCATCGATATCGCAGTTTCATGACTCCCGTTTCAAGAGCCATTTTTTCATTTGAAATCGCACGAAATAGTCGATGAGCAAACGAATATTTCAATGTTTTAAAAGATTTAATTTTTTGATTTTGGTAACTTCAATGTCGATGCGGCAGTACTAAACATTATCGAACATGTTTTTGCCCTTACACAATCTCATAGTCTATCGAAAGCAACTACAATCTCCATGAGCGCTTCACCACGTAAAAAAAAAATTATAAAAATCGCCGCTTTTCATGAATTTTGGCCTTGATGTGGCAGTACTTAATATCATCGAACAACTGCCAGCTTTCGTGAAAACATTTTTATTGTAATAATCAATGCAGCATTTCAGGAGCAACCGATTGTAAGAAAATTATGTTTTTTTGAACAGCCCTAGTATCTATCCGTTGTTGAATCTTCTGAGAGACAATTTCTTTTAATTTGTTTTAGGCTTTAAATCAAGGATGTTATTCTTGTACAAGAGATATCAAATTTTGGCCTTCACTATCATTCTCAAGTCGCATCTTGTACCTCGGAAAGTACAGGTTACATGTCTTTTTGCGATAATTTAAAAAAAAAAGTACGTCTACTGGTCGGAAAGATCCGACTAGTGGTCAGAAAATACAACCAAAAATTTTGATTATATTTTATGTTCCTTTCACGGAGCCTTAAATTAACAGTTAGATGCTTTTCGGATATAGCAAAAAAATTTTCGTTACAGGGTTCAAAAGAATATATTTAAAAAAATGATATCAGCAGATAAACAAGTGAAATATCTGTCAATGAATATCAGCAATTTAGGTCTGACTTCCTCCCATTAAATATCATAGATAATCATAGGGAGCATTTGTAATAATTACATAATCATATTTTAGGCGATTCAAGGGCAGCTCAGGCATAAGTTTTGCCTCTTGGATGCTATACTCAGTTCCACCCATGGTGCTCATGGGATTTCTAACTTGGCTCTGGCTCCAAGTGATGTACATGGGACTTTTCCGTTCAAAAAGTGCGGACGCAAAAGCAATTGATATTGGCAAACAGGGCGAGAAAGTTGCCGCATCTGTTATCGATAAAAAGTATAGGGAACTTGGGCCGATAACGTGGCATGAATCTATCGTTGGTTTTCTATTCGTAACGGTAGTTATGCTCTGGTTCTTCCGAAGCCCGGGATTCACGTCAGGATGGCCTCAATTAATCACGAATCTGTGAGTTTATAAATCAAATCTATAACATCGCGTCTAATTAATGCTAAATTCTTCAAAATGTTCTTACTAACTTTTATACATTTATCAAATGTAAGCCATGCTGCAGAACAAAAAATTGGAATGGAACACAAAAAGTAGTAATTAATTATTTTAAAAAATTGAGCAAATTTCGACAAACACGTATTTTTTTACGATTCATTAAAAAAAATCGACCATTTCGATCCAGTTCTGATTCCACACGATTAAAAACATTTTGCTTCCTCGTAGAGAAGAAGCTTTGTACAAAAATTAAAAATAATGAGGGAGCAATATGCACACTGAAAAAAAATGTCATTGATTCAATAAATCCGTCGTTTGCGGGCTGCCAAAAGAAGTATTTTAATTAACTCTAGTTCTTATTCGTTCAATCCCATTTAACAATGAAATAATAAAATATAATTTGCTTATTTTAGAGTTATTATTTCGATCTCGTATGGAATTGGAGGACAGTTCAAATTAAGTTGATAACGCTTGTTTTTGGCAACCCGCAAACGATGGATTTATTGAATCAATCACATTATATTTTCAGTGCAAGGTTCTTTTTTTTTCAAGTAAGTTATACAAGTGCATCCTATTAACCTTATATCTCTGTATTTTTCAGCAAGGTAAAGGATTCCACAGCTGCGATTGGCTTCACCCTTCTACTTTTCATAATACCATCGAAGCTCGATTTTCTCAACGCATTCAGCAAGGATCCTAGCCAGAGGCCGACTAAACCATCGCCAGCTTTAATGACTTGGAAGACCATTCACGAAAAGATGCACTGGAGTCTTATATTCGTCCTCGGAGGTGGTTTTGCTATCGCAGCCGGAAGTACAACCACTAAACTGTCCGAATATCTGGGTGAGACACTGGAAGGACTGCAATTCATGAATCCCATTCTTATACTATTCATCGTTTGTCTATTCGCCGAATCGGTGACGGAACTCACAGCAAATGTTGCCGTGGCTACGATCATCTTGCCAGTATTAGCAGAAATGGTAAATTATGCAATTCCTTCTCTTCCAAATCCAAAGTTAAGGGGGTATTCAAGTTGGAAATGGCATAATAATAATTTGGTGCATTTAAAATATTGTCGGGTTAGGATTGATATATGGAAACCAAATTACCAGGCCAGGTTATAATATGTACTAGATAACTTTTATTTAAAAAAAGACAACAATGAAAACGGTTACCACGATTCCTCTGTAACCGCTCATCCGATCGATTCCAAATTCATATAGTACCTTCATAACATTATTATCTAATCGTTCACCGAATTGATTTTCAATCATTTGTAATTTGTCCAAAATATTTATTTTTTACACTACTGATATACATTTTCGATGTTCTTATAGTTATTTTATTATGTAAAAAAAAGTTAGATTAGAAACCCGTTCTCTGAAACCTTAGATAATAATGTTATGAGTACCATATAAATTTGAAATCGATCAGTTGAGCGGTTACAGAGATATCGGGATTACCGTTTTTATTGTTGCTCGGGCAGTGCCTCGATCCTACATATCCCAACTAAACACAGACGGTATTGAACACGGGCAACTGCATACAAATCAACTGGACACGTTACCAGTTCGACACGGCAGAACTCGACACAGTACTAACTGGACACGGTGCAACACGACACGACAGAACCCGACACAGCACTAACTGGACACGGCGTAACTCGACACGGCAAAACTTGACACATCACCAACTGGACACAGCAAAACTCGACAAACATCAGTTTGACACCGAAAGCCTGTCCAGTGACTCAATTGAACACAGACCTCATTGGACACAGACGAGTCGTTTGGTAATCCAGCTTTGTTCCAATTGGACACAGACCCAAAAGAACAGACGCAATTGACGAGTGCGTCCTTTGGAGTCTGTGTGCAATTGGAACAAAGCTGGATTACCAAACGTCTCTTTGGTGTCCAATGAGATCTGTGTTCAATTGAGCCATTGGAGAGTCTTTCGGTTTCGAACTAATGTTTGTCGAGTTTTGCTGTGTCCAGTTGGTGATGTGTCGAGTTTTGCCGTGTCGAGTTGCGCCATGTCCAGTTAGTGCTGTGTCGAGTTTTGCCGTGTCGAGTTGCACCGTATGTAGTTATTGCTGTGTCGAGTTCTGCCGTGTCGAACTGGTAACGTGTCCAGTTGATTTGTATGCAGTTGCCCGTGTTCAATACCTTCTGTGTTTAGTTGGGATATGTAGGATCGAGCCACTGCCGTTGCTCGTCGCATTTTTGATGATACGTGCCATTTTTTTTTAATAAAGCGTAATTAATACACATTTTAACCTGGCCTGGTAAGTTGATTTCCATTTATTAATACCGAGCCAACTGTGTTTCAAAGGCATTACTGTATTTCAGCTTGAATAATCACTTAAATCATCAGATTTTACTCTTATACGGTTATTTTTATTTGTTTTTCGGTATCTTCTGCAGTGCGTCGCCGTACGAATTCATCCTTTGTTCCTGATGATGCCAGCTGCTATCTGCTGTTCATTTTCTTTTCATCTACCAGTTGGCACTCCTCCTAACGCAATTGCTTCTGCCGCTGGACACATCAAAACCAGAGATTTTATTATAGCCGGAATAGGACCAAGTATAATCACTCTCATTGTCACAACTGCTGCATTCTCCACGTGGGGAGTCTATGTATTCAATCTACATGAATTTCCCGAATGGGCAGTCAAGGTAAATCATAACTTAACTGAAATGGTTCCTTGACAAAATATTAAGTTTTCATTTTCATAACCCATCGTCTGACATAAGAAATTTTCATCCTTGACACGTTGGACTGGTCGTGTCTAACAAATGACGCTTTTGACACTTTGAGCATACTCTTAATCTGTGCACAGATTATACGAGCGTTACATGCCAAGGAATATTCCAACTCAAACTGTTTTGTACATAATTCTACACCTAGAAAAATCTGATAGTTTTAAATAAATCAACGATTAAAAATGTTGTGCCTTTCTGTCATTAGATTTAAGATACATTTACTTTGTACGAAAATGACCTAATAACAATCGACCTGCTTCTTTAATTGGGGGCAAGTGAAAAATGTATTAAGAAAAAAAGTAAAATAAGTTTCAGGAATTTTTCTTTTTCGAGATGTATGCCTTGAAAAAAGAAATTGGTACGTGTCTTTCTTTGTATGGATGCTAGAAAAGAAACCTTACAAAGAATTTGTATGACAGCCTGAGTGTTGCTGAAATAAATAGAACTGGGACTCTGATCACAGACCACAACTCGAACCTCCAAATATGTCCTTTTTCTAGCGGCCTCGAAATATATATATATATATATATATATATATATATATATATATATATATATATATATATATATATATATATATAAAATCGTCGTGTGAAGGTAACATTTCTTTTTTAACTTGGCGTCGAGTCGCTACCGCGATTCTTGATTGTTAATATAGAGATTAGGCTTTATAGGAACACACGGTATGACGATCGCCTTGATATACTTCACAGTAAACGTGACAGTAGAGAGTCTTGACAGGACTTTGACTGCGAGCAGACGTGCCAACGAAAGCGATCAAGATAAATAGAAGCCTTTGTAATTAATTATATCCGCCCCACAAACAAATATCCGCTTTATTCATTCGCTCGGTCGTAACATTGGTGTCAGAAGTGGTTTTGAATCTTTGCGACTTTAATTCGTTAGTGGTTGAATCAGAATTAGTATCGTGAGACGTGAAGAATATTGAGATGTCGACGATAGTGACGAGAAGTCAAGATCAACGAGGAATTATTTCGTCAGAAAATAGGAATCAGGAATCGGATTATATTTCCAGAAAAGAGTTTCATAAAATAATCAATGAATTGCGGAAGAAACAAGAGGAAGAAATGTTGAGAATTCGGATGCAAGCTATGGAAATAGCGAAGGAGTCAGTGATGTGTGTTACACAAAACAAGGTGATCGTTCGAAATACTAACGCCTGTAATTGTGCTGCTAGCTCGCTTCCTCTCGCTATTGATAGATCTGCTTCGAGGACTGTAGAAAATTCGTATGCAACAGAGAGTGAGGGAGAAATTTTACATTCAGTTCACAAGAGTCATCTTGAACTAGACACGTTTGACGGTTCCGGCTCATGGAACCAATACGTCAAACAATTCGAGATGATTTCGAATTATAATCGGTACTCACAGGAAGAAAAGGTTGTTGCGTTCGTGTCTTCGCTTCGTGGCTCGGCAAGAGCAATTTTACTTAACTTGTCACACGAAGAAGTCAAGGACTTTCAAAAAGTTAAAAAGGAAGTCGATTTTAGTTTTGGCGAGGATCATTTCCCTAAAATCAGTTATTCTGAATTCCGCAATAGGAAACAAGGCAAAAAGGAAGGCTTCAGAAGCTTCGCATCAGATCTTCAACGATTGGTCAGATTAGCACACCCCGAGTGTAACGAGGAAATTAAGGATCATGTTGCCTATCGCCAGTTCGTTTCAGGAGTTTTTGATCGAGAAATTAGAATCATTCTGAGGTTAGAAGGCGTTTCATCTTTGCGAAAAGCTTTAACACGGGCTGAGGAAATTCAGGCGATCCATGCTATTGAGAAGAAACAAAGGGAACATGAGTGTAGAGCGAAAAGGGGCTATAAAAAATCGAATCACATTAGATTGAGTAATTCAACTTCGAATTTAGCTTGCGAACAGGTTTCTATTTCATTGAAAAACGGAAAATGTTGGTTTTGTGATGAGGAAGACCACATAAAAAAGTTTTGTCCGCATCGAAGACGTCGTGTCTAGATTTTTGAGTCTATTAGGTTTGAACTGAAGCTTATGAATTGGTAACCAAAAAACGGAATGGAATTGAATCGTTTTTAGTGAGTTCTCTCAGAATTATAACAGTCATTAGATCAGAGAGGGTCAATGTTGGAAAGAGTATAGATTGCTCGTCTGGAGCCTTGGATGTGCGACGAATGTCATCCTGGAAGGTTTCCGGAGATTCTATAAAATAATTTTTTATGGATTGTCTATCTGTGGGCCTTGAACGTTGTAACGTTGGACTGCTGATGATTCTGATGGTCAGATCGATGGTAACACTGTGAGAAGATCATCTTCGGTTTAGCAGTGGTCGATGTTAGAGTCTTTCCGGGTAGACATTGATTACGGATTATGGTTGTGTAGACGATTATGTTGAACACGATTAGGCGATCGAATTCCAAGGATATTTTATTGTTAGTGAGCTTAAGACACTACGTTTCAAAAATAAGTAGAAGAATAGATTTTGACGAATGGCTTTGCTTGATTGAGAGCGGATCCCTATTATTTTCCGATATCTACGGGTTTAAAAATGTGTGTCACAGGTTTTCCTTGTTCCCGAGTTTTCCGCCTGGAAAGCATTTCAAGGTTTGGAAACTTGACTAATTGTGAAACGAATGGATGTGGCTACGAAGGATACGTGCAAAAAAAATGAAGACGATGTTAAATTATTGTGAATTGGGGGCAAGCATCAATATCTTTCAATACAAAAATGCAATTTTTTTCGTACTTTCGGCCAAGTATAAAGAAAAATAGTATATACTACACAGGCAGAAATTTGAGAGCCCTGAACTGCACTCCATGATGCCCTCGGCTACGCCTCGGGCATCATTGCGCGCAGTGCGGGAGTCTCAACTTTCTGCCCTTGTAGTGTAATATACTATATTTAAACTCAGACCTGACAAAGAGGAATAGGAAAGAAATGGAATTATTCAGTTTTTATATGATCATGATAATAATAAGTACAGGATAAAATGTGAGTATTTAAATTTGTAAACACTGTTCTGCCCAGGGTTTTCGGCCATGATTTTCCCTGTGGTCATGGTCAAATGTCAGGACAGTGTAGGTTCAAAGACTTTTCCAAAAAGATTTAGGATGGTGGACTGTGGCACATCATAGGGTGAATAGGTAGTTGCCGGGCGGCAACTCTATGAGGAGGAGAGTAGTGTTATGAATATAGAGATTACGCTTTACACGAATACACGGTATGATGATCGACAAACGAATACTTGATATACTTCACAGTAAACGTGACAGAAGAGAGTCTTGACAGGACTTTGACCTCGAGCAGACTGCGAACCAGAAGAACAGAAAGTGATCAAGATAAATAGAAGCCTTTGTAATGAATAATATCCGCCCTGCAAACAAATATCCGCTTTATTCATTCGCTCGATCGTAACAATATATATATATATATATATATATTTCTGAAATCCTGAGTTCAGCATTTTCAGCTGCAACTTCCCTGTAGATGACAGAGCTACGTATAAATCATAAAAATAAAATGGTATTGGAATAACACATATGAAATATTTGTTAAGAGAAATTTCATATTGACTTCTGCAAATGAGCATATATATACAATAGATATATATTGTACTCTATAGATATACAATTACAGTACATTTAATTTTCATAATTATTGAAAATCACAACCTCTTAACCATTGAGAGAATATTGCAGGAAAAATTGTTGGACTACACAACAAAAACAACGACTCATTATAAACAAGATGCACTGGTTTAAGCAAACTTTTAAGAATATGTACATTAGTTTAGATTTTTCAAAGAATTATCCTCAACAAAAACAAAATAGAGATACAACTTCACAAAACTTGGCATACATTTTTGCCAATTAGGTTCACACAAATGCTGAAAGAATATTGCAACTAACTTCAAAGTTGAACACGTGAAAAGAGCAGAGTTTCCAAGCTTTATCATTCTTGAAGGTAAGAACTTTTTAATACAGATTCATCAACTAAAATAAAATAGCTGTAGTGGTTTTTAAAACTAGAAAATGTTAAGATATATAATATAATAAATCCGAATCACTTTCTCTATGTAGTCGTAGCAGAGAATAATATCCCCAGTTGCTCCTAATGTCACAGTTGGAACATTACAAGATTAAGCTACTGAAACATTGTTAACTTTTATAGATCTTCTCAATAATGCAGATTGGAAGGATGATATATTCTATTGGTCTACGCTGAACCAAAGTAACAGAAATGGAGCAAGTTACTCACCATTGGTCCGGCTATCATTTCCAACAACTGGCAGTGTCTCAGATTCAATTTTTCTATCATGTCATATAATGAAACTTAACATCTTGATCAACTACATTTCACCTCACCGATATATAAATTAACACAAATATTTGAAAAATTATTTGCAAAGAAAGCTATGCAAAGACCAATCTCATATATAACCAATAGTGAACACTAAAAACATTTCTCAACATACTTGTGCTATGCAGAGAAAAAACATTTTGATATTTAATATTTAAACAAACAAATAATTATCTTATGAATGAAACAAAACGATTTGCAGTTCCAGCACAACACCAGCTGATGTATTGTCACTGTATATAAATTACAAGATTAAGCTACTAATAAACTTTCATAGATCTTCTCCATAATGCAGATCGGAAGGTTTTTGATGAAGGTTGAAGGTTGATGATGTTTTTTTGATCTTCACTAGACCGAAGTAACAAAAACAGAGCAAGTTACTCACCATTGGTTGGGTTATCATTTCCAGTGACTAACAGTGTCTCAGTTTTATTTTTTTCTATCATGTCATGCAACGAAACTTAAAGTCTTGATCAACTACATTTCACTTCATGGATATATAAATTAACACAAATATTTGAAAAATGATTTGCATAAGATACTATGCAAAGACCAATCTTATATATAACCAATATTGAACACTGAAAACATTTCTAAACAAACTTGTGTCATGCACAGAAAAAACAATTAATATGAACCATTTCAAAGAAAACTTTGCAGAAGTTTGTCACAATGTACAATTATTATCCAATAATTATCGTACGAATGAAAAAAAACAATTTCCAGTTCCATCACAACACCAGCTGATGTATTGTCACTGTATATAAATTACAAGATTAAGCTACTAAAGAACATTATTAATTTTCATAGATCTTCTCAATAATGCAGATTGGAAGGTTTTTTATGAAGATTGAAGGTTGATGATGTTTTATTGATCTACGCTGGACCGAAGTAACAGAAACAGAGCAAGTTACTCACCATCGGTCGGGCTATCATTTCCAATGACTGGCAGTGCCGCAGCTTCATTTTTTTCTGTCATGTCACGCGATGAAATTGCACGTCTCGATCTACTAGATTTTACTTCAGCGATATATAAATTAGCACAAATATTTGAAAATTGGTTTGTAAAGGAAGCTATGCAAAGGCCAATCTCGTGTATAACCTATAACGAACACTGAGAGCATTTCGTGAAAACACTCGTACTATACAAAGAGAAAAGAATTGACACGAAAGATTTTAATGAAAACTCCGCATAATTGTGTCAGGACGTATAATTAATATGCAATTATTTACTTGCGAATAAAACCAAAACAATTTGCCGTTCCGGCACAAACGCAGCTGACGTATCGTCGCTGTGTATATTTTCTATTCACACACACGCAATCAAATCGGATACTTATGGACATGCGCGAATGTAGTGCAATTGCGTGCTAAACAACCGCGGCTTTCAGCTTCGCCTTGCAACGACACCCAAACTAATGGTAATTACAGCCCACCACACCCAGAAATAATGATAACGTAAGATATGAATTAAAAAATACGCAGATAATACTAAATCTTTATTGTTTGGAACGTAATTAATGCAAGTGGCCAGTAAACAGCCAAATAATCGTGGCATACAAATACGTTATCGGCTTATAAATAAAATACTATATGAATTAATCCTTAATTAATTAAAGTAGTTGCACTTCACATATAAATTGAACATTTTCGTATGAGGCATTCCACCGGTTATCGACAGGGTCGCGACCCTCATATTAAATAATTTAATTAAATGAATAAAAATAAAATTCTCCCGTAAAAGAATTTTATTTTTAGTTGCTATTCTAGACTGCCTGCCATTTTTTTTCTAGGCTCAAAAATTTCGATTTTGGACACAGAATTTACTATACAAGTTTTGAAAAAAATCATCGACGTACTTTTAGAGAGATTCAAGTTTGGGGTATTATTTTACATTTTTACAAATTTTGTTTTATTTTTAGCTGCTAATCTAAGCCTCGCCCCATCCTGGACCTAGGCTCAAAAATGTTGTTTTTAGACACAGAATTTACTGTAAAAAAAATCGTCGACGTACTTACTTTTGGAGATCAAATTTTAGGTAATTAAAAAAACACAAATTTTTTAAAAATCTAAAAAAATTACTAGAGTGTTTTTTATATTGCTCTACAACATCTCAAAAGAAAAAAATATGAGGGTTGCGACCGATAACCGGTGGAATGCCTCGTATACATAATCATAACGCAATCAGGCAACACAAAATATTGTGAATTCTCTTTATTTTTTAATTATCACTCCCATGAGTGCAATTTCGTGCTGATTGAGTTTTTAAGAATTACGGTAAAACATTTAAATAGAGATCGGCTCTGTTCGTATCGCCAGGACATACGATATCGATTCATAAATTAATTAAATATTACATCAATTAAATCTTAATTAACTAAAGTAGTTGCGCTACACATAGAAATCACAAAACATTGTGAATTCTCTTTTTTTATTTGACACTCCCGTGTGAAACTTTACGCTGATTGAATTTTTATGTAAGATAAACGGCCCAGTTCCTGACACTGCCGCACTTTCTGACACCGACGGTACATTTATATCTGTAGTAAATAAAGTTTTCGTCAAATATAATAAAATTTATAGGCAAATTGAAGAGCGTTTTTTACTGCCGAATATTGCCGACATATGAATGTTTTTATAGAATATTTCATATCGAAATTTAATAGCGACAGTTGCTACTGTCGTTCCAGTGGTTCCCGAGTCACATTCATAGTCGAAAGACACTAGCACATGCGGAATCTCGGATTTATATCCTTAAGTATTAAATACTATAAAAGTGATATGATACGTAAAAGTTCATCTAAAGGTTAGTTCTTCCCATAAATATTCGGGTCAGTAAGTGCATCACCTAATTCAGGTTATGTTGCAGTTTCTGACATTACATGTATAATCTATGTCGAAGTGTCAGAAACTGGGGACTGGTTGGTGTCACAAACTGCGACATACATGTAAGAATCTGGGTCCGCGCCGGTGTCAGAAACTGCGTCATGGAAGATTCAACAGTGTCAGTAACTCCGATAGTAGGCAAGCATAATTAAAACAGTAATTATATTATTGTATTTCTTAATGATTTAATTTGGAAACCGGGTGAACTTCATTCAAACGGGCGCAATGTATACGTGAAAGGATTTTTTTTTTCAGATTCATAATATAACGCGTTTGTAAATAATAGAAAACCGGAGATGCTAAAGATTTCAGAAACTGGGCCGTTTACCTTAATTAACTAAAGTTGTTGCGTTTCACGTATAAATTGTAAATTTTCATAGGTGAATGTACCAGTAATTGACCAGTCAGCAATGAATGACCAACATCTTTTTAAGAGTTCATGAAAAGTTCTGACGTGTTGGCTGAACGTTAGATTTTTAATTTGTCTATTTTTTTAGCTATCTACTGTGATTATTTTGTTGCGGGAGCCCATTTTCGACTAAAAGTGTAGGTTATTCACTGGTGTTTTTGACTTTTTGGCTTTCACTATTTGTTTTTATATACTTTCCGATAAAAATATGATATTTTTTAAATCACATCACATAATTCGGTATTCTGGTTAACAGTAAAAAAATTTTGCAGACAGGGTGGAAATATTACATTTTATAGGTGGTCTACACGTAGAGAAAAATGTTGTTGCATCAACAAATCAGTTGCTAATATAGTAACAGCAAAGCCTTATTTCCTTGCCTAACAAAAATTATTTGCTAAGCTTGTCAAAAACTTTGCCAGACCAGCAAAAAGATTTGCTAGGTCAGCAAAGTTATTTATTAGGCCAGCAAATACATTTTCTAGGCCAACAAATAAAGTGTGCTGTCACTATGCTAGCAAATGATTTTTCTCCGCATAGTGCGGCGAATTACCTGGTGGAAGTGATGAAAATGGAAGATGGCCGTTGATCAAAGAAGTGCCTAAGGGCGGAGGCGTGCGGGATTCTAAACGGAAACCCAACAAAGTGTGGCAAAGAGATGAAGGCGGCTATGGAAGAAGTAGGAAAAGGAGATATATGGAGATTTATAAGGGAGGGGGATGTCGAGGAGCTGGAGAAAAGAGTTAAAAGAGGCACACGTATTAAAATCGACCAGCAAATACAACTGGATTGGAGCAAAATTGAAAGATCGCAATTTTGCAAGGAGTACAGGAGTAGGAAGCAGAACGTGGGAGCACAGGAATACTGGGGGAGCAAGGAAATAAATGGTAAAATAAAAGAGAACTGGCCGCGATTGAGGTGTGGGAATATAGGGAAAGATATGTGCAAAGGCTTCAAGGAAACCAAATGGGGAATATGCGAAATGGAGGACGAAACGGTGGCGCACATTATGGATTGCAAGAAAACGGAAAGCAAAATGGAGGAAAAGCTAATACAAAACCTCAAGAAGTGGAAAGGGAGGGCAATGGGAGAAGAACTAGTCAATAAGATAAATATCAGTTTGAATGGGATGCCAATTACTCTTTTGTACGGTTACCCTGTTTAAAAAATCACATTGATCCCATTTAAACTCATAAAGTCCTATTGAAACCGTATCGGTTTTTATCGGGATGAATGGTGTTTTTTGTCCATCCTATTGGTCTAAATAGGATTTTCTAAGCAGGGTATGTTGCGGAATTCCAGAAATTAGCGAGGAAGCCGGAAACGGCAAACTAGGTGGAAGACAAGATAACAGCGTACAATGATCTATTGTTAAACAAATAGAGACAGTAGGAATGTTAAAGCTTTAAATAGAGACTATGTGAATAGTATAAGTCTTAAACAACGAAAAGTGTGATCATTATAATAGATTATAGGGGGATTATTCTTGTAGGATAAGGGAAAAATTGTAAACACCCAGCAGGGTATACATGGAGTAAACAACAACTACTACTACATTTTATAGAAACCCATGATAAACAAATCGTTCTGCTTAAGGTGTTCCCGGTGTTCCTATGGTCGCCGGCCAAGCGGGTGTGAGAGAGGCAGTGATCAATTGTTTTCCGTGTAAAACAGTCAAGAGCGAGAGAGCGCGATATCCCTAAAATGCGTCAGAGAGAGACGCACACCAAAACAGATACTTCCACTGAAATCTCAAAAATAAAAAAGGCAAACGACTTGAAATTTCAACACAAGTTTGGAAAGAATATTCTTTTTCCGACACAATTTCCTGACTTCTTTTTTCATTTCATCATCCACTCCTTCTAGGTGATTCTAAGCGATTGAAACCTATCGCGTATATGTATTGCGTAAACAACTTTGACATTGGATATTTCCAAAGTACGACAGGCGACCAGATTCAAATTCAGCCAAATATTTTGAACATTATTGGCGACCATTTTATAAAAAATTTCAGAACTGGTGACCCATATCGTAATCCTACCTTATACGTAATCCTAACGCATTCAGGCAACACAAAACATTATGAATTCTTTTTTTTTTAGTGAAAATTCGTGCTGATTGAGTTTTTAAGAATTGCGGTAAAACATTTAAGCGAGAGGTCGTTGGCGGTGTTGTTGGTTTCGCCAATGGGGAGGATGGATGTTCGTTGCGTGCGCAGCATTGAGGTTACAAGTTGAGCCCGCATCGGTGACGTGCGCGTCTTCCTCGATCATATCACCCGCAGCGGGTCGGAAAACTAATATAATTTAACGGGCTTATCCTACACCTTCACTGTAGCAGGATGGACTGACGTTTTGCTCGAGTTTCGGACAATAAGACAATACTTGGACAAACGAGGGCCGTCGAACGAACGCCCGGATTTCCAGTTTGTTTTGGTATGCATTTTTCTCGCGTGATTATTGTAGCCCGGTAAAAGCGTTGGACTTTCCGCTCTAAGCGCTACGACACGATATACATATTTTCATTTCATTTTTTCTTATCGTTCTACATTATAATTAAAACTTATAAATTCGAACGAGTCGAGCTCATATATCTCAAGAAATCGCGATATATTCCGTTAGCGTGCGGTCACCTGTTCGAGTACTTGCCGCACTTGAAAGAACCGTAGTAATAATAGTCTTTCAATGTCGCCTGTAGCAACAAGCTCATTACATTTGCATGACCAAAGTTGCACTCCCTCTGTACGATTACGTCACCTGATAAGCGTTCATTCGCATAGAATCCATATCACTGTGTGATTTATTAACAATCAGTAACTGACATCAGATATATATTCATTTGTATTCATTCAGGAACTGGGAAACACACTATTGTCCTTTTTGTAATCATTCTGCACTATTTCTCTGGCTCTTATCATACGCAGGTTCAATATATTTCTCAGTATGCCAAATAAGAGTGCTGCCAGAAAGGAGGTGTTCATTAGCCAATCGACCGGACTGATGCAGAGAAAAACTTTGGATAAGACCTCCAGAAATGTCGGTGTCCACAGAAGCACAGCGAAGAGTAGAGAAGTCTTGAAGATTTCTGACAATTTTTCCATTTCGCACATCTCATTGTTCATAATTTTGAGCTGCGCAGTGGTGTTGATGTGTTTGTCGATAACAGCGAGTTCACTGGACTTGAAATTTGCAGAGCAAACAAGGTCCTCAAGACTGCCACCAGAAATTTCATTTTCGTTACTTACAACAGTGGGAAACCAACCTGAGGGACCTGATACATTTTCTGGTTTTTCACTTGCACTTTCTTCATTCAATCTTCCTGCGATAGTCTCCACGGTAGCTTTCATCCTCATTTTTTCTTTGATACTCTCGCAGGCATATTTAGCTTGTGTGTGCAAAATTGCAGAGACCAATATGGGAATAAAGTAGACCAGAAATACAAGGAAGAGTAGATGAATTTTTAAGAAACGGGTTGATACAAAACATTGCTTTTGAGTACAAACGCGCGTCTCGTTGAAACGATTTTCCGAGATGAACGGAAATTTCGACGGATCGTTGAGTCTTTGCGATCGAGCGCGTACGTTGTTTTGAAACGGCCGTTTCTTATCTCGCACACGCAATTGTGTCGATACGGCTTGAATTTTTTTAACTATATCCTCAAATATTTTTTTGTCAGTTTGATCTTCGTCCTTAATGGGCTTTACGGTATGGACGATATCATTCGGAACTTCAGAAAAATTTGAAATTTCTGGACTCGGATTTTCCGACTGCTGATCATCCTCAATGAATTCCGTTTTTTCGTGGAAAGCGGCGGACGAATTTCTCAGCAAACTTTCAAACAATTCCAACTCTTCACTCGGATCAATGTCCTGTTCTGTTGACAATGTGGAAGTTGTCGCCACAGTCGTATCTGAATCAGAGTCAATCGTTTCTTCGTGATTTATTTCCGTCGAACTCATTACTCCTATAAATTTCGTAATTTCCATAAGTTGCGGTGCGTCGTAGAAGGTTTGACGATTTGTCGTATCGGTTTCATTACCAGTGGAATTCTTTAGCGATTCAATGATTTCATAGACCTTTGAAACGACTTCCTCAAGTTCTTCTTCATCTGCTGCCGAAGAATTCGTTTGCGATATCCTAGAGGAATCTATGCTCGCTATATAATCGTTATCCGCGGTCGTGATGTATTCGGTTCTATTAAAAAATTCTACACCCATCGGACTATCCATTGTGTGACAATTTTCAAATGGAAAATTGGTCCCGTAGACGCAATCCATGTTAGAACGTTGCATGTTTTCGGGGCTTTCGTATCCGGCAAATTGCAAAACAGCGGTCAACAACACAGGCAATATCCACTGCCCGGCTATTCCAAATCCGGTCACTGTCATTTCATTTTTCTTTCGCGAAAAATTTGTGTTTTCATCGCTTCCTTCTGCAGTTTCTTCACACGAGCCTCCGGCATTCATAAAACGTCCGCACTTTGTAGAGATGTACTTCACGTCGACACAAGATAGTGCAGAAAAGCTTAGAAGAGAAATAAACGCGTTCGCGAATGGAAAAAGAAACATTGCGTAGTGCATTATAATGTCTGTGAAATTACAAACACTAGTTTCTTCAGGAACATTTTTTTTTTGGTCCTCTGTGACTTGTATGGAGCCCAACGAATTGATAAAGGCACGCTCGTTTATGTTCATAAATTCCATCCACGTGTCGTTCACTGTATTATTGTTCCTCTGATTGACAGAAAAAGGTCCATTGGACGATTGATTGTACTGATTTAATATGAGTAATATTGCTGTGAGCACACTGCTAAAAATATCGGACATTGCTAGCATGTGAAGAGCAGACCCGAAGCACCGTTTTATATTCCTTCTCAATAAGACACTGAAAGACACGAGACTGGAGAGAAGTAAACCGTATCCTGCGATGGCAAGGACAGCGGAATGCATTTTATAAAATTATTACTCGCGAAATTGATTGCTCAGTGTCCCTGGACAAACTTGCGTACGAACAGGTCGGAAATATTCGACGAACTAACGTAAAAGATTGAATATGAGCAAACGCAAAAGATTGCAATGTGGGTATAGTAATAGTAACTACATTTGGTGAAACATGTGGGCTTCCCGTTTTCTGCGTCACGTCATTTAAAATATCTCCAGTTTAAAGTCAGAAAGACTTGTTTTGTATGCTTTTACATGAAAAGTACGTCCTTCTGGTTCTAGCTATTCATTATAACTGTAACGAGGTAAACCATGAGGGCACGTGCGAGGGGTATCAGCAAAGCCGGCATGGCAGGAACTCTAGGCTATCATCGTGACTGCTACCTTAATCTTTCTGTTTTTTTTTTGTTTCCACTTTTTTCCGGAACAATAATATAATTTTACGGGCTTATTCTACACTGTTCACCGTATCGTGACTTCTACCTTAAACTTTCTGTTTGTTTTTAGCATTTGCCGGAAAAAGAATATCATTTTACGGGATTATCCTACATCGTTCACTGTATCTTGACTGCTACATTAATATTTTTGGTTTTTTTCAGCAGTTCCCGTCAGACAAAAAGGAACAATGTCGATACGACGTCGAACTGATCCGCTGATAACGCAGCGGATATGGGACGCAATAAAGATCACTGTGCATCAGAGAAGTCTACCGAGCAACGACCGCATAATGCGCCACTTGGCTCGAGTTTACAGCATCACTGAAGCATCCGCCCAGGAGCAACTCAATAAAGCGCTCGAAGACGGTTTGGTTTTTTTGAAAAAGGTTCAATCGAAGGGCGGACTTGATCATGAGAGTTATAGATTACCCACGGAACCTGCGGAGGATGATGGACACGATTGGTACTGTTTCAAATGCCAACGGGCCGGACTCGTCGAATGCTGTACTCAGTGTTACAGAGTTTATCATACAGCCTGTCACACACCGACCAGTGCAGATAAAAAACTTTGTGACTTTTGTGAGGTTTGTATTTACTTTTATTAGGGAGAAGCGTTGAAGACTTTTTTACTGTATGTAATAGTAACGAAGGATAATTTGGGTTAGAATATGTGTCCTTTTATCAAAGAAATATTAGTAGTGAGAGATTTGCAAAAATATTGTGGTCGCGTGTAAAAAATGGGGAGAAGGATCATTGGCGATAATGTCGAACTCAATTAAATTAGATGATATTTTCGCAAAACCTTTTCCAAAATGTTTTGATTTTTCAATAATAAATCGTATTTTTATAACGTTTTCATGCCGGATTTATACTTTTTCTTTTTGAAGATACTCTACAAATTAATTGTCTGGATATTTGATAGTGTTGAACGTTATAAAATGAAGGTCTCCTGTTTGCCAAAAAATAATTGGTTATAATCATACAATACATATTGCCAATGATACTGTTAACTCAGCCTGTTAATTTTTATCAAATCAATTTTAACCAGATTTCTTATAGAAACAAAATAGCAAACTAAAATAGAACGAATGATGCGCCTTTGTTCAGAAGAAAAACTTTATAAAAATGTATTTCGTGAATAATCGTTTTCAACTAAACATTTCCACGCATTTTCATTAAATTGATATTGTTTAGAGTATTTTTATTATATCTCCAACATTATCAGTGTTTATTTGCGTTTCATAACTTGAATATAGAAATCTTTAATATTTGTACTTTACAAATCGCGGCGGACCTTATTAAGGGATCTTTCCGGTGTCATGGCCCGAAAAATAGCCTATTTTCACGATTTTTTTTCGGACGGGTACTATACGTCGATCAATCTGACATTTTTATGTCATATTAAGTTAATCATGAATGACAGAAAATTATTTTTTATAAGACGATTTTTATTGTTAAATTTTTTTTTGCTGAAAATAATGCTGATAAAAAAGATAGCCGCATGGTGGACATCCTAGGGGTCGCAAATCTGATCTGAAAAAAAAATACAAAGGATTATTAATTAGTATGCGATTGGCTATAGCGCTATGGACGCTTTTTTAAATTCAAATTGACAAAATGCCGGCGTTTTGAACAAAACGTACCGAATTTAGCCGTTTTTTTTCAACAGTTTATCTTTAAAAAAAAATAGGAAGATTAAAAGAAAAAAAAGCTTCCATAGCACGATAGAGAGTAGCGTGAAGAATGTTCTCCTAAAATTTGAAAACGATCGCTTGAAAACTGTTCCCTGGAGAATGTCCATCGTTTTGAAAAATGTCGTTTCGAGAAAAACGCGTTTAAAGGTTTCGGAGACGGAGCCGAGGGTCTCTGGCGCGCCGCAGAGTTGTAAATCCCCATTAATTCATGAGATATAGTTTACAGTACAATTTGTTTTGTAATTATGATTTCATAATAATAATATGTAGTGATTATAAAATAGAGTGTAAACATTTGAATAGCTGAAAAAAATACTAATTTTCGCTTTAATATTGCAAGAAATAGTGGAAAAAATGGAAGAAATAAATAATGCATTACTTTCTTAATGCATTACTTATTTTTTTCCATTTTTTCAAAAGGATTACCGTGAATTTTTATTGAAAAATACTAATTTTTGCAGCTGTTCCAAAGTTTAATCATCGTATTACAATCGCTACATGTTATTATTATAAAATCATAATTATAGAGTTGATCGTATCCTCATCATTATTTCTATAAGTATTAGGCATTTACAACTCTGGCGCGCCGTCCGCGCGTGAAGTATTTCGAATTTCGCTTTAAAAATTTGAGAGGATGTTTTTGACTGTATATACTAATCGATAAGACAAAAAAAATCGATTTTTGTTCACACTGGAAAGATCCCTTAATTGCCAAATTTGACCACCTCCTCATACAGATGAGAAGTAGATCCGGATAACCAAAAAATGCTTACTTTACAGAAAATAAATCAAGACACGTACGCTGATGTATCCGATCTAAATCATATACTCAGTTTTACGTGCGGTCATCTGAAGGCTAAACTACCACCGGAGATCACGAATAGGACGATAGTTTCGGATAGTAAAACCGTCGAAACACCGGAGGGTGGATTGTCTGGTCCAACGTGGATCAGCGAGGGTGAAGATTCATGGCGTCCGGGTATTCTCATTAAAAATCATATGGATCTCGCTATAATGGAAGCAAAAACTTCGCGAGACGAGTACAAAAGTCTGGCTGAATTTCAAGCTGATGCGCATAATATTCTACACAATATAATGATCTATCACGGAGGTATTTTTTCACGAATTTTGAGAAAATCGTATGTCTGATCAATTCGCAAACCCTACATCGTTTTTCGATTTTTCAGAACACAGTGTCGTTGGCGATATGGGCGCAACGATGTATCAAGACTGCTGTTACGATATCAAAGAAATTCGCCGATGCGCTGACTGCTATAGAATATCGAACGAAAAATCCGAAAAAATGTGGTTTTGTATACCTTGCGATCCACCTCATCAGCTAGTTTATGCCAAACAAAAGGGATATCCATACTGGCCAGCCAAAGTGATGCAGGTTAACGAGGAAATGTACGACGTAAGATTCTTCGGAGGTCATCACATGAGAGCAAACATCGAGAAAATCTTCATACGTCCTATCACCGCGAGTCTTCAGAGTTTACAGGTAAATTTTATTTTCATTTTTTTTTTTCATTTGTTTCTTTGCATTGTAGCCAGATATGATCATTCATTCACTGAGAATGTATTGAAAATACGTTTTGTAACAAATAACTATGAATAATTATTTTTCAAAATTTTAAATTTTCACATTTTTGCAATAATTATGAATAAGTTAGATGAATTATTATTTTACAACGACTTCTAATTTTTAATAGGCTTAATAATTCTTAATAATTCAGTTACGAAAATATTTTAAATATATTTTCATTGTAGTACTGCCCATCTCTCATTGTGGCAACTTGACAATTGCCATTTGTTACTGCAATACACTTATTCATCAAAGATATCTTTCGTCTCACATTTATTACATAAAATAAACTGCTATTCTAACAAAGCAGCTCTGCAGCCCAATGAAAAATGTTTTATCGTCTTGCACGCAAATTATGCACTAATTTAAATCAGCTTCTCATACTTTTATAAAATAAAATTCTTGTCCAGCCATCGGAAAAAGGAAAGTGGAAGGAAATGAAGGTACGCACAAGCCCTGCTTAAGCAAAACAAAGCCTCGATACATCGCAAATTTTAATATACCTAATGTAGATGTACCATTTATGACCTTTGTACTGTTTATCCTACTTATTATAAATTTCTGCAAGTAGGTACATAAAAAGTACCGTCCAACTATTTTCATTGCATTTATGACCTGTTGACCAAAATAAAGATATACGAAACATCCAAAAGGGGTGTCATAGACGGTACATCTGCCCTCGTAAATGTATATTTGAAAATAGACATTTATTATTTGTATTCAATGTATTTTATTAGATAAAACGATCAACCGCTTGGAACCGTGCCTTTGAGGAGTTGAAGCATCATCAGAATTTATTGCAAAAGTTGGGTAAGGGTAGACATACTATGCGCGATCTTGACGAGAAGGAAGGTCCAAGACCGGCCAAGATAAGGAACGTCGAGTCCGCAAATTCGAGGCCAACTGCAAATGGTTCAGCGTCTCCGACGAAAACGGTCTTTAAGGATTTGAGGGTAAAGGTGGAACGTTTAGCCTCGGACGGTCTGACAGAAATGCAGTCTACTCAGGAGTCGAATGCAGCCGACAAAGGGCAAACGTCGGAGAGTCGTTCGACGAGTGAGGAGAGACAGGTGCCGCATCTACCGGTCGCGGAAGATGAACCAGCGAGAGAAATATCGAGTACGTGTCCTCAGGGCTTGAAGAAAGAGGGTTCGCAGGAGGATATGGTGACTTCGAGCTGTCAAGAACCTAGATCTAAGTGCGTTCTCGTGCAAACCGAGCAGATACAACCGGAGGTTGCACCTGCGAAGGTAAGTCGTCATCGAGGGGATACAATATGAAAGTAGGGGAGCGATGGAAATAGAGAGACTTTGTAAAATTTATTTCTTGCCCTTTAACGAGGAAGAAGTCTCAACATTGGTGGTATTTATTGATGGATATTCCACTTTTGTGACAGTTGATTTTCAATGAAAAAATATTAGCTATTAACTCCTTAAACAGAGAATTTTGGCTACATGGCAAAAGCATCTAGCTATTCTGGGTCACGTACAATACATTTTTTTTTGTATTATGGTTTGCACACTTTTATAATGAAACCAGAGGGTCAAGCATTCTCAAACCGACAATAGTCGCATACGATGAAAATGAATATTAACAATAAACGGTCGCTGCCTATAATAGACTATGGTTAAAGATTGACTCTAAATTAACGATTGTGAATCAGTTCTGCCAGGGTCACGGTGGCGTAATTGGTAACGCACCAGGCTAGAATTCTGGGTGTTCCCGGTTTGAACCCGGGTCGTGGCGGAATTTTTTCACAATTTGTTTCAGATAAAAATTTGTCGATTGTGGCTGCTTGATGAATTAATTTAATTTATTAAGCAGCTACAGTCGATATTTGTAAAAGATTCGCATTAGTGAAATTTGAATTGGGCTTCGGTTTCGCGCGCTTTGAATTTAGCGATCACTGTCTCAGACCCGAGATGTGCTTCGCAAAATTCCAACATTAAAAATATTGACCGAGAATAGTCGCATACGATGAAAATGAATGTTCTCAAATAATGGTCAGAGCTATCAGTGATTTGAGATACAATTAAAATTTCAGAAATTACGGAACTTTGAAGAGGAATTTAAAAAAACCATCTTAAACAAATTATGAGTTGATCAGTTTCTAGAATAAGAAAAACAAAACTCATGCCAAACGAATACATCTTATGCATAAGCTGGGAGTCGTTTGGGAATTTGTCGCTTCTTTTATAAAAATATACTGGGCAGAAAGAAAAGACAACATTATAAGTGACTTAGAGTACCTAAATGTTTTTGGCACCTAGAAAAAAGGGCGAAGGATTGAAAATATAAAAAAAATTCACTCCCCCGTTCAGAAAAGTACACTTTTTGCAAGCTGATGCAAAAGCTACAGTTTCTCAACGTCGTACCGGAATGTTTCATTCATCACTTGAAAAAAAAAAAAAAAACTTTTTTCTCCTTAGTGTTGAAATGTACTGTTTTTTCTTAGTGTTGAGAAACGGTTAAATTTTGACTGAACTTTCGTCTTTTTATTAACTTTTCTAGAAATTCTTACATATAGTTCGTATTCTCATGTGTAACAATTCCGTATCTGCATCAATGTCTATTGGATGAGGCAAGAATTTTGCATTATTGTTTCCATCGTTTCACTAGACGAACGGCTGGGTGAAAATGCCGGATATCCCTGTGTTGTTCCACTATTCGAGTAGTATCTGGTATGCTTTCAGGTAAAGAGAGAACGTCGGACCTCCGAGCAACCAACAACGACGGCTCTCGAGAAGCTTCGTCGGGAGCTTGAGCTCGACAAGTGCCGAGAGCTCGAGAGATTACAGGCTGAACACGCAAAGGAGATGCGACAATTGACGGACAAACACCAGCAAGT
The DNA here is from genome assembly GCA_963970395.1 of Ephialtes manifestator. Taxonomy (NCBI): domain Eukaryota; kingdom Metazoa; phylum Arthropoda; class Insecta; order Hymenoptera; family Ichneumonidae; genus Ephialtes; species Ephialtes manifestator. The sequence continues at coordinate 16,142,148 of OZ019975.1, forward strand.
TATATCGGAAATTAAGAAGAAGCAGTGGGTGAGTTTAAGATCGCGTTTTCTGCAGAGCGCAATAAGCAACTGTTAACTGAGAGCAAAATATAAATATTTTAAGGAATCCACGCAATTTATCAGAATTATAGTATCATTTTATTACGTTATTATTTATTGAGAAATCACCATAATTTGGTTGATCGATTTTCAAATTGATTCGGATTTTCTAATAGACTGACCAATTTGGCGACAAAAAACGGATTTATATAATCGAATTTATAACGTAAGTCGGAAAAACGATTTTATAAATTACATATTTTACGTGCATTCTACTGAGACTCGAATAATTACATGGGCAGCATCAAATTTTGTACAAGAATTAAAATTTAGACGTAAGAAGTAAATGAAAATGAGAGGCAATAATATCATTCAATAAACATTTTTTTCTGAGGCCAAAATTATGTAATTACAGTAAAGCGTCGATTATCCAAACCAATTGGGACCGACTATCGTTCGGATAATCGAAAATTCGGATGACCGAACATCAATATTTCGACAAAAATTCGGATAAACCGAATCGCTGTTCGGATGATTGACGATTCGGATAAACCAAATCATCGTTCGGATGATTGACGTTTCGGATAATCGACGCTCTACTGTATCCGTTAGATTTTGATTTTGATGTCAACAAGCTTCAAAGTTTGTAAGAAGTTTCTAAATTATATATTCCAACTTGGAATTCTATTTCATATATTAATAATCGGTAATTAAACGGAAAATGCCCCGACACTGTGCCTCAATGTATCTTGTTCTCCCTATATTTTTGTCCACTCCTATTAATCATCATTTTCTCCAGTGTTACAATTGCGAAGCAGAGGCAATATATCACTGCTGCTGGAACACCGCTTACTGCAGCACTGACTGTCAACAAGTCCATTGGCAGAGAGAACACAAGAGGGTTTGCAGACGCAAGCGCTAATGCATTTGGCAGTGCAATAAAAATACCTACAGTAACAAGTATCTTGCGAAGGTAATCTCTAAGTGAGGTGATCGTACCTCCGAAGCACAGAGTGAAAGAAAAAGCGAGAAAGAAAAGAAAAATTGTTTGTAGCAGCACTTTAATATATATATATATATATAGATATATAAAAATTATATGATAGACGCGTAAAAATTATCATCGTGTATGACTCGCGCCTAAGAGGCGACGCATAGTCGTATGAGCGTTCGAAGCGTCTGATATCGATGGACGACTGTTTACCATTCATTTTATGAATATATTATAAGAAAAGAAGAGAAGAAAACACAAAGAAACTAGTTTTGACAAAGAAAACTTTGTACGACGCCGTTACGGAATCGTTATACCTATAAACGAGCACCGAACATAGTGTTATAGACGAGAAATGAACTAAATTTCCATATAATTATATGTACACCAGTCCAATCGGTACTGGGTTATCAAAATCCGAATGGATATTTGGCAAATTTCCTAATCGTGACATGAATGTCGTTTAATTATTGTTATCACTGTTCCCCATCACGCGACTGCATTTTTCGCGTAAATTCTCCCTTTGCATTTATAAATGCTATTATTTTTATCCGCGTAATCGCGACGCAGTCCTAGACGCAGTCCTCAGTCTAACAGAGACTTCACTTAACGCATGTTAAAATATTTTTTACAAACTATTTTCCTGGTACTGTCGATAAACTTTTATATCGGTTCACTATTTCTGTGCAGGGTAAAATAAAGACACACACACTGACATAACTCGCCAATAAGCGAGTACGATAGGCTGTGTAAGCATTTGTATCGAAAGCGAAATATGGAATCATTGCATGTAGCTCGACAATTGTCGCGCGAGATATTCGTTGTGTCAAAAATGAAATATATAAAAAGATAGTGAAGAGTATTCTCTGAGTGCCTACTCATCGTCTCTGTTCTCACTTACGCAGCGTATCTTCGTTCGCACCATTAAAAATGAGCCTTTATACTCCTACTTTCCATTTCCCAGTTCAATGTCTGCGGTTGAACCACGATGGGCTACGTTTCATTTATAAAAAGTAATAAATAAATACTGGGTATACAAGTTTTATTAATTCCAAGTTTCCCATTTTCAATACATAGTCTATATATAATAATCGTAACAATATCAATACCAACGGTATATTTGTACTTTGAACACGTTATTTAGAAACTAAAAACCACATTTAGGAAATCAATTAGTAAAATGTTCACCAAGTAATGAGATCGGGAATTTGCAGGGTAAATGTATCGATTGTCACCAATCTACAGTTTGCAGCCTCTATTATGATCTTATAGTAATATTATTTCGTAAAAAATATGTAATTTAGTAATATAAAATTATATCTTATCAAATGGAAAAACACGACATGAAAGACTTGAATATTTACTTTTACAAACGGGAAGTCGAAAAAATTAAAAAATTTCCAGAATGGGAATGGACATTCATTCAATGAAAATGGATTTAAAATACTTTTTGAAAAGAATAAAAAAACTATTATGCAAACCTTAGAATATTTTGGTTTTTGAAATTGTAAACGAATAATTTACATGCATTTATTCTTTAAAAATGAATTCTAATATTTAATATACTTAATAAGCTATAGTTATTCTGTCATGAAAGTATTTAAAGTTCATTTGCATTAGATTAATCCCCATCTTTCTTAAAAAATGGACAAATGTCCCCTACAAATCAATTGTCAGTGACATTAAAAATTAAGCAATACATTTAATGGTTGGGTTTCACCATTTTTATTAAAAAAAAAAAAAAAATAGCAACAAAAGATTTTTCACTTTTTTTTCTGAAATATTCAGTAATATCAAATTATATTTTATCAAGTATTAAAACCACAGAAAATCAAAGATGTTTTCATATTATCTCCGCAAACAGCAACATTTGGTGTCAGAATGCTAATTTGCAAAAATCAAAGAGTTCAAAAAATAGGAATGGACTTTTATCAAAGGAAAAATTAACGAAAATAATTTTGATTTAATATGATATCCCCATTCCAAAATGGATACATGTACCCTACAAATTATTTATCAGCAATATTAATACTTAAACAAAATATTTAATAGCTCGATTATACTAATTCAATAAATCTCAAAAAACAGAATGTGTAAGAAAATATTTTACAGCTACATAACTTTTTTTAGATTTTTAGTGACATTGAACTATATCTCATCAAATGCAAAAACACACAGCATCAAAATGGTTTTTAAATTTATGTCCACAAGCTGAAACATTTGGTGTCTCTCGACAAATTTGAAAAAAATTAAGTATTTCCAAAACAAGGTTAATCGTGCATTTGATGAAAATGTGTTGAAAACATTTCTTGAAATGAACAACTATCATTTCCATTTCATGTAAATTATTGTTTTTGCAATGAATTCTAATATTTAATAAGTTTCATAATCCATAATAATTAATTTGTGAAATTAATAAGAATACATTTTCATAGAGTGAATACCATTCCTGTTCCAGATACACTTTTTTTGTTGTCCTAAAACTTAAATAAAATATTCAATGGCTGAGTTATACTAATAGAATCAATTGCACACATGATAAAAGTGTGACAATCCCTTAGCTGCCTTGAGTGGCCCTGACTTCTTTACTCGCAATTTCTAGCGCAATTTCGACTTTTTCGGGATTCTCACTCACGGGTACAAAATTCCCATCAACAGCATCGCCCAATGAAAGACGTTCCAGTAATTCAAGTTCCGTAGGTTCGAGCTTTTGTCCCAAGTGTTTCAAGGCATTAAGTATCTCCCCGCATTGTCTTTCGCTCGCTTCCTTGTCCAATTTCCCGAGTCTAAAATCTCGTTCGATGGCCGCGAGTCTTTCCCTTAATTGATCAGGTTCGCGTTTCCCAAACATTCTTATGACGGCGGGTGTCTTAAAGGCCGCGCTAATAGCGCTTTGCGTCGCCAATTGTATAGCACCAAGTTGGTCAACGAGGGTCATGTCCCCGGATGTCATCCGTCGAAGGCTCTCGTTGAAGTCTCGAAGTTGTTCCATAGTTTCCTCCTTCATTTGATCATACTGCGAAGTCGATAGCATTTCCCTGCATAGGTCGAGAGCAAAATTATCGAGAATTCCGCAATGCGCTACGGCGGCAGCTAATGTTTACCAGGAAAAACAATAACCAACGTTGAATGACCGACCTGCATTCTTCGATGTCGGCGAGCTGCTCGACGAGTCTATCCAACTGGTCCTCGAGATTCTTCCGAAGTCTTTCGGTCTCGGCTTTACCGTGGGTACCCATTGCCCGGAAATACTCTTGCAATTGAATTTAAATTGAATGAAGTCGTAGTAGAATTTGCAGAGCAGCTGAGAGGTTACAATAAGGTAGTAAGTATTCGCGTTTTTTATTTTGGCAACAGTGGCCGGCAACAGGCTCTTCGCGAGTGGAATGAGAGAGGGGATGTCAGAACGGGCGGGGGTTTCGTGTTTCTCGTGTGCGAAACAGAGAATCCGCGAGTCGTGGCAGCACTCGCTACACAAGCAATATAATCCCCTTCCCTGTGAGAAAGAGAGAGAAAGATAGATAGCAGCAGAGTAGTAGCGAGATAGCCAGGCGTGCACACCGGGCATTCGATGCATGAACGTCTTTTTTTGTTTTTGCAAACGTTACAAAAACAACACCGGTAGCCTTTAGTCAAGGGTTATATTTTCGAGCGTGTCAAATAACACGCGGGCTAGTGGTACGAGATATGAAAGTTTTGTTAACGGTTCACCGAGGAGCCGCGCCCCGCAGCCCCTACGGTCTTTAGTCGACGTGTCCGCGAATAGTACACCCGCTGCAACGAGCGTAGAACGCTGAGAAGAACGTTTGAGATAGGTCCTCGTGATTGAGCGAATGTGCCGAGGGGTTCGACGACGCGGCGCAGAAAGAGAGGACGAGGACGAAGAAAAATTACGAAAGTGTGTGTGGTGTGTATGTGTGCGTGAGTGCGCGTGTGCTGTCGGTGTTAAAACCGCGAGAGATAGAGTAAAGGAACAGAAATCGCGCGCGCGCGCTCATCTCAAGAGAGAGAGATATATATACAGCGGCCGAGTGAGCGAGGAGAAACACACGGACATAATATTAGCGAGGTAAGAAACAGGTTAGAGGAAAAAAAGCGCCGAAAGAAAGAGCGTGTGGCAAAGAGACACCGAGAGAAGAAAGAAATATACGTCGTTACGCTTCGGTCAAGTGAACGCGTGTTATTCGTTGAGAAACTCGAGTGTCGAAAGGATTCATCAAAGAATCAAAGTGTACATCGAAGAGGAAAGTTACAATAGAGCTAAGGAATTACGGTCACGCGCGTGCTGCTGCTACTGCTGCTGCTGCTGTCGGACCAAGTGGTTGGCTCGTTGAAGAAAAAGGCGCTGTGTTACACAGTACTATACTCACAAGACTCGGCGATTCCCCTCGTGGATACTCGTGGACGCCCGGAAACGTGTTATTTCACTTCGTGGAGTGTCGTGCCGTGCGCGCTACGACTGCGGGGTAGCTAAGGTCAGTCGCCGGGCTTACGAACGACGGTGAAGTCACTACTACATCGTTCTTGCAAGTTTTTAATCGCGCGATTACACACGAAATAAGAAGAAAAATTTTAATAACAGTTTAACGTTGAACGTTATATTCTGGTGAACGCGTGAAAATCGAGTATCTATGAGGACCCAAGCGAGCGGGGGCGAGGGACTTTGTTTGAAAGTAGCGGAGAGCTCGAAGGGTGGCGTGAGCCTGCGATGAGCATGCCGGCCAAAGGGAAGCATCACCACCTGTCCCATCATCATCAGCAACAACATCATCCCCATCAACAGCAACAACAGCAGCAGCAGCAGCAACAACAACAACCGCATCATCCGCAACAGCAACAACAGCAGCAGCAACAAACCCATCAACATAACCAACAGCAGCAACACGTTAATGTTAATCAACCGGGTGTCACTAACACTCCACAGGCTTACAACGCGGTCGTAGCGGCCAATACAGCACGATACGTTACTCATGCCGGTGAGTAATAAATAATATTATTATTTCTGTTTCGTTTCTTCTTTCTCGCTTGTTCCCTACTTTTGGGGTGGGTCGGTTTGTGGCGTCTCGTTTTTCAAGATATTAAACTTGGACATTCGCGCAGCGTGGTTTATAGGTTAGGTCCTCGTGCTGTTGCAATACAACATCGAAGGGCTTGAAATCTTAGGGCTTCCTAGAGTTTCTTAGATTCGCGATTGCGAAATGTTTATTTTCACATTCTTTTTCGTTGTACATCGTTTACAGCGGGAAAGCAATTTCGATTACGCTATAGTCACGTTTCATAGGTCAAGAATCTCGGGAAATAAAAATGTATTTATTCTGCATTTTGATATTCGTGAATATTCACGTGTTTCGGAAAGCTTTCAATTAATCCGCTTTAACGCAAGACAAGTTGTGGCACTTTGAGATTTCTAATCACTGAACAGTTATTATTGACATTTTTTACCGACGAGACGTTATTTACGTACTGTCTTTATCATAATTACGCATTATGTTGCAAGTGTCGAGGGAGATTATTCATCGGAACAGACTGTAGCACCTCCCACAGAGAGGTTTTGTCAATTTTCCTAATAGTAACTTAAAAAATGTACTATTATATCTGTGCATTAAAAAAATTAATCCTTTTTTCTCCATGTTTTTGAGAAGCAAGTCGATAATCATCGTCTTTATAGAATAATTTACTATCACCTCGTAATGGTTTGCAAATTCATTCTCACTGCACTACTAAATAGTGGAAGATTTTGATGCTTTACTACAATGAGAACCGAGTGCTGCTGTACTCCCGCGACAACGGAAAGATTTCTTATCCGACGAATAGTCGTCTTGTCCGGGATCGCCGCAGTGCTGACAACCCGCGGATAAACAGAATTTCGTCGGGACGAACGAAAGAGCCTCTTGTATATAGTATCATAACGAAGGCCGAAACCCGTGAACAGCTTGAACGACGGGTTGAAGGTAGAAGTTCTAGTTACTTTTTGTAGTCCCGTGAGGTTTGCGCAGTCTCGGGAGGACAGAATGAGTGAGTAGCAGCGCGTCTCTCGCTCGTTTTCGTCAAGTTGTTGGAAGAGAACCGCAAAAGCGACCACGCTTCGCATTAGCCTCGCCCTTCGAGGTTATGTACGTCCACGACCGCGTGGCAATATTTCGCACGCACCCTGCGCCGCCATGTCCAATGCCCCACCTCCACTCGAATCGCAGGCTCGCTCCTCCCTCTCTACATCTCGTCACGATATCTCGTTCGCTATATAATTATTAAGTACAACTCGTGCGAATATGAACGCGTGACCGACATTATTAGATAATCCCTTTCGCGCTCGAGCGCACAGGTAACCCAGAGAAATGTAAATCACCGTCGTCCGTCCATTTCCGAGTTACGCAGACGGATGTGCTTATGTTTTAAGGTGGTTGGATTTTTTTTTATGTCTTTATTTATTTATTTTTTCAAAATGTTTTCTGGTATTTTTTTTCTATGTCTTCTGATTTTTTATTTACTTATTTTTAAAAAATGTTTTCTGGTATTTTTTTTCTATGTCTTCAGATTTTTTATTTACTTATTTTAAAAAAATGTATTCTGGTATTTTTTTTCTATGTCTTCTGATTTTTTATTTACTTATTTTTTAAAAATGTTTTCTGGTATTTTTTTCCTATGTCTTCTGATTTTTTATTTATTTTTTTTTTTTTAATGTTTTCTGGCATTTTTTTTCTATGTCTTCTGATTTTTTATTTATTTATTTTTTAAAAATGTTTTCTGGTATTTTTTTCTATGTCTTCTGATTTTTTATTTATTTATTTTTTAAAAATGTTTTTTGTCATTTTTTTCTGGCTTTTGGTTTTATTTACCATCTTTTAGCATCTGTCGATGAGCGAATTGTTAATCGATTATCTGAATAACTTATGTTGTTACTACCTGTGCAATTATATAATTCTTTTGTATATAACGCTATTTTCGGTTACATTCGAAATGTTCATTCGTTCATAGCTGAACAAAATGTTGATCTTTTAAAAAACGTTTGTTATAATAAGTTGTTTCAAAATTCATACGTAAAGTTAATAAACATTTAATTATGAAAAAAAAAACGTTTTAAGGAACAATCTAGGATTAAAAAATTGTTTACATAAATTTTCAAACGGAAACACGTGCAAACGAAGGAGGATTTGAATAAAAGAAATTCTAATCAAAGTAGCAAAAACGCGTCTAGCAATTAATTTACAGATAAACCAATGGGACGTATTATTAGCAGTTTTTGGAAGCCATATTTGTGACTTTAGATCGATATTGATGAGCGATAGATCATTTTGTTTATTGATAGATTCCTCATAAAATACCGGTAAACATTCATGATATTTTTTTATCGTTTACAAATAATAGCCATTTGTTTATGAAAAAAAAGTCACTAAGTCAACAAAATTTTTTTTTTAAATTGAGAAGTAAAACAAAAAAAAATCGATTCGAGCTAAAATTATAAATCTGACTTCCAGAAAATTGCGTATAATATGTCTCATTTATTATAACCGCAAATTCATTAATTGATTCTATACATTTTTTTTCTACCTTATTACAATCTCTTTCACTCAAATTCATTTTCGTTTACACTAGTTTCCTTTTCAAAACGTGTATTAATAATTTTTTAAATCTTAATACGCTATTGACCTGACTATAAAGTCGATGATGCATCCTTGAAGTGTGAAAGTTGCCGATAAAGCGGTAGATCATTGATGCACGTTTTTGTTGACAAATGCAATGTAAAGTGTGAGAACCAAAATGGCCCTTTTACTCTCTGCGACCAATAATTGAATTTATTAAGCTCAGGGTATGCATTTTTTTTTTGTCATCACTATAGGGGCTCGACAATACAATACAACGACTTATATTCTATGTCTTGATCCGACCAGTACTGTAGTACGATTGTGATGAATGCATTGCTTGATCGATCCTAGTTATTTCACAAGTTGTGCCGCTGCCAATAGAACACAAGACGTTGATTCACGAGACCTCGGTCTACCAGCATCTGACGAGCAAAATGAAGCCAGATGGCGGTCGACCACCCGCTTTCTCCTGCCGTTGAGCTCTTATCAGAGAAATGTATTACGTTTGGAGCGATTACTTGATAAATTATCGGTTATCACATCGAAAATCCTGAGGCGACTCTTCGTGTTAGAATTTGCACAGCTGAATACACGAAGAGAAGAATTATGCGAAAATTACCAGGTCTTGTATCAAATTTGTATATATTTCTGGCCAACTCGGTGAACTTTTATCACTTCCGATTCGTCGATCTACAATCTTTTATTTTCTTATATTTTTAAGCAAATTTTTGTTATTCTATCACGTTAAAATTTTTTGTTAGGTTGCTCGGAAATCGCTCAAATTGAATTAAAGTATTTAAAGATATTTTTAACAATTTTAAACATTCTACAATACAGAAAAAGGATCTCTCTCACTTTTTCGATGGACTTAAACATTAAGTTATCAAGATAATAAAACATATAAGCCTAATATGCAGAAAGATAGCCAGATTTATGTTAGCAGAAACTTGATATTAGTAACAAACTTAAACTTTGTAACAATAAATTGTATTTTAAAAAATCTTATGTAAAATTCATGTTATTTTAAGTACTTACAATAATACAGAAAACTATGGGACCAAATGGAAGGAATTAAGATGAAATATTTAGCTTATTCGTGGACTACAATAAAAATGTTGCAACTAATTTTTTTTCACACTACGAAAATTACGACATTGGTAGTACCTACATTTTTGGTGATTAACAAAATTACATTTTTCTTTCCACTTATAATCTGTTGTATTATACATAACCAGAACTTTTCGTTTGATATTAATATACGTGGTGTTCGTAATTTTTTAATGATTCATTGGAAACTCGGAGCAAACTGCACTAGAAGTCGAACATACATGATTATGGCAACCCACCATGCCTCTTTCTCTGTAGGTTTGAACGCTTATCGTTAAAACTTTTGATAAGCTGTAACGGCAACGTTCGCGGGGCGTGGAGACCCGGACGTGTGTGATAAGACCCAAAATGAATAGGCGAACCGTGCACAGCGTAATGCTCATTCGACATGCACGTTTGATCGTCCAAAAACGAAGATTGTACACAAACGTCGGTGGGAAATAGTCGTTACGTTATCTATCGCCCATTGACGCATCTACTACTGAGACATTAATACCAAATTGTCAAAGGTTTTACTGCTTTTACAAAAATTGTTCAAACAAGTTATCAGTAAATAATCAGTAGTAATACCCCAAGAGCTTCAAAATTATCGGGTATTTCACCATAACTTCGTTGCATACAAACAACACGGAAAAAAAAAGATTCGTTGCTATAATCATGAAATGAGTTGACACAACCAATCGATTATTTTATTTCCCTAGCAACTCAAATGGTAATACCAACGATTCGAATGATAATACCGACGATTCGAATGGTAGTCCCAACTATTCGAGTGATAATCCCAACGATTGGATTAGTTAGGTTAACTAATCCAATTGGATTTGGGATTGGGAAAACGATTGGATTAGTTAGGTTAACTAATCCAATCGTTGGGATTAGTTAACCTAACTAATCCAATCGAGAACTAATCGTGAATAGTTAAGGTTACTATTCGATATGGTTGAGGCAACTAATTTTTTAGACATTGTGTACAGCAAATCGAAAACGTAGTTGCCACAACCAAATATTTCTTTCCGTGAAGAGTGTCAAATCGTGCAGGTTAAAAAATACCGAGCGCTTGCGCTAGGGATTTTTCTGCAAAATTTGACACGATTGTTTGTATGCAGGGAAGTTTGAGGGAAATACCCGATTAATTATGAAGCTCGAGGGGTATTTGTCGGATTATTTTTCCCATCGGAATTTCGGCTCATTCTTCAGATCACGTTCCTGTTCTCGTTAGAAGTTTGACAGATGTGAAGAATTCTCACTTGTAATATCACAAGAGCTTTGAAATTATCGGATATTTCCTGACAGGTTCGTTGCAAACAAATGAACGAGTCAAGTTTTCCAGGTTAAAAAATCACGAGCGCGTAGCGCGTGATTTTTTATTTTTCTGGAAAACTTGACGAGTTTATTTGTTTGCAGGGAACCTGGAGGGAAATATCAGATTAATTTCGAAGCTCGAGTGGTATTCGGGGGATTATTTTTTCTATTCAAATTGCGACAAATGGAATTGCACCATGAGACAAAAATTATCGTTCTGCCAAGGAAATTTTATAATCAGAACAAAAACCTTTTAATTCATGTTTAAAGTATTGCAGTTAAATACACAATTGTTATAGACATTTGTATATTGATTCCAGACTGAGGTTTTCGATTTAATCGTATTAACAGGGACATTCCCCTTTACTTTTTCATCAATAGTTTGCAAGGATTCAACTCCAAACGTACTCATATCAAATAAAAATCCTTTAACTGCCACAATAAAATTCAATCTGTCAGTTTGACAGATGGTTGACGCGACTAAATGATTTTTTGTTTTATATATATAACCAACACGCAAAATTATCAAAAAATTATCAGTATAATACCGTGTAGCTTGCCCCACGTGACGTCGAATGGTGCAATTCCATTGGTCGAAATTTGGATGGGAAAAATAATCAGTATAATACCGTGTAGCTTGCCCCACGTGACGTCGAATGGTGCAATTCCATTGGTCGAGATTTGGATGGGAAAAATAATCAGTAGTAATACCCCAAGAGCTTCAAAATTATTGGGTATTTCCCGATAACTTCGTTGCATACAAACAAGAGTGTCAAGTTTTGCAAGTTAAAAAATCCCGAGTGCTTGCGCGAGGGAATTTTCTGCATTGTATGTATGCAGGGAAGTTTGAGGGAAATACACGATTAATTTTGAAGCTCGTGGGGTATTTGTCGGATTATTTTTTCCATCGAAATTTCGGTTCACTCTTCAGATCACTTTCTAGTTCTCTTTAGAAGTTTGACAGATTTAAAGAATTCTCAGGTTAAAAGTTGTTCAGGAATGGTTTTTATTGCTTAGCATCTTGTTAGGAAATATCCGAAATAAAATCGACTAGGTTCCCCCACATGAGGCCAAATGCGTCGTTTCTATTGGCCGAAATTCCGATGGGAAAAATAATCAACATTAAAATGGATTTGTGACGTGAGATTATAAAAAATGTCCAATATCACAATTATTGAAATATTTATGATAATAGAAATGATTTGAATAATTGCCAAATATTAAAATTTTGTATCGGATATTACTACTTGATAAGAGAAGTTTGAAAATGACTCATTTAAGCATAAAAACATTCATACTTAATTATCTGCAAAACCATATACAATTTAATTACAATACCTTACTAATATCATTTCGATAAGTATTAAAATGTTTGTACGCTGAATTGTTGCTTGTAACATTTCTTGTTACTTGGCGTCAAGACGCTACCGCATCTGTTTAGAGTCTAATCCTATAACTGCATAAAAAAATTCACATAGCGCTATTTGCTAGTCTAGCGAATAGATTTGTTAACCAAACAAAAATATATGTTTGGCTAACAAATATTTTCGCTAGTTTAATAAATATTTTTTGCTATGTTAACAAATATTTTTATTAGTCCAACAAAAATAATGCAGTGCTATCACTATATTAGCAAAAAAATTGTTGACCGAGCAAAATCGTTATATCCATGCGACTTCATTATTGTTGAGTAGTTAATAATTGACATACTTATCTTATAGATTAGTGACGCAGCAGCGTCACTATAAATCGTACAAATCGTACAAAATTTGATAAAACTCTTGAAACCTGTACTAACAATGTTAAAAATTGAATAAAAAATTATCTTAATTACATAATTTATCGATGCAATTAACAGAAATTATTTTTTTTTATAAAACCTTAGGATGCACAATAATAAATACTGGAAATTTCGCGACACAGACCTTTCTCTCTATTATACGAGTAGTGACGTGGGACCGACCTTCCTTAACGGAAATTTTTGACGAATTGTTCGATCAAGATTCATGATTAAAATGCTTCATCACGTACCACCAGTGTTTCAATTACTGCGCTCAAGCTTGGTTATCAAGAGCGATCAATGATCTCATCGAATACCTTTATTCTCTTTTTCCATCATTTTTACAGATTTGACATTTGTGTGTGTGTGTGTGTGTACGAATGCACGATGCACTCGTTGAATCGCTTTATCGCAACCGATCGACGAATACCGAGAAATGGCCTGGAGTCGTGTTGCTGTCTGGTTATTAGCACGTATCGAGCCCGATTATGCTAATGACGATATATTTAGAACGATCGAAATCCGGTAATGTAGAGAATGTGGTAACGCGGCAACATTAAAATATTTACATACGGAAGAAATTTAATTAAATTGTAATAATTTAACGACGGACCACGGGGGTCAAAAAATATATAATATGCTCTGCAATTTTATTTGCAGAAAAAAATATTCTAAAACCTGACGAAATAACGATGAACGAATAACGCTGAGAACAGGGCAGCTGTTTGTGTATATATTATTATATTAATTATATTAAAGTATTTTTATTCATAAGTATAAATACAGAGTTTTGAGAAAAGAGTTATATTGGATTTTCATTGGTGTTCTTTTTTTACCGATTTAAAAAGCGAGCATAACATTCGATACTACAAGAGGTCTTATTTAAGAACCCGTTAGAATGGTTCCATTAGTACATTAAAAAAATTAATCAACAGTTTTATTGCATTTAAAATCATTTTTAAATAAATTTAATGTATAGGGTAGATGTTCTGGTTTTGGATCTCTTTGGTCCATTCACCACTAGGTGGGAAAGAATAAAACTTGCACGCAAAAAAAAGCTTGGTTAAATACGCGCCCGCCAAATTCTTGGTTAAACCAATCAGATTTTTGGTTATGTCAACCAAGTTATTGGTTGTATTACAATGGCGCTTGGTGGCGCTGACCAATAATTTGGTTGGTCTAACCAATTAATCGGCTCGCGTATATGTAACCAAGCATTTTTTTCTGTGCGTCGATACGAAAAAAAAAAATCAGGAGAAAATCTTTATAAATCACTCTACCCTAAAATAAACTTCACACACACTGTTCTATACGAAAGTGAAGGAATTCATGTATGTACAAGTTTTTAAATTACCCATACAAACAATTGGGCCTTCCGCCAACCCTTGGGGTGTTCCCAAAACCCAACATACTGGTCTAGCGTTAATAATATGATATATGTAATTATATATAGATGTAGAAGGAACGGACCAAAATACGATTGAGTTTATTAACGAAACAGCATTAGCGAAACTAAACTCGAACCACAAACAGCTTAGCCAACAAACAAAAAATCTCTAGCTTGTGATTTTCATTTTATACAGAAAAAGAGCTTGAAAACGGGACAAAATAAGAGTCACCCCCTTTTCATAAACAGTCACTTTTCCAAATCCTTGTCAATATAGCTGTCCTTATTCGTTTATCACAGTATTCCTGGCTTTATTGCCGATATATGTTGTCTAAAAATTATACGTAGAGAAGTTTCTGTGTTTTCACAACACAAAAAGGTGCCAACAGAAATCGTTTTATTCGGTTACGAAATCTTTTTGATAGGCTGACATATATCTTGTTCGGCTGACAAATCAGTTTTGCTAAGCTTATCTTTTTGCTGGGATGATCAATCTTTTTGTTAGCTTAACAAAACGATTTCTGTTGTCACTTTTTTGTGTTATCAGAACACAGAATTTCTCTCCGTTTACAAATAACGAACATATTGCTTTATCATTATTAATAGAACATAATAATGTGTTTTATTGTAGCTAAACTTGAATTGCAAAGAACCCAGTCAACAAACAAAAAATCTCTAGCTTGCGAATTTCATCTTATACAGAAAAACAGCTCGAAAGCCTGACAAAATAAGAATAACTCACCGGCAGCCCTTTTTTCAGATCCTTGTTAGTTCATCACGATATTTCTGTCCTAAAATTACAAATAACGAACTTATCATTTTATCGTTAATAACATAATATAATGATATATTTTATTGTAGCTAAACTCGAATAACAAAGAACTTAGTCAACAAACAAAAAATCTTTAGATTGGAAATTTCATCTTATACAGAAAAAGAGTTCGAAAGTCTGACAAAATAAGAATAACCTACCGGCAGTCCCTTTTCCAAATCCTTTCTCGTCCGCGATAGCTGCTACAATATTGCTGACCCTGTTAGTCTATCACGGTATTTCTGGCCTAAAATTACAAATAACGAACATATCTTTCTATCGTTAATAATATAATATAATAATATATTTTATTATAGCTAAACTCTAATTACAAAGAACTCAGTCAATAAACAAAAAATGTCTAGCTTACGAATTTCATTTAATACAGAAAAATAGCTCGAAAGCCTGACAAAATAAGAATAACCTACCAGCAGCCCCTTTTCCAAATCCTTTCTCGTCCGCGATAGCAGCTACAATATATCTGTCCTTGTTCGTCTGTCACGGTATTCCTGGCCTACTGTCGGCCTCGCGTTCTCTCATCGTCCCATTGCCCGCGCTCTCGTTGTCTCGCTCGTCCGTTCTCATCCTCAATCTGTCTTCCTTTCGCGCTCCGCCTCGCTCGCTTTACTTTCCATCTCCCTTCGTGTTACACGTGTTCCTTCGTTCACATACTTCGACTAAACGCAAAATCTCTCGTTCTTCATTGACTCGCCGCTAACTCTGCTCCTCATGTCCAAAGAGAGTTTTCTCGCTCTCTCGAAACTCGCTATCTTCCTACCTCAACGAGCGCACGAGTGAGTGCACTTTATATAGTTTATTTACCACGAGCGAGAAGGGATTGCACCGAAGGAGGACAGAGATTTTCGTTGGACCGGCTTTGATCGTCACCAGAAGGAGCGAGACGGCAGAGAGAGTGTATATGGTGTATTCCACGAGTAGTGGAACAGACTTTGGTCGAGGGTCCTCAAATCCGACGTCCAGAATATCGTTTCTCAGGATCGTCCTAAGAGTTTCCTATTGTTATAGGACCCAGTTGATTATTTACACTGTTAAAAAAGACTGGAAGTTTTTATGCATAAACTTATCATCTAAACTTAATGTAAACACGGGAAAAAAGGCTCGGTTGGAACAACCAAGTGTCTTGGTTATATATGCGCGAGACAATTAATTGGTTAGACCAATCAAGTTATTTGTTAGGTTACCAATTTCTTGGTTGGACTAACCAAGTCACGTGGTAAGCTAACCAAGTGACTTGGTTAGACCAACCAAGAAATTGATAACCTAACAAATAACTTGGCTGGTCTAACCAATTAATTGTCTGGCGCATATATAACTTGGTTAGCTTACCACGTGACTTGGTTAGTCCAACCAAGAAATTGGTAGCCTAACAAATAACTTGGTTAGTCTAACCAATTAATTGTCTGGCGCATATATAACCAAGGCACTTGGTTGTACCAACCGGCAATACATCGTTTCTACAGAACCCGATTCTACACATCACCGACTCAACACCACCGACTCTACACAACGGCAATTCGACACATGCCTCGATTCAACACAACAGCAACTGTACATATCACCAATTCGACCCATGCCTCAATTCGACACAACCCCAATTCTACACAGCCCCGATTCTACACAGTCACAACTGTCACGAGCCAAATGCACAACGGCCATACTCTACACCGCCCCGATTTTACACCGGCACAAATGTCACAAGCTAAATTCACAACGGCAATACTCTACACAGCCCCGATTCTACACAGGCACAACTGTCACGAGCTAAATTCACCAAAGTCCCGATTCAACACATCACCAATTCTACACCGTCACCAACTCACATCCAATCAACGTATGTCGTTCAAGTATTCCAACTCATCGGCGCACTATGATTGGATGTGAGTTGGTGACGGTGTAGAATCGGTGATGTGTTGAATCGGGACTTTGGTGAATGTAGCTCGTGACAGTTGTGCTTGTGTAGAATCGGGGCTGTGTAGAGTATTGCCGTTGTGAATTTAGCTCGTGACATTTGTGCCTGTGTAGAATGTGGGCTGTGTAGAGTATTGCCGTTGTGCATTTGGCTCGTGACAGTTGTGACTGTGCAGAATCGGGGCTGTGGAGAATTGGGGTAGTGTCGAATTGAGGCAATGTGTCGAGTTGGTGATGTGTACAGTTGCTGTTGTGTTGAATCGAGGCACGTGTCGTATTGCCATTGTGTAGACTCGGTGGTGTTGAGTCGGTGATGTGTAGAATTGGGTTCTATAGAAATGACGTATTGCCGTTCCAACCACGCCTTTTTTTCTGTGAACTTAATACATTAATTTTACATCACACTTGTATATTAAATTTAATATACCAGTTTATGCAACTTCCAGTACTTGTACATTAAATTTCAAGTAGATTTTTTTACAGTGTATATCTCTTGAGTCCCGATTAAAAATTCGGTACAAAAATTATTTTCGGACTGTAAAACTATAAATATAGAATGGCCATCATTATGAAATTCGCTATTTTAGCAATTCCCTATTTTGGCCATTCGCTATTTTGATGGCATTTTAATAAGATGGGGGTTAAAATAACGAATTTCATAATGATGGCCATTCTAGAATCAGGCGTTCCTTATTTTGAAATTCGCTATTTTGGTTCGCCATTCGCTATTTTGACCCTCACCCGATGATCCTAAGAAACGAGATTCTGGACGTCAGATTTGAGGACCGTCAGCCAAAATCTGTCCCACTAGCCGTGGAATACCCCATATGCACGACGAGGCGGCACGAGGGAGAGATTGTGCCGGGTAGGGGGCCGGCACGGTTCGGCTTTTCGCCGAGTCTAAGCGGAGCTTGCCGAGAGCGCCTTTCGTCGGCTGGTGGTCGCACGTAGTCCGTGTACATGTGGCAATCAAGCCACACGGCGGTACACACGTTTTCACGGAGCTCCTCGTCGTGCATAACATTTCGTTGATACACATTTTATAATAATAAAAAAACAATAATAATACTAAAACCAACAATACTCCAGTGAGTCAAAAGACGAGGTTAACAAATAAATAAGTAAAAAAACAAAAATACCAACAACAACAAAATCCGCCAAACGGTTTTATATACTTAAATTCCGATAAACGTGCAGCTGTGCAAACTAAACAAAAAATCTTCTGTCCTCGCCGGGGGAAAAAGAGCAAAATTGCGATTAACTCCGTGTGCCACCACGTCGTTGGCACGCGCGCACACTGGGCAAGTATAACACACGCGCTCACCCATCGTTAAAAGGCTGTTTTGCCGCACGCGACGAATACCCGCCGCTGCTGACGACAACGACGACGATTCTATCTCGTAACCGGCTGGGACGGCGAGAACACGAAAAGAAATCGGGTAATTCCCGAGCTGCCTGACAGAGAGAGAGTGGCCACACGGAACTACTGCACGCAGTGTGTGTGACACTCAGTTCGGTTGTTTTTACCTTGATTATTGAGCCTCAACTATTTTTTTTAAATTAAACTTATATCGAGAGGGAGAAAAAAAATTTTTTATTTTTTTTTCTTTTTTTTCTGGACCATCTCGCAACTGCGACAGTGACGAGGTGACCTGAGACTCTGGGACAGACACGAGCATATGGTGGAGAATTGCCGCGTGCGTAGCTAACGCTTATACTTGCTCGCACACGCCGTTGACATACGGCCCAACGCCAAAAGGCTATAGTCGTCGTTGAATCGTCCTCGTCCTCGTCTATAGCAGCAACACAACGTCGCGACTATAGCTGTATATATATATATATATATAGTTATATATATATACATATATACGTGATTGTAGATAGTAAGCGGTACATAACAGTTGCTATTGGGAGAGAGTACTACAGTAGTCGAAGGAAGATTGCCGAGTAGTACCGCAGTAGACCGGAGCAGCCGGTCCCGTGACAACTCGCTCGTCTCGCCACGTTTTCAATCCATGATAATAAATCCCGCGAGTTATGAAGACAGAAATAAAAGTAAACAAGTGCATTAGACGTTAATCGTTTTTAAAGGATAACTGAGAAGAAAGAAAAAAGAAAAAATAATAACGTTAAGCTGTACTGATATCCAAAGCAGGAATATCTGTAGACTGGTGTGAAACTAAACGGGTTGGTGATCTCTCCCGTAAAGAAACTCGTGTCTCGTAACGGCAAGCGGCAGCACCCGACCTCGTCGTAAATCTACTGTACCGATCGAAAACCTCGGGGTTTTACTCTGTCTCACTTAAGCTTTGTCCTTCTCGCTCTTCCTTCGGTGTCGCTGCTGCCGTCTCATTTCTTCTTCTTCTTCTTCTTTTGCTAGTTCTTCTCTTCTCCTCTTCTTCTTCTTCTTCTTCTTCTTCGCTCCCTCGAAGGCCCGTGGGGTTATATAATTTTGTCGGTGGGCACGGACTGCGAGTGTGGTTTCCACCGAAGCTCTCACGAGCTCCGAGAGAATGCAGTGCCACTGAGAAAACCCGCACCGTAAGGAACGTGTGCGAGGCTCGTGGTTCGTTGTAACTCGTGTGGGGGGCCTAAATACAATAATTTTGTTTTTTTGCAGTGTTAACCACGAAAAAAGTGTGTATTTTTTGTTTTTTTTATTTATTTACGTTTCGCGTGAAGCAACGACGATCGAGTTTACACGTAGAGGTCGTTAAACACACGTAAAAACAACAACAACAATCTGTTAAACTCGAATTCACTTGATTCGTGACGAGTGTGCTTCGAGTGTTATCGGTAGAAACAACGCGACGATATAGATATCAAAGTGCCGTGAGGGGTGGAAACACGTGTGTGCGCAACCCGGTGATTTTTCGCATGACGGTTCGAGTCGCGCACGACGACTACGACGACGATCAACGACGAACGAGCCCGGATGTGCCCGAGTGCACGTTCTAATATAAATAAAATGAATTATTGTCGCTGTTGAAAAAAAACAAAACATTCGTATGTAAATAAAGGGCAACGACGGTGGAGAAAATTGGAGATTTTTCAAAGAATCACGAGGGACCGACGATCCCCGAATCACCAGCGATATGTCGGCGATAGGTGAGTTCTGCTGCTACTTCTGCTGGTTGGTTATAGGGTCACGAAAGGCTAGGTCTATTTCACCATATGTCTTTTCTCGCCGTCTCACTTTTCGTTCTATACTCTGGTACTCGTCGCTCTATCTCCTCGCGACTGCTGGCTGCAGACTGAAAGATACAGCAGCGAGGGGAGAGGGACACACGTTTTTCAAAATGTCAGCAGTACACGCAACGCTTGATGCGTGCGCATATTATTCCCGGAGGCGCGAATTTACTCGTCACGTTTGAATATAGCCACTAGTATATTCGTGTAATTGCGATTATAATTCATAGCATTGCGTCAGATTTATTTTTGCATTCATGTAGAACAAGGTTTCCCGTGGTGAACCTTGTTTTTTTTAGTTCATCGAGTTTTTAATGCGACTGAAACCAAATACACCAAAGCGTCGTGAAATTACATTTAAATTTATGTTTAAAAATATTTGCGTATTTATGTTACCGGTAATTTGATTCATCAGCTGGTACATTAAATTTTAATACACGAGGATAGGAAATTTCCTAATTTTCATCTTCAATTTCCTATTTTTTTAAATTGGGTTTAGTAAGAAATATTGTAATTCTACATTTCTCTTGCATGTAAATTTTAATATACCAGTTTATGTAAACGAACTTTCTTTAACTGTAATGGAGGCTTATGCGAAATATTTTTAGCAATATTGTAAGTGTATAGGTTAAAAGTTAGCCTATAAAGTAGTCTATAAAATTAAAGTGTTTATCACTCGAGAACAGCTTGCGCCACACCACTTAAATTCCGAAGTCAAGTAAAGCAACAAAGTCTCTTAATTTACCGTAATTTTTAGAATAATTCATAGATAGATTTAAATTGTATAGCTTTTTGATTTTTTTAAAGTCTTCAAACACTTTAGACTTTGTAATTCTTCAAATACCAAACTAAATGTCTTTTTACAACTGAAGTTAACAAAAATTAATAAATCATTTTCATTTAAAAAAAAAATTCCGTTGATGGATGATTTGTTGAACAATTTTTGTTTTCACGAAATTGTTAATAAGATTTTAGAATTATTATCATTATGTGAAGTCAATCTTTCCAGCATCTTCAACGTGCTTAACTTTTCTTTTCATATTTTAATCTCATCAAGAAATGTTGGAAATTTTGTGTAAAATTCATGTTTGGCGGGACTGTAAGATAAACGGCTCAATGGCTGGACATGTCCCAGTGACTGAACGCTCTGTGTGTGCAGGAGGGACGAAAATACGATTTTATACACTGTCAAAAACTTTCCGAAAATTAATATACCTATATCGGTAGTTTTTATGCATAAACCGGTATATTAAATTTAATCTACAATTAGATTGTAATATTACAGTAATTTTATATTAAACATGACTTTTTAAAATGTGGTTAATATACCGTGTATTAGTTTTACATCATACTTGTATATTAAATGTAATATACCCGTTTATGTCTAAAAACTCCCGACGAAACTTCATTATTAAAATTAATATTTTAATAATGAAAATTTTTATAGTGTATGTATGTCCAGTAATTGGTACGTTCCGCTCCTACATCCTTATTCAATAAGATGGTATTGCTGTCAATTATTTTGGCTTTAGAAAAAATTTTATTTAACTTCTATTTTTTAAAAATTATGTATTCGATGAAAAAAGGTATTTTTATCTTTTCGCGTTGTTTTATCGAACGATGTAACTTGGAGGGAGGGAGATTTTAGTATACCTCGAGGCGATACTCGAAGATGTCGCCACACTCGTCGACAAAACGATACAAGGGCTCGCACTCTCTGTGACCGATGTTTTTTCGTACGGTAGTCGAAATCGTGCAAATTGCTTTTAGCACGAGAAATAGGCGGAAGTAAGACGGCACTGCGAATGAGGAAGCAGAGAAGGGAAAAATGTACGAGTAGCTCGCGACGAGGACGACACGTGCAACCTCGTGCCACACAATACGATAGTTTAACCGCTAATCAAACTTCGATGTGTTGATGTATTATCGCACGTAACGTCCTCGAACTCGGACGCTCGCGGTCTTTAACTCTTAGCTTCGCCGAGCTCGCCCGATAATCTACGATCTATTTAAATCTCCATGCACTGAAACAAACTTATACTATTTGGAGATACGACGAAATTAGAATTGTTTTTTTATTAGCTAACCTGTCTATTACGAAATTGTAGGAGTAACTGCTGATTTTAGCAGTGTATTTATACAATTTACAAACTGAAATGACAAATCATTCGAATTGAACTAATATTTTATTAATTTGATGTTATATTTTGTTATGTTATGTTATTAGCAGTGTATTTATACAATTTACAAACTGAAATGACAAATCGTTCGAATTAAACTAATATTTTATTAATTCGATATTATTCATAAACTTTGATAAAATATATATATGTATATATATGGAAATGTAAAGACGTTCGAAGTCACGGCAGAATTTATGAATTTGATACAATTGAAATAATTTTGATGCGTTTATGAGCCTGTAAATTCAATCAATACGATAATAACGAAAATTAATCAAATTAATTTTATTGATTGAGTTCATACTTGAAAAATTATTTAAATGTCTAGTCAGGTGCAACGAGGTCGAATTTTTATCACAATAAAATAAACAGTATTGAAGAATTTCAATTGAACAAATATTATATAATTTATCAGTTTTTTAAAAAATTTTACATTAGATATCAATTCTTTTTTTAGAATCTGTCATCATATTGATAAAAAAATATAAACATATAAATAAAAACAAAGTAATATATTTTTTCTGCACAGATACGTTTAAAAATAACATAAAAAAGATAATGCGTAACGGACAACACGATTTAATTTTATTGACGAATTTAATTTCATGGCCCATTACTTTTCCAATTACTACTGCAATTTTTTTTTCATGCATTTTTATTTGTGCTCAGCCTTTTTATTTGTTTTTATTGAAACGCATATACACTTTTTAACCCATATCTTAGGAGATCCTAAAATAATTGTGAATGTCAGTTTATTTATAAAATAAATACACAAAATGGGTTAAGTAATTTCGAGTTTTACACATATACGATGCATACACAAATATTCGACTTGCGTGTAGGAACCGTTCACTTTTGCTTATCTTATGTCCTGTCGAATGAGCTATTCTTTAAATTTCTTCGGAACCGATAACAATGGTATTTGGAAGAAAGTTGAGTTATCGCATCGTACATCCACTTAAGCTTCGCGAGCAATATTGTTCTCGCTCTCTCTATATATGAGGCATTCTTCGTCAATTCAGCCACTTTTTTTCGAACCTTTTTGACTAGTCCCATAATTGGACACATTGTAGTACCACTTGAAATTAATCTCTCCTAATTTTTTCTGATTTTTTAATTCAATATTACGGAAAATAGGCTATTTCTTTAAAGTCAATATATCTTGAAAAATTAAAGTCATAGAAAAAAATTGTTTCAACATAAAAGTTGTAGTTTCATGTGAACTTTTTAATGAAATTTTCCAATAATACCAATACCAATAATCTTCATATATATTTTAACGAAAAAGCATTGTTAATCGGGCCGACAAAATTATTTGGAAAATTTCATTGAAAAGTTCACATGAAACTACAACATTTATGTTGAAACAATTTTTTTCTATGACTTTAATTTTTCAAGATATATTGACTTTAAAGAAATAGCCCATGTTCCGTAATACTGGATTTAGAAATCTGAAAAAATTAGGAGAGAGTACTTTCAAATGGCACTACAATGTGTCCAATTATGGGACTAATCAAAAAGGTTCGTAAAAAAGGTGGCTGAATTGACGAAGAATGCCTCATATATATCAAGAGTCGCGGTAGCGACACGACGCCAAGTTAAAAAAGAAATTAATGTTGCCTTCACACGACGATTTGTCTGTCTGATCTTGACTGGACGTGCTGTTACTTCTGACTTGACGGTCGCTACTGCTACTCTATTTATTCCGAAGGCGGCCACTCACCGGTCGTTTTCAAATTGTAACTCGAATTATATTTGATATATATATACACTCAGAGAGAATTATTTCGTCGGTAACTGCAAAGTGACAACAGTTTATATCAAGTCTATGCGACTATTTTTTTATAGTTACGATAACCATAAAATAGGCTACGCAACTATAATAATATGGTTACAATCAATTTTTTAGTTACCGTAACTATAAAAAACAGTTGCATAGATTAAAAATGAATTAAGAAGAAGAATAAAGAAGAATTATGTCGTCGGTAACTATAAAGTGAAAGCAATCCATTCTAAGTCTATACGACTATTTATTTATAGTTGCGATAACAATAAAATAGTCGACGCATCTATATAAATATAGTTACAAAAAAATTTTATTTACCGTAACCGCAAAAAACAGTTGCATGCATTAAAAGTGAATAGCTGTCACTTTTTTAGTTGTGATTACCATAAAAAAGTCGACGCATCTATAAAAATATAGTTAGAACAATTTTTTAGTTACTGCAATTACAAAAAACAGTTGCATGGTTTAAATCCGAATAGCTGTCACTTTTTAGTTACGATAACCATAAAATAGTCCACGCATCTATAAAAATATATTTAGAAAAATTTTTTAGTTACCGTGACTATAAAAAACAGTTGCATGGATAAAAAATGAATAGCTGTCACTTTTTAGTTGCCCAAATTTCCACAATTTTTCTGTGTATATATATATATTTTTTTTCTTTTTTAACTTGGCGTCGAGTCGCTATCGCGACTCTTGATACCCGACAGAATATTGTTTAGTGTTGCGTGAAGAATAGAACTAGTATAATATACGCGCATTTCGTACAGTCGTGCGTCTCGTACCAGATACAAGTAGTTCAGATACATGAATACCTAGGAGTATAAAATTGCGTTCGTGACGTAGACAAGAGGAGAAGAGTAGGCCGGAAGCGTCGAACGGCGCGTCGATGCGTCGCCGTCGTCGTCCGCACGGCGTGTAGCCTACTGTTATATTTTTAGCTCGGTTTGATCGATGGTCGGCAAGGTCGTCGCGTCAGTCAATTACACTGTAAAACATCCTTGTAATTTAATTCTCAATTTCTTATCGCACAAAAACTCATCAGAAAAAAGGCAATCAGCATAAAGTCTTGAGAATTATACAAAATTGCGCGTACGTATGAGAAAATGGTACATGCACTTGAAATTACCTGTTCGCGAGGCTGAGAGACTCTAGGGTTTCCTCGACGATCCGGTAAACTTTGAAACTTCTTTTTGGCATAATTTATCCACTGGCTCTACGTGAATTCAAGAAGTTTCAAAGTAGTTTGAGAGCTCTCGGGCTTTTCCTACCGATAATAGGGTTAATGCTCGCTATAGTCGCAACGTCATCGCACCATATGTGGATTTCCACATTGAGCGCTAGTTCTAAGATAGATTGCTTATAGGCGAGCGACGAGAATTACATACGCCGTGGTGGCTGAGAAAATTTACAATATTTACAATCACCTGGGATGTCTTTACACAGTGAAAGACTCTTGTATATAGGCCTGTTGATTTTGCATCAGTAAGCCGCATTATGTGTTGGGCAAAATGAGCAATTTTTCTATAAACCTAATTCTAATTCATACACTGAGAGAAAATTATGGTATTAATAACTATAAAGTGACTATTATTCATTTATGGTTGGTACAAAAATTTTTTTATATTTGACACAACTATCAAATAGTTACTATAACTAGCAAATAGTTACCATAACTATTTTCGTAGTTATCGTAACTATAAAAATAGTTGCATGTAATAAAAATGAATAGTTGTCACTTTATAGTTGACTGTACTATTACGATTTCTCTGAGTGTAGCAAAATTTTTAATACTTTTTAATATTAATGCAAGTAAGCATACTTTTTTTTGGTTAATATTTATCGAGGAATCCCCATGATTCAGTTAATAATTAATTTATACTACCGGTGGGGCTGAATGGTAGGGGTTTTTCAACGCATTTAATGCATTCCAAATTTAGCAAAAAAAAAACAACTGAGAAGCAGAAAAAAAGAGTTTTGGAAAAAAAACTACAAATGGCAAAAGAAGGTTTGTAAAGTAAGATCCATAATAAAAAGTTTGGCAAAAAAATATGAATCGTAAAAAAACTGGTTGCAAAAAAACTATGAATTATAAAAAAAGTTTTGCAAAAAATTAAGAATCGTAAAAATCATACAATAACCAAAATAAATTTCAATCAAATCGGTTCTAAGATTTTTGAGATATTTTTAGCATCAATCTGAAAATCTCCCTTATTAATCAGATGTGGAGTTAAAAAATCCTCTCTCCCTCCCGCATATTGTCTTATTAATATTATATATTATAATAATAGTCAATTATTATAGTGTTATTGAAATTTATAATTCCAAATAAATTATAATATATTCAATTAAATTTCAAATAAATTATAATAGTCTTATTGACTATTATATACCATATATTGACTTGAATTGTTGCTCACGTGCCTCTATGATCGAAATTATCCAGAGGTGTGCATAAATCTGTGTAATAAAGTAACAAGATTTGGAGGGTTAAGCTGGTTTGAGAGTTCGCACCCATATGTGCGTCAGCAAAGTGTGACGCGGTTAATTGCTGAGAAGTTAGCTGATGCGCGAGCTGAAAAGTGCGAATATCAAGGAAGCGGGATATCTTGTCTCTCGACTGTACGAGACGGAAAAGCCCGGAGCTCGCTGCATTCCGGACAAGGCCGTCGTCGTCGTCCCCGCCGCGAACGGCGGCTGTGAGACTACGAAGACTCGGCAGCGTGCGCGCGCCTTCCTGGAGAAGGAGGCCAGTACACATCCGGGGAGAAACTAACCGTACTTCACTTGCTCGCTCCGGACGACGGCTTTACGGTTACGATACGCTCGACTTGAGCCTCTCACCTCCTCCCCATTTATATACCTCCCAACTTCTTATTCTTCGTTTCCTCCGCTGCAACAGTTTGCCATTTATATCTTCCGTAACAATCCTGGAGTACTGTCACTCATCGCCACAATCTTAGCACTCTCTTTTTTTCTTCAACGTACTGCACGTTCTCTTGTAGCAGCATCGAAAGAAATTACAATTCATTAGATTTACTCTCTAAGTCGTCTACTATTTCCTTTGAGATTAATTGAACGGAGATTGGAGATTTTTAGCCAGGTTTATTATTGACAACATAGTAACTACTTTGCGGCCACTTTATAGCTGAGGAACAGAGTTATAAACCCCTTTTATGACCTGCAATTGTAATGAAAAGATGTTTATATATTTCAATACCTACAAAGAATATTATTTTTTAATACAATGACACGAAAAATTGCGAGAAAGAAAGGAGATGCACTTATTTATCAATGTATTTCTTCTCTTGTTGCAGCATCAAATGAAAATTCAATTCATTAGCTTTATTCTCTAAGTCGTCTACTATTTCCTTTGAGATTAAATGAACGGAGATTGGAGATTTTTAGCCAGGTTTATTATTGACAACATGATAACTACTTTGCGGTCACTTTATAGCTGAGGAATAAAGTTGTAAACCCCTTTTATGATCTGCAATTGTAATGAAAAGATGTTTATATATTTCAATACCTACAAAAAATATTAATTTTTAACACAATGACACGATAAATTGTGAGAAAAAAAGAAGATGCATTTATTTATCAATGTATTTCTTCTCTTGTTGCAGCATCAAATGAAACTTCAAGTTATTAGCTTTATTCTCTAAGTCGTCTACTATTTCCTTTGAGATTAATTGAACGGATATTGGAGATTTTTAGCCAGGTTTATTATTGACAACATAATAACTACTTTGCGGTCACTTTATAGCTGAGGAACAGAGTTGTAAACCCCTTTTATGACCTGCAATTGTAATGAAAAGATGTTTATATATTTCAATACCTACAAAGAATATTAATTTTTTATACAATGACACGAAAAATTGCGAGAAAGAAAGGAGATGCACTTATTTATCAATGTATTTTTTCGGCAATACGTCGTTTCTACAGAACCCGATTCTACACATCACCGACTCAACACCACCGACTCTACACAACGACAATTCGACACAGGCCTCGATTCAACACAACAGCAACTGTACACATCACCAACTCGACACATGCCTCAATTCGACACAACCTCAATTCTACACAGTCACAACTGTCACGAGCCAAATGCACAACGGCAATACTCTACACAGTCCCGATTCTACACAGGCACAAATGTCACGAGCTAAATTCACAACGCCAATACTCTACACAGCCCCGATTCTACACAGGCACAACTGTCACGAGCTAAATTCACCAAAGTCCCGATTCAACACATCACCGATTCTACACCGTCACCAACTCACATCCAACCATAGTGCGCCGATGAGTTGGAATGCTTGAACAACATACGCTGATTGGATGTGAGTTGGTGACGGTGTAGAATCGGTGATGTGTTGAATCGGGACTTTGGTGAATTTAGCTCGTGACAGTTGTGCCTGTGTAGAATTGGGGCTGTGTAGAGTATTGCCGTTGTGAATTTAGCTCGTGACATTTGTGCCTGTGTAGAATCGGGACTGTGTAGAGTATTACCGTTGTGCATTTGGCTCGTGACAGTTGTGACTGTGTAGAATCGGAGCTGTGTATAATTGAGGGTGTGGAATTGAGGCATGTGTCGAGTTGGTGATGTGTCGAGTTGATGATGTGTACAGTTGCTGTTGTGTTGAATCGAGGCATGTGTCGAATTGCCGTTGTGTAGAGTCGGTGGTGTTGAGTCGGTGATGTGTAGAATCGGGTTCTGTAGAAACGACGTATTGCCTATTTTTTCTCTTGTTGTAGCATCAAATGAAAATTCAATTCATTAGCTTTATTCTCTAAGTTGTCTACTATTTCCTTTGAGATTAATTGAACGGAGATTGGCGATTTTTAGCCAGATTTATTATTGACAACATAGTAACTACTTCGCGGTCACTTTATTGCTGAGGAACAGAGTTGTAAACCCCTTTTATGACCTGCAATGGTAATGAAAAGATGTTTATATATTTCAATACCTATAAAAAATATTAGTTTTTAATACAATGACACGAAAAATTGCGAGAAAGAAAGGAGATGCACTTATTTATCAATGTATTTCTTCTCTTGTTACAGCATCAAATGAAAATTCAATTCATTAGCTTTATTCTCTAAGTCGTCTACTATTTCCTTTGAGATTAATTAAACGGAGATTGGAGATTTTTAGCCAGATTTATTATTGACAACATAGTAACTACTTCGCGGTCACTTTATAGCTGAGGAACAGAGTTGTAAACCCCTTTTATGACCTGCAATGGTAATGAAAAGATGTTTATATATTTCAATACCTACAAAAAATATTAGTTTTTAATACAATGACACGAAAAATTGCGAGAAAGAAAGGAGATGCACTTATTTATCAAAGTATTTCTTCTCTTGTTACAGCATCAAATGAAAATTCAATTCATTAGCTTTATTCTCTAAGTCGTCTATTATTTCCTTTGAGATTAATTAAACGGAGATTGGAGATTTTTAGCCAGATTTATTATTGACAACATAGTAACTACTTCGCGGTCACTTTATAGCTGAGGAACAGAGTTGTAAACCCCTTTTATGACCTGCAATAGTAATGAAAAGATGTTTATATATTTCAAAACCTACAAAGATTATTAATTTTTAATACAATGACACGATAAATTGTGAGAAAAAAAGGAGATGCACTTATTTATCAATGTATTTCTTCTCTTGTTACAGCATCAAATGAAAATTCAATTTATTAACTTTATTCTCTAAGTCGTCTACTATTTCCTTTGAGATTAATTGAACGGAGATTGGAGATTTTTAGCCAGGTTTATTATTGACAACATAATAACTACTTTGTGGTCACTTTATAGCTGAGGAACAGAGTTGTAAACGCCTTTTATGACATGCAATTATAATGAAAAGATGTTTATATATTTCAATACCTACAAAAAATATTAGTTTTTAATACAATGACACGAAACATTGCGAGAAAGAAAGGAGATGCACTTATTTATCAATGTATTTCTTCTCTTGTTACAGCATCAAATGAAAATTCAATTCATTAGCTTTATTCTCTAAGTCGTCTACTATTTCCTTTGAGATTAATTAAACGGAGATTGGAGATTTTTAGCCAGATTTATTATTGACAAGATAGTAACTACTTCGCGGTCACTTTATAGCTGAGGAACAGAGTTGTAAACCCCTTTTATGACCTGTAATAGTAATGAAAAGAGGTTTATATATTTCAAAACCTACAAAGATTATTAATTTTTAATACAATGACACGATAAATTGTGAGAAAAAAAGGAGATGCCCTTATTTATCAATGTATTTTTTCTCTTGTTGCAGCATCAAATGAAAATTCAATTCATTAGCTTTATTCTCTAAGTTGTCTACTATTTCCTTTGAGATTAATTGAACGGAGATTGGAGATTTTTAGCCAGGTTTATTATTGACAACATAATAACTACTTTGCAGTCACTTTATAGCTGAGGAACAGAGTTGTAAACCCCTTTTATGACCTGCAATTGTAATGAAAAGATGTTTATATATTTCAATACCTACAAAGAATATTATTTTTTAATACAATGACACGATAAATTGTGAGAATGAAAGGAGATGCACTTATTTATCAATGTATTTCTTCTCTTGTTGCAGCATCAAATGAAAATTCAATTTATTAGATTTATTCTCTAAGTCGTCGACTATTTCCTTCGAGATTAATTGAACGGAGATTGGAGATTTTTAGCCAGATTTATTATTGACAACATAGTAACTACTTTGCGGTTACTTTATAGCTGATGAACAGAGTTGTAAACCCCTTTTATGACCTGCAATGGCAATGAAAAGATGTTTATAAATTGAAAGAGGATATTGATTTCTGGAACAAATATAAAATAATTATATTGAAAAAAATGAATCTTCTACAATTTTTTAAATTTTTATCTAAGGAATTAAAAATTTTATTTTCACCCTCAAAAATGAAATAATACACTCTTTGTGAAAAATAAAGCCCCGATATAATATACCGTAAAAGGAAATCGAAGTCTGAAAAAATTAAAAACGAATACTATTTTTTTTAAATCTTGTATAAATTTGTTTATCTGGTTCTGTGGATTTAAAAATATTTTTTCCCGGTTAAAAGGAATAAAAGATTCTTTGTTGTCTGAAATAGATTTCCCCTTCTCTCAATGGATGACCGCAGCGGTTTCGCACCTGTAGCACGCACCGCATGACGCGAGTAACCAAGCCAAAGAGGAATGCGCGTGCTGCACGGGAATAATGAAGCGAACAGCAAAGACCTCGCCAAAGTCGCGTGGAGTTTTTGCCCCGCATTTGCAACCTGCGCGAAACTTGAGGGTGAAAGCGTGGAAAAGAACGTTTTTCCACGATCCACAGTAAATACTCTTCTTCAATTCGTCTTGCCCTCTCTTTTCACTCTTTACTATTTCGAGATTGCAATCCCAGGCGCATTCATTGTCTCTGATGAAAATCCCAGAGATAACGACTATGACTCAATAGCAGAATCGCAGAGTTCTTAGCTCATCTCTTCTCAAGTCTCCCACCAGTTCCTCTTGCTCAGTATAATATCTTCTATGCTATATTCGTTGTGAAAAGATGTAGCCGAATGTGTGCTGTCGCTGAATCTGCCGATGCTCCACTTGCGCGACCTTGTCGGCAATGCGGCACAAGCATACGAGCCAAGACGCGGACATCGGTTGCCTCTCGCTGTCTCGAGAAACCGTGTGGACACACCTCGTTCCTTTCACGACTAAACAGAAGACTCCCAACGCCCCTACTTTGACAATTAACTCATCACAGATGTCCTTTGAAATTCTTGAGTCAGGCAGCCCTACCAAATTCATTTGTTATCAAAATTGTCATTCACACTGTTAGAAAAGATCAGAAGTTTTTATGCATAAACTCGTCAATTAAATTCAATGTCCAATTGTGACAGAAAACATGGTGGCCGCGGTCAGGGAAAACCGGGAAAAGTCAGGGAAATAAAAAATTGATCAGGGAATCAGTGAAAAGTCAAAGAATATCGAAATTAGACAGGGAAAAAGTAGGTTGTTGCCAAAGTTTCAAGAACTGAATAAAAATCCATAAAAGACAGACTTGGAAGAAAAAACAACCGAAAAATAATTGAAAAGGAAAAAAAAACCAAACAAAAATTTATATAAACCTTACAACATAAATCTATTCTAACAAATCGAAGCACTCAACAAAAAAGTTTAAAAAGTGTTATATATTACTAAAATAAGTATTACACTTCACATCAGTATTTAATCGGATTTAAAGCATTATAATTGCAAAGAACGTTTATGTTTTGAAAGAGAAAATATATCTTCAAAAGTACTATTCGTTGTTGATCGAGAAATAAATAACTTGTCAAAAACACGTATCTGTTTCTAATACTTTTTTTTTATTCGCGTTATAAATTTTTTAGTAGATGTCCTTAAAATTTCGGTCAGGGGAAATTGATAAATTAGTCAGGGAAAAATCAGGGAATTTTTTCCGGAGAAAAAAACGGCCACCATGGAAAATTAATATATTTTTGTAGTTAAATTAAGGTGAAACATAAAAATTAAAGTATTTTTACAGTAAAATTTAAGTCAATTATTGAAATTATTGTACCGTACATTAATTTAAAATTTAATTTGTATATTAAATTTACTATCCCAGTTTATGCATAAAATCTTCCAATACTTGTACATTAAATTTCAAGTAATTTTTTTTACACTGCAGATTCTTGAGCATCTAAATAATTGTAAAATTTTTAAAAGTTTGACCGTCTCTTAACCATGATGTTGATATTTGAACCAAGTTCAAATGTGATTAATATATAAGGCACTGATATATTTTAAAATCTTCAAGATATCTCTACGTAATGATCCTTTTAATAGTTTGATAAAAATTGGCATACGGATTCTTGAGTTTGTTGTCCAAATATGTATCTGTAAAATTTAAAAAAAAAGTTTGACCGTTTCTTAGCCGTGATATTAACATTTAAACTTGGTATGATTAATATATGAGGCACTGATGTATTTTTAAATCTTCAAAATAGTAGCCCTACAAAATTATCCTGTTAATAATTTGATAAAAATTGGCGTACAGATTCTTGAGTTTGTTATCCAAATATCTGTTAAATTTTTAAAAAAAGCTTGACCGTCTCTTAAGGGGAAGCTGAAGTCGAGTGTAGAAGCATGTTTTTACCGACCGAAGTCGGTAAAAACAGGCTTTTTCGTAGTTTTGATTATTCTTCGTTAATACGCTACAGATATGCTTCAAATTATACACGATTGTAGTATCAACATAAACAAGTGAACGTACATTCGAATATTTGGTGAATACGTACAATAAATGAAAATATATGTATATTACTAAGCCTGGATCATCGCGGGGATCTCAAACAGACTACGTGATCGTAGTTTCGGTTTTGCGTAGATTCCTTTTGTGTAATTGACTTTCCGACGCTCGTGGAATATTCAGAGACCACTAAAGAATGGACGTACATTGAGTTTTTACGTATGTGAATTCCACAATCATTTATATCACACCAAACAGGTGGTGTTGTCAAACATTGACGGCCATTTTGATTTTGGCAGGTTTAGTAATATACGAATATTTCCATTCATTGTACGTATTCACCCAATATTCAAATGTACGTCCACTTGTTTATGTTGATACTACAATCGTGTATAATTTGAAGCATATCTGTAGCGTATTAACGAAGAATAATGAAAACTACGAAAAAGCCTATTTTTACCGACTTCGGTCGGTAAAAACATGCTTCTACACTCGACTCCAGCTTCCCCTTAAGGTGATGTGACACATGTTCGAAAACTGCTGGGAAACTGCAATCGGTATAAAAAACTGTAATCAAAACTACTCAGTGGCGCTTAATATTTTAGATGAAAAAAAAATAGGTTTCACTCCGTCGTAGATAGACGAAGTCAAAGCTAATTTGCTTTTGTCTGAAATATTAACCGGCTTTGAGTAGATTTGATTACAGTTTTCGATATCGATTGCAGTTTTCGAACATGTGTCACATTACCTTAACTGCGATATTAACATATAAACTTAGTATGATTAATATATGAGGCACTGATGTATTTTTAAATAATTAAGTCTGTAGCACTACAAAATTATCTTTTCAGCAATTTTATAGAAATTGGCGTACAGATTCTTGAGTTTGTTACCCAAATATCTGTAAAATTTAAAAAAAACGGTTAACTGTTTCTTAGCCATGATATTGAAATTTATACTTAACATGCGCAAAAGAGATCAGCGAATAATATTCCTCCTGTAATCGATAGCAATCATGCAATATCGTTCCATAGATTTTTTGTTTAAATTATTAAGATTGTTACGCTGATACTACCTTAAATTACTCCATCGAACTATCTCAACTCGGGCTTTTTCGCTCGATTCATAATTCTGTATGTGTTATTATGTACTCTCTTTCGTTACGGACTATATAAGTATGCTGAAAAGATTATCCAGCAATTAGTGTATAACTGGCATGACGACCCGACGGCGAAGCCTCGGGGAAGTATATTATGGGCACTAGTGTATGAGTGTAGGGCCGAGACTAAGGGGCACCATCAGCTCACAAGGATCTTGGTTTCTCCAGTTTCTACTGCTGTACTTATATCCGCAATTAGTTTCCACAACGCGTCGACTATATTAATTATCCGGGCGATCCACCGTGTCGCCGTTATTCCGCTCGTAAATTTCTCATTCTACGAGAACAGGAGAGTACACGATTACACAGGTAGCCAATGTATAATGCGTAGAGCGATCCGGTGCTTTAATAATATATATATACCTACGAATATACTTTATGTGCGTCTATATTAATTACATTTATTTCTGCAAGCTTCTGGCGGTACGAGCCTTGACGTCAGCTGGCCAAGAAAGAGTGAACGAGTAGACAACTCGGCGGGCAACTGAACTCGTTCATTGCTATACTAAATTGTCACTGCTATAGTGTGACTATCATTATCCTCTCTTATACCCTGACGTCTGAAAATGTTTATGATGGCAACATTAATTTTGTTTTTTAACTTGGCGTAGAGACTCTTGATAATTTTTTATGCATAAATTGCTGGTATAATGTAAAATTGTAATGTAAAATAAATGCAGTTTTACAGTAAATTACAAGGAAAATTTTATAATAAAATTAAAAGTGACATTGATGTCAATTATTAGAATTATCATAAATTTGGGATATCAGTTTATGCACAAAAACGTTTAGTACAACTAATACTTTTAATTTTGAGTGATTTTTTTTACATCGTAGGGATAAATTTTAGGCAATCCAAAAAATCACCGTTTTGCGGTGAAAAGCCATTATTTCTAAAAAAAATCTCCAAAAATTACGAATAAAATTACCGAAATCGTGGCCGAAAATAAAACGACGGTCTATTTATTCTTAACGAGACACGTCATTAGAAATTTCTTTATGAATATTAATATCCTATGTAGGATTTTTTTTGAAGATAGCATTTAGTTCCATATGAAAGTTTGGTGTAAAATGAATTTATAGTACATATACTAACATTAAAATTAAATATATTTTGAAAATAACAACAATTTCATTGCGTGTGTAAATAAACAATGAAATTGTTTCTATCACTTTTAAATTCACATCGACTTTAAAAAATCGTTGTATATTAAATTAAATTTTCTATTCAGTATATTAAATTTTCAAATATTTTTAACTGTGTAGGTGTTCTGACCATATTTATAAAAGAAAAGAACCCAAAAATTTACCCATTTCGTGACCAAAGAAAAGACGACGGTCAATTTCTAAATTATATTCAGCTAGTACGTGACATTTATTACATTCGCCCGCAGTGAATGAAGCTATATACATTTATAATACTGTACTCAGTGGTCATTCAGGTGAACCGGGTTTCAGTTTTGCCCCGTCGAGTCAATGCTGCTTTCTGCACTCCGGGTGTAGAAAGTACCGAAGTCTATATGATACCTTTTCGCGCTTATTATTACCAGGTCTTAGTCGTATTTCATCGTCGACTAATTATATCAGCTTGAAACGTCTTACTGAAACTTATAAAACGATGTGGTAATTTTGCAATATCAGCAACATAAATAATTTAAAAAATTGCAATACACGTAAAATAGGAAAAGACATTTCAACACCGTTTTATTAAATGATGATGATATTATTGATAATTTTATATTGAGCAAATAATGATGAGTTTGAATTTATATATAGTTATTTATTTATTTATTTTTTTTACCCGTTTGAAATAAATAAATAAATAAATAAATAAATATATATATATATATATCTAGAAACATTTCGAATAATTGTCACATTTACAACTCTATAATTAATTTCTCTCCCATAGAACAAATCTACAGCGTGTTGATTTTTTAAAAATATTGTCTACCAAACTACAACTTCACTACTTTTTTAAATTACCACCAAATATCACATATATAACGAGACAACTCTACAGTGTTGTTAAAATGACACAATCCGTGAGTTAAATTTTGGTTGATAAATCGATGGTATTGAATAAAAATTATTTCATTAAAAATGTGTATCCATTTTCCAGCAAATGAATAAATTCACTCATACATGAATTTATTCATATTCAATGAAATATTTATGTCGTATATTATTATTGAAATAACATATGTTACCGAACTAAAAAAACATGTTTCTGAATATACCGTTCTGCTTATTCTATGCATACTTGTATCCTGAAACATTCTGAATGCTAAACGAACTTTGAGGCAACACAGTCAAGAAATACCGGACGACTGTGCTGTAACATACACAGCGAAGGAGAGGAGGAAGTAGTGGAGGAAGAATAAAAAGCTCGAGTGGCTATGTGAGCTCTAGAGGTGGAAAGGGAGGGAGAAGTTGGAGGTTGATGATGAGAGGAGACGTGATGCTTGTGGAAAAGAGGCACTCAAGAAGGAAGAAGAGGAAAACACGGCGGGACCATTCAAGAAACCGCCAGTTGTTGTATACCGTTAGGAATGCCACAGTCCGTGCACCTTAATCCGCAATGCAGTCTCGTGTATCGTGTTCGCTCGCCTCTACGAGACTATCGGCACGTTCCGCACCTCTTTTCCCCTTCGTCTTCTTGTAAGATCCTCTTTTGCCGTCTCTCAAGCCGACAAAAGTAGCTCTGTACCTTTAATTCTGCAAGAATATGACTGACTGAATTGCTATTTAATAGTGCTTATTATACGAACTCACTGTATAGATATAATAGTGTAGAGTTGGGTGAGCGAATACTATCAGTGTAACCGAGGCAAGTGAAAGCAGCGAGCAACCCCCTCGGCATCTCGTCCTCGTAGACACGACGTTCGACCTTTCCAATAGCCTGAGGAACTATAACTTGTTCCTCTTACACGTACAGACCCTTCAACGTGTCGATATACACCTGAGGAATTTATAGAAATATATACAGCTAGCTCGTGGCTTTTAACTTCGTAGCCGTTTGGTCCCATGGGCGAAACAACAACGTCGAGTGATCGCGCGGATGTTAACAGGTCGGTCAGTAGAATTGGCGACTTCCGCCTTGGCCTCATTCCGACGCTAGCAAAGCAAACGGCTTTACTACCACCAACGCCGCCACTGCTTTGAATCGTGGGTAGATTTGTAATACCGCCACTCTTATGTACCTCAACAGTCTTTATCGGCTTTGTGGAATCGAGCTGAAGCACTACAAACTTCGATATTGTCGAAACGTTTGATTAAAATTATTTAAATGTCTATTACGAAATTCTAAGCCGTTACAACGTTAAATTCTATTAAAGAAGTCTTGGAGAAAGTATTTGACATTTCATTAATTAAAAATTCGTGTAAATTACACTGTAAGTCTTCAATGGCCATACTGTTTACCCAACGAAAAATAAATATTAAAACAAATTTACAACTCTTTTCTGAATATAAATAGTCTGAGAATGATATTTATTCTTAATGCGATTATTTTATTGATTAAAAATCCATTTACTGTATTTTTTTTTACCGTTAGTCTGTTTTAAATTGTCAATTTGTAACATAAGATATTGACTAAATTGTCAAAAATCTATAGAAACTTTTTGTTGATTTTGATAATTTTATATTTTGTCAAAAGAAAAAGGTAGACTTATAATTTCAACAAATATGGATGGATTTGTGAACAATAACATTTTGTTGAAAGTCCAAAAATCGCAATTTCGTTTTAACCGTGGAAAAAATTTAAAAATGCATGTATATGTTAATATTTGCTCCTCAAAAATAAAAGTAAATGTTCGTGTAATATTTATTAACCCCTTTTTCAGATTTTACTGGTCTAAACTAATTTCCGACAACAATTGATCAGTTTTTTATTTCGGAATCGAAAAATGTATGGCTCAAGGGGTTAAGAGACGGTTGACAGAATTATTGTAAAGTTTATCTCGACGTAAGAAAATTATTTTTCATATCCCAAGTAAAAATATTATATATAGTCCGACATATGAAATTGAGCATATATAGTCTATTCAAAGTCTATACACAATCTGTATGCAATTTATATATAAGACCACCTGTGAAGTTGGGTTTAGGTGTAAATTATATATAGATTACATATGGGGCATTCCATGCTAACTCGGTCAAGGGCTGAAGCTGACATTTTTTTTTTCGCGGCGATTTTTTATGTTATTCTTCCAACTGAAAAATGCATGCAGAAATTTTTTCCGATTTTTTTTATTGATCCTTTTGAGTTATAAATAATTAAAGCGATCTAAAAAAACGCCCTAAATAAAAAACTCAAAAAA
Source organism: Ephialtes manifestator (assembly GCA_963970395.1). Classification (NCBI taxonomy): domain Eukaryota; kingdom Metazoa; phylum Arthropoda; class Insecta; order Hymenoptera; family Ichneumonidae; genus Ephialtes; species Ephialtes manifestator. Next base: position 16,180,983 of record OZ019975.1, read on the forward strand.
TTCTCAAAAATACTATGATGTGCAACAAAACGTTTGAATCATAGGCCAGAGTGGGCCGGGACGTCCTGCTTTTTTTTCATTTTATAATATTATTCAAAGGTATTTTAAACATTAAATAGACAATACTTCGATTTAAAAATCTAAAAAATACTCTATATATAATTTGTTTACTTGGAATTCCAGACGTAAATTTGTTGTCGTGAAAAAGATAGTTAAATTACTATTATTTCCGACGGTGAAGGGTAATAAAGTCTATGAACGGGCGACAGAACACAATGCAGAAATCTTCTTATCGACGGTGTGGTTATGCACTTGAGAAGCGAGTCTCTGGAGCGTCCGCTCAACCGGCGTGCCTCTCACGTTCCCTCTCGTTCTCTGTCTCTCTTTCCTTCTGTCTTTCTCTCTTTCGGTGGAACGGAGATCCCGAAGAGTCGACACGCAGCTATAGAATACTGCTCTAGAGCTACAGCGAGTTATGCAGCGGATCGTTGCTTCGACGTGCGAGCGCATCACTTTCATTCACATCGCCCACTTAGTCCGGAAAGTTTGCGACTGGTGCGATGATACACACACACACGCATACAGCAGGAGGAGGGTATATAGTACCTTTGCTAGTGGCATAGCAAAGAGGCCATAGAACTTTCGATCATTATCGGCCTATCGCTGCATGTTCTTTCGATATGGCGTCGTTCTATCTCACGTGATCTATTCGTTAATTCGTTCCAGACAGAAAACAAACAAAAAAAGAAAATAATAATAATAATAATAATTCTATAAAAGCCTTCTACAAAAATTCTCCGAATTCTCCAAAGCCGAGTATTCCGAACGTTCTCTTTGTTCGCGAAAAAAAAGCTCTCGTGCCCTTGTCAGTCTGAGACTCGAATAAAAAAAATAAAAATAAAAATAAAAACAACACAAAAACTCATCGGGACTGATTTAGCGCTTTCTCATACGGAATTCACGGGAAAGCGACTTGAGAGGCTTGTCGACAATTCTCAGAGGTAAAGCCGAAGAAAGAAATGAAGGAAAAAGACTTTCAGAGGTTAGAAGGGGATTCTACCGTTCTGTGGTGCTAGACTGCGATGCAGGGTTGCGGAGGGAAGAAAACAGATCCCGTGGGGGTTGATTGGCTGGACGACGAACGTCGGAAAGACGAATACACGCTGTTGTATAGGTCGTTGGCCGTCGTCGGATGGAAAGGCCGGTTAAATATCGACTCGTTCGTGTTCGTTCCCGCTGAGAGACGTTATGCTCGTGTCTCCCCGCCTCTTTTAGTTCTTCTTTCTCGCACTGTGGCTATGCACGTCGCAATAGACATGCTTGTGCGTTCGTCGAACGATTCGCCACGCGGCGATCTTTCTAAGAGAGAGAGAGAGAGAGAGAGGGAAAGCGGATAGAGAGATGGAGAGAGAGGCAAGTATGAATACTGTGGGGTCGAATACTGCACTACACAAAGGGCAGACTCACTCCCAGTCTGCAGGGCCTGACAACCGGTCACCGACGACTATACCTACCTATTGTATTCGAAATGACTGTCGTTTAACCGGTGCGTGCTACGCTGTTCAAGGTCAAAACGGACCGACGTCATTCTAATGTTCGAAAAATAAAAATAACTTTATAAAAATTAATAAAACTTCCGCATGAAAAAACGAGAGTGATTAATAAACAAATTGGGTAAATGAAAAATAGTTGAATAAGAATCATTGGTATATTATAGTCAGGAGATTAATTCGTCTAGGGTGTGGTAATCTCCCGTCTATAATATGCGAATGATTCTTATTTAACCATTTTTCTTGTGCCCAATTTAGTTATTAATTACTATAATTTTCAATTTTTATAAATTTATTTTTATTTCAGCGATTTTAAAGTAATTCTAATAATTCACCATAACCGCTGTGAAGTCACAGAATACGCAATAATGGCGGCCATCTTGTGGCATTTCGATATATTCAAACAGGCAAACAGGCTCTTTGTTTATACGCTTATATCTTCCAGAAATCGCACCTAATATGTACAATCTATGAAAAAAGGCACACGAACCGGTACACAGAACTTAAGTACTAAATTCTGTTAAAATATCTTTAACCGTTTTAGAGAACATTGTACTAATAGAAATAGGCATATTCGCGCCAAGCCAGTGAAACACATACTCCCGTCTTTTTGCCCTGCGGGCAGTCGGCAGTAAACATCACCACCTCCAAACTACCAGTCTTCATGTCTATAAGTTTCGTTTTTTTTTCATTCACAGCAATGCCGTTCTACTGTCACAGTTAGCTCTTAGAACAATGGAGACTGGAGCGCCCGTACACCTTTTCCTATAGTGCGTGTGCCATACTATACATATATCTGCCGTTCAAGACAGACATTACTCACGCCGTGCAGACATGAACCGTTTTCCTCCCGAGGGAGTAATGAATCTGGTTTGCCTATGCGTTCGAGTCGTAGGTTAAAAATGAGCGATTATTCTCTCGCGTTACACGCATGGACTGAGGTTCTTTTAGCAAAACCGGGAAAAAAATTATTTAAAACTTTCATCACCTCCAAGTTACCAATCTACATGTCCATTCGTTTCGTTTTTTACTTCATTCGCGACGATGCCGTTGTACTGCCACAATTAGCTCTTAGAACACGGAAATAAATGTTTGGATGTGGCAACTACGTTTTCGATTTGCTGTACACAATGTTTAAAAAATTAATTGCCTCAACTATATCGAATAGTAACCTCAACTATTCACGATTAGTTCTCGATTGAATTAGTTAGGTTAACTAATCCAATCGTTGAGACTACCACTCGAATAGTTGGGACTACTATTCGAATCGTCGGTATTATCATTCGAATCGTCGGTATTATCATTCGAATCGTCGGTATTACCATTCGAATCGTTGGTATTACCATTTGAGTTGCTAGGGAAATAGAATAATCGATTGGTTGTGTCAACTCATTTCTTGGTTATGGTAACTAATCTTTTTTTTCCGTGAACAATGGAGACTGGTGTGCTCGTAGACCGGGATCCACGCAATAGTACCGATGACTCCGGCCGTTCAAGGGAGATATTACTCCCGTCGTGCAGAAATTGGCCGTTTTCCTCCCTAGGGAGTAATGAATCTGATTTGCGCATGCGTTCGAGTCGTAGGTTAAAAATGAGCGGTTTTTCGCGCACGTTACGCGCACGGTTTGAGATTATTTTAGCGAAGCGGGGAAAAAAAAATTATTTGAAGAAACTTTCATCACCTCCAAACTACCACGAGTCTACATGTCTATATGTTTCTTTTTTTTTTCTTCATTCACGACGATGCCGTTCTACTGCCACAGTTAGCTCTTAGAACAATGGAGACTGGTGCGCTCGTAGACCGGGGTCCACGCGACAGTACCGATGACTCCGGCGCACGAGGCCACCTTCTCCCACAGTGCGTGTGCCATACTATACATATATCTGCCGTTCAAGGCCAACCGGAGCTGTTGCACTCTCTGCTCGTGCTCTCGCAGCGGAATCCCGACAAAACACAACCTTTCCATAATGCCACTCGAGTTTTTAGATATCGAAGCCAGACGGCCGGGCTTCCCCTCTCCGTACAGCGTGTCGTTAATGACAAAATAGCTTTTACCGTCCGTATATATATATATATATATATGGGGCATTTCAAGCCAAGTCAATAAATGTTTGACTCTTCATATTTTTTGTTGGGCTTATTCCTATATATTGTCACGCACCGTTCCAAAAGCGGCCAGAAATCGATAAAATCTTTTTTAAATATCTTGACGTCGGTCTTTGTCAATGTTGAAAGTGAAAAAAAAATACTCCATAACAATTTTTTTTTAAATATGAACTATTTGTGTGGATCTTAAAAACATAAAATTAAAGTTTTTTGAAGTTGTCGTGTTTCAACGATTTCATCATTATAGATCATTCAGAATAGATCTTTTTTTTTCTTCAGATTTTAACAGACACACGATTTTCATATTATTTAACATTTTGCAATGAAATCTATAACTGAGCTTTTAAAGAAAATTTTTGCGCTCATCCAGAGTGATATGTTCTTACAAAGAAAGTGAGACGTTACAGAGTGAAATTTTTCGAGCAGTTTATTTTGAATCACGCTTTTCAACCCGTTTTCCAGGCCAACCAAGAGACAATATCCAAAAATTTCTTCATTCCATTATTACACAGAATTTTATTACATTTATGACTCAGCTGAAAAAAAACGTCTTTGTTATTTCGTTCACCCTTAAGTCATTTATCCAATAAATGTTCAGTAAATAAAATGCCAGAGTTTCACAAAACCTCTGTCACTAGTCACACAATGTATAGCACTAAAATGACGATCTCTAAAGCAAATCTTAATCTAATTTACAAACAGTCGATACGTGACACTTTATCTCAAACTGCATTCATAATAATAAGCAGATAGTCTAAGCAGTTACGCAAAGAGCAATTGTTAGCAAGGATATCGTTATCCTTATCGTCTCTCGTATTATTTACGTTTCTCATCGCGATTTGACAACCAAACTCATGATTTTAATATTATTTTACATTTTGCAATGAAATCTGTAACTAAGCTTTTAAAGAAAATTCTGGCTCTCATCCAGAGTGATGTGTTTTTACAAAGAAAGTGAGACGTCACAGAGTAAAATTCTGCGAGCTGTTTATTATGAATCACGCGCTTAAACCCATTTTCCAGATAAACCGAGAGATAATATCTAAAAATGTCTTCATTCCATTATTACATAGAATTTTATTATATTTATGAGTCGGCTGGAAAAGAAAAAAACATTAGCGTACGTCTCTGTCATTAGTCACACACACAGGGAGTTCACGAGGAAATAGGACGGGCCAACGCGGCTGCGTTAGAATCGGGAAGCCTGATAGGCTACGGCCTACGACCGTAGCCTATACGACCGGCAGTGCATCTCAACCGAGCGGCCATCGCGACCTCATGTGGCAAGAGATGGGTCAGTGCGACTAGTGGTAGGGGCAAGAGATGCTAAAGGGATGTCAGAAACCACGTGGGCTATGTGTAACAAGTTAACTAGTTAGAGTAAATTAAGTGGTCACCATCTCAATGCGATCGCGTCACTTAATTGTGAATCGTTATGAAAATAATTAATAATAATTAATACACTGCATGTTTTCACTAAAAAAAAATGTCATTGATTCAATAAATCCATCGTTTGCGGGCTGCCAAAAACAAGCGTTATCAACTTAATTTGAATTCTAATTCCTCCAATTCCATACGAGATTGAAACAATAACTCTAAAATAAGCAAAATAATATTTTATTATATCAATGTTAAATGGGATTGAACGAGTAAGGACTAGAGTTAATTCAAAAATACTTCTTTTGGCAGCCCGCAAACGGTAGATTTATTGAATCAATGACATTTTTTAGTGTAAACATGCAGTGTATTAATTATTATTAATTATTTTCATAATGATTCACAATTGACGCGATCGCATTGTGATGGTGATCACTTAGTTTACTTTAACTAGTTATCTTGTTACACATAGCCCACGTGGCTTCTGGCATCCCCTTAACATCCCTTGTCCCTACCACTACCGATGGATTTATTGAATGAATGACATTTTTTTTAGTGTAAACATTCAGAGTATTAATTATTATTAATTTTTTTCATAACGATTCACAATTAAGTGACGCGATCGCGTTGAGATGGTGACCACTTAATTTACTTGATCTACGTGATCACTTAATAATTTACTCTAACTATAGTTAACTTGTTACACATAGGCCACGTGGCTTCTGACATCCTCTTAGTATCCCTTGCCCCTACCACTACCCGTACTGACCCATCTCTTGCCACTTGAGGACGCGATCGCCGCTCGGTTGAGATGCACTGTCGGTCGTAGGCCGTAGCCCATCAGGCTTCCCGATTCTTGCGCAGCCGCGTTGGCCTATCCTATTTCCTCGTGAACTCCCTGTATACAGCACGGGTAGGGAACAAAATTTGGAATTACTAATATTTAGAATTTCCAGAGTTTTGCAAATTCAAATAACGAAAGATAAGTTTTTTGAATTTGCTAATTTGGAAATATCACGATGTCGAATAATTGTTTGTTGGCAATTTCATTATTTAAACATTTATTTATTCGAATAAATTTTTAAAAAAGAAAAATAATTATTTGTTCGAATAAATAAGAAAAACAAATAATTATTCGAATATTGTTTGAATAAGGAAATTGCTAAACCAACAATTTTTTAAAATTAAAAAATTCAAGAAACTTATCTTTCCTTATTCTAATTTTCACAATTCTGGAATTTCTAGATATTAGACATTCCAAATGTTATACCCCACCCTATAGCACTAAAGGATGATCTCTAAAGCATATCTTGATCCAATCTACAAACTGTCTATTCGTCACACACCTTATCTCAAACTGCATGCATAATAATAATAATAACATAATCCGTAAGCAGCGACGCTAGGAGCAATCGTTAGCAAGGATATCGTTATCCTTATCGCCTATCGCATTGTTTACGTTCCTCACTGCGATTTGACAACCAAACAATATCTATCCAATACATTGTTTGTCTGTCGAATATGATGCGTCAGCGGTCCTGTGTGTGTGTGTGTGTGTTTGTTTCTCTTTTTTTTTTTTGAGGACTTTGAACGTGCGCCATCCTCCGTCCCAATCGTCGTCGTCGCCGCTGTCGTCGCCGACGGCGGCGGCAGCCCCGACGTCTGGTCGTGGCGTCTGAACCGCGACCGACGCGAAGGTTGCCCGAGGTTATAAGTGTCTGCGTCGAATGCGCGTCTGTTGTGGCTCCGTACGTGCCTCTCCCTCTTACAAACTGCCTCGCTATCTCATCGACACAGCCCCACCTTTACTCTCTTCGTAGGAATCGTTGAGTTCTCTCCCCTTCTTCCCTGTCTATAATTCTATCTCTCTCTTTCTCTCTCTTAAAATTCAGCCGGCTACTCGGTCACCCAACTCCTTTTCGGCGAACGCATCCAGTTAATGAACTCTTCGACGCGTCTGCCGAAATCGGTTTTTAAAGGCTAAATTTGAATACCTTGAAGAAAAAAAAATTGGATTGCATTTTCCGACCGAAATTTGGATCTGTGAGTTCTGAAATTAGGATACAAATTTATCACAGATCTAGAATCGAATAAATGTAAAAAATGCGAGAAGTAGCTCAGTGTCGACTAGCAGGAAGAACATTTTTATATTTTAGAATAAAATCCATAACGTTACATAATTGATGAGGAAATTATATGTCCAATATGTAATCTGGGGGAATTGGAATCGTTGGAACGTATTATTTACAATTGTCCTATTTACACACCGCTTCGAAAGCAATTTTTAAAGAATCCCTTATTGCCAGAGATATGAAAAGTGCAGAATAGCATAGAATCGGGCAGCGTCTTCCGGTTTATTCAAGCAGTATGTCAATTACGCTCATTCGCTCTCAGCGAATAAAGAATAAGAATATTGTTACACAGTATAGATTTGAGAATTACAAATGTATAACAAATAAGGAGAAATAAGGAGAATAAGAATGATAAATAATAAGAGATTTAACAATAGATTTTATAAGTACAAATGGATAACAAAAGACGGTGTAACAGGTACCTTGTATACACGAAAATAAAACCATAACCATAACCATAATTCTGAAATCAGAAACAGTAAAAATAAAGTATTTTTTTAAAATCATGATAAAAAGATTGATAACCGATATTTTCTGGGGTAGAATATGCAACTTGAGAGTGATAGTGAAGGCCAAAATTCGATATCATAAAGAACAAAAATTAGTTTGGATTTTCCGACCTAAAGTTGAATCTGTGAACTGTGAAATCAGAAATGGAATAGAGTAATTTTTTTTTAAATCATGGTAAGAAGTTTTGTATCCGGTATTTTCTAGGGTAGAATATGTGACTTGAAAACGATAGTGAAGGTCAAGATTTGATATCTTAAAGAAAAAAAAATTCAGATTGGATTTTCCGACCGAAGGTTGGATCTGTCGATTCTCCTTCTCCTTTGTCTATATTTCTATCTTTCTCTCTCTTAAAATTCAGCCGGCTGCGCGGTCACCCAACTCCTTTTCGGCGAACGCATCCAGTTAATGAACTCTTCGACGCGTCTGCCGAAATCGGTTTTTAAAGGCTAAATTTTAATACCTTGAAGAAAAAAAAATTGGATTGCATTTTCCGACCGAAATTTGGATCTGTGAGTTCTGAAATTAGGATACAAATTTATCACAGATCTAGAATCGAATAAATGTAAAAATGCGAGAAGTAGCTCAGTGTCGACTAGCAGGAAGAACATTTTTATATTTTAGAATAAAATCCATAACGTTACATAATTGATGAGGAAATTATATATCCAATATGTAATCTGGGAGAATTGGAATCGTTGGAACGTATTATTTACAATTGTCCTATTTACACACCGCTTCGAAAGCAATTTTTAAAGAATCCCTTATTACCAGAGATATTAAAAGTGCAAAATAGCATAGAATCGCGCAACGTCTTCCGGTTTATTCAAGCAGTATGTCAATTACGCTCATTCGCTCTCAGCGAATAAAGAATAAGAATATTGTTACACAGTATAGATTTGAGAATTACAAATGTATAACAAATAAGGAGAAATAAGGAGAATAAGAATGATAAATAATAAGAGATTTAACAATAGATTTTATAAGTACAAATGGATAACAAAAGACGGTGTAATAGGTACCTTGTATACACGAAAATAAAACCATAACCATAATTTTGAAATCAGAAACAGTAAAAATAAAGTATCTTTTTAAAATCATGATAAAAAGATTGATAACCGATATTTTCTGGGGTAGAATATGCAACTTGAGAGTGATAGTGAAGGCCAAAATTCGATATCATAAAGAACAAAAATTAGTTTGGATTTTCCGACCTAAAGTCGAATCTGTGAACTGTGAAATCAGAAATGGAATAGAGTAATTTTTTTAAAAATCATGGTAAGAAGTTTTGTATCCGGTATTTTCTAGGGTAGAATATGTGACTTGAAAACGATAGTGAAGGTCAAGATTTGATAATCTAAAAAAAAAAAAAATCAGATTGGATTTTCCGACCGAAGGTTGGATCTGTCGATTCTCCTCCTTCTTCTTTGTCTATATTTCTATCTTTCTCTCTCTTAAAATTCAGCCGGCTGCGCGGTCACCTAACTCCTTTTCTGCGAACGCACCCAGTTAATGAACTCTTCGACGCGTCCGCCGAAATCGGTTTTTGTTCGTCGCCTACTCGAGCGATCCAACCGCAGTTCCACTTACACTCCTACCTATTCCTCCGTCTATTCAATTCGTCGCCGCTCAATAACCAAGGGTGTTTACTTACTATGGCTCTAACAAAGGGCAACTCTAATCATTGTCATCGGTTTTACGAGCGGACCAACACGATAATGACAAGGTATATTTCTGTATGAAGAGAGAACTCGCGACTGGCGTCGGGACTGAGATTAAAAGCTTAATTTTAACGTCGTCACGAGGTGAACGATCTATTTCGGTGTGGACGACATTTTGCTTTATCGATTTACCGTTCACTTGTCCTAACAATTGTGTAAACGTCGGGCTATATTTTGCACTGCGGTATTTGTATTTTCTACGTCCTCTGTAGAATTCTAAGCCTGTACAATTTTTGTTTTGGGTAAATATTGGAATATTGTCTACTATTTACAAATTTCTTAATAAATGCGAGAAAAAAAAATCATAAAGATATTGCTAAAAATTTCTTGGAAAATGTAGCATTGAAAAATAAATAAATAAATTTTATACCATAATATTGAAATTAGTTTTTTTCAAAACTATTGAAAAATTAGACAAAAAAATTTGTCTTTCGTTTATAAATAATTTAATTTTGTCCAATATCTTTGGATATTTTGAGTACCAACTGAATTTCCATTCCAAGTTAAAATGAAATTTCAATTGCAACTGAAAAAGTAATTTAATAATGAGTTTAATATTATAAAGTTATAAATTCCTAAGATGAAAAAGCCACAATAGTCATTTAAATGAATAATAGACATACAGAAAAGGCAGAGACGATGCGGGAGGCAAAAATCCCTTCGATCGAAGCTCTCGCGAATGGAAAACGCAAATTAAGTAACGCAGTCTTCAATAATTATTCAGAAAGGCAAAGTAGATCAATCTTCAGTAATTATTCAGAATTATTTAATATCAATCGTCAAAATCGAAAAAATTTGTCTTCATTTTATAAAAAATCAAATTTTGTCCAATATTTTTGGATATTTTAATTACCAACTGAATTTCCATTCCAACTCAAAAAGTAATCTAATAATAAGTATAGTATTGTAAAGTTGTAAATACCTGAGATGAAAAAGCCACGGTAGTCGATTAAATGAATAATACACAGACAAAAAAGGTAGAGTCGATGCGGGAGGCAAAAGTCCCTTCGATCAAAGCTCTTGCGAATGGAAAACGCAAATTAAGTCACGCAGTCTTCAATAATTATTCAGAATTATTGAATATCAATCGTCAAAATCGCAAAAATTTTTCTTCATTTTATAAAAAATCAAATTTTGTCCAATATTTTTGGATATTTTGATTACCAACTGATTTCCATTCCAACTCAAAAAGTAATCTTATAATAAGTATAATATTGTAAAGTTGTAAATACCTGAGATGAAAAAGCCACGGTAGTGAATTAAATGAATAATACACAGACAAAAAGGTAGAGTCGATGCGGGAGGCAAAAGTCCCTTCGATCGAAGCTCTCGCAAATGTAAAACGCAAATTAAGTCACGCAGTCTTCAATAATTATTCAGAATTATTTAATATCAATCGTCAAAATCGAAAAAACTTGTCTTCATTTTATAGAAAATCAAATTTTGTCCAATATTTTTGGATAGTTTGATTACCAACTGAATTTCCATTCCAATTCAAAAAGTAATCTATTAATAAGTATAATATTGTAAAGTTGTAAATACCTGAGATGAAAAAGCCACGGTAGTCAATTAAATGAATAATACACAGACAAAAAGGTAGAGTCGATGCGGGGGGCAAAAGTCCCTTCGATCGAAGCTCTCGCAAAGGTGAAACGCAAATTAAGTCACGCAGTCTTCAATAATTATTCAGAATTATTCAATATCAATCGTAAAAATCGAAAAAATTTGTCTTCATTTTATAGAAAATCAAATTTTGTCCAATATTTTTGGATATTTTGATTACCAACTGACTTTCCATTCCAATTCAAAAAGTAATCTAATAATAAGTATAATATTGTAAAGTTGTAAATTCCTGAGATTAAAAAGCCACAGTAGTCAATTAAATGAATAATACACATACTGAGAAGGTAAAGTCGATGCGGGAGGCAAAAGTCCCTTCGACCGAAGCTCTCGCGAATGGAAAACGTAAAGTAGGTCACGCAACCCCTTCCCCATCACTACGGTGCGCCCTGTCGCGCTGCACTACCTATCCTAGATGAGTGAGAGAATCTAGGTTGTGGGCAGTGCCGTCGCGCACCGTAGAGTGCATATAGTTATCGATCGACTCTCGCCCGTTCGCATTCTCTCTCTCTCTATACTCTGTACACTCTGCACAACCAGCTTCGTCCCGGTGCACCAGCGAAACTGGGTTAGCATCAACCCAACCTAACTCTTCGGGCCGTCACCGTACACGAGACACGCGCGCGCGATATTGCACTCTCGTCACATGCGGATCTCGCGCACGCTCTCACGAAGATAGCGATCCAACACTTGCCCCGCTCACTACCCTATCCCTGGCGTCGTTTCATCGATACTATAAATTTTCCTATTATTATACATAATCACAGTTAATGATTATTAAGTAATTTGTTAAATGTCAAGGCAGAAATGCAATTGATTTATGATTTCTCAGCGTGTCGCCATTTTCACCAATGTCGGAAAGGAAAATCCGTATTTTGTTACAGTCGTAATAAATATTTTGTTTTTTTTTGTCGGTGATGTAAACTAACATACTGATTAGTTTGATAATTATTATTTCTTTGAAGTGCGAAGAACCCATAAATATTGGATAAACAACTTGTTCATGGTGGAATTATGTTTGAGTAACTTAATCTGAAGGTCATTCAGAAGATTTTAAGTGAAAATTTATAACCCTTTAACGCACGCTCTTACGGAGATAGCGATCCATCACTTGCCGCGCTCACTACCCTATCCCTGGCGTCATTTCATCGATACTATAAATTTTCCTATTATTATACATAATCCCAGTTAATGATTATTAAGTAATTTGTTAAATATCAAGGCAGTAATGCAATTGATTTATGATTTCTCAGCGTGTCGCCATTTTCACCAATGTCGGAAAGGTAAATCCGTATTTTATTATAGTCGTAATAAATATTTTGTTTTTTTTTGTCGGTGATACTAATTAGTTTGATAATTGTTATTTCTTTAAAGTGCCAAAAATCCATAAATATGGAATAGACAACTTGTTCATGGAGGAATTATGTTTGAGCAACTTAAACTGAAGGTCATTCAGAAGATTTTGAGTGAAAATTAACAACCCTGTAACGCACGCTCTTACGAAGATAGCGATCCAACACTTGCCCCGCTCATTACCCTATCCCTGGCGCCATTTCATTGATACTATAAATTTTACTATTATTATACATAATCCCAGTTAATGATTATTAAGTAATTTGTTAAATATCAAGGCAGTAATGCAATTGATTTATGATTTCTCAGCGTGTCGCCATTTTCACCAATGTCGGAAAGGAAAATCCGTATTTTGTTACAGTCGTAATAAATATTTTGTTTCTTTTTGTCGGTGATGTAAACTAACGTACTAATTAGTTTGATAATTATTATTTCTTTGAAGTGCGAAAAATCCATAAATATGGAATAAACAACTTGTTCATGGAGGAATTATGTTTCAGCAACTTAATCTGAAGGTCATTCAGAAGATTTTAAGTGAAAATTAATAACCCTTTAACGCACGCTCTTGCGAAGATAGCGATCCAACACTTGCCCCGCTCACTACCCTATCCCTGGCGTCGTTTCATCGATACTATACATTTTCCTATTATTATACATAATCACAGTTAATGATTATTAAGCAATTGGTTAATTATCAAGGCAGTAATGCAATTGATTTATGGTTTCTCAGCGTGTCGCCATTTTCACCAATGTCGGAAAGGGAAATCCGTATTTTATTACAGTCGTAATAAATATTTTGTTTTTTTTTGTCGGTGATGTAAACTAACATACTAATTAGTTTGATAATTATTATTTCTTTAAAGTGCGAAAAATCCATAAATATGGAATAAACAACTTGTTCATGGAGGAATAATGTTTGAGTAGCTTAATCTGAAGGTCATTCAGAAGATTTTAAGTGAAAATTAATAACCCTTTAACGCACGCTCTTACGGAGATAGCGATCCAACACTTGCCCCGCTCACTACACTATCCCTGGCGTCATTTCATCGATACTATAAATTTTCCTAGTATTATACATAATCACAGTTTGTTTTTTTTTTTCATGTTGCATTTTCCCCCGTCTGCAGGCATTACGCCTATTACAGGGTCGGCCCGGATCAGTAGCCAGTCCCCCCTGGGGGTCTGGTCCGGATCAGTAACCAGGCCCCCATGCGGCCGCATCCGACTTCCCCCTCTATATCGCATTTGCCATAGTATTTCTGCTATGGGCATAGGGAAACTGCGGAAAACCTATGCCGATATAGCCACATAATCACAGTTAATGATTATTAAGTAATTTGTTAAATATCAAGGCAGTAATGCAATTGATTTATGATTTCTCAGCGTGTCGCCATTTTCACCAATGTCGGAAAGGAAAATCCGTATTTTATTACAGTCGTAATAAATATTCTGTTTTCTTTTTGTCGGTGATACTAATTAGTTTGATAATTATTATTTCTTTAAAGTGCGAAGAATCCATAAATATTGGTTAAACAACTTGTTCATGGAGGAATTATGTTTGAGCAACTTAATCTGAAGGTCATTCAAAAGATTTTAAGTGAAAATTAATAACCCTTTAACGCACGCTCTTACGGAGATAGCGATCCATCACTTGCCGCGCTCACTACCCTATTCCTGGCGTCATTTCATCGATACTATAAATTTTCCTAATGTTATACATAATCACAGTTAATGATTATTAAGTAATTTGTTAAATATCAAGGCAGTAATGCAATTGATTTATGATTTCTCAGCGTGTCGCCATTTTCACCAATGTCGGAAAGGTAAATCCGTATTTTATTACGGTCGTAATAAATATTTTGTTTTTTTTTTTTTTTGTCGGTGATGCTAATTAGTTTGAAATTATTATTTCTTTAAAGTGCGAAGAATGCATAAATATTGTATTAACAACTTGTTCATGGAGGAATTATGTTTGAGCAACTTAATCTAAAGGTCATTCAGAAGATTTTAAGTGAAAATTAATAACCCTTTAACGCACGCTCTTACGGAAATAGCGATCCAACACTTGCCCCGCTCATTACCCTATCCCTGGCGCCATTTCATTGATACTATAAATTTTACTATTATTATACATAATCCCAGTTAGGGATCATTAACTAATTTGTGAAACATCAAGGCAGTAATGCAATTGACTTATGGTTTCTCACTGGGTCGCCATATCCATCAATGTCGGAAAGGAAAATCCATATGCGATTGTATCGATACTTATGTACGATATATTGTATTTTATTACAGTCGTAATAAATATATATATTTTTTTCGGTAATGTAAACTAACGTACTTATTAGTTTGGTAATTATTATTTCTTTTGAAGTGCGAAAAATCCATAAAAATAGAATAAACAATTTCTCCATGGAGGAATTGAGTTCGAGCAACTTGATCTGAAGGTCATTCAGAACTTTTTAAGTAAAAATTAATATTTTTTGTTCGCTTAATTTTCCGGCCTGTAAACAGACTATTTTAGAATAGTCACCCATATCAGAGTAAAATGTTCGATACTTGCTTATCTTTGAAATGTCTACGTTGGGAAAAATGTTTACTGTAAATTTCCATTATGGGTGAAGAAAGCTTTTTCACAGAAGCTGCGGATCTCGTGCACGCTCTCACAAAGATAGCAATCCAACACTTGCCCCGCTCACTACCTTATCCCTGTCGTTATTGCATCGATACTTCAGCCCCAACGCCTAGGCACCGAGAGAAAAAGTTTCATTGATTCACGGAAATCTTTGCCAATGAAACGAAATAATTGGATTTCAATACTATCTTTTCTTTGAATGATCTCAAACTCCATGAAAAGTAGTGACATTGATTCGAAGAAACATTTCTTTAAACCAATGAAGCTTTTTCATCGATTTCAAAGATATCGTCTCTGATTCAATGAAATCTTCTTATCAGCTAAAAATTTCGGAACCTATTTTTTTCTGAAGTACGCGGCAGATAAAGCTCAAATTTTGTGAGTATGGAAGGAAATACGGCAGAAATAGGCTAAGCTTCTGACTCCTCGAAACTCGAAGTCGTTCGTTCAGGAGAACCGGAAAACAAAAAAGTGAGGTTAGGTGCGGGAGAGAGATCAATGAAAACGTTTCTTTGAACCAATGAAAACGTCTCTTTAAAACAATGAAACTGTTTCTTTATTATATGCTCACTAATAAATCTTTATTTACAGGCAATGAAGTGTTCTCTTTGAAATTCAAATGCACTATTTCATTGAAATCAAAGAAATATTTCGTTGAAATCAATGAAAAAAAAATGAATCCACCCATTTCTTTGGCGTCAATGAAATCTTTTTTCTCGGTGGGCTCACACACTTTCTCTCCCTCTTTTATCCCTTTAGGGATATTTCTAATTATGTGGTATTTCTGTAAGTAATGTTTGTGGCGTTTTCCACGAAGTGAGCTCCTATTTTTTTCGAACCTTTTCAGATCCTCCTCATACTTTGTTCAGTTTTAGTACTAATTACTAAGTATTCTACCAATTTAATTAATTAACTATTTGACATTTTTTTCCCCAATTTCTCAAAAACACGAAATCGGATTAAGAAAGAATGAGGAAAAAAATGTTGTTATTCTGTCATGTAAGAACAACATTTTCTTACAAAAAAATGTCTTATCAGCAAAAAAAAGCATAATTAAAAAATAGTATATTACACTACAAGGGCAGAAAAGTGAGATTCCTGCATTGCGCGCAATGATGCCCAAGGCGTAGCCGAGGGAGTGCAGTTCAGGGCTCTCAAGTTTCTGAGTGTGTAGTGTATACTATTTTTCTTTATACCTGGCCGAAAGTACGAAAAAAATTGCTTTTTTGTATTGAAAAATATTGATGCCTGCCCCGACATTTGCGGCACGAGCGAAGCGAGTGTTGCTGGTCGGGGGCAGCTTGACGAACACATGAATGACATGTGTATAAACACAGTGAGCGACTCTTGACTTTCGGCCGTCTTGTGTGTGTGTGGGCGGGTCTCAGTGCACGAGTATTTTCTTTCGGCCCGCTGTCGCAGAGCGCATGCGCGTCTCTACCGAGACATAAAAGTTAGCCTTTCTGCCGTGATATCGCGGCAGGAGAGACGTACTTTCGGCATAGTATGAAGAAAAATTTATTGCGATTTTATTATTTAATTACAGCTTTTCATTCCCTGCAAATTTTAGAAAATATTCGGAAGTATGTGAAAAGTCTACAAAAAAATTAGCAATGCGAAATGGTTTCGCATCAGGGACGGACATTCATTGAATGAAAATGTATTTTAAATACTTTTTAAAACAAATAACTATGATTAATTATTATGAAAATCTTTAAATTTTCACATTCTTACAATAATTGCGAATAATTTTGATGAACTATTTTTTTATAATCATGTTTAACATTACCTGGTCAAATGTCAATCGATAATGAAATAATAAAAAATAAAAATATTGCAACATCTTAATGACGGTCATAATATTAAATATTATTTTGCATGTCTGCCGTAATTACATTTAATGGTTTACTAATTTGACGAATATCAAGAATATCAAGTAGTCCAGAACTCTGTAGCTTCGAGGCGTCATTTTGACTAATGACAGTAAGGGAGAACGATGTCCTTGGAATTATATGTAATTATCATATGGTATATCTTTAAGTCGAGTCTTTGAGTCCGTCAATCAGCGCAGACCCTAATTTACAATTATATATAAAACTGCTTCAGCATTACTGAAGTAATCTTTCTTCTACATCCCCCCTTAAGCTAATGGAATAAGGTTTCAATCGCTATTTTCTGAATATGCGAGTTGAGAACGATAGCGAAGGCCAAAATTCGATATCTCAAAGAAAAAAATATTTAGTTTGGATTTTCCGACCAAAAATCAGATCTGTTTATTCTAAAATTAGAAACGGAAAATAGTAACTTTTTTAGATAAAAATTTTCAGTAATATAAATTGCTAACATTTTTACCAATGTATCAATCAGTATATATATTATAAATTGACTACGTTATGACACGTAAGTTTTAACATTACTTATTTTGTATAAGGCGCCGGAAAATATACTTTATTTTCCGTATAGGTGTCTTTTATTATTGTATAAATATTCAACATAAATGTATTAAATTTGGGTACATATCTAATCCTCATCCTCATAAAACGACTACCTTAAGCCTTTTGCTGTGTGGTGTCGTTTTGGATTTTATGCCTCTTTTTCTAACCCGCTTATCCCCAAATTAATAATTATTCATGGACTTTATTCTAAAAAGATCTTTGTGGCAAAATTAAATAATAATAAAACCATTTTTTATTTCTATATTTTGAGATAAAAAATGGAACACAAAACATAATTCTTAAAATTACTAAAAAACAAATCGATTGTATCCGCAATAATAATTGCGAAATACTAATTGGACTCACTATCGTCTGCTAAACCCATAGTTAGTGAATATCGGATTGTAATTATTCGAAATATTCGGTAAAGTCTTTTTGCGCATCGTAAATTCGTAAGCTCAGGCAAAGTATAAAAAAAATGTGACGCCCACATTTCGCAAAGGTTGGGGAGCACGGACTACCTGAAAGTCTTAAGGACAGTGTAGAAGAAGAAATTGTCTTAGAAAGAAAATACTTCCCGCCTACTTTTCTGGGGTTTTTCCACTGTTTGGCTAAAAACCCCATGCTTTTGCCTTTTGCTGTGTGGTGTCGTTTTGGACTCTATGACTTATTTTCTAATTCGCTTATCCCCAAATTAATAATTATTCATGGACTTTACTTAAAAAAGATCTGTGTGACAAAATTAAACAATAATACTTAAATTATTATTAATTTTTTATCGACTCTTGGCGGTCTATTTTTCTGATGGAATTTTGCGAAGCACTTCTCGGGTCTGAGACCGTGATCGCTAGATTCAAAGCGCGCGAAACTGAAGCCTAATTCGAGAAGTGCTTCGCAAAATTCCATCAGAAAAAATAGACCGCCAAGAGTCGATAAAAAATTAATAATAACAATATTCGGTCACGCCTATAACCTACTAAGAATAATAATTAAAACCATTTTTTATTTTTACTATATTTTGAGATAAAAAAATGGAACACAAAACATAATTCTTAAAATGACTAAATAACAAATCGATTGTATCCGCAATGATAATTGCGAAATACTAATTGGACTCACTATCGTCTGCTAAACTCATAGTTAGTGAATATCGGATTTTAAATATTCGAAATGTTCGGTAAAGTCTTTTTGCGCATCGTAAATTCGTAAGCTCAGGCAAAGTATAAAAAAAATGTGACGCCCACATTTCGCAAAGGTTGAGGAGCACGGACTACCTGAAAGTCTTAAGGAGAGTGTAGAAGAAGAAATTGTCTTAGAATGAAAATACTTCCCGCCTACTTTTCTGGGGTTTTTCCACTGTTTGGCTAAAAACCCCATGCTTTTGCCTTTTGCTGTGTGGTGTCGTTTTGGACTCTATGACTTATTTTCTAATTCGCTTATCCGCAAATTAATAATTATTCATGGACTTTATTTAAAAAAGATCTCTGTGACAAAATTAAACAATAATAATTAAATCATTATTAATTTTTTATCGACTCTTGGCGGTCTATTTTTTCTGATGGAATTTTGCGAAGCACTTCTCGGGTCTGAGACCGTGATCGCTAGATTCAAAGCGCGCGAAACTGAAACCTAATTCGAGAAGTGCTTCGCAAAATTCCATCAGAAAAAATAGACCGCCAAGAGTCGATAAAAAATTAATAATAACAATATTCGGTCACGCCTATAACATACTAAGAATAATAATTAAAACCATTTTTTATTTTTACTATATTTTGAGATAAAAAAATGGAACACAAAACATAATTCTTAAAATGACTAAATAACAAATCGATTGTATCCGCAATGATAATTGCGAAATACTAATTGGACTCACTATCGTCTGCTAAACTCATAGTTAGTGAATATCGGATTTTAAATATTCGAAATGTTCGGTAAATCGTTTTGCGCATCGTAAATTCGTAAGTTCAGGCAAAATATAAAGAAAATGTGACGCCCACATTTCGCAAAGGTTGAGGAGCACGGACTACCTGAAAGTCTTAACGAGAGTGCAGAAGAAGAAATTGTCTTAGAAAGAAAATACTTCCCGCCTACTTTTCTGGGGTTTTTCCACTGTTTGGCTAAAAACCCCATGCTTTTGCCTTTTGCTGTGTGGTGTCGTTTTGGACTCTATGACTTATTTTCTAATTCGCTTATCCGCAAATTAATAATTATTCATGGACTTTATTTAAAAAAGATCTCTGTGACAAAATTAAACAATAATAATTAAATCATTATTACTTTTTTATCGACTCTTGGCGGTCTATTTTTTCTGATGGAATTTTGCGAAGCACTTCTCGGGTCTGAGACCGTGATCGCTAGATTCAAAGCGCGCGAAACTGAAACCTAATTCGAGAAGTGCTTCGCAAAATTCCATCAGAAAAAATAGACCGCCAAGAGTCGATAAAAAATTAATAATAACAATATTCGGTCACGCCTATAACATACTAAGAATAATAATTAAAACCATTTTTTATTTTTACTATATTTTGAGATAAAAAAATGGAACACAAAACATAATTCTTAAAATGACTAAATAACAAATCGATTGTATCCGCAATGATAATTGCGAAATACTAATTGGGCTCACTATCGTCTGCTAAACTCATAGTTAGTGAATATCGGATTTTAAATATTCGAAATGTTCGGTAAAGTCGTTTTGCGCATCGTAAATTCGTAAGTTCAGGCAAAATATAAAGAAAATGTGACGCCCACATTTCGCAAAGGTTGAGGAGCACGGACTACCTGAAAGTCTTAACGAGAGTGCAGAAGAAGAAATTGTCTTAGAAAGAAAATACTTCCCGCCTACTTTTCTGGGTTTTTTCCACTGTTTGGCTAAAAACCCCATGCTTTTGCCTTTTGCTGTGTGATGTCGTTTTGGACTTTATGACTTATTTTCTAATTCGCTTATCCGCAAATTAATAATTATTCATGGACTTTATTCTAAAAAGATCTCTGTGACAAAATTAAACAATAATAATTAAAACCATTTTTTATTTTTACTATATTTTGAGATAAAAAATGTAACACAAAACATAATTCTTAAAATGACTAAATAACAAATCGATTGTATCCTCAATGATAATTGCGAAATACTAATTGGACTCACTATCGTCTGCTAAACTCATAGTTAGTGAGTATCGGATTGTAATTACTCGAAATGTTCGGTAACGTCTTTTTGCGCTTCGTAAATTCGTACGACCAGGAAAAATATAAAGAGAATGTGGCGCGCACATTTCGCAAAGGTTGAGGAGCACGGACTACCTGAAAGTGTTAACGAGAGGGTGGAAGAAGAAATTTTCTTAAAAGGAAAATGTTTCCCGCCTACTTTTCTCGGGTTTTTCCACTATTTGGCTAAAAACCCCAGGTGCAGACCCGGCTTTACAATCGTACCTGAAATCTTTAGAAAGTGCACATTCCTAGTGCGTATACCTAGAAAAAGGATCAAACTTGTGCCAAAGTCGACTTTTACAATGAGCGACGGCCTTTTGGCGAGCCACGTCAAAAATCCAGCTGCACGTATCCGGGGGGAAAGTGGCGGCTGTTCCGAAAAGAATTCCTCAGAATTCTTGCGCTGTCATTAAAAGATAAATATCTTAAATATTCTGCCACGACGACCTTCCTCACAACGCACGGAAAAAGAAATTCGTTGAATAGACTCCAAGGGACAAAATTTGTTGCGGCAATAAATTACATTATTAGAAAAGAGCGAAAAATTTTTATGCACAATCTTGACAAGTAAATTTAATGTGCAATATTAAATTAATGTATTTTACATTGCAGTCAATTGAATTATTTAAATTAAAGAAATTTTACGGTAAAATTAATGAAAATTATTGATGTTATTGCAGCATATATTAATTTTACATCACACTTGCATATTAAATTTGGTATACTAGTTTATGCATAAAAACTTCCTGTACTTGTTCTTAAAAATTGCAGTAAATTTTTTTTTCAATATAGTTGATTATAGAAACAAATCAGTTAGTTGGGACGGCAAACCAGTTGGATGGACCAGCTAATTAATTGGTTGGCAACTAACAAATTAGGTATCACACCAAATGTTGGTGTGAGCAAAAAATTTGTTAACCTAGCCAATTATTTCTCTACAATATTTTATTTTACTTTCCGTAAAATAAATAAAGAGGCAGAAAGAAAATTAGCATCCGATATCGTCAACAAATTACCGCCAAGAGTTTAAGGTATGACGTCATCGAGAGGCGTTGCGTCAAACGTACGATTCCACAACAATACAACAATAACTTTGCATTATTCACCTCCACATTTGTTCGCTAAGCATTCACACAATTTTTTTCCGAGCCAAACGTGTTTTCTCTCTCTTTAACCATTATATTTTATTTTATTTCTGTTATTAATGTGGCGTTTTTAACTTGTTACTCACATGAACCCTTAATGACCCTTAGTATTAAGCTTTCTTATGTACAATTTTATTATTTTCTTTCCTGAATTATCTGATACAATTTTATTAACAATGTCCTTTAAGATCTACCTGTTAACTAATTTGTTTTAATTTTTTTGTTATTATTTTTTTTTAATTTTAAGTTTTCTCTCTCTTTATCCATTATATTTTATTTTATTTCTGTTATTAATGTGGCGTTTTTTACTTGTTACTCACATGAACCCTTAATGGCCCTTAGTATTAAGTTTTCATATGTACAATTTTATTATTTTCTTTCCTGAATTATCCGATACAATTTTATTAACAACGTCCTTCAAGATCTACCTGTTAACGAATGTGTTTTAATTTTTTTGTTATTATTTATTTAGGAAAACTATGTACAATTTATTATTGCTTAAAGTCGAACTATGGCATAAAATAAAACAAATCAAAATCTTTATCTCTCTCTCTCTATATTTCTTGCTATGTACCTCCATTTCGCTCAGTACATCGTTCATGAAAGACGGTCATGCGCTTTGCAACGTTTTGAACGACAGAAGCGAGGCAACCAGCGCAACGTGAGTGCACTCTGTATGTGATATATGTATGTATACGCTGTCACCTCGTTGGATCGCTTCAACATTTGACTGCTGGCAATCAGGGCCGTACGCTATTCGTTGCCCCGTTCTTCGACAATGACCGAGGTAGCCGTTGCGGCTGCTGACACGCACGCGGTTTCTTCGCACGTGACCATGACTTACAATTGACTCTGTTCCAACAGAACGTGTCTCTCATCCGATGTTTATAGCCAACGGGCATAGTAAACGTGAGAGACTAAAGTATAACTATCACTGTCAGATCAATTCGATCTCTTACCTCAGCATTTGGTACTTAAAGCAGTTATCCGTTTATTATATACAAATCAAGCGACAGAGTGACTCTTTGTACAAACTGAGAATGAGAATTTACAAATACTCGAAGCTTTAAGAGCTAATTTTCTGTGGGCTTGATGTAACGTCTATTTGTCAAAAATTGTAGTACTTTCTTTATGGAACCACTTTATCGAAAATCCGGTGAAAAATACTTATATATTTTTTAACGTTTTTTAAATGTAAATAAGCCATTTATTATTCAGGTTTGTTAATCGAAAAAACGCAACGGGCAAATAAATATTCTAAAAAAATTAATGTGAATAGTTTTTTATTGACATCATCAATAATTCAAAAACAATATCAAGTCATTCTCAATTATTCCAAACACATAATTTGTATGATTTTTTTCTCGTAGTTTAATAGTTTCGTCATTCCGAGTGTCAACGTCTCACATATTCGTGCTTCTCAGTTGCAATGCATTTGTTTTTCTATCATGGCCTGCATTATCAAATTATCGAATATCATATTTAAAAAATAATCATCCCCGTCTCAAATGACTATGCTCAGATAGAAAAAAAATATATGTATCATATATGCCTAATATATAGTCTGAAAAAGTTCTATATGTTGCATATACTTTACGTATATTTGTACAAAAATATATGCAAATATATGCAAAATATGAGATATATACATCGGAAATATATGTAAAATAATATATATTTTACATTTCTAGCGCCAAAAAGTTCTATATGTCGAATATATTACATTGTATGTATATCAATTGTATATATATTTATATATTTATGTGGATGTTAATTCTTTAAAAAACAAATGTTGTTCATAATGTATAAATTGCGGTTAGACTCTAACAACATTCATCCGAATATTGACGCGATTATGATTTTTCCCTCATAGTGTAATACTTCTGTCATTAACACATTTGTTTTTCTATAATGGCCTGCATTATCAGGTTATCGAATATCATATTTAAAAAACAAAGCTTCCTCTATGAGTAAGCAAAATAATAATCCTCATCTCAAATGACTATGTCAACACTTTAAAAATCGAACTTTGCTCATAATATATACATTGCGGTTAGATTCTAACCACATTCATCCGTTTATCAACGCGATTATGATTTATCCCTCATAGTTTAATAGTTCTGTCATTAATACATTTGTTTTTCTATCATAGCCTGCATTATCAGGTTATCGAATATCATATTTAAAAAATAATAATGCTCGTCGCAAACGAATAAGTTAACTCTTTAAAAATCGAACGTTGCGCGTAATGTATAAATTGCGGTTAGACTCTAACCACATTCATCCGATTATCGATGCGAAGAATCAGAGAGCAAAGAGGGAGCCCAAAAAACGTAACAACGCCCGCCCCTGAATCTCCGTGGTTTTACTAGCGCGCTGGTAGGGGGCGGCGCGTCGGCGGGTCGAGAGCGGTTCGTAGGTCGTGGAAGGACTCTCGAGGCTCTCTCTCGCGAGAGAGGAGGGACCTGGTTGGCTGGCTGTTCGGCTGCTGGCCTGCATCTCAGTCGCGACGTTTCCCATCGCGCCCGTTCTTCATCGTCGCAGCTCCCCTCTACCCTGTTTCGACCCATCGTAAACCAAAGTTTACGTTTGAGGGAGTTTTCGTCGTGAGGAAAAAGGACCGAGAGCGGGTGAAAGTCACCACGACGGCCCTGGACTTCGAGAATTGGTAGCCGTTCGCTATGGTGGTAGTGGTGGTAATCGACGAGAGAATCCTGTTGTCTTTAGCTGCGCGAACTATAGAAGGGGAAGGAAAAACCACCATGTGAATCGAGTTTAGCAACCTCAAAATTGTGCTGGTCAGGTTGTGCTACGAAAATAATCGTGAAGCAAACAAACGCATTTGGTTACTTTCAGCGATCGATACGCATGATGCAACTATCTTTACGAGTCGAAAGAATTGTACGATAGAATAATAGCAGCGCCACGTGAGTCTGAGAGAGTCGGAATTAAGTGGGAATTGTGCTGGTCAGGTATACCGACTGTATCGTCGCCCAGTGTAAAGAATATAAGATTTTCGCTGTCTACAAACAATATCCCTATGGCAAAACATCGAAAAACATTAATTCGCAACTATTGTGTAAAAGACCTTGAGTCCTGAACGCATATGACAGCAGGAAAAGTCACGCCAATCGGACGGCCCTGCTGCTGTTTTGCACTTGGTCGTGTCGCTGTTTCCTTTCGGCTTAGCAAGCGTTGCAGCAGTAAAGTGGTATAGTGGTGGTAGTGCGGTGTTTTGCTGCTGCTACTGCTGCCAGAAACCCTGCGCGTAGCTCCGCGCCGCCTCGTTTGTCCCGTGACGCGAGACAGTTCGGCGCTCACTCACCGCCGTTCCGGATTCCGTCATTCCCATTGGCTGCATCATAATTTTCCTCGTGGTGCACGAGACGAAGAAATAAATAACAGTCGCGCGGTTCCCAACGACGAATAATCGTTTGAAATCTTCGTATTTCTCCTCGCCGTTCCCGAGAGTTCACCTTGAGAGACAACAATATTTTTCCCCTCTTACCATTCGCACTTGTTTGTCTCTCTCGACGTCCTACCATTTCTCTCCGCGTGGTCAGTGCGCGTGTGCAGGTAAAGAGAGAGAGAGCTCAACGTTCAACGAGTTGAGGCAGCGCGAATGAAAGAAAATACGGATATAAAGAAAAACGAAGAGATAAAAAAATGCCTGTGTGAACCTCAGTGAAAACATCATTGGCGAGGTCGGAAAAGACGTGCGTGAATGCGTGCGCTGCCGTAGTCGTAGTCTTTACAGAAATTTGTAAGAGAGCAAGAAGGAGAAAAAACAAAGAGAGTGAGAGGGAGAAAAAAACATAAAGCAACGTGAGCCCTAACACAGCTCGTGCTACAGTCGCGCGCGTTCGGTGTTCTAGGGAGTTTTCGGGGACTCGGTTCCCGGAGGTAGAAAACCGCGCGTTGGTTGTAGCAGTAGCCTTTCTGCACATTGCAGCGAGGGAGGTACAACGAAAAGGTGCGTGCGCGCACTATACACATACAAATATATATATATTCCCTCGTTCGTTCGTTACGCCCCCGCCCTTGCGACTCTCGTCCTCCCCTTCCCTCTCTCCTTCGTCCGAGGTCGTACGGGGAGCAACGAACGAAGCTGCTGCTGCTTCTCGGGGAGGGACTCGGCATTCAGAGTCGCATCGTACGTCCTCGGGGTTGTGTCGTACTATCGGGTTCCCCGAATATACATACAACCAAGAAAGGGAGAGTCAGTTATCGCTGGTTAATTTTGTTGTGTTCGGTAAAGTGCCACGTATATATATATATATTTATACACACAATAATAAAGGTACGGAAAAGGAAGGTGGCGCGATGGAGGATAGTAAAGGACTCTGACTACACTGAACGACGTGAGAGGGCAGGGAACGGTTTGTGACGCCGGACGAGCCTTAAATATCGATCTTGGCACGGGAGACGCGTGTTGTACGCCCCCTCCGAAGCACCGCGTTCGTGCAGTACTACTATACTCTCCCTCGGTGTTACAACCCATGCTGCTGCTGCTTCGTTGTGTAGTATTATTACGGGAGCGCGAGTACGAAGAAAACGGTTCGGTTTGTGTGTCTCCGTCCGCAATAATATTGCCCGAGAAGTGCACATCGTTTACTTACCGACGAATAATTCGTTTGTGATTTTGATTGGTCGACGGTTTTCGAGTCGGTAACGTTGCTGAATTTTCACAGCTCGTGTGTTCTGACAGTTGACAGTCGAGGCTTTATTCAAACAAAAGCTCGTCTCGTGGATGCTGTGAATGTGAATGTGTGTGTGCGCGAAGCATATATATATATATGTATATATATATTGTGTTAAGCGTGCTGTGAAAACACGGATTACTGTGATCTCTCCATTGTTTAGTTACGATCAACGTTAAATCATCGCCGGCTCGAGCCAGCGCTCAATCGATCGCGGCTTGTGTTTAACTCTGAGAGGAATAATCGCGGCGACGGTAAGTGATGTCAAATATCATTTGACAAGATTGTTTCGAAATATAATCGAACTTGATTAACAGCAACGAGAATAAATACAATAAAAAACGTGTGGGAAAAGAGAAAACAAGACTAGAGAAAAAAAAAGAAAAATGAAGCTGTAGTTAGAAAAGCGGGAAAAACAATGTGGCCGCGTTTCGCCGACCTAGAGAGATCGATTTCGGGCAGCAGTGGCGAGGCGTTGCACGCGGCTTCGGCTAATAATCGCCGCTGCTTCACCTCGTACAACAACTCCGCCACATTCCATATTAACGCTGTTAAATTGCAATTCCCAGATGAAACGATAAAAGTAGCGTCTGATTGACTGCGATCGGCGCTGGGCGATGTCCCTGTACTTTTGTTCGTTTGGCCGTGACAACGGACAGTCAAGAAAGACATCAATGACACAGGGCTAAGTGGTAAATAAATTTATAAAAAACACCCACACAAAAGGCACACACACACGCTGCTGTGTCCCGACAATATTACGAAAGTCACGAGAATACGTATACGAAATTGGAAATATTGGCGATCAAAGTCGAAAAGTAGCTCAATGCTCACGCAATATTATTTTGGTACAAGACAAGATTTCGATATTTAAAAATCGTGTAAAGAAGATCTTTTCAAGGAGACTATTTCTTACGAATATAGCTAGTAAATAATTAAATAAATAAATAAAAGAAGTTAAACGAGAAAGCAGCATGGTCTCGACATACAGTGTGGCAAAAGAGGGCACCGTTGGGGTTGCGGTCGGTGTCGGTGCGATGCACTGCCTCTTACCCCACTGCGCCGCTGGCCCACACCATTTGTCACCCCATCCGCAGAATCCTAATCACAATCACGTGCATACGCACAATCATCAACCACCGCCGCCGCTAAGTCCGCACGGGCATTTAACGCAGCTCAATCACGCCCAGCATCAGTTAACAATCAATATAACTCATCATCAGCAGCAGCAGCAGCAACAACAACAGCAACAGCAACAACAACATCAGCAGCAGCATCAGCAACAACAACAGCAGCAGCAACAACAACATCAGCAACATCAACATCAGCAGCAACAACAACAGCAAAGACAACAGCAACATAATGAGCACCAACAGGCACAAGCTCAGCAGCAACAGCAACAACAACAGCATCAGCATCAGCATCAACAGCACCAAGCTCCACCACCGCAATATCGAATCGTAGCTACCAATGCGAGTAAGTCCTGTTTCGATAACAGGAACAACGGTTCCGATGATAAAAAAGTAACACGCTCTTGTTGTCCCTTAATCATCGACTTAATACCACTCCTTCATTTTTTTATTTTTTATTTTTTTTTTTTGCTTTTTTCCACCTAATTATTCGTCAAAGCTACTTTTGGATGTCACTTTGAGGAAAATATTTTTGAAATCAATATGTGACGGATTTTCCGTCAGTCTAGCCAATGTTTTTCTTAATTGTTAAAATTTAAAAAAAATTCATTCGGTCTCTTTTGCTCTTAATGTTATATAGCGTACAGTTGGATGTTACAAAAACTATAGAAAAATTGAGAAATTGGGTAAAAAATGTTTTTTCACCATACCTGCGCGGAAAATTCGACTTCCCGCCCTACGGGCTTTACGTAATTCGAACTTTCCGCTGCAGATATGGTGAAAAATAGTATACTCCACTGGGGAGTGAAAGTAGACTATCCCCAACCGCGTGTTTACCACCCTCGCCTGGGCAGTGAATGCGTCGTATATACTTGACTGAAAGCAAAATTATGCTAGTGGCCGCAGAGATGAAAACGCGTAATACTTGTGGCAATAAAGATGACAATAGAATTTGCTCTATAATTATGATTTCATAATAATAGGATGTAGCGATTACAATACAATGTGCATACTTTTGAATCGCTGCAAAAACTGTTAATTTTCAATAAAATTTCGCGGTAGACCTTTTGAAAAAAAGAAAAAATTAAGTCATTAAGAAAGTAATGGATGACACCTGTTCTTCCGTATCTTCAATTATTTATTCCTATATTTGAGCGAAAATTAGTATTTTTTTTGCAGTTATTCAAATATTTACACTCAATTTTACAATTAACTACATGTTATTATTATGAAATCAAAATTAAAATTATATTTATTGAATTAACGGGCATTTAAAACTCTGTATTGACACAGTATATATGCATATATCAAGAAGTCTTGGAGTGTCCATTTGACTCAATCTATTTTGTTGTTTTGACAAAATTAAGATTATTCTTTTAGTAGTGGGAAAAAAATGTCTTATATCGTAGTTGAAAGGGTGGACTTTATTTTTGTCAGCTGAGGATTTAGAGAGGTCTAAAGTTTATCTGTTGGAGCGGGTTTTCTCTCTTTCGAATCGTAACCCGACCTACCCCTCGAGACCCCACATGGTTAACGTCCCCTCGCCAGACACGACGAGTTCCCCAATTTATTTCCCGCCCTATACCCTTCCTCTTTCCTTCCACTTAATCTCTCTCTCCCTCTCTCTCTCTCTCTCTCTCTCTTTCTGTCTGACTAGTATACCCCTCCCCTTTCTCACTTTATCCACCCTAAAAACACCTTATGCGCACCTCGTGCTCTAGCCTTGCTTCCTCTTTGATTCTTCAGAACGTGAGACGGTCAACGTCCGCCGTAATCTTCCCGCCGCCATGACACACCCGTTCCTGGACTTGCGGTGGGGCCGTCACGGAAACTCAATTTTTTTCCGTTCACCCGGTACGTTGCTGATGCTAAAAAAAAAACACATACACACTTAATTACTTATCTCTCTCTGACTGTTTTGTTTTTTTTTTCTGGCTGACGCCAAAGCTGTGACGATGCTCTACTTTGGTACTATAGCATAATATAGTAGCCCTCGTGGCCAATCTCTATACCTCAGCGGACGGCACTCATTCATGCAATTTCTCAAAGAGCAGATACCTCTTTTTTTAACGCGGCTTCTACCTCGTTTCTTCAGCCGCAGCCACTTCTCTATGTGTGCGAAGTTCAACGAATTAACCTAACAAGGTCTTCTTTGCTCCCAGAGAAATTGCATAATGTTGATTCGGCCTTTTTTCCCTTTATTTTGCAACAACAAAACAGGAATATAATCTATAGTGAAAATTTAAATGTGTAGGAGAAAACAAAAATTGTTTTATTCTATAATTAAAAAGATTGAAAGAATAATGGAAACGATAAATACTACCGTACGTGGTACGAATTTGAATTTGGGCGGGAAAAAAACATATCGATCTAAACCAAATAAAATGATGTTGGAGGTCGTTTTAAGTATAGAGAAAAGTTGCAGACACGTGTTCACCCGCTGTTCGAAAGTGATGAGTGGAACGTGCCTGTGACTTCGTATATACATTTATCTTGTGTGAAGCATCGATGACTGTGAGTTTAACACTCACAGGGGGGCTTGAAACATTGTTGCTTTTTATCATCTTTTATAATGCATCCTGCAAGAGTAGTCACCCAAAATCATGCTTCATCATGGACACAACTTCATGGACCATTGGAGCGAATATATTAGTTTCCCCCGTAGTGAAACTAGAACGCTCCATTTTTTTTTAAACAGCCTTTTACCTCATATAGACCCTTTGCTTACAATTATTTATCAGGTAAAGTCGAACAGCAGAAGCCAGGGACTAAATCAATTAATTTCGGTCTCTCTCTCTCTCTCTCTCTCTCTCTCTCTCTCAAGTTGTGATATAATTATCTACGCAGAAAGAGAACGAAGAGTGAGCGACGATCGTGATGTATGCGACGACCCGTGCCCGGGGTTTATGCATCCGGAAATAGCGACGAACAGTTCGACTCCTGACAGATAGGTCACGGGGTTGGATTAACTTCTCTCTCCTGCCCGCGTTCACCGTTTACTCTTTGGCTGCCCGTGCGTTCGACCGAACGCTCTAAAATAACGCACTCGCACGATTCAAGTCTAGGAAGTAAATTACTAACGCACATGCGGCAAACGTATCCACGTGGATTGTTCATACTTAATGAAGAAACGAAGCAAGAAAAATAATAATAATACTACGCATATTTTTATTGATTCTGCAGGTTATAATGAAAAGCAGGGCAAAAGGGGCTTAAGGAACAAAAAGCGAAATAAAAGACTCGTTAATCAAATAAAAGAAAAATCACGATTTTACGCTAATGATTCACGCATTTATTAAATTTATTAAATTCGAAAAATTCGCTAAATAGCGTTTTTTAAGAAAACTAGAAAACTTCCGCGCGCTGCGCGCGCGATTAAAGATCGTTTGTCTGTGCAGCAATCTTATTTAATACATATAATGTATATAATCAGAATTTCCAAAAATTAAGAGATCTAACAAATTTTTTCAGTAATTCCAAATCTTATCGAATCGGAAACTCTTTATAGATTTGACTCAAATTGATTTCCAATTGTCCTTTAACATTCTTTCAATTATAAATTAGTATTTACCTTGATAACTTCAAATTTGCGAGGTCTGGAGCATTTCCAGACTTTAGAAAAAAATGTAAAGTCCCATCATTATATGGGGCTTTACATTTTTAGTAAAGCAGTACGACCTCTTTGCTCAATGAAATAAATACAGGATTTCCAATTCTGAAAACCTGGCATGGATTTTGCTAAAAGTAACAGTGAACAAAGAGGTCTGATTTACTTGACTGTAGAATTTCAATTCTCTCCGATCTCTTCGCTTATCATCTTATTCACGATTGTTCTGTTGATCTGCATGTAGTAACTCCGCGTACGCCTGGTTTTGTTGCTGCCATAGAGACTACGTCGCACTTTGTCGTTCAACATCTTAAGCCTAGTTTAATATTCGCAATTAACACATAATCCGGAAACCCCGAAATATTGTAAAGTCAACTAACTTGGGAATTCAAACCTCGCGCGCCCGATATGCTTGACAAAACTGTCAGAATTGCAACTGTCAAACGTGTTAAACACGAACTCGGTCTCGGTCTCGATCAGATCTCGCGCCAATTTGGACCAATTACAGCGCGAATAACGTGACAACAATGGACCAACTCGGAATTCGATAAAATCTCGCAACATACTTTTTTTTAAAGGGAAAATTGCATTTTATCGAGAACTTGATGAGCATCGAGTTATTTTTGCCGTACTAATTTTGAAATTTTGTAATTTAATACATGCATTGTATGTCTATAAAAATAATATTAAAAATAAAAATCTTTTTTATATCGATGTATTTTATTGTCCTTTGAATTTCGGGAAAATTTTGATCCCATTTGACAAATTAAGAGGTCCTGCAAAAAATTATGCGTGTATAATAATATCTGTTGGGCCCACGTTAATAAAATATAGAAATATCAAGTCTTGGATCTCAGAATAGTAAAGAACATTAATAAATGAGAGCCCATGTAATAGATATTATCGTAGATGCGCCAATTTTGTGCAGATACTGTTAATGTGTCAAAATCGCGGTAAAAACCTACCAGAAATCGAAATGCAACAAAGTATATGAAAATAAAAAAAAATCTCTATTTCCAAAATTGTTTTAATTCATTAAAATGTACTAATTTTCATTTTTTTCCAGTACCGAGGTTTGTGGTATATTTAGCTCAGTGAAAAGATCAAATATGCTTAATGAAAAATAACGAGCAAGGCATTTTAAAAAAATTGAATAATTATCTTCAAAAAAATCTCAAGATCTATGAGGCAGCACTAAATATTACAACAGATGTCTCAACTTTTACAAATATCATTAATTTGTGTTTAAGAATAATAATTCGATGGGCTCTGAGTATTCAACAAATAAAAATACCTTAAAAACAATATACAGCGATTTTTTAAAATAATCTTTAAGACAATTCTAAATATTATCCTCCAACTCAGACTTTGCGATAATTAATTTTGTCCCTTTATAGTTTCAAATTCTTCATACTTCAATCGTATTTTTTTTTTAATTCTACTGGATATATTTTAATCATTCGTTGGTTATTAAGTTTGATAACCGTGGGAGTAAATGAAGGGAATGTCGGATCCGTGGGTTCCATGCACTAAATATTACGACAGATGTCTCAACTTTTACAAATATCATTAATTTGTGTTTAAGGAGGTTTATAAAAAAAATCAAATCCAAGATAAAATTTAAAAAAAAAAATCGTATAACAGCTGTAATGATAACGGACACGTACGCAAAATTTTTAAGAGATTCACCGCGTAGTTTCCGAGATATTAAATAACAAATTTGCGACTATTTACATGTAAAGAAAAGAAAAGTGAGTCGAATATTGAACTTTTTACGTCTTTGGAAGAGCTAAATCCAAGATAGAATAATAAAAAAAATATGCAGACGTCCGGAAAAGTATTTTGAATAGGGCACGAGCTTGAAATTTGAAGGTCACCGCGAAATTGACAGAGAAATCGTTAATTTTTTGCCTCTACGCTTAACGCGGCTCGCATGGTGTCTCGCTCACACGGTGTCAGCCCCTTACCGCGCAGCACAACAGTGCCTATCCCCACCCTGCCGCCATCACCGAACCTCCTTAAGAATAATAACTCGATGGGCTCTGAGTATCCAACAAATAAAAATACCTTAAAAATGATATATAGCGATTTTGTTAAAATAATCTTTAAGACAATTCTAAATATTATCCTCCAACTCAGACTTTGCGATAATTAATTTGGTCCCTTTATAGTTTAAAATTCTTCATACTTCAATCGTATTTTTTAAAAAATTCTACTGGATATATTTTAATCATTCATTGGTTATTAAGTTTGATAACCGTGGGAGTAAATGAAGGGAATGTCGGATCCGTGGGTTGCGGGCTCGCGGAGTACTCTATTCGAGCATTCTCCGATATGGGTCGATCGATGGAACGTGGGCTACCTCATCCCTTCCGGTCTCCTTCCGCTATATACGTTTCTCTCTGCGAAGAGAGTTGCCACGTGGAGAGGTTACCGAACGCGATTGTCCCTTGACGTCTATTCATCGTTAAATTAATACACGAAACTTTTGTTCACATTAGAAATATAGGCGAGAAGATTACGGCTATTTGCGTTTATCCACCCACCAATTGTGCTCTAACCTTGGCTTTTGTTTTAATTGCCGATATATGTCTTGCTGCTTATAAATTTTGGGCTTACAATTGTTTAACAGCGCTATTTTTCTACCGGCGATATCTTTTTCGCTAGTAAATACATTTTAGAAAAAAAGGGAAGATAAGACCTATAGTGTTCAAGCTACAAATTGTCATGATTAACAAAGTAACATTTTTTAAAAAAGCTACCATTTTTTTATTGACCCCTAACATTGTAATGAAAATTAAGCTTGCGATCTGTGAAACAAAAATAAAGAAATTTCTGAAAAATTCCGGACTACAATTAACAGGTAATTTTTTTTTCTTAAATTTTTTATTTTTTTTTTTAAAGAGTAATCCGCTGGACTATTATGTTTCTTCTATTTTATTATCACGAAGAGCGATAAAAACTGATAAGTTTCATGGAAATCTATCGAGAATTCAACTAGAAATATCTGTTTATAAACAATATCAAATACTCATTGAAGAAATTCGAGACAAGTATATGAGCTATGAAGTCACGATTTGCAATCACGACCAATATTTATAAATATATATATGGTAATCGTCGATCGTCTGGCCAACCTCCACTTGACTTGCACAGCGGGTATACAGACTCGACATTGTATGCATCCTGAATGCTAAAACAAAGTTTCGGTATCGCAGAATATTTTCTCTGTATCATAACCAATATTCGAGGCGACATTCCAGTGACCGAAGCGTCTAAACCCTTTCGAGAAAAATTAGTTGGAAAATCTCATTAGCGTCAGGTAAATCTTTGCTTGTCGTCGTCCCACGCGAACGTGTGACGTAGCTGCCGGACGTACCTCCGCTCGTTAGCTCGCTAACACTCGTCGTGTAGTTACATCACGCAGCAGGTTTCCCGGATCCTCCGTTAACACTCCCACGAGTATAGGTGTTACTTGATTTCTGTACCGTTTATACACAGTTAAAAATATTTTGAAAATTAATGTATGTATTAGAAGTTCTTTTGCAGATAGGGTATATTGAATTTCATTTAACCCTTTGATGCACAGCGGGATGTTTAACATCCCACCTAGATTATTATAATTTTTTAAATATTTCAACGTTTTCTTTCTCGATTTTAAATAAAAGTAACTTTTTAAAAATAAAAATGTGTGCATCAAAGGGTTAATTTGTTTCACTAAATTCCATTTGATATACAGATATGTAAAATTCCAATAATTATATTATAAACACAAATTTTATGAAGTGTTCCGTATACTGTAGATAAATTTTATAAATTCTAAAAAATATATTAATTAATATTTGTATATTAAATTTAATATACGCGTATCTGTAAAGAAACTTCCAATACTTTATATTAATTTTCATACAAAAATTTCTAACAATATACAGCTAGTAATGGGGAAGAAAAACTACTAACAAAAAATGTGCAGATGCACAGAATAATCAACGCGATGAAGCCTAATATAGGAAGACCAAATCACTTTTATTTGACGGTCGCTGTCCATTTCTTTATACATGAGACATTCTATAACAGTTCAGGCACTAAAAAAAAAGTTTTCTTCAAATAATTGATGAAATCAGGTTATGTTGTCCCAAAAAATACACGAATCTTGAATATTGAAATAACATTTTTAGAGGGTATTTCTAATTTTCAAAATTTTCAATTCAAATAATAATATTTCGGGGACATAAGAACCATTTGAAAACGCATATTTCTGTGCTTGAAAATTTTTAATGATATTCCGGTGTGATTAAAAAAAAATGTTAATTGAAAATTCGCTTCAAATAAAATCTTGGAATTATATTGTATGATTTTTCGAAATCATTCCAAGAAAACTATTTTAGTGTCCGAAGTGATGTAGCACGCCTCGAGTATTACAGTTTATATGGTTAAATCAATGCCTGGCTTGTTTGAGAGCGATGAGTCGCTGTCAGTCCGCGTTTATATGCCAATCGAAACAGCAGAGAGAAAAAAAAATTCGCTTAAAAATAAAAAAGTTGAAATCCCCCTTTAGGTCCCTTTAGGGTAGACGTACCATTTGTGGTCAGTGTATCATTAGTGGCCATACAAAAAATGTATCTATCAATTCTTCATTTTTTCAATTTATTCAAATTACTAAATGAAATTGTTTTACATGAATCAAAGCAAACTTTACATTGTATATGCAATACTTAAAGTACCTATTTGTTTAATAAATTATGTTCAAAGCTCTTTGGCACCATTTGTGGCCATTACCGTCATTAATGTGCAATAAGTATGGACACAAATGGATCAAGTTAATGACCACAAAGAGTACTAAGGTACTTCTATCCTATATCTGTTTTCATTTGCCACTTGACAAAAACAAAAAAAAAAATGCATGAAATTGGTCCCGATCTCACTGTGTCTGACAACACTGCCAACCAATCACAGCACGAATAAAACGACGATGACAATGGTTTCGGTAAAATCCCATTATTCATGAACTTATTATTAGAGGAAGATTATATAGTATAATTTATAGAACTCATTTCAATGCAACTTTTTTTTCGTGTCCGAAGTAATATGGCACTCCTCGTGTATTACAGTGTACGGCACGGTTAAATCAATGCTTATCTTTTTTAAGAATCAGCGATTATATGCCAATCGAAACAGTAGAAAAAAAATTTGACTTGAAAATTCGCTTCGAAAATAACATTTAGGAATTATATAGGCAGATTCTTAGAAACCACTTGAAAAAAAAACTATTGTTTTAGTGTCTGAAGTGGTGCCTCGTGTATTACATGTACGTCTTAGTTAGATCGATGTCTGAGCTGTTGAGAGTGATAAGTCGCTATCATTCAGCATTTATATGCCAATCGAAACGATAGTTGTTACCAGTTGCTCCTCGCGAGGGAATCGAAGTTGTCGGAAGACTGTGCAATACGGTGGCAAAGGCTTCACCGGAAGTGGGGTGCGTGGCGTGCCGGCCGACCACCTGCATTCCAACGTCCGTGTGTGTGGTATATATCCCGCGAAACCCTCGTGACCTCCTCGTATACTATCGCTCTTCTAAGCATCTCTATTTTTCCCTCTCTCGTTTCTCCATTCATTTATTCGCCGGTAGAGAACGTAGCGGAATCGAGAGAGCATTTCCCGAAGATCAAGAGAAATCGCGAGAACTCTCGTTACGAAAATTTCTCATTGCCGGCGGTGGCTCCTCTACAATAAAAATAGAGGAAGTTGATACGCTCCTGAGCGGCAATCCTCGTGGCCGCCGGGAATCGCGCACACCTACCGTTAGCTGCAGCAATCGATGCGTTCGTGGGACTACAGATAGCAGCACCGAGCTGTTCACGATCCCTGCCCACATGTGCAAACATGGCTTCCCGCGATCCTCGTCGTCTCGAACATATCGTAGACCACGAAACACGTTAATACGTGGTGAAACACTGTAGTGGGCGTTTTTTCCGTGTTTAAATCAGAAAGAGGGTGAAAATACGGGTGCGCGTTGCGATAAGCGGCGATAGAATAAAATTGGCATTTTTTAAAAATAATCCAGCTGCTGGATAGAGAAAGAGCGGCCAGTGGTGTTTCTCGATATCTCTAGAATACGTTAAAAGAGAGAGAGAATGTGTGTGCATGCGCCAGTGAGTGCAACGAAGAGAAACACTGTGTGAGTGAGCGACACGACACGAGTCACGCGGAACTCACGCCGATATTTCCTCGACGTCGTTGCACGACGTCGGTAGTTGATAGAGTCGCGCGATCGTCGAGTAGAATCCTCGATGCATCGACACGCCGTGTTCTCGTTTCGCAACAATTCACCGGTTACAGCGCGAGGGACTAGTTATTTTACGTCGCTCGATTTACCAGCGATTACAGTGTGCGAAAAATCGTATGCAGGATTTGCTGTTGTTACACTACGTGCCGCTGCTGTAGTTGGTGCTTTCCGTGCAAGTCTTCGTTAAATAAGTACTTACATACTCTCGACAAGTCAATTCGGACGGTCATCGCGCGCGCTGTGCGGAAAAGTCTTATTACGCACGGCAATAGTGGTACGTACATACGATTGGTCAACGCGATAATGCTGCACCTACTTTTTTTTGTTTCATTTTTTTTTTCTTCCCACTTTGCTTTCTTCTAATTATTCGGGAATTCTTAAATCGACGAAAAACTGTTGGTAATGTAGTTGAGGAAACGCCGTGTGTGATACATGCTCTAGTCACGTTGCGCCCGAGGCTTCGTTACGAATACCACTCTCCTCGCAGAGTTATTATCTCGTAAGATATGATAATTCCGCGAAACGCCTAGGCTGCAACATCTGCTCGAGAAGTGATGTAGCGAGACCTTGGCCTGTGTACGTGTTGAGAATATATTTTTTTTTTCTTTTTCTAACCCACCTTATTATTTCTCACTGCCGTTTATCGAAAGTGCGTAAAAAAACTATCACTGCGTTTCGTTAATTTCAACTATTGAATTTCTAGATTTACTAATAGGATTACAGTATCATTTGTCCGACTAGGTTCAATTTGTTTCAAACAGAATATATCTCGTTCAGTGATATAGCCATACGATTTGCTTTGCTACATTAGCAATGATTCATAGGATTCCGCTTTCATCTGATTTTTTAATAAATATTTGACGCTTCAAAGTACTCGCTTGTTTCTATGCTCTATGATAAGCCAATGATATGGAAATATATCACGCTTGGCGGTTTAACTATTATGATACGTTCGGAGGACATAACTTAAGTCATTTGTTCTTTCTTTGCAGGATCCGAGTTTCATGTATCTGGACAGAATTACGTTGCCCAGCCAGGGGGGCATGTGGGTGGGGGCGGGGGTAGTGTAGGAGTACCCGGAGGCAGAGGGCCACCTTCCCTCGGAGGCATACAGTCGATAAGTCAGACAACCGCAGGTATACAGCCTGGCGGTCCACCCAGTGGACAGCAACAGCCACCCCAGGCACAAACGCCTGGCGTACAGCAACAGCAGTCCCAAGGGTCAGCACCAACGACTACGCCACCAATACACACACCTTCGCCACAAGAAATGGGGAAACAGGCTCATTTGCCGGCTCAACCGCCTCTACAGCAGGTCTACGTATCTAATCAGACAAGGCCCGTTACACAGGTCAGTACAGATTACAGCTCTTGTCGAAAAGCAACCCTGAAAACCTTTGTGCTTTATCTTCATCCTGATTCTTTACTATATGCAATTTTGTTCATGAATGTATACATTTGTTTTATGATTATGGTAATGATCTGTTTTAGCACAATTTTCTCCTATTTGTTTTTATTGCATTCCACATGTCTTACTTCAGGAAGCACTTATTTATGATGTAATCAGTTTAAGGACACAAAAACAATTCACACTAGTGAAATTAATGTTAAAGTTTTGTAAGTGTTTCTGTGAAATTGCGTGCAATAAATATACAGTCATTGCAAGTAATTTGTGCTAAAACGTTTGTTCTCAACTCAGAAACATTGATAACAATAATTTGCAAAAACGATAATTAATTACCTTCACTTTTCAAGGAGATACGCTTATAGTGAGGTGTTTTTTTTTTTCCGTAGAATAATCCGTAATTCAATATTGATTTTAATGGAGGGCGACACATTGTCTTTCTTTGAAGAGGCTCTACAAGTGAAAGCTCTTGATATTTGGTAATGGAGATCGTTTGAAAATTAGATCCTGTTTACCGAACAAATAAACGGCAGCGAAATCGAACAGCTATAATTTTTTAACGATTAACACTATAAAATATCTAGACGATTAATTTTTTATGTGTCTTTCTAGACAGAGATTTCAATGCTAGACGTCGTCTAGCATTGAAATCGATAAAGAAGTACGGATTCGTCTGGGAAAAACCCCAATAGAATCGTAATTACTCGGAAATTCACTTCAGTCACTGTTGTTATGAATTCATCGCTATCAATCTTTCTCTCAGCTAATCTGTTATTTAATTCACTGTGCACACACTATAGTTATTTACTTCGCTAAATTTTCGAGGAATGCCAACAAAAACTAAGCACAAATTTGTTTATTGTAGAGCGAGTTAACACGTTCTTAAATCAGGTTATTACATCGTGAACTTGAAGCAGTGTTGTAAGTCCCCATAACTGTATGACAGAAACATTTATGGTACAATTATTTCTATTATTATTATTATTATTGGACAATATTGTGCTCCTGTACTAATGCCATAATGGTGAATCTTTTGAATTACTGCATAGAAAATTTATTTTCGATAAAATTTCAATTAAAACTGTGATAAATAATAGTAAAATGTGATTTCCTATTAATATTTCAATGTATTTCGTACGTCTCCATTTATTCAGTAAAATTTCCAACAAATTACGAATAATTTATTTTCCTCAACAATTGTTACAAATTTTATGGTTTTTTCATAAAGGCTGTAGATAGTGGCAAAATAATAACTATCAAGTCAATTATATGATAAGTGTTTGACTAATAAAATAATCAAGGTTTACAAACGTTAATTGAAAAAACCCGATGCGATACGTTTATTTAAATTATAATTTTTTGTAATTTACAGGGGTACTTCCAGTCTGGACCAAGACCACAGCAACCCAGAGGTTTGGGACACAGAGGTGGTCAAGGTGGCGGCGGAACTCAGGTAGTAGGCATGCCAGGAGGAGGTAGCAGTCAACCTACCGGGATGTATACTCATCAAAGTATAACGGTGCCCCAGGGTGCGACGATGTATGTGCCGAGTCAGGTACCGCCCATTCATCCGGGCTCTCATCAGCCAGCCATGTATCCGTTAATGCCCCTTGGAACTATGGTATTTAAAAAAAAATCGCAATAATCTAGTGACTTAGATAAGCGACAAAAAGTCAATTTCTAAAATGCCTTATGCTTTTTCAGTTCCCTGCAACACCGCAGAGGCATCAAGGACATCATGGTCAACCATTTTACCCACAATCCTACACATCTGTACATGTTGCACCACAAAACGTGTACTCCTATCAGCCACAAGGAGCCCAGCATCCATGTAAGTATAAATTGCACAGTGAAAACAATACCTTTGGTCAGTTTTCTTTAACGAAGGTGAGAGAAATGATGACCCCCATTTACCGAATATTCAACAATTTTTTATGATTTCTCTTTGGCATCCATATTCTTGTCGTAGAGTATTCTTATTACAGTTGAAATTAAAATATTCATTTACTGCGTAAATGAATATTTTCGTGAATATATTACGCAGCAGCAACATTACGCAGTAAATATTCATTTACTGCGTAAATGAATCTTTTACTGCGTAATTGAATATTTTCGTAAAGAGAATAAGAGAATAATTTCGTAAAAATTGATATTTTTATTGGCAAGATAAAAATTTCGTAGTTTTCTCTCATGCTAAGCAACAGACTGCGGAACGGGACGCAATTTTTCTGCGTTTTTGGTGTTTATACAGCAGAAACTCAGAAAAGCATAGCCAAGTGTCTCGAACAAGTTTAAAAAAAAAAAATTGTATTGTACTCATATAATGTACTCTATTCTTAGTTAAACGTAAAAGGGGAATCTATGCGACGAAAGTGTTGTTTCATCCCAATGATAAACTCTATAATTAAATATTAACATTTTTATTACTTCTTATTTTCTTTGATCAAAAAGCGAAACCATTAATTGCCAACAACAGTGTTTAAAAACATGAGCTGTTGATAGCTACAGAATAAGCAGAAGTTTTTGCGACACTCGTAACATCAATTAATGTAATTTAAAATGTCAACACCATAGAGGCAATTTAAAAAAAATGTATTTTCCAATTACGTGAAACATTTTCGCAATTTATTTTGCAAGAACATATCGGTATTATTTTCTCAAGATAACGAATGTTACATTTTCTTTAAGATAAAAACGTAATCGTTCCTCAACTTGTTCTCCATTACATGAAACATTTTCCCACTTTTTTTCTTGCGAATAATTCATAGGTATTTAGATATACTAGATGAACTTACAGTTTTTTTTAAGGAACGTACAGTTTTTTTTAAGGTCCCAGAATAAAACGCTTTTTTTCTGTAAATCTCAAGATATATAAACTTTGGTAAAAACCAGAAATATTGCTGGTAAGTGGGTCATTCATTTGCGATCTTGGCATACCCCTTGAGAGAATTAACATTACAGTTTACCTTTTTTATATTCCTTAGATTATGGCTATCCGCCACCTACCGCACAGATGAATTTAAGTAGGGCGAGTGCTAATGCCGTAAGCGGGGGAGCTCAACACGTAGGAGGACCGCTGGCCGGTGCCCAAGGAGCTGGAGGTGTTCCTCAAGGTCCGCTTCAGCAACCGTCGCAACAGCCTCAACCTATACCCCCGATGGCTATACCTCTTCCTCCGACCGGTAAGTATTCTTCCTAAACAATAATATACTTGCTAAAGTATCACTTTTAAATAACACTGACAGAACAATCAGGATTTTTCGTTGAAATTTTACACAAGTGAGATATCGTTGGTGTAATTAGAGAAAATGGGAACAATTGTACTACATACCTGCGATTGCTTGCTATTTGAGGGCAAGGGTTCAATGGGTAAAGTCTCTACGCGGAAATACGACCCCCTATTATTCTTCAGGTCGATTGGCGTACTTTAGCTATTTCTAAAGAGTCGTGTATTACACTGTATTTTCCATGAATTATTTACTACCCTTTGTATTGAGAAGAAATAGTAGTTTATGGGCGCCACGTCTGGCCGGTGGTTGGTGAGCAGGTCACTTGCGAGGGTAGCGACGATCCGGCCCATCCCCCGCTCTGGTTTTCCCCTATTCAGGTAGAAAATCTTGAGGATCGAAAAGAATCACTATAAAGGCAGATTTTTTCCAAACTATCTTGTCAGTTGTCCGAGAGATATCGAACGGAACACTACACCTGAAATCTATAGTCTGATCTAGTCGTCTTGGTGACGTAGACGGTATCGCACTTGTGAATATTTCAACGTACGATGTTTGTGGTGAATAATGTGTACGGTATATACGGATACGGTGAGTACATTCAGTCGGCAAGAAAAAAATCAAATAAATTACAGAAGTCTCTGTTATATTCAATTCACTTTCGTTTTTGATGATAGAATCCTATGTATTACACACATAGTATTTTTAAAGACAGATTGTAGTGAAGTGTTAACATTCGAAATCGATAGAACGTATACTTTGTTAACATTTGTATGTATAATGAACAAGAATACCGATTGAGTTAAAAATTTGAATGAACTGAAATCAAATCCGTATGTGCAATTCTTATTGACATTTTCTGTTATGTCCGGCAATTGTATTTCTTGGCATGTTTAGCGGCATAAATTTTGGCTAGTGAATAAATTAAAACTACTGACAACTTTTACACATTGCTTAGCATCGAGAATCGCGTAATAAGATTTTTTCAACGCTGAGTTCGTCAGCTTGTGTGTTGCGTTTCGGTCTCATAAATCAAGTTGCAGTGTGTCAGAAGTTTCTTCAAAGTCTTAGTTGAATAATAACATTCATACTCATTCAAAATATC
This sequence comes from Ephialtes manifestator, assembly GCA_963970395.1. Lineage (NCBI taxonomy): Eukaryota > Metazoa > Arthropoda > Insecta > Hymenoptera > Ichneumonidae > Ephialtes > Ephialtes manifestator. The sequence goes on from OZ019975.1 coordinate 16,224,232, forward strand.
AACTGCGCATCCATTTCTGTTAGATTATGTAACAATTTAGAAAACATGTCTGCAAAAGAATCACGAACAATCAGTTTTCAGCAGTAATTACTTCATGAAAAAAAAAAATAATTGCAAGGAAAAATTTATAGTCTCTAATTAAGACAATGTGAAACTTATTCTCAGTTTTTGTTCCTCTTTTTATCGTGAGCGTTTTCTATTCTCTCGTATCTTTTCACTTCGTTTTTATATTAATATAATATATGAACTCTGTATATACAGCGATTTTAACGCAAGTTTCGAATGTTTATTCGTTTGTCCACAGAAGTATACACAGGTCACAACGGTGGTACGTCGAACGCGGGTTCAACGCGACCGCCTAAAGCGATAAGGGCGAACGCGATCATGGATATCGTGAATCCAGAGACAGGCACCAACATATCTCGTGATATATACGGCAATGCTGCGGCTACAAGTAATCGCGAAACCTCAAGTAATCGCGAGACGCCTCAACCGCAGGTGAGTTATGCGTTTAAGTATTTTTTCGCGATCAATTGTTACTGAATAAAAGTGACAGTTGATTGCACGCTGTCTTTACGGTCTTACGTAGCGACAGTGATAAGTACAGAAAGTCCGTTACTCGAGATTCGTAGCTCAATCGATAACACTCGAACATTTTTGGAAGTAGCATCGGTCATTTGGTCGAAATAATCGTTAAATTCAAATGCGAGAATTTATTTTGTTCTCTCGTATTGTCATTTTTATCATAAAAATTCTCGAGTTGCCTGGAAATTAATCTGGGTTAACCGTGGATCCGTACACTTGAATGTTTCATACTTCGATTAATTTTAACTGATGTTGTACATATAACTCGTAGATTCTGTTACATAAGACCAGTGTTTTCGCGATAGGCAAACAAAAATTCAAGGTAATATGGTCAGAGTAATTAGTCAAATGGAAGTTACTTTATCAAAATATTGAAATATGCATTTTTTTGTTTCGGGAAAATAGTAACTTGATAAAGTATAATTTTATCTTTGCATGAGATTACTTGAATCCATTCTTTACGAATAATGAAGACAAGTCTACTTGCCATAATTTCGAAAGTTTCATACTTCGATGAATTTTAACTGATGTTGTACATATAACTCGTAGATTCTCTTACATAAGACTAGTGTTTTCGCGATAGGCAAACAAAAATTCAAGGTAATATGGTCAGAATAATTAGTCAAATGGAAGTTACTTTATCAAAATTTTGAAATATGCATTTTTTTGTTTCGGGAAAATAGTAACTTGATAAAGTATAATTTTATCTTTGCTTGAAATTACTTGAATCGATTCTTTACGAATTATGAAGACAACAAGTCTACTTGCCATAATTTCGAAAGTTTCATACTTCGATGAATTTTAACTGATGTTATACATATAACTCGTAGATTCTCTTACATACGACTAGTGGTTTCGCGATAGGCAAACAAAAATTTAAGGTAGTATGGTCAGAGTAGCCAGTCAAATGAAAGTTACTTTATGAAAATGTTGAAATATGCATTTTTTTATTGCGGAAAAATAGTAGCTTGATAAAGTATAATTTTATCTTTGCATGAGATTACTTGAATCCATTCTTTACGAATTATGAAGACAACAAGTCTACTTGCCATAATTTCGAAAGTTTCATACTTCGATGAATTTTAACCGATGTTGTACACATAACTCGTAGATTTTCTTACATACGACTAGTGGTTTCGCGATAGGCAAACAGAAATTCAATGTAGTATGATCAGATTAACTAGTCAAATGAAAGTTACTTTATGAAAATGTTGAAATATCCATTTTTTATTGCGGAAAAATAGTAACTTGATAAAGTATAATTTTATCTTTGCATGAGATTACTTGATATCATTCTTTACGAATTATGAAGACAGCAAGTCTACTTACCATAATTTCGGGATTGCAGTGAGTTTTGTTCTGGGATTAATCGCTGATATAGAGTACATTTCAATTTAAACATTGAGTATCCCAACTTCGTTCCAATATTAATTCAATCGTTGAAACTTCTGGAAATTATTAGATTTTTCCTTCCTCGTGGATCTAATTGCAGACATAAATAAAACTGAATAAAAGAGAGAACTTCACGCCTTTTCCATGAGAACCCATACTGAATCTTGCGACTCCCGATTGATTTTTTACCGGTTTCTCTATACATTATTTAAATCATTAAAGAAATACAGTCATGTATTAAAAAATCAACTTTATAACCATATTACCTTGTATTTACTTTAAAATTTGCGTCAAAAAGACCATTCGTTAGGCTAAAAGTTCCAAAACCATTGTCAAAATCTCAACGAGCATTTCTACATCGGAAAGATTTTTAAAAAATCTTTATTACAACTAAAGCACAATCTACTGAATGTCTTTAGATTGAAATCGTGCAGTGTAACATTTCCGTACAGATCCACAGTTAAAAAACGGACTTTGCAAAGTATCAACCATTTTGTATATTCATTTATGATCAGATCATAGCACGAAAAAATCACCACCGCCACATCCTTCCATCCATCGATCATTTGTATTTTTCATTTAAAAAATATGATTTTAAGTTTGAAGCGATTTTTTAGTTGTTGAAGGGCTAAGACGTTGGCCAAATGTAGGCGTATGACTGGTCTATCACAAAGATTTGGTGATTGTTGCAGAATCCGGAGTTGGTTGCCGATTTCGCCGCGCGAGTGGCTAAAGCAGCCAGCGAAGCATCAGAGACGAGTTCGCCAGTGCCACCGTCAGGGACAACAGGAAACGCCGTTGCCGGTGCGCCTATTGTCGGATTTGTGGCTAATGTTGTATCGGGTAACGCACCTGAACATGTGTCGTCACAGAGCTCATCGGGCTCGAGTATAACGAACTTGAAGATCCAAACAAATTCCAGTAAAGATCCCTCAAGTCAGTGCAATACCGGCCCGTCTACGCCTACGCAAAATGCTGCGACCCTCGTGTCCGCGGTTGGTGCCCAGCAGCAGCAACAGCAACAACAACAGCAACTACAACAAACATTGAATTCTACGAGTTCGATTGCACCGGCGGTTGCTCAAGTAGACTCTTGTCCGATTCCAAAGCCAGAATCGAAACCGCTACAATTCGTTGCTCAAGAATTTCGGCCACGCGGTGAAATAAAGCCAGTGTCGCCAGTTGTCATTGCTGCCGAGGAACAACATCACGTTGCTGCTCCTACTCCAGTTGTTGCTGCTCTAGTTAACAAAGGTAATATTCCTGCTGTGCAGCCTGAACCTGTAGCAGCTATCCCTGTTGTCTCGTCGATCGCGCCGCCGACGTCGGAGCAACCGGAGCTGACGAAGAGCGTTGCTGCAGCAGTTGCAGCTGCAACTCCAGCGCCGAGTGTACCGCTGATTGCAGCCACTGGAGCCACCGTCAACGCCGCGAACACGAACGTTTCAGAGTCCCGGAGTCACCCGTCCAACACTGCCGCTCAAGCCACAGCCGCTCCACCAAATGTCGCCCCGATTGGCATTACCGTTCCCGCTTTTCCTGGACCTTTGCCGACTCGTCCACGTCCGTCGTACGCAGCTCCCACAGACTCGTTCCCAAGTTTGTCTGCCAAGAGCTCGTCGAGTTCGCCACCACGACGAAAAACGAATCAACACCAGCAGCAGCAGCAGGCTCAGATAACTTCGGCTGCCGCTGCACCCTCCGCCGCCGCGGAACTTCCGCCGTCCGGTAAGGATCAACACAAGGAAAGGAAGATCAGTGACAGGAGCACTGGCGCATCGAGAGGCACCACACCAACACCATCGCACAATCAGACTGAGCAACATCATCAAAGATCTAATGGCGAGACCGCTAGTGAGAAATCCGATTCTGCGTCGGATGGTGCACTCAAGGGCGACCATCATCACCAGAAATCTGGAGATGGTGAGTGATTTTTTAATTTATCTTTTATTTTATAGTCTATCGCAGAGCGTTTATTTGTTTATATATGAGGTTCCGAAATGTGTGTAGAAGAAAAATACGTAATTATAAATTTTGTCGGGAAGTACATTTTTATAATTCACACGTGACTTAATTTTTATCAGTTGAATGTCGAGTTTTAATCATCGTATTCGTCAAAATTTAACTTACCATATTGGAGTCAAATTGTATGAACATTTTTCATTTAAAAAAGGTTTTTCATAAATATTTATTCAAGAATGCCATAAAAAGCGAAGAAATCGAGAGTTATGAGCCATTTTTTTATCTCATTTATCTACTATTATTTATTTTTCTGTTAATGGCATTTTCAAACGTATATCGTTGTTCTTATCGATACATTTTCTTACCGACGTCATAGAATATTATTTTAAAAAATAATAGAGAGGCAAACATTTAAATTATAGCATAAATACGGTTTTCCCCCAAAAATGTAACCTCTAAACCTACTGAGAGTTTACTCTACTACACTGGGACATACCTGCCTAGATGGAGTTACCCAAATGTATTTTGCGACATCTGAATTCGGTTGATTACAAAATAATTAAATTCAGTTAATGTATTATAGCAGTGAGGTTAGTTAGCAAAAGTTGCAGTGATTTTTACCAAGTATATCATGCAATATTTTAAAGTGAATCATTAAATATTGAATGGTATGATTGACTCGAATTCACCTTGAGTTGAGCATATTTTACCTTCTAATCCAACTGCAAGGTTATGCTGACTACATTAAGTTAGTTCAATGAATTTTTCTTTGAGTCAACTGAATGAAGTTAGTTCAATAAAATGTTCATTACGCCAACTGCATCCATGAAAGTTACTTTTCATTTTTTACTGCTTCAAATTTATATTTTTCACTTTTAAAGTCCCGAAATCTATTGCATTCTGACAAATTGCAATTTTTACGTATCACACTTCATCGCAAGACCGTACTTTGCGCTTGTTCGTACTCAACACTTCGATCTAGACGTTACTCAAGTGTCATCTGTTTATCTTCAGTCCCCCTGCGGAATTTTTATTCTATCCTTACAGTGGAAAATATTGCGGTTGTTTATGAAAATAGTATTATCGAGATAGATAGTGACCCACTGCGGGGAACTCGTAGTTCTCGCATCTCCCACTTTCGCATCTCCCATCTTCGTGTCGTCTGTTTTGCATCTTTTTTTTTCTCCCAGGTTTTGTTATACCTGTCTGTCCTTCTTAAGGTTTCTTTCTCACAGTAATGTTTACGTTTCTCTCGTGGTTCGTTGGTGTTGAATACCCTTCAGAATAGCGAACTCAGTTCGCTTCCGGCGAAGGCACGCGCCACACGCGTTCGCTTTTAATAACTCTCAAATATTCGGGATTACTCTTAATTTAATCTGAAATCAAACATTCAGAGAAATCGTAGTAGTACAGTCAACTATAGAGTGACAACTATTAATTTCTAGCCCATGCAACATTTTCATAACTACGGTAACTATGAAAATAGTTCTGGTAACTATTTGGTGGTTATAGTTACTATCTGATAGTTGTGGCAACTATAAAAAATTGGTCGTCCGAACTAAAAATGAATAGTTGTCACTTTGTAGTTACTAATACCATAATTTTCTCTCAGTGAAGATATTTCGGACAACAAGAGTTTGTCCCAATCGCTTGAAAATATTTACCATCTCTTTAGTAGTGCATCCTAAAGTTCCTCTTTCTTTCTTTCTGTGTGTGTGTTACGTGTGTATGTTTGCGGAATGAAATATTATAAAAAATAGATTTTTTTATATTTATTAAATGAACGAAAGCTCGTTAATATTGTTTCTATAGGAAAGTCTCCATTATTAGAATCACGAAGCTCCGTTAATTTCAGAAGTTAGACTGTAGAACAGTGGAAAAGAAATACACAGCGTGGTCGCTGTTCCTTGATTCGTCTCCCATCGAGCCTCGCCGCGGGCCTCCACTTCCGGTTCGCATTCCTCGTTCAGAACCTTTTTTTTTTTACTACAACACAAACGTCGCGTAACATTGAAATAAAATCAATGGTGTCTTTAAAACTTGTGTGATTAACAAATTCGTTATTTTCAAAATTGTTTTATATTTGTCAGTGCAAAATGTTTTAACAGTGATTCTCGTGTCCAATTTTCGAATTCGATTAGTGAGGATTGGTGCCCAATCATGTAGCATTTGAATGGAAAATTCGTTGACAAATAGTGAAAAATTCTGAGGTTTAGTTGTCGGATACATATTTATTGAAAACTGTAGTAACACGTGCCGATTGAGAGCTCGAATTTACCACGTGTTACAAAATGGGGAACAAGAAGAAGCATGGTGAGTTCTCCTGTATAGCATATATGCGAATATATTATCATCCTCTGTCTCCTCAGTATTGACGAGAATATAATTAACATCATTCACGTCTCGAGATGCAACGTCTGGGTCGAGATTTTACTATGTGGGCGTGATACTTTCGTTCGCAGACGACGAGCATTATAGTGACTTGTCGTGTTCTTTTTTCTCTCCCGTTCGTCCGTTGCTCCTTCTCTTCTCTGCCATTTCTTACATGCTTCTGCTGCTATGCGCTCGCCGGCTCGCAGCAAGATTTCCAGCGCGCGGGCGCCTCGTGATCTCGGTTATCTCTTGGCAGCCAAAGCGAACGCGGTCATTTTTCTTTCTCTCTTTCTCTCACTGCTGCGCTCGCTCGAGGTACGGCAATTCTCGCTCATCGAAATTCCGTAGGTGGGGATTCTGCAGCAGTGGAAAATGACGTCATCTCGGTTAACGAAAACCGTCGAAGTTGGTCGATCTTTCCCGAAGGAGTCTCCCCATAGAGTGAAACCACGAGTGGTGGGATTGCTCGACCCGACCCGACGGTCTTCTTGTCGGCAGCGCCGAAACTCCGCAGAAGCCAGCACGTGCTGTGCTGGCCGGTTCACAAGTTCTCTCGTCGTCTCAGCAAACTCTCCCAACCTCGCTCTCTTATACCTAATAATTAATTATCGTAGATTTTCCATTTTACATTTAACTTTTATTAAATATATTTTCAACAACTCGCCGTAAATAACGTATTAAAATTACCGTAAACCAAGTAACAATCGATCCCGTCTGCCAGCAAATACTCCAAAAAAAAACCCAAGCTCAATCACGACCGTTACGCTGAACCACGTTTTTTTTCCTTCGTATTTCTCGGCGATATTCCTCTCTACAGAGAGTCCTGCCGAATATTCCGATAATTGTACATAATCCCAGCGCTCTTTACACGCAATTTTTATTATATTTTTCCCTGAGACGACGAGTTTTAATAACGTGATTTTTTAAGTTTAATTATTCCACGTATTTATTCGTTGAGTCAGTGATTTACATATTCATTTTCTACGTATCATCGATTTTAATACACAATTTCGTTACTAATACGCCGAGTAATCGGGAATTTCAAGAGGCGTTAGTAGTTTCATCGGAAAAAGTAAAGAAAAACTTGATAGTAGAAGGGAAAAAAAAGAAATGATGTGTGGAGGTGAATTCTACTTCGGGGGAGGATGCCCTCGTCTCGTTATGTATGTATGTAATTTTATGCTATTACTCTATTAATTTTACGTTATTTTGTGCGTCGATATTCTCCTTAGACGCAAAATCTGTGGAATCGTCTTTGAAAAATCTGTTCGCTTCGCAACGTGGTCCCGACATCTTGGATTCTCGAGCGTTTCCGTTTCACGTTAACTGTTCACGCCCAGCGCTTGCAACGATTTCCTTCAGGAATGCTTTGCTTTTACAAGACACGGCCTATCAGTTTTTTTTACTTCAAATAACTTGATCATAAAATTCCCAACTTGCTAAATTCAATTTTTTTAAATTTTAACCATCCTTAAATTTACACGAGGTTAAACGAATTTTCGAGCCACGAGGCTGCGCCGTTCCAGCCGGAAATGTGCTCGTCGTGATTCAATATGGCTGCTGACATTCAGGGGACCATGCGGTCACGATTGATTCCACACATTCTTCGACTCTGTTCTCTTAATTTTTCATCCATATTTTCCATCGCTTTTCAAATTAAATGAATTAAAGATTTTCATTAAAAACTCTCCGAGTAAATGATAAAAATAATTATTATACAACAAATTTTTCTGAATTATCATTTTCTTTCATTTTTTTCTACAAATTTTTCATCTATAATAGAAAATTTCTAGGCGTGTTCTCGAAACAGGAAGTCTCACGAGTTAACGGCTCGGCAGGGAGCGGCAAGCGCGGTTAATGAATTCAAGCCGTGGGTCGGCCACGTTTTCTTCACGTGGCTGCAAGTTCACTCCTACGCACAAGTTTTTTTCCCAGCAAGTTTCTTCGTTACAGACTAATTCGCTCATTGAAGTTGTATTATTCATAGAAACCGTCGGTAAATCGACGATCATTCGTTAGCCGGTCTTTTGTTCTTCTAGCATCGACAATCGATCAAACGTTTCGCAGCCATATGGTTGCGTTAAACGCGCTCGCTTGGCCACGGCCATCTTTGTACGTTCGATAAAAGCAAAAGCCGCCATGTTGGATCGTGGGCCTTGCGCCCGTTCGAGAATGCGGTCGGACCTGCTTCGGGGCCTTTTCCTTTTTTCTTTTAATCTCCTTTTCTTGCTTCTCTCCCTTTCTCCGTGTCTACCTGCTTTACAATTGAAGGAGCGAGCGGCTCCGGCTGCACAGCGCGTCTACTCGATATTCCAAAAGCACATTTACACGCTTGGCCGATATCCCTTCTAATAAACTTTGGACTTTCAAGAATCATTCACTCTTAACCTGTAATATTCCTTCGTTAGCGGGGTATTGAGTTTTAGTAGTGCTATTTTTGTCTAGTCCCCAAATTTATCGTCTTTCCGAAGAGCAGAGAGTAAAAAAAAAAAAAACTTGAGAGATGCAAGAGGGTCTAGCTTTTAAGGGGGTCGACTGGAAATAGGCAGAGCCATTCTCTGCGGGTGTCCTTTCTTCGGTTGTCTCGGTTCACTCTCTTCTCACCTCCCGGAGAGAATCTTTTTATTTTCGGACACAATTTTTTTTTTCTCATGGAAATTTCGACCAGCTGGTATGTATTTCAGTCACAGCCTCACAAATTCTTAAATAACCATAGCACTGATCTCGTCGATAATTGAATATTTCTTGTGGTTGTTTTTCGGTTCGTCAATATTGTACAATAAATGCGGTCAATAACCTTTGCCAGTGGCGAACCAAAAAACGCGCTCTGTTGCCTCTCACACTGGCATACTTTATCTACGTCACACGAATCCGGTCTCGCTTTCCGAACGGCCTCCACAATCCGTCGCCTTCTATCGTCCAAGGCCAACAAACGAAAGCCATATCTTTCACCGCGACTGTGTAAAGCAGCGTGTTGTTTCACGGCGGTGTTAGTCGTGCTCTGGACTTGCACGACCTTTCGCTGCCATATGGCAAAAAAACAAAAGACAAAAAAGAAGTCCGGTGTCCATTTCGATTGTAGTTATCATAACGATGAATCTTATGGATGCCACGACCTCGCATCCGATATCGAATGACCAAAGATCACTCGCTTCGATCTATTCCAGCGTTTCTAATTACATTTTGAAATTGTTACCGATTTACTCATGAGGAATATTTTCGACAGGTGTTCGTCGCCTTTTTATCTTTGATTTTTAGGTGCAATACGAACACATGTGCAGCCAATGATCGACTATCGCTATAATCACATGGGCGTGAAACTCTTGAACCGAAACTTGTTTCGTTCATCGTTTATCGCAGTCGAGCGCACCGAATAATCGAAAGTGCCGAGACAGAGGGAGAGAACTGGAGAGTCTTCCGCCTGGCAACCGGAGAAGACATGAAAAGACTTAGGGATTTCCCCCGAAAGGAGATCGTTCTCGTCTTGCTACGTTTCCGGGTCTATAACGACAAGAGAGGGCTGCAACTCTCCCGACCAGACGATGGTCTCGTCACAGCCGAGAATTTAAATATATGCGCATATTAATTCGGTAAACCCGTTTCATGAAAGGTCGATCGACGATGGGGTTTGTGGCTCGTTGTTAAAGCCATCAGTACGTTTTCCACAGTCTATTATCCGCCTTTTCTTCTTTTTCATACGTTCAGTCGGCTTCGACGAATCTTCAACTGCGCGATTATTCAGAACATTAAAGTAACATGAATTTTATTCAGCCACTAATAATATTTTCATCTCTAAATTTTTAATTAAAAAAAAATAGAATGCAACTCTAACTAAATTCAAATTTTTCTGACATTTTTGCAGATTTTTTTGCATTGAAACTAAAAAAGAACTTTTTAAAAATAGCTATTTTTTACTTACTTTTCTGCTTACTTTTAGCACTTAACGGTTCTTGGCTTTCAGCCGAAATATCAATTATTACGAAGAAAGTCCAGACAGAAAATTCGAACTATTTTTTCAGTTTCAGTAATCAGTTTTTTACATTACCTTAACTGCACGTGACACACGTCCCGTAGTGCATTTTTTTTTGTATTGTAATTTTCATATCTACGTAAGTTTCCTATCGTTTTAAAACGAGGAACAAATCAGCGCTGATTGGGTATGGTAAATAACGACAACTCCGTTCGTCGAGTCTCTTTACACCTGTTCGTCACCTCGACCCCTTTTCATGAAATCTTACTCAATCTCACGAACGTCACACAACTTTCGCACGTATGAAAATGTGTGGGGCGAGGTGGGTTTGCTGTCGTCACTGCTGCACGACACTTATCGCTCAGCCGATCCAGTTTCGATGTGACACAAAGCAAACTCGAATAAAATCCAAGGCTGCGAATATTATAATCACCATATATTCATTGTGAAAATATCCACAACGACTCTTTGCGGATTCGGTTGGTACTATCGAATGTCAAACTGGCGAGTCAACGATTCACGTCTGTTCTCACCCATTTGCGGAGCGAGCGAGTGTCTCAGCGGCGCGCTGCTGCGCCCTTTAAAGGATATCCAGCCGATTAAATGCCCCGTTCGGTTTCTGCTAGTACCAAACGTCACTAACAATCCCTTGTAAAGTTTTCTCGTACGCGGTTCAATGATCTCGATACACGTGAAGCGGAAAATGTTCATTGATGGTTTCGTCGCGGCCCGATTTTCGGTTGGCGAAGAAAACTCGTGACAGGCGACAGAACGAGTGACAAATCCAAATACAAGAGGACCGTCAACATTACTGTACTATAAACTCGCGTTTTAATCAAACTTTTCTTCATTATCGATAGATTCTATCGCAAATAAAAATTCGGTGAGCAACGAAATTAAAGAATTGGAGAATCAGTGGTAGAGGCAGCACGAGACAGAATCGAGATTTTTCGGTACCTTGGTTAGAGATCTTCTCTGCCGAGGACCTCCAATGCGCGTGCTCGTCTCTCCCGTCCGACGCGAACTAATTTAAGAAATTGTATGTCGTGTGAGCTCTCACTCTCTATCTTTCTCTGTGGCTCTCGATTTTCGCCAGTTTGCAAGTTAAAATAGACACGTGAAAGTCGCGCTGATATTTCACACGTTTTCCAACCCGAGGTCTCGGTTTCGAACACTTCTCTTGCACGCGTTCCTCCTCTTCTCGAGTTTTCTCGAATTTAATACTTAAATTTTTTTTTTTTTTAATATGATACGTAGACCGAATGGATGATACTCGCGATAGTTCCCGTAAATTGGCTGCCACGTTACGAAAGAAAGTTCTGAGATTCAACGAGTCTCGCGTCGGTCATGTTAGTTGGTCCGTTTCGACACAGTGCTAAATAATTCGCGGACGATACTCTTGCTCTCGATAATTCACGAAAATGTCGTTATACTCGTCGGACATTGTTACATGTAAAAAATTGAACCCACATCGACGTTGGCAAGGCTCCGATGGTCGTTATAAATAAATTCTGAATCAGTGCAGCTGTGCTCTCTCTGTGCTGCTGTAACTTTTGCTGGTGCTTCTTCTGCCGCTAGTGTTCTGAAACCCGAGCCTCGATAAAGGGTCTTTTACCGTGGATGACTTGTCCCCCATTTTTTCTTTAACATTTCGTCCATTTATTCCCTTTTTGTGGGATCCTCTGTCCGGAAGCCTCGACAAAGCATAAATCATCAACGAAGAGAATACATTTATTGTCCCCTCGATGGAGATTTTACCGGCAGTGGACATCGTTATCGTGTGATAGAAAGAACTTTTAGAGAAGGCCAACGACGTGTGGGTGTCGAGCTCGACGAGTGGCGAAGATGAGCGAGCGAAGAAAAAATGGCAGTGGTCGAGCGAGCAGTAGTTCGAGATCCAGAAGTCGTAATCGACGAGGATCCCGTGATCACGGTAGCGTCACATTAACAATATATCCACATTCGGTTCGTTAAAAAAAAAATTCTCGATTTGGCTGCGCTCAAGATTTTGCGCTAGACAACAGTTCAATCGCAACAGCCATTTATACGAAAGCTTTTTGTATGTAGAAAGGAGATTATCCTGACGGCGAATGTACAGGAATGTCCATGCGGCATGTGTATTAGTAAAAAGTCATTCGCGAAGTATGCTACGGGCCGGTGTCTAAAATTATCCTTGGCTGGGGGCCGGCTTTTCTTCCCAGTTCGGAAACTCTCGATTGATACCGACCGCTGTGTGTGAACGTGTTTACTTTTGTCTACGGTGCATTCGCTCCCGTGAAACTTCATTTATTTTCGCGATTTTGTTAAATAAACCAAAGAAAAAAAAATGCAAATGAAAAATCTGTGTAACTAATTTCTTGATTTTTTTCTTGTTATGTTAATACAGGTAAGGCTATGCCAAAGGCGAAAAAACAAAGCAAACTCAAGCATAAGGATCTCAATCGCAGAGGTGCGGAGAAAGAGGGAACGGATATGGACGCCTTCGTGAATGCCGCGGCAGCGTCGAAGCAGGAAGGCAAGACGCAGCAACAGGAAAATAAGGGACAATCTGCTCAGGCACTGCCTCCTACCAAGGACAGTAACGTCGCGGATACGTGTCCCCCAAAAGAGTCCGCCAAGGGCATAAAAGAGAGAGAAAACAACGAGACGAAGGTCGAGAGCAGTGATCCCGAGTCCGCCAAGACGCAAAAGGGAAAAATTCTGTCAAAGCCCGAAGTCTCGAAAGAGGCAAGTGCAACTCTTCCTCCGATAAGCCCAGCTGCTCCTGCTCAAGATCCGATCATTGACGATCTTCCGCAGCAACAGACCGCGCCTACGATTCAACAGAATCACAAAGAGCCGGTCTCGAAAGAATCCACACCCACAATCGAGGACAGTAGCAAATTGAGTCAAGGAGTCTGCAATATGCCTACCAAGACTCTGCCTAATGACGTCGTCGATCATTCACCGGTTATCGCCAAAGACGAAATCGATGTTGAGGCGATAGTCGCACAGAAGAACGAGGAGAACGCCAAAGTTTCGGCACTTCACGCTTCTTCGAACGAAAACAAGACGTCGACCGACGATCCTGTTATAGAAAAAGAAAGCGAAACCGAAACGCCGAATGATAATGACGCGTCGCAGGGTCCGCCGCCCCTTAAATACACGTACAAGGACGACCAATGGAGCCCCAGAAATACCACAGGAAAGAAAGAGTACGGCAGAGAATTCCTCATGAAGCTGCAGGATGATCCGAAGAGTAGAATCCGACCGCAGCATCTGCCGGAAATGGACGTTGTGCTCAAAGAATGCATTAAGGTATTTATTTTTTTATATCGATCTAGTTTTTTTTACTGATTATAAACCAGCACGTATTTGTAGGAAAAATACTTTCTAAGAAACTTTGTATGTCATGGGAAAGTAAAAAACCTTAGTCCATGTTTATATGATGATAACTATTCGATACTTTGAAAAGCCTTAAAAGAAATAAGTGCTTGATGTTGTCTAGCCAAAAGGATACTGAAACAATATATATTTTAATATAAAGTAAAATAGCTGTTGATTAAAATGATTTATTAATTAGAGTTTTGCTTCTGTTTTTCAGAATCGTAGCACCGAAGTCAGGTCGTTCAAGGACCCGAATCCGAGCAGACACGATGCGTTGTTCCCTGGGTTCGCCAAGTCTGCCTACAACAATGCAAAACTGGTATGTTTAATTCATAGGTTTTTCTGGATAACTCGTAACTTTCATGACTGTTGTCTTTCACATGATGTTTCATTTTATAAATGAAAGTAGTGGACTGAAAAGTCTTTGACAGAAAACTTATTTACTGAATATTTCGTCGATATCAAGAAATTTGATAACATTCTTTTGACTTGTTTAGTAAAGTTGTGATTTCGTTGGCAATTTCAGCCACTTCTGACCAAGAAGAGTTACCAAGGAAAGTCGAAATCGACTAAGCCAAATGTGATTCACGTGTCGTTGTCGTTGCACGAAGATGTCAAACTTCGCAAAACCAAGAACGCTTGGCGTCCGGCGCGACTAAAGCCTCCCACTACTGCCGAGGAAGATGCTGCAACCGATCAATTGTACAAAAAAGTACGAAGTGTCTTGAACAAACTTACTCCCCAGAAGTTCGATACTCTTGTATCGCAGGTCAGGGGTTTGGAAATCGACACGCAAGAGAAGTTGCAGGGCGTCATTGACTTGGTCTTCGAGAAGGTAAGACATTCGCATTGTAATTTTGTAGTCGTTGTTCGATACTTCGATTTTCTCAACATTATCAATAACGAAAAATTGTCTTTTTTCTTAGGCCGTTGACGAGCCAAATTTCTCCGTTGCCTACGCACTTATGTGCAAAGAACTCGCCTTGATCAAGGTGCTGACTGACGAGGCGAAAAAGGCGCAAGAGAACAACGAGGGCCAAGAGAACTCCACAGAATCGGGATCGACTCAGAATCCACCTGCCGAAGTGAATTTCCGAAAATTGATCATAGAACGTTGTCAGATGCAATTCCAGAAAAATACTGAGGACGAAGCCGCGAGAATTGTCAAGCTCAAAGAGATCGAACAATGCACGGATCCGGTAAGTCGAGAACGTTCAATAACGTTGATAACTTTTTTTCCCACTACTTTTGGAATTCATTTTTCATTGAAATTTTCGATTTATTTGTTGCAGGAGAAAAAGAAGGAACTGCAGGTGACCCTCGAAGAGGACGAACGTCGGCTGCGCGTTCGATCGGTCGGTAATATTAGGTAAGATGAAAAAAATTAAAAGCTTGTTAAAATTTTCTCCTATTTTGATTTGTGTAATTATCCGTAGCTTGAACTGTTTCTAAACACATGCATTGTCGTTTTTACAGATTCATCGGTGAGCTCTTCAAGAAGGAAATGCTCACGACAAAGATTATGCATTTCTGTATAGTGCACTTATTGAAGAATCCCGATGAGGAAAATCTTGAATGCTTGTGTAAATTGTTGACTACAATCGGCAAAGTTCTCGAGTCGAAAATTCCGCCCTCCAATCCCGAAGGTCTCGAACCTTACTTTTTACAATTAACCGATCTCGCCGGCAAGAATAGTCAACGAAAAATCAGCTCGAGAATACGCTTCATGATACAAGACGTCATTGATTTGAGGAGGCACAATTGGGTTCCGAGGAGAGACGAGAACAAACCGAAGACGATGGACCAAATCCAGAAGGAGGCCGAATGCGAGCGATCTGACGTTCAGTTGAATAACACACCCATGAATACACCTAGAAAAGACGATCGCAATAACGACAGAAGAAGAAATCGTAAGTTTTACTCTTTTTTAATACAATATTAACGCAATTCTGTCAATACTATCGTATTAAAAATATGTATATACGTTGAAAATCAGTTACACAAATTTTCAACGAGCCATCGATACTAATGAGAATGCTAGATGATTAAATAGTACTCTAGCATCGTAAAAAGATGTATCGATTGTTTTTAAAATATTTAAATAATTTTATTAGATTCTTCGACCATACTAACGCAAGCGTTTTTTTTTGGTATTGTATTGACAGAATCGCTCTAAAAATGAATAACATTACAAATATACAACAAACATCGAGTTCGCTGTATATGATGATACGTATAGTCATGCCAGACTGGAGTTTCTGATTAATTTTGATTGTCCAACACGTTCTGAAGTTATTTCGATTAATTATTCTCTTCACGATGACTTTAGCAATCGATGGTTTTTCTAATGAAATGCGGTTTTTTTGTTGTTGCATAAAAAAGGTGGAGGCGGTAATTCTGGAATGGAGGAAGGTGGATGGAGTCAGCCTGTCGGAAAGACTAGACAACAACCTTACTCCGTGGAGACATCGAAATTGAGTATGAAAGCTGTAAGTATCCGCCGCCGGATAGTCGAGTTCATACTGTACTTAGAAATATTCAAGTACCAAATTTAGTAATATGCGATTCAGCAATATCACTTACTTATTTTCGTTAAATATTGCAGCCACCTCCGGACGAAATGAGACTGGGTAGCAGACAGCAGTACGCATGGGGCGCACAATCCGCCGCAACGTCCAAAACGTTGACACCTAATAAATACGCGCTTCTGGATTCCGATATGGACAAGCGACAGCCTCTACAAGTCTCTGGGTAAGAAAAAAAAACGATTTTTAATACCTCTATTCCCTCGAATCTTCACTTTCATTTTCGTCTTGTTATGATGATCCATTTTTCAGACTAGAGTTTCTGAATCTTCTAAAACTTCTATGATTGCAATGAAGCCTACTGACGCTTAGACGAAAAAAATCTCGCTAATTGTATATATTTTTGTAAAACTCGACCGTAAATTCATGATTTCGTGTTTACGTTGTTACAGATCGAGATCCACAGGACCCAGAGATTATGGACGTTCTGACTACAAATCCCCATGGGGTAAGTTCATGTTTAAGTGTTCATTAGTTTTTTTTTTAATCACGAATTTAAAACTGAATATATTTAAATGATGATAACTTTAGATGCTTTGAAAAGCCTTAAAGAAAAGAGCTTAATGTTGTCTAGCCAAAAGGATACTGACACGACAATTTACAAAATTTTAGAATTGGTATATCTCGAGAACATAGCTCAATTTTTTTTTATCTATTCAACAGAAAACAAAGGTTCACGCATGAGCAGCCACCAGATGAACAGTGGCGTGTCTAGCCGCGAGGCTCTGATGGAAGCTGGTAGAAGTCAAAGTGTATCGATGCCACCGCCACAGATGAAGATGAAACCGCAGCCTACCTCGACTATTCCTACTGGCAGCACTAGCAGCTTAAGTAGTATCAGTAGTAATAAGCCACAAAAAACCCAGGATGAACTTATCCGTATCGTGACCTCAATGATCGACGGAGCACCCTGCGAACCCAACACAGAACTTTTCATCAAAGTAAGCATTTAATTGAATTGAATTTTCTTCCTAAAAGTAGAAAATTATTAATATCGACTAAGAGCACGCTCCTTAGATCCATCTCTGCTATTCCTATGAGATGCTTGAGTCATTGGTGTGCAAGAATACGCAATACCTTCTTTTTAATCTTAATCTCAGTGTCGAGGATTTCAGACATTCGAACGCGCTGTAATTCCTACTACGGATATCTGAGCAGATTGGAAAGCGGACAGACAAAATTTTATATAGCTAGTCGTTCTGCTTTAAGACAATTAAAGAAATTCTAAGTATTAATTTTATGTTACTTGTTTCCAGAATGCGATGGAGCAAATCGAAGATTCCTTTGACAGTTCCTCGTATGAACTCTTCGTGCGTGAATCTATCAATGGAGTGCTTGAGAGAACTGCCGCTGTGCGTAACCAGTTCTCGGCACTTTACAGTCACCTCGTGAACCACAAAATCCTTCCGCTTTCGCTCATCCAGACCCAGTAAGTTCATCCGAAATATTATTATGAATATTAACACGATTTTTAAAAAACTCTTTATTTTTCGATTTAACTGCTCAGTTTTTTTTACTAATAAATAGAAAAATAAAGCAATTTCTGTTCAACCTTCGTTCTATTTACTAATATATCTATGAAATGATGATATCTTCGATAACTAGAGTAAAGTCACAAAGAATGCGTGACTTTGTGTTGCTTAGCCAAAAGGATACTGAAATAAACATACACCAAACTTTCGCTTGCCGAAGGTGAGACAGCAAATTTATTTACGTTTACTTTTTTTTTACAGGTTCGAAAAGGTTCTGGAAATTGCGGACGACCTAGTCATTGATATACCTAAAGTCTGGACGTACCTTGCCGAGTTACTCTGTAAGTAAACCGCAAAAATGCACTCTACAATATTATAAAAATTATAATTTATTAAACTTTGTTATATTAATTCAAAAATATTTTTAAAATTCACAAATTATAACACAATTCGAGATGATGACAACCTTATACCATAGTGATACACGATGCTGGCTATATAAGCTCAACAGGCCTGAAGAATTGTTTAAAAAAAATACAGGCTTTGTAATGTTGATTGGGATTTGCGTCTAATCGTAAAATCGTTGATTCTATGTTGCAGCGAATATGGTAGTGACGAATGCGCATCCACTGTCCGAAATCAAGACCACCGCGGCGGTCCTTAAAAGTCTCGGCTCAGGTGGCAAACTTATGGGCGAATTACTATCGAAACTCCAGAGAGATCAAGGGCCCAAGTGGGTTGCAGATAAATGGGACCAAAGTGGACTCCAATGGAGTGACATTATCGACCCAAAGTTGGAAAACGTCGATGAGATAATTAAAAAATACGTGAGTGTCAATTCGCACAAAAAATAAATAAAAGATTCTCATTCCGCTAGCGATAAACAATATCTAACTTATTCGATTCTTTTGATACAGAAACTGGAGTTCCTCAGCGGTGAGTGCAAGAGCTCGGATATTGCCTCGTCCGGTAGTCAATTAACTAATGAGCAGATCCTTGAACATCTCGTAAAACTTATGCGCGAGAGCAACTTCGACAATATCTGCAGTTGGATTTTGGTGAGTATTCGTTTTAATTAATAGATAAAAATAAATTCTTTTATATACATTTTATCTTTTTGTAAATGGAGCTAAATAATTTATTATTATTTTTCTGTCCTCAGGCGAACGTTGGCAGCAGAGTAACAGAACCACAATTTATCAGAATTCTGACGACTGCAATTCTGGATGTCACTGTCGGTACGTAAAGCTTTTAATTGTTACCCTCTTTATAGTCTCCTATAACTACAAACCGTCTGAACCATTATTAACCGTAAAACTATTCGTACATTTACAGAGGAACGCCATAAAGTCTGGAAGCTGAACGAGAACTCATTCAAAAATCTGCAGACCCTCATTAAGCGTTTTATCGCTGATGTCGATGCGGATCTAGAATTGCAGTGTCTTTTCGCGATTCAAGCGTACGTTCACAAATTGGAGCATCCGCATGGTAAGTTAGAAAAAAAATTAATTTTAAGGATATTACATAGAGCTAGGCCATTAGATTAACTTTTGTAACTGAAAATCACATGCTAGCTAATAAATAAGATTTTTTTTATAAAATTCTCAATAAATTTTTCTTCACATGGTTTTTATGGAATAAAATACGACGTTTAGCATAGGTAGCATTGAACGACGATTGTGAAATACCATTCATGTGGTATTTTCGAAGAATATTCCTAACAAAACTTTCTCTACGATAATCCTAGAATATTTATGCCACAGGGAAAAAAGAAATTGATAAGCACATACATGTCAGTATTGTCAAGTCGATACTTCCGAAAATACAAGTAAAATAGTTTTCATCACAAAAAAAAAAGAGATTAATACTATCTGTCAGAAAAAAAAACTGCTCCATACTCAATAATATTAAATATCTTTTCTTTTCGTCGACAAATGTATCGATTCAGCAATTAAATTTACTCTAAACCTTGTATGATGTAAATTCTGTGATATATTCCACAATTCGTAGCATAATATGACTACTTTGTTATTCCTTTGAACACTATAGTTATTTTTCTTAGCCACGTAATACAATTTTTGGATAGTGCATATAAAATTTACAAATGACTCAATATTAGCTGTGGAATATCCTTATATTCTTCAACATTTATCCTTTAGACATGCATTTAACGTATTGTCTCGAATTGCAGGTTTATTGTTCTCAATATTGACTTCGCTGCAACAAAACGATATACTCTCGGACGACGCATTCCTCACGTGGGAGTCGCACACAGGAGAGTTCCCGGGTCACGCAGTAGCGATAAAGGGCGTGACATCGTTCTTGACGGGGTTGCGAGAACCCGACAGTGACGAAGCGTGAGGCTCGTCCGCGTCTGTTCCGGATCGATACACGAAAAACCGATCATCGAACGCGTTGCGTGAAACAGCAGGTTTGAAAAAAAACTGGATTTTGAGCGGTTGTGCGGAGGTTTATGTATTATAGTCTGGGGTCGAAGAACGCGAAGATCCGCGGAAGAAAGGAGATCGGTTGAGTTGCGAGAACCATTTGAAGAACTGAAAAAAAAGAAAAACAACAAAAACAAACGAAAATGAAATGAACTAAAAACGGACACTACACAATGGCCGTATTTGAGATACGCTATACATAATGAAGATAAAGATTAACTATTAATTATGATACAGAAGTAAATGCAAGATAATTATTATATATAATTCATTAAAATGGTTTAAAGTTTAAATAAAGCAGAAGCAACAAAAGCTCCATGGGTGACATTGTGTTTTTATGTCTTGTGGAAGCATCTCTCGCCGTGAACCTGGTGAGAGACTGTCGTGGAGCGACGCCTGAGAGCTCGTAAAGTTTTGACGTCGTTCGGCGTCTCCCGTAGTTCGTGTGCTACGGAAAACAAACAAATAAAGACTGTGGAACAGAGTAATAGCAATTTCTGTCGGTGCACGACTGTTGACCACGAAAAGCATCCACTGCAACCACGCTCCTCGCGCGCGATCGTCTTTGATTAATGAACCGAACACGCAAACTTTTTTTTCGACATGCGCTTTAATTACCATTAAGGAGTGAAAAAAAAGGTGGGACATTGACTCAAAGAAGCAAACGAATTCTTTCGCATGAAAGATACTTTCAGGCTAAAACGAAATTAAAGAAACATAGGAAATATGAAAATGAAACAAACCAAACGCATTCACTGTTGATAACCAAGTCTGAAGCGAGAGCGATGGTTCTTCCTACTATTGTAAACGAGTATAACAGAATTAATAATTTATAACATTGCGATTAAGATCTTATAATGTATATATATATACATATATATATTGCATTGTAAGAAGGGCGTTCATAATTTACGTATGCATGAATGTCAAGAATGCAGATACAGTACGAAAGAGGGGAGAAAAAGTGAGCCCTCGATTTTTGTAGTATAGCACGCGAAAAACATAGGACATGGGAGATTATAAATGGTGTGCTTTACCAAGGCGTTACTATTTTTTAAAGATAACCAATTATTTATAATCAACAATGGTGAGAGAAAGAGAGAGAAAGAAAGCGCGAATGCAAAACAATTTGAGACGCAATATGTGTGTGGATACAATGGTTGTGTGCTTGCGCGATAATCACGTGGCAGGTACGCGGTAGCTAATTGTGCGAGTGTGAAACTTGTTAACTCTGCGAATATATAACGTGTATAACGAGAACGACGAGGAAAAAAAGCAAGCCGCGCGAGTTCGCAAAAATTAACGAGGTCGTATACGTAAAAAAAAAAAAATAAAAATTTGTAGGCATGAAAAAACACAAAGTAGAAAGAAAAAACCGTGGGTGCTCCAAACGTACCCAAAAGACGATCCTCAGCCAGCTGCTTACTTTCGAGCGTTCTCTTAGCGATATCTTGTATAGGTACTGTTGTATTGTTTATATATTTGTGCGGAAACCCGCTTTCTTTGGTATGGATTGTAAAGAGGGCCTCGGTTCCGCAACTACCTTCGATTTAGTTTCAACATTAACGAGCCTGGAGCCTGCTCGGACAAGAGAGAAGAATGCGGGCATTCGCGACGACGAAAACTCGTATCCCGCTTTGCTCGCCATTACACGTCATTTTTTTTGTTTCTTTTTCATGAATTATACTTTATTTTATCTCCGTTCGTAGACGTCGCGAGGAACGACATTTTTTGGATATGTCTTCGCAACCACGAATTCTTCTCTCTCAATACGAGTACGAGCCATTCACGAAAGGCGCCTATACCTAATTTCACATGTAAATATGATGCGCCGCAGCGACAATCGCGAACGCCTATGCGTCATTCGCAGTGCATCGTCGCCGCGTTAAAGTAATAAACCGATTTGTATAAAAGAAAATCAAGATGACGAGAAAACAACTACAGCAACTACAACAACAGAAACACACATCCCATATATATATCGCTCACGTAAACGACCCGAGTCTCGTGATTCGAAGAATGACCAGATCACGTACGAATAAGAGATTGAAATGAGGTTGTGGACCTTTTTTTTATATTTGGCTTGCGGGTTCTCGCCCTTCGAAATTGCAATGATAAACGCGTCGTTCGAAACTCAGCAACGAAAGCTGATTCGCGTCATAGAGTTAAATGTCTATCATCTACAGTAATACGTTTTTCATACACAAATTGCTCGGTTCTTTCGTTTATTTTTCACACGGACCCCAAACATTTCTCCCGCAACCGATCGCGTGATATTTTACAATAAAATAATAAAAAGAAACAGTGATATAATAACATAGGTGTGCGACGCCACCCTAAATTTTCCTCGTGATGATAAAGAAAAAAATCTCTGGTGCAGCATCGAGATCAACGAGACGCGATGTCAAGTCGTTCGTTCAGTGAAACGATCGAAGAAAGAAAAAAAAAAAAAAAATAAGAATAATGAAACAAACGAAGTTGTGTCGGGCGGGGGATGATGATCGCTTCCTCGGAGCCGCATTCAACGCGCCGACCTTTTACGGACGTGCGACGAGTGTGTGTAGTTCGACGATATGTGAATGCGCGAGCGCGCACTTTAATACTTCCCCCTCCCCCCAAAATGCGATAGATAATTATATAACTAGGATTATTTATACGTGGGTAAAGACATTGTTAAAAGTAAAAAAAAAGAAACCTGTGGATAAAGGAGATAACGAGTAAAAGGTTATTACTGTACATATTAAATAGCGGTGTAACGAAGGGAAAACACGAGAATGATAACACAAGATGTAACAGGGCGGGGGTGAAGGAAGTGAGAATTTGAGCCTCGAGAGTAATTGAAGAGTGCTCTAAGTTCAAGATGAGTGTAAAATCACGGATGCCGCTTCGTTCCGCAGCTCTGTCGATTAAAGGCATGCATATACATATACATATTTGCAACCCCCATGTGTATATGTATATCGGTGGTATGAATATATATAATATAAATAAAGGTAACGCTAAGAACTAAAAAAAGTAACACGAAACACATACACACATACACTTCTATAATAAATCATATCTATAATAAAAAAATAAAAAAATAAAAAAAATAACCATGCCAACTGAACGCCTCATTTATCATCACCTTTACCGCATTTTTTCTTCGTGTGAACTAAAAAATTAACGAGTTACATTAGGAAATAAGATGACAACTTATTAAAAATACTATCGATAGATTCAGAGAATAATTTGCGACAATTATTATTACGGAAATGAAATTATATTTGTAGAAAACAAAAAGAAAATAGGAAAAATCATTCTGTGAGAAATAGTATCTGGAATATTCGTCATCCAATCTCGTCCCGGTTTGGAAACGATAGGAAGTGAAAATCAAAATCGTTTTAGGAGCTTTTCGAGTTATAAGTTTCTTTATTTCTCGGGATTAAGTTTAAATGTTTCCGCGCATCCGTCGAGCTTCACATTTATCAGAGTATGTAGTTCGTTTCATTAAATCGTACAATCATTTGTTACTGAAGACCCGAAGATCTTCTGAAGTGGGCGGACGTTGTCAAAGGGCCTTCCTCAGCGAATCCAGCGATTTCCTGAGGTATTATCGAGTATTCCTCAACTGAGGTGCATGGACGACACATGCACTCTAATGGTGCCTTCGTGATTACCTAAACAATCGTTCATTAGTTGATCACTACGAGCAAACAATCACAGTAGCAGAGTTGTAAATCCCCATTAATTCATGAGATATAGTTTACAGTACAATTTGTTTTGTAATTATGATTTCATAATAATAATATGTAGTGATTATAGAATAGAGTGTAAACATTTGAATAGCGGTAAAAAATAATAATTTTCGCTTTAATATTGCAAGAAATAGTGGAAAAAATGGAAGAAATAAGTAATGCATTACTTATTTTTTTCCATTTTGCCAAAGGGATTACCGTGAATTTTTATTGAAAAATAATAATTTTTGCAGCCATTTTAAAGTTTAATCATCGTATTACAATCGCTACGTGTTATTATTATAAAATCATAATTATAGAGTTGATCGTATCCTCATCATTATTTCTATAAGTATTAGGCATTTACAACTCTGCACAGTAGTAATGTAGGATTTTTTCGTGCTTGATTTTCGACGAGGTCCCGAAAAAATCGGAATCACGAAGAAATTAATCACCGACAATCCGATGAAGATAGATTTCGGTGAAATACTTAAGAGTCAGTGATACTCCACTCCCCCCCGCAGAAATTTTGAAAGCTTTTTTCTTCTAATTTTCTTCACAGATAGGGCTCAAATTTTGAGAGAATATGCGGAAATACGGTAGAATTGAGCTAAGCTTCTGGCACCTCAAGCGATTCAGTCGTTTTTTTGTGAGAATTAAAAAACAAATAGTGCGAGAGAGACAGAGCTGTGTCCAAGAGAGACAAACCTATAGGCGTTTAACATTGGGCGAAGAAATTCCTGCCGGTGTATCACTGCCTCTTAAGCGAAAAAGATAGATGTGCATATAAATAACGATTTCGACCCAAAAATATGTGATCACAGATAATTTTCATAATTGGCCAGATTTTATAAGTACATTGATGATTCTGGGCATTGTTGCAGATTTTAAAACGCATCATTTTAGAAAGCGCTGCATTTATTTAAAATTATATGCCGCAGAAAGCAAAATTCTCGTCATAAAAGTTATATATCTATATCGGGTTTTAATGACTTTTAAAAAGAACATTATGTTATCAGGCTGATAACTTTAATTTTTACATAGACAATATGCTTTTTTTAAGGCGATTTTTATATCTGAATATATTTTAAATATATGAAACTTGCAGCGCGAAACAATGTGTTGCGCGCTGCATATTTTCTTAGTACGTCCTGTGCATTGTTGCAGATTTTTAAATGCGTTATTTCAGAAAACACTGCATTTATTTAAAATCAATGTACCTCTACAACTAAAGGCCGCAGAAAACAAAATGCTCGCCATAAAAGTTATATATTTATATCAGATTTTAATGACTTTTAAAAAGAACATTAAGGTATCAGCTTGATAACTTTATTTTCCACAAAGAAAATGTAGATTTTTTTTTTAAGACAATTTTTATATCTAATATATATATCGCATATTTTAAATGAAAAAATTGCATGCAACATATATTTTTGCGCCGAAATTTGTCATGTTGCTAATATATTTATTCCATAAATTTCCATGTCGAACTTTCGAAATTCCCGGGAAAATCGTATACAGCCTGCGCGTTCCATCGTTCCTTCCCCACTCCCCGTCGAAGCCGAACAAAAACAACATGGCAGTAAGGAGCTCGCGGTGTCAGAACCGTTCTCGTGTTATTTTCCTCGCTGTGAGCGAGTAACGCGATTGCCAAAATATTGTAAACAGTGATTAAACGGAGCTTTGGATAACGCTGATAGCTACAAGAAGTTCGACAAACCTTTCGAAACTTTCGCTCGCCTGGCTTCGCTTTTGGACAGTAGAGCGACACGCTGGCCTCTCGTTCACCGCTCTCTTGACAACACATGCAGCTTCGCTCCATTTGCCAAATTTTCGAGCCGGAAACCTTGAGTAACAGGTAAGATATTATTATTAGTTCGAACTGTCTAATCGAACAGCGTATTTTACAATCTCTCGGTCTATCGTGACGTTCATAAACCGCTACGTGACAATGTCCTCGACACTTACTCACGAGCCACCTTCACCCATTTCCTCATTAACCAAAACACTCGAGAAACATAAGAAGACAGAAGGTTATTCTTGATTTATGCACAAGTTGCGTCAAACGTGCTTATTCATATTTACTTGTAAGTAACTGCTACAACGACCTGTACAGGCAAAGCTTGGTATCGTCTTGGGAACACATCCTGGATACTGGAGAACGTGTAGAACTGGAGTAACTTGACACTCGTCTACGCCAACCATAGCCACTGTGTTTCCAAAGAGGCAACACCAAACTAATACTCCTGCAATTGCTGTACGGTAAGCGATAAGCATTTTATTTCGTTATCAACAAAGTCTGTCTACACGCCTATGCTGTAACACTATGCGTCACTCGTTACTTGAGATTCAAAAAATTATTGTTTATTTGTCTAATTCTGAGATAAACATGTGGCAAGATTGACACATTCTGCGCTATGTGACTGGCTGGCACTTTGTGTCCCCTTCTGGTTTGCTGTGGCTCTTTATATACCCCTGGAAAACCCATTGCAACCCCCTGCTGATCAAAGGAGAGAGGGCACATTTCCTAGGTGGGAGGTACAAGGGTAAATGGCTCGTAGGGTTCAACTGTAAGCAATTGACAAGTTTTGAACTTTTAAAATTGATAAACAAGTGGTATCACAGAGCAAAGTTGGTATTGAAAGAAACAAATGCTACCTTGAACATGAAGAATTAATTGTAACAACAATTTTCAAGTATCCTAGAAATGTAAAATTTTGTTATGTTTAAAATATAATTAAACTTCGCTATAAAAAAAGTATATATTACATTGATTAAACAATAAGTAATTAAGTATAAAATATGATAAAACTTAGCTGAGAAAAGAAGAATGTATATATTTGATTTATCTAATAGGAATTCATATAATTTTCAGATAGAACAAAAGGTACAAATGTTTTCTTCAACAAGTCAAATAAACCCAAGCTTGAAATTTTTCACTTTATCAATGTCTCAATTCAAACAAGACCACAGTAATATTTTATTTTTTTTAATGGATATATTTTATTCAAACAAAAACGAAATTATTCTCTGTTTTGTACATTCATGGGTTATTATTTTATGGAGGAATTCATGGTCTTTATATGGGAAAGGCTCTCAGATTCATAGAAGAAATTTTGTCTAACAGCATTTCTTTTTTGTTGCCTTAGAGATAAATTGATATAAAAAAGCCCCGCGAAAATGAGAACCGCTTCAGCCACTTCGGCGACCACTCACTTTGGGACACCCCGCGGTGAAGCAAGCTCTACACGCGGTTATTTAATGCTCTATCGCTGTACGTACGTTATACGGAATCCAGAGTGACGCCGCTGAGCTTGTTTTCCTTTTGACCCATTAAGCTCACCCTTTCGTTTCGTACCGAATATCCCTCCCGGATTTATGTTTGATATGCCAACCGCATAGTAGTATAGAATTATAAACGTTCTTTGGCATTAGTATCCCCATGGTATTATCTGTGCAAAAGGAATTAAATCAGAAGCTCTAATTTCTGAGATTATTTAATATAAGTATCTCGACTTAAGTTCAGAAATTATGTATCCATCCTAAATCCATAACTTTCTCCAATTACGTTTCTAACTTAATTCCACAAATTTTTCAAATTCGTTTTCCAAATCTAATTTCCTGCACGGAAAATAAATTATATCAGTCGGCGCTTTTGCAGTTTAGTTTTGTCTTCTTTGACTTTTAAGTGAATGTAACTTATGCAAATTTTCGAATTTACTAAACAGAGAGATTTTGAGTGGATGCTGAGTTATTAAATTTTTAAAAAAAGCCAAAGTCACGCTATAATTAAATTCTCACCGCGTGTCTCGCAAATTATATGCGGATATCTACCAATTATTTTTCCTGCATAGTTTATCATAAAGGATTTGTGGGTACATAAAACGTAGACAAATATTGTATATTCAGCTTTTATTCAACATGTCGGGTACACATGTTCCCTCAATAATCGGCTTTGGTTGAATGATCGGTTTTACATTTATCGGTCATATAGCGTTGTATAATTTATATGTGTGTGACAAAGGTGTTGCATATTATTCGTCGACTTTCTATCTCGAAAAATCGCCGCATTTGTAGCACTTGCATTCGGCTGGCTCCCGCAATTTTATGTCCATTGTTGCGGCTTCTTCACTCTCCAGTCTGATTCCATCAGCGTCGTAGCAATGACCCAATTTGACCGTCCGTTCCTTGAGATAACTTTCCCGGCAGCAGTAGCATTCCTGTAAAAACGAAACAGAAAAAATCTAATTCAATAATCGCCAAAGATATTATTAGAGTTGTAGGAGTTTGCTGTCAAAATGACCTTCAAAAATCCTGTGGCTGTCATGACGCTCGGCTGAACCTGTGAATTACAGAATCCCTCGCACTTGGTGACGGACAAGTCGGCGCTGCATGTCCTCATTAAACGTCCAGAATCGTCGTACTCATCTGCAATTAAATATTTCAGATGTCTCTTCCGTTTTCCATTCTTTTCTCCATTCTTTATTGCATAAAAATTGTACCTTTGGTAATATGTATTTCCGACATAAGTGTCTCGCAATTTTCGTCGCCCAACCGTTGAGCTTTCGCGCTGATCACCAGAAGAGCAATCGGCAAAAAGAATCGCACGATTAATTCCAACATTTTGAATGTTTCTCGAGGCAGTGTGGAGAGTAGGAAGAAATATTGTTGAAGGGCTTTCACGGAGAAAAAGCTCTCCTCGAAACCGCTGATCGGAATGAAACGGAAAAACGTCCAACAGTCGCTTTTATAGCTGACCCTTTCTCGATCCCCAACACGTCGGGGTGTTCGGCTCCTGCTATGTCTTAATAGTCTTCCTGGTCTGAGGTCAATCCCCCATGGCTTTTCTCCCTGACCGAGCTGGACGATCATTTTCAAGACGGCACCACCACCATCGTCTCTGTGTTTTCTAACATTATGCATTAGTTGCCTAATGCTTTTATTATGTCATGTTACTCAACTGGATATTAAAGTTGATGAGAGCTTTTCAGTATTACGTTAAGCGCAGGCCTTTTTAAGAAAAAAGTATGTTATCTTTGAAAAGTTTATCCAGAATAGACGATTTAATTACACCAATTATTAGTGATTAGTTTGGAACTGCAATTTGGAAAGCTTTGAAAATTATCCTGAGTAGACGCAATCGTTGAAAAAAAATATTTGTTGAATACTCAATGCCGGGACGATATATTTTGAAAGCCAGAGCCACGAAGGTCTGATTGCTAATGCACTAGACTAGAATTCTGGGCATTCCCGACTCGAAACCGGGTCTTAGCTGAATTATTTTACAATTATTGTTTAAGATCAAACGAATGGTTGATTTAAAACATACAACTCTAGTTTGAATTAGTAATTCGACGGGTATGATGTGTTAGTTAGTTATTCCATTGAGTAACTTCTAACTATTCTAGATTGATAAGCTTCTATTGAAATTTTTATTTGTGTTGATTACATACTAAGAATCCAAGAAGTTTCTGATAAGTTTCCATTTCTTAAATTGACCGATATGCACGAAACATGAAAACAACAATGCGTGAATAGGTTTAACATTTTTTTATTAGACTTTCTGCTATTTAGAAAATACATTGTTACATTCAAAATATCAGGTGATATGGATTAAGAGTAAAAATTACAAATTATGTTAAACTAGATTGTTTAATGATCGCTTCTCGTTCTTCCTGGACAATTGTCACGCAGATCATCTTCGTCGTCGTACGTTGCACCGCACCACGTGCAGTAGAAATATTTTTCCCTCAAATATTTCGTAAGAATTTCCAATTTCTCGGTGGTCGTAAGTTGCTCAATTTCCGGATCTTCCTGCTCTTCTTCATCGTCTGCCTCGCTATCGCTGCCATCGTCGCTGCCTTTTTCCTTCTTCACTATGGGCCAGTACCATATTTCTAAGGGTTCTGTAATTTTGCTATTTGCGTCCAGTTGTTCGCAAACTCTCTGGCTTTTCATGAGATCCACTTCGGCAAGTTGATCCGATTTCCTCTGAGCTACGCGTACACGAAAATCGTCCGTCTGTAGATTCTGTATTTTCTCGATGGGATTCGTTTTCTTCGTTAATTTCTTTTGAACCGTTTTTCCAAGGCCCATTCTATTCACTTTTACATCGACTCCTATAGGCTCGGCAATTCCCGACTCCGTTTTACCAATTCCTTGTCCCGGTTTATATCCCATTTTCATCAGCATCTCGAAACCTATGAGTATAACATCAGGCACTTGTAAATAAACTTTGTATTTATTAAACTGGCTAAATAACGCCCAAAACTTACTTATTTATAAAAACTGATATACAAAATAAAAATGAAAATAGGAAAAGTTTGTGATAGCATCATTTGTGGTTGCTCTTAATAATTGAAAACTGACTTGTTCAATTACTTATTTGGAATAAAATAAACTTTGATTTTTTCACAACAAAAAAACCACAATTTGTTTGCTGAATTGGAGAGAATCAGTGAAAAAATAAAATATTGTACTATGCAGCATTTTTATCTATAGGCGCTTTTGATGAACATCTGCAATCTTAGCTACAACATTGAATTCACTCAGAAATTTTAAGAATAACATTTATATTACAGTGAATAACTTTAAAATAGAATTGGACACTAAAAAAATGCGATACATTTTTTATAAGTCCACTTATTAGCTGCCATAAACAAGTTGTTGTATATGACCTATACATCTAATTCTTTGATAAATAATGAGATTGATACAATAACTAAAAAATGTACAAGAGGTACTATTATTTCGATCATGGAAATGTAATACTTCAAAGTATTGAAATAATAAAACTTGTTTGTGGGAGCTCGCAAACAAACTGGTTATGAATTATATATTTTCTCCAGTATGATATTTAATTTATAGTCATAACTGATGTCTTTATTATTATTATTTTGCTCTTATTTAATCTAATTATTGAAAACATTGATACCTTTGTTGCTGGAGGAGATAGCCAAAGATAATCCTTCCTCTCGCTTCTCCTGTTCCATGACACGCACAGACTTATTTTTCTCTTTCATCTTTGTCTCCATTTCAGCCTTCCTTTTCAAGAGCTCCAGCTCTCTTTTTTCTGACTGACGATATATAAGACTAGGAGCTGTATATTGTTCAGTCCCTTGAAGGAATTTGTCCGACATGTAATCCTCATCGTCCGACATTCTGATTAGCTGAGATTTACCGCAGTCTCTTAAATCACTGTAGGAATATCAAATGTTGTAGTTTCTCTTTGACCTCACGTTGAATTTCGTTTTTCTACAAAATAAAATGTACTTACAGTCACGTAAACATACGAATCGTCACTCCTCCAAGTGACGGTCGTTGACACTCTTAATTAATTCAATTATCTGAAATTTCTCATGTAAAATCGATCACCGACGTAGCGCAAATGCACAGACGAACGACGAAGCAACTGAATAACTTTTGTCTTATTTAAATCGACTCATAAACGTCAAATTAAGCGTTAGAGTTGGCGAGCTTCAAATAACACACTTTTTTAGGTTATGTTCGCGTCTTAATTCTTGTAAAGCCTCAGCAGCAAACATTGACCATCGTACTCATTATAATGGAGGGAGGTATCTCAGCTTTCTGAAAAATGTGCGAAACGGCATAAGTTTGTCTGCGATATTGATTCGGAGGGCGCTTGAAAGGAGTCGCGTTGTCGCCCGTCGCTTTTTCCCATGATTATACCGTCACCCAATGAAAGGCCTCAGACTTTAAGCGGGGATAATTGGACGAGGACCCGTTTGTGTTAGTATTTTGTAACCGAATAGGACAAAAAATACAGGAACAGGACGAAAACATATGGTATTCAAGGAGGTTGAAACGCACCAGTCAAAACAGTGCCAAATTTTTAAATGTTTTTTTGGGACCAAAAAAATATGTCGATTTTCAATATTTTCTCCGAGAAAATCATTGAGATGATGAGATCGGATTGCGGGATTTCACACGCAATTAATACATACTTTTGCCAATTTTTAGTTTTTTCTTTTAAATTAAGAACATAGTCTATTCGTACGATTCACATTGAATTCAGACAGAGCGTTTATCAGATTTTTTATTGTGCACAAATGAATAATTTTTTGAAATTTTGAAAAATACTAAAATGCCAAAATGTAGAAAAAAAAATCGATTATCGAATAAAAAAAAACATTTATTTATTATCGATAAATAGATAAACATATTAAAGAATCTTTCGGCCATGCAGTACAAAATGTTATAAACTTTGCTCCGTTGTAGTTTTTAAACTAAAAAACTATTATAAATCTGAACGGCCAATCGGTAAAGCATATTCCAATAAACAAAATGAGCTATTTCTCATTATAATCGGACCGGTATTACGGTTATTCTGAAAAAAAAGGATGAAAAAACATGGCATTGCAATGGCAGTCGCTTTTCTTTTCAATTCACGGCTGGAAATGTATGAATGTAGAATTAATCCTTATATTTGTGGTACCCTTGGGAAAATTCCTCAAAAATTATAAAAATGCTTTTAAAAATTCAACACCAGTTTGACTAGTATGAAATTCCTCGAAACTTCTGAAAATACGGATTGGCATGAAAAATCGATAATAATAGATTTAACTGTGATGAGAGTAATGTACGAATTCTACCGGAGCACCCTTTCGATCATACATGTGTCTCTGCAGGTAGTTCCAAAAATAGATACTAGCGCAATGCCCCGACTATGTACACAGGGTTCTTCTATTCTCGTCATTTCAAATTCGCGATCGTGATTAACGGGTAGCCTAAAAAAAAACATCAGCGTCCGGTGTAGCAAAAGTACCGGTGCTAAAACGTGTCGTGTAAGTCTCGCTCTCGGGAAAAACGTACACCTGTTATATCGTCACTTTTTATCGGCAAAAAAATTATTCTCCTCGCGTAATCGATCGTCCATTCGATATCTCGAAGATCGCGGTCATCGCGCGACATATCATTAAGATCAATTGCTTTTTGAAATTAGATTCGCGCGTGGGTCGCATGTGATGCGAGAATTCTCGATCCCAAGCCGCAACTCAGCCAGTCAATAATATTAGCTGTATGCACCGAAGCTCGTATTCGAAGTGGAATGAATGTAGCTTTTACAAAATACGACTCTGACTATGAGAGAAGAAGATATATAGAAAGTCTAGAGCGTCAGACGGCATAGAAGAATTGCAAATGCACGCACATGAAATAAAGCCCTGTTCTTCAACATGTCTCCTTGTCTTTTTTCGCAATATTCTTCAATGATGAATGGCAAGACTTTGAAAAGCAAAGTGAGACACGAAACTGCGAATGTAGCGGACGATGCTCGTGTCAGTGCCGCTGTTCAGCTGGCGGTCGATAGACAGGGAAACGCGGAATACGGAATTTTTTCTTTATATTTTGAATCGTTTTTCATTTTGAAAAATGCGAAAAATTCTGTATTTTTCGCGCGTTTTTTCAAAATTTACAGTAAAGAAAAAATTCTGAAAAAATTCATACGTATTCTGAAAAATTGACAAATCATTTTTTATTCGAAAAAACGTTAGGTTGTCGGGTGATTTGTTCAACAATTTTTTTTATTCGTCAATTTGTTAATAATATTTTGGAATCATTATTATGCAAAATCGATATTTTCAGTACCTCCTACGTGATTTTTTTTCGTTTTTTATCCCATCGGAAAATGTTCGAAATTTTCTCTGAAACTCACGTTTGGTGGGACTGTATCTATCATACATCCCTATTGAAGTTAGATTCGCGAATTCTTCATCCCAAGTGGCAAATCAGCCAGTAAATAATATTCGCTGTATGCTCTGAAGCTTTTTGGTTTTTCAGAGCTGTATGCTGTGAAATTTTTAATCTTAAAAACGCGAAAAATCCGTTATTTTTCGCGCATTCTTCAAAATTCATAATAAAGAAACAATTCTGAAAAAATTCATATGTATTCTGAAAAATTTATAAATCATTTTCATTCGAAAAAAACGTTAGGTTATCGGGTGATTCGTTCAACAATTTTTTTGTTCATCGTTAATAACATTTTGGAATCATTATTATGCAAAATCGATCTTTTCAGTACCTTTTACGAGCTTGATTTTTGTCTGTTTTCATCCGATCGGGAAGTGTTCGAAATTTTCTCTAAAACTCACGTTTGGTAGGACTGTATTTATCATACATCCCTAAGATCAATTGCTTTTTGAAATTAGATTCGCGAATTCAAATGGCAAATCAGCCAGTAAATAATATTCGCTATATGTTCTGCTGCTCGCATTCGAAGTGGAATGAATGCAGCTTTACAAAACGCGACTCTGACTGTGTGAGAAAAAGTATCGAAAAGTCCAGAGTGTCAGACAGCATAGAAGAATTGCAAATACACGGACATGAAATAAAGCTCTGTTCTTTAACTTCTCTCCTTGTATTTTTTCGCAATATTCTCCAATGAAACCTGGCGGAAAAAATCTACAATTAACTACGCTATTTTAACAACAATTTACATACATCTATAACAAAGTATGCAATATATACAACTCATAGCTTTTGTTGTAACAACGTGTAGTTTCTTGTACAAAAAGTGTGTAACTTTTTACGTGAAACTATAAGCTCCTAGAACCTCCTATAACGAAAAATTAGTTGCACTTATTCGTATAAAATACAACTACGTATTATTACATAAAACTTTCTACCCAAAGTCAAAGTCGATAGACAATTTTTCGTTATTCGACGTAATTTATGGTAGAAATTAGAATTTTGTACGAGATATTATGATATGATTCTGTTGAAATTATACGAAAATTCGAGGACAATTGCGTAGTAGTTTCTCGTTAATTCTTGTAGAAAGTACAAAATACTACGCAAAGGTACAAGTTTCTACAATATTTAATGGAAAGCGAAAAGTAATAATAGAGAGGCATAGTGTGTTGTAATTTTTTGTAAAAATTACAACTTACTATGCTATATAACAACATTCTGAAACTCAATCGAAGAGATAACCAGAGTTGTAAATCCTTATTAATTCATGAGATATATTTTACAGCACAATTTGTTTTGTAATTATGATTTCACAATAATAATATGTAGTGATTATAAAATAGAGTGTAAACATTTAAATACCTGAAAAAAATACTAATTTTCGCTTTAATATTACAAGAAATAGTGGAAAAAATGGAAGAAATAAGTAATGCATTACTTATTTTTTTCCATTTTTTCAACAGGATTACCGTGAATTTTTATTGAAAAATAATAATTTTTGCAGCCATTCCAAAGTTTAATCATCGTATTACAATCGCTACATGTTATTATTATAAAATCATAATTATAGAGTTGATCGTATCATCATCATTATTTCTATAAGTATTAGGCATTTACAACTCTGGACATAACGAATTTTTAAAAATTCTTTTTAAATTATCAATATCCTTTTAACTAGCCTCAGTCCGTCCTAGATTTTTTTATAAATTAGAATATTACAACAATTTACAAGCATGTTCGAAAATCGTGCACTTTCTCATAGACAGTTGTAATTTATAATTGTTTAGCGTAGTTTATTGTAGTATCAAAATATTTTTGCCTATCAAATTTTACTTCCATTCTACTTTTACGATTAATTTTTTAGTAAAAAAAATTTGGTCGGTATAGCGTAGTTTCAGCGTAGAGAGTTTTAGAGTTGTTTTATTCATCAGGGAAGAAATCGCAAGCTTTGAAAAACAAAGTGAGACACGAAACTGTAGCGGCCGATACTCGAGTCAGTACCGCCGTTATAGCTGGCGGTCGATAGACAGGGAAACGCGGAATTCGGAGCGTCCCTCAGTCGAGTTTTATCGAAACAAAAAGGGAATGCGAACCACGGTGGTAGCTGCTATTTCCACGACCGTGGCCCCCGTGTATGTTTCGCTCTCTCTCCTTCGGTCTCTCCATCTCCCTCTCCCTCTCACTCTCACTTTGTGTGTGTCTCTAGTGGTATCTACAACGATATATAGTATTTCGAGTTACTCGGTGTTACACACTCGTTCGGGTTAAAGAAGAAAAAGAGGAAAACGTATCAAAAAATTGTCCGCGAGAACGTGCGGGACTGGCCCTCGCGGCAACGGGAGTGCCACTATCGTTCTCTCGGGGCGGTCCTGTCGTTCGTCGAACGCGGAAATAGTGAGTCTTGTGTTGCCCGCCCCGTGGCGAGAGACAGGCTTGATTCGTGCTTCGTCGCGCTGTGTATCCTTCTGTACTATTCGCACAGCGATCGAGGCATATCTACATCATAGTCTGGACCTCGTAGAGATTGCTTTCGATTCATTTGTGTCTCATCGAGTCTAGGAAAGATACCGGGCGGGCCGGCTCTACGACAACAGCAGCAATAGCAGCAGCGTTTGCAATCAGCAGAAGGAAGGAAGAGATTCTGTGGCTGGCTGCTGGTGTGCTCGACGTCGCGCACGAGTGAAAGAGAGAGAGAGAGAGAGAGTGAGACGGTAGGCAAAGAGACAGGCGACAGAAGAGATTTCTTGAGGTCTTTCGAGATATATAACTGTGTGTATGTGTGAGCGAGACACACAATCGTTTCACGGTGTAACGAAAGGGCGAGCTATCGGTGCAGTGTGTGATATTATAGCCTCGAGATACATTGTTTTCCTTTCGCGCAAACATGCCAAATCCAGCGCCCTACGCCCTGCCAAAGATGCGCATTCTTCACGTAGCGACTTGCACCACAGCCGAGAAAGTTGTTAGATTCTCGTGATTGTTACGAAGACGTTTACGCGGAAGCACCATTTATTAACCATCGAGGGTGCGTCGAACTCGTGTCTTCACTGACAGCAGCCAGTTGAAGAAGAGGAAAAAAAAAAACGAAAACGTGAAATATAAACCAAAGCTTTGTGGTTTACAGACTGTTGTTTGGTAGGTGAATACGATAAATGCTACACTGTCGAACCAAAGTATGGAAAAAACGATTGATTTAAACAAACGAGGAGAAAATATATATTCACAAAAATTAATTGGTGCTCCGGCAACTGAGGTTATGGTCGTTCCCGGTGGCTGGTGGGAATCTAACGATGTTAAAGAGAGGCGCAACAATTCTAACAATCTGAATTCCAGTGGCGACAGCGACAACAAGATGACTGCCAAGGGGATTCTGATATGTCGCGACAACTCTCATTCTTTTCAAGAGCGTACTTTGAACTTGGAGCAGCCTGTTAAGATTGGACGTTCGGTCGCAAGAGCAAGAGCGGCTACCAATAATGCTATCTTTGATTGCAAAGTATTGTCTAGAAATCACGCTTTACTATGGTACAGCGCAGGCAAATTTTATCTTCAGGATACGAGAAGCAGCAATGGCACTTTTGTCAACAATCAGAGACTCAGTGCTACAGGATTAGAATCCACTCCGAGAGAAGTATGTTCGGGCGATATTGTTCAGTTCGGAGTGGATGTTATGGAGAGCACAAAGAAGGTGACGCACGGTTGCATCGTCGCAACTCTGAAGCTCTATTTGCCCGATGGAAAGGAAGCAAAGGCGAGTCGCAGTATGTCAGTGGCCAGTCCTGCGGGTGACGTCTCTCTGGAAGATCTCTACAAGCTCAATCAGTATGTTCAGGAGGCTAATAGGAGGGAAGAAGCCCTTCATGGAAAACTCGCTCATCTGCAGACTCTTGTGGAAAATACACGCAAAGCGACTGACCAATCATGGAGAGCGTTGATAGACGAGGATCGTCTTTTATCTCGTGTCAAAACCGTCGAGAGTCAATTAGTTGCATGCTCGAAAAACATGACCGAAGATAAGATAAGAAACGAATTGGTGAGGCTGGAAGAAGAGAAGGCGCAATATCAGATAGCTGCGAAAGAAGCGCTGCAGAAGATACATCAAGAGAAACTCGAGGTGAGCCAGAAGCTGGTGCAACTGGAAAGTCGGCTTAACGAGACCGAAGAGGAGTGCCAAAGTCTTCACGATGTCTCGAAACACGCGCAACTCGAGCTCCAAGAACTCGCTGCAAAATACACAGAAGCGCAGAGAAATCTCCAGTTCATGGAGAATAAGCTCGTGGAAAAAGAGGAGAGCTCGTCGGAGATTGTTAAATGGGCGATGCAGGAGAAGAAGGATCTTCTGAAGAAAGTCGAAGAACAGGCCAAAGTCGAACGTTTTCTTCAAGCCAGACTGCGAAACTGTTGGCTCGAGGATCCCGTCAACATGCCGAAGCACATCACGGCCATGAAGAACTACATGCAGACTCTCATCGACATGAATCCTAAATTACTATCCGATGCCGACGGTACGTCTAAAGATGGCATTAATCCGATTGACGCGATAAATGGTATTTTGAATAAACTCGACGCTCTGCTCACCGAACACAATGACACCGAAGTTGCCGACACGAATCTCTCCAATAGTGAGAACGATCAGAATCAAGTGAAAACGCAGGAAGTCGACTCGAATCAGATTATCATCATGAATTCGGAGGAACGAGCTTTCGACAAAAATGAACTCGATGACTCGCCGAATAAATGTAATATCGGCACGACCGATAATAACCCATCGACAGTCGCTTGGTCTCAAAAGATGTGGAAACGTGGAAACGATTATCAACAAGAGATTCAGAGTGTTCGTCGTCATCAACGACGGACACTCGTCAGCAACGGTGGCACGAATCTCGACGATAGCGTCGAGTCTGACGCTATTTCCGAAACGACCGACGATACCTGCAGCATCGGCAGCGTTGACTCGTGGAATACCTCCGTCGAAGAGACTGGCGAAAAATCGGTTATCGAGATGAAGCACGTCGAGGAGAAAAAAGAGGAGCAACAGGAGGAAGAGTCTCTGCCAACTCGCGAAGCTGGACATAAGCTCGAAGTCCGATTCGCCAGTGGAACTAACGGAAAGGATCTTGAGGAGGTTCATTACGATCACTCTTATCGACCGGAAGAGGAATTCGCCGATGTTGCCAATGCCACTGCCGACGACGACTCATCGGATTCCATCGAATCGCCGAACGAATCGCTCGCCTCGTCCGTCGCGTCTCCCGAACGTGACAACAAGGACGACGACATCGACAAACCTGAGAATCTCGAATTGGACGAGGAGTGCGAAGGCGAGCATCTTGAAGGCGATTACATCAAGACACTAAAACCACTTTCGAACGCCATCAGTCAATCCAATTCGCACACAAGGGAATATATTCTACGAACGTTGATCAACTCGCTCGAATCTCTCAGAGGAGAAGACGATCTCGAAGCACAACAGGTGGTCAAACGCGAACTCGACGAACTCAGAGACTGGCTTATTCAAGAGTCTAGCGAGAATATCGTGAATAAACTCAAGGAACTTTACTATCGGGCCAAGAACGAGGATCAACGGATACAGGAAGTCAATGAGGAGCTCGTGATTCTTAAGGAAAAATACAATGTTCTTACCGAAGAAAAAACTGAACTTTTGAAGCAGTACAAGACGCTCAAAGCACAATGCGGAGATCTGTTGAACACGTCGTACAGTGTACCGATACAATACGTCGCGCCGATCGCGGTTGCTCTCGTGTGGATGTTGCTCGAAAAGATGTTCTAATGGTTTCTCAATCCTGTATATAGTCTCGGCGACGGGACCTTCCCACGTTCTACAAGAATTCGGTCGGTTTTATATTTTTTCTTTTGTTTTATTATTATCTCTTGAGGAGAAAAAAAGAAGAAAAAAAAGAATTTAACCGTGTCCTCGCGATCCTTAAAGCACCGCGTTGGTCATTATCGTTGTCGCAATACGATTTTTTGTTTAATTTTTCTACTGTTCACGCGGAACCGAGCAATGTATATTGTATGTATATAAATGTATGTATATTTCCATTTAAAAGTTAAAAGCGTCGAGATGAATCACTGGTGGAGCTCACGTTATTTTATCCGCGTTCTAGTGTTTTGTGCTACGGCGAGAAAACCGGGAATACACAAATTTGCTGTCACACACGCGAGCGCAAGAAAATAACAAACACAGAATCAAACAGACTCTTTTACCAATTAATTATTATGTTTATTGATTATGCGGTTGATCAATAAGCGAGGGGGGCGAAGAAGCGTGAGAGTTTCATTGAATTTGGATTAAAACGAAGTATAGACAATACCACGTAAAATGTTCAATACGCTGCCAATTTCGATATCATATCTTCTTCGGACATACGACGTACTTCTTCCTTATCACGAAAAGCGAAAAAAGAAAAAAAAACAATGCACACCTTACGTATCTGTTCGTTGTATGATTATTTATAATATAGTTGATAGAATATAATAATGCGACGGAGCACGCGACTGTATATTCCGAACTTTCGAAAAGTCTCGGTAATATGCGATATTAAGAAGAAAAAAAATGTAACGAAGAAGACACGGGAGAACGATTGAGGAACGTCGGTTTCAGATAGTTAGAATCGATTCTCGTGTGCACAGTTAACTTTTCTAAGACGAGAGAACGCGAAGAGTGAGAGAGAATTTTCTTTTTTTTATTTCTACTTACAGTTAACACACTTTTTAAATAAATTCGTATTTATCTTAAAACAAAAGAAAAACGCTATTTAAATCGAGAATTAACAGCACCGTCTGAAGTCACCCATGCATCGATCTTGCGGGATTGGATCTTCTTCAAACACGTTTCGGATTATCATTAAAGCCGGTACACAAAAAAGAATAAAAAACACTTCTGCCCTTGCCAGACCTAATCGAATACCGGGCAGAAGTTCATCCTTATTCCTTGCATTCTATAAAACGAAAATTCTAAAGTAACCGTTAGTTGAAGAAGAATAAAAGAAAGAAATACACGGCCATTCGCACAACACGAAACGGCCTAGAACTGCGTTTCCGTACAGTTTTTCTATCACTTCTTTTTATACAAAATACGAATTAAAATTTACTGTATTTTCTTAACGATTCACTCGGTTCCGTAGAGTGCCATTGCGCAAAGTCGAAGACGATTAGCTTTGCGCGAAAAAAAAAGAGAGAACATCGTAGAGGAACGTATATGAGAAATAAAAGAAAAACTTGTGAATCACCAGAAAGAAAATGAAAAAAAAAATAAAAAAAATAATAGAGCAGATACACGCGCATGGGAGATAAACAGTTCAATTTTCCAAAAAGGTAATATCCAGCTTGCTGTACATTCGGGGCTGACTTCTTGGAAGATCGAAGCAATATATTAATTGTAGCCAACAAAGCTTGTACATAATATTGTTAATATAATCTTACTACCCGTGTAACAGTCATTATAAAAAAAAAGGAAATAAAATTAACTTAATTAAAACGCATTGATCGATACTTTTCATCCTCCCCCGCTGGCGTTCCCAAAGACAAGCGGAGTCCACGACCCGTATTATTTTTAATTTTAACGCCAGCCAAGACAGTAGCGTCGACTGCTGTCGGATCTACTTATGCACGGGTCGTGTCCTTGGCATTGCGCCACCTAATAAGAGGCTGATTCAACGATTTTCATCACACACACACCGTCACTCGTCTACGTCGCTAGAATCACGATAATTTACATTCACAAATACCAATGCACACTTGTTTACCGTGTGAATGAGGTTCTCTTTAGTCATGTAATGCAATGGATCACCATCGAAGGCTGCACAACAAAGCTTCAAGAGTTCGTCGTCGAAATAAAAAATAAGTTCAATTAAAAACGAATTTGAACAGATTTTTTACTTGCGGATAAATATATTCCTCATTTTTTAATTTCAGGCTCAACTGCATTCCTTCGATCGTCACAGCGGAAAATACGAGTTTTGGTAACGGCGACGGAAACAAGGAGATGTATTGATGAAGAGAAAATCGGAGGAGTTACCGAGCAACCGGAGCTCGAGAATGGCCGGAGGTTCGACCGCAAACGGCGATGCATCGCCAAGCAGAATATGCCGAGACTTTCTTCGGAATGTTTGTCACAGAGGCAAAAGATGCAAGTATCTTCACGAGCGCTCCGAAGACGATCCCGTTGAGGAATACACGTTTTGCCACGATTTTCAAAATGGAATGTGCCACTGGCCGGGCTGTAAATTTCTTCACTGCACAGAGAGCGAGGAAAAGCATTTCAGGGCGACTGGAGAACTGCCGGCGCATATCATTACTCGCCTGAAAAATAATTCTGAAAAACCAGAGTATCCAGTATGCAAGGACTTCATAAAGA
Source organism: Ephialtes manifestator (assembly GCA_963970395.1). Classification (NCBI taxonomy): domain Eukaryota; kingdom Metazoa; phylum Arthropoda; class Insecta; order Hymenoptera; family Ichneumonidae; genus Ephialtes; species Ephialtes manifestator. The sequence continues at coordinate 16,266,188 of OZ019975.1, forward strand.
GCAGCTGCCAGAGAGTCAACTGCAAGTTTCGTCATTACAAGAAGGAAGAGCCACCGCTTAATATTCCTGCACCGCCGCATCTCGCTCCGCCGAGACCTCAGCACAACATAAACGGTGCTAGTAACGGCGACAATCACAGATACGAGGAGGAGAGGAAGTGAGTATATCTTTCGTTATTCCAAGGCTTATTACTCATCCGCCAATTAGTGGCTGACTCTATGCGGGGTCCGAGCAACTCCACATTTGCTGGCCGACAAAAATGGACACCTCGTGACTGGAAATAGTTCTTTCTTTGTTAAATTGTCACAAATATTTACTATTGTTTTACAAATGTAGGTATCAGTGTATTACACATTTCTTCATTACTTTACTTTTTTTTTGTAAACGGATTTGATGAAAATGATTAAGGATATTACAATCACATATCCTAACAAAAAATGTATTCGATTGAAAAATGAGGACTTTGCAACATGACAAAAATCTTCAAAAATTTGACGTTATCGATTTTATTTTATAATTATAACATGCATTTTTAGTTATAGATAAATTCGGTTTAGAAAACATAGTTTTATAGACTTTTTGAGCCAACATATTTTTTTATCCGTATAAATTAATAAGATGTTTTTTGAGGTATAAAAAAATTAATTAATTAAAATAAACGGTTAAACAGTCGCGTATCTTGGATATTCTTTCGTATCATACAAAAGAACTTTCACAATTAAATTGATGAGTTCCTCGATTATTCTCTAGAATTACAATTTTGGAAAATTCTTTCAAAAAATCATGTTAAAAAAAACAGCAAAATTTATTTTATAAGAAAAAAATCGTCGAAAATTTCGTTTGTAAAATTTCAAAAAGTGTATTAAGTAGTATACTTCATTTAAACTTGTGTTCGTCAGAAAAAGTTGTGCGGCAATTTTGGCTTAATTAGAATTTACAGTTAATGTTTTTACATGGTATCGTTAATAACGTTGACGTTTCGTCGAATTTTTCATTCGCGTAAAATTCCAAATTCCCATCGCCGAAAACTTTTGGTTGGGAATGTATGTTTGATCCTTAATGACATGATATTTCAAAGTAGCCGGTGCCCTTTTTGCTAGAAAAAACGCGTGGTTGACGTTTTTTGAATAAGCATCTGTAAACAACGCTTTCAAAGTGTATAACAATATACCTACCGCAAAGAAATAATGCTTTAACATTAATGCCTTGAGGAATATCGACTACCCACTATCTTTATCCCGCGTGTTTATCTTTTTTTTCATCACGCGCTACTTCAACAGTGCAAAAATCTCTAGATGCAAGTACTTGCCTGTAAATAGACATGCACTTACGTAATACAATCCTCACTCCGGTGTAATGAGCGCGATATAGAAGTGACGTGTATAAACATATCCCACATTTACGTAAATATGTTACCTAAGCGTAACGAAGCTCGTGGGTACGTAAAGAGTAGATGAAAGTACGGTCTGTGCTATGCCAGACATACACTAGGAAGCTCCGCTCTGTAGCACACGAGAGAGTAACTCCTGGATGATTATTGATCTGCATGTTATTTCCGTCTCAGCTTCCACTGGCAGTTAGAAGATCAGCATCCCCTTGTAACCAGCAACGGGTACAACGCTTCACCGCATCCCGGCGATATTCTTGGTCCCCCTGAGCCCAAGCGTAGAATAGTATCGGGCGAGACGGTGCTGCACTTTGAGACTTCTCAACTCGTTGGACAGCACACAGCCCAACCGATCACTCCAGGATATTACTATCCGGTAATAGCCAGAAATGAGGCCAGAGCCATTGTTCTCGAAGATGAGAACTCACTACTCAGGAAGAAGATAGAGGAGCTGAAGAAACAGGTAGGTCAACCAACCAGGAAATTCTATATAAAGTTCTACAGATTTGACCCTTTCGGTTCCGTAAATAAGCACAGAAATTGCTTCAATATCAATAATTTTTAAGGTCATGCAACTCGCTCAAGCGTATATTTTTTTTCAATAATACACTGAAAAAAGAATGTCATTGATTCAATAAATCCATCGTTTGTGGGCTACCAAAAGAAGTATTTTTTAATTAACTCTAGTTCTTATTCGTTCAATCTCATTTAACATTGAAATAATAAAATAATATTTTGGTTGTTTTAGAGTTATTGTTTCGATCTCGTATGGAATTGGAGGAATTAGAATTAAAATTAAGTTGATAACGCTTGTTTTTGGCAACCCGCAAACGATGGATTTATTGAATCAATGACATTTTTTTTCAGTGTAGGTTTGTGGAAATGCCGTTGAATTTTCCTTGTCTTTACAACGTTCTGGTTGTAAAGACAATTCAAAAAGAAAAAATGTCGTTCGATTTTTTCCTTTGGTTGGCAATTTTTGTCGTTCTGAAAATTATATTTTAAAGAATTTCTTATGCCATGTGGTCGTTGCAATAAAAAAAAAAATTCATTGTATTTACATTTAAATCGATAAATCTATATCATTGATTCATATTTGTCGAATACTTGTCCTTTTCAAAAATGTCCTTGAATTTTTTTACGTTTTAGAAACGATTAGTTTTTTTTTCTGTAAATGCTTCTACATCCAAAAGAACTTAAAAACGTTTCTGTCAAAAAAGCAATTTTAACCAACATTTAGCAAAGATATATGCGCAAATAGGTTTTGCCAATCCGACAAATAAACGATCAAAAGTTCGATATATCGAGAAATAAAATGAGTACTTTTTTTTAAATTTCTCAGGTAAGCGATTTGACTGCCACCAATGAGTTTCTTCTCGATCAAAATGCTCAACTGAGGATGTCCGGAAAACGAACGACAAACGTGACTGCCGTTACCGTGCCTGCGGTGACCATCACCAACACAGTTCCTCCCTCGCAGGCGCCGACACCTCAACAAATGGTGAACGCTGCAGTAGCTGCGGGCACTTTACGCACCGTGACTGCAAGTGTTGCTACAGTTCCCGTTAGCATTGCCACTGTCACGCCTGTGTCAATAGCCGCTGTTTCGATGGCTCCGGTCTCCATACCGCCGCCGATAGTTACAATGGCTCAGCAAACTATTACCATGAGTGGATCGGGCCCTCAGCCGACAAACCAGCAGCTAAGCAATCAAGCCAATTCTCAACAAGCAGCCAATTTACCTCTTTCCATATCGGGCGCCACTGCACCGATGGTCTCCTATCCAATCATGACTCAAGAACTCAGGCCAGTTCTTCAATAATATACGTACGGGACGAGCAGTCGTATGCACGGGATATACGATCGAGCGATAAACTTTCCTTGCCGGAAGCAGGAGAGTCTATCGCGCTAAACCACGAGTACCTTAAGCGAATGATCTACTGAGAAATACACAAAGCACGCGTCATCTTTTGGTCAACAATATTTTTTGTAACCGATGGATCGGTTATGATCGATCGATGATCGGTGCTGCAAAACGAGAGGACGAACGTTTTGCTTCCTACGCCATTAGGCGAAACCTCGGAATGCATCGTGTTGGTACCAAAAGTTTGTCGAACTTTCTGCCAACGATTCCGATATTATTGTCTTGAGGTTCACTCGAATTTTCCGAAATATTTTCGGCGAGATTTACAATGAAATCGGCTTTTAAGCTGGCAATTCTATTATGTTGTAGCAATGGTTGTAAAAATAGCTGTGATGTCAGTCAGGAAGAATAAAAGTGTAGGAACATCAAACCTTGGTAAATAAGCTGACAGAAAGTTTGTGAATGACTTTAAAACCCAAGACAGTAATGATACGTTATCGAAAATCCTTTGCAGAAAGTTCCACGACTTTGACTATGAAAAACGTCGGCTCGTTACAATAGATTTTTAACGAGAGTACGGGTTTATTTTTCGCTGTTTATCTCAATGAGACGATGCTGCTTGCCCCGTCACTTCGTTTTCCACTCTTTAGTGGCAACCGCACGTTTCTACGCAATTTGTACATTATATCGCTTTTGTAATCGAATAATAGACGTGATAAATATTATTCGAATTTTACACGATAACAATTGTGTAAATTGAGAGTCATGGAGGATTGTTACTTGTGCTAATTGAACTGCGACGAATCTAAGGAACTTGATAATAATATATTCGGTTCCGAATGTGTTGGAAAAACACAACGGTTGTTAAGAAACGTGCGGTTGTCAATTTCAATAAAGATTCTTCGCTGAAATCGTTGTATCACGTATGCCTATAATATTCGCGTCCAGTGTAGCGATTGAAGGATAAGTAAGCAATTTCTGTAGAATTGAATAATGCTGTTGAACACTACAAGAGAGATAATTTACGATCTCGAGAGTCACGAATTCTGAATGCGTCAAAGAGTCGCATTTTTTCGGCTTTTACGAGGAATACAAGTAGAATAATGATTTGCCCAAACGAGGCATCGCATACTTAGATATTATATACTGTAAGTACAAACACGAAGGAAAGAAAAAAATTGTATATTAAGCACGGGACGTTCGGGAAGCCTATTTGTACGTAAAATCGTACGCATTGCTGTAAATAGTATTAAGTTGCCGACCGCCCAATGATTTCGGATATAAAGAATTTGTATAATTCCATTAACGATAAAATAATTTAACTATTCTTATACCATAGCAATATTTTCAAAATATAAAGTACTTATCGTGGTACTTTGAGTTGCTGCTGTTCAGGAAAACGAAGTTTCGAAAATGAAAGTTGTTAATGTTTATCGTTCGAGCGTCACTGCGTTAATTTCGCGAACTATGATCGAACGTTTACTTTTTTTTGGTTCTTTTTTGTATTAACTCATTTGCAAAATTTAAATGTAAGTATTAATTAAATACATACGTGTCTGGTTTGAAAGAAAAGTTTTAAGAGTGTATAACTGAATAGAAACTAATCGCCTATGAAGCATAAAAAATTAGTCTTAAGCTACCCACTTTATTCATTGTTCAGATAATTCCCTCTCGGGTTCTTTACATTTCGAAGTTACAAGAATAAAGTCCATTACCTTAAAAAAAAAACAAAAAAAAAAAAAAAACGGAGAACAAAAAAAAATCACGGCTTGTCATAAATGCATCCGTTACTCCTGAATAACACTGTAAAGCTGATGTTCCTCCGGAACGCGCAAACATTGGTGAGAAAAGATTAATTAGTCCCGAAATCCAAATTAATAGACTTGGCTGAATTTTTTTTATTCGCCGCTCGTGAGTCACCAAGTTTAACTTTCTGTACGATGAAAGAACGTAGATGTGAACTTAACGATGCGCAATTAATCGATTATTCGCGTTTATCCCGTCGAATCTAGAATTCTTCGCCCTTTGTGCTCGTAAAGAGCACAGAACTATTCGCCGTACCTATGAAAACGCAAGCGGACCGCAGAGTTTTTTTTCGAATGCGAATTGAACCGCGAAATCATTCTAACGACATCCGAAAGCGCTTTAGAGATTCAAATCTCCTCTACGCTGTAATTGGAAGTGATTTTGAGGATCTATTCCTCAGCCAATAAGCACCGGCTAACAAGACCGTACAACAGACACCAAGCAAGAAACGTAATCTCCAGTGATGCTTGGAGCATCTCAGCACATTTATAACTTTGATCGTTTGTTCTCTAGTGTCTTGTTCGGTACTGGAATTTTCGATAACGAAGTTTGCCATATCGGCTTTTTTCTCGAGTGGCATTTGTGCGGCGATTCGAAGCTTTGCTTTGGCCTCTGTGAATCCGCATCTTTCCATTAGGCGCTGCAGCTGCAGGTCCTCCTCACTGGAATGAAAATTTAATTATTCAAGAAAGTCTCGTGTAATTACTTCATTAGACAAAAAAATATTGCGATTGCAGATTAATATGAGCCCCACTTGCTTCTTTAATGCTGGTAACAACAGAGAAAGAAACTGTTTGTTTTTCTTTCCTTATGATCAGAGTTGTAAAACGCCATTAATTCATGAAATCTAGTTTACAGTACAGTGCGTTTTGTAATTATGATTTAATAATAATAATATGCAGTGATTATAAAATAGAGTGTAAACATTTTAGTAGTTGCAAAAATACTAATTTTCGCTTAAATATTAGAAGAAATAGGCGGAAAAATGGGAGAGATAATTAATGCATTACTTTCTTAATGCATTAATTATGTTTCTTCATTTTTTCAAAAAGATTACCATGAAATTTTATTACAAAATAATAATTTTTTCAGCTATTCGAAAGTTTAGTCGTTGTTTTATAATCGCTACATGTTATTATTATGAAATCATAATTATAGAGCTGATCATATCATCGTCTTTATTTCTATAAGTATTAGGCATTTACAACTCTGCTTATGATTATCAATAATTTTTTAATGAAAATCTAAAGATTTGGAATTGCTCTGGAAAATATCTTACTTTTTCAGCCGATTGTTCGTAAAATGTATTATCAACTCCGATTTTTATGTCTATAAAAAAAACCGTTTCACTTCATATTCCGAAACGTTTTTCTGAAGAACATGAATTGTTTGAGACTTTTTCAAATGAGATTTTAATAGTTTTCAAAAAAGTTATAGTTTATGCTAGAATTATCCAAGTACTTATTTCTAGAGAATCAAATATATTTCTGAGGAACTCATGTTTTTACTGATATACGCTAAACGTGAAGGGTACTAAAATTATACAGATAAAAAATTTATAAAAATTGCAGTTGAGTTCTCAAAAAAAAATTGTAAAATTTTTAAAAATATATTCAGGATACTGGAAAATCATTTGAAACACTAATTATACATTCTGGCAGTATTCGGTAAACATGGCTGAAGTTTTGAACAAACAGGGCAATCAAATGTAAAAATAATTAAATCCGTGATAAGCTATGAAACTGTTTTAGTTTTTCAGAGAAATCAGTATAAAACACAATTAGAAGTAAGATCAAGAAAAAATAATAATTTGGCCAGGGGAGTTAAGACATTTTGCTTCTTCATAGAGGAAGCTTTGTTTTCATGAAAAAAAAATTATCGAGATTTTTTTGTCAGGATACTTAGAATTATCCAAAACGTCCAGAAAAGTGATCTAAAAAAATGTCCGTGTGTGTGTGTGTGTGTGTGTGTGTGTGTATGTGTACAACTCCGAAAATTTGAACGCCGATAATTCGAGAACCGTTTTGTATATCGAGCTCAACATTGGCACACAAGTGTAACAGCAGACCCTCTTCAACTGTAGTAATTTTCGACAAAATGTGTGCGAACATTTCGATTTTATGCCGATTTGAATTTTTTGAAAAAAGGAGGTGCGCACTCTAACTTTCGTAAAATTTAGTCTATTTTGCTAAATAGTTGGTTATAAGAGCAGATGCACTCAATGTTGTTTGGTATGGAATTTGCCTCAAATCGGTAAAGTGGTTCAGATTTTATGGAATTTTTATGGAATTTTTATGGAAAAAAAATTGACATCGCTCTATTGTAACTTTTCCAAAACTTGAAATAGCGGGCTCAAATTTAGTATAAAAATGAAACAATATTCAGTCATTATATATGTATAATTTAGTGACAAATGGCATGAAATTTTTGATTTTATGGAATTTTGAACTATTTTTAAAAATATACGTTATCACATTTACTTTCAGAAACGCTCTAATAATAACGGAATAACGAAATAGAAAAAGCGAATTCACAACATGTATATTCATCTACTTAAAACAAGGATGCAAAGTAGAAACCTTGCACTTTGCTTCCTCATTATTTTTTGCTTTTTACAGAGCTTCCTCTATGAGGATGCCAAAATTGAATTATATACTTCCTCATAGAGGTAGCTTTGTAAAAAGCAGAAAATAATGAGGAAGCAATATACAAGGTTCTACTTTGCATACTTGTTTCTATTATTTCTAATGAAACTTATGCCATGTCAGAAGATTTCCAATTACTTTTAAGCAACAATTCAAAATATTGTGAGATTAAATGCCAATTTTAAAGAGCACATTTCATGCTCCTGCCATGATTGACAAACATGATTCTGCAGCTTACCATGTAACAACTATAATCTTGTGTAAGTAATTCAGCATATTGCCAGTTTCAAACAACAACGGCAGATCCATCACAATAAACGGGTGACCTTGAAGGAAGTATTTGAGTGCTTGCCAGCACATTCCTCTGTATATGTCAGGATGTGTAATAGCATTGAGCTTTTTCCTTTTCTCGACATCATTAAATATTAAGTCTCCGAGTTTGGTTCTGTCGAGATGGCCATTCTCTTGGAACACAACATCGCCAAATTCCTTTTTTATCTTTTTCCAAGCTGGCTTTCCAGGCTCTACAACTGTGAAAATTCAAAAACTCATTTTAACAATCATAAAAAAAAGGAAAATCATTTTATATGGTTTTTTGCGGTATTTCACGAATTCACAATAGCGTGACACACTAGTCTTTGCGTGACCAGACTGCTTGAAATAATTTTAAAAAATCATATTTGGAGTCAACTACTAACCTTGACGAGCTACGGTGTCTGCATCGATGACCGGTATACCATGTTCGCGAAAAATAGCCGAAACGCTGCTTTTACCAGTGGCAATGCCGCCGGTTAATCCTACGATGAACATCTTCTCATGTGCGTCGTTAACCGGGCCTTTAAAACAAAGTGATGGGTCAGCTGATCATCACTTTCAATCTTGCGATACCCCAACAATTTTTTTTTACAAGTACGAAGTCGACTATTGGCACTGGGAGTAACGTCAGAAAATTACCGTGACACCAATAATCGGAACATTTTGCCGTGAGTATAACGATAATATATGCGAAGTTTATTCCTATTGTTCGTAGTAGTCGTAGTATAGTTCACATTTCGAGTGACGTATGGAGTGGTCGCAGTGTTTTTGTTTCATTTCCCGGCATAGTCTTGTTCCGCGATTATCGATTGTCGTTCGACTCGCTTGCAACTTCACGTCGCTTGTTAACTTAGTGTTTATGCTTTGGGTTTATTGTAGTTGTTTTGCAGTAAACGCGTCAATTTTAGGTTAATTTATCTGTGACTACTCTGCTGAGATTTACGTGAATTCGTATTTGCTCAACACTTATTTTGTTGAGTTGCGAAGATAATCGTTTTATCGTGCGTCGTATCGGGCAGATTAATCAATCATGTCTATCGAAATCGAATCTGCCGAGTAAGTTTTGGCGAAAAGACAAAGTACTGAATGCTAACAAATTGAGTGTTGGGTTGTGATTTTAACCATTCAATGTTTTTGGTGTTTTTCAGTGTTATTCGATTGATACAGCAATATCTGAAGGAATCAAATCTCGTAAAAACGTTACAAACATTGCAGGTAGAATATATTTCATTTTATCATTATGGCCTTTTTTCATCATTTGTAACAACGTTTTTTGAGCATAACAGGAGGAAACTGGTGTTTCGTTAAACACAGTCGACAGTGTAGATGGATTTGTGGCTGACATTAATAATGGGCATTGGGATACAGTTCTCAAAGCCATTCAATCGCTCAAATTACCCGATAAAAAGCTTATTGATCTTTACGAACAGGTGAGATAGTTTGTGTCTAGCCTTGCATTTCTGCAATGATTGTACACAAGAGTTAATTGCCATTCAATGTACTAATTTTATGCCTATTTTACATCTGGAAGGTTGTTTTGGAGCTAATAGAGTTGAGAGAATTAGGAGCAGCTCGTTCTTTGTTGAGACAAACAGATCCTATGATTATGATGAAGCAACAGGAACCAGAGAGATATATACATTTAGGTAATAATATAGATAGCAACCAGCATTAAGCTATTTTTTTATAAAGAGCTTGAACAGAAAAAAATTATAACAGAAAATTAAGAGGTTGAAGCACTTTGCACCAGTGATGAGCAGTCATTCCATGAAAATGAATTCAAGATTCTTCTGGAAACAAATAACCATGATTATTATGCAAAACTTGAGATTTATATATTTCAACAATAATTAGGAACAATTCAGTTATATTATTTGAAGATTTAATACAATTCCTAATGTGCAGAGAATTTACTAGCACAATTTTTTTATTCAATATTTTTACATAACTCTACCACTATCAATATTTCTCTGTGTATAGATCCTGTGATATAAAGTGTTTTCTGCTACTGTTATTTATTGCACTGCAATCTACAGAAATGTTTACAAAAATTAAGCACTGACTTGAATTTTGTGAAGTGCTCCATTCTCTTTAAAATGTAATGGTACTTGAAAATCAATACTAGCTGTTACTTTTTAATTAAGTATTTGGTTGATCTTATAATCTAATCTAATTTGACAATGCAAAAATATCGTTAATCAATTGAAATGAATCCAACTCTAACAAGAATGCAGTTAAAACCAGGGATGGGCACATTCAAGTGAAAAAGTATTCAAATACACAATTTAAATACTGAATGATTTTTCACTCATTATTTATTTTCGCTCGAAATAATGAATGATTTTTCACTCATTATCTTTCCAAGTTCAAATAATGAGTGGTTTTTCATTTATTATCTTTTCAGGTATAAATAATGAGTGGTTTTCCCCTCATATTTTATTTCAAGTTTAAATAATGAACGGATTTCCATTCATCATTTAATCGCGAAATAAATTACGAGTGCTTTTCCACTCACAATTTATTTTGATTTTAGATATTGATTTTTTATCCACTCATCATTCATTTTGAGATTAAATGATAAGTGAAAAACCACTCATTATTTACTTCGAGTTTAAAAATAACGAGTGGTTTTCCCAAACAAGGAAAATGCTATTAATAATTAATTATTAAGTAATTATAATTTAATATTATTGATTATTCTTAATAAATTTTCAATTATTCATAGCAGTTTTTCTCATTCTGGTAACCCACTCGTTATTTAAATTCGAAATAAATAATGAGTGGTTTTGCACTCATCATTTACACTTGAAATGAATGATGAGTGGATAAAAAATCATTATTTAAACCAAAATGAATTGTGAGTGGAAAACTATTGATTATTTATATCTGAAAAGATAATGAATGAAAAACCACTCATAATTTGTACTCGGAAAAATAATGAGTGGAAATCCATACATTATTTTAAGTGAAAATAAATAATGAGTGGAAAAACATTCATTATTTTTTTTCTTTAAATATATTTTGCCCATTCTTGGTTAAAACTATGATGATGAAATGTAATGGTACTTGAAAATCATTACTGGATGTTACTTTTTAATTAAGAATTTAGTTAATCTTATAATCCATTTGACAATGCGAAAATATCGTTAATCTATTGAAATGAATTCAACCCTGACGAGAATGCGGTTAAAACTGTGATATTTTGATTCGATGTGCAGAAAATCTACTAGCGCGATCGTACTTTGATCCACGCGAGGCATACCCCGATGGCAGTACAAAAGAGAAAAGACGAGCCTATATCGCGAGCGCACTTGCGGGTGAAGTATCGGTCGTACCGTCGAGTCGTCTGCTTGCACTTTTGGGTCAAGCTCTTAAATGGCAGCAGCATCAAGGTCTGCTACCTCCAGGAACGACCATCGATTTGTTCCGAGGAAAAGCCGCGATACGAGATCAAGAGGATGAAAAATATCCGACACAACTATCAAAACAGATCAAATTTGGTCAAAAATCGCACGTTGAGTGTGCCAGATTTTCGCCGGACGGTCAATATCTTGTAACAGGCTCGGTAGATGGTTTCATCGAAGTGTGGAACTTTACGACTGGTAAAATACGAAAAGATTTGAAATATCAGGCACAGGACAATTTCATGATGATGGAACAAGCGGTATTATCGATGTCGTTCAGTCGCGACAGCGAGATGTTGGCTGGTGGCTCGCAAGACGGTAAAATAAAAGTTTGGCGCGTTCAAAGTGGACAATGCTTGAGACGATTCGAAAAGGGACATTCTAAAGGTGTTACTTGCCTGCAATTCAGTAGGGACAACAGCCAAATATTATCAGCCTCATTCGACACTACAGTCAGGTAATGTTTTGTTGACCGGGTCCTAAGGATACTTATACTCAAACAAGTTTTTTTTCTTCAATGTTTTCAAACTATAATTTAATAAAACTTTTGGTTCCGAATATACATCTTGCTTGCGTTCGATTTTGAAAATAATTAACGGTCAAGTCTTCGAAAATAATCAATTGTTCTGTCTTCGAAAATAATCAATTGTTCTGTCTTCGAAAATAATCAATTGTTCTGTCTTCGAAATTAATCAAACGAAAGTCTCGGCGTTATTTGTTTTCATTCTAATACTCCGGTGAACGCTTTTATTTTAGCACATTGACTAAGGCATGCATTTCTCCGATTCCTTTGTCGCATCTTTGATACAACCTTGCGTAACACTTTTTTCACGTTTTTCCTTACAGAATACACGGTCTGAAGTCCGGGAAGACCCTCAAAGAGTTCCGTGGTCATACGTCATTTGTTAACGAAGTAGTTTTTGCTCCCGATGGCCATCACATAATCAGGTATTTCCTCTTCATTTTATAAATATTCATCGATGACAATCAATTCAATTGATAATTAAAATGTTACATTATTTTTCATAATATCTCTCATTAAAGTACGGCTAATTCTTCTCACTGAGAAGAAAAAATTTCAATGTTAAATTGTTTTAAACAATAACTCCTCTTGCAGTGCTTCTTCGGACGGTACCGTCAAAGTATGGAGCTTGAAGACAACGGAATGTGTAGGTACCTACAAGTCTTTGGGTGCCGCCGATTTAACGGTCAACAGTATTCACCCACTTCCTCGAAATCCGGAGCACTTTGTCGTCTGCAACAGATCCAACACCGTAGTCATAATGAATATGCAGGGTCAGATCGTCAGATCATTTTCCAGTGGTAAGCGAGAGGGCGGTGATTTCGTATGTACAGTCGTGAGTCCACGCGGTGAATTCATTTACTGCGTCGGTGAGGATCTTGTACTCTACTGTTTTTCAACTTCATCGGGAAAATTGGAAAGAACTCTTAATGTAAGTGCATTTATTCTACAGTGCATGCATAATTTTTTAGCCGTTCCTATTTGCACCTATAGTCGCTGTAATGGAGAACTGAAAGAAGACGAAAAAAAACGGTAGCAATTGTCCGGCTACGCAAATTACTAACGCTCGTAAAAAGTACAATTTTGAGTGACCCAAGTATTTTCGCTACCATTGGGTGGTTGCAATATTTTATGAGGTTTCAAAAGTAGCGGAACTCCAAAGTTTTCAGCGGATCCGAAAGTTACATGTCTACAACTTTTTGCGAGGTTCTAAAATTTTATGTGAATTGCAAAGTCCTATAATGAACGCATAATTTATCGTAGATTCAAAAGTTACATTTGGATTTAAAAATTTCCATCAAGATTTTTATTGCGCTTGTAATATTCGTGATTGTACTAATTTTTCTTTCTTCTTGCGGATCTCCATCAGATACACTTTTAGTTGCAAGTAGTCACGTATCTACTTTTAATTATGACGTTTATTGTAATCTGGAATGTTTCTTGTCATCAGATTCATGAAAAAGACGTGATCGGCTTGGCCCACCATCCCCACCAGAATTTATTGTGTTCCTACAGCGAAGATGGTCTCCTCAAATTATGGAAACCTTAAATCACATCGTAGATCATTTTCAACTTATCTCCCACTCCCCTAATTTGTAATTACTTTAACCGTAACGTGAATGTGTATAAAAATAAACGCGCAATCAGTCATCACTACATGTAGTTATTTATCGATGTTCCAATGTTTTGTTATGCTACACTCGCTGTCGCTTTTTCAGAGTTGGCATTGATTGAATACAAAATGTAAAATAAAAACTTGACGTAATGAAATGTTATTTTTTCAATTGATATAAAATACATAAATATACTCTGACTTTTTCGATAACAGTAAAAGCAAGTAGTGAAATTCAGAATGTGCAACGATCTTCTCCCCGAGAACGTTAACACGTTCTTGGACGATGTTGAAACGGGACTCTGTTTTCCAATACTCCTGTTGATAGTTTTGTGTACCCTTCAATTTATCCTGTTACATACATTGGATATTACCTGCACTATCGTAACGGCAGCCAAAGCTGCAACTTCATCTTTAGACGAAGGAGATAAAGATAACGAGGAGAAAGAGGGTCTCGCAGTACCGGAAGGTTTCAAAAACTTGCCGAAAAAATTGAAAGGTTTATCAGTTCTCTAATCATTCCACCAACGATTTCACACTCGTAACTAGAGTTGTAAGCCACCATTAATTTCCACAACAAAAATGTGGTAAAATTATAGCCATCATTTTCATATAATAATATCTTACAGTACTTGTAAAAAAATGATCAAACTATGAAATAACTGTGAAAAAAAACTAAATTTAATCAAGTTTTGCGAATAATTTATGAGAAAAAAATAAAGTTTACGATTCTCTATTTATTTTTCAAAGCATCAAATATGCCCATACTTTTTCAAGATAATTTTCGTGGAATTGTATGAAATTTTACTTTTTTTAACGATTATTTAAAAATTTGCACACCTTTTTATAAATGTCAGGTAATTGTTTAATAAGAATAATCTTTAAAACAAATATACGATAAAAGTTTATCAGATGAAAGACGGAGGTTTGCAACCCTAAAACTTTCGAGCGAAAAATACATTAGTGATTTTATTGCATATAAATACGGTAATACGTTTATAACAGGGATGATCTCGAATATTGCCACGTGTATAGGCGGTTATCGATGAAACTGGGCTCTGGCGTATTACCGAAGACAAAATTTCCGTCCCACGAAAAATCTCTAACTTCGGAGGTGACAAACTACAAATGCCAAGAACTAAAATATCCTGTTCAGTGAAATGTAATTCATGAAATCAACCATCAATATTTTGTATAATTAAAAGTAAAAAAATTGAAAACGCCCAAAAACGTGTACTTGTATTTTTTAATAAAAACAACACGCTTTCACGCGGCCTCTCCTCTACAGTCCTTAAAACATTATATAGATACATTTTCGAATGCGATTCGATACATTAATTAATCAATACATGTATTGTTTCACGTAACATTGTCAGTGATACTTGAATAACTTGATCCAGATAACGGAGTATCATTATCGTTGAGAGATCAAGTCTATAACGATAATTAATTTCATACGAATGTAATACACTTATAGTTTTTATAGATTTGTGATAGAACCTGTGACTTGCAGAGCATTATTAGGATATTCGCCTTTCGACGAAGCTCCTCAACGCGAATAACTGGCTGATGATAAGTGCAGGAGTAACGAATGGTAATTGTAGAATGTTAATGCATTTGCCAAATAGCAAATTAAGGTACTTAGCAGCACTATGTACACTGCCAATGAGTGTTACGTTTTAAAAATCCTTTTTACAGATTTGTATACATTAATCGATAATAATGATTATCTGTACTACAGCGTATACGTCTTGGCATAGAAAATACGGCAACAAAGATTTATTATTAAAAATATCCACTGATTTATCTTATGGAGCAACATCTACTTCGGAGCTTAAAAATGATTGAGACACGGTCTTTCTTTTCTGATATACAGTTTAAAGTAAATGCATTTTTTACTCAAGTTATATTCACCCTGAAAAAATCATTGAAAAATATGTAAGACTTTTCGACCGTGAACTTTTTGTCTGAATAGGCCGTCTACGAATTTTTAAATCCATATGGATTATTCTATTAGTTAACAAAACACGAGGCACCGACGATCCCATTTTTTAAATATTGATTTGGATTTTTAAAAAATATGTATCGAGCCCTTAACTGTGAAGTGTAAGAAATACATTCAAATACTCAGAAGCTTATCTGATAGCTACGTCAGCGAGCTCACGCTTTAAGACGACCTCCCGGCACTATCAAAGTGCGCTAGGTTTTATCACTGACGCATTCTTACACGTTATGGATGCAAGGATCCAAAACATTTAGACCCTGCGTCACTCCATCATAAATTCTACGTTCTTCATGTTCTAAAGCCAGTACTGAAAAGTTTACTCTCAACTTCAACATTCAATAGATTCACTTAGCACAAATATCAAATTCATCATCATTATTCTGTACGTCAGATATAATCACGGAAAAATTTATTGAAAGAGATTGTCGATCGTTAACAACTGGTATATTCTGATTGCTTGAATAACCTGTTTGGTTTTTTTTAAACGTACAGTGAAAGTCATCAACGCCGATCGCAACGAAAAAAATCTGCGCGAAAAAAAAATCTTGAAAAGGTCTTTTCTTTTCTTTTTAGGAATTTATTTTTTTTAACGCCCACAATGTACGTATATTTGCATAATAAATGCGCCTCATTTACACCGACGGTTTCTCAGAAAATAACATCCTGAATTTCGAGTTGTTTTTAAACCTCGGAATAGATGTAGCCTCTTAATTAAAAAAAAAAAGAAAAGATTTCCCGATGAACAATCTTTTAATAATAGTGCTAGTGAAAACTAGTAAATTCAGAGATACGAATTCCGGAAATAAAAATATGAAATTCTATATTTTTCAGACAAGGATTTATCTTATTTGGGTTTTAAATTAATTTACAAAAAATCATTGAAAAACCAGTACCATTCTCATAGCTGAAAAACGCTCTTTATCTTTCCTATAATGGTTTATTAAAACGTCACACTGTAGTGCAGACCACAACTTCATTATCCTCGATTTATTATTATTAATTTATGGAATTTGTTATTTATTGATTACTCATTTGACTAGTGCATAATGCTGTAACTACCTTATGGAGGCAAAGCGAGTGTATTTTAGTGCCTTGACAATGCGTGTTTATGAATTTGATTCGCGCTTCCTATTAAGTACGCGTGAGAGTTTTGACGGCGGGAGTGTGATCAGAGAAAAAAAAATAATAATGATAGAAACGACGGTTGGTGCGTTAGTTAGAATAAATCTAGAGTCGATATTGTTGTCGAAGAAATGTTTCATTGACGCCGAGGTTGAAGGTCAAGGAAGGCGCTGATTGATTTAGGAACGGCCAGGTCGATCCGAACGTCACATAAATACGTTCTCGAGGGTACTCGAGTGATTTTTTCGTGTCGGCGTTGCGGTACATGTGCCAACGAGAGGAGCTTGATCCTCAAAGGTTACGACCTTTTCACCGCGAGTTCGCGTCGTACTTGTTTGCTGCTGAGATGCTGATGGGATTCCTATAGTTACAGCGCCCGTTGATGCTGCGATAGAATTAGCCGTTGGCAGTGCCTGTGACAATGTCGAGCTTTTATCGAGGGCAACTTTGATGAGAGACGGTGCAATCGCTGTGTCCTGTATCGTCGCAGCAGCCAAGTTAAATTCGCTTATGCTTCTCGGTACAAAATATTCAAAGTGTTCGACTCCTCCGCTCTGATCGTCGGTTATGGATTGTTGGCCATTTTGATCGTACTGATAACGATGATGTTGATGCTGATGATGATGTTGATAAGCCAGCAATTCTTGTTGCGACTGTTGATGGTGCGGATGATGATGATGATGATGAAAATGATCCTGAAGATGGTGATGCTGGTGATACTGTAGTTGCTTCTTGCGGGGCAATGAATGACGTCCGGGTGATGAAAATTTCATTGAATCGGTGGTGGTAGTCGCACTGATAGTGGTTGTTGTGGTGGTGGTAGACGTTGTCGTCGAAGGTGAACGGTGCTGTTGGAACGCCAGGAGCTTCCCGTCCGCGGGACTCCTGGGAGGATTTTGTCAGGAGGCCGAGACAAGCGACATCGCAATCGTCTCATTGCCGTTCTCGTGCTCGTGGCCGTGATCGTCATCACGATTGTGACTGTGCTCGAGTTCACGCTCGTGTACGTGACCTGGCGTTAATCTCGAATCGTCAATAATATTTCCACAATTGAGACCAATGAAATCCCTCTCGGTATCGTTCAGATCCGATTTGATACCTGCCGAATTGAAAATCAATTATAATCAGTTATAAACTTGAAAATTGAAAATAATACAAAAATATATCTGATAAATTCTACATTCTGCAAGTATTCAGTAAAACTGGCTAAAAAATTCAGAAAATTTGAAAAAAATCCATATTCAAATTTCAAAGAAATCCATATTAACATTTCAAAGAAATTCATATTAAAATTTCAAAGAAATTTATATTAAAATTTCAAAGAAATTCATATTAAAATTTCAAAGAAATTCATATTAAAATTTCAAAGAAATTCATATTAAAATTTCAAAGAAATTCATATTAAAATTTCAAAGGAATTCGTATTAAAATTTCAAAGAAATCCATATTAACATTTCAAAGAAATTCATATTAAAATTTAAAAGAAATTCATATTAAAATTTCAAAGAAATTCATATTAAAATTTCAAAGAAATTCATATTAAAATTTCAAAGAAATTCATATTAAAATTTCAAAGAAATTCAAATGAAAATTTCAAAAAATTTCAAATAAATTGTGAAAATCTTTAAAACGGTCCGATTGTAATTTTCCAGATAAACTGGCAAAAATATTGTCACCAGAGCGGGTTAAAAAAAATAAAAAATTTTGGAATACAAATGAATGTTTACCGGTTGGAGGCGCATTGATGATTCGGCCGGCGGTAGAATTCGAGATTGGTGACATTCCGCAAGTTCGTCCAAAAACTCTAACGACACGGACGACTTCGTCTTGCATTAGATTAAAACACATAGCTATTAGTCCCATGCCAGCAAGGATGTAGAGTGAACAGGCGCAGAGACTGAGTTCCTCGAAAATATGAGTCGGCGTATTTCCGCCAGTCGGCACCAAATCGCCAAAGCCGATAGTACCGAGACTCGTGAAGCAAAAATAACTGCCCTCGAGAAGAGTCCATCCCTCGAGTCGATTAAACATAAGCGCGCCGCAACATATGTACAAAAGAATTATTACTAGACTGACGCTAATAGGTATTCTAACGAGACAAACTGATTCTCCTGCATAGCCACCGGAGATTCCTCCCAAAGATGACATCTGAGAACACGGATAAAACTGGTGATGGTGATCGTTGCGATTACTGCTCGCTCTCGGTCTCTTCCCTCCCCTCGCAATATTATTAACGTCCTGTACCACAAAAAAGAACGATCAGTATCAACGCAATCTAGTTATTTGCAAAATGTAATTGTAGATTACGAAAGGCTTTCAGATAAGTCAGAGTTAACAATTTATTCGAATAACGAAAATTGCTTCCCGAAAGTGGAAGTTTGTTTTCGTGATAAGAGAATTCCGAGATAAATAAGTGCATATAAGTGAATTTTAAAGGACAAATGATATTAAATTCGAAATGGATATACATAGAGCTACCATTTTTCAAGCTCTTGAAATTATCGAAATATTTAGGATTCCACTCTAATTCACATCAAGATCAACTCAAATTTTCTACAGAAACGAACTAATATTGACAGAGGCTTAGATATTAATGTTGTTGAAAATTGGTAGAGTTTTGTATTTGTAGAAATTTAAATTTTGAAAATGTTTTAACCGTTTATGCACTTAAAACATTTTGCATAGCGAGTTGAAATTTAATATGCAAGTGGAGCAGAAACTTTCCGTACATGAAAAATTTCCCATTCATTATTAATTATAACTAATTTGACTTTCAAAAGGCCAAAATCGAAGAGGAAGCAATATGCAAATTTTGACTGCACCATTTTAACTGCATATTATAAATTGATAAATATCGCACAATAGTCAATTTATTGCAGCTAGTAAATCATTTGCAAATACGTGGAATCGAATAAAAATTTGAAACTTTGAGGCCCCTAAATCAAAAGATATCTTCCGAAGACTGACCGTATTAGAGACTGGTGCGTGAAGTAGACCCTCGCTGCCGCAATCAAGGAACATCCCA
Source organism: Ephialtes manifestator (assembly GCA_963970395.1). Taxonomy (NCBI): domain Eukaryota; kingdom Metazoa; phylum Arthropoda; class Insecta; order Hymenoptera; family Ichneumonidae; genus Ephialtes; species Ephialtes manifestator. The sequence continues at coordinate 16,285,896 of OZ019975.1, forward strand.
CTTCCGGTTGATTGTAATCCAAGTTCATCGCATGAATTAGATTTGCTCGAGTAAAAATGTCCAGCGGTGGCGAGCTTTGTTTCGATATGATTGTCATAACGATGATAGCTCGTTTTCCCAATAATTCCTGGCACAGCAGACCCCGATGTCGGGGAGGACTGCCGACCCCGAGCGTCTCGCCGATCTCGCCTTTTTCCGCATTCCACGCGACCACAAACTCGACTGTACAATCTTCGAAAAGACCGCGCGAGCACATCTCCTACGGTGCTTAGATATACCAACATCAATGGTATGCCAGCCAAAGCGTAGACTATCGTGATCAACCGTCCCCATACGGTACGTGGAGAAGTACTTCCACAGCCTGCTAACAGATATGGAGGAAGAGAGAGAGAGAGGGAGAACCGGCGACGATATTTGCCACGATCTGGTTTACAAACATAGGCGCTAAAGGCGAACAAAACAGGCACATCAAAATCTCGGATAAAATCATAAAGGTTACTAAATAATCAAGCAAAGTAGCATTCTCAAAAACGTTATCACAAGAGTACTAATGTTCGTCGGTAATTCTACTTATTGGAATGAATTTTTTGTTCATATTCTAATAACAATAAAAATTATTATTATACGGATATGAAAATTTTTATTAAAATTTTTGGAAGAGTTTTTAGTTTAAGTATGTCAAACATTTTGAGGATTTTGGCGTATTTAATTTACCTCAGACAAATTAAAGCTACGTTTTTCTTTTCGACATTAATTTTTGCCTACTGAATGTGTTTTTTTAAAAATTGATATTGAATAATTTAATTCGAAATTAAGTCTAGTTTTTGCGCTAGTCAGCACAAATATCGCTCTTGGCTTACGAGATATTCCACAAAAACATATATCTCTTTCTTAGTCCTCCGGCCGGAAATTCTGACGTCGTACTGAAATAGTATATTACGATACGAGTGCGATCAAACTTTTTCAGAAAAAGTTTCTCGCACGAGTTTCGTATACAACTTTATGCCACTAGTGCGAGAAGGGCGATTTCTCGCACGCGAAGCGTGTGAGAAGTACGCATTTCTCGCACGGAGTGGCATAAAGTTTTGTTCAACATTGACGAGAACTTTTTTTTCTCTCCTTACGGTTGTACTATTTCACTGGATATTACGCCTTTTAATTTACAACCAACCCAAAATGAATTAAAAAATGATAGATTGATGCGTTTAAATAACGTCTTTAGTTTATTCCATGAGCATTTTTCCGATAACTTCGTTGAAAATTCGACCCAGGAATGGAAAAATAGTACGAATGGAAATGAGGTCTTACCAATGGTCGTTATGAGGGTGAGAGAGTACAGAAAACTGCTGCCAAAGGTCCAACGTCGTTGTCCTTTAACCAACGAACCTTTCTCGCCGGGACCTCGGCGATCGTGATTGCGTCTGGTGGAAGAGCCACTTGCACGTTGTACCGCGGTTGTCCCGTAGATCGAATGGCCCGATCGGCTTGCACGATCGAGGCTGTGCTGGGCCATTTTCTCTTGAAAATCTAGTACCTCACGTTCCGCGAGTCGTGTCCAATTTTCTTTGTAAAGGACATTAAGATCCTCGGTTATGATCCACAGTCTCTCGACGGTATATGCTCGTAGTTGTCTCGTTGAAGAATCCTCGAGCTCTAGCTCATGGTGGCTCGCCTGTAGCAAGCTCGGAGGAGGCGACGAAGTAGTTTCGGATGATGAGGAAGACGAGAAAGATACGCTTGAAGAACCATTGGCATCGATTACTTTACCGCCCCCAGTTCCCCCGATAGTACCGCTGTTACTCGACAATTCAGTTTTTGTTATTGTTCCTGGAGTAATTCCGACATTCGCGACAGAAACCTCGTTCGGTGTTTCCTGCAAGCGTTGTTAATTTAAGTTTCCACAAAAACGAAAAAATTCATACAATTTACTTTTAAAGTATTGGTCGGTACAGTCTGGTGAAATGCTCATTATAAATTAATCACTCTGTACAAACATTCAAAAACCAATTAGGGATATTACAGCAGCAGTTGGTGCGGTTTATACAAAATGAGTTATAAATGTTAAATACACAACAGACCAGCACCTCTGGTGGAAATATATTTTTCTGAAAAACTCTGAATTGCTGCTCCGAAAATCTCGGATATTTTTAATGCTCGAAAAACCGAATATTTTGCCAAATGTTGTATTTCCTATTATTTAAATCGTAGTAACTTTTGACACACCCATAAGCGTGTTGCTTTTACATGGTAACGAGATTTGTACTTTAGGCCACACTCATTTCACTTTATATTCTTAAACTTTTTAAAAATTCTGTTATTCTGGTTTTCTCTGGTATATCCCAACCATGTCATCCAAATACTCTCATCAGAAAAGGTTGACCTTTTTTGGTCCCAAGTTTATGCAGATCCTTTAAAACATAGTAAAAAAAATGTCGAAATTATAAGTGGCTTGTTCATATTTCCAAACAATCGATCCAACACTGTTAAAAATATCTGAAGTAAAATTACTATACATGTGCAGGAAGTTCTTTTACAGAAACGGTCATATAAATTTACTTCACGAGTACAACATAAAATTGATGTACATTTCTGCTAAATTCGTTACAAAAGTCATATTAATTTATGTACAGTATATCGAAATTGATATAGTCTGCAAATCATCACAAGAGTCGCGTTTTTACTATAAATTAACTTCAATTTTACAACACGCAAATTGAATTTTCATTTTCGAAATCTCATTTCGAATTCTTTTAATCATTGATCAGTCAATATAGGAAAAAAATTAGTTCGAAAGTGGGTAGTCCTCTTCGGAAAATAATAACTTGAAGAAAAAAACATGTACACATTTTTAGGTGCAATTCGAAAAATTTGTAAGTTTTTATTTTGAAAGTACTTTAAAATCTAGAATTTTGGCTTTTCACAAGTCATGATACCGTTTAGGACTGCCGATATATCACGGATTAAAAAATAATAATGATAATAGCATTATCTCATGAATGGATCCACTCAAGATCTCAAAATTTAATACTTTTTTTTGTTAGTATCTATCACGGAATCCCAGAATTTTCTGAACACTTTAAAATTCGAGTGGCTGAATTGGTGCGGAATGCTTCATATTCAATTACTAAACAGTATATGAATTCTCTAAATATTTCTTACAGTGAATGAATATATGAAAAAAAAATAAAAATATCCTATTTCGAATATCATATTAGAAGAAAACTAAATGATCCTGCTGGTCCTAATGATTTCACGAGACTGTATAATGTCGACGAGGAGGCTCTAATAACTTCTGAAGACAACGAACCGTCTGTTTGAATCCACCCTCGAGAGCCATGAAGGCAAAAGCGCCGAGGAGCGTGTAGGCAAAAACGAGTAAACAAACGCCGAGACTAGCGAGAAGTCCAGGGCTCTTGACGGACGTTGTCGTGCTACAACTGCAGCAGCAACAGAGCAACTCGGCACCTCTGATGGTCGTCGATATCCTGAGTGAACGTTCGGAATTGCCGGTGGCCATCGTCGTGGTTGCAACTTGAGACATCCGGCCAGGGCAACATCTCGGTGCTCTCTGATAATAATCACCAGCGTTTATTTGCATCATCGCAACTTAACGGTTTTACGATTTTTCTCGTTTTTCCGATTCTGCCGTCGCCGTCGCCGCGGTAGCAATTGCACCGAGCGTCCTACCGTCACCGAACGGTTCGCGCCGACATCCATCGGTAGCCCAAGCCGATCCCCTGCAAATAACATTGCAATTTCAATGAAATCTTCGACCCAAAAAATATGCATGCAGGAACATCACATTTTTTACTGTGGCATCTAAATATTAAGTATTGGATCTAAGTATTGAAAGCAATAGCCGAAAATTTGCTCTTGTAACTAATAATTGATAGTACCAGCTGCAAATTGGTTTTCGCCGATAAACATTTACTTTTGAAATTAACAGTAAATAGCATCATCTACAAATTGGTAGTAAACATCCGAAAAAAGATTACTTGTAGCAGCTAAATATTGGCATCAACAATTAAACATTCTTAAACGGCTTTGGTTTCTGAAAATTATGTTATTCCAGTTAAAATTATCATTGTGGGAGTTAAAAAAAATTGCCATTTTAGCAAAAAATGTGTTGTAGCTGGCAAAAAATTTTGCGATGAAAGTAAACAATTTTCAATCACTCGGTGATAATATTCCGTGCATTATATTCAATAGACACATCTATCTCGCGTTAAGTATGTACAATACAAGGTTAAAGCTGCAGGTGAAAGGTCAGAGAAAGGGAGAAAAGGAAGAAGAGAGACATAATGCGCTACAGCGAAATATACGTGCTTTCCAGCATGCATTCGACGTGAGATAACACACGAGTCTATCGACTGGAAACTAGACACCCACATAGAAACTTGAAAACCGATCACAGCCACAGTCGTGGGTACACGAGAGTAGTATAGCAAGAGCCGAGAGTGAAGCCAACAAAACAGGCCGGTGGCTGCGAATAGGCACAGGCAGGGTAGCCTCGATACGACGCCGGGCTGCAATCGATAGTGTCATAGCATTGCGCGCTCGCCGAATTTGCACCGGTTTGTCCGGCTGCTGTACCTACGTATATAGCCGGTGATAACGTCAACGAAAGCGGCACTGACAAAGCAAACGGCAACGAAAAAGCGATATCTCAGCAAAAGGTAACAGCTTCGTTTTATCGCATCTGTTCGATCCCCAAGAGCCTAGGGGTTCGTTCAAACCCGATCTAAACAGGCAATCTCAATAGTGTTTTGATAAGCTCGGGGTAAGATCCTGAAAAAAAGCCCTCCCCGTGAAGTTATTAATTTAGTGTATCACAAACTATCCACCAAACGCGAACTAAGCAAAATACAACACGTGTTGCATCGTCTGATATTATTATCTGCCAGATTTGAGAAAAACATATTTATTTTTTTGCAACATCAAAATCTTCAAGAAGTTGCACTTGGAAAAACCGACTTAAGGTTAGCAGTTATGCTGTAAACAGTTGGCAAACCAGGATATTTACATGTGCCAGCTAATATATAGGTAGAATTCCCAATGCTGACTTACCACGATTCGATGCAGCTCTAACGGCAACGGCTGTACTCTCTACGATTTTCGAGGCATCTCAAAACACCCGAGGGACACGCACGAGCTCGTACCGACGAGAGGTTCTCTGTACTAAACACCGAATTATTGTCGACGAACAATAGAGCAGAAAGCGAAGCAAAAAGCTGAATGACAACAAAGTACCGGCAAAGGTTAAGAGCCAGCGGCGTGATGAACGTGCAGCGACGATGCGTCTAGATGAGTTCGCTCCGTGCGACTAGTGCGAAACACGACACGAGTGTTGACTCGTTGCTCTTGATCTTCCGGACTCTAACCCATGGCGATTACCTTCCGCGCATCCCTGACAATTACAACTGCGCGCTGCACTCTACTTAGTTTACGTATGTTTATGTGTATATATATACATATACGTTCGTCCTGCGACTACTTCTTGTTCTGCATATATTCAAGGGAATCCGTTGTGCACTTGACGACGACTGCGCCCACAGCGTGTTGCTCGTTGCAGTTTCCGTAATCCATCAATTTCCAAGTACGACGCGATAATCCAAAAGCTGTTAGTTAATTTATGTTTACATCTGTCGGTTAAGTGCAGCGATATGGATTTTGAATTTATCGTTCTGTCATCGCTTCAATCCTGAGAATTAACGGCTTGGATGATGATAATAAACAGACTCGTGGTATTTCCAACGCACATTTACTGGACCGAAATTGTGTCGGAATGGGAGATAAAGATGCACAGGCTGTAAACGATGTATCCTCACATCGAGTGGATTAAGCACAATGTCTCTATCATTTTTCACATCGAGAAATTGAAGGTTGTTTGGCGAGATGAGAGAACACAGCGCGGAGATTCTAGCGCTGCTTTTTCTCCCACAATGTGGGCTAGTCTGAGTGCTGCTCTGTGATGTTTTGCGCGAAATAAAGCCGTGATGATAAACGATGCTGCTTTACGGCGTGTATAGACGGTTATATGGTGTATTTATATATCACGTACGGTCGCAGAAGCCTTGATTACGAGGGCGTCGACGATGTATAGATATCGAATGCACGCGCGATATAGTGTGAGACGATATCGGGATCGTCGAGTAACTCGAGCCGCGGTTGTGTAGCCCCCGTAGCCACGTAGATTTTCGCGCAGGTCACGCAGGCTCTCTGTGAGACGAAAAAGAGTGAAAGCTCAACCCCTCGCGCAGAATCGAGCCGACGGGCTCACTCCAACGAAAGACGACGCATGAGCAACCCGCATATACGTAGTAATATATTCTATATACATTCTACATACTCTTCTCAACGGCTCTCTCTCGGGACTTGCTTAGCTGACCACCTTGTTGAAAACGTCCGATAGACATGCACAGAATCCACATGGATCCGCAATTATCAGAGCTTTTCAACAGGGTGCCTGGGAAAATTTATAGCTGCTCCAGGAAACCCAGATAAAACGTGTTGTGTTGCGGCAATATAACATGAGATTATTGTATGTAACTGGCAGGTTATAGAGGCTCGCTCGCTTCGCGTACTTGAGGGTGGTTTAATTTATAGTTGGGTTATGAAATTAAAGAATAAATTGGACTTGGATGGGGCGTTTAAGGAGACTCAGAATAATGAAAACTTGAGGCGGGGTTTATGGGAGAACTTGAAATTATTGAAGCTTGAGGCGGAATTCTTATAGGCGGACTTGGAATAATTCAAGCTTGAGGTGGGGCTTATAGGAGTACGTAGAATAATCCAAGCTTGAGGCAGGTGTTATGGAAGGACTTGAAATAATCCTAGCTTGATGCGGACCTTATGGGAGGTTTTAGAATAATCTAAGCTTGAGGCGGTTCTTATGGGAGGTATTACAATAATCCAAGCTTAAGGCGGGGCTTATGGGAGGTCTTAGAATAATCCAAGCTTGAGGCAGGTCTTATGAAGGACTTAGAGTAATCCAAGCTTAAGGCAGGTCTTATGGGAGGACTTGGAATAATCCAAGCTTGATATGGAACTTATGAAAAGTTTTAGAATAATCTAAGCTTGAGGCGGGTCTTATAGAAAGACTTAGACTAATCCAAGCTAGAGACGGGGCTTATGAGAGGACTTCGAATAATTCAAGCTTGTAGCGGGGTTTATGGGAGGACTTGGAATAATCCAAGCTTGATGCGGTACTTATAGGAGGTCTCAGAATAATCTAAACTTGATGCGGGGCTTATAGGAGGTCTTAGAATAATCCAAGCTTGAGGCGGGGCTTATGAGAAGACTTAGAATAATCCAAGCTTGAGGCAGGTCTTATAGAAGAACTTAGAATAATGCAAGCCAGAAACGAGGCTTATGAGAGGACTTCGAATAATCCAAGCTTAAGGCGGGTCTTATGGGAGGATTTGGAATAATCCAAGCTTGGGATGCGTCTTATAGAATGACTTGTAGTAATCTAAGCTTGAGGCGGGTCTTATAGAAAGACTTAGAATAATCCAAGCTAGGGATGGGGCTTATGAGAGGACTTCGAATAATTCAAGCTTGTGGCGGGGCTTATGGGAGGACTTGGAATAATCCAAGCTTGATGCGATACTTATAGGAGGTTTCAGAATAATCTAAGCTTGAGGCGGGGCTTATAGGAGGTCTTAGAATAATTCAAGCTTGAGGCGGGTTTTATGGGAGGACTTGGAATAATCCAAGTTTGAGGCGGAGCTTACGGGAGGATTTGGAATAATCCAAGTTTGAGGAGGGTCTTATAGAAGGACTTGTAGTAATCTAAGCTTGAGGCGGATCTTATGGGGGGACTTGGAATAATCCAAGTTTGACACGGAACTTATGGAAGGTTTTAGAATAAACTAGCCTTGAGGCGGGTCTTATAGAAAGACTTAGAATAATCCAAGCTAGAGACGGGGCTTATGAGAGGACTTCGAATAATTCAAGCTTGTAGCGGGGCTTATGGGAGGACTTGGAATAATCTAAGCTTGAGGCGGGGCTTATGGAAGGTCTTTGAATAATCCAAACTTGAGGCGGGGCTTATGGGAGGTCTTTGAATAATTCACCTTGAGGCGGGGCTTATGGGAGGTCTTTGAATAATCCAAACTTGAGGCGGAGCTTATGGGAAGATTTAGAATAATCCAAGCTTGAAGCGAGGCTTGTGGGACGACTTACAATAAGCCGAATGGGACTAATGATTTTTCGTAGTCCCTTTATCAGATCGCTCCCCAGACATTAATTTTTCTAGTCCCCTATCAGGACCCTCTGTAGGGCTTGATTTCCCTAAGTCTATCTATGAGATCTCTCCTCAGATACTGATTTTTTTGTGCCCCTATGACGCTCATCCACATTGCTTCACTGAACCTCATACTCATACAAGGTAGTAAACTAAGTCTAAAGTAAAGTACATTTGCTTGCTTTACAACATCGATCAACATCATCAAAAGGATTAAAACAGCATTATACTTTATTCAGTTAATTATAATTAAAATAAATTTAAATACAAATTCCAAATGTTATATTCAGTAAAAATTTGGTTACAATTTCTTGTCCTATAAGATTCACTGCTACTATACATCAAGCACTACAGCATAACGTGCAGGTGACAAATATAAATGCTTGACTAGTCCAATGTTCTATGAAAGTGTATGAGTGCGAAATTAATAAATTATTAATAAACAAGATTAATGAATTATGTAAAATGTAAAGAACAAGGACTTACCAAGGGCTGAGGAGACAGCCGGTTTTTTAAAATGAAGTCGAGGAAGAAGAAGAGAAGGAATCATGTAGTAGTAGTAATAGTAGTAGAAGAAGCAGTAGAAAAAGATGATGATGATGGCGATAATCAGGGATGGTGATGGACGTTGGAGGTCCTCGCAACTCAACGGTTACAGCCCAATACATGCTTTACCGAACGCGTGAGTGTATGAATCTTGGCGACGACTTCCTCTTGCATCAAGTTGAAGCACATGGCTATGAGAGCCATACCTGCGAAAGAAACCGCGACGAAAAGAGAGAGGGAAGAGCTGATAATCCGACAAATAATTTTGTTTGGTACGAATAATATTATTGGTAAATAAAACAGTTCTTTTAAATGCAGCAGCGTCATAAGCATTGGCTTGTCATTTGAATATATTATTTAAAAAATAATTGTTATTAGTTATACCATATTTAAAAAATGGCTGAGAATTATTTGAAACTACAATATCAGGCATGTTAACTGTAGAAAGTTTTCCTTCTTTTTCTAATATCCATCAACGAAAAGCGCATTTTGGAGGCCTATTCGCTTTCTTTGATACGTTTATTTGGTTTTTTTTAAAGCTTTTTTTATGAGGAATAAAAAAAAATTTCTTCATTTAAGCTCGAAATTGTCCGTGAAAAAAGAACCATTATCTTAGATCAATTAGGCTCTGCATTTTTAGGTAAAATATAGGGGAGATGGGGGCAAAACGGGCATCGAGACTGAAAATGACAATTGGGGGCAAAACGGGCATCGTTTCAACTTTTTCGGACACGACTTTTTTCAATTTCCTGACATTTCTTATTTGAAAATTTTGGAAAATAATTGGTGATGTCAATGAAACAGGCAGGGAGGCAAAACAGGCATCCCGGATAAATATAAATATCGGAGTCAAAATTGGCACCAAATCATAAAATGAGAATTTCGTTCTAATTGATTTCTCTATGATATACCGACTTTTTTTCAAAGAATTAATGTGATTTTACATTTTTTTAAAAATTCATTTGACTATATTTTTTTTCTTTGCTCAACAAAGTATCGAAAAAAAGTTTTGAACGGATGGTTAAAAAAGTTCTGATCTGATGAAGATTATCATTTTTTTTATCACCAATTTGACGTATTTTCCGCACTTTCCCTATCTAAGGAACGTAAAAAAACAGACAATTCGTTTTTACAAAAGTTGAGACGATGCCCGTTTTGCCCTCAATCCCGATTTTTAATGGAGCTGCCCGTTTTGACCCCCTGCCCGTTTTGCCCCCAATTCCGATTTTTTATGGAGCTGCCCGTTTTGCCCCCATCTCCCCTATAGAGTTGATTGATTTAATCCTTCGTAGTCATGCTTCCAAATTCATTCATGGCCGTGACACTGGGTCGATTCTACCCAGTTATTGTTCAAAAAGATATTGTGACCAAAATATCCGTCTGAAGAGGTTAAAAAAATTACGGAACATGCTTTGAACATTCAAGATGATGTACAAAAAGATATATAAGAAATAAAATGGTGACATGTTTTAAAAAAATCATAAAGAGGTTAAAAGACACTTTTTCGCTAAAAAAATCATAGTCCCGTGAATTTTCAATATTTTGAAGGGTTAAAGTTTGTTCTAAACGTTTGAAAAATTTCATTAAATAATGTTACAGAAGCAATGGTCTAAAAAAATGCTGTGGAGTGGAAGATGTGGCGCTGGGTTTTATCTAGCACAGCATCTAAAGATGTCTACATCTCACCTAGCATGAGGTACATTGAGCAGAAGACGGAAGATAGCGCGAGGCCCTGTGAGGCGTAGATCTTGTCACCTGGAACAATGTCGCCAAAGCCGATCGTCGAGAGGGAGACGAAGCAAAAGTACGAACCATCGAGAAAGTTCCAAGACTCCCACTCGGAGAATAGTTGAGCCCCACCGCATATGTATCTACGCGGGATCGAAGATACTATACCGAGAGCAAGAGAAACGAGAAGAGAAAGAGAGATTGCATTCGTGCGAGCTAATCGCCGTGATACATACTAACTTACCCGACCATGATGGCAAGACACAAAGTTAATGGTACAGTTATGTGTTGAGGATCGTCGTCATCGTCTTCATCGTCATCGTCATCATCGTCATCTTCATTTTCATCTTCGTCGTTGTCATCGGCGTTTGAGTTTATCACGGAGTTTATCTCGGATCCACTTAGACTTGTGGTATCTAAATGTTCCCCAGGATGGACTCTGACCATCTACCAAAGGAGTATCAAAATATTATTGATATTATTCCACATTTTCAAATTTATTAATTCTTGAATTCTTCCTTTAAATGACATTGATTTCATTCACTCGGACAATTTTTATGTTGCTATTAATTTGATATAATCTGCGGTGTTATATACACAACCTAGAGAAAAATTGGCATAGAAAGCAAGAAATATTTAAGGGGGTAAGTTTTTTTTTTTAAGTTTTAGTGGCGGAATTTTGCGGAGAATGACTCGTATTTTGTAATGTATTCATTTGTATAGTGAAATTATGATGATGATGATAATGACGCACCTGCCATGCATTTCTTCTCGCCGAAATGTCCCGAGAATGTCCATCGTCCGCTAGAGTATGCGTAGAGGCTCTCGTTTTCTTTCGACACCTATCAAAACGTCAAACGCATGTATTATCCACGAGTGGAACTATATAGTTATTGTTTTATAATACACTTCTGTTTAACAGAATTGTAACCATCCATTACTTCTGGACTCATTCTATTTTGTTTTTTATTCCACATATAATTTTATATTTAGTGTTTTTTAGAATTCGAGACCAGATTGGTGATAAATTGTATAAATATTATATATGTGATAATTGTATAAACAATAAGAAAAGCAGATATTTTTCACATAGATACGTTTAAGAGCTGCTAAATGCTGTAAACGAAAAATTATTTGGTAATGGGAAAAATAAAGCTCTAATATTTTTATTTTCGTTACACTCAGCGATTATAATACAGGGAAACCTTTTTGTTTTTTTTTTATATAATCAAATGTTTATGCATTTTTATTAATACGGCAGAATAATCTTAGAAAATAATTTATTACAAATTATTATTAAAGTAATGAATAGTTACAAGTTCGTAATTTATTTCTTTTACAATTTTGGTATGCATACATAAAAAGGATTGAAAATCTTTATGTCTTACCATCCAAATATTTTTATAAAAATTAACTGTACGGGCTACACCGTAAACAATTCCATTATAAAAATGTATTTATTAATTTTTATATACAAGTATGATGTATAATTAATAAACGGTAAATTGAACCGTAATATTATTATTATCATATAATTGTATATTAAATTTAATATACCGGCTTATGCATAAAAACTTTCGTTAAATGTATATTCATTTAACAAACATTTTTAACATTGTACTTAATCACCTGCAAAGACAGCAGCGAGCATATGTCCACTTGAAGCTCCGAGCAAGAATGTCACCAATGTTGCTCAAATAAAGAAGAAAGAGTGGCATTCCAAAAATGGCATAGGCGATGGTAACCACTTTACCCCAAATAGTTTTTGGGCAGGTGTCACCGTAGCCTTTAAAATGTACATGGTGCATAATAATTAGTGATACTAAATTACTACCATAACTTTTATTAAATTATGAAAAAATTCGGGCGTCGATGACAATAAAATAACAGCAATTCATTTTAATTCTATGCGACTATTTTTTATAGTTAGGATAACCACAAAATGGCAACTATAAACATTTAGTTAGAACCATATTTCAGACGCTTCAAAACTATAAACTACAAAAAAACTTTTAAAAAAAGTTACATGGTTTAACAATGAATAGGTGTCACTTTATAGTTGTCCGGACTTCCACAATTTCTTTGAGTATAATTATACCGTACTGCAAGAGTTGATCGTAATATAATCAAATATGCATTACTGGCATTTTCAGTAAAGTGCAAAGTACTATCAATTTTTAATTATGAATTTATTCATTTTTATAGTTGACATTAGATAAAAATTGGCAACTCACCAATAGTAGTGATGACGGTAAGAGAATATAGGAAAGCACCGGCAAATTTCCATTTTGGATTCTTCTCGTGATTTTCGGCGTCAAACCCATCATTTTTAATTGCTTCAACGATTTTATCCTGATACAACACGAGAACCGCATTAACATTTGCTCTCCATTGTTCCTCCGCGAATGCGAAACCCTGTCAAACGAGAATCATTCGATTGTAAATCTTTGACTATATAACATTACGAAACGCAAAGTAAGAAAAAAGTGTAATTAGTGAAACCAACGATTCAGATCAGTTCTGCGAATCTCTGCAAATAAATAAGAATACTGCGAACTTCTCCGACCGATTTTTATGTCATAGTATTTCCTTAAGGGAATTTTTTCCCAGAATTTATTTTTGTTTTTGTTTCTTACATTAAAAAAGTCAATCAGAGCTATTCCAATAAAATATGAATATAATAGCATGTTATTAACTAATATCTCTAACGACAACGATATGTGCATTTTGGCCCATACTTTAATTGATAAAATAATTACCAATGAAGAGAAAAAAATGTCGGTTCTTTACGTTAGATTTTCCGATCAAAAGTCGGATCTGTGAATTCTGAAATCAGAACCGACCAAAAGTGACTTTTGCAAAAATCGTCGCAAAAAAGTCGAACCTTGCACATTGTTTCCTCATTATTTTTCGTTTTTTACAAAGATACCTCTATGAGGAAGTGTGTTATTTAATTTTGGCTTCTTCATAGAGGAAGCTTTGTAAAAAGCGGAAAATAATGAGGAAGCAATATGCAAGCTTCGACTTTGCATCCTTGTTTTAATTAAATTCGCTTTTTTTATTTCGTTATTCCGTTATTTCCTTAATATTAGAACGTTTCCGAAAGTAAATGTGATAACGTATGTTTTTAAAAATAATTTAACATTTCATAACATGAAATATTTCATACCATTCGTCATTAAATTGTACATATATAATGGGTGAATATTATTTTATTTACATACAAAATTTGAGCTCGCTATCTCAAGTTTTGCAAAAGTTACAATAAAGCGATAATCCCAATTTTTTAAAAAATTCAAAATTCCACAAAATCTGAACCATTTTACCGATTGGAGCCAAATTCAATGACAAACTACATTGAGTGCACCTGCTTTTATAAACAAGTGGGGGAGGCAGTGGCGCAGTGGATAGAGATGCGGCCTCTCAAGCAGGGGGCCCGGGTTCGATTCCCGGCCGGGCACCAATGGAATTTTTCTATGTGCTTTTTCTGTAATCCCCGGTGGTTCGGAACCCACCTAAAACTGTAGGTCCTGAATATCCATCGCTATTTATAGTTGTCACAAGGGGCTTGCCCCGTTTACCAAATAAATAAATAAATAAATAAATAAGTACTTAGCAAAATAGACTAAATTTTACGAAATCTAGAGCACTTTCTGTCGAAAATTGCTACAGTTGAAGAGAGTCTGTTGCTACACTTGTGTGCCAATTTTGAGCTCCATATACAAAACGGTTCTTGACTTATCGGCGTTCGAATTTTCGGAGTTGTACACATACATACACACACACACATTCATACATACATACATTTTTTCTAGATCGCTTTTCTGGACGTTTTGGACCATTCTGAGTGTCCTGACATCAAAATCGTGAAATAGTATATTATGCATCAAGTGCGTAAAATGCGATTTTACGCACGAGTAGCGATCGGGAGCACGAGTGGCCGGCGAAGCCGGCCACGAGTGTTGTACGATCGCTACGAGTGTGTAAATCGTACGCACGTGTCGCATACGATATTTTTTGATGTAATATGCGTAAAATTCGCACCCCCGCAAAAACGTAACGCATGTTATGCGGACATGTGATGGAAGTAGTTGGGCGGACGGAGCGGGTCCAGGGCCGCAGGCCTTGGTGGGGGTCCAGGCGGCGAAGCCCCCGGTGGGGGTTGGGGGGGCGGAGCCCCCCCCCCCCCCCCACTGTACAAAAAGATATATTTTTTTAATGATTTATCGATCTCAATTCATATTTTGATTTATATGGTCAGTACGGCCTTTATTTATTAGAATACTTTTATAAATTAATCAATAGTATATACAACTTCCCAAAATTGTATACAGCAAAGCAATACAAAAATAATAAATAACAAACGCGTTACAACGAAATCGATTAATTAAATTTGAAGATTGATATATTACCCGTTAGCCACCTGGCGGTAGCGAGACGAATTTTCTTTGCATATTGGCAGCGGTGGGATACACCGTGGCATTCACGGTGGTCTAGCCACGTACAGTTTGTCTCGCTACCGCCAGGTGGCTAACGGGCTCGAACCCGCCCGTTAAATCATATATCAAGTAAACAGAGTAGTGCTCCTAACGACATATTATTGAGTTCACATACACATGTATATAGAAATGTATCATACCAAGGCCATAGAATATATTTCCGCCTCAAATATGACAGTTTTCAAGGTTCTTTATTTTACGCATACTGTGTGTAAAAACTCATTTTACGCCCCGAAAACAGTGCGTAAAAACGAATTTTACGCATACTACATCAAAAAAAAAATTTTTCATGAAAACAAAGCTTCTTTTATGAAGCCAAAATTTAGAATCAACCGAAATTTACACAATCCTTTTTTCGATGATGTACAAAGTATTCTCTATATTTAGTAATCAATATTCAATATCTCGGAAAGAAAGCTTTATGACACAGCAAAGAAAGAAAACGTAAACTGTAAATTGCTTTTTATATTGCCAATGGAAAATTTAAAGCTTCTCCTATGAATAAGCAAAATATAAGTAAACTGGTGTAGTGACCGACGAGGTTGTAAATCTCCATTATTTCATTTAAAAGGTGTTCAAACTTGACATATATATATACGACTTGTGCATGTGGGATAAATTCCGTAAAAGGCATTCGCTCCATACATGTGAAATAAAAAAATGTCATTACTAAGGGGCCAAAACTTGGAGAAAAGTGAAGAAAAATATATCTATATATCGATACACGTAATTGATGCATTGAAAATAAATTATGGAAAATACTGTTTGATTTTCTCTCTCAATTTTTCGTATTTATTGACAATAAATGTTCTTTGTTTTTATAAAAAATGTTAAACATTCTTTTATTAGCATCGTAGGTTATTATTATGAAATATTTATTGTAGAACGAATAATACCATACATATTCATTAAACAAAGTTATGAACATTGTAGAAAAATCTACTTAAAATTTAACGTACAAGTATCGAAAGTTTTAATGCATAACCTGGTGTACTAAATACAATATACTAATGCGATATAAAATTAATGTACGTTATATTAAAAATTCTAAAAGATTTTTAATTTTTTCATTTCAATTGTTAATTAAATTGAATTGGTAGGAGTTTTAAAGGAATTTGGAGAATAATTACAAGTTGATTAATTGTCAAAAAGGACAATTGACAATTACTCACCGTGTAATTATTCCTCAAATTCTCTTGAAACTCCTAACAATTTAAAGACACCATGGAGATGAGCAGAATTTATTAAATTGATTTCACTATCGTTTATGCATAAAAACATCCAACCATTTCTAACAGTGAAAATTCACGACTCTTGATATATATTAATCCTACCTTCTTTAATTTTGCTTCCTCATAGAGGAAGCTTTGTTTTTGTGAATTTTTTTTTTTCGAGATTTTCATATCAGGACACTCAGAATGGTCTGAAACGTCGAGAAAAGTGGTTTAGAAAGAATGTCTGTATGTATGTGTGTGTGTGCGCGTCTCTGCACAATTTTTTGTTAGCACGATAGTCGTCGCAATTTTTAAGATATTGCGCTCAAATGTGAACCACGAGTAAACTGCCGTTGAACAAGGTATGGGATTGAATTTGGAGTTAATCCATCAAGGAGTTCAAAATTTATGGCATTTTGAATTTTTTGGAGAATGTCAGCTTAGGCTCCAACTCCCGCAATTTTTATGATATCCGGCTCAAACTTGGATCATAAGTGCACTGTTATCAAATAGTGTTTGGGATTAAATTTGGTGCCAATCCATTAAGGGGTTCACAATTTATGGGATTTTTAAATTTTCAAAAATTTTTTGTTCGTGTTCTAACTTTCGCAATTTTTAAGATATCGGGCTCAAATTTGGTCCACAAGTGGACTGTTATTAAATAAAGTTTGGGAGTGAATTTGACGTCATTCCGTTAAGGGGTTTTAAATTTATGGCATTTTGAATTTTTCGTTGGTGCTCTAACTTCCGCAATTTTTAAGATATCGGGCTCAAATTTGGTCCACAAGTAAAGAAGGTATGGGATTGAATTTGGAGTAAATCCGTCTAGAGGTTCTACATTTATGGCATTGAGAAAAAAATGTTGGAATTTTTCGTTGGTGCTCTAACTTCCGCACTTTTTAAGATATCGGGCTCAAATTTAGTCCACAAGTAGAGTGTGGGTAAACTAAGCATCAGTTCGAATCTAGCGAGAATCTGTCAAGGGGTTCAAAACTAATGCCATTTAAATGTTTTTTTTAAACAAGGCGGCAAAGTAGAACTTTGCAAATTGCTTCCTCATTATTGTTGGATTTTTGCAAAGCTTCCTCTATGAGGAAGTCAAAATAGATTAACATGCTGCCTCATAGAGGTAGATTTGCAAAAATCCAACAATAATGAAGAAGCAATTTGCAAAGTTCTACTTTTTTTCATTTCAATTGTTCATTAAATTGAATTGGTAGGAGTTTTAAGTGAATTTGGAGAATAATTACAAGTTGATTAATTGTCAAAAAGCACAATTGGCAATTAATCAACGTGTAATTGTTCCTCAAATTCTCTTGAAACTCCTAACAATTTAAAAACACCATGAAGTTTATGCGTAAAAATATCCAACCATTTCTAACAGTAAAAATTCACGACTCTTGATATCTATTAATCCTACCTTTGATGTCATTTTCCAGAGTTTGTCAGCCGTAGAATTGCGTATCATCGAAACATTGACAGTAGTTATAGGCTGATGTCTGCCTTCTATAGCTACAAAAATAAAAGCACCGGCAATAGTGTAACCGACGACTAAGCACACGATGCCTACGTTACTAAAGAGAAAAGCTATGAAAGATCGAAAGCCGTCGGCCAATTTCTCCGTCCAGTGTCGTTTTCTCTTTCTCCCAGCACCACCCGCAAAGCGATGCTTTCTTCGACTTTCTTGTTCGAAACCAGCGGAGCCTGATAAAGTCCGTGATCTCGTGGACGTTCCAAATTTGCTCGTGGAACGGGCAAATTCCCTCGATCTCGTACGCTGTAGCGTTAGCCCGGAGGAAAACGGTGTCGGTGATGGCAAATCCGAGCCATCGTAATCCCTTAGCATTGTCGTCTCTCCCATTCGATGCAATCGCAGCGGCTAGCGACGCGGTATTTTTATGACCCGAGGCCGTAATAGTCTCGATAGACGACGGCCTTCTCGGAGCAAAAACAATAACCGCAGCACCTTTGTACATTCGCATTATTGTATTATAAGTACGTGATGCGATCAGTTGCATAGCTTGCCATTATTATAATGGACGTACAACGGAAATACTTGTCGTAGCACAATCTAAAGGCGACAAAAAAAAAAAAAAAAAAAAAAAAAAATTGCGAGAAATTCAACCGCATGGAAAATTGAAAAATTACTTTGGAATAATGATAACAATGTTGTAATAAATAAAAGAGCAACAATCGGACCGTGAGACGAGCACAACTCGCGACGAAACTCTAGCGTGAAGCTTCTACTATCCCCGTGAATTGATGTAGACACTCTTGGGTGCGTTAAGCGCACCACAGACTCGAAATAGCGCTACTCTAATAATACCGAGCGACTGCCGGCCGGTCGGGCGCGACTCGCACGTCTGAACTCGGAAAGGGAGATTGCTCGAGTTTTCCTAAACCCTAGTGCTACCTAACGTTACGCACGTTTAAACACGTGCTGCGATGTGTAGAGAGCGCGTATCTTACACGCACAGATAGCTAAGTAGTGAATAGTGTTGCAGCTAGAAGTTTTGAAACTTTAGAACTGAAGGCTGCACTATTTGTCAATTAAATTTTGAGAAACGGAGCATCAGTCTTGAAAACTTAACGATATGCAGCTGCTGCTTGCGAACTATTAACGATTTAACAACGGACGTAATATATTTGTTACATTAAAAGAACATCTGTTTTTCAAAAGACTTTTAATGTCGATTAAATAATTTTGGTAAAGATTGACAAAGAATCTATTATGAATGCATTTCACATTTTAGTTATATAAAAAAAGGCATCTATACGTAAAAATTGTTCAAGTCGGTTTCTCAAAATTTCTACGCAATTTACATTTAGAAAAGTATTTAGTATTTTTGAAAAGATTTTTTTTAAATGACAATAGCTGTTAATGGGTCAAATAATAAACCATAATATACATGAGCAAATATCAGCGGATCGATGCAAGACAAATTAATTCATTTTTACTTTATTTAGATTTGTGATAAACGATTCATTTCAATGGATTTTTCCCGCATTTTGTCCTGCGTGTAAATCAGTTCAAAATTGGGACAGGCATTTATTCATAAAATAAATTCAATATACTTTGAAAAACAAATGTTGAATTATTATGCAAATATTTTAATTGACTCTGCAATTGCAATTAGAATATATTTCACGCCAATTATTAGTTCATAGTGATTTTTAATATTCACCATTTTCAATATTTTGAATACATTTTTATTGAATGGATGCCAATTCCGGATTTAAAAGTTTTAGAAATAAATGATTGATTTGTTCAAGCTATAAACGGAAATTGGATAATATGTAAATACAAAATCAATTGAATTATGAATCACTTTTACTTTAAGTATTGTATAATTTTTTTTGCATGAAAAATATTAAAGAAAAAATAAACATGATAAATCTGTTTTTTCACTGTCATTTCTCTTTTATTTCACTTTATTTCAATTTCTGCTTTATGCAGCCCCGAGCAAGAATGGCTTATCATTTATTTTCACTTGCAATGATCTGCTAGAAAATTCGGTGCTCACAAACATTATTTATCGTTAAAGAGTATTCCCACGCTGCGAGAAATTGAGATGGTCCTGATAACTATTCACTGATAATTATATTTTAGTAGTCCAGGTGACTATTTTCATAGTTACATTAATAGTAACGTAGTTAATGTAACTACAAAAATAGTCACCTGGACTAATAAAATATAATTATCACTGATTAGTTACCAGTACCATCTTAATTTCTCTCAGTGCAAGCAATGTGAAATTTCTGCATTTATACCAGGAAGATAAAAAATAACATTTCGTTTAAAAAAAATTGTTGGAAAAATAGGAATGCTCATTAAAGTAACTGTTTAAAAAAGATGCATATCGCGACTCAGCTTCAACTGAGCCTGCCAGGAATATTATATATTAAAATGAGAATAAAATTTAATGAAAATCTTTAAGCGTGTACGTGTTATAGAACTAAGCGTAGATACATTAAACGATATGGATAAACGATACGTTTATATTATCAAAAAGATATGTGATACAAATATAGAGAAGCAGTCAAGTACAGTGGTTGGTGCTGGCAAAGTATACTTAAGCTCGATTGAAAAGGTCATCGAGAAGCGAATCGAAATGCGGAACGTTCGGGCTGCTGGTGGTAAAGTGGTCGTTCCGAACGGTAGCTATTAAAACGATCGTATACGGGGGCGGCATTGCTGGATCCAAGTGGCACACCGTCGGCACTATAAGTCGACCTTCCATACTCAGCGCTATAACGCGCTCGATCCTCGCGCTCCAACAAGTAATGATCGTTATCCATTTCCGTCTGATATTCGTCATCCTCGTCATCGTCGTCGTCGTAATCTTCCTTTATTATACCAAGCCTCTTTGCCACGTTTTTAACATTGTTGATAACTTCCTCTTGAACGAGATTAAAGCTCATTGCCAACAACGCTATACCGAAAAGCAGGTAAAGAGAACAAAGCGCTATTCCCTGATGAGCGTTGAGTCGATGAGCTGGTACAAGGTCGCCGAATCCTGCGTGAATAAAAGAAGCCGTAAAATACGTAGTTACAGTCGAGTACCTCGGTACATTGTTAAGTTTACTATAATTGTGCTACCAGGAAACTATTGTACTCTACGTAAAATCCGGTAAACATCTCTAATAAATTATCACTATACCATGTAATTTTTATACGGTGTTGCTGAACGTTAAAAAAGAGAGAATGATTTTGTAGTATTATATAAGCTGCAATGTTGCAAATACACATTATTTAAAAAATATATGGTTAAAAGTAAAGTCTCTTTTTGTATATGTGATTTAGTAATAATGACCGGCAACGATTATAAAATTATGTGTGTACTCTTGAATAGCTGCACAAAAAAAACATTATTTTTTTCAAACAATTTAAGAGCATGATCCTTGATTATTTTGGCAATGCGTTAAACATATTTGTAAATTGTTTCTCAAAGATTATTGTGACATATTATTGAAACTTAATGTTTTAAATAATAATCGCTACGTGTTATTATAATGAGAAAAACCAGAAAGTCGGTTATACCATAAAATTTATTTGCAAAAAATATTAGAGATCTATAACTCTGATTGATTCCAGGTAGATTAATATATTTTTTAAACAAAAAATCCGTAATAGTAGTAGTAGTAGTAATAAAATATATATGGGATATTCGATGCCAACTCGGTCAACGGCTGAAACTCAATTTTTTTTTAGCGGCAATTTTTTATGTTATTCTTCCAACTGAAAAATGTATGCAGAAATTTTTTCAGATTTTTTAAATAGAAATTTCTGAGTTATAAATAATTAATGGTATCTAAATAACGCCCTTATATTTAAAACTCAACAAATTCTCTCCCATATACATTTTCCTACAAACATGGAACCATTTTTATCCGAATCAACATTTATTTATTGATAAAAAAATTATCGAATAAAGTAAATCTGAAAATGAAGAGATGGTTACAATATTAATCGCGGTGGAGTGATTTTTTTTTGCATGAAAATTTGTAGAATTATAAGGGCCTAAATATACGGGCAGCATCAAAAATATAGGCGGATAAAATAAAATTAGAATTCTATTAAAATTAAATGGAAATTTCGTTACTATGCTATTGACTTAAACTTATTGTAATTGTTTTTTAAATTTTTTATCTTACAACTAGTAAAATTGGCAGTAAATAGTCAATTATTGTCTCAACATCAGTTGTAGCATTGTATAAGCGGTGTAGTGGATAAATTAAAAACTACTTACCGATGGTTGTGAGTGTGATGAAACAAAAGTATGCGGAATCGAGAAACGGCCATGTCTCCCATTCGGCAAAGAGGAACGCCCCGCCAAATATGTAGCTAACTACGAGAAATACACAGAGCCATATGGGCACCGGTTTGGTAGCTGCGTCTTGATTGTCGCCTGTATTATTCGTCATGTAATCGTAGTCGAGATCTACGTCGTCAACGTACACTTGTCGATGAACGGCAAAGCCCATCGGCGACATTATTCGTGCTGAGGAAGCTTCTCTTCTATACGGCCGATCTGTAAGTTACACTGTTAGAAAAGACTGGAAGTTTTTATGCATAAACTCGTAATCGAAATTTAATTTACAACTGTGGTATAAAATTCATGTACTTTTCCAGTAAAATTAAAACAAATTATTAAAATTCAAGTACTTATACTATAAAATTAAAGTAAATTATTGAATGTGCTGTACCATACATTAATTTTACGTTACACTTGTATATTAAATTTAATATACTAGTTTATGCATAAAAACTTCCAGTAAAAGTACATTAAAGTTCAAGTTGATTTTTTTTACAGTGTATAGTCATCGAATTCACCATATCTTAATAAATAACGTTATAATTATTGCTCATTCCCGTGTAATAATTAAAAGGCAAGATTTTTGCAATCCTAAGAGCAGATAATGATAATTACATAGGATAATATCACACATGCTTTATCAATGCACGCCAAAAATCAGCATAATGCACCCAGAGAAATCGGTTTGATGGGTTTATTTGAATTAAATACGGGATCTATTTTAAATTAACAACATTTTATTTCGATCAAATAAAATTTACTTGAAGTCAAGACGATTTATTTGTATGCAATAAATTCTATTTGATCAAAATAAAATCCTGTTGTGCTAGTATTTGAAGAAGAAATTTATTTAATGGCTGGATTTTATTTAGATCAAATATTATTTGTTGCATACAAATAAATCGTATTAATTTTTAATAAAATTTAATCGATTCAAATAAAATTACATTTTCTTAAAATACATACATGCTATGGTTGATTTAAATAAAGCCATGAGACTGCTTTCTCTGGGTGTATAAAAATATACAACACAAAAATAAAATTATCATCAAATAATTTACTATTTGTGCGTGCTCTTCTAGCTGCGAGACTCGAGGTTCTCGCAGGTCGGGTCATCGGAAGCTGAAGGCTATTGAACCTATCGTCAGAGGCAGCTGCCTCGACAGAACGGCAACGTCTGGGTGCCGTCGACCAGGGCCTCGCCGCTACTTCATCTTCTATTAATCCAGGGTCACAGTTTTCGCGGTAATCTGGCCAAATAAATTATTATCGTGAATTTAAACATTTAAGGTAATACCACCCAGATTTGTAAATGGATAATACTTATAGAAATAATGATGATGATACAATCAGCTCTATAATTATGATTTTATAAAAATAACATGTAGCGATTGTAGTACGATGATTAAACTTTGGAATGGCTGCAAAAATTATTATTTTTCAATAAAAATTCACGGTAATCCTTATGAAAAAATGGAAAAAAATAAATTATGCATTAGTTTCTTAATGCATTACTTATTTCTTCCATTTCTTCCACTATTTCTTGCAATATTAAAGCGAAAAATAGTATTTTTTTCAGCTATTCAAATGTTTACACTCTACTTTATAGTCACTACATATTATTATTATAAAATCATAATTACAAAACAAATTGTACTGTAAACTATATCTCATGAATTAATGGGGATTTACAACTCTGATACCACCACGATAGTCACAACGGTATCCTTGGAAAAAACAAAATCCACAGAGAAACAATCCCCAATGGACAAAATATCGTTGGAAATAATCACGCGCAAATAATAAAGGATAGAAAT
Source organism: Ephialtes manifestator (assembly GCA_963970395.1). NCBI lineage: Eukaryota > Metazoa > Arthropoda > Insecta > Hymenoptera > Ichneumonidae > Ephialtes > Ephialtes manifestator. The sequence goes on from OZ019975.1 coordinate 16,309,761, forward strand.
AATAACCGCCGAAAGAATATTCCATTTTTTGACCACTTACAATTTTCATTCTAATATGGATGAGTGCAGAGCCTTTGCTGAGTTAGAATTCGAAAATGTTATCTTTAAGGGATATGTGTGTATGTGTGCGTGTGACTGTGCGGGGTTGTAATTCAATTAGAAGTGTATCCAACATTTTTATTTGATGAAAAAATAACGCATTCTTACGTGAAGACCCAAAAAGTACATTTTTTCACTACTTTGAGTCATAAAAGTTTCCAGCAATTAAGGACAATGACCTTTTTCAATAATTCTGGGTCTTAGTCATTGAAGTGTTCAATTCTTCATCAACTTGTTAGCGTTAAAAAAGAATTTGAGTTTTTGTCAATTTTGCCAATTTCAAGTAGGGTAGAAGTACCGGTTGTGGCCACTTTAAGAATTGTCCCATTTTCAAGTACTTGCGATTGGGACCAAATATCATAAAACTGTTTTGGACCTATACTTTTCATATCTGAGAAGAATATAATTTCAGAATTCTAGCATTAAGATCTTCATATGTGTCGAGAAAACACTGGAAAATAGAAAAAAGTAGGAGCATAGCTATTTCACCAGTTCTGGCCACCTATGCACCGGTTTTGGCCATGCTTAAAATTAGAATAACTCAATATTCATTGCACTTGAAACATTTTTTAAGGTGTGTTTAATAAATCAAAATCGTATTCTTATGAAAGCATCCAATTCCGCTACACGAAAATGTCTTTAAAGCACAGATGCCATCCGTCAACCTAACTAACTTTTTTTGACATTCGTCGCCTTCGTTTTGCACTTTTTCGTAGCAGCTTTCTTTGTCACAAATAGTTATACATTATATTTATGTTGTACTCTTTACACTTTTATTTTAATTTTTACCAGAGTTCTTTCCAAAAGTAGATTTTCGCATTGCATAATGATTGGAATCTTCAACATGAAAGGTGTTCCACCGCTTTACCTTCTTTTTTACTATACATTTCTAAGGATATATTTTTCTTAGCGTTTTTTGATTTTTTTTGTTTCTTCTTTACGAATTTATGAATTGATTGTGCAATAATTAACGAAAAATTAATGATTATATTATCATGGCCATATCCGGGGCAACATGCTTATTCCATGTACCAGTTGTGGCCATCGTATTTTTTATAAATGTATAGCTTTATTTCAAACTTTTAGTACATCAACATTTGCAGTGATGACTCTTAAGATTGATATGTGCAAAGCTGCATGCAATTCGCCAACTATATAATCCGAATATGTATCTAGAGCTTTCGTCAAAATCTTGTCGAATTCCGTAAGGAGTTGAGAATTTGATGAATCAGCTGATGATACTTTAATTACTGATACATTACTTTTTGTAATGGAGACGAACGGACGTCAAAATGACGATAAATGTTTCCAAAATACACAACGTTATTAAAAATTATGATTAAATACAGGTACAGAATTAAAATAGCCACGAAATAGTACTTTGCGATACTAGTGCGTAAAAGCGGACTTTCAGCGAAGGTTGGAAAGTGGCTGCACGAGTCGAACCGAGCGCTACAACGGCACGAGGCGAAGCCGAGTGTTGTTTGTAACGCGAGGGAAGACGAGTGCGGACACTTTACAACCGCCGTCGGGAGTCCGCTTTTACGTACAAGTATCGCATACTACTTTTTGTAACAAATGCACGAAGTGCCAGGTTATGTATGGCCGGCCGTGACACGAAGGAAAAGAACCGATGTGCGCATGCGCGCACAGTATTTTCGATACGGTTATCGTATTTTCGACACGGTTATCGTATTTTCGATACGGTTATAGTATTTTCGATACGGTTATAGTATTTTCGATACGGTTAGCGTATTTTCGATACGCCTTCTCGAAAAGCGCCATCTTCTGTCACAGCCGGCCCATACAGAACCTGGTACTTTTCGTGCATGCGTTACAAAAAACGTATTTAAGTGTAGGGGTGGCCACAACCGGTACTTCTATCCTACACATTTCTTGACTAAGAGAGAATCTCGTTTTAATTTCACAGATGTAATACAATACTCAAAAATCGGTACGACTACTTTTATGCAGTTCTTAAAAGCAGGGGATGATTTGGTGGGGCCTTTAAATGGAAACAGATCGACATATTTATTACAAGCGAAAAAGATTCAAATTAATAATTTTTTTTTTTCAGGTTTCGACATCACTGCTTACCACCGGTTTTAAGAGGAGCAGAGGTTGCTTCTCGAAACTTTGTCGGCGGTAGAGAATGTTCCCGATCTGTAGCTGGTTCCTCCATGGCGTATCTATTGAAAAGCACGGGAGTGCGTTCAGCGTCGTTGGTAGCTACAAGGAATTTTCTGTCGAGCGACCGAGTTGTCGCTGCCGGATGTCTCGGGGTTGATTTTAGCAACGCTCTTGGTGAAGCTATAGGACCATCAGAATACCGAGCCGACGGTTCATTGATATCCGCAGCGTTTGTTGAACGATAACGAGACGAAATCGGCAAAGTTTCGATCCTTAAGTTGCCATCATCGACCATATTACCGGACTCGAAGGGCGAATGTCTGGCTCTGTTGAAAAGACGTATTAATAGAAATAGAAAACAAGCCTGCAAAGTAGAACTTTGCAAATTGCTTCCTCATTTCTTTCGCTTTTTAAAAATCTACCTCTATGAGGAAGTACGTAATCGATTTTGGCTTCGTCGTAGACGAAGCTTTGTAAAAAGCAAAAAAAATGAGGAACCAATTTCCAAAGTTCTATTTTTCTAAAATTTCAAAGTGTCGACGAATTTTAACCGTGTATCCGATTTTTCTCAAATTTGTAGGTGAGATGGGGGTAAAACGGGCAAGGGGGCAAAACGGGCAGCTCCATTAAAAATCGGGATTGGGGACAAAACGGGCACCGTCTCAACTTTTGTAAAAACGATTTGTCTCAGTTTTTTACGTTCCTTAGATAGGGAAAGTGCAGAAAATACGTCAAATTGGTGATGAAAAAAAATTGATAATCTTCATCAGATCAGAATTTTTTTAACCTTCCGTTCAGAACTTTCTTTCGATACTTTGTTGAGCAAAGAAAAAGAATATAGTCAAATGAATTTTTCAAAAATTTTACAGCAAATTAATTCTTTGAAAAAAAAAGTCGGTATATCATAAAGAAATCAATTAGAACGAAATTCTCATTTCATGATTTGGTGCCAATTTTGACCCCGATACTTATATTTAGCCGAGATGCCTGTTTTACCTCCCTGTCTGTTTTATTGACATCACCAATTATTTTCCGAAATTTTCAAGTAAGAAATGTCAGGAAATTGAAAAAAGTCGTGTTCGAAAAAGTTGAAACGATGCCCCTTTTGCCCCCAATTGTCATTTTCAGTCGTGATGCCCGTTTTGCCCCCATCTCCCCTACTGAAACCTTTAGTCATCAAATTAGAACCCGGTAGAGAATGAGTTTTTTCGAAAAATTGAAAATGTCATAAAAATTGAACGGCTGAACAGATCTGCGTCAAATTTGTACTCAAATGTTTTTCGATGATAGTTCATATATGAACAAAATTTAAGCTAAATCTGTGATAAATTTAAAAAAAAAAATTTCGTTGCGGCATTTTTTTTTTTATTCACAAAAATCGAAATTTACCGACATATTGATAGTCCCTTTGACTAAATTCATCATTAACAATCAATAATCGTGAAATCAGGTCGAAAATTTCAGCCCGATATCTCTCTTAAATTGCGAAAGTTATAGCGTGAAAATGATGTTTTCAAAATTTTCAAAATGCTGTAAAATTTGAATTTTCCAACCGATTCGCGTCAACTACAATCCCATGCGTTGGTGTATGACAGCCTACTTGCGTGCCAAATTTGACCGACATACATCTAAAATTACGACAGTTATCGTGCTTACAAGGAATCTGCACATACACACACATACAGACATTTTTTCTAAACTACTTTTCTCGACGTTTTAGACCATTCTGAGTGACCTGACATGAAAATCTGGAAAAAAATGTTTCACTAAAACAAAGCTTCCTCTATGAGGAAGCAATACTAGACTGTCAATGTTTTTCAAGTGAAAAAATGAGTAGTAATGTAAAAGTAACTACGACAGATCTGCGATCGGTAAAAGTGAGAGTATAGGTAGCGTTTAGTTGAACGAAAAAGCAATTGAACATAATTCCATTTTTTAACGATATTCCATAGGTATTATTAAGTCATTACACAACTGTATTTGCAATATCGAAAGATTGCGTTTATAGACTTATTAAAGTAATTATAATCTCTGCGGTCGTTAAAAAATACTCATGCTTCACTGGACGGTGAGCGAAATGGAATCGACATATCATTGATCGATTTTTTCCTGTTGATTCAGTTGCTGATTTGACTCATGTTTGTTCTGACAAGAATAACTTATGAAATCGAAAATACAAAAATTTCGGAAGAAAAATAAAAGGCTTTAAAAGGATAATTTTATCATATTAAGCACAGAATAATATCTGTAGAATTTATGAAAAAATTTAAATCGTATAATCTATAAATGAATACATATCACTCTACAGAATTTCCTATTCTAGATATTCCGCGATTTGTATAATTGAAGAGAAATCAGAGAAATCACGGAATGCTATAGAACTTCCTATACCAGGAAATCTATATGTACGTATATGTGATTACTCTGATTTCTGCACTATCGAGAAACTCTTCCGCGTCTCTTGATAGTATAGAAATCACGGAAGACTGGGTATAGGAAGTTCTATAAAGTGATAGCTCTTCATTTTTAATTCATACGATTTTTTAATAGTTACGGTAATTATAAATTCGTTGAAACTATATTTTTGTAGTTAGCAGCAACTTATTTATAGTTACCGGAATTATAAAAAATAGGTACCAGATTTTTCTCTGAGGGTATAAGCGCTTAAGAATTATCAAGTTATTATGGATTCTGTACTTTTAAAGGTGTGGAAGCAGAAACCTACAAACATATTTCCTTGTAATGGATCGTTTGTGCACGATTATGTAGGAGAAATATATGCAAAAATCTATGTGAAATATATTCTAAACTTGTAGCTCAAATAAAAAATGTATATAACATTTTGATATTGTGCTTCAAAAATTTCTATCCGTCAGAGATATTTTTCTCATCTTGACACTTATAAAAAGTGCAAGCGTTTTTATTTTACAGATTACACCCAGAAAAATGTATTGTCATTTTTCTTTTTTTCTTTTCATATGTGCATGTCTATCATACACATTTTTTCCTGAGAGGACAACAATGTTTTTATGGTTGCTGTAACAATAAATAATACCAGTCCTGGCAAGCTGTGTCACTGTAGTATTAACCGAAAATAACTGAAGTTAACCGACTTTTTAACCGAGAAAAGATAAGTCTCGATTAGTCCACTGTTTCACCGGCTTTAACCGACAATTTAATCGATTAAAAACATTTCGTTCGGTTAAATTGTGAGTTAAAATCGGTTGAATTCACAAAAAAAAATGATTTTTTAAAAATTCGATAAGAATGTCAGTTACAATCGGTTAATTCACCAGTAAAAATCGCTTAAAAAATAACAATTTCGGTTAAAAGATCAGTTAAACTGGGTGAAACAGGGGCTAATCGAGACTGGTTAAAACAACGGTTAAGGATATAGGAGCGCGATGGGGTGGTCAACTTCTTGAAAAGTGAGAATTCAGAGAGAAATTCGAACACTTCTCGATGTGCTTCTCAAAAGGTGCGAAAAAGATTCATTTTACATATTAATAATTGCAAAATGTTATTAACAAATAGGTGAAAAAAAAATTGTTCAACAAATTATTCGTCAACCTAACTTTTTTCGAATGAAAATGATTCGTTAAATTTTCTGAATACGTATGAATTTTTTCAGAACTTTGTCTAATGTTTGAAAATTGCGGTTTTTTTTCTTGTATGAGCTGTATTCGCGAATCTATTTGATCAATCGTTTCGAAACTTCTTGGGTGTAATGGGTGGTTTTCTGACAAGCACATATGAAAAACTCGCGACTTAACATGCATTAAAAAAAATGAATTCCAAAAAACGAAATTTCGATTATTAGAAAAAATTCATACGTATTCAGAAAAATTAACGAATCATTTTCATTCGAAAAAAAAATTAGGTTGACGGATAATTTGTTGAACAATTTTTTTTCACCTATTTGTCAATAACGTTTTGTAATTATTAATATGCAAAATTAATCTTTTCCGCAGCTCTTGTATGCTTGATTTTTTTCAGATTTTTATTCTATCAAGAAGTGTTCGAATTTCTCTCTGAATTCTCACTTTTCAGGAAGTTGAGCACCCCATCGCGCTCCTACATCCTTAAAAAGTCGATGACACTGTTTGCCAGAGAGCAATTAAATTATGGCACGAGTCATTATTTTAATAGTAAAACTCACTATATTTTTAGTAATCTATTATATTCATTTTTCTCAGTGTACATACCTGCTACAATCAGTATCAGAATGAGAAGGTCTGATTGCATTTCCAGAGAATGTGTTTAGAACCGAATCGGCCGATCTCTGACTCGCACGGATAGATCTTCGGAAAGAGGAAACTGCTGCCGACGATCGATTCGATGATGCGTATCTCCTTTGGTTTATTCAACGATATAATATTAGTGATAGGATCCGGAACGTTGATATCATTTGTTTGGAAAGTATATTGTTAAATTGCCATAAAACCGCGAAAATACGCCATGGTCCGCACTTACCCGGGCTGCCGTAAACTATAAGATCTTGCGAGCATGTGGGCATGTCGTGATCTACGAGGTTTAGGGGGTCTCGTGCACACGTAACAGCAAATTTTCCAATAGAGAAATCTGCACCACAAATGTCAATATTTTTTTATATTGAAAAGAAGAAAAACAGGTACTGCCACGTACAGTACACTGAGAAAAAAATCGTTAGAACCAACAAAACGTGCGTTTGCGGGCAGCGAAAAGAATATTTTGTCGATTGGACAAAATATTCGGCTATGGTAATCGAATAATGTTTGGATTGATCAACTGTTGCTTCGATCAATTATATATTTCATTCGATCAAAAGAATATTCTTTTGAATGGTTCTTTGTTGGTTCTAACGATTTTTTTTCTCAGTGTAACAGAAAAATTTATTGTCTATACTACTCACCTAAAACTAGAAGCCATAACATCGCCAATGTTGGATAGACATAAAAGCATCAAGGGAATCCCAACTATCGCATAAAATATGGTGACCACCTTCCCGTTTTGTGTCTTTGGTGCTATGTGACCGTAGCCTATGATATAAGGAGTACGATCGTTATTGTAGACTAGACTTTCAACTTAAAAAGAAACCCAGGTAACACAATTCAAGAAGTTATCCAAAAGTCGCCTAAATGGGTACCAAATGTCGTTTTGGAAGTTATCCATAAGTTATCATGTTCGTAAAAGTTATCTTTTAGGACGGTTGTCAACTTATGGATAACTTCGAAAGCGGCATTTGGTACCCATTTAGGCGTCTTTTGGATAACTTCTTGAATTGCGCTGCCTGGGAAATAATTTGTTTGAAATTTAAACTCTGGATAAATGTGTCTGTTAAAAACTTGAAACATCCAGACTTCTGTTAAAATTTGTAAAAATGCACCAGTTCCTATTATCTGGTATCGTTTTAGTTACATTTTATAAATGGATTTACATTTTAAGGTATTTACAATTTTCTGAAAAGTTTATGTTTACTCCAACGAGAATATCCATAAAATTTAAAGTATATGTGGTAATAAGGTTATCCCAAATTTTTACAATTTTTAAGCTTATGTGGTATTAAGTTTATCCACAGAGGTGAGGCCGCTTTAGCTTGCAAAATAAACGGCCTGTAATTCGAGAATAAGCTTCGTAAAAAAAGAATATCGTGGTTGATAATTAACAATGTGAAAGCAAATAGAAAATTAAATTTGTATTGTTTCCCTTCTTTTTTTACTCGCCGTAAAAATACAACCGCTTCGTTTGCGTAAAAGTTAGAGAGACGAAAAAGGGCGAACGTCCAAATAATAAGAGTAGCGCTAGCGTCTCGGTCGTGAGGAGTCTCGTAAGACATTACAATTTTTCTTTTAATAGTTGGCGTCGAGACGCTACCGCGTCTCTTGATACCAAAACTACCTCTCGTTTGCACTAACCTATTGTCGTAATGACGATAATCGAGTAGAACAAAGCACCGGCAAATGTCCACTGAACATTGTTAGGATCCTCGTTACCGTCCCATCCCTCTTTTTTCATTTTCCTTACGAGTTCCTTTTCAAAGTCCTGTGGTGAACATACATACAAGTATATTCACATATGCTTGAAGAATTCAATAGCTCCCGCTAAAATTAGGTAAACGAAGAAAGAGCAGCTCGAAAAATAGGCTCCAATAAATATCAATCGGATTTTTGTCCATTTAGTCCGTTCTAATTGGAGCCTGTGAGCAAAATAAGTAAAAATAGCATGCTATAAAACTGATCAATTAAATTATAACATACATTTTACAATTGATTGTAAATAATTCAGTAATTCAATTATATTTACAATAAGTCTCTTAACGATGGTTGCCGTCCAGTTTTCTTGTTCCAAAACTTCAAGATCTCCAGTGAAGACCCATATACTATTTGTCACGTTCTCCCTTACCTTCGCTATGCTCTCTTTGACCTATAAAAAGCGATTTACGATAAAGAAGTGGATAAAATCATTTTTAAATCTTTAAATTGGACAAAAGTGGGTTTTGAATAATTTGAATATTTTAAATGAAATGAAACTTCGGCTGGAATCATCCATTGAACATGTGACGTTGTTAGAAGTTGGAAAGAATCTGTCAACGCGTCGTAACTTGGGCGAGGGCTAAAGTCAGGAGATGCAAGTTTAAAGAAGTATCGTAGGATTTTTTCCATCCGTGAAGCGTTATATTCAACGAAATATTTGCGCAAACGAGGACTTAGAATATTCACACAAGTTTTAGTCTGTACGCTTGAAAATTATTTCCGTCATCGTATCCATTTCCCATTTTTTATAAATCTTATGTTACTTCAACAGTCTTAATGGCTGTAATAAAAAATCACGACAAATAAAGGGCAATGTGTATATTATTCCAATACCAAATTTCAGCACGTTTCTTTCATTAAAGCTCTAAGTACAAGCGATTCACTTTCAAAACTTTTAACACACACACATACACACAAACACACCAGGAATGTTTTTACTAAACCACTTTGTATTCTCACAATTAAATATTAATTTTCAAAGATCAAATCTTTTGGAATAAGGAAACAAAATGCCCAGCATCTGTCTCTTCTTGCGAATATAAAGTGATTTTTCAGAAATTTTTCGCGCTTTTTCTTGAAGTCATTTGCAACAATAAAAATTTTCATGTGTGTCGGAGGGAAAAAAAGAAAAAGCCATACGTCCTGTAATCAGGATGGTATCAATAAACGTCACGATATGTCACAGAGGTGGAGGGTGCGAAAGAATATTTTTTAAATCAGTGTCACGTGCTTATGGATGTTCCCACGCTCCGATAAAAATGCGAAAGTTCTCGATATGGAAGCGAACCTTCAGCTCGTGTTTAGCCTCGAGTTCCCGGAAAGCGTACGCACCGAGAACGCAATAAGCTACGACCATTGACACGAGAGTTACGTGTGAAACGATGCATCTGCAAAACTTCCACAGTAAGCGAAGAAAACTTAGGCACTTGGATGTTTCCTCGACGCCGTACAGCTCGCTTGGTTCCTGCATAATGTTTCGGCGTACAAACTATAAACAAATTTGTATTTTTAAGTCAGCTTTTTCTCTGGGTCAATGATCGTTATCACGAGTTACCCTCAGTTTTTTTGGAAGGTAATATGTTTTATCACACGCGATATCTCTGGTAAAAATTGTTTTGAACAGGCTGAGGGTGCTATAAACCAGGAAGAAACACGAAGCGGACATCGAACGTCGTCGACGTCGGGGCGCGCGGTTGTGACGACTCGACGCAACTCGGCTATGCGTGGGACGTACCCAAATTTATCCCAACGCCCACCACTCCCACCAAATCCTTTTCTCCACGTTTTCTTCCGCGTCATACTTGTACTACTATTGCATGCAGCATCTCTGCTTCTTCAGGACCTAAAACCGCCTCCTCTATTAATTCGATCCTTTCATGAGAATCGTGATTAGAAAATGATCTAAATTTTTATATATGTTACACCAAAAAAAAAGTATCGTTGAAAGTAACACGCGTACTTATAGCAAAGTCATATGACACGATACGTAAGTTTTACTTTTTTAGGCTTCGTTGTACATTTTTTATCTTTGAAAATAATATACCATTGGAAATTTAAAAAAAAATCAAAATGTCGGAACTTTAACGATTCTGTAAAATTCATTTAAAAAAATATTGCCCGAGGATATTTCGAAGAGAACTCTTCGATTGTCTGAGCGGAGTTATAAACCGGAGTTCTGCACTACGATGTGTCACAAAGATTGATATCAACTACGATAAATATTGTACTGTTATTATTGACAATCTCGTTTATACAGTTCTTAAATTGAAATAAAACGTATGTACTATTCTTTCTGTTCGTGATCAAACGTCTCGGCTCATTATCAAATGGTTACAAACATCGTGTATAGTAACGAAATAACTAAAAAAATAAAAACAATAATTGTGTAGAGACCGAGACGTGGGCGCATTATTATCAGTATGGTAATGCTCGTAAAACATATTACAAATCGAACAATTAATCGATACATGGTGGAACATGAATCGCCCTCTGGTTGGCGTGGGAATCGAAAATCGTTAGAGAAATATAACGCACGTTTAGAGAACGATCGAGGTTCACCATATGTCAGATCAGGATTTATACTAATTACAATTGTATAATAGTAGGACATGATGGACGAATGTTGACAGCGGAGGTTTGTTCCTTTTCTTTAACTCGGACCGAAGAAACCAAGCTTCTCGAGAGTCTCGGTTACGCGTTCGACTAGTCGATCCTTGTATCGCCAAATCGTTGTGTCCATGACACTGTTTTCTCTGTACTGTAGACATGTCTTTTTGAGTGACTTGACGCAGTCGGCCCGGTAGTGTTGCAGCTGGGCGTCCTCGGTCTCGATCGGATAACTCGTGCATCCAGCCCCGAGGCACGCCAATGGAAAATGATTGTGAAGAGTCACTACCCGCTCTGGATTGTGAAAACACTTGACGTACTGATTCGGCTTTGTGAAGTTTTTCGAACGATACACGTGTTGCAGCATATGCATATACCTGAAATAAATGGTGAAAATATTACTGAGTTTGTGTATGCAATAATAGAATATACATCCCAGCCTTAAGAAACCATTAAGGGGCATAAGGTTGGGACGAAAACTTATCAAAAGTGAAAATCAAATCGATTAAAAAAACTCGGGTTTCGATATTTATTTTTCGTGAAAGAATTCGGATGACGAGGTCGGAACATTACACAAAATAAATATATAGTTTTGCCAAGTCTGAGTTTTTTTTAACTAAAAAATATTGATAAGCAATTAATTTATTATTATTATTTTTTAAACTTGCAGCTGATTAGTCTATTCGTCCATTTAATTTTAAATTCGAAGAATAGTTTATAACATACAATAGGGAATATAATAAACTATGCTCTGTCCGAATTCCAAGTTAATCGGACGAATAAATTAATTGGCGGGACTTTGCTTAAGTAATAACTTCATTGTTTAACTATATTTTTGCTTCCTCATAGAGGAAGCGTTGTTTTCATGAAAAATTTTTTTTTCGAAATTTTTATGTCAGGACACTTAGAATTGTCGAAAACGTCCAGAAAAGTGATCCAGAAAAAGTGTCCGTATGTATGTATGTGTGTGTGTGTGTATGTATACAACTCCGAAAATTCGAACGCCGATAACTCAAGAACGGTTTTGTATATTGCGCTCAAATTTGGCGCACTAGTGTAGCAGCCGACCCTCTTCAACTATAGCAATTTTCGACAAAATCTGTGCGGAAATTTCGATTTTATGCCGTTTTGAATTTTTTGAAAAAAGGACGTGGTCGCTCTAACTTTCGTAAAATTTAGTCTATTTTGCTAAATAGTTGGTTATAAGAGTAGGTGCACTCAATGCTGTTTGGTATTGAATTTGGCTTGAATCGGTAAAGTGGTTCAGATTTTGTGGAATTTTGAATTTTTCAAAAAATTGACATTATCGCTCTATTGTAACTTTTGCAAAACTTTAAATAGCGAGCTCAAATTTTGTATATAAATGAAACAATATTCAGCCATTATATATGTATAATTTAGTGACAAACGGTATGAAATTTGTGATTTTATGGAATGTTGAATTATTTTTAATAATATACGTTATCACATTTACTTTCGAAAACGCTCTAATGATAACGAAATAACGGAATAACGAAATAGAAAACGCGAATTCACAACATGTTTATTTATCTAATTTAAAAAAGGATGCAAAGTAGAACCTTGCACATTTTTTCCTCATTATTTTTCGCTTTTTACAAAGCTTCCTCTATGAGGAAGCCAAAATTGAATAACATACTTTTTTGCTTCCTCAGAGAGGAAGCTTTGTAAAAAACGAAAAATAATGAGGAAGCAATGTGCAAGGCTTTTTGATAAAAAATCGCAAACTAACCCAATACCTCATCAGAAAAAAAGTTTTGCAAATTGACCTGTGTTTTGAGCCACTGGGTTATCCTTAAAGAATCGTTTAACAAAGAAAATACATTTTGTATTAAACGTCTTGACTTTGATTGATTTGGTGAGTAAATTGTAAATTACGGTCAAGTGTAAAGTTCAGAAAATTAGGTTTTTTGCTGGAATAACAGTTTTTATGATTTATTATATGAACAACATTGGCATTATGACAAATGAAACAGTGTGTTTGTCAGTCGTTTGTTGCAATGAATAAACTTTGTATTTAGCATGTAAATGGCAGCGTTGTTTTAGTCGATGGGAAAATACGGAGTGAAAGTGGCAACATGTTTGGCGAGCAAGATTGAAAATACTTTGAATATTCGTGCGCCGTTGAAAGCCGAGACAGAAATGAAGCATTAAGTGATGCAGAAGTGAAGTTGCCATACGGTCGAGGCGCCGTCTGCTGAGATGCTGCAATGACGACGATCTTCTGTCGATTATCGCCCGCACAGCTCGGCATAAAGATAATATTGCGGTTGTAAGAATGTCTGATAACCATTCTATGAATTATAAGAGGTTGAGGATTTGAGAAGGCGTTACCAATTAAATGGCTATTATATTTGTTTTACTTCGTCATGATAGAAGTTTTCATTTCGTATAATTTTTTTTTTTTTAGGTATTTTCATTTCTGAGTACCAAACACGTTCCAAAACGATGGAAAACTGAATTGAAGAATATTGTTCGTACTCATTCATGTGTGATTCTATTCGCGTTTGGTTAGTTCTCCAACAGAGACATTGAAGAGTTCATAAATATGCAATGCACGATGCTTCCTCCGTAAGTAAGCTAAAATCGATCAACATATTTTCTTACAGAGGAGACTGCATGTGTCTGGACGTGAGTAAGGTGCAAAATTCAATATGCGGTAATTCAACAATGATTTGAGCTGACACTGAAGTTAACTACAAATACAAAGTTAAGTTATTTTCGATTTTTCTTTATTTCAACAGTGCATGAGTTTATAAAGTTTTGAATTTTCCATTCAACATTTGTCAAAACTCTGCAACAGAAAAATTCTAAAAATAGAAATGTATGATTATCAAAATTCTCGTAACTTTGATATAAATCAATAGAAAGGTTTTTATTTTATATATATTTTTTATATCTATGGGGCTTTTTAGTCGTTTTTTCTGATCTGGATTCACACAAAATATGATGAATATTGAGTATGTAATTTTTTCTCTTTTGAAGTGAGTCGAAATTAACTAACGTATTTTCTCACAAAGTTGAATGCGTAAATGATAAAAGCTAGGAGGAGACGAACTGCTAATTTAATTAAACCCTTTATGAGTCACAAGAATATCCCCACTCAGCTCTACAATAACAACGCATTGCCCCCACTTTGCTCCCCATAGTTCCACAGCGTTATGGTTTCAGGCTTTGCGACTTGTAAAGGGTTAAACACAATGCGAGCGACAGCAGTGGACGTATTGGACGCGTCCGGTCAACGCCATCGGTGTGTGGCTACGAGTTAATTCCATGTTAAGCAATAAGGTGATCATCCCAATTAGCGACCACACGAGGAAAATCTCTCACTCTGCTCGTACAAAATCATAAAAATAAACAGAGATGTACAAGTGCAGTGTGCACCAATTAGTGACCGAGCCGCCCATTAGCTGCCGGTTGAGTGATGACGGAAGTGAATCTCATTAAAAAAATATATGCATACCGTCACTAATACACTTACGGTCACTAATTGGGATGTTTATGTTATTCCTCGTGGGCAACACTGGGAGAGGTGACCGTTTAGGCATGCACTGATTTGTGCGCTAACTGCTAAGCGTGAAGAAGTTTTTCCAAGTTTATGGTGTTCATACAGCAGAAACTTAGTAATGTATAGCAGACAGTATCGACCAGGTTTTCGCATTTTCCCTGTACATGAGTGCAAATGCGATACGGTAATGTAATATAAAAGAGTTGATTACGGATTTCACTCTGGAAGAGTCTCTCAGCGAAGGAAAGGAATGGAAAGGGAAAGAGAAACATCAAAATCTATAAGCCATATACAATAGGAACAAAAAATTGAAAGATCTGCTCAGGTTTTATTGGATTTGGATTTTATTTAAAAATATGTATGCGCGTTCTAGCTTCTGAACGGTTTTATCTATAGTGATGTGAAAGGACGATCGGTATTGAGTTTGAGTGGAATCTATGAGGAGGGTTTGATTTTATAGGATTTTGAATTTTTCGTAACACTGTCGCTCTATTTCACGTCATCTTCAAGCAGACGTGATGCAAATCGTGACTTTAAATACTTTTTCAAGAGGAAAATCATTCCAATTGTAATTTGCATTGGATGTTGATCATCCCTGTCTTCAAAGAATTACACTCCAATTTTCTACGAACTCGGACTAATACTAGGCACTGTTAGATATCAAATTTGGTGAGGATCAATAAAGGGGTTCAGATTTTATAACAATTTGAATTTTACAAATTTCAACCACTTGTATTATTGACAGAGCAAGCTGAAACTTTAGACACGTATATAATTACGTACAAAGTATTTAGTACCGGTTCGGTTATTCTAACACATAAAATACCCGTTACAAGCCTTTTTACCATAATTTTTTTAAAAAGTTAGTTTTTTCCGTTTCTGATGCCAAAATTCACAGATCCGACTTCCGGTCGGAAAATCCTACTAAGACTTTTTTTTTACAATATCGAATTTTGGCCTTCACTATCGTTCTCAAGTCGCATATTCTACCACAAGAAAAACCGGTTACAAGCCTTTTTACCATGATACTAAAAAAAAAAAAATTTCGGTTTCTGATACCAGAATTTAGACATCCAACTTCCGATCGGAAAATCCAACCTAAATTTTATTTCTTTCCGATATCAAAATTTGGTCTTCACTATCGTTGTCAAGTCGCATATTCTACCACAGAAAATACCGGTTACAAGCCTTTTTACCACGATTTTAAACAACAAAAATGATGCAAAGTAGCATCCCTTGCACATTGTTTCCTCATCATTTTTCGCTTTTTTTTACAAAGCTTCCTCTATAAGGAAGCCGAAAGTGATTAACATACTTCATCATAGAGGAAACTTTGTACAAAGCGAAAAATAATGAGGATGCTATGTGCAAGGTTTTTGTTGTTGTTTTAATAGACGTTATACAAAATGTATGTGTCAGTTCGTCAGCCAATTAGTACGAGTCGCAACTACTACCTTTAAAAAATGCAGAGGTTAAAGCCAATGATGCGATCCATCACATTTTAAAAAGTGATGCAGGGAGCATGGGAAAGTTGAGTCAATTACCTCGGCACATGGTCAAAAGATCCGTGGGAGTGTAGAAGATCGTCAAGAAAGTAGACGTTCCGGACGTTGTACGAGGCCCGCGTCTCGTTCCTTATGGCGAGGGCTTTGGGTAAAACGCGTTTCATGAGTTCCGGCCACGTAGAGTCCTTGAGCGGCATTATGACCTCGTCGACGTCGAGTAGCGCTATGTACTCGTATTCGTACATATGTTTGTAGAGGCAGTCGTTATAAGGTATGAGTTCGTTTTGTCTTTTATTGTTGGTTTTTTTGGTGAGATACATGTGTTGAAAAGCCGGTACGTTAGGTTGTCCTCCAGGCAGAGTCAAGGGTGTAACATCGATTTGTCCTAATTTCGTATAGTGATCAAGAACCTTGCTCACATTGGGATGAACCTGAAGTTGATAGAAGTATATTTTGTCAGCTCCGAGAAGTCCGATAAGTTCAATCCATTCGACGAGCCGAACGGACAGATCGTCGTGCAAAAAATCGAGCCCTTTAACACATACGGCAAAGCCTTTTTTAACTTCCGGCTTATTGTATATAACACGAAGATTGTTGCTGGAAGTGTCGCATGTTCTTTCAACAAGAGACACTGAAGCCGGTGGCCCTCTTTTCCAATGGCTCTGTGGAACCTTGCACGCGATCACGTAAGGCTGATAGATACCTTGCTTGTAATTACCCCACTTAGAGTACCAGACATACTTATACTCGAGAATTTCAACAATCGCTGGCTCTCTGTCCCCGTCGAACCACATTTGGCAATAAGTCTTGACCCGTGGTTCTATTCTATCGATCATACCGACGATTCTTATCGCTGGACCGATACGAGATAACTTTCTATCGTCGTAATAAGCCCCGAAGAGCTGAAATGTTCCGTTGGTAGTTCTCAAACTCTGCCAGTAAATGTTATTGAATTCGAGTTCGAATATGCTAGGAAAACGTGGTACGCATCCTTTGCCCTTTTCGCCTCCCGCCCCTGACTTCTTGCTCTCCTTATCCACTTCCTTATCCTGCTTGTCCCTCGCATGACCTTTTTCCTTTTCCTTCTGACTGACCCCCTTCGTCTGTCGCGATGCACTCGCTCGCTTGCCACCGGCATTCTCCAGCTGTGAGCTACTCTTCAACCAGTATGCGAGCGGTAAACTGGGCAGTCGGGACTCGATCTCCCGCACAAGCTCCTCCTCCGTTCGTGGTTCTCTCTTGTCGACTAGCGGCTCTTCGCCGATTGAATGATGTGGAGCATTGAATCGAGCATCCTCCGAGACGTCGCCGCTGTTACCACTTCTACCAGCCGCTACGTAACTCGGCGTTGAATCTATCGAGAAACGTTCCAGCAGATAACGTGACGATCCACCGACTCCACGTGGACTCTTCTCTTCCCGCTGCTGGAGCGATGACAACGACTGTGGTAGCTCTTGTGCTCCTCGTTGTGGCTCTAATGCTCCGTTCTCCGCATGACGAAATTGCAGCGCCGCAATCATCACGAGACCCCAGGCAAACACGAAGACTAGAGCCCGGCGAGCGCATCGCGAGCTTCCACCCGCCGATAAACTATGCAACATATTTGAGGTTTCGTTGTGCGTGCTGCTGCAGTTATTGTTAAACGTTGCCACCGACGTTTGTTATCGGCCTGTATTTTCCCCTCTATCACCTCCTCCGTGTCGGATCACCGTTGGTCCCCTCTGAAATCGTTAACAATATCGTTCTATTATAGGCATATGCGTATGTCGCTATCGCTATTATCATCAATTTATCGGTTGTTGAGATTATAGTTCGTTTAGAGTAACTTGAAATGCAAATATCTGCGCACTGCAGAAAATATAATAGAAACTTGTAATAAGGCAAGACACAGATGAGTGCAATTATCGATTTATTGATACAAATAATATTGTTGCTAAATTTATTTAAATAATAAAATAATCTTTGTAAATAAATTTAGTATTGCTTTTGAAATTATAAACGTATACAAATTTTTTAATATTTCTTTTTAGTTTTCAAAACTAACCAAACAAAATATAGATGCATTTCTACTATTACAAATAAATATTTTTTGATCTTGTTAATTTTTATCAGTGTTACTTTACTTTTGCTTCTGTATATCGGAAGCTTTGTTATCATCTATTTTCTTTTCCTGGCATTTTCATGTCCGTATACTCAGCATGGTTTAAAACGTTGAGAAAAGTGGTTGAGAACAAATGTTCGATGTATCTATGTATTTGATGAATGAGTAAAATTGATATGGCCATAACTCGTGGAATAATCAAACGAATCATCCCAAATTTTTGTGCCGTATGTAATAATGGCCAATGTTTTTTTTTTGGTACAAATTTCATAAAAATTGGTTCAAGCATTTTGATTTTATGTTAATTTTAAGATTTTGAAAAATGTCTCTAATCACTCTAACTCCAATAAATTTGTAGTTGTTCGGATTTACTTAAGGAAGCTTTGTTATCATGTATTTTCTTTTCCCGGCATTTTCATGTCCGTATACTCAGCATCGTCTAAAACGTTGAGAAAAGTGGTTTAGAACAAATGTTCTATGTATCTATGTATTTGATGAATGAGTAAAATTGATATGGCCATAACTGGTGAAATAATCAAACGAATCATCTCAAATTTTTGTGCCGTATGTAATAATGGCCAATGTTTTTTTTGGTACAAATTTCATAAAAATTGGTTCAAGCATTTTGATTTTATGTTAATTTTAAGATTTTGAAAAATGTCTCTAATCACTCTAACTCCAATAAATTTGTAGTTGTTCGGATTTACCATTCTTCTTTATTATTTCTTGACGACTTAAATTTCGCAACATTTAATTTTTTATCCATTTATTTAAAACAAAGATGCAAAATAGAACCATGCAGATTATTTCCTTAACATTTTTCGCAATACTTCCGCAATCGACTAACATATTACCTCATAGAAAAATAATTAAGGAAGTAATGTGCAAGCTACTTAAAGAAGGATGCTCCCTGCGTTTTATTTTACATAACTTGACCAATATATATTTTAGCATGAACTGCAATTTTATATTTCTCTGCAAAAAGTCCATTATAAACTTATAGATATGCACAAAGCAAATAAGAAGATTAGTACTTGACGACACTAGTACGATAATACATTTTTTCATATGAGGTAGAAAAATGTTTATCGCACGAGGATCCTAGAAAATTTTACCGCGTTTATCGCACCGAGTGAAGTAAAATACTAAATCGCTTAATCTAGAATCAATAAAGTGTAAAATAACATTTCTTAATACATTATTACCTCTACCATAAAACCTCGTACCAAAATAATTTATCGTATAAATTGCTTAACCAATCGAAATTAACAAAATAAAATATACACTGTTAAAAATATTTTGAAAATTAATATATGTATTGGAAGTTCTTTTCCAGATACGGTATATTAAATGTCATTTAATATACAGATATGTTGTAAGATTTCAATAATTATGTTGTAAACACAACCTTTATGAAATGTTTAGTATACTGTGTATTAATTATACAACAATTTTTTTGTATATTAATATTTGTTTATTAAATTTATAATACGCGTATCCGAAAAAAAACTTCCAATACTTTATATTAATTTTCAAAATATTTTTAACAGTGTATTACAATCTTGATTATATTGAATAAACGTGTAGATTTTGCGCATTTCTTTAAAGTTTTATGGCGATTTTTTTCTGAATGGATTCGTTCATATTTGTTTACTCATGCCACACAACTTATGGTCGGGCTACAGTGAATAAAACGGCTAACGCTCTTGAGAAGCGGGAGCTCGACGGATGGAGCCGAGAGAGCACATGCAAGACGATAGATAATCGAGGCCTGTGCTTGGCTCGTGTCTGCTGCTGAATGCAGACGCTCCTCGGAGGAGGAGCGACGATGCTTCGCTGCAGCGATTTCACCGAGCGGCGCCTACCATGGTAAGTATCAAGTATCATCTGTTAGTAGCAATTCGCAACATGACAACACGACTGGGAGGTATTAAGTAAGTCGGACTGACATAGAAGTGGGGCCAATAATTTTGCAGCCCAGAAGAGTGCGAGTGAGTGAGGTAAATATCCGAACAGCGATCCTTTTCACCCCCACAAGGCTCAACAGAATTTTAGGAACTTCGAACCGCACACAGAGCAGCACAGTCTCGCCGCAGACAGAAAGAGAGAGATAGAGATATATAGAGAAAGACAGAAAGAGCGAGAGCGGAAATACCACACAAGATGTTTAACACTTTTTAAATAATCAAACAGATGGCCGTAAATCGAAGCATTGAAAATTCCAAGTAACCCATCTATAACCCCGATAACTCGATTCCTCACAAATTGGTCACACATTGCGGTCGATTTGCCGGTAAACCTCGGTGCAGTATCGAAGGACAAAGAGAAACTTGGTTAAAAAAATTTCAAAAACCGGATGGCTCAGTGAGTTTAAAAAGTAAAACGATGCGAACGATTTATAAACACGTCCTCATGCGTTGCTCTTTCCTACGATCGGCACTTCCGGTTAGTTCAGTTTCAAGCATGTGTTATCCTCACCAGCTGATTATTATCATCGATTGGTTTAATTAATTCGTTGTGCGTTCAACCGATATCCTTTTTTTGTTTCAAGAGCACGATAAAGGTTACCGGTTCTTAAAATGTAACCCGCGGTTTACAACCGATAGCACCAATAACCGAAGAATCGACGTCATCGTCGATGAACGTCCGTGTTACAACTGCCGATCGCGAACGAGAACACACTGCGAGGACCTGACAAGTTAAACATGACGATCGGCGAGAGAAGAGGCGAGAGAGCGCGCGCGCGATGCTGCTGCGCTGCTTGGGGCTTGGCTGGCTAGCTGCTCGGCTGGTTCGGCTTCGGCCCGCCTCGGCTCTCGGGTCTGCGTCGCGCCGCCGTCCGGTTGAGACGTCTCGAGCGCACCGACCAGCCTCGACGACTCTCGACTCTCTTCGCCTATCCGCTAAAAAGATTTTGCCCCCACTATTTTGACCGGCCTTCGTGCCCCGCTCGCTTCGTCCCGCCACTATTAGCTTCGTATAGAGCGTCACGGTGTTACTCACTCGTTCCCGTTTGCCATACGTCTCAAGCGTCTTTCTCCCTCGAGCGCTTTAAATACTTCCTTCTCTCAATTCGATTTAAGCACTTGTGCCCAATGGCGACCACCTTGGAGGGACGAGTTTGTGGCAGACGGATGAACCGGGTTGCCCGGCTTTCCTAGATTATGTTTTGCTTGTTTTCACGGAAAACTGCGACTCTAGGACCCCTAAACACAACATTCCTAAGCATAGGTCGTTTATGTTTAAGGAGGTCCTGTTGAAAACGTATTTTTGAATTTTTACATCTAGAGAAAAGATCTAGTAGACTGAACTGGATTTTAGTTATCAATTTAAATCGTAAATCAATTTTTTAAATTGAATGTCGACCTAAGAGAACTATATTATGTTGTTATACACGAATTATGTTTTGCTTGTTTTCACGGCCAACTGCAATTTTAGGACCCCTAAACACAACATTCCTAAGCATGAGTCGTTTATGTTTAAGGAGGTTGAAAAGGTATTTTTGAGTTTTTACACCTAGAAAAAAGGTCTTGTAGACTGAACTGGATTTTAGTTATCAATTTAAATGGTAAATCAATTTTCTTAATAGAATGCCAATCTAAGAGAACT
The DNA here is from genome assembly GCA_963970395.1 of Ephialtes manifestator. Lineage (NCBI taxonomy): Eukaryota > Metazoa > Arthropoda > Insecta > Hymenoptera > Ichneumonidae > Ephialtes > Ephialtes manifestator. The sequence goes on from OZ019975.1 coordinate 16,331,349, forward strand.
ATATTATGTTGTTATATATGGATTATGTTTTACTTGTTTTCACGGCCAACTGCCACTCTAGGACCCCTAAACACAACATTCCTAAGTATGGGTTGTTTATGTTTAAGGAGGTCCTGTTGAAAAGGTATTTTTGAATTTTTACATCTAGAAAAAAGATCTAGTAGACTGAACTGGATTTTAGTTATCAATTTAAATCGTAAATCAATTTTCTTAATTGAATGTCGACCTAAGAGAACCATATTATGTTGTTATACACGCATTATATTTTGCTTGTTTTCACGGCCAACTGCAATTCTAGGACCCCTAAACACAACATTCCTAAGCATGAGTCATTTATGTTTAAAGAGGTTGAAAAGGTATTTTTGAGTTTTTACACCTAGAAAAAAGGTCTTGTAGACTGAACTGGATTTTAGTTATCAATTTAAATGGTAAATCAATTTTCTTAATAGAATGCCAATCTAAGAGAACTATATTATGTTGTTATATATGGATTATGCTTTACTTGTTTTCACGGCCAACTGCAACTCTAGGACCCCTAAACACAACATTCCTAAGTATGGGTTGTTTATGTTTAAGGAGGTCCTGTTGAAAAGGTATTTTTGAATTTTTACATCTAGAAAAAAGATCTAGTAGACTGAACTGGATTTTAGTTATCAATTTAAATGGTAAATCAATTTTCTTAATAGAATACCAATCTAATAGAACTATATTATGTTGTTATATATGGATTATGTTTTACTTGTTTTCACGGCCAACTGCAACTCTAGGACCCCTAAACACAACATTCCTAAGTATGGGTTGTTTATGTTTAAGGAGGTCCTGTTGAAAAGGTATTTTTGAATTTTTACATCTAGAAAAAAGATCTAGTAGACTGAACTGGATTTTAGTTATCAATTTAAATCGTAAATCAATTTTCTTAATTGAATGTGGACCTAAGAGAACTATATGATGTTGTTATACACGGATTATGTGTGCTTGTTTTCACGACCAACTGCAACTCTAGGACCCCCAAATACAAGATTCCTAAACACGGGTCGCCTATGTTGAAAAAGGTCCTCTTAAAACTGTATGTTTCAATTTTTACGTTAAAAAAATGTCTAGGTCATAGTTTAAACCATTCTGACCGTAATTGCAAAGTTTGAGCGTCTGTCACCGATCGAATTGCTGAGAAATTCAACATTAAATATAGTGAATACGTGCAATACGCGGAAAACTGAAACTCTAGGAACCCTAATCTTAAAATTTCTAAGCACGAGTCTTTCACGGAACGTTTACGATTAAAAATGTCTAGGTTATAGGTTAACCAATTCTGACCGTAATTGCAAAGTTTGAGCATCTGTCACCGATCAAATTGATGAGAAATTCAAGATTAAATATAGTTCATTACACGTGGCCCCTTATGGGGAAGGATCCATATTTTTTACTTTAGATGAAAAATTGATATACGTATAGTGGAAAATTCTGCCGAGACTATCAAAAAGATATTTACAACTACAAATAATTAGTTAGCACGCCTAATAATCAGTGGATTTACATTCATAATGTCGTAACATTGGTTAACAGTCATTCCTACGCTCGCAAACAAATCGCAGGTATTAACTACTGAATTGTCATTAAAACCTCGGATAATAACCCGACTTTTTTCCCATACCACTTACATCATAAACATTTTCTGAACATGTCAGGCTATTTATGCCTAATGCACATAATTGCAAAACACAAATAAAAATGAATAAAAGGATAATCGTAATGCCTTATCCATAAGAACCTGTACTTAATATTTCGACTGAGGATTTATTTATTTACCGTAAATAGCCGGTAGCCTTGCTTGAGATTTTACAAATAGACTCTTCTATGCATTATTCGTAGTATATATATGCAAAATTCAGTAATGTATCTGATTATCGTGTTCGTCACCACTTTCATTTCCCGTGCAAGTAAACATACCTATTATCAGTACCGAAAATGCTACAAAGTACTTTGTAACGTTTTTTGCAAAGATAAAGTGAAAAAAAAACCCAAAGTTCTATACAATTCAAAGTTTTACCAAATTCAAAGTTCTATGAAATTCAAAGTTCTATCAAAGTCAAAGTTTTACCAAATTCAAAGTTCTATCAAAGTCAAAGCTTTACCAAATTCAAAGTTCTATCAAAATCTAATGGCACGGAAGTTTTTTTTGTTTACTAAATTCGGTACCTTGTTCGTTATTACGTACGTACCTAAAGTTCCAACCCGTTTCGTCAAATGCGTCAAAAGTACAGACAATAGCACTTATATCACAAAAATTTCCCGAACATATTAGACTATTTATTCCTAATGCACATAAAATAAAATAAAAATATATAAGGGTGAATAAAAGGATGATCCTGGCAAACAGTGTCACCGACTTTTCAACCGGTGTTTTAATCAGTCTTGATTAGCCCCTGTTTCTCCCAGTTTAACTGATCTTTTAACCGAAATTGTTATTTTTTAAGCGATTTTTACTGGTGAATTAACCGATTGTAACGGAAATTCTTACGGAATTTAAAAAAATCAATTTTGTTTGGTGAATTCAACCGATTTTAACTGACAATTTAACCGAACGAAAGGTTTTTAATCGGTTAAATTGTTGGTTGAAGCCGGTGAAACAGTGGGCTAATCGAGACTTATCTTTTCTCGGTTATAAAGTCGGTTAACTTCAGTTACTTTCGGTTAACACTACGGTGACACAGCTTGCCAGGGAAAGTCTTTTCTATAAGAACCTGTACTAAATATTTCGATTTTACAGACTCTTCTATGCATTATTCTTAGTATATACAAAATTCAGTAATGTATCTAACAGAGTTGTAAATGCTTAATACTTATAGAAATAATGATGATGATACGATCAGCTCTATAATTATGATTTTATAATAATAACATGTAGCGATTGTAATGCGATAATTAAACTTTGGAATGGCTGCAAAAATTATTATTTTTCAATAAAAATTTACGGTAATCCTTTTGAAAAAATGGAAAAAAATAAGTAATGCATTAAGAAAGTAACGCATTACTTATTTCTTCCATTTTTGCTTCCTCATAGAGGAAGCTTTGTTTTCATGAAAAAAAAAAAAATTTTCGAGATTTTTATGTCAGGACACTTAGAATTGTCTAAAACGTCCAGAAAAGTGATCTAGAAAAAATGTCCGTATGTATGTATATGTGTGTGTGCGTGTATGTATACAACTCCGAAAATTCGAACGCCGATAACTCAAGAACGGTTTTGTATATCGCGCTCACATTTGGGACACTAGTGTAGCAGCAGACCCTCTTCAACTGTGGCAATTTTCGACAAAATCTGTGCGAAAATTTCGATTTGATGCCGTTTTGAATTTTTTGAAAAAAGGACGTGGTCGCTCTAACTTTCGTAAAATTTAGTTTATTTTGCTAAATAGTTGGTTATAAGAGTAAATGCACTCAACGTTATTTGGTATTGAATTTGGCTCGAATCAGTAAAGTGGTTCAGATTTTATGGAATTTTTAATTTTCCAAAAAATTGACATTATCGCTCTATCGTAACTTTTGCAAAACTTGAAATAGCGAGCTCAAATTCTGTATATAAATGAAACAATATTCAGCCATTATATATGTATAATTTAGTGACAAACGAAATGAAATTTGTGATTTTATGGAATGTTGAATTATTTTTAATAATATACGTTATCACATTTACTTTCGAAAACGCTCTAATAATAACGAAATAACGGAATAACGAAATAGAAAAAGCAAATTCACAACATGTTTATTTATCTAATTTAAAAAAGGATGCAAAGTAGAACCTTGCACATTTTTTCCTCATTATTTTTCGCTTTTTACAAAGCTTCCTCTATGAGGAAGCCAAAATTGAATAACATACTTTTTTGCTTCCTCAGAGAGGAAGCTTTGTAAAAAGCGAAAAATAATGAGGAAGCAATGTGCAAGGTTCTACTTTGCATCCTTTTTTCCACTATTTCTTGCAATATTAAAGCGAAAATTAGTATTTTTTCAGCTATTCAAATGTTTACACTCTATTTAATAATCACTACATATTATTATTATGAAATCATAATTACAATATGATTTCATAATAATACATAATTAGTGGGGATTTACAACTCTGGATAGTATCTAATGATCGTGTTCGTGACTATATTACCTCTAAAGGCTCTGATTTCCCGTGAAAATAAACATATAACCTATTATCACCACCGAAAATGCTACAAGGTAAGTCAGCTATGTGATACGTACGTGTACTTAACAGCTGTATTTAACGGGATATCTAGCCGGAGATATAAACCCATACGGTTTGTCCTCTCGAGCTACTCTGGTGGATGTAAATTCAGACGAGACTTTCTTCCGTTCGAGGCACACAATAGCTACTCTCGCCTCACCGATGGTTAGCGCGTCTTGTAGTGGTTGTTAAATCCTTAAGCATAGCTCGTGTAAAAAAAACGGCCTTGATATATAATTACCACTCGATGGGCTTATCATACGTTTATGCTTTTCCATCTTCTATTGTTCATCGAGTATCCACAACTGCAGTGCGTAGGTTCTGCATTAATTATATGCGGTTACTATCCCTTCCACTTTTCTTCATTGCGGTCCATCGACTTGGAACGAGCCTGCGAGTAGCAGCATTACAGTTAATAAATAGATAACTATCAACAGTTCAACGGTGTAAGTAAGAGAGGATTAAATTGAAATGTCTATGGAAGCAACATGAGGATAAAACGTTACCTACGGAAATTGACTGTATATAATGAGAAGTATGTCATTGATCAGTAAAAGCATGAACTCTGAAAAATATTTCTGTACTTATCGTAGACGAAGGAGACACACACAGATAAGTGATAACAGAATTCGCAATCAATGAATCACTGTTGCAACAACTACGTATGACGTCACGTGTACAAAAGAAACTATGGAAAAATATTGTATTGCGTTTAAGAGAATTAATGAGTCGGTTGTACGTGATTGGTGGGGAAAATCCGGAAAGTACTCAATGTGTATAAGAGCTACGACCTTTATTCTTGGTCACGGATACTTACATGAGAGAAACGCTTGGATGAATTTAGATGCAGGATCACTTTTTGTTCTTAGACATTGTAATCTTATGTATTATTATTGTAAGAAGTTTGACACAGTTTTACACTAGTGAATAAACGTTTTACTAACAGAATGTTGAGCTTCAAATAACAACAGGATATACGTAAGAGATTCTATACATGCGCTCGCTGCAATCCACGTTGACAAATGCCGAAACGATCGAACTGAAGACCGTCCAGTATACTTTCACATGTACGTGAAAGACGAAACTCGTGGGGAACATTGCCCTTCAATGGATTCCATCGTCCGGTAATTTCATCGAAGCTAACTTGCCTGCAACTCGTACGGCTCTATAATGTCTCTGCGATTTATGAAGTACGTGTTTGTAATACCTACTAATAGTATTTTTTACTCGTACATATGTATCGTTGAGGTGCTAATAGTGCTAACAGGTATTACTGGTGCGACTTACTTATAGATGTATGTCGAAGGCGCAAAAATAGAGTGTCTTCACTTTTAGCTCCTCTTCTAACATTTTCCTTCTGGTTTTAGAAAAAAAATGCACGTTCAAAATATTTTACACTTGACTGAATGACTTTGGAATTGTTGATTGTTATAAACAATACAAATATATATGAGGCATTCTTTATCAACTAAGCCACTTTTTTCGGTCGACCTCCCGGATATTTTTCTAAATTTGTCAGTTTGTTGTACTATTTGAGATGGGTGTTTGTGATTTTTTCAGATTTTTAAAGGACGCCGTTCAGGATTGACATTTTTTTTTAAATATCACTATGTCGCGGAAAATCTCGCAAAAAATTCTTAAGAACATTTACATTCTCATTTTCCATCTACTTTCGAGTGATGTTAAAATCATAATTTTTCCAACGGAAGAAAGTACATTTTTCGCAAAAAAAAAGCAATCAATAATTTTTTTTACGAAAAAAGCACCTTCGATTCCGGTCTTAATTTTATAAGGTGTTTCGCATTGTATGAAGATTCAGAGAAAAAATCCCAAAGTGGAACCACCAATTCTTAGACAGTACAAAATTAAAAATTGAAATAAAAAAATGAATACATTTTTTTCTGCCAAAGAATCGGACGTGCCACTTTGGAATTTTTTTCTCAAAATCTTCATACAATGCGAAATACCTTGTAAAATTGAGACTGGAATCGAAGGTACTTTTTCAAAAAAAAAAATCATCACTCGAAAGTAGATGGAAAATGGAAAAGTTAATGTTATTAAGAATTTTTTGAAACACCAATATTTTCCGAGATATAGTGATATTTAAAAAAAAACGTAAATTCTGAACGGCACCCTTCAAAAATTTGAAAAAAATCACAAACATCCATCTCAAAAGGTACATCAAACTGACGAATAAAAAAAAATATCCGGGAGGTCGACCCAAAAAAATTGGCCCAGTTGATAAAGAATGCCTCATCTGTGATTTGAACAATAAATGTTGGCTTTATTTGGTTCGTATTACAATTTGATCAAAATAATAATGAATACAAAAATATTATGGCATGTCAACCACCTTTACAGGGGGAGGGGACGTTGGCACGACTTTGACCTGACCTCCTCAGTCAAATAAAAATCAATTATATTTATTGATGCGTATCTTACAAAGTTGAGTTGTTGGTGTTATATGAAAAATACACGCTGTTGACATTTTGAACAAAGAATTTTTACTCCGAGGCAAAAGTATTTGACTATTCTGGGTCAAACATGATAAATATTTTTGTTATTACTATTTATACATTCAAAAAATAGGTAAACCGGTTAGCCTGCAGATATCCTTGAATAAATCAGGAAATAATTTAGAAAAGCCATGGACTTGAAAAGTAACTTTAAAAAGAGAACAATTATAAGATAAACTTATTCTAGAAGAACACATATTCTGCATAATTGAAAATTATTACAGTATGTAAAAACAGTATATATTTTTATCATATAATAATACCAGAAGAACAAATGAGATATCCATTAACGAATGTCCCTTATTTCCATTCAACTTCCTTCTCGGCATAAACTTGCGGACCAAAAAAATTGTGTGTAAAATTGCGATCTCGTCGGGATTTAATACACAAGTTACACACAATCAATACAAAATTTAACAAGTGTGCGTTTTTTTATTAAAGAATAATGATAAACAATGAAGTTATTTACATTTTAACGAAGGGTTTCTGAATAATGAATGATTATTCAGAAGCTCTTGGTTTAAATGTAAAAAACTTAATAACTTATATAACTTAAAATTCGGACAGAGCATAGTTTAAAAAGATGATTTTTTTATGTGTTTATCAATTCATTGTCAACAATTTTTTTTGTTGTCGAAAATCGATCTTTTCTTTCTACAACTTGCTATTTTCGTAACTAGCCTATACATTTCCTGTCTCTCATTTGCAATGCTTGGTTGCTTTTATCATGTACCGGAAAGACCCTTGTTCAGGTGGCAAAAGAATATTTATTTTTTTAAATGATATCAGATAATGAATTTTTTTTGGATACTAGCGTGGACAGATTAAGATTAGATAAGAAGAATATCTTTTGCTCGCTTGTAACGCGATTACGGCGGAACATGACGCTCGATTTTCATGAGACATCCAACGAAATCAGCGATGCGGGGCGGAGTATAAAAACACGAAACAATTAAAAGTTAAGGTAGTTATGTTAGAACGCCAGAGTCAGAGACAGTAGAATCTATATGACATCGAAAATGTATGATATATTGCATTTCGACTGTGACAATGATAATACAAAAAAAAATCGAGAATTAGTGAAAATTGTTGCAATTAGGTTGACACAATTATTTGCAAGTAAATTATTTTTTCAGTGCGAATTTAACTTAGTTTTTACGACATCTTGTAAATCGGATGACAGCTAAGTTACACCGAGAGAAAAATATAGTACTCATTCCCAGATTCGTATAGTAATCGGGATCCAAAGTGGAAACATGGCATTTTTTTTCAGAAACATATAAAGATTTACTAGGCGTTGCCCGCTGTACTATTTTCGCTAAATAGTAAATTTTTGTATGTGTCTGGAAAAAAATGCCAAGTTTCCACTTTGGATCCCGATTACTATACGAATCTGGGAATGAGTACTATATTCCTTCTCTCGGTGTAGGTAACTTCACCTGGCCCGGAATCGTGCACTTTAATATTAGTTTATTTTAACATGTGTCCGGTGACTTAATTTTTTTATGATACACAAAAATTCGCAAATAACTTTCGAACTCGCTGTACTTTTTATCTTTTCTCTATCTTTGATCTAAGTATGTTAATTCTCGATTGAAAGATTAATTTCGTTAACTTTCCCGTAAGCGCCGTGTAAAAAGATCGATTTTCAAGTATTCATTATTTATTTAATTTATCGGTAAGAGCCATCGAAATTTTGGAGAAGTAAAGCTGAATAGCTCAATTAAAATAGGCCAAAAGTTCATGAACATCAGTTTTATTTGCCTTCCTGACATAACTACCTTAAATAACACGATATAACGTTGAAAAAAATCATTGGGACTTAATTTTTTGGTAAATTAATAAGGAGAGATTCAACTTCTTGATTTCAAGTTGGCACCTATGCCGTGCTGCAGAAACTAACGACACGCGATAGCGAAGTCTGGCCTTTCGCTGCGCAAGAGTAAATATATGATAGAACAGCTAGTAGCAAGAAAGGTCGTTGTATATGCTGCGTGTCAAGGAAGCTGCTGTCCCTTTCTGTTCCACTTACTCATACGTACATACAAAACACAGAGCATCAACCATAATTATGCAGGGATATTAATAACAAGTGTGCTTGGTTGAACAGACTAATATGAAATAGTAGTTGCATAGTTTGTGGTCGCCGTAGTTAAAAGCTAAGTTGTATACAACAGGTCATCAGGATGGAGTATACGGTAGGCACACTGAATGCATACATAGCTCACCGATGACCTTTCAATTTCACTTTCGTTACGCACGTGATCGAATTGTCGATCAATGTTGATGAGATGCGGCGACGAAGACGTTGGCTACGAGGACATCAACGTTTCATAGTCCGCATACAAAGCAGCACGCAGTTTAGTGCATAAGTAACATAATACTGGGCTCGATGTAATGACCAATGAACGTGGCATTTATCATTTAGCTCAAGTAACCGTTTAACGATATAATCTCTGGTAAAAATAAATGATAAAAAACGATTATAAAAAATTCTATCGTTCCGAATACGGACTTTGGTTCCTGAATTTACGATGTACTATCATAAATTTACGATCGAAATCCTATATGTTTCGTCCATATCCTATAATATTATTATAAATAATATAATTTTTGTATTTAATTTAATAATAAAAATATACGATTGTACGTATAATACCCATGATGTACTATTCCAAGCAAAAAATAAAAAGAAATCGACCGGATCATTACGTTTTTTCCTCTGATCACCCATCTTTGTAGTGACCGCGGTCCAAGTTGCTTAACTTTCATGATCTCTGATAGACTGCCTAACTATTCCATCCAAACTCGTTCTTGTAAGATAATATACATCAATAATATATAAGCCGCTTTACGTACTTATGAGTAACAACAGTAAATTGAGCAGTTTTTTGCATCTTTCTTACTAAATTATTTATGTTAATTAACTCTTTAAGAATGCTTCACGTATACATTCCTTGCCGAAAGTTTTATTTTACACGCAAAAAAAGGCTTGGTTGTAACTACCAAGTGCTATGGTTATATATGCGCCAGACAATTAATTGGTTAAACCAACCAAGTAACTTGTTAGGTGACCAATTTCTTGGTTGGTCTAACCAAATCACTTGGTTAGCTTACCAAGTCACTTGGTTACTCTAACCAAGAAATTGGTAGCCTAACCAAGAAATTGGTCGGTCTAACCAATTAATTGTCTGGCGCATATATAACCATAGCACTTGGTTATTTCAACCAATCTTTTCTTTCCGTGTATCCGTATTTGAGTACTTCGCGATAAGAGAAAAATCTAATGAATAATCAAGCATATCAAGATACTGATAAGAGCACGATTTCGGATAATAAGTGGTCTAAGAATTTATTAAAAAATCAGTTTAAAAAAAATTATATAATATTATAAATTCGTTAGTGTACCATACATCCCGATAACGTATCAATCGTATTTAACCAATAGAAAACGAAAACTAAAGGAAACTAATAACAACGATTCAATTTGTATAAATTAATCAAAGTCCGAATAGATAGAGATGATAACATACGATTGAATCCCATTCAAATTCTATCGATCTCCATCAATCTCTATAATACATTTTTACCAGGGATGCCAATTGCATTTTCGGAAATCTTTTGGTCAGTGTGAAATGACATTACGGAATTATAGATTTAAATGTACATGTCTCCAATTTTAATAAATAATAATGTGATTCAAATGTCACGTGGATTATATATATCTTTGCCCTCAGAGAAATTTTTTTGCGATGGAATGCCAGTTGCATTTTTGGAATAATTTCGCCAGTGTCTGATGACATTACGGAATTACATATTTGAATATACGTGGCTGTATTTTTAGAAATAAACGAACAGTAACGTGCTTCAAATGTCATGTGTGTTATATATGTATGTCTTTGCACTCAGAGAAATTGCGAAAGTCCTGGCAACTGCAAAGTGACTGCTATTCATTTTTAAACCATGCAATTATTGTTTATGTGAAAACATCTTTAGCGAGAATTTTCCTGAAGAAATGTCCTCAAAAAGTGTTACCCTCCTTCTGGATAAAAGTGAATTTAAGCAAAATGTCCTCAAAAAGCGTTACGAAGCTTCTGAAAAAAGTGAATTTGACCAAAATGTCCTCAAAAAGAGTTACAATCGACGCGGTATTCCAGCGAGGGCTTCAAAATTTACAATCAGACGTCTACGTATCATACTTTAATTACCACAAGCCCATAATCGCATGCTGTGAATTGTAGTAAAATAATAGGGTAGAGTCACCAGTAAATGAACGGTTAAGCAGAACGGTTTGTTTATCATGGGTTTCTACAAAATATAATATTTCCAGAGTGTCTGTGAAAATTTTAACGAATGACCAGAATGTCAAATTATGTGTTGGAACTAAAAAAATATCGAATTTTCATCGCATAGTATATAAAAATAAATACTGAAAGTATTTATTTTTAAGAAAGGGCCAATCTAACCTACACTTTTAGTCGAAAACAGGCGTCTGCGACAAAATAATCACTGTAGATAGCTAAAAAAAAAGAAAAATTAAAAATCTAATGTTCAGCCAAGTCGGAAGAGTTTCTCATGACTTCTCAAAAAGCGGTTGTTCATTCACTGGTGACTGTTCAATTACTGGTGCATTCAACCTAAATATCCCGATGCTGAACTGTTAAAGATGTTTTCACATTTTCGCAAATGTACTCACTACTTTTTTTGTACTTACGGTAACTAAAAAATTGTTCTAACTATAGTTTGTATAGTAGCGACGACTATTTTATGGTTATCGTAAATATAAAAAAATTGTCGCTTAGACTTAAAATGGATTGCTGGAACTTTATAGTTAGTGATTGATAGTATTTTCTCTGGTTGTGGGTAAAAGCAGTTGATCGAAGAAAGAGAGGCTTGTCTTGCGAATACGCTCGCGAAATGAATGGCTCTAAGCAGTTGAAAGCGTTGAATTATTTTTTTGTGTTACTCAATTCTATAGAAATGAAAGCGAAATCCAGATGTTATCCTTTTACTCAATGTTTATTGCTCATATTCCGGGGTCATTAAACATGTTATGTATTAGTAATTGGACTTTGTATTCTCTAATATAGTACACCCGCGATGCTACTGCATAAATGCGGTGGGGATGAATTTGCGGATACGTTCGCTATTCACGCACTTTTACATTCCTGCATCTGATAAGTCAAGTGAAGAATTATTCTTGTTTGCACGTTATAAAGAAACTGCATGAACATATTATCACATGGCCAATATTTATACACAATCCTGTAATGAATTCAGGGTCTAATATTACAGTATGTATTGCTTATTCATATATTATTTTTTACTTTTTTGTACCGATTTTGAGTCATTACTTGATGATTACAAAAGAGAAGTTATATCTCGCGACCTACTTATCAATATTTCATTTACAATTTTTTAAAATGTTTTCCCAACGATCACTGAAAATCTAATACGCAAAATTACTATTTCATTTGGCAATTATCTAGTTTAAAAAAATTCTGTCGTGAAGGCAATCCAAACTCATATGCATGAATTTTTGACATGTTGTAATTTAGTTATTCAATTTGACTTGCACAAAATCTTGAAGGCTTTTACCGAGTATTTGAATGAACAATTAAAACTTGAAAATCGATCTTTTCACACGGCGCTCACGGGAGAGCTGGAAAAATTGATCTTTAAATCGAAAATTAACATGCTTAGATTAAAGATAGAGAAAAAATAAAAAGTACTACGGATTCGCAAATCATTCAAGAATTGATGCATCATGAAAAAAGGTGAAGTCTCCGGAATAATGTTTAATTGAACCAAGGTCAAAGTGCACGATACCGGGTCAAATAACGTTTCCTAACCTAATTATCGTAAAAATGAAGTCAAATCCGCACTAAACATATCAACTATTTACAAATAATCGTTTTAATTTGATTACGACGATTTCGAAGAATTCTCTTTTTTTTTAATGTTATTATTGAGGCAGTCAAAGTGATGCGTATGATTATTTTTTAATGTCATATAGACTCTGAGATTTATGACTCCGGCGTACCGACAGAACTACCTTAAGTCGGGCCTTCTACAAACCTTTCTCAATTTTCATTTTTTTTTCGACCTATCTTTACGAGGAACTATGCTGATCATATTTGACTTCCTCATAAAGGAAGCCTCGAAAAAGGCGTAAAATGGGGGAGCTATGTGCAAGGACCGACTTCGTAAACTTTTTTGAAAAGACAAAGGGAAAAAATCTCAAAATTCTATAAAATTCAAAGTTCTATAAAATTCAACGTTCTATAAAATTCAAAGTTCTACAAAAACAGTTCCATAAAATTCTGACGGTTCGGAAGTTCTTTTTTTGTTTACTATAAATTCGGTATAATCCGAACCTCTTTACCGATTGTCACCAAATTTAAGATCTACTAAAACTGGATATTAATTCGTCCTTGTAGAAAAGCTGAGCTGAGTTGGTCGAAGTTGACTTGAATTAGAACAATAATTTTTCGAAAATTGAAATTTCTATAAAATCCGTACCACTTTATAGATCTAGCTCAAATTCAATGCCGATCATTCTGTTACATCACTTTATTTATAAAGATCTATTTAGCTCACTAGGTAAATAATTGTGACAGCTAGAAAGCTTAAGAACATTTTTTGTAAAATTTAATATCATAAAATCTGAAAAAATGGTTAAATGTTTTCATAAATTTTTACAAAGAAAGGAGCGTTGCTTCTCTATTGGCATATAAAATTTCAGCTTGATTGGTAAACCGGTTGTATTTTGCATACAGCGGTTTGAATTTTGCAAGGCTGTTTCACACACACATATTCAACCTGACATATTTTCTAAATGTTTCACTTTTCTCGATGTTTTACACCATTAACCTGACATAAAAATCCAGAAAAAAATTTATTTTCCCAAAAACAAAGCTCCTCTCTCTCCTCTATGAGTCAGGGATGGGCATTTATCCAATGAAAGTGTATTTCAAATACTTTCATGACTGAATGATTAAGAATTATTAAGCCTATTAAATATTGGAATTTATTGAAAAAGAATAGTTAATTTAAATTATTCATAATTATAGCAGAAATTTAAAAATTTTGAGTTTTGCAGAATGATTAACCGTAGTTATCTTAGACAAAAAGTATTTAAAATACATTTTCTTTGAATGGATGGCTACCTTTGCTATGAGGAAGAAAAATTAGTCAACTATATAAATAAAAATAGGCATTCGGTACCATTCTAGAGAGAAAACAGAGCGAGGTTTAATCAAATTACTAGATTACATTACCTACTGTGTCCAATGATGCAGTACTGTTTGCTAATGCAAAACTTGGAGGCAGGAAGAGCAGCTGCAAGCTGTCTCAATAGGCGACCGGGCGGGTGTGACGTACCGTAAGAGAAAGAGAGAAAGTGCAGCGGTGGTTCGCAATCTGTCAGCTACTATTGCACCGAGCAACCATATCGCCATCAACTGAGTAAAATAATGAAATTTATACACCGAGAAAAGAGATTGTTTAAATCAACTAACTACGACAGACACGGACTGCAAGACAAATGTTTTGTTAGCGTAAGCCACAGTCGTGCGGTTTCTGTAATAGCCATTCGATTCAGTCGACCGGCGCATATGAAAGATTAAATATAAAGGTATACCTTCATATCTAATCTAATCAAAATTCGAATGTTAAAAATTTGTCCACTAATATGGCTACTATGAAACACAGTAGCTAGCTTAAACAATTGGGGCATAATGGCACACTTCATCAAAATGACACCAGCGTACGCTGAAATCGTAAAAGAATTATGTTATGATTGAATTGCGATGATATGAACCTCACGATATCTTTGAAACTAGAACATAAACATCTATTGTTTTTTACATCGAATACTTAAGTCATTTTATATTTCTTTTTTATTACGTTGGACGCAGAGTTCACAAATATATTCGACGATATCCTCATCGACAACAGCACACGAAAATTGTGCTCATTTTTCACACGTAATGCAAAGTATCCACGACTTAGTCGATTGTTAATACAAGCCACTGCAAAAGCGGCTCTTCCGGATTCGCAGATGAGTTTGACTTTTTTTTGCCAATAATTCGGGACTTTGTCATTATGTTTATTATTTTATTGGTTTCTTCCGGTATATCTTCTTCAGGCTTTTGTGTTATCCACAGCCACGCATCCTAATGCACTATACTCAGAGAAATCGTAATAGTACAGTCAACTATAAAGTGATAACTATTCATTTTTATTACATGCATCTATTTTTATAGTTACGATAACTACGAAAATAGTTATGGTAACTATTTTCTAGTTATAGTAACTATTTGATAGTTGTGTCAACTATAAAAAAATTGTTGTACCAATCATAAATGAATAGTTGTCACTTTATAGTTACTAATACCATAATTTTCTCTCAGTGAACTGTACTGAGAAAAAAGTATAGTTGAATGGACTAATTTAGCGTACGAACTCGTCCAAATTAATTTTTTTTGTTGGTATAACAAATACTTTGGTTACCGCAATAAAATTTTAGACAACTGAATCTAACGATTATTGAAGAAACTAAACATTTGGTTGTCTTAACGAAAAATTCATTTGAATGAGGGTGTACGCTAAATTAGTCCATTCAACTATATTTTTTCTCAGTGTGTATCGCATTTGCACGAGGGCACAGGGAAACTGCGGAAAACCTGGCTGATACAGACGGTTTTATTTTTACTGAGTTTCTACTGTAGGTAAACGTCCCAGTGATTGACACGTTAACCAAATTGCCCGGCTTTAAAAAAACGTAACTTGTACATTAAGATACAAAAAATTCTAGGCAATAAAATAATGAGGTTTAAGATTTCCGCATATTCATAATAAAATTTTGGCAAGCTATATCTTTCGAATTACGATATCAAGAAAAAAACTAAAAAGTAGAAAATGTTCGTTTTCGTATTCTCTGGTGGACGATTTTTTTTTA
The DNA here is from genome assembly GCA_963970395.1 of Ephialtes manifestator. Classification (NCBI taxonomy): domain Eukaryota; kingdom Metazoa; phylum Arthropoda; class Insecta; order Hymenoptera; family Ichneumonidae; genus Ephialtes; species Ephialtes manifestator. Next base: position 16,347,055 of record OZ019975.1, read on the forward strand.
TTTTTTTTTAAGTCCAAAATTAAGGGAGTTGTTCTTGATTTAGTACTTTGGTAAGCTATATCTTTCGAACTATGATATCAAGAAAAAAACTAAAAAGTAGAAAATGTTCGTTTTCGTATTCTCTGATGGACGATTTTTTCATTTTTTTTAAATATAAAATTATGGGAGTTGTTCTTGATTTAGTACTTTGGCAAGCCATATCTTTCGAGCTATGATATCGAGAAAAAAACTAAAAAGTAGAAAATGTTCGTTTTCGTATTCTCTGATGGACGATTTTTTCATTTTTTTTAAATATAAAATTATGGGAATTGTTCTTGATTTAGTACTTTGGCAAGCCATATCTTTCGAGCTATGATATCGAGAAAAAAAACTGAAACGTAGTAAATTTTTGTCTTCGTATTCTCTGATGGACGATTTTTTTATTTTTTTTAAGTCCAAAATTAAGGGAGTTGTTCTTGATTTAGTACTTTGGCAAGCTATATCTTTCGAACTATGATATCGAGAAAAAGACTAAAAAGTAGGAAATGTTCGTTTTCGTATTGTCTGGTGGACAATTTTTTCATTTTTTTTAAGCCCAAAAGTAAGGGAGTTGTTCTTGATTTAGTACTTTGGCAAGCCATATCTTTCGAGCTATGATATCGAGAAAGAAACTAAAAAGTATAAAATATTCGTTTTCGTATTCTCTAGTGGACGATTTTTTCATTCGAAGTAGTTTACTTCGCGGATAAAAAACTCCCTTAATTTTGGACTTAATTTTTTTTAAATCGTCCATCAGAGAATCCGACAACAAACATATTCTTTTCAGTTTCTTCCGCGGAGCTTTAACTTAAAAGTTATAGCTTGCTAAGATATAAAAACCACAACAACACCCTTAATTTTGGACAAAAAAAATTTAATCGTCTGTTAGAGAATACGACAATGAACATTTACTACTATTCAGTTTTTCCCGCGGAGCTTTTAAAAGTTGTAGCTTGCCAAAATACTAAATCAAAAACAACTTCCTTAATTCTGGACTTAAAAAGAAATAAAAAAATTGTCCATCAGAGAATACAAAAACGAACATTTTCTACTTTTTAGTTTTTTTCTCGATATTATAGTTCGAAAGATATAGCTTGCCAAAGTACTGAATCAAAAACAACTCCCTTAATTTTGGACTTAAAAAAAAAAATAAAAAAATCATCCACCAGAGAATACGAAGACGAACATTTTCTACTTTTTAGTTTTTTTCTTGATATCGTAATTTGAAAGATATAGCTTGCCAAAGTTTTATTTTGAATATGCAGAAATCTTAAACCTCATAATAAAATATTCTAGGTAATAATGAATCAGAATAGTCTTATGAAGAAATAACAACCTCAAAAATGTTCGTAACTTATCTTATTGTAGAGAAAACTTATTTTAAAGCTTTAGAAGTGTAAATCTACCAATCATCGACATACCAAAGTTATAGTTGGTCCAGTAATCGGCAAGTTAAGAGAAGTCTCACATTTGAATAAATTGTATCTCGCAAATTAAGACATCAATAACTGTCATTGTAGGTTATAATGAATCAGTATACTCTTGTCAACCAAAGGAACGCTTAGTTTTTGGTATACCTTATCTTATTGTAAAGAAAAACTAACATAAAACTTGAGATGTGCAAATGTCCCAGTCATGGACATACTAAAGTCATGGTTTACCCAGTAAACGACACCCATATTTCCGTCCTTTTGCACTGAAGGCTCATTAATCAAAATGACAAACGGTACAGTAATAAAATTTACCGGTATAATAATAACGAAATAACAATTTAGTACATAAGACGTTCAGAATTTTCCTAAAATTGCGGCAATACGCACGGATAAAACTTTATCTTATAGTGATATTACATATGATAATAATCTTCGTTTTACACAAAGGGTGATTGGTTGATAATATATTTTCTATTTTTTTATTCTTTCCATGGTATGTACATGGTAGGTAATCTTATCACTTTCTACCCGCACTTCACTATGCTAACCTAACTTCCTGCCTCCGCAGCCGACTTAGCTACACTGTACCGCATTTTCCATGGGCACGGGGAAACTGCGGAAAACCCGTACCGGTACAACCCACATGGAAATAAAGTATATTGAAAAATATATTTTTGTATGTATAAAAAATATATGTCGAATATATTTTTGGTATATGTATATATATACTTCGAATATATTCGAACTGTACACTACTTGTACAGGAAATATATTCAAAATGTATTCGCCACACCTAAGTTTTCGAGCAGAAAGTATACTCGAAAAATATATTTAATGTATATTTCAGATATATATGTCGGATATTCGACCTATGCATCAGATGTAGCTCCGAATGTATTCAATGTATGTTTCAGATATATATGGAGTATATTCCATGTATACGTCAGATGCAGTTCCGAATGTATTCATTGTATATTTAAGATATATATGTAGTATATTCTTCGTACACGTCAGATGTAACTCGAAATGCATTCAATACATAAGTTAGATATATGTGTCGTATATACAATGTATACGTCAGATGCAGTTCCGAATGTATTCATTATATATTCAAGATATATATGTAGTATATTCTTTGTATACGTCAGATGTAAATCGGAATGCATTCAATACATAAGTTAGATATATGTGTCGTATATACAATATATACGTCAGTTTTTGGAATTTTTAAATTGGGGCCAAAACAGTTTTTTTGATTCATAAATTTTTTTTTTTTTTAATTTCAAGAAATTTTGGAGTGTTTTTTTTAACACATAGAGCAAAAAAAAATTATTGAGTAAATTGGAAAGGGTCAGCGTTGAAGGCTTAGTGACTTGGCCAAGAATACCTCATATATTTTAGGTATACTCCGAAGTATATCAAACATATATTCCAGATGTACTCTGAAGTATATGAAACATGAATTCCGAGTATATATTCTAGTAAGTTGAACATATATTCGAAATATATTCCGGAATGTAAAGTACATATATTTCAGATACATACCAGGTATACTTCGATGACATGAAACTCATATTCAAATGTATGTAGAATGTATTTGTTATATATTTGGAATGTAATTAGTAGTATATTTTCGAATATATTTCTAGCTACATTTAAAAATACATGGAAACTATATTCGTTGTACACGTCAACTGTACTTATTACAGATATCGAATATATTTATTTATATACTTTGCATATAATTCAACGTACATTCAAAAATATATTCGACACATACAATTTTTCGAACAAAATATATTTTATATATTTTTAATATATTTTTCAATATATTTAAAATATACTTTATTTCCATGTGGGAAACAGCCGTATATTCTTCTGAGTGTCCGGTGTATACACGAAAATAATTTTACTTAAGGTTGTTATGGGGCCAAGTCAAAATGCTACCACTGTCATGAAAATTTTCACGAATGTTCATTATCGCTTTGCAAATAGTCTGGTGAAATTTTAGAACGGTGGACAGCACCGTTTAGGAGAAAAAAAATCGCAAATTTTACAATCTATTGCACTATTGTTATAGCGAGTTCTGGCGATTTCGCCGTATTTACGTTATAACAGCTAAGAAAATGCTACCACGTACATGAAACAACTATGTATAGTTTAAACGATAATCGCTTTAACGTTTGGCACCTTTGGAAGACGATCGACAGCACCGTTATTTAATTATTAATTTTTTAAAAGTCTTGGTCGTCTTCGCTTGGGAATTGAATACGCAGCGGTCTCACTCGCACACCAACCGCACCGCACACCGCGCGCCCCCTAGTCACCCCGCCGCCTCACCCCACAAGCCAAGACTCCACAACAACCTTGAATATATAGCCAATCCTAGACTTAATAAAAAAAACCTTAAGTACATGGGGCATTCCACCCCGTTTGGATCTGGATTTGACGTCGACCTTTCCGATTTGGCTCATTATTTTTTACAGGCTTAGTTGGACCCTCAACTGCACAAACTTTTTTTTTTAAAGTCCATTTTTTTAAATTTATTTTTAAAGTGACATAGAAAACCCCATAATTTAAAAATCTGATAAAATTCTGAAAAATACTTTTTTAATAACAAAATTATCTAGCTTATAGTCAGAGTGGGGAAGATTTTCCTTCTTACAGTTTTTAACCTTTTTTTATTAAAAAATAGAAACAATTATTAATCTACTGCAGGCAATTGGTCAAATGTTTATTTATGTAAAACCGAATTTTTCAGAATTTTTTCAGATTTTTAGGAAATTGTTCAGATTGTTCCGAACTATGCAAATTTTTTTTAAATATTTTTTTGAAGTGACATAAAACCCGATAATTTAAAAATCTGAAAAAATTCTGAAAAATACTTTATTCCATAACAAAATTATTTAGCTTATAGTCAAAGTGGGGAAGATTTTTCTTCTTATAATTTTTAAACTATAAGAAAAAAATCTTACCCACTTTTCTTCTTATAGTTTTTAAACTATAAGAAGAAAAATCTTCCCCACTTTGACTATAAGCTAGATAATTTTGTTATTGAATAAAGTATTTTTCAGAATATTATCAGATTTTTAAACTATGGGGTTTTTTTGGTCACTTTAAAAAAATATTTAAAAAAAATTTGCATGGTTCGGAAAAATCAGAACAATTTCCTAAAAATCTGAAAAAATTCTGAAACATTCGGTTTTACATAAATAAACATTTGACCAATCACCTGTAGCAGATTAATTATTTTTTCTGTTTTTTAATAATTTTTAAAAATAAAAAAGCTTAAAAACTGTAAGAAGGAAAATCTTCCCCACTTTGACTATAAGTTAGATAATTTTGTTATTGAACAAAGTATTTTTCAGAATTTTATCAGATTTTTAAATTATGGGGTTTTCTATGTCACTTTAAAAATATATTTAAAAAAAATGGACTTAAAAAAAAAAATTTGTGCAGTTGAGGGTCCAACTAAGTCTGTAAAAAATAATGAGCCAAATCGGAAAGATCGAGGTCAAATCCAGGTCGAAACGGGGTGGAATGCGCCATATACACTGAGACCTCAAAAAAACTGACCTACCGTTCACTGGTTGATGCGCCAGCCGGTGCACGGATAAGCGGTCACCCATCCAAGTTACGGCCATAAACTTTGCTGCCAAACTCGTGAGACCGCCGAAGCCAGACACCGACCGCATAGCCACCAGTGTCGGTCGTTTTACACAAAGTTTTTGGATTGCGAGATAATACCCAGTCATGGGCATATGCATGGCCCAGTTATCGACATGATTTAAATTAGATTAGATTAGATTTATTTTTATTGTTTTCAGGTAAATACCTATCACAACAATATAGTCATTAACTTACGAATGACATACATTAACATGTTCTTAGAAAACTAACAATAAGAAGTTTATTTACTTCACCACACGGAGAGAAGGATATGATAAAATTTACCAGATGCTATGGTAAAAATTATCAAACGCGCTTGGTATTGGGAAGTCATAGCCGCCACCTGACGAAAAGTACGAGAACTATGAGAATTTCTACCATATACATAGAATTTTTTACCATATTTCGTGGTAAAAATTCCCGTAGTTCTCGTAATTCTTGATAGGTGGCGTCATGACTCCATTATACCAGGAATTTACGATACTTTTTACTAGAAATATGGTAAAAAATATCAGATCCTTCTCTCCGTGCACTATTATTTAACTTAAACTAGGTTTAAGAGGACTCGGGGGCTTAAGCGCCCAAGTCTCTTTATATAAGTTTTGACATTTGACATAAACAAAAAAAAATGAATGCATGATATTGGTCCCGATCGCAGTGTGACTGACTGAGGACACCTCCGACCAATGACAGCACGAATAAAACGATGAGAATGACTGCGATATTTTCGATATTTTCGAGATATCTCGAGCCACCAACTTTTTAAAAGAGGATGATAATATTACAAACATCAGACCAAAATCTCTTATGTTTGGGCCGACAATATCTCCGAATACCAGGATCGTTACGCCCCTAATATGAATGCTAGCATTCTACAGCAACCGGAGACATAGTAAAACAGTTTCTGTACCTTATCATTTAAAGTTAAATTTAGAATATCAGGAAAACTGCTCGTTGGAAAATAATGAGATCTTAATGACTCATAGATTGGACAGTTTACAAGAATATGTTTCAGCGTTTCCTTTTCGTTTGTATTACATAGGTAGTTGACAGGCCGTGTCCACGTCAAATTTGTAACTTATATTTTTTTATCTTAATGGTTAAAACGAATTTATCGACAAGATTTATTTTGCTGTTTAATTGTTTATAGAGAGCCCAATACCCCTGTCCACAACTACCCCTCGCACAGTTCGATCGATGAATGAATTTTTACATTATTTTTTATCATCTAATTCAAAAAAACAATACGCGATTTACATAATTTTTCTATCCACAATTTTGTTCTATTTTTGCTTCCTCATAGAGGAAGCTTTGTTTTCGTGAAAATTTTTTTTTTTTCGAGATTTTCATGTCAGTACACTGGGAATGGTCTAAAACGTCGAGAAAAGTGATTTAGAAAAAATGTCTGTATGTTGTATGTGTGTGTGTGTGTGTGTGTATGTTACACGCTCAAAAAATGTAAATCTCTATAACTCGGAAACGCCTCGAGATATAGAGCTGAAATTTACACCATAGATAGCGAGGTCAATCCTCATCCTTCATACCAATTTTTGTTAGAATCCTTATGATCGTTAAATTTTTACGCACTTTTTGAATTTTTTCAAAAATGTCTGTTAACGCGATAATTCTTTTAATTTTCGAGATATTAAGCTCAAAATTGGTATGTATGTGAGATTTCATACACCGGTGATCCCTATTAAATTTGGTTAAGATCTGTTGAAACGTTAAAATTTTATGAGTTTTTGATTTTTTTAATTCTTTGATTTTTTTTCTGCGATGCGAATTTTGGTATCAAATATCGAACTGGGAGTTAAATGAGTGCCAGATTCATGATTAACAGAAAAATACGTCAGATATAGCCCAAAAATGTTGCACGGTATCATATTTTCATAGCGATGTTGTACAGTTTATATTGCCAAAAGTAGCGATTTATGTCGTATAAACTAGCCATATCCTTGCTTCCCAATGGAATTTCTAAAAACACCGGTTTCTATCGTGTTCTAAAAAAAAAACAGAGAAGATACAGTATTCAAGGGAGTTTCCGGACCGTTCGTCCTTATTATATTTTCACAAATCGCGAGTGTGCGCTTATTTATTTATTTAAAACAAGGATGCAAAGTAGAACCTTGCACATTGCTTCCTCATTATATTTCGCTTTTTACAAAGCTTCCTCTATGAGGAAGCCAAAATCAATTACCATACTTCCTCTTAGAGGTTGCTTTGTAAAAAGCGAAATATAATGAGGAAGCAATGTGCAAGGTTCTACTTTGCATCCTTCTTTGTTTTCACGTGTCACATTTTACTCCGGTTCTAACATGCCACGACTCACTCGTACTGCCGTGCCATTATGGCGTTTCCATTTTGCTGCGCTCTCCCCTATACTGGAATTTAATATGCAGTCATGAAGAGAAAGTACAAATTAAATAAAAAAATTTTTTTCATTTTTGAAATATTTTTTTTATATGTTTATTCATCTGTTAATGAACAAACCAACAAAGTTGATTTCTTTCGTCTAAAATCGAACTATTTTTGTACACCTTGCTATTTTCGTAACTCCCGTGCATTTTAGAGAAGCTTTATCAGCCTTTGGATTCGGCATAAAATTCGTACTCAGATGGTTCAATATTGGCTTACTATTTTTTTCATTTTATATTCTTTACTCATTCGGACATTTTTTATTAACCTCTTAATTTTATATAACACCTTTTTTTATTACCGTGGTTTTATATACAGTGATGTGTACAGAAACTACTGAAAAATGAGCAGAGTGGGCATCACATATTTGAAGGGGTAAATAAGGTTTCAAAAGTTATTGTGGCTTGATGGAGAATGTCTCATATAGAGAAATATGTGAGGTACTTATAATTATTTTCCGGGTCAATGAAATTTTGATGAAATCGTTCAGTTATAAATTAAATTAATAATCGGATTAAACTGCCAAAAATAATGGAAACGCTTTTAAAAATTCATCACTATTGTGATTGCACGGAAAGAAAAAATCATGGATAATTCATCAAATTCCGAGTACAGTTTACTGGAAACCCCATGAAAGATGCGCTCGTGACGAAAACACAGGAATTTTTCCTGTTCTAATTCGACAGTACAAATTACTGAAATAACACCGTACGTTTTTAAGACCATAATTAATGCTCTCACAAAACAAATAAATCATCCAAATACATTGGATTTTTCGTGATGTGTTACAAATACTCTAAAATGCTATTACAAATTAATGCTATTTTGTCAACACATAGAATAGGAAAAATACTGGAATATACCTAGTAATGCTTTATTGAAATGTAACTTTTCTTGGTTTTCACCGTACGGTGCGTATAATAATGCTCGATTTCCTGAAATTAACAGAAATATTACCCAAATATACGTAATTTTTCATGTACGACACATAATTATTACTAATCTTTTTTCTCCGTGTGGAGTATGAGACACTCCAACCTCCTTATGCAGTACATATAAAACGAATCACACCACGAAATATCTTTGCGAACAAACCTAACCGTCCTGAACTCATGAAAGAGGGTTTCTATGCAGGATCGTCTACTAGCCGGAGGCATCAGGCTGCACGTACACAACACACCATAAATTTCTAAAGTTTTCTCTTGTTTCCCTCTTTTGAGACCACGTGATATACACGATCGCCTTGAGTGCTGCCCCCAACGGTCGTGGCGGCACATAATACTTCGATATACGTTAGTTTGGCGTATACCTAGCGTATACTGAGTCCTACATAACCCTGTTAGGGCCAGCGGGTGTATTCACCCGATTTATCAGCAGTCTCGAAGAGCGTGTTTTGTATTTTGTATTCGACGAGTCACAAAAGTACGTAACAAACGCAGAGTAACAAGAAAATTCATCGTATTAATTCAGGTGGCATCGTATAATTTTGCAATCATCCGGTGTTGCAGATTACCACGTCTACCGCTCGTAAGCGAGTTCTGCTGACCGATTCTAACTACCATAAATTTACTGACAACCAAGAGGTTACTACGCGCCGTAGTGGCAGGCTCTCTTTATTCGTCTTGTATCGCACCATTATATATAAAGAAAATTTAAGAAAAATATATACCACGCCCACCCTTCCCCTCCCCCCTGATCACGACTCCGTTACACAATTTACATTTTTTTTTAATCACCCAAAGCTCACTTCCTCTCACTGCTTCCTTCTCCTTGGTGTTTTAATTGTGTTGTTATTGGAAAATAGAAAAAAAATGCCAGCGTCAAAATCATTGAGTGTTGCAGTTATTTGCTCCAGTAACATGAATAGAAGTATGGAGGCTCATGCTTTTCTAAGGTGATTTCATTTTTTTTATGGTATGCAAGTAATATTGGGATAAATATTAATTTTATATATTTTTATTTTTCAGTAAAAAAGGTTTCAACGTCAAGTCGTTTGGAACGGGTGATAAGGTCAAGTTGCCTGGAAGTGGACCGGATAGACCAAATGTCTATGACTTTGGAACAACCTACGATGAAATTTATAACGATCTTTTGACAAAAGATAAACAACTGTATCCTGAATTTTAAATAGTCATTTTTCGGATAATCTGTTCACCAATTTTTGGAGATTTTTAATACTTATATTAAGGTTGTGTTGACATCAAACAAAATTAGTCTGTGATTTAAACTTCAATTCTAAGAAAAGAAATAATGTACATACTTTTGAATTCCATCATCTTTTTAGTCTTTTTTACTTTTTAAAAATTGGTACGGTAACAAAAGAGTTTCTAAAAGAGTGAGTTTTTTATTTTTTCTTGAGTTAAATTATCAATGAAACTTGAAAATAGATATTGAAAACAACATTTATTGATCAATCATTTGCAAAACGTACAGTCAAATGTTTTGATCAAGTCCCTGAAAAACTTAAAATGGGTAAAATGCAGACAAAAACAAATAGACAATTTCCTTAATGGCGTGTTTAAGTTTTCAAAGTATAAATGTGACCGTCATATTTTGATATACAGTGTTTTTTTGGTCTGGTTGAATTACATAATCTTTATTTAGTGCTGTTTCCCAAGTAAACAACAATGTAAATTTGTTTGAGGGTTTTAGTAGCCATTTATTAAAATTTCAAGATAAAAATTCAATTTAATTTTAGAAACACGATCAATATTTTTAGAAGTATCTGTGTGTCTGTGCAGATGGACAAAAATCTATAGATTCATGGAAAACTCTTTGAGAAACAAAGTCAAAATAAAAATAAATACTTTCTTAATTTTATAATTAGTCCTCAATATCAACTACAAAAATAAACAAAAAAACAGGAGATTCATTTACTAACAAAACTGTGTTCAGACAGAAACTACAAGTTTGAATTCCTTTGTTTTTCCTTTTAAAGACTGATATGTTTTTAATGTTTTTTAATGTAATGCTGTTAAGCAGTGACTGGATTATAGAAAACACCTTTTTTGTGACTCAACTTGTGAACAAGATATTCTCAAATCTAAATAAATTTTAAAAAATGATTATTTTTTTAAAAAACTAATTTTATTATCTAAATGGTATTAATAGTTAAATATTTAAATTAACAAATTATTTAATGTTATGACTTGAAAAAATAACGATTATTTTTACCTTCACTAGATCGCATATTCAATTTTTTATTTTTTTTTCAAAAGCCTGACATTCAAAAATGATCCTTGACTATCAAACCTCAGATATACGCAAATGGGATTATTACACATGTTAGACAGGAACCGTAGAATAAAGCCAAGACCAGAAAGATTTCAATTATCCAAGGACAAGTTCGATATTCTGGTAACATGCGAGGAGCGTGTCTACGACCAGGTCATTGAATGTATGGAAGGTAGAACGCCCGTCGACAACCAGCCGGTGCATCTAATCAATATAGATATTCAGGATAATCACGAGGAAGCAACAGTTGGATCGTTTCTCATCTGTGAACTAGTAACCACGGTAAGAATTTTCAAATAATATTTTCTTTATTAACATTAACATACAAATATATCGGTATTATACAAATATGTTTCAACAGTTGGCCAATAGCGAAGATCTTGACAACGATATTGACAGTCTTCTCTATGAGTTTGAATCGACCAAGTTTGGCCGGATGATGCTGCACACCGTACTCTTTTACTGAGCTGTTATCGAGATACTTTGTACTATAATAATATATTGTACTGTGCGTATCTCGGGAAGCGATGCATAGGTAACGTAGCATCAATGATATACTATTTGGATTTTTAAGGGATTTGCATAAACTTACGACTCATCCTATGTCGAGATTCAATTTTCTTTCTGATGAACATATTGGGACCGCAAGGTCGGGATTTTGCACACAATTGCTACATAGTTTAGTCAATTTAAAGTTTTTTAAAAAATGAAACATATTGATAAACGATGACGTTATTATTATTTAAACAAAGTGTCCCCAAATGCAAACAGAGCATAGTATGTAACATTTTTATCGTACGATCGGATACTTTGTAAAAAATGTTAACATGAAAATGACAAGCTGTAGAAAAAAAAGATCGGTTTTGGAGCAAAAATATTCTTTAATAATTTTTTTATTAAAAGATGGATGAATATGTAAAGAATCAGCTGGTCATACGATAGAAAATTATAAAGTATGCTCTGTCCGAATTGGAAGTGAACCGGACGAATTGATTATTCGGCAGTACTTTGTTTAAATAATAATAACTTCATTGATTATCAATACGTTTCAACTAAAAATATTGGCAAGACTATATTTTGTGTGTAAAATCCTCGTTAAACCAATACTCTGATCAGAAAAAAATATAAAAAATCGAGCTGTTCTTTGGACCACAAGTTATTTGCTTGACCTCTTAACATCACTGGCCCTGTTGGTCGTAAGTACCCTCGATTATGCAGCAAAAGGTACAGTGTATGCTTTTTTTAGGAGCTGCTAACTGTAACGAGCCCCAATCGATTCACCGTGCGAGACCGAAGCGACCGCGTCGTGCTAAAAAAGAACTCTGAGCGTCACATAACAGCTCACCAGAACTTGGTCAATGTCGCACAGCTGTAGCAACGCCGAATACTGAAATAACAAGAAAAACTATATACCAAGTGGATAATTGTACATAGACAAAGGATATCGTGAAAGTGCTCAATATTTATTGACTAATCAGCACGAGATTTAATTACAAAACAAGAGGAAATCAGACAATTTACGATGTAAAGTATCAAAGTAAAAACACAAAACCGACCAAGAGTGGTGGATGATTGCTGCCGGTGGTGGTATTATTAAAACTTACGAATTGTGCGCAAGTTAATATATTGTTTTAGGATAACGAATTTGAGGAACGGCATGTGGGTGTACCTACGGGTGGGAAACTCAATGTTGATCTAAGTGGGCGTACAAACGCCTTGCCTTCTCCCGCTTCTTCTTGTTGGCGTGTTTATTTATTTTCTTCCACGGTTTATCTTCGCGGAGGAGACTCTGCGTCGAGGCCGCTATAGAGTTGTCGCATCTATTGAGCGAACATGATTAAATAAAAACGTATGTACATTGTTGGGAATGATTGTTGCGGGGAGAATGATAATAATAAAATATTTAAAAATTGGATAAACATACTCGTTCGTTGAGCCATTTTGGCTGACGTTGATTAGCCGACTATTGGCTGCGACGCCTCTCACGTGAAGCCCACCAAATTTTTGATTGAAAAAAAGTTTATCTACGTCTTCACCCGTTGTTCTGACTCCTCGACTCGCTCTAACAGCTCTTGCTGGTAATACTCTGTTCGTCGACGTTGTAGTACGCCGAGGAGGAAATGTATGAAACTCTGATTGCGATTTATTCGGCGGTGCGGTAGCATAAAGTAATTTTCCATTTACAAAGTCTTTAAGAACGTATCGTGCCGATCGTGGATTGTCCGGTTGTCCATTTTGTGTCATGAAACCACGATTGACTGTAGGCAATTAAAGGCGTTTCGTTAAGTTGCGATTTTTATGAATTTTGTCGAAAGAGAAACTAATATATAACATTATATAGATAAAAAAAGTTAGAATCATAATCGCTTTAAGGTGTTCCTATGGGCGCACGCTACGTACGAGGATGTCAGAGAGGCAGATATCAATTGTTTTCCGTGCAAGACAAACAATCAACGCGTTGGTGCGAAAGAGCGTGATAACCCGAAAATGCATGAGTCAGAGAGAGAACAGATACTTTCTCTGATGATATCTCAAAAATAAAGTAGGCAAGTGATTTGAAATTTGGACACAAGCTGGCGAAGAAAATTCTCTTCCCGACACAATTTTTTGGCTTTTTGCTTCCTCGTAGAGAAAGCTTTGTTTTCATGAATTTTTTTTCGAGATTCTCATGTCAGGACACTCAGAATGCGCTAAAACGTAGAGAAAGGTGGTTTAGGAAAAGTGTCTGTATGTGCGTACGTGCGCGCGCGCGCGTGTGTGTGTGTGTGTTGCAATTTTTAAGATATCGGGCTCAAATTTGAACCACGAGTAAATTGTCGTTAAACAAGGTATGGGATTGAATTTTGAGTTAATCCATCAAGGTGTTCAAAATTTATGGCATTTTGAATTTTTTGGAGAATGTCAGCTCGGGCTCGAACTCCCGCAATTTTTATGATATCCGGCTCAAACTTGGACCAGAACTGGACTGTTATCAAATAGTATTTGGGATAAAATTTGGTGTCAATCCGTTAAGGGGTTCAGAATTTATGGCATTTTTAAATTTTTTGACATTTTTTGTTCTAACTTTTGCAATTTTTAAGATATCGGGCTCAAATTTGGTCCACAAGTAGAGTGTGGGTAAACTAAGCATCAGTTCGAATCCTGCGAGAATCTGTCAAGGGATTCAAAACTAATGCCATTTAACATTTTTTAAAACAAGGCTGCAAAGTACAACTTTACAAATTGCTTCCTCATTATTATTGGATTTTTACAGAGCTTCCTCTAGGAGGAAGCCAAAATAGATTAACATAATTCATCATAGAGGTAGATCGGTAAAAATCCAACAACAATGAGGAAGCAATTTGCAAAGTTCTACTTTGCAGCCTTGTTTTTTCATTTTATCATGTATTTTTTCCAAGCGAGTGTAACCTATGGCGTATACTGCATGAACAATTTTGAAATTGAATTTTTTAAAATTATTGGCGAACATTCTATAAGAAACTCAGAACGGTGGCATTTAAAGTGCATCGTTCATAGGAACACCTTAAACTGCTCTGAGCGATTTACATGAATGAAATCAGTGCCACAAAGAAAACTGCTGGTTAAGTCGCGATTTTAATTAATGTTGTTGAGAGAGAAACTTATATAGAACGTTTAAGAAAAAAAGTTATTAACACAATCGCTTTAAAATGTTCGCAGTGAATTACATCAATGAAATCAGTGCTACTAAAAAACGGCCAGTGATAAATTGATGAAGAGATAATAATTATGGATACGTACACCCATACGTATTGAGAATTTCTTCGGCAGTTGGTGGCCGATCTGGATCTTCGCCTTCCAACGGTGGAGGAAGCATAATTCCGTAGGTATCCTCGATAATGTGTCGTGGTATCAAAGTACCAACAAGAGTAACGGATGGCACATGATCTCGCAGTTGGTCGATTGGTAAAATACCATTTAAAACCATTTCAGCTTTTGTGCAAACGAAGCTCGGCATAACCAGACCTGGACAATCGCACAACAGCAATTCTTCGTCTACGTACAGAGTTTGAAAGTGTTTTGTTTTACCGGGAGTGGCCGATACCGATACTTTTTTGTCCATTAAAAGAGCATTTATCGTTGAGCTTTTTCCCACGTTCGGGTACCCTACTAGACCAACAGTCGTTAAACCTTCCGTAAATCTTTTTCCGTTGTACATTGATTTAAAAAGTGATATCAACTTTTCTCTGTTCAATAATTCTGGTGAATTTCTTAATGTATTTTTTTCTTCTGCATCATTAGTAGCTTCTAAAATTGTTTCTTCTTCTTCTAAAGATTCTGTATCGATAGTGCCATCATCCGCACTCTCGTATTTACTCTCTGTAGTTGGATCTTCCGATGCATCGTTGTATTCGTCTTCGCTCTCGCTATTCGTGTCTTCTTCGTTTTCGCTCTCGCTAGCCGTATCTTCTTCGTCTTCATCCTCTTCGTCGTTATCTTCTTCATCTTCTTCAGTTTCCAGGAATGGATTGCCGGAGGAAGTGGTTGTGTTTCTTTCAGCCTCAGCGGCAGCGTCTCTCCGTTCTTGCAGGCTTTCTTCAGCCGAGAGAGTCGCAGAAAAAAATGCAACCATCATCCCGTTATCGGCAAAATAATCCGCCCAAATTTGTCGCTGCTGTGCGGTTAAAAAATCCGCTTTATTTACGAGAATCATGTTCATTTTTTCAGGATCGACTTCCTTGACGTAACGCTCGAGATCCTCGCAACGAAATAACAGAGGATTTCGAGCATCTACTATCTGAACAACAATATCACTACGTTCTACAACTCTCCACAATTGTCGCCAGAATTCTAAATTTTTTTCATAGGGGGTCATTGTCAGACCTTCGGCTTCTTGAACCAGAGCCAGAGTTCTTCGCCATTCGAGGAAATCTTCTTTTTCCTTTGTTTGCAATTCGTATCCACTGGTTGTTTGGTCCCATTTAGGCCTCCTTGGTATCTTAAGTACATCTTTGTTCTGACGATGCGTTTCAAGCATTTCTTCCTTCTCCTTGTCAGAAAGAAGGCCAATGCCGCTCTTGGGATTGACAAATTTGATGTTCAATTTCTCAGCATGGAATTCTGTTCCTGCTAATTGCGCAGTTGAGAGAAATTCCTGGAAGGAACTTTCCTCTGTAACTGATTTTAAATCCAGGCGATCCCATTTGTAACCATCTTCGATATCTGCAGTGTGAAGCTATTTAACAATAAGAAACGTTTTATATTCATGAGGCAAGGTGGAGATACATAAAATAAGAAGGGAATTTAAGAAAAGAGGTGAAAAATTAATGACATAGTGAAGATTAGCTACTATTGAGTGATATTCACCAATGACCATATAGTTGATGTCATTTAAAAAAAAAAGGAAGTTAACCTCACCATTGACGATTCGCCAGCTTTACGTCTTCCTCTGGTTGGACCAAAACGATCTTTCACCAAAGCTCTACCGAGAACTTCCGATTTTCCTTTGCCTTTCTTTCCCATTTTTATTTGTGAAAATTTACTGTTTCTTAAACACGTGCTTTACGGCAATATCCGACGTGACATGTAGTCGATGTCTGAAAGCAAAACACGACCAATGCGCCACTCACTTAAGATCGGGTCTGTAACTCACTAGTTATTGGAGAACGCAGAAATTTCGAATTCAGCGGCATAAAACTTTTTTTGAGTTTCATTATCATGAGACGAAGTCTTGGGGAGTTCGAAAGAGATAGAATTAAATAGCGTTTCCAGTGGAGGGTGAGAAAAATTTCTAGCATACTCGACCTTAAGGCGGGTTAAATTCTGATACGACTGAAATATGACAGAATTTTTGGGAATGACCTAAATCTAGATTAGAAGCTGGATCAATTAACGATACCATTATTCATCTTACATGAACGTTACATTTCAATTGGTCATTCTGTTTTATTACTTTCTCTCTGGTTTCGAGATGGTATAATTTTTTTTTAGTTTTGAAGGCTAATGTGCTCCAGATGTTTAAACGCGGCCACAGATCATGATTATAAAAACCGTCGCAACGTTTTTATGCAGAGACTTTACAAAAAAGCCTGTAACTCTAGAGCAACTTGAGCTCCATTTATCTTTTTTATTTAATGTAAAAAATTCACATAGTAACTGAGTGCAGGGTGAACACGCCAGTGAGTGAACGGCTACTTCAGCCATCCGTAACTCTGTAATATTTGTCCAGATTTCAAAGTACTTTGAGACCATCGGATTCGTTATAATTTACTCTTTCGATTCATATAATTGTAAACTACATTTGATTCATGATAAAGTTTATATCAAAGTTTAAACACGATAATGCAGAAAACCCCAGTGAATAGACGTTCTTGCCAGTAAACGGATGGCTTCAACCCAGTGAATGGACGCTATTTTTGCCAGTGAGTGAACGGGATTTTGGTCAATGAATAGACGGTATAGAAAGTAAAATATGCTAAAAAATAATGTAACTTAATAATAAATGTAAATAATGCTGAGCAACACATGGGTAAAACAAAAAATCTATATGTAAAGTAGTAAATGTAGAGTAAAAACGTTAGATGGATAAAACCAAAAATCGAACGTAAATTGCAGATATTGACTCCGCAAATAGTGAAAGATATCTTTCGTTTATTGGTCCCACAATTAGTCACATATGGTGATCAAAAATTTGATTGTTTTTGATAATTTTTTTAAAAACTCGGAGCGGTCGAATTATTCATGAAAAAAAAAAAAATCCATTATTTATGGAGAATCAGCATCTGATAATATTTTGAGTATGAAATGAGTGACGAAAAAAAAAGTACGACGACTTTGCAACCAATATAGACGTCACGAAGTGAAAAAAATGAAATCAAAATTTAAAAAAAAGGAACCACAATCGCAGATTTCGACTTTTCTCTTCGAGAATTTTTTTCCACATTAAAAATAACATTTAAAAAAGATCACGTTTGGGATTTGCGATACACTTACATTTTTATGTTTTTTTATTTTGATTTTTGAATTTTGAAAAAAAAATGTTGACTTCATATTCTTATTTGAGATTAAAAGTTGAGCGATGAAAAAAAAAGAAAAAAATTACGAACAATAGAATCAAATTACGTCAGAGTCGGGTAGCGACCCCTAAATATTTTTTGACATCATGGGGATTTCACGAGGATTTTGTTTTTCTTAATTTCGCGCACTTTTTTCAGATGCCCAAAAGAATAAAAAAATATAAGTTAAATATGGACCACCCTATAGTACAATAAGACAATCACTATTATTTCTGTGGAAATCGTCCATTCATTGGTAAAAAGCTGTATACGGGATATACCAATGAATGGACAGTTGTCCATTTACTAGGTTTTACGGCATATGAATATGCCAGTGCGTGGACGCGTGATAATAAGTCTTTTTCTCACCTCCGGGCCGAAAGCGACAACTTTCGTTCCGCTGCGCGGAACGAAGTTCCCGGTTTTCGGCTCCGTCGATGAAAAAAATCGTATACACTCCTCGGGCATTAAATAAGAAAGCCTCAGATCACATGTTTGTCGACCTCGGCTTCGCCTCGGCTGACAATTACATGTGATCTGAGACGTTTCTTACTTTACTGCCCTAGGTGTGTAATATACTATTCGTCTACCGATCTCGACTTCCGAGACGCGGAAATGATTCTCTGGACTTTCTTTTATGTAACCGAAAAATTTTCAACAAAGAATTGAATAAAACTCGCTCTGAAAATCTTATTCTAAAAACGATGACTTTCCACGTACCTTAGTGTTTGGTACGTTGTTCCGAGACTGAGCTCACGCGCACGAATTTGTATCTTTTCTTCAAAATAGTAAACATTGAAAGGTCATCTAATAAGTAGGCGATCTCTCTGAAGGTACAAGGAAACGAAAAATAAACCTGCCGTCGGTACATTACTCACCGCTTTCTTAATAAACGGCGTAATGTGCTAGACCGTCCATTCACTGGTGGGTGTCTCTTCACTGGCATGTTCACCCTACGTTATTTCGAATTTTAAGTTTAATTACTGCTGTGCCTATAATAAAAATTATAGGAGATAAACATCCTATCCATACGCAATAAATTTAAGGTTCGCTTGATGTGAGATTTGTAAAATATTAGTAGTGGTGTTGCAATCTTATAGAACGTTAAGATTTTTTTCTTTATAAAATTGCTAACTCACAAAATGAAAAACGATTTCGGAGCATGCTAATTTTTTATTTCATTAAACTCCAACATCTACCATCTTTTAAAAATAAAAAAAAGGCATATTGCTTTTTTATCCTTAACGTTTTTTTACCAAGTTTCCTTTGTGAACAAGCCAAAATTGGTTTTAATAAAATTAATAATGTGTAAGCTATGTAGTTTAGGCATATACTTTTTATGCATTTTATTGATCCATAGCTTATTTACGCTTCGCTCTGATCAATATTTAAATACTGCGCTGACTATTGCGACCTAACGAGACCATCGGGATTCTTTGGGTTAGGTAGAATTCATAATATCTCTGAACGCCAGCGTTTTATTGTTCGGTCTAACTTAATTTTATATCATAAATAACTTCCATGTTCAGTCATGGATGTTGATCAGATCCACCAAATTTGCTTTATTGTCCGTTCTTAGTTTTTTCGTCACTGGCGTAGTGCTTGATGAACCGTGCGGACGGATCTGTAACACCTTTCACCCAGCGTGGCATCCAATAGTACGGTGTAAAGCTTTCGGCGTGTCCACCGTAGTGCTTCTCGAAGATTTTTCTATAAAAAAAAATTAAGCGTATCCAATTTATTAGGTAGAAAGACGTAACATATTTTATTTCACTCAGTGCGTAGAAGGCTTCGCGTGCGTCAAACATCGTTTACACACCTCGTGAAATAAAATTTTGTACGATGCTCATGCGAAAAACGTTTTCTTAACTCGTGTGATTGCAACACTCGCCTTCGGCTCGTGCTGCAAATTCACACTCGTCAGAAAAAGTTTTTTCGCACTCGTATCGTAATGTACTATTTTGTAACACTTGCATGAACAGCGGTGCTTTTCATGGCAGTTTTCGGGCCGAAAGTGACTAGTTTCATAGCAGTGTTGAAACGATAGGGTGGCGCATGCGCAGTTCGCGATTCCTTCACTTTCGACCCTGCTGTTTCGCTTTCGACCCTAGGGCGGAAAGTTGGTAACCTCACTTTTCATTATTCGTCCCGCAAAATTACCATTCAAAGCACCACTATTCATACACTTGTTACAAAAAGTATGGTGTGCAACACGGGCCAAAATTGGCGATTGCGACTCGTGTGATTGCAGCCCTCGCTTCGCTCGGGCGGCAACCTCACACTCGTCGCAATCGCCAACTTTCGGCCCTTGTTGCAAAATATACTATTTCTCCCGACTTCGCTAAAATAACCCCTATTTCGTGTCCGCAACGCGGGCGGGAAATCGCTCATTTGTTACGAATGACGTACGCATGCGCAGTCCGCTTTCATTACCTCCCGAGGGAGGTAATCATCCTACTACGCATGCGGAGTCCGCTTTCATTACCTCCTGCGGGAGGTAATCGTACTACGCATGCTTATCGTCATTTGTTAAAAATGAGCTTATTCTCCGTCCTTGTTGCACACACGAAATGTGGTTACTTTTTTAGCGAAATCGGGAGAAAAGTATAGTACGTTACATGGAAGGGGTGCGACTTTTCACCTCGTGTGAATTTCTGCCCTCGATTCGCTCGGGCATCAAACTTCACATTTTAAAAGGATAGTAATTTTTTTTTACCTATAGTAGTAAGCCTCTTTGGTTTTCGGAGTGCAATGAGGAAACGTGACATCAGCCTTTTCCAGTTCGATATCCTGAACGCGGTCTTCAACAATTTCTTGTATAATTTGGAACAGCGATTTCTTTATCGATGCAACACCATCGCTGAAAGCTTCCTTGTGCCTCCATAGAATGTTTTTTGGCAGTAAATTGGCTGAGTCGAACGCAGATCTTAATAAATGCTTCTCAACACCGTCTGAAAGAAAAGAAAAATCATGAAATAGTTTTTTTAGCCCAGTGAGCAACGTAAAATGCGAACACAAATTGCATCGACGTAGAATTTCATATAGATTTAAAAGCTTGTAGATTGCATTTGCATTTTGCATCCTTTTTCTGAGTATAATAACTGCAGAGTCATATTGACGGTTTCGTTTGCATTCGTTTTCTTTTTTCAATGTGGAAAATAACCGGCGATATTATGCCGGGGTCAATTAATATTGAATAAATGTATTAAACCTTGATTGTGAAATATCTCAAGCATTCTTAGTCTCTCAACACTCAACGACCGCCTTTAATTTATTTCTATCGTATTTTAATCTCTTCCAAGTGTCAAATGTCCAATATTTTCTGCAAATAACTCGATAATGAGTCCCTCATACGAATATATTCACGAATTATCAACCACATACTGATTTACGTTTAAATTAAGGTTATCAAGTATATTAAATTTATTCAATTCAATTCTAAAGTGACACCATTCACTTTTTTTGCCTTTTGTTGGGATGCATTTACACTCCGCAGTATCGCTTTAAGATTAAATCTAATTCAATTATGGTCGTTTTTTTTACACTTACCCTGCGGTTGTCGGGATTCGGGTTCGAGAGATAGATAATAGTTGGTAAACTGAAGATCCAGGAAGGGAACTCTGAGCTCCAAACTATGAGCGCTTGTTGTTCTGTCGGCTCTCAATCCGTCGTACAAATAGATATCTTTCAATAGTCTCATAGACTCGTCATGGGCGTCTTTCGAATTCGGTGCATCCCTGAAATAAATGTATCCCTGGGCCACTTCGTCCGCACCCTCGCCGCTGAATATTACCGTCGTTTCCGTGTTGCGTTTGATGTATCGGGCCAGCAAATACATACTGAAAATTGACAACAAAGTTTACCATTATCAACTCGATTTTTATCAATAATAAATTCTTCTCAGAGACTAATCCCTTACCCTATCGAAGCTCGGACTGTTGTTATATCAAAAGTTTCGAGTGAGTATATAACATCATCCAAAACATCAGCGACGTCTTTGGCTGTGAAAATAATCTCGTGGTGTTCGGTTCCAATAAAATCAGCAACCTAAGAATTAAATAGAATTACGTTACTAATTATTTGCAACAGGGAAATATTCATAAAAATTCAATAAGAACAAAAATCTAGCTTACGATGAATTATGTTGATTAATGTTTTTTTGTAACATATTCACGTTTATGAAGGCTGCATATTAATTATAAGACTGCTTAATATTATTGCATGTTACTTTAGAAAAAGTGTGACTTTACAGTCTGCTCTAATTAGAACGTTATAACCAATTGGAATATAAATGACGTTGAAGATTACATTTTCCGCTTTAAATTTGAAGAGTCAACAAACCTGTCTAGCTGCAACGATATCGGGACTGTCTCCCATACCGATCGCAAAGCTCTGAATCTTGTAGGGCAAGTTCTTCGTTTTTGCAAGCTGAACCAGCAATGCAGAGACCAAACTTGAATCTAATCCTCCGGATAACAGACAACCCACCTGTCGGTCAGCCATCAACCGTTTTTGCACAGCGGCTGATAATAATTGTCTGATATTTTTGTGTACATCCTTGCCCAGATCTAAAAAAAATGGGTTACGCTTTATTAATAAAAGCTAACAATTAAAATGACAATAATTTTGTTTATAAATTAATTTACGATAGGGCGTGAAAAAAGAAATATCGATAGAAACAGCTTACTTTATAGGAGTAGTTCAACAATTTGAAAATATTTACTTTATGATATTTTCGAAGAAACTAAAATGATTTGAATATATACATAAAAAAAATATTTATTAATTTTTCAAAAGGGATAATCGAAACAATTAGCATGCGATGCTCATTCGTTTTTTGTGCACTCGTGAAATAAATAATTGTTGTTTATTGTATGCAGATAAAGACCTATTACAACTATTAGATTACTATTAATCTGTGAAATAGTAAGGAGGAAAATGTTCAATATCGAACAATATTGGATACGGGCTTTAAAAGTTTTAATCCGAATCCAGATGTTCGTACGACTCGAAAACTCAAGGCCTTACCAAATGCAGTATTTTGTGAAAAGGTAAATTTTGGTTATCATAAACAACCACTGAATAAATATATACCCGTACGAGACATATATATTTGTACAGCTACAGTTTGTTTTCCAGCTGTATGATGCTCGTCGACGCAAAAAATGCTGGATTCTCAGATATTCGGTGAACTTATTTATGTATATATTGAGAATTGCCTTTGCAATTTAAGGTCTTACCAGTCCATGGAACAGCCACTTGGAAAGAAGGCTTATCGCCTGGCTTGTGATAATTGACGGACTTCAAAAGTTTAGCTTTTCCATCGGCAGTTATTTCGTATTCCTCGTAATGTCCTGGAGGGAAAGGTTCCAGAGTCCATTTGCCAGGAAATTGTTTTGTAATTCCGACAAGGCCCTGAAAAATGGGATTACTTAATGATACGTCAATGAATTTTCTTTCGATACTACTGCATTTTACTATATATAGATTTAATAATATATTATGGTAGAAAAAGAAATGCCTTGCTTGTCATTTCTGCCCAGGAAGATTTTTCAGCCCAATTACAATAATATATTTATTCAAATTCACTTAAAAAATGTTTCATTGCACGTATCAACGGACATGTTTAAACATACTCCAAATAATTGACTTGCTTGAGACAAAATAAACATGTTCATTATTTTGACTCGGTATATATTAAAAGTTAGTAACATTTCCCGTTCTACACATAAAATACCGTTTCGCTTGATAATGTTAATGCTTAACTGTTTATCGCAGAAAAAAACGTGACAGGAATATAAATAGCAACATGTAACTATCTTTAAAAGCTTGTAATCAATGAGAAAACTCGAGGCCGGCATTTCCAACCCTTCTACTACATTCACAACATTATCACAGTTTTCTTTTTGAAAATAATCTAAATACCTACTGAAAAAATATTAATTCTGCCGCGATCTTTTAGGCAATAATATCAGGAATTTTACCTCTTTCCGTTATTAAAAGTAAAATAAGTCCCAAATAAGTCGTTTTTACAAAGAAGTAAATTTAGCAAGGGTGAAATAGTTTTTAAAATAAGATATATTACTTTGCTTTCTGAGCAGATACCAAGTTCTCCGTTGGTACCGCGCAGTCTGAAGAGTGGTCTGACACCATAAGGATCTCTTGCAATAACGAGCCTCTTCTTCTCGAAATCCAGTACACAAAATGCAAAAACTCCATCCAAATTAGGAGCCACGTTCTCAGCGCCACCGTTTGCGTACAAATGCGCTATCACCTCGACATCGCATTTCGTGGCATATTGAAAACCAAATTGCTCCCCAAGCTGTTGAAATAAAATTTATTTTAAATTTAATAATATTCATATTAAACAAATTTGGTTACGAAAAAAAAAAAAAAAACGGGCTGAAGGACCTCGGTCGATGGCCCATTGGCTTCACCAATACGTGGAAAAATACGCCCGCACATTTATGCACACAAAAAAAAAAGAATATGTATCATACATGTAGCCAATAAAAAACGTTTACTACTACTATTAATATTAAGCACAATAATATTATTAATGTCATTAGAATATTATATATGTAATATTATTATCTACTACAAAGTAGAAAACACTCTACATTAAATATATAATAATATTGAAAAAAAATTATAAATTTAATAATGTGAACTTTAAGTATAATAATATTACTACAATTATTATTCAATTAATTACAGTATTATTATTATAATTACCATTAATAGCTACTCATATCTTTACATTAAATATATAATTTACCTGCTTGTGGTTGTAAATTTCTCCATTACAGAGCACAACATAGTTAGGATATTTGGTGAGTCTCATGGGCTGCATTCCACAGAGACTATCAACAATTGCCAATCGATGGAAGCCCAAAAATGCATCCTGAAAAAAAAATCACATAAGGTATAATAAAATTCAACAATATGTTTAATATTTGCGCGCGAAAAAAGTACGAATTAAACATACCTTCACACGAATATCGCTTTCGATTCTGAGAGCCTCTGGACCTCTGTGTGTTATTTTATCCAATTGACTGCAGACACAGGTGATGGATTCGCCCTCGACACCGAATATTGCCCATATTCCACACATTTTTCTTATGTATATGACCGCTTCAGTGCGGACGTCAGGCTATTTATACAAGTGCAATCAGAATAAGTACAAGCGCGAGAAAAAGAGAGGGTAGCTGTTATCCAGCAACAGTAGACACAACAACCATAAACACAGTTTATCGATCTAAGACATTCACGAGAACAAAAAATCACGTCCATATGTATAACCGGTATATGTTCAGAGATTAACATAGAATACAAATAAGTAATTCACAAAAATTTGCACAATGTTTGCACATTTAATGAAAATAAATTAGTACTGAGATTATTGTTGTTAGAGATTGTGTTAGAAATAATAATCCCAAAATACCTTGCGGTTGAATATATATTAGCGACAGAACGATGACTGGAGCTGGTGCCTCGTGGAACGGACGAAATGACGATTGCTAGTGGTTTAGGCTTCTAGTCGGATGTGCGATAACGCTGGCAGCACGCGCGCTACTGCGAACTGCTGCGAACTCTCTTAGCTCTCAAACGTGGCATGCCTAACTCTGCAAACATGCGGACGCTTCCCGTACTTATGTGTTGGCTCGTGCGTGGACATATCCGTGTATTGCTGATGTAACACAGCATGGCCTTACGTTCGGCTACGAGCGCGCCGTTCTGGCAACGTGGGAAAAGACAGTGCAGTAAGTATAGAACGAGACCTCATGGATCGATAAAACATTGCTAGAAAGAAGGTCGCTCTAATCTAGAGGTGCTAGAAATCTCTCGCGATTAAAATGACAACTGACTGATTGAAAAATATAATTCCTTTATATCGTTCACAAACAAATCGGCAAAACAATAACATTTACAGAGACCTTGAAAAATCAACATTTTTTAAACGAGTAAAAATATAAATCTCATTAGTTTTAATTGATAGGCAGCGATATTAACAATTATACGATTATCTCATAAGTGGAAACGAAAGTATTGATCTCTTCTCGTTATGTATAGTTGTTAATGTGTTTTATTATAACTCGATAATAACGAACATATGTGCAGTTGACAAAGGGTTAGTAAGCAGATTCAGGTAATTGGGCTTCCTCATAGATGAAGCTTTGTTTTCTTTTGAAAAAGTTTTGTTGAGATTTTCATGTTTACTTAAATTTATTTAAAACGGTGAGAAAAGCGGTTGAGAATTAAATTTTATGTGCTTGTGTCGATCTCGTTGCGCAGAATCCAGCTGTCATATTTTTTCACATATTTGGCTTAAATTTGACAAAGAATTGTGAGAAATGGATTTGGAATATTTTATACAAGTGAAATAATATCGAACCATGATTAGTTTTTAATTTAGCGAGAATTTATCCAGTGGTTCAAATTGTAGTAAATAACAAGGCTCAGTAAAACTTCGTAAATTGTTTACTCATTATTTTCCTTTATGAGGAAGTCAAAATCGATCAAACAATTTGTTCATAAAGGTTTCTTTGTAACGGTTATAAAATACTAAGAAAAAGCACCATATCTTTCATCCCATTACCATACAGAATTTTAAAAAACTATTCATTTTACTCAGCAATTTCCTAGTAGATTACTATTTTTTAAAAAGCTTGTCACAATAAAACAAGCCTGCATAGTCGAACTTTGCAAATTGCTTCCGCATTATTTTTCGCTTTTCTACAAAGCTATGAGGAAGTATGGTAATCGATTATGACTTCCTCAGAGAGGAAGGCAGAATTTAAATTTTTCGAAAAATTCAAAATGTCATAACTTTTTAACAGCTGGACAAATCTGCGTCAAATTTGTACTCAAATCTTTTTTGATAATGGTCCACATGTGAACAAAATTTGAGATAAATCTGTGAAAAAGTTCAACATTGTTTTTTTTCTTGTTGGCCTTTTTTTCATTATTATTCCTCAAAATCGAAATTTACCGACATATCGTCATTTCCGTTGACTAAATTCATAATTGATAATCAATAATCCTGTCGAAAATTACAGCGGGATATCTCAGAATTTACAGGAGACGAAGTCTGCAGAAATTAATTTTTGTTGTTGTTGATATTGCAATAAAATTAGGACCACTCTATCAATTCTCACCAAATTTGGTATACATCGTGTTTTAATGGTAGTCCATTTACATACGAAATTTCAGCCCGATATCTCTTCATTTGCTAAAGTTGTAGGGTGCAAAAGATTTTTTCAAAATTTTCAAAATGCTCTGAAGTTTCAATTTTCCAATCCGCGTTAACTACAATCCCAAACGTTGTACGATAACCCACTTGCGTGCCAAATTTAAAGAAGATACACCCAAAATACACACACACACCTACAGACATGTGAGTGTCCTGACATAAAAATCTCAACAAAAAAAAACAAATTTTCACGAAAACAGACTTTCATCTATGATGAAGCGAAAAGAAATGATATAAAACAGTACCACCAAAAAACCAGTGTAGTTTTATTTATACGCGTAACGAAAAGTGATCGAGAAGCATGCATGATGAACAACTGCGAGAAACACGTGAGTCTCCATTGCGCGATTGTACGTCGCGTTACATCGGGTAGCATTTATCATCGAAAATTGAATGGTTTTCGCGCATCGACCCGAAGAAAAACGTGGACGACGACGACAACGCCAGAGTTACATAGAAAACGCGAGGTGCACTCGCCGGCCAACTTCATAGGCGTTGCGGTTACGCGGAAAGGGGGGTAGGCTGTTCGCCGCCATGTTGCTTTGTGCTCAGCTGTTCGCCGAGCGGCAGCAGCAGCAGTTACGTTTCGCGGTGTGCAGAGTTGCGGATCCGCCTTCGCCTTTCGCCCAACAGTGGGCCTCGCTGGTCGCTGCTCGAGTCAGGCAATAGCAGACTGGCTAGTCGGCTCTCGCCAGGGCTCGAGCAAGGATGTGCGTGTTTGACGCACGTTTACACCCGGTTTCGAGTGTGCCAACGCGATCGACCACCGGAAACCCGTGGCCCGAGCCACGTTATCCCAGCCTACGAGAAAACGTCGTCGCTCCTACCACTAAACCTTCATTTGTATTACTATCTTCGTTCACCGCATAGATACAAAAAATATAAAAAATAATAAATAACCTAAACCACAGAGAAAAAAAAAAAGACGAACGAGCGACGAGACAAACTGCCGCCGCCGCCGCCGCCGCTCCCAGTGCGCGACAGAGTGGCGAGCAGCGCGAGGGCGTCGGGACGTCGAAGTGAGGAGCGATAAAGAGGGAAACAAAGTGACAGAGGAAGGAAAGCGCTACGGTACGGAGGAACAACAGCGTGTGGGGCTGTGTGTTTCACGTTGAAAAGGGGGGTTAAAGCGCGAGTGACGGAGAAAGAGCCAGACGCGTGCTTTCCCGTGCGTAGGATTTTAAGTTACGCCAAGTGTGGATGCGCCTGATTATTGAAATTTGCAATATCTTATCGTTCATTTGTATTTTACGAGAATTACGAAATTTGGAGAAAAAAAAAAGAGTTTCGATTTTTGCGGTGATAAAGCGCCGTCATGATAAGAACCCTTGCTGGGGGCTTGCGAGGGTTTTGCTGCGGCTGCTGCCAGGCGGTGCTCTGTGGCGCGAGGGAAATTTGAAAGCCGGCCGGCTTTGCGCTTAACGTTTTCCTCACGAACCATAGGCTCTCGAGGTGCCCTCATACACTCGCTAGTTTACTCCTCCTTTTTCTCCACACACATACACGCGCTATTCACGCAGTCTGACCACAGCCGTTCGCGCTGCATAACCTACGTTCACAAGGGGTGAACCCCTAAAACAGATAGCCAAGTAAACGTGACTCAGTGAGCTACACGAGACGAACCAGCCAGTCACATCGAACGCACGATATAGAGCCTATCACAGCACGTTTTTTTAATTTTTACTCAACAGAAAAAAAACGTCATACAGACGGGTTATCTGTACGTCCATATAAAAGTAAACAACTAAAGGCCTGTAAAAGTTAAAGTCGGAAAAAAATCGACTATAGAAAAACGCGAAAACCCCTCGAACTGAGACGACAAAGTTTCGTACTCTTGATCACCATCGAACAATATCGTTTTCGACGAGTTCTGGCGAATTGTGTGGAAGAATATTAGATAAACGTTTCGCTATCCTCAGTTTCCGCTTGGCGATTCTTTCGTTATTCAAACTGTTGTTACGCTCACTGTTGTTTGCTACGTTTCGCTGAAAATAAAAGGAGTTAAGGTCGAGTGATCGCAACAGAGAGTCAAGTATCTGTACAGTGAAACAAGCTAATTGTGGCTGAGGTAATACATAAGTATTCACAGTTTTCTTGACGCTCTTGTTTGTGGATAAAGTCACCACCGAGTTTTTCGAGGTGACCTTTCGTCGGGATCTGTTTAGAGCGGGAGAACGCGTGGCGCGCCATCGATGTCCAGGCTCTTACACCGGAAGTGTTTCGTTTGATCGAACGCGTGTACAGTGAAGTGTGTGCTTATCGCGAGTGAAATTATAGAGGCTGCGGGGAGAGTGAACAACGTACGATTATTTCTAAAAATTGACATACTCGATGCTCCTCGAGTTGGCTAAATATAATATACATTAAATTGCCGATATTTTATTAGTCGAAAAGAAGAATAGTAAATTTAACTTTGTACTTACAATCGTGTTGAGTGAAATTGTTGGGATCTTTTTATCTTTGCAATCATCGACGTGACGAGTTATAATATCGTACAATACTGACCGCTTTTTAATATAAATATATATATTTATAAATATATTTTCAACTTACGTCATCCACGTGTGCAGCGTGGAAACTTTTAATTACAGAATCGTAATAATAATAACGTAACAATCGCTTTAATCGTTCGGCCAAAAATGGTAGACGCTCGATCGCGATAACGCTTATGCTCGTCAACGACTTATTTGTCGCAACGAATTGGCTGGCTCGCGATACGTGTAACAGATCGGCCGATGTTCGATTGGATTTCGCAATCGGCGTGAAACCGACACTCGACGATCAATAAATAGTGTGACTCGCGAATTTCACTTCTCACGTACGGTCTTTGTAATAAACGAGACGAAGGGGATTGCGAGGTGAAGGAAGGAAGACGACAAAACCCCTCAACGTGTACGCACTTCGAGCCATTGCCATCGCATCCATTCAAGGATTTATAAAAGAGATCGCTGCGATATTTAATACCGAGGTAACGTGTTCATTATTACCTTTTTCTCATTGAGTTATTTTGTACCATAATAGGATGACGGACAATATAAAGAATAAACATTAGCAAACTTGTTTTTATCGGTAAATGAAAAAGGTTACTTTAACTAAAGATCGAGTTGCACTAGAGCTAACGGTCATTTCCGTCGCAGTTGCTGTGATTTATTACACTTTTTAAAAATCAATTATTACATTTTATGGGAAACAGCTTTCATCTATCTATCTAAAAATTGCCAACGATTCTGTTGACGAGATTTTTTATTGTCAAATTAATACAGCTGAATTAAGATGGCAGAATTATTTTATTGAATAATTGTCGAATCAGTTAATCGCATATATTGTTTTGTTCTGAGTGGTTCCCATTTCATTTTTTTACTGATCATAATGTCTACAAAAAATATGTAGTTACGTGTTTGTTGTTATTACCTTTTTTCCTTGAGTTAGTTTGCACCATAATAGGATGACGGACAATACGATGAACGAGCTTTAGCAAACTTGTTTTTATTGGTAAATGAAAACGTTTACTTTAACTAATGATCGAGTTGCACTAGAGCTAACGGTCGTTTCCGTCGCAGTTACTGTGATTTATAACATTAAAAAAAATCAATTATTACATTTTATGGGAAACAGCTTTCATCTATCTATCTAAAAATTGCTAACGATTCTGTTGGCGAGATATTTTTCTGTCAAATTAATACAGCTGAATTAAGGTGGCAGAATTATTTTATTGAATAATTGTCGAATCAGTTAATCGCGTATATTGATTTGTTCTGAGTGGTTCCCATTTCATTTTTTTTACTGATCATAATGTCTACAAAAAATAGGTAGCTACTTGTTTGTTGTTATTACCTTTTTTTCTTGAGTTACTTTGCACCATAATAGGATGACGGACAATACGATGAACGAGCTTTAGCAAACTTGTTTTTATTGGTAAATGAAAACGTTTACTTTAACTAATGATCGAGTTGCACTCGAGCTAACGGTCATTTCCGTCGCAATTGCTGTGATTTATTACACTTTTTAAAAATCAATTATAACATTTTATAGGAAACAGCTGCCATCTATGTATCTGAAAATTGCCAACGATTCTGTTGGCGAGATTTTTTACTGTCAAATTAATATAGCTGAATTAAGATGGCAGAATTATTTCATTGAATAATTGTCGAATCAGTTAATCGCGTATATTGTTTTGTTCTGAGTGGTTTCCATTTCATTTTTTTTACTGATCATAATGTCTACAAAAAATATGTAGTTACATGTTTGTTGTTATTACCTTTTTTCTTGACTTACTTTGCACCTAATAGGATGACGGACAATACGATGAAGGAGCTTTAGCAAACTTGTTTTTATCGGTAAATGAAAACGTTTACTTTAACTAAAGATCGAGTAGCACTAGAGCTAACGGTCGTTTCCGTCGCAGTTACTGTGATTTATAACATTTTTTAAAAATCAATTATAACATTTTATAAAAAACAGCTGCCATCTATCTATCTAAAAATTGCCAACGATTCTGTTGGCGAGATTTTTTACTGTCAAATTAATATTGCTGAGTTGAGATGGCAGAATTATTTTATTAAATTGTCGAATCAGTTAATCGCGTATATTATTTTGTTCTGAATGATTCCGATTTAATTTTCTTTTACTGATTATGATGTCCATAAAAAATATGTAGTCACTTTTTTGTTGTTATTACCTTTTTTTCTTGAGGTACTCTGTACCATAATAGGATGATAGACAATACGATGAACGAGCTTTAGCAAACTTGTTTTTATTGGTAAATAAAAACGTTTACTTTAACTAATGATCGAGTTGCACTAGAGCTAACGGTCATTTCCGTCGTAGTTGCGTGATTTATTACACTTTTTAAAAATCAATTATAAGATTTTATAGGAAACAGCTGCCATCTATCTATCTAAAAATTGCCAACGATTCTGTTGGCGAGATTTTTTACTGTCAAATTAATATAGCTGAGTTGAGATGGCAGAATTATTTTATTAAATAATTGTCGAATCAGTTAATCGCGTATATTGTTTTGTTCTGAGTGGTTCCCATTTCATTTTTTTTACTGATCGTAATGTCTACAGAAAATATGTAGTTACTTGTTTGCTGTTATTACCTTTTTTTCTTGAGTTACTTTGCACCATAATAGGATGACGGACAATACGGTGAACGAGCTTTAGTAAACTTGTTTTTATTAGTAAATGAAAACGTTTACTTTAACTAATGATCGAGTTGCACCAGAGCTAACGGTCATTTCCGTCGCAGTTGTTGTGATTTATTACACTTTTTAAAAATCAATTATAACATTTTATGGCAAACAGCTGTCATTTATCTGCTTAAAAATTGCCAACGATTCTGTTGGCGAGATTTTTTACTATCAGATTAATACAACTGAATTAAGATAGCAGAATTATTTTATTAAATATTTGTCGAATTAGTTAATCGCGTATATTATTTTGTTCTGAGTGGTTCCGATTTAATTTTCTTTAACTGATTATGATGTCCATTAAAAATATGTAGTCACTTGTTTGTTGTTATTACCTTTTTTTCTTGAGGTACTCTGTAGCATAATAGGATGACGGACAATACGATGAACGAGCTTTAGCAAACTTGTTTTTATTGGTAAATGAAAACGTTTACTTTAACTAAAGATCGAGTTGCACTAGTGCTAACGGTCATTTCCGTCGTAGTTCCCGTGATTTATTACACTTTTTTTTAAATCAATTATAAGATTTTATGAGAAACAACTGTCATTTATCTGCTTAAAAATTGTCAACGATTCTGTTGGCGAGATTTTTTACTATCAGATTAATACAGCTGAATTAAGATAGCAGAATAATTTTATTAAATATTTGTCGA
Source organism: Ephialtes manifestator (assembly GCA_963970395.1). Taxonomy (NCBI): domain Eukaryota; kingdom Metazoa; phylum Arthropoda; class Insecta; order Hymenoptera; family Ichneumonidae; genus Ephialtes; species Ephialtes manifestator. Next base: position 16,379,934 of record OZ019975.1, read on the forward strand.
ATTAGTTAATCGCGTATATTATTTTGTTCTGAGTGGTTCCCATTTCATTTTCATTTACTGATTATGATGTCCATTAAAAATATGTAGACACTTGTTTGTTGTTATTACCTTTTTTTCTTGAGGTACTCTGTACCATAATAGGATGATAGACAATACGATGAAGGAGCTTTAGCAAACTTGTTTTTATTGGTAAATGAAAACATTTACTTTAACTAATGATCGAGTTGCACCAGAGCTAACGGTCATTTCCGTCGCAGTTGTTGTGATTTATTACACTTTTTAAAAATCAATTATAACATTTTATGGCAAACAGCTGTCATTTATCTGCTTAAAAATTGCCAACGATTCTGTTGGCGAGATTTTTTACTATCAGATTAATACAACTGAATTAAGATAGCAGAATTATTTTATTAAATATTTGTCGAATTAGTTAATCGCGTATATTATTTTGTTCTGAGTGATTCCGATTTAATTTTCTTTTACTGATTATGATGTCCATAAAAAATACGTAGTCACTTTTTTGTTGTTATTACCTTTTTTTCTTGAGGTACTCTGTAGCATAATAGGATGACGGACAATACGATGAACGAGCTTTAGCAAACTTGTTTTTATTGGTAGATGAAAACATTTACTTTAACTAATGATCGAGTTGCACTCGAGCTAACGGTCATTTCCGTCGCAGTTGCTGTGATTTATTACACTTCTTAAAAATCAATTATAACGTTTTATATGAAACAGACCTCATCTATCTACCCACAAATTTCCAACGATTCCGTTGGTACGCTTTTTTTACTGTGAGATTAACATAACTGAATTAAGCTGATAGAATTATTTCATTGAATATTTGTCGAATCAGTTAGTCGCGTATTTTGTTTTGTTCTGAGTGGTTTCGATTTCATTTTTTTTACTGATTATGATTTCTATCAAAAATATGTAATCACTTGTTTGTTGTTATTTTGGTCTTGTTTAGCCTTCCGAGATGAAATATCTTGAATTTAGTCACAAGCTGATATTATCATAACATTAATGTGATTAACTATAGCTATAGACTGACCTTCTCTTGATCCACAGTTTACACGAACAAATAAATCAGTTTGGAGCACAATAACTTCAGTGGGTTATTATGTGCACATCCTTAAGCTTCGCACTAGTTAAATCAGTGTTAAATTTGTAAAAACGTTTTTACAACTTCAGGTTGCTTTTATAATATAGTATTAATACATTTTTATTTTACTTTATACTATTTACTATACTTGGCAATTGAAAAGTTTATTGATATTGAATGATCTGTCGATAATTCAAGTATGCAAAATATTTTTTATTTCACAAATTAATGTATAAAAAACATTTCCTCTCGTAAACCCTATTGCGTATTACTTTCGATAACAGTCAATTTTTTAGATTGGTATTCCCCAGGGAAGAAACGCGAGTATCGTGTTCCCAGTGCGGGGAAAAAAGTTTCATTCGCTACTGTCAATCATCTATAGAGGGATTTATGGTAGAAAAGGTCGCCTCGTTTTTCCAATATCGAGTTGATATCGTTCATTCATATCCATTTTCCAACAAAATTCGTTCTTGATAATATAACATATATCTACAATGGTTCCATCACTGAACAGTGATAAAATTATTGTTATAAAATAATAATAACGTTCCACGAAATAGCGTGGGAAAAAAATAACATCATTTTATGAGAGACAATCAAATTTCTTAATTAGCATGTCTCATATGGGGCATTGTACACAGATCGGACCACCTTTTACCACGACCGTCGTTGATATAGTTGATTATTTTTATAGTCATTCACCCGAATGTATGGAGCATGCTCAATTTTTTTCAAATTTTTCATCTCATAATTCGCGCACTTGTGAATTTATAAAAATGGCTCGAATAATTGCGTTTAAAAACTTTCGAATGCACGTATCTTCTTGGATATAAGTCGTATCGTAAAAAAACGTATATAAAAGCTTTTCATTTTGAAGTATACTTTTATGCAAAATTATTTTAAAAATTCTTCAACCCATCCGAAGCATTGATTTTTAAATAATAAACATAAAAATCGATTTTTCAAAAACTTGGACATTTTTTTATTTTGTCCGGAAAAATCTCTAAAATACTACTCATGAAGACAAACATTTTAAGCCTAGACGGGAAATGGGACAATCCTTTTTTCGATTTTTTATGATAGTTTAAAAGATAAATAAAAAATGAAAACTCTCATAAAAAATCGGAAAAAATTGTCTCACTTTAGGACAAAAAGTTGGCAGTGAGACAATTTTTTCCGATTTTTTATGAGATTTTTCATTTTTTATTTATCTTTTAAAATCTCATACAAATTCGAAAAAAGGATTGTCCCACTTCCCGTCTAGGCTTAAAATGTTCGTCTTTATGAGTAGGATCTTTTCTACTCATTTTTTTGTTGGAAAAGTCAAAAACATCTACACGAAATAGAATATCTTGCACTGAAGAAAAAAATATCATTGAGTCAATAAATCCATCGTTTGCGGGCTGCCAAAAACAAGCGTTATGAACTTAATTTGAATTCTAATTCCTCCAATTCCATAAGAAATCGAAACAATAACTCTAAAATAAGCAAAATAATATTGTATTATTTCAATGTTAAATGGGATTGAACGAATAAGAACTAGAGTTAATTAAAAAATACTTCTTTTTGGCAGCTTGCAATAGAATTTTTTTCAGTGTGGACATATAAAATGCAGAAAAATGTTCTATATCTCTTGTCTTGATGAATTTAGTAAAAGTTGAAATCTCTAGAGCAAAAATGAATTTTCATCGCACCTTTGGACTTTTGGTAAGGTTTTTGAAATTCAATGTCAGCAACAACTTTTTCCTCTGCTGTTTTGTGAAGAATTTTTTCTTAAAAATTCTTCAAGAAAAAATTCTTCATAAAACTGCAGAGGAAAAAGTTGTTGCTGACATTGAATTTGAAAAAGGAGAAAATTTCATAAAGTAGTTTACTCCGAAGCGACGAATCGTTTCTGTCAGCAGTCGCTGATTTTTTATTCATTCGTTTGATATATATATACAGATATGCTTTAGGAACTACGATTCCTTACGCTGGAAAATAGTTTCCTTTACTACTTTAGAAAAATAAGTGTGCAACTTATTCTTTCTGGATGTAGTACTTCCGGAAGTGTTCTATATGCTTCCGTAATATTCCTAAAGCAACAATGAGCAAAACTGAATTTTCATCGCGTCTTGACTTTGGACTTTTGGTAAGGTTTTTAAGATTCAATGTCAGCAGAACCTTTTTCTTCTGCTGTTTTATGAAGAAAAAAAAATGTCATAAAGGAGTTTACACCGAGGCGACGAATTGTTTCTGTCAGCAGTCGCTGATTTTTTATTCATTCGTTTGACATATACAGATATGCTTTAGGACCTAAGAGTCCTTTCGCTTGAAAAAAGTTTCGTTTATTACTTTAGAAAAATAAGTGTGCAATTTATTCTTTCTGGATGTAGGACTTCCGGAAGTGTTCTATAGCAGTAGCGACCGTCGCGTCAGGAGTAACAGCCCGTTTAGTCAAGATCAGACAGACAAATCGTAGTGTGAAGGCAACATTAATTTCTTTTTTAACTTGGCGTCGAGTCGCTACCGCGACTCTTGATATGCTTTCTTAATATTCCTAAAGCAACAATGAGAAAAACTGAATTTTCATCGCGTCTTGACTTTGAACTTTTGGTAAGGTTTTTAAAATTCAATGTCAGCAGAACCTTCTTCCTCTGCTGTTTTATGAAGAAAAAAAATTTCATAAAGGAGTTTACACCAAGGCGACGAATTGTTTCTGTCAGCAGTTGCTGACTTCTCATTCATTCGTTTGACATATACAGATATGCTTTTGGAACTAGGAGTCCTTACGCTGGAAAATAGTTTCGTTTATTACTTTAGAGAAATGGATGTGCAGCAGCACGAAACATGATTCCGGTGGAGAAGAGTGAATGAGAAGGTCTCGTGCGCTTCCGCACTGGAATTTACGGAAATTAAGGGGAGCGAGGGAGCCTATATAGATATAGGAGTTAGAAATAGTGCGGTGGAGCCTTTAAAGGGGATAAGGGTATCAAAGAGGGTACATAGCTCGGCGTCGGCATGGCCTTGGTTAAAGGATTCTCTCTGCTATATACCGAGCTCCCTCCGTCGTTGGCTCCTTCAATGCGATTTTATTTTTCTTTCGGAAGCTTACAAAAAGATTCCTTCACGATTCTGCCCGGAATTTCGTCGGAGTTTGCCGGAGACAAACGATTTTCAAAGCTCGTCGTGAATATTCAACCTTCATGAGCTCTCGTTACTTATTTTTCTGAAACCGACATTGCGCCTTTATCGCTCATTCCCATTCTGACTAAATCCCGCTTCCGCTGATAATGCTCGTTTAATTCTTTGGGATAAACATGATGTGAAGTAGGACAGAAAGATGAAGAGGTCAGACTACGAAAGCGAAATTACTATTAACGAGCTATTTATTTGCAGTGTTCTATTAAACAATTCAAAGCGTATGGAAAGGAAAGTCGAGTATGATGAAGTACAGGATTTTCATACACGATAAAAAATTAAATCTTTCATTATTGCTGATACTTGTATATTCATTTTTGTTGTAGTACTAGGCAATCTCTTATTGTTATAATTTGATTAAATCACGTTTTTTAAACAAAATTTATTTCTTCATTTAGTATCTTTTTTTTTTCATTCGGATATGATGATTACAAGTTGGTAAATATTTGACCCTACATTTTTCCGTAGGTTTAATTTTTTTATATTATTGTGAGAGAATTCTCTCATTTTTCGAAATGTTACGAAATCCAGACACACTAAAAAAAGTAATGAAAAATTCATTTACCAAATTAGCGGAGATTTGTTAAAAACATTTTAATTATATAAAATTTCAAGTATTGTCATTTTTTTTTTCAGAAGTAATTAAAACATTCCTATAATAAGAGTAATAACGTGTGAAAAAATTAATATTACAGGACTTCCTGGATCATGTAAAAACTGCAACATATCAATCTAGCAAACCACAGCAAAAAAGAATTTCTGTTTACACATGGAAATAACAGGTTAATTGGAGTAACCAATTAACTGGTTAAATATGCGCCAGCCGATTAATTGGTTAGCCAGGCCAACCATGAATTTGGATGTCTTTACCAATAACCTGTTTGGCCTAAGTAATTAATCATCTGGCGCATATTTAACCAATAAATTGATAATTCCATCTGACCGGTTTTTTTCGTATATTTGTTAAAATAAATTCATTTATTTATTTCTGAAAAATAAAAAATTTTATTACTTATTTAATAAATGAATTTGTGGGGTCGTGACCGATATATATTATATGGTTTGTGGCATTGTTTGTGGCAATGTTTCGTCGTAGGGAAAATAAATAATAATTTTCCTTTTTTAACGTTTCGACTCTCTTCAAAGTCCTCTTCATAAATTTTATATTTTACTCGATATTCAAAGGCTGGAATAATTTACAAAAGTAATAATAAATAAATTTACAGAAAATCATGTTAGCATATACTAATTTTAAATATAATAAGAAACTGAATGACAAAATATTTACGGAGATAATAAATGAATAGATGAAAAGTAATTTAACATTATTTCTTAATTCTATCACTTACCAAATATGAATCAACAATGATGTCGTTAGACAAATTAATCTATACTTATTTTTCGATGGAAATAAGTATGAGGAATGTTGATACCATTTGTTAAGTCCACCGTCGATAATATAAATAAATTGGTTAAATCCTTAAGAGAGTCAGTGTTGTGATCTCGGGATTATACGATTGATAATTTTATTGTGTTGCTTGTGAACGTCGATGATTAAAAAGTGTGGTTATGTCTGTGTAGAAAAAACGATTGTCAATTAGTAAATGTTAATACGTCAGGTGTAATTAAAATTAGTAATAAAATGCAAAATTTACCTGATTTAACATGATTTTATGTAAATTTATTTATTATTGTTTTTGTACATTATTCCAGCGTTTGAATATCGAGAGAAATATAAAATTTCTGAAGAGAGTCGAAACGTTAAAAAATGAAAATTGTTATTTATTTTCCCTACCACCAAAAATTGCCGCAAAAATCTATACAATTTATTTAATAAAGTATGAATTAATTTCTTTAATTAAAATTAGTAATAAAACACAAAATTTACCTGATTTAACATTATTTTATGTGAATTTATTTATTATTGTCTTTGTAAATTATTCCAGCGTTTGAATATCGAGAGAAATATAAAATATATAAAATTTCTGAAGAGGACTCTGAAGCGAGTCGAAACGTTAAAAAATGAAAATTGTTATTTATTTTCCCTACGACCGAAAATTGCCACAAAAATCTATACAATTTATTTAATAAAATATGAATTAATTTCTTTTATGCATATCGATTTTTACGATAGTTCAGCCAACCTAGTCTGCAAGTGCGCGTACAATATGCGCATGAGCATTGGACGAAAATGGGTAGCAGGAGCAGGAAGCTTCGCTAATGATAAAAAACGGTCTGCTGGACATCCAAGGCCGCGCACGTGGCATTTCTCATAGAGTCAGGTCAAGAACTTCGTGAACGCGTATTCCTTCTTTTCTGTTTTTTTTCTTCAACACGATCCTGCATAATTATAACTGAAAAACGAGTGTGAACAGCTATTTCCTAACACGTAGCGTGACGATCAGGCGTCGATTTAATAAAATCTAGAAAATAAAAAACGACAAGTGTGTGACACATACTTCGGGTAAAGCGAAATTAATTACTCTACGCATAAGCATCAGTTGCATAACAATATACTCATTACGCGATAAATTGTATAATAATTTCATAAGCCTGACAATTTCACGAGAAATCTGAAATGAGTGCATTGCAAGCAAGGCCAGAGGTGATATGGTTGTTTATTTCGTATCGTCGATAGCCGAGCGCTATATAACTAGTATATCTATTTGCAGACGTATGGTTTGTATAGTGTAGTTGAATGAATCTACGAAATAATTGCCAGAGAAAAAATGTCGCGTAAAAAAATGGTCGATGGATTAGAGCCGTTTTTTTTATGAGCCCGTATAAATGAACTTTCGGTGTTCGGTTTGACGAGCCATATTAATTTTAGTACCTGTGAAAAATATTTAAAAAAGAAAACAACAGAAAAAATATCCGGAGCCGAATAGCATATTACGAAACAAGTTTTTCCAACAAGTATTGTTTAAAACTTTACTTCACAATTTGTGATAAACGTCCATTGTAGCATGGAGTGAAGTAAATGTACACTGAGAGAAATTGAGATGGTCCTGGTAACTATGCAGTGATAATTATATTTTATTAGTCCCGGTGACTATTTTCGTAGTTACATGAACTCTCTTCATTGTTAACGTAACTACGTTACTGTTAATGTAAGTACGAAAATAAACACCTGGACTAATAAAATATAATTATCACTGAACGGTTATCAGAACCATCGCAATTTCTCTCAGAGTAGTTAAAGGGTTATATTAGAGACGTTGGAATTTCGATAGCCTCTCACACATCCATCCAGTAATTTTTTCTAAATGTTATTTATGAACGTTTTAGAATATTTCGAACACTCTTATTTTAAAATTTGAATTTTTTTCTCATGAAAACGAAGATACATGTATGAGAAAGCAAAATGAATATGCAAATATCGCTCCAACAGCAAACAAAGATGTTTTTCGTGACTAAGTAAAGGAATTTGCAAAACTCTTTTGCTATCGCGAAATATTTATTCTTCAACACGACATACATGGATAAGTCAAGAGTCGATGATTCGTCATTATCGTAGGTGCAGCAACAATTCCACCTTTATGTGTATACAGCATGTAGATAAATTTTGTAAAAACGAAATTGAATTTTTCTGTTGAGATTTTTTTTTCATAGAGGGACTTAATAGTTGAAGATTATGTTGGAACTTCGAAAGACTGTCACACTTACATCTTGTAATTTTTTCTAAATATTATTTCTGAATTTTTTAGAGTATTTTGTACACTGAAATATTTATTTTTCAATACGAAGTAAGGTAAAAGTACTAATGATCAAACGGTTAAGGGCATCCCCAGATTCACACATTTATTAGACGCTTAAGGAAAGATTTAATTATAAAATGACTGAAACGAAAGTCAAGCTCATATCTTCCAGTTTCAGAAACCTACGAATTAATCGTCACAATATCGAATTATTTTCTAATTATATGCGAAAATAACAAAATAAGTCTAATGTACCAGTTTTCGGACGCTGTTTTTCACCATGTACGTATTTCCGGATTCCTGATGTTTCGATCCTTCGGATAATCATAAATATGAAGAATTCTGGTATACAAACACCATTGGTTCGGAATAAAAACAAAAGTATCTTGGTTATTTATCGATTGTATTAATAAAAAAAAATATATATATATACATAAAAGAATACTTGAAATAAACTATGCAGAAAACTGGCTAACCTAACATCTTAAAAATTTGTTCAATATCCGATAATTGGAACGTTCACCTGAGGATTTTCGTACCAGTGTCCGGACACTAGAATCGTCTGTCTTAGAATAAAATAAAATAATAAAATAAATCTCCATGTCTGAACTTGAAAATCTTTTTCCTGTATATCAATAAAAAAATGCAGATACGATTTAAAATTACAATTTTCGCTTATTGATATTTGAATTACTTATAAACTCAAATAAATGGAAAAGTGTCCGAAGGCTGGGACGTGGCCGATAATTGGTACCGTTACCTTACATGCATAAGTCAACAGCGTAATTTTGCATCAAGCTTATATATTAAATTTAATATTCAAGCTTATACATAAAAACTACAAGTACTGATAAATTACATTCCCAAATATTTTAAACCGTGTACATAATAATTGATACTAATGGCTGCTCATTCCGACTGAATATCACATAGTTATCCACCGCTTTTTTATGCATAAACACATATATTAAATTTAATATAAAATAATGTTAAATTAATTAACGTTGTACAAACAAACGTAAACAATTCATGTTTCATATAAATATAATTCTGCTTATATATTAAATTTAAGGTAGTATGAGCGTCTTGTCTAACGTCGCATAAATTCGAGGGAGATTGAGAGAGAATTGCAAAGAGTTCTTGATGAGATAAAAAACTGAAAAAATCAAGTATATGGAAGGTGCTAAAGAGATTATTTTGGCACAATAATAAATAAAAAATGTTATTAACATTTAAAATTTTAACATTTAAAAAAAGGCAATTTTCAAACATCACACAAAATTCTGAAAAAATTTATACGTAAGCCGAAAAGTACTAATAAACTCAAATAATCGGAAAAGTGTCCGATCATTGGTACCGTTACCTTACATGCATAAGTCAACAGCCGATAATTCGTTATCGTTATAGGTGCAGCAGCTATTCCGCCTTACACATGTATACAAAATGTATATCTGTCGACACGTGGCAATTGTACATGCAGTATAGTTACGTACCTATGCAGCAAATGTCTGCATCAACGTGCGGCAGGCACATCTTTCTCTGTCGAGGCACTTTGCTTAAACGCAATGCGGATGTCGCGGCATTCGCATTAAACTCTTGAGAGGTTACAGGCCGGCCCAAAGATAGTCCTTCAACGAATGCGGTCTGCAGCTTTTCACTACAGCTGGAGTAGAGTGCAGATAAGAGGAACGTGGTTACGGTTGTATTAATGATAAGCTAGCGTCGGGGAGGCACGACTCGTTTGCTCACAGAATTCAATATTAAACATCTGCCGTGCGATTCAGACGATTTATTTATTTTTCTTTGCTATCTTAATACGCCGTTTATTAACATTGATTAGACTCTGTCTTTTGCCCCGCTGAAATTTAAAAAAAGAAATGAAGAGCTTAAAAAACACGAGCCTCAAGCTAATTTTAAAGAAGATTAAAAAGACGAAATAAAAATTGCTGCAAATTAAACTTTTGGTAATCTGATAGTTTAACGTTATGTTACATAATCACGGTCGATATATTTTTTTTTGTCGTAGGGGAAGGAGGTTTTGGGCGTTGGGTTCGTTTTTTCTTATATAGCATCTTATTTAGCTCTGAGAAATAACTAAACGGATTGATAAAATATTGTGTTTTTTTTTAAATATTTAATAGATATTTTTTGATTTGATAAAATAACTTGTTTTATGCTATATTTTTTACATGGCTATAATGCAAGTGCTTTTCATTTTCGTTCTTGGAATATTTTTAGTACCACTGAAAAAAAAAAAACGATCGGATTAAAAGATCGCGACAAGACTTTTTGTGTCCGCTTTTTCAAGTGGTTTTGCTGGCGAAACATCTGGAATTTTTTTACGATTAGAACTGTTATGAAATCTTATCGTTATTAATTGACTATCAGATGACTTTAGATAAATGTTCATCAAATATTAATGAAAGTAAACATAAGTATATTGAATGAAGAATGTACTTAATAAGAAAAATAATTATTATTCATTATAGTTATTTTTTACATTGATTTTTCTAACCAATAAAAAACCAAAAGCTTTGATTCGTATCAAATATCTTTTACAATATTTTTATAATTTAAGTAAAGAATTACACTAAAAGAAATTATTCGAGAGCCTTTTTCATAAAAAAAAAAGCAAAGAAAAAAAAACTGAAGAAAATAAACAATTTTTTTTTTCCATTCAACATTGCAATTGAATTTTGTTATTTTTTCCAATAACAACAATTTATATTTCTGGCTAAATAAAAAAAACAAAACAAAAACAATAATTTCCAGATATTATCACAATACAAATGAAAAAATGTACAAAAAATATGTTTCGAGAGCAGCTTTTGTCAGAAAATGGAAAAAGGGGACGATAAAATTGCAATATATTTTATTCCCAAGGGAGGAAATATGGTTTGGAAAAATAACTTGTTTTATGCTATATTTTTTTCACGGCTATAACGCAAGTGCTTTTCACTTTCGTTTCTAGATTATTTTTAGTACCAGTGAAAAAATGCATTCGGATTAAAAGAACGGGACAAGGCTTCTGCTTTGTGTCCGTTTCTTCAAGTGGTCGCGATTCTGGACTACGCAATTATCGTTTCACCGGAAGCTGTTGCAGAACACGCTGCCACGCAATGCCCTGTGGTGTACAAGTACTACTGCATATCTATCTACAGTACTGAAAGCGGTATGCGCTTCGAATACCAAGCCGGTCATGAAACGAGATGCATATATGACTCTCATCAATCGCATACATAACCTCCATACCTGCTGCATTGTCGTTACTCTATATTCGTACAAATCTGCATTCCTTTATATTCGTGCAGTGACATCAACCTCTAATGGAGTTTGGTCATTTGCACCTGGAGTTCATGAAGATGTGTGTTGACCTTTGGTGTTCCGAACGGGTTTGTAACACTCGCCTAACACTTAAAAAAATGTATGGTAAAATTACTACACAGCGCATGAAGCTCTTTTACATAAACGGGTATAGAAAATTTACTACACGAGTATAACGTAAAATTGATGTACAATTCGGCTATATTCATTACGAAAGTCGTATTAATTAATGCACAGTATACTAAAAAGGGTGCAAAGTAGAACTTTGCACTTTGCTTCCTCATTAATTTTCATCTTTCACAATGCCGCCTCTATGAGGAAGTTTCTTTATTTTATTTTTGGCTTCCTTATAGAGGGAGCTTTGCGAAAGACGAAAATTATTGACGAAGCAATGTGCAAAGTTCTACTTTGCATTCTTATTTTAAATACAAATTAAAGAAGTACGAAAACAAAAACTTTCATAAATTCAATATTCTATAAAATCTAAACCGCTTTAAAGTAACCCAATTAGTGACCTTCTAAGCTCAGCGCGATGTTGTTAAGGCAAGAAGATGGATAGAAATAGCATATTGATTAAAATGAAAGATATTGCAGTGAAGTTTGGAGTTCTTATTAAATTTAACGAATGTTACTTATCTACTTTTTTATCATTTTGAGGTACTATTATTTAAATATACGCCGTCATCCAAAAGACCCGATTAGTGTCCTACGATTTTCTCGTATGGCCTATTTTATGTCCTATTAAAGACCCAAACACTGACCCATGCCGTCTTACATCTATATCCGATTAGTGACTAGAATCAAAGGGGCAGTGTCCCAGATAATGACAGACCTTCTTGCGCTTTTCCAGTTGCAGTTAAAAAAAATATTTTTCGGGAATTACACTCAATTATACATATAAAATTAAGTTTTTTAAAAGTTTGTTTATTCTCGGATTCCAGTGTACGCCGGCTTTTACCTTCCCCACCCCTTTGTTACCCGTAAAAGTCTTCAAGTTCCCTCCAGAATGTTAACCGCAGCCACTCTTTCCTAATGCACTACTGTGTCGCATTTTCACGAGGGCACAGGGAAACTACGGAAAAGAAATCGACCGCGTGCCCACGATTGTCAGTGAAAATTGAAAAGCCAATAAAATATTCTCATCGACTTCTAAATTAAACTCAAATATACTCTATTTTCATTTACATTATTATTAAACTGCCAGTCCGATCGAGTTGTGGATTCAAATCGCAACAACCCAGCGTTTCGGTGAACCTTTTTCTGACCTATATATTTTTCGGAGTAAGAGTTATTATTTGTTCTTTTCGCACATGCTAACGTTTTCTTTGATTCTTAATAGTACTCTATGAATTAATTTTGTCCCTTAAATACATTTTAAAAACATTTAAAAAACTATATTTTTCAGATGGTACCGAGACAGACAAGAAAATGGCTGGTGATGTCTCACTTCTGTCGAGTCGGCAGATAACATTTTTTAAATCGATGATTATCGAAAATTAATTTTCGGCACTTCTCATATCGCATAATGCAAAAATCAAAGAATATAAACAAAAAGTTTGATGTGTATTGGAAATCAAGAGAATTTTTTATCGTAAATAATATGAAGAATGGACACTAATTGGGCCACGGTCAATAATTAGGTCGTTCACCTTATGTGTTTCGCTTAAATTCATTTTTCATTGCTTCATTCGTCAAAAACTGTTTGAGCTCATTAGGTAAAAAATTGTGGCATCTAGAGAACATACAGAGATTTTTTGAAAAATTCTGTCTTATAAAATCTGAACGACTTTACCAATCTTCACTAAATTCGATGTTTACTACAACTGGGCGTTAATTTTACCTTGCAAAAGATTTGAGCAGGTTTGATCAAACTTTACATGAATAAGAACGAAAACAAATTTCTTTCGAAAATTCAAAATTTTATAAAATCTAAACCTCTTTATGGATTTCGCTCAAATTCAATACCGACCTTCATTTTTCATTTCTCTATTTGTCCAGAACTATTTAACTCATTAGCTTAAAAATTGCGGAAGCTAGAGAACATACAGACATTTTTCGAAAAATTGAAATGCTTATAAAATCTGAATTTTTTTTCCAATTTTTTCGGAAATATATACATAGAAAGGGGCGTTGCTCTTCTACCAGCGTGTCGAATTTCAGCTTGGTCGTTAAACCACTTTTCTCGACGTTTTGGAGCATTCCGAGTGTCCTGACATGAAAATCTCGAAATTTTTTTTTTTTTTCCAAAACAAAGCTTCCAAGCGACCAAAACATACGTAGAATTTAGTTTTCTGTAGTTATTATACATTATACCGCGTTACTTCGTGCTATAATTGATATGACGTACATTTATCACTATGGCGCACAAAGTAAATAAAGTAATTTGAAAATCAGGAAATTCAAGCCATAAGATGCAAAGAAATTATATGTCTTGCAATTATAATATTTGAACTAAGCTCTAGAATCTTGTTACATTTGCACATAAGCCCAGGGCAGTACTTTTCAATACGACTTCGCTAACTTCCTGCAAACCTCTTACGCCGTCAAGCTTGTTCAATATATTCGCGAATTACACGTGCACTTAACGATTTTTTCATTCAACATTGCAATTGAATTTTGTTATATTTTTCAATAACAATAATTTATAGTTGTAACTCAATAACAAAAATAAAACAAAAACAATGATTTCCAGATATTATTACAATTCAAATGAAAATATGGAAAAAAGGAAAGATAAAATTTCAATATAATTTATTCCCAAAGGTAGAAATATGATTTGATAAAATAAATTGTTATATGCTATAGTTTTTTCACGGCCATAACTCAAGTGCTTTTCACTTTCGTTCGTAAATTATTTTTAGAACCACTGAATTTAAGGCATAAAATGCAAAGAAATTATATGTCTTACAATTATAATATTTGAACTGAGCTCTGGAATAATGTTAGATTTGCACATAAGCCCAGGGCAGTACTTTTTAACACGACTTTACTAACTTCCTAGAAACCTCTCACGCCTTCAAGCTTGTTGAACATATTTGCGAATTACACGTGCGCTTAATGATCTCTCATTACTTTAATTTCTTATGTGAGACACACGTTTTTCTCGGGATGTTTAACATCGAGTTCTCGTTTTAAGAATACCAATGATACTCGACTCCAACGCCACTTGAGAGCCGTTACCTGTAACATACTCGAGACGACATCGTGTCCTCGTTGCATACTTGTAGATACTTGTAGGAATGCGCATTGAAATTACTAAATTCGTCGAGGTGTTTATAACACGTGCAGACGTCGTCAATCGAATATCGATAAAGCATTTGTTTATGAATAATGTACATATAAAAGTGGAGCAGTACCTACATATATTCTAAATGAAGCGAATATTGGAATAATGGAGATTGTAGTGAGAGGCTCTTATGTCAAATGACATATACAGTTAATTAAGTAAGAATAATACGAGTTTGCTTTTAGATTATTCAGATCGAATTTTTAGATATCGAAAAAATGATACAATCTGTAAGAAGTCAGTATTTCTAAGTTTAAAAAATGCATTCTTTTCGTTTATCTTGATGACGCGTTATTGAATATTAATTAAATGTTTGGTTTTAATATGTTATCCGTATTTAATAGAGTATTTATGTTTGAGATAAGTAGATAACAATTTGCAAAGTTCTACTTTGCAGCCTTGTTTTAAAATTTTTTAAATGGCATTAGTTTTGAACATCTTAACAGATTCTCCCCAGATTCGAACTGATGCTTAGTTTACCTACACTCTACTAGTGGACCAAATTTGAACCCGATATCTTAAAAATTGCGGAAGTTAGAGCACGAACAAAAAATTCAAAATGCCACACATTTTAAACGCCTTAACGGATTGACGTTAAATTCTCTACCAAACTTTGTTTAATAACAGTCCACGTGTGGACTAAATTTGAGCCCGATATCTTAAAAATTACGAATATTAGAACACGAACAAAAAATGTCAAATTTTTTTTAAAATGTCATAAATTGTGAACCCCTTAACGGATTGACACCAAATTTAATCCCAAACACTATTTGATAACAGTCCACTTCTAGTCGAAGTTTGATATCATAAAAATCGGATAACATAAAAATTGCGGGAGTTAGAGCCGAACTGACATTCTCCAAAAAATTGAAAATGCCATAAATTTGAACACCTTGATGGATTAACTCCAAATTCAATGCCATACCTTGTTTAACGACAGTTTACTCGTGGTTGAAATTTGAGCCGCATATCTTAAAAATTGCGACGGCTATCGTACTAACAAAAATTTGTGCACATACGCATACACTCACACACACATACAGATATTTTTTCTAAACTACTTTTCTCGATATTTTAGACCATTTCGAGTGTCCTAACATGAAAATCTGGGAAAATTTTTTTTTCACGAAAACAGAGCTTCCTCAATGAGGAAGCAATAGTTAGTTGTTAGCGATTAAATAATAGCATAATTAAAATTTAGAAATTTCATTATAATATTTATAATTAAAATTCGTACAATACTCGTGCGAAAAAGTTTTATCGCATTAGTATCGTAAAGTACGATTTCCTAACTTACGGGTAATATGTGTTAAAAGGTTTTTTATTATAATGCAAATTGAATCAGTTATTAATGGGGAACCAACCGCAGTGTTAATTGACTAAATAGCAATTCAATTTAACAATTCGGTACCCGCACCGCAAAAACATTAGCTTCATATTTCGATGCACCGTTATTTACAGTATTTATGCATCAACATATATTCAATTCAATAAAAAGTAATGTAATATCAAGTAACGCTATACGAAAAATGTAAACAATTCATGTTTCATATAAACGTAATTTTTCGTCAAGCTATTGAATTTAATATAAAACAATATAAAATTAATTAACGATATAGAAACAAACGTAAACAATTCATGTTTCATGTAAATATAATTTTGCTTATATATTAAATTTAAGGTAGTATGAGAGTCTTGTCTGACGTCGCATAAGTTCAAGGGAGATTGAGAGAGAATTATGAACAATTTTCGATGCGATAAAAAACTGAAAAAATCAAGCATATGGTAGGTGCTAAAGAGATTATTTTGGCACAATAATAATTTGAAAATGTTATTAACATTTTTAATTTTAACATTTAAAAAAAATGCAATTTTCAAACATCACACAAAATTCTGAAAAAATTCATACGTATGCAGAAAAATTAAAAAATCATTTTCACAAAAAAAATTAGTTTGCCGGGTATTATGTTGAACAATTATTCATTTCAGTAATTTGTTAATAAAAGCTTTAAATTATTATTGTGCTAAAGTAATCTCTTTAGCACCTTCCATATGCTTGATTTTTTCAGTTTTTTTATCTCATCGAGAATTGTTCATAATTCTCTCCCAATCTCCCTTGAACTTATGCGACGTCAGACAAGACTCTCATACTACCTTAAATTTAATATATAAGCAAAATTACATTTACATGAAACATGAATTGTTTACGTTTGTTTCTATATCGTTAATTAATTTTATATTATTTTATATTAAAGTTTTTTTTTAGATTTTTATCTCATCGAGAATTGTTCGTAATTCTCTCTCAATCTCCCTCGAACTTATGCGACGTCACGCAAGACGCTCATACTACTTTAATTACATATTAAATTTGATATTCAAGCTTATACGTAAAAACGACGAGTCCTTATAAATTACATTTCCAAATATTTTTAACCGTGTAAATAATTGATATTAATGGCTGCTCATTCCGGCTGAATATCACAGAGTTCTCCATCGCTCGAACGTGGTTGGGTGGTAATGGTGCGGTGGTAGTGGGCACTCGAGTTGTACGCTCTCGCACCTACTAATTGCTATCGTTAATCACGCCGCTACGTGATAGACGTACATCGAACTCAATGGCGCCACGATATATTCGATATCGAGTCTCGTATATGTTATATGCTGCATATCATTGGCGCATATATATTACTGTGTGGCACAGTAGCTAGATATTACTGGTTGATCATTATTGCTACCTAAATTGCCTAATTGAATGAACTCCGTGGCACAGCCGATGGAATTTCTGCTGGCTTCTGTATCCGAACAGAATATGCAATCATTAGATCATAGCTCGTTTCAATTAGCGCTTCCTCTCGGCTCCGCCGAAGATTTTCCGTCTGACGTTGGTTATCGAGAACGCTTCTTCTCGGTGTGTGCGATCTCGGTCGCATCTGGCATCTGTGAGCCAGATTCATCGACGTTAAAACTTTGTTATCCCACAGCGGTTTACTTTATAGACGATTAGAGGTCGATCACGATGATACAGTGCGGTATAAGACTCTGATAATGTCTATTAAATTAATAGATGTTTTTAACGAGCTCGCAATCTATCAAATGCGCGCGTAGCCATTTAGTACATATTTATATTGTTTACTGCAAATTATGCATCGCTGGCGAAACATCTTTTTTTTACGATTAAAACTGTTTTGAAATCTTATCGTTATTTATTTTAATTGACTATCCGAAGAATTTTTAATGATTTTCGAAAAATGTTCATCAAATGTTCAGTAAAAAACACATAAGTATATTTAATTTAATATACTTAAGAAGAATAAGAATTATTAATCATTTCAGATGTTTTCGACAATCATTTTTCTAAAGATAGAAACCGAAAGCATCTTTGTTAAACATCTTTTACAATATTTTTATAATTTAAACAAAGAATTACACTGAGAGAAAAAAATTAAATAATTCTTTTTCATTCCACATTAAAATTGGATTTTGTTTTATTTCTCAATAACAACGATTTATATTTGTGGGTAAATAAAAAAAAAACATAATAACTTCTAGATATTATCACAATTAAAATTAAAAATTATTATCTTCATTTCTTGCCATTTTACAGTGTTTTTGAACAAACCTATATGAAGAAACATATTTCCATTACAATTAAAAGTCTTACCAATATGCTATGATGAAATAAAATTTTATCACCAATATGCTCAAGCAAAAAGTAATGAATATCAATTTATGCATGGAATAAATCAGCGAACAAAGTAATTTAGAAATTAATAGGTCGGTCACCATTTTCTATTTACCGACAGTTCGTTTTTTAAAATAACATTTTTACCTAATGGGAATACAAATTAGCAACTTTATTGCACAGATTGTATGGAATTTTTATTGCTACATTTTTTTGTTATCCATGCTCTGCGAATGATTCTCGCGTTACGTGTATTAATGGAAACAGCAACACTTCTAGTTCTAGGTACAGGATTATAGAGAGGAGGAGATTGAATAGCACAGCCAAAGCTAATTCAGCTGCTGGCCATACGAGTTGTGTGTCATGTGCTATTCATTGTCGCGTCGATATTGGCCAATTGAGTTGTGTGTACTGCCGCAATATACATGCAGGTGTATTAACGCTCCTATACGAGCCGTGAACACTCTAAGCCTCCTTTCTCTTTTGTCATGTGCAGAAACATAGTCTGTCTCAATCAGAGTATACAAGCCTCTCGTGCGTCACCACGAGCTGTACAATTCACGTACTACGAGGAGTTTAGTCTCATAGGCAACCTTCGTACTTCTTCGTCCGCTGCATGTTATAAATATGAATCCCGGAAAAAAAGTACCAAAGAAAAAAAGTCCCCGAGAAAAAAAAGTACACGGGAAAAAAGTATCTGGGAAATAAAGTACCAGGAAAAAAAAGTCCTCGGAAAAAAAGTCCCTTGGAAAAAAATTCCCCCGGAAAAAAAGTACCCCGGAAAAACAGTCCCCGGAATTTAAAAATCACCTATAACTCAAGAACCGCTCGACCGATTGAGTTGAAATTTGGTACACAAGTATGCTAGGAGCCCGCCTTTGATTGTCGCAAGTTTTGACAAAATGTATCCTTAAATTCGAGTCTTATAGCTTTTTAAATAAAAAAAAAGAGCGTGAATGCTCTTTCGTAAATGTTAGCATATCTTGCTCAATAGTTCTTCATAAGTGCAGGTGCATTTAATGCTATTTGGTATAATTATGAAATTTTTTAAAATTTACGTTATTGTATTAACTTCAACAAAACATGAACTATCAAGCCTAAATTGGGGTGTATGAAATCGGTCTCCAAATTTAGCATCTGGTCGGTATGGCAGCAAAGTCGGATTTTATTGGAAATTGGGATGTATAAAGTCGGTCTTCAGATTAATCATCTCGAGTATCCTAACATTTACGGAGGAGTATTCATACACTTGAAAAAAAATTAAAAAGTCTATAAAACGAAATTTCAGGATATATTTTGTTGAAAATTGCAGTAACTGAATACGGGCGGCTGCTCCACTTGTGTACCAAACTTTAGTTCGATCCGTCAAGCTGTTCTTGAGTTATAGGTGATTTTTAAATTCCGGGGACTTTTTTCCTGGGTACTTTTTTTCCGGGGACTTTTTTCCGAGGCACTTTTTTTCCGGGGGACTTTTTTCTGGGGTACTTTTTTTCCAATGAACTTTTTTCCAAGGAACTTTTTTCCAAGGGACTTTTTTTTTCTAAGAACTTTTTTTCCAAAGGTCCTTTTTTCTGGGTACTTTTTTTCCTGATACTTTTTTTCTGAGGGATCTTTTTTTCCAGGGTATTTTTTTTCCGGGTACTTTTTTTCCTAATACCTATAAATATATATATGGGATATTCCTGTCCAACTTAACAAGCGCTCAACCCTTCTAATTGGCTCCATATTTTTTTATACTATTCTATATGCTCGAAAAAGCATTTTTTATTTTGTAAAAATTTTTTTTACTGAAACTTTTTTTTTCGTGAATTTTATAATTTAAAATTTGCCGCGCCAATTAAATTTTTTAAAATTATTCTCAAAAATGTATTAGATATCAACATTTTTGAGCTAGGGTAGAATCACCAGTAAATGAATAGTTAAGCAGAACGATTTGTTCATCATGGGTTTCAATAAAATGTAACATTTTCAAACTACCTGTGAAAATTTTAATTATTGACCAGAATGTCGAATTATGTGATGCAATTAGAAAAACGTCGTATTCTCACCACAAAGTAAATAAAAATAAATACTAAAAGCCAAAAATGCAATCTAACCTATACTTTCAGCCAAAAATAGGCTTCTGCGACAAAATAATACCAGTAGATAGCTTAAAAATAGACAAATTAAAAATCTAATATTCAGACAAAGCGTCAAAACTTCTCATGATCTCTCAAAAAGCTGTTGTTCATTCACTGGTGACTATTCAATTACTGCTGTATTCACCCTATGGCCCAAAGTGGGCAAACATTTGCGTCGATTTTTTGAGTCTTCTTTTTAGGGGAAAAAAAAAAGAAATTACACAAGATGGCAGTTCATGGTCGGTTGTTGCGTAAATTTTGATGAAGTTTTTTTTATCGACATAAACAAAATCGTGTATTAAATAATGAGTTGTTGTAAAAGAAAATAATGTGAGATATTTTTTTCGTCCAATTTATAAATTCTATCTAATACAATACAATTTTGATATCTAATACAGGATTTTTGAGAATAATTTTTAATTTTTTTCGAGCATATAGAATCGTATACAAAATAATGGAGTGAATTGGAAGGGGTCAGGGTTGAGCGTTTGTTGAATTGGCCAGGAATACCCCATATATATGTATTATACATACAGTAAGACCGAGATATTTAAAAACATATACATATTGTACCGACAGTTAAACCACCCACCTGGTCGCGTGCAGCAAGCTCGTATACCGCTCACTATAGGCGCAGTAGTATAACGCCGGTTATACCTCTACCTTTCCCGCGTCTTGCGTAAGTCCGAACAGCTGTTACCTCGATTGCTCTCCTCCTCTTGACTCAACACAGTTTTATATACATACCTTTTCCAGTGAACTTTCACACGAGGGTTTTTTTATATACTGGCTCACAAAGTGGAGTTTGTATACATATATGTCTGGAACAGAAGCAGCATTGAGGTAAAGTCCAAAAACAGCTGGTTGGCTTCTACGAAAATCCCTGCGACCTACTTTTCTTTGGGCCTTCCTTTTTGTTATTTTCAGACAGTTTATTCTAGCTTGAACTGACGCACTGATTTCTCGCACAATTTCTCTACCCTCTGTCGGCGGGAATTTTTTAACACCTGGTTACCACGGGATAGTGGTGTTTATTTGCAATAGCAAATAGAGGTAAAAGATTAAGAGTGATGCACGGAAAAAAAAGATTAGTTGTCATAACCAAGAAATGAGTTGATAAAACCAATCGATTATTCTATTTTCCATACAACTCAATTGGTAATACCAACGATTCGAATGGTAATACCGACCATTCGAATGGTAGTCCCAACTATTCGAGTGATAGTCCCAACGATTGAATTAGTTAACCTAACTAATCTCGCGAGAACTAATCGTGAATAGTTGAGGTTACTATTCGATATGGTTGAGGCAACTAATTTTTTAGACATTATGTACAGCAAATCGAAAACGTAGTTGCCACAATCAAACATTTCCTTCCGTGTGGCGTTGAATGCTGTTGGAAAATCTGAAGAAAAAATTTCTTTTTTCTTGTAAAAATATTGCGCTATACTGCACTGAGAGAAATATCCGGTAATTAAAAAAAATAGTTAGACCGACGATAATCTAAGTATAAACTATAATTCTTAGGGGGCGTCCATTAATCACGTGATGCGTTTTTATCAAATTTTTTACCCCCACCCCCCGTTCGTGATCGGCCGTGATATTTTGACGGACCCCTCCCCCCCTGGCTAGTTATCACGTGCTTTTTTCGTTACCCGACAGATGTAAAAAGGATAAAATATAAAATAAATATCTCATACAATTTATGCTGTTTTAATTATATTTTAGTTGCATACAATTCACAATCCGCTTATATAATATCTGCTTATTACTAACTTTGGTATCGTCGGGCAGATCTCATATTAAAAGTAAATAAGTGACTAGATGATCCGAAGCAATCACTAGTTTGCCACTAGTCATCGGCTACCCACGGATTCTCGATACTCCTTTACACGCTTACAAAAGCTTCATCTTGGAACGTATTACTTTCAACCTGCACGTTCTCCAACTCGTCTTCGTCGTTTTCTTCGTCACTAACCCTTTCAATGCTTTTTTTATTTTTCTTGTGAAGAGTTTTGTGGACAGCAACGGATTTTTGTGTACAAAGATATTACCCACATTCTTGGCATGTACTACCCGCGAGGAATTGAGTATTTGACTGTAGACTCGGACAATACAATGCGCATTTATTGGAACTGCGAAACGATTTCGAATCATTATAGAATATACTCGGTAATATTAGAAAATAATGTATCGAGAAATGTACGTGATTTTGACCCAAGACCCCTCCCCGTCCCATGTGATCATTCATGATTATTTTCAGTACCCCCCCCCCCCAACCAGATTCTCACGTGATTAATGGACGCCTCCTTAGGAGGAACGTCTATATTTTATGGTTATAGCAAATGTAAGAAAATAGTTGGATGAACCATTAATATAATTCGCAGGAGGAATGTCTATTTTATGGTTATAACAAAGATAATTATAGTAGCAATCACCAAAATGATAATAGTTTCAAAAAATATTCTAATAGTTTCAAATATGTCGTTTCGTTGCATATACGATTTCAACGTTTGTTTCCAATAACCTTTCGAGTATCGTTTATTGAACCATATTATCATCGCTTCAACCATAAAACATTGCAAGCCTTCCTATATCCGTTTTATCATGTGAAATCGTTAAATCAACAATATGCTTTTCTCCCAGTGTGTATTAAAATCAGAGTTGTAAACCCCCATAGCATTGCACATATCGACTGCGTGCGTTTGTTCTGGATAATTAATTAAATTTCCAGTACATATATGTATTTTGTACAAACCATTTTCAATATTTTGATTTCATTGTATCTTGAATTAAAAAAAAAAAATTATGTAGTAATCGAGGAAACGTAAAATCATAAATCATGTTTGTAATAGGTGCAAACTTAATCACAAATAAGCTTATAAGTGATAAGTGCTTATATATACATAAATGTTGAAGCTTTTAAATAATTTCTAAGAAATTATTTAAGACAATTCTTTGTCAATAGAATTTTACGAATAATTATTTAAAAAATTGAATTATACGGTGCTTCATTTATTTTCCAATAATGCAACGAACATTTGTGATTCTATTTTACCTAGAAAATTTTCGCCATATTTTATGAGATGCAATTTTTATCGCAATTATTACAAAATATGAATATTTGAACAAAAAAAGTAGCAAACAATTGCTTAAAAATAATACTTAATGAATCAATTATAAGACAAATATTTATCAAATGAATCAATGGAGTTTTACGATCCTGAATAAAATAGTACAAAACCCCGAAACTACTCCTAAAATTTATCAGGAAAAAGGTTGTTTTTATTTGGAATATCAATCTACTTTTATGCATTAAATTATATCAAAACTCCAATTTGGAAAAAAAAAATCTGAATTTAAATAAAAAGTGAATTAAAACGAAAGAATTAATAGAAGTGTGATTTACTTAGTTACAAATTCTTAATAACCGTTCTCCCATTTTGTGATAATATTTCAAATCCCCTGCAATGGAATCGTAGATGGTCTGCATGAAAATAGTGCATAAAAATGACAGCTTATAGGTAGAAATTTTTTGTGCAGTGTCAAATAGAATCCTGTAGCGTGCATTGATAATCATACTGCCGTTCGTCGTGAGCTTGAATTACTTATGAACTGGAACAGTAGAACGAGTCGTGTCTCTAGTGCCACTGCACTCTATTAGATATTCCCACGTCAGTTCGTTGTGCTGAAAATAGGAAGCAGCTCGTGCACTTTGTTCGCACACGAATTGCAGAATTTACTATGGCGCATCACTGCACATCTTCGACTACTTAAATTGCTGCACACAACTGCTGCTGTTATTAATGGCAAAGATAGTTGCCTTGTCTCGCTGACGGTTTGGAAACTCGTAACTCAACGAGCTTCAGGCAACGGGCTCAACGAGTGCACCGCGTGCAACGCAAAGCTCTATAATTGCTTCGGTGAAGTGCTGTCGACAACGACTATACGAGAAACCACAAATATAAAGTCGATTTCCTCTGCACGCTCGAAACGCCGAAATGCGATTACTTAGTTGTGAAAAAAAATTGATCGAATTAACTATATTCCAAGAAGTGGCGAATATAGAAGGCAGTTTAGCTGGCGGATTGAAAATTACTAAAGCAAATTGCTAACTTATCATTACAAAAAAAAAAAAAATATCAGCTAGACCTCGGTTACTTAAATTACTAACTTACTTAATTGATATTGATCTAACTAATTGCAGTGATGAATATGTGTTACTTAGTTGTTAATTATAACCTTTTTAAAATCAACCAACGAAAATTCGATGTCATTCACAATTAATTGTTTATGCCAAATACTGCTATGCCCAAAGGTTGGCGGTAACCATTTTGGAGGATGTCGCACATTATTGTATTATACAGATAGTCACTATGTTGTTGTAAGGCACTTTTATGTGTGAAGTTTTTAAAAAATTAAGGTTACTATTGTTGGCGAAGAATGTTTCTTTTAAATTATATTATAAATTATATATCAATATAATGTTTTTTTTTAAATCCTCCTATTGTTGAGGGATTGAATTATATTTTCGGGTGTCTTTAATAAATGTGTGAATGCATAGATTTTTACCTATTTTAAGAAATATGCAATGTAGAATTTGAACAACATTGATTAAAGTTCCAGGATTTCGTGACAATTTCAATATTTTACACGAAAAAAAGATTAGTTGCCATAACCAAGAAATGAGTTGACACAACCAATCGATTATTCTATTTCCCTTGCAACTCAAATGGTAATACCAACGATTCGAATGGTAATACCGACGATTCGAATGGTAATACCGACGATTCGAATGATAATACCGACGATTCGAATGCTAGTCCCAACTGTTCGAGTGGTAGTCCCAACGATTGGATTAGTTAACCTAACTAATCTCGCGAAAACTAATCGTGAATAGTTGAGGTTACTATTCGATATGGTTGAAGCAACTAATTTTTTAGACATTGTGTAGAGCAAATCGATAACGTAGATGCCACAACCAAACATTTCTTTCCGTGTATATTTTAATAAACGAGTACCAAGATAACTTTCGATTGCGAATATCGATACTTTTCTTCGGCGTCGTGAAGTAAAATTTTGTACAACACTCGTTGGAAAAAAAACTTTTTCTTAACTCGTGGGATTGCAAAACTCGTTAGAAAAAGTTGTACCGCACTTGTATCGTACTATATACATTTTGATTTCCAGTACATACATTTCAGGAAACTCTTTAAGGGGCGGGAGTCAGGTAAAAAAAAATGATATTGGAAATTCAATATCATTCAAATCGTATTGCATATAAAAATGCCCGATGCACTATAATGTTGGTACTCGATGAAAGGATTTTTTACTGTTGTTTGACTTGCATATGCTTTTCAATATTATCTTAAGGAAACTTCTTAGGTTTTCCATTCTGCGCATTATTCAGATCAAACTACTAGGCAGATTGGAATGGTTGACGTCTCATTTTCTTCTTCATGAAAAGATACACCGGCCAAATGGAGCAAACTATTTTTTTTCATTCTGAAAGCAAAATTAATCACTGATTTAGAAAATAGCATAAAATTTATTTCTTAATAATTATGTCACTTAAAAAATATTACCTTTTATTAACATTGCTTCATTTAGCCGGTGTATCTTTTCATGAAGAAGAAAATGAGACATCAACCATTCCAATCTGCCTAGTAGTTTGATCTGAATCATGCGCAGAATGGAAAACTTTGCTTAAGATAATATTGAAAAGCATATGCAAGTCAGATGACAGTAAAAAATCCTTTCATAGAGTACCAACAATATAGTGCATTGGGCATTTTTATATGCAATAGGATTTGGATGATATTGAATTTCCAAAATCAATTTTTTTTACCTGACTCCCTCCCCTTAAATACTGTTCTGTATTTACTTTTGTCTCTGTTGCATATAATATAAATCTCGGAGTGCATTAGTTTTTAATTTGTTCGAAAGTAATGAAATGCAATATGAACAAAATACAATTAATGGTGAGATTATTGAACGCGTGAATTAATCGAGCATAGCTTATCGTATAGCATAATACAGTCGCCAAAGACTTAAGCTTCTTCCAAAGGAAGTGACTCAAGTTCTCAAACAATGTAGAATCTCATCAACAATAGATAGAAGTTATACATTCTCGTGTGTACCTTTGTCCAACTGTAGGATCAACCTACGGTTGTAACGTTCCCACCACGAAGAAGGTCGATAATTTCTCCGAACGTGACCGTGGCGCCTTCGGGCCATTACGTTGTTCGTTACAGCTACGAGATCGAGTCATACACACGATAAATAACAAGGTAACGTACTCACGTTCAAAGAGCATAATAACAACACGAATGGATTTACATGTTCACGCCATATTTCAATTTATATTGACTCGATGATTTATACAATGGCTTTAAATATTGCATGAAAAATTATACCTGCATTGAATGAGAGAAGTAATTGTAAAACCTGATCAATCGGAGTTTTAGAGAAAATTTCGAGCATTTCTCGATGGTATAAAAATCCGAAAATAAAATCAGTCATGTAGAAAAGATCGATTTGCATAATAACGTTTCAAAAATTTATTACGAAATTAATGAATTTTTTTTTACACAAATCAGCCGTCAAAAAGTTTTTTTTTTTGTTAAATGAAAATGATTTTATATTTTTTTTTAAAATTAGTACGATTTTTTCACAATTTTGTGTAATTATTGAAACTAAATAAAACCGTTAATCGTTAATCTGAATTTTTTTCTGTATCTCATGGATTGCTCAAATTTGAAAAGTATCAGAATGATTTTATAAATTTGGCAAAACACAAATATTTTTTTTGGTGAAATTATAAGTGACACAAAATATTTCTTAAAACCCAAAAACAAATTAAAGTAGAAGTATCATAAATATACATTTGTCTTATGTTTAAAGTTTTATTTGCCAAATTTAAAATGACAAAAAAATCTTACATTTCTCAAGAACCGCTTTAACAATCGGGCTGAAATTTAGCAAACATGTGAAGCAGGTCGACGTCTTTGTTTGTGGTAATTTACAAGAAAATTCTAAAATATATTCACATTTTATTTGACTTTGCAATTTTCGAAAAATGTCTGTACGCTCTCTAACGTCCGCAAATTTTTAGCTATTCATCTAAATAATGTTGTGTGAATAAAGCTATGTTAACGGAGGGACGGTATTAAATTTGGAATGAATCTGTCAAAAAGTTCGGCTTTTATGGGATTTTTAATTTTTCTAAAAACATTAGTTTTTCTCTAACTCACATCAAATCTAACGAAATCAACTGAAATTTTCTAAAGATGAAAAATAACATTCAGAGCTGCTACCTACTAAATTTGGTCGTGATCGGTAAAGCGGTTTGGATTTTACGTGATTTTGAATTTTTCAAAAACTATATAGGTAACAAAAAAAATTGCAAAGTAGAACTTCGCACATTTTTTTCTCATCCACTTTCATTTTTTACAAAGCTTCTTCTGTGAGGGAACCAAAATTAATAAATAAGCTTACTCATAGAGGTGGTTCTGTGAAAATGAAAATCAATGAGCATTGTGCAAAGAACAAAGTTCTACTTTGTAACTTTGTAACTTTTTTAGTGTAAGTTTTAGCATTTAAATGCATTCGATATCGATCAAATATTGCAACAAGAGGAGACAGACGGTAATGAGGATATCGAGAAGTCGCGACAGAGGTGAATGCGCGTGCGGGTGGCAGAGGGAAGGAGGTCGAGGGCGCGAGTGTGTGTCGAGCTCGGCTATCTAGCCAGCTAGCTGCTAGTATTTGGCTGAGACTTTAGTCGCTCAAGAGGAAATGAATAATGCGCTAGTCGAGGGAGCACAAGAGAGAAGGAAAGATGCATCATCGGGGATAGACTAGACGAGGCAAGAGACAACGTCTCCCATCCTCGCTAGACAATCCGGCGACGGGAATTACCGACGGAGTGCTCGGTGAATTGCTCGAGCCAGAAGAATTGAGTTTTCCGGGCAGAAGCTCTTGGCACAGCATTCATCCCCTCCACATCCCAGGGGATGTGGCAAAATCGTGATATTTTTACCGGAAACGGAGTTCCGACTTGGCCGGAAGGGCGTAAACTCCGGTTCCTTCAAGACCTTCATTATACGTAACTGTATATTATACTGTATGTTGAACTACACAACTATATTTCATTTCGTCGACATTGGAAGATATACGTGCGGTGTAATTTTCGATGCAGTAGATTCGTCGTGGATGACTTTCAAGGACCTGCAACTTTCGGAAGGTCCTTGAAGGTTCTAACTAGAAACAACTGTACTGTGGTTGATGGTTCTAATGTGTGTCTGTTTGCTCTAAATAGTAGCGATAAGGGAGTACTTCAGAATTCAGGGTTTTAGTACAATTGTTGTCATTTTAGCGTTTTATTGTTGTCCCTACATTGAGAATTTATATCCTCTGGGAAGCCCTCCTTTCACTTCAAATGAAGGAATATGACGCTATTTTATGGAAGTAAATGGAGGGTTTTATACCCTCATGTTGTGATACGCATTTCATCTGCAGTTTGAGGTTTTGTAAAACATTTGGCGTGTCTTTGTCGCTGTCTGGGAGGATTTTTTCAGAACCAAGATTCATGTATGTATCACAAAACATAGATTAATTGAGATGCAAAGGAACACGATTCATTTACCCCCTCCACATCCCAGGGGATGTAACAGAATCTTGATATTTTTACCGGAAATGGAGTTTCGACTTGGCCGGAAGGGCGTAAACTCCGGTTCCTTCAAGACCTTCATTATATGTAACTGTATATTATACTATATGTTGAACTACACAACTACACTTCATTTCGTCGACATTGGAAGATATACGTGCGGTGTAATTTTCGATGCAGTAGATTCGTCGTGGATGACTTTCAAGGACCTGCAACTTTCGGAAGGTCCTTGAAGGTTCTGATCCGAAACAACCGTACTGTGATTGATGGTCCTAATGTGTGTCTGTTTGCTCTAAATAGTAGCGATAAGGGAGTACTTCAGAATTCAGGGTTTTAGTACAATTGTTGTCACGTTGGCGTTTTATTGTTGTCCCTACATTGAGAATTTATATCCTCCGGGAAGCCCTCCTTTCACTTCAAATGGTGTAGTATGACGCTATTTTACGGAAGTAAATAGAGGGTTTCACACCCTCATGTTGTGATACACATTTCATCTGCAGTTTGAGGTTTTGCAAAACATTTGGCGTGTCTTGGCGCTGTCTGGGAGGATTTTTTCAGAACCAAGATTCATGTATGTATCACAAAATATAGATTAATTGAGATGCAAAGGAACACGATTCATTCACCCCCTTCACATTCCAGGGGATGTGGCAGAATCTTGATATTTTTACCGGAAATGGAGTTTCGCCTTGGCCGTAAGGACTTAAACTCCGGTTCCTTCAAGACCTTCATTATACGAAACTCTATGTTATACTATATGTTGAACTACACAACTATACTTCGTTTCATCGACATTGGGAGATATACGTGCGGTGTAATTTTCGATGCAGTAGATTCGTCGTGGATGACTTTCAAGGACCTGCAACTTTCGGAAAGTCCTTGAAGGTTCTGACCAGAAACAACCGTACTGTGATTGATGGTCCTAATGTGTGTCTATTTGCTCTAAATAGTAGCGATAAGGGAGTACTTCAGAATTCAGGGTTTTAGTACAATTGTTGTCACTTTGACGTTATATTGTTATCCCTGCGTTGAGAATTTATATCCTCTGGGAAGCCCTCCTTTCACTTCAAATGGAGTAGTATGACGGTATTTTACGGAAGTAAATAGAGGGTTTTACGCCCTTATGTTGTGATACTCATTTCATCTGCAGTTTGAGGTTTTGTAAAACATTTGGCGTGTCTTTGTCGCTGTCTGGGAGGATTTTTTCAGAACCAAGATTCATGTATGTATCACAAAATATAGATTAATTGAGATGCAAAGGAACACGATTCATTCACCCCCTAAACATTCCAGGGGATGTGGCAGAATCTTGATATTTTTACCGGAAATGGAGTTTCGCCTTGGCCGGAAGGACTTAAACTCCGGTTCCTTCAAGACCTTCATTATACGAAACTCTATGTTATACTATATGTTGAACTACACAACTATACTTCGTTTCATCGACATTGGGAGATATACGTGCGGTGTAATTTTCGATGCAGTAGATTCGTCGTGGATGACTTTCAAGGACCTGCAACTTTCGGAAGGTCCTTGAAGGTTCTGATCAGAAACAACCGTACTGTGGTTGATGGTCCTAATGTGTGTCTGTTTGCTCTAAATAGTAGCGATAAGGGAGTACTTCAGAATTCAGGGTTTTAGTACAATTGTTGTCACTTTGGCGTTATATTGTTATCCCTACATTGAGCGTTTATATCCTCTGGGAAGCCCTCCTTTCACTTCAAATGGTGTAGTATGACGCTATTTTACGGAAGTAAATAGAGGGTTTTATACCCTCATGTTGTGATACGCATTTCATCTGCAGTTTGAGGTTTTGCAAAACATTTGGCGTGTCTTTGTCGCTGTCTGGGAGGATTTTTTCAGAACCAAGATTCATGTATGTATCACAAAATATAGATTAATTGAGATGCAAAGGAACACGATTCATTCACCCCCTTCACATTCCAGGGGATGTGGCAGAATCTTGATATTTTTACCGGAAATGGGGTTTCGCCTTGGCCGGAAGGACTTAAACTCCGGTTCCTTCAAGACCTTCATTATACGACACTCTATGTTATACTATATGTTGAACTACACAACTATACTTGGTTTCATCGACATTGGGAGATATACGTGCGGTGTAATTTTCGATGCAGTAGATTCGTCGTGGATGACTTTCAAGGACCTGCAACTTTCGGAAGGTCCTTGAAGGTTCTGATCAGAAACAACCGTACTGTGATTGATGGTCCTAATGTGTGTCTGTTTGCTCTAAATAGTAGCGATAAGGGAGTACTTCAGAATTCCGGGTTTTAGTACAATTGTTGTCACGTTGGCGTTTTATTGTTGTCCCTACATTGAGAATTTATATCCTCCGGGAAGCCCTCCTTTCACTTCAGATGAAGTAATATGACGCTATTTTATGGAAGTAAATGGAGGGATTTATACCCTCCTGTTGTGATACACATTTCATCTGCAGTTTGAGGTTTTGCAAAACATTTGGTGTGTCTTTGTCGCTGTCTAGGAGGATTTTTTAAGAACCAAGATTCATGTATGCATCATAAAATATATATTAAATGAGATGCAAAGGACCTCGATTCATTTACCCCCTCCACATCCCAGGGGATGTGGCAGAATCTTGATATTTCTACCGGAAATGGAGTTTCGACTTGGCCGGAAGAACTTAAATTCCTGTTCCATCAAGACCTTCGTTATACTATATGTTGAAGTACACAACTATACTTCGTTTCATCCATATTAAGAGATATACGTGCGCACTCAGAGAAAAGCATATCGTTGATTTAACGATTTCACATGATAAAACGAATATAGGAAGGCTTGCAATGGTTTTATGGTTGAAGCGATGATAATATGGTTCAATAAACGATACTTGCAAGGTTATTGGAAACAAACGTTGAAATCGTATGTGCAACGAAACGGCATATTTGAAACTATTATTATTTTGATGATTGTTACTATAATTATATTTGTTATAACCATAAAATAGAAACGTTCCTATTGGCAATTATATTAATGGTTCATCCAACTATTTTTTTATATTTGCTATAACCATAAAATATAGACGTTCCTCCTGGAAATCATAGTTTATAATTCGATTATTGTTGGTCTAACTTTTTTTTTTTTTTAATTACCAGATTTTTCTCTCAGTGCTGTGTAATTTTTAATACAGGAGATTCATCGTTGGTGACTTTCAAGGACCTGTAACTCTGGAGTTTGAGGTCCTTGAAGGTTCTGGACAGAAATAACGGCACAGTGGTTGATGGCCCTAATATGTCGTTGTGTGAAGTTCTTCTATTTCCTCTAAGTGGTAGCGATAAGAGACAATTTCAGAATACAGGGTTTTAGTACAATTGTTGTCACTTCGGTGTTTTATTATTGTCCCTACAGTGGGAATGTATGTCCTCTGGGAAACCCTCCGTTCACTTCAAAGAAAGTAAGATGACGCTATTTTACGGAAATAAATGGAGGGTTTCCCACTTTCATTTTGTGATACTCAGATCATCTGCAGTTTAAGATTTTGCAAAACTTGAAATTAATCTCTGTGAGTAAAATCTAGCATTTAATTCATTAATTCATTAACTGCCGCATAACAGTTTTTTTATATCCTGGAAAATTGTGATCCAGTAATTGGAGAAAAATAGAAAAAGTCTTTGTAAAATCTACAATTATATTGTACAGCTTCCGTGACGAATGTAGATTTATCACTAGTAATATTGCTGAATGCTTCGACACTGAAAACGAAAACTCATGAGGATGTTTTGTCTCCATTGTTATATACCTCCCTAAATTCTGCCATAAATTCAACCAAAATAATAAAAAAAAAGAGAAATAAAAAATAATTGATTTTTTATATACAGTGTCACGACACTGTATATAAAAAATCTTTTAGACTAAAACAAAACTGTTTCATTGAAACACCGGGAGAAAAATATAGTTAAGACATCTAAAATAGTTTGGTAAAAAAACCCAGACAACATAGTAAATGGGATCAATCTTGGAAGTTTGGAAATGTTTACTTATATCGTGAATAGAAACGCGATGTATGCGGAAGGACGCTCGCAAATCGTCTGGTCATTTTTGAGCAACTTTGAGGTTATGACGGCAAACGTTGAACGATCGACGCTACACGGGAGCTGTATATCTTTCGCAAATCTCATGTCGTACTAAACTACAGACATTTTGCAGGCTGTCAATAGATTTTGCGTTATTTTTCGTAACTTGAATTGCTTTAACCTGTATGCGTATGAAGATTATTCCGAACATTTGTGGGCGCAAAATATAGAGAAGTATGAGATGCGTTGTATAGCGTTGTACAGCAGCATAAATAGTGCAGCGGGCGGTCCTAGTAAATCTTTGTATGCACGGAAAAAAAAGCTTGATTGAAACAACCAAGTGCTTTGGTTATATTTGCGCCAGACAATTAATTGGTTAGACCAACTAAGTTATTTGTTAGACTACCAATTTCTTGGTTGGTCTAACCAAGTGACTTGGTTAGCTTACCAAGTGACTTGGTTAGTCCAACCAAGAAATTGGTAGCCTAACAAATAACTTGGTTGGACTAACCAATTAATTGCCTGGCGCATATATAACCAAAGCCTTTTTTTCCGTGTGTGTCTGGAAAAAAATGCCATTTTTCCACTTTGGATCCCGATTGCTATGCGAATCTGGGAATGAGTACTATATATTTCTCTCGGTGTATTGTTATTCTCATCTCTGTGCGGTTTTTGTTATTTTTACAAAGCGTTCTTCCATATTTGGAGATTAGGACTTTAAAACTCAAATCCAACGTCGATGATTAAAAGCTAATTCACAAATAGCGATCAATGTAATTAAGATAACATCGTAAGCAATATATCTGTCCCATCAGCTGATTAAGCAAAACATAATTTATGCGAATCTTACATTATATTTAATTTATTTTAAGAATACCAAGAATTTTTGGACAGGAGTATTATCGAGGATGACTGAATGGTGCGAATTTAAGACACCAGTGGTGCCAAATATGAAATCATCCCAGCTATCGTGGTAGTCTGCAAAATTAGTGGCAACCTTTGCGTAATAATAAGTCCTGACGGTAGCGAACGCACCTCTCAAAATCATGAGACACTCGGGGACGCGCCCACGGTTTCTTAGTACAATTGGATTTGCTGGTACGTGATTCACTGGTGGGACTTTGTGTCACGCGATTCTTGATTGCATTGCTCAATGTTTAATAATTTCTTGATCACTGCATGTAATACAATGCGAAATATATAGAAAATCTACATATAAACATTGTATATGACGTGTCAAACAGCGTACAAAGAAACTCGAGTATATTTGTTCAATGAAAAAAGAAACAAAAAACATTATATTAAAGACAGAAGTGTTTAGATACTTCTCAGCTACTCAAGGCAACGTGCCAATTCCCCTCAAAGCTGAATGTATATATATATACGTATATATTTACTATCACTTGCCCACTTTCTCATCCAATGTTCTTCCTTCCACATCCTCATTCGTAGTATCGTCGTAGCTCGACTATTTCTATCCAATACTTCTTAAGTATACTTTGCTTCGATGAGTTCAACGAGATCGAAAAATATACATTGATACTCCACTTTTGAGATGTTGTAAGCCGATGTTAAGCATGACATGTTGTCTGAAAGTGTATCTTTACAAAATACTACAAGTTACTTCGAGAACCTTTATCCATATCGTCATTCCAATCTCTCTTCAATCTCTTACAATCCTCTCAGACTTGAATACGTTTTTTCCATCACATCTCCGGAAACATCGTGCATATTGGATTACAATAGTTACACCCAGAGCCTCATGGGTTTTGAAGCAAAAATATTTAGTTTGGATTTCCCTACCGGAAATCGAATCTGTGAATTCTGGAATCAGAAACGGAAAAACGTGACTTTTTTTAAGGGGAGAGAGTCAGGTCCAAAAAATTGATTTTCGAAATTCAATATCATCCAAATTCTATTGCATATAAAAATGCCCAACACACTATATTGTTGGTACTCGATGAAAGGATTTTTTACTGTCGTCTGACTTGCATATGCTTTTCAATATTATCTTAAGCAAAGTTCTTAGGTTTTCCATTCTGAGCATGATTCAGATCAAACTACTAGGCAGATTGGAATGGTTGACATCTTATTTTCTTCTTCATGAAAAGATACACCGGCTAAATGGAACAAATCTTAACAAAAGGTAATATTTTTTAAGTGACATAATTATTAATAAGTAAATTTTATGCTATTTTCTAAATCAGTGATAAACTTTGCTTTCATAATGAAAAAAAATAGTTTGCTCCATTTAGCCGATGTATCTTTTCATGAAAAAGAAAATGAGACGTCAACGATTTCAATCTGCCTAGTAATTTGATCTGAATCATGCGCAGAATGGAAAACCTAAGAACTTTGCTTAAGATAATATTTAAAAGCATATGCAAGTTAGACGACAGTCAAAAATCCTTTCATCGAATACCAACAATATAATGCGTTGGACATTTTTTATATGCAATAGGATTTGGATGATATTGAATTTACAAAATCAATTTTTTGGCCTGACTCCCTCCCCTTAAATCATGGTAAAAAGGCATGCAACGGGTATTTTCTTTGGTAGAATATGCGACTTGAGAACGATAGTGAAGGTCAAAATTCGATATCTTGAAACAGAAAAAATTAGGTTGGATTTCCCGACTGGAAGTCGGATCTATGAATTCTGGAATCAGAAACGGAAAAAAGTAACTTTTTTTAAAATCCTGGTAAAAAGACATGTAACCGGTATTTTCGGTGGTAAAATATGCGACTTGAGAACGATAGTGAAGGCCAAAAATCAATATCTTGAAGAAAATAAAATTTAGGTTGGATTTCCCGGCCGAAAGAGAGAAGCTTATATTTTTATATCCTAAACAAAAAATGACTGAGAAATGTGAATCTATTCGGGCAACTGGTTCAATGGTGCCCGTTCTCCCGGTGCTACCTACGTCGTCTTTCAATTTATTTTATCGGAAGGGTCAAATCCAATTGAAAATATTTTGCCTCGTATGCGATGATCGAAAAATGCATTTTGTGCAATAAATTTGGTGAGGATTTGTCCACGATAAAGTGAAGATATGTATTTGCTTCGCGTTCGGTTATCTTCAGAACGACGTCTTTGGGTAATCGTTTGGATGGTATACAACCCTTTGACCTCTCCCTTAAGCGTTTCGTTTTATCGATATCGGTGGACATTCTGCCATATCGGTGGACATTCTGCACTACGAGTTAGTCGCAATATCTGTATTATTCGATATTCTAGTCGTATTCTAGGATTTTTTAAATTTGTTTGTTGCTTTTTTTACTGATTTATGTACATGGATTTTCATTTTTTCAGATACAAGCTCAATTTATATATTTTGTTTGTTTTCTATGTTCAGTTAGTTGTTCAGTTACCTTAGGCGAAATAATGTATTTTTTTATGAGGATCATTAATCGTTTATTAATTGATATCGATGTTTTGGTTCACATATGTTAAACATTAAGCTCTATGTAGAAACGGGGAAAATCGAGATGGGTAACGTAAAAGCCTGAATAAGGCGTATGGAAGAACATGCCGGCAAGGGACCGACTCTACACCTCCCGACTCTGTACAAAGACAAGTCGACACGAATGACTATACACGCAGGCAACTCAACGTGTGTACAGTCATTCGTGTCGACTTTTTATGTCGACTTGTCTTTGTGCAGAGTTGGGAGGTGTAGAGTCGGTCCCTTGCCTGAACAAATATCCCAAGTATTATCGCTTATGAAAAATGCACGTATATAATTAATGAAGAATTAAACTCAGAAGTACACAGTTTGAAGATACCAAATTAACTGATGTAGAGAAATGGTTAAAGAGGGAAAGACGGCATGAATAACTCAGCACAGGTGGGGGTCTCGGTAGTCGTGAGCGTTTCAAAACTGCTGACTGCGCGCGGCACGCGCGGTCTGTAAAATGCAGAAAAATGGAAAGCACAGTCAATGCTCCGTAAGATAGAGCACGCGGAGCTTTGATCGTGTTGTATTTTCTTACGAAATGCCCTCATTGAAATGCATAGCAAAAATTCGTCTGCTGCGGAAAATAAAAAAAAGTTAATTTTTTTCAAATTAATTAAAATGAAAATTAATTTATTTATACAAACAAATTATTTTTATAATTAAATAAATTTAAAAGAGGGGCCAATTATGGGTCATGTCTTTAAGAGACTCTGATTATTCTAACTCGACCTAAATATTCTAAATCTCCGAATTACTTTACCTTAAATTAGGGTAAGGTCGAGTTAAATAGGTTCGAATTAAAAAAGGTCAAGTTGGACAAGGTCGGTTAGATAAACTCGCATTAGATAGGGCCGAGTTAGATAGGGTCGAGTTAGATAGGGTCGAGTTAGATAGGGTCGAGTTAGATAGGGTCGAGTTAGATAGGGTCGAGTTAGATAGGGTCGAGTTAGATAGGGTCGAGTTAGATAGGGTCGAGTTAGATAAGGTCGAGTTAGATAGGGTCGAGATAGATAGGGTCGAGTTAGACAGGGTCGAGTTAGATAGGGTCGAGTTAGATAGGGTCGAGTTAGATAGGTCGAGTTAGGTAAGGTCGAGTCAGGTAAGGTCGAATTGGGTTAAGTCGAGTTCGATAAGTTCGAGTTCGATAAGGTCGAGTTAGATAGGTCGAGTTAGGTAAGGTCGAATTGGGTTAGGTCGAGTTCGATAAGGTCGAGTTGAATAAGATCGAGTTGAATAAGGTCGGGTTGAATAAGATCGAGTTGGATAAGTTCGAGTTCGATAAGGTCGAGTTAAATAAGATCGAGTTAGATAAAGCCGAGATAGATAAGCATGAGTTATATATGCTCAATTTATCTACGGTCGAATTACATATAGGTCAATCCAGGTCAGGTTCTAGTAAGTTATTTAGGGACGTTTAACCTGAATTATCCTAACGGTTTCCCTCAAAGGGGAGACCCGAAATTACAGGGAGCCACTTTAGGGAGAGTTCACTGTAACAAGATTTGTGAGCGAGGCTGCACCGAGTTGATGCAACTCCGCAGAAATTTGATATTTACGCCCAGCGCGATTGAACAGTCTGTGTCTAGACGACCTCCATTGAGAATATTATTTCAGAAAAATAATTGAATTCACAAGGATTTAACTTTTTAACCATTCCTCAATGATAAGTCGACATTTTTTAATCGTTTAACCATTTTAACTGTTTGCCAGTTACCAATTATCATGTTTTAATTATTTGTTACTGTGTGTATTTTTTCATCGTTAAGTGAATATATTATTAGTACATTTTGCCGATGGAGGAATGTTGCGGATGCAAAAAAAAATTGTGGATACATTTTTTATGAAATAGGGAGACGTTTTTTTAAAATTATCACAAAAATAGAAAAAAAAATGAATTTACGCGAATTAATGATGGTGATTGTGAGCAATACATAATTATAAAGACACGAATCTGTTTGGCGATTCATAAGATACGATCTCGGGCACGATACTCGGTCTCTGGTGACGCGAGTTGTAACCACGAGTTCTTTATACTCCTGCCGCCTCCGCTTCATTCTACATTGCTTCGATGGAATTTCTCGCGCGCAAGTCGACATTTGTAATTGCAAAGCCGAGCACGTGCTCCTGCGCATGTCACGAGATTATCATCGTCAGATCTTGCAGTATTAGAGACGGAGGTCGGCCTATTAGTGAAAACTCAAGTAAAAAAATTATATATAGTCTGACATATTGAATTGGACATATATAGTCTGTATAAATTCTATACATAGTTTATATATAAGATCAACTTTAAAGTTTATGCTTTATGTATAAAGTGCATACAGAGCTTATGTAGACTATATATGCCCAATTCTATGATTAAAACTATATATATTTATTATGTACTGTATATATAATTCTTTCACTTGGGACAATATCACGTCCCTATTATTATTTTTTTTTTACTATCTTTACTTAGGGAATATTGAAAATGAAATAAGTTTCCTGATGACAGAAATTTATTTGAATTTTTAAACTTCTTAATGAGTGAAAGTTTTTTAAGCTTCTTATACTGAGAAAAAAGTAATAGGTGGGAGTAAATTAGCATTTGTCGACACTCGACCGAATTTTTAATCAGTGCAGAACAATATTTTAAATTTTCGTAAGCATATTCTGATCAACAGGCCAAGTTTAGTCTTGCAAAGTTCTTTTTAATTGAAGAATTTTAATAAGCGATATAGTTATTATTATTTAAATAATAATAATAATCTATTCGTCTGATTCACATCAAATTCGGATAAAGCGCAGTTTATAATACTTTCTACAGTATGGTTGAATACTTTTTAGACACTCTGGAAAAAACCAAAAAATAAAAATGTCAATAAAAAATAATTCACTTTGTGACGAAGTTAACAACTTAAATAATTTGTTTTTACCAAATGGATAAATATATTAAAAAATATATTCCCAATGGGCACATATGTTGCAATTATGTCCTATAGACGTCTTTAGGACATCATTATAACATGTGATGTCCAAAAGATGTCTTTAGGCCATCATTGCGACAAGTGTGTCCATTGGGTTCGACCACACGATAAAAAATATCACAATAAACTATCCGAATTTAATGTGAATTAGTCGAATAGATTGTTCGGCGTTACTTTGTTAAAATGATAATAACTTCATCGTTCATCAACATTTTTCAATTTAAAAAACCTCAAAATATCGGCATTCCAAAATTATCAGAAAAAAGAATTTTTAATTGACCGGTTTTTTGGGCTCCAAGCTTATGCCGACCTCTTAATGATAGCTTCATAATGACTGAAGTTTATTTTCATTTTTACTGGTACGGAAAATTCTTGTTTTCTTTCATGAATTTGCAGAAATGCTCAGACCGACAAGCGCGAGATTCCTGTAAGCCTTTCCGAGGTCTCGTCTAATAGCGTTAATTCCGCGTATACGCAAACGCTCGATCGACCTTTGAAACGCGTCATTTTGCTGCCACTCGCTCGTCGAAGAGAGGCTCGCCTCGTTTTCATATTATTCCACAGAGGAGAGCATTGATGCACGCATGTATGTGCTGCACGTTCCACGAATCACTGCGCTAGGACCGTGAGATCACGGTCGGTCCTCGTCACACGTGCAAGTTTATCTATACGTTCGACAAATTGTCGTTACTCAATCAGACTGCATGGCACTCCGATTCATCCGGGAGGATTTTACACATTTCGCAACTCGCTTTCCTGTTGACTATTAGTTTAATGTCGCTTTAGTGTAAGTCACCGATTGGTCACGGGAAACGTTCACAGATGGCATTACTCAAGGTGACATGGCGTACAATTACGATCCATATTTTTTCAAAAACCACTCTGCTAAATAAAAAATTTTAAACTCTTTCAATGAACTTAAAATTGCTGTATAGAGTAAACGATACTTTGAACTTCGCGAAAATTTATTAATTATTTATTGCAGTTTTATTAATATTTTTTAATAGTAATTATAATAGTGAATAAGGAAACGTAAAATTTTCTTGTACACGCAGTCAAGTTTTTAAAACTCTTTCAATGAATTTAAAATTGCTGTACAGAGTAAACGATACTTTGAACTTTTCGAAAATTTGTTAATTATTTGAAACAATAAAATTCATAGTTGTAGATTTGTATTCCTTTTAGTTGCCTACCAAAAAAATATTTATTACTTCAGCAAGATTTTAACGTTCAAATTCGTTCTATTTGTTTATTTATTCCATAAGCAAATATTCTGCAAAATAGTTAAATAGGCACATGAAAATTTTTTTATGAAAGAAATAATGTGTCTAGTTTCTGAGAAAAGAATTATTCTTTTCTTCGTAAAATAACGAGTTTGATGATAATGTCTGTTCTAGATCCAGACGTTCATTGCTTTGAAATTTGCTATTTTAGCCATTTGCTATTTGACCTCCATCCGTTCTATATATGAGACATTCCATACCAATTCAGCCACCCCATTTTTCAAAGTTCCCGAAAAATGTTGTAATTTTTCAATATTGTACTACTATATACCCTTAGAAAAAGTACCAAATTTCGAGAGCCTACGGTGTTTCGTTTACGAGATAACCCGTTTGCTTATATTTTGTTTGGTTTGGTGATATCTCGATAACTACGAGGCGTATTGTAATTTTTAAAATATGAAAATCTTCATAATTTCATATCAATCATATCAATAACATATCAAAATTTGACGAAATGTAAAAAAATTGTAAAACATTTATATAAAAAGTACGTAGAAAAACGAAGATTTTCATATTTTTTAAGTTACAATACGCTTTGTAGTTATCGAGATATCACCAAACCAAACAAAATAAAAGCAAAAATTTTGTACTTTTTCTAAGGGAATATATTATTACAATATTGAAAAATTACAACATTTTTTGGGAACTTTGAAAAATGGATATGTAGGTTAGTGTTTGGTAATGCACTTTATTTCGCTCGGTGCAAGAAATGCAGTTTTTTATTCTATATATAATAAATCTATATCTAATAAATCCCCATTTTCACACCTTGTGAAATAAGATTTTATACGATACTCGTGTGAGAAACGTTTTCTTAAATGTTAAATAAAATTTTTTGATTGCACTAGTATCGTAAAGTACTATGTTTTTACTGAGATATATGAAATAGTCGGATATGATAATTGACCAACGAACAGATGCTCGACTGGACGCGAATGTTACAGAGAATGAGTCGTGATCGGACTTTAAAAGCAAGAACACGTGTGACAGATCGCATTCGAGATTATATAAAGTTATTGTAATTAATAATACCCGTCGTCAAAACAAATACAAGTGTCATCATTTCGCTTGGTTGTCATCATCATCGTATTAATCATATTATTATAAATAAATTCATTCATTTTGATATACTGTTTGTAAAATTTTTCATCTATATACTCAGAGAAATCGTATTAGTACAGTCAACTATAAAGTGACAACTATTAATTCTTAGTCCATGCAACTATTTTCATAGTTACGGCAACTAGTTGGTAGTTATAGTAACTATCTGATAGTTGTGGCAACTATTAAAAAATTGGTCGTACGAACTAAAAATGAATAGTTGTCACTTTATAGTTACTAATACCATAATTTTCTCTCAGTGTATGGATGAATATTTTTTTAACATCGTGGATGCTACATTATTCGTGAAATAAATAAGAAAATAAAATTATTTAAGTATAGTGCAGTTTGGTAGATAATAATGTTTTAATTTTTTTTTAATGTAATTGTAAATAGAAAAAGCAAATAATATATATGTTAAAATGCTGTAACATTTACGTGAATGATAATGCGCGAGTTTTGTATTGGGGGCGGGAGAACGGGAAAATATATTGATTACAATGCTTGATATTAATCTCCAAATGCGTTACGGTTGTCTTCGATAGCTTACTACTCAGGATTGTTATCTGTCACGATCGTTCTCACGTCAATCGCTCGTAGTTAGTCGGTTGTTGATCCGCCAGCAGTACTAGTCTGAAATTATATTCGGTGATCTTAAGGTTAGTTATGTGACATACCACAATCGGTATCAAAACCTGTTTATCAATTTTTTCAATCGTGTCTGACATTTTTGGATAAAATCAAAATTAGGTATGTATTCTTCAATCCGTTAAGGACGCTAATCTAAGTCGGTTTTGCCCAGAAAAGTAAATTTGCATTCTTGAAAGAAAAAAGTAGTCAAGCAAAATCAGCAGCAGAATGAAAAATCTATTTTGTTCGTAAAAACGACACTTTACAGTTTTCCGACGTTCTTTAAATAAGAAAAATGCAAAAAAGAAGTCATCACTTTACATTAGTATTTTCTTTAAATATTTATATTTAATGAACATGAAACGAGAAAACTAAAATTATTTTTAATTCACGTACATATTTATTATCAACGAACTAGAAGGAAGGCAGAAAAAATCGTGAAATCTTATTTTTCGAACTCGAACATAAAAGTGACGATTTCCACAAAAAAAAAAAAATTCTTTAATCGTGCAAAAAAAATAGTATAAAATTACTTTTTTTTAGAA
Source organism: Ephialtes manifestator (assembly GCA_963970395.1). NCBI lineage: Eukaryota > Metazoa > Arthropoda > Insecta > Hymenoptera > Ichneumonidae > Ephialtes > Ephialtes manifestator. Next base: position 16,423,029 of record OZ019975.1, read on the forward strand.
ATGTTTTTACTTCATCAATAATAAAAATATATGCCGATTGAAAATAATTTTGGTTCTTACGTTTCAGACAAGAATTACTCACTCCATCTTTCCTGCTACCCACATGGAAATATAAATATATGCATGATATATTCGACATATAGAAATTTTTGGCGCGAGACGTATATGAAATATATTTTCCATATATATATCTCATACATTTTACATATATTTTTGCACACATATATGCAGAATATATGCAGTATATAGAAGTTTTTGGCGCCATATATTGAACATATATGTTACATATATATTTTTCTATGTGGGTAAATTCTTTCAGGCTCTACCGCCGAAGTTCTTAGATGGTCATTTAATAACTCCGCCATTTAGCGACAATTTGACGATACTTTTTTTGGGCTCTTGAAATATGTGTTAAAATGCACTCAAAAGCTTAAGAAGCTTCATTATTTCTCTCGCTACCAAACAAATCACTGGAAATGAACTTTTTGGCCCTCTAAACATCCTTAAATTCCAAACCACGAACATGCAGCAATGCATTCCCTGTAAAAAGGTTAAGAAACGTTGGGGACAAGGAAAATAACTATAATTCTCAAGGCTTAATAGTGGTTCGATAAACTTTAGACCCAATATAGCAGTAGAGAGTAGACTTTAATGCAATATAAAATTCCGATAGCCGCGACCTGATTATCCCACTTAAAGCGGAAGAGTCTACAATATGCTGTATAGGACTATGCTATACTTACGCCGGAGAATTATAACGCGCATATACTATGACATGCACCATTGTGAAGTGTGTACTACCTCGGGGTTGTAGAACGACGGAGGGTGGCTAAGCTATAATTACTTCTTCTAGCCGATAATGAAATAATTTATCTTCGTTTAATCGACTTTTATACCTATAGTCGTTCCGAGAATATACGTGTTTGATCGGCTCTTTCATACATTAAAATGATTGCACCACCTTCTGTTATTTGCTACTCATGATTAATTGCACGTCATTACTCGTGCGTTGCTTTAGTACTTATATCCTGGATCGTTTTTCTTTGTCATTGGAAAACCGCTTATCCTCGAAAAATGTATTTATTAGTTACATGAACAAACATCTTTCTGATGCAAAATAAAAAAAAACAAAAAATGAAAAATCTTAAGGTGAAATAATACACATGTCCATCAATAAAATAATCAAAATTTTATTTTCTTGAAAGCTCTTAAAATTAGAAACTTTATTTTGATAATTCTGCACCTGATACTGGGAATTTAATCGATATTTTCATCCTCTAGGCAAAAATAGGTATTGTAATAAGCAGTTCGAAGTCACATTATTTATTTCAAGGCATTTCGTCTTAAGATAGATTTTGTGTAGTACTTAATAACAGTCTATCATGCGATAATTGGAAACTGGAGATACAGCATCATTTTAATAATTATAACAACATAAAAAATGATTTTACATGCATTAATTAATTATATTTGATTACTAAATTACATTCTTTTCGTTTTTTAAGTCACCATTTTGAGCATTCCTTTTCGAGAAATCTGCGAAGTCAGTAAGTTTCATAAATGAATATTTTTGGATATTGGCTACTTTAAAATGAATAATAGTTTGCGTTAAATGCCAATATTTTCGAAGAATAATAATTTTCAACATCCATACTCAGCAATTGTACGTGAGAAAACTTGGAAATTTTGCAGTCTACAAAGAGCATGTTGGCAACGTTATAAAGCAACATGCGGCACTTAATCTTCGATTTAATCTAATGACCGAATCTCCTTAAGCGTTTCAAGACTTGGCACCTTTGTTTGCGTCGCTTCTGAATGCACCCAAGCATCACAGTGCGTACACAACTGGCACAAACACAAAAATATGTATCGTGCATATATACGTAACGTTGATATCGCATGCTGGGCTCGCACGTTGCCCTGCGGCGATAGACGCGTACTTCCTATTATGCCGGAGCACGCGAGCCCACGTGTGTTTCGCATTATAGAAGGAAATGTGTCCGTGAACTCAACGCGGTTTGATATGATCGATCAAAAGAGAGTTTGCATTCTGAAAATAACAAGAGTTAAAAATATATAGGGAAGAAGAAAAAGCGAACTAAAGTTATTGGTAATTAATATGGAACAAAGTTTCGACAAGTGAATTTTCTCGCATTATTTTCTCATCTTTGTGACTTACACACATACGAACAAAAACTTTCAGTAACGATGCATTAAGTTTCCAAATACTTTTAGCAGTGATAAGCACAAGGAATCTAATGATTGATCATACCATTTCAATTGTATAGCTATGATCTCATTTTTTTTAATAGAGAAGGAGGAAGAACGTATTAAAGTTATTAGTAATTAACATGGAACAAAGTTCTGAATTTTCTCACATTATTTTCTCATCTTTGTGACTTACACCGATACGAACAAAAAATTGCAGCAACGATGCATCAAATTTCCAAATACTTTTAGCAGTGATTAGCAAAGTGAATCTAATGCCCGAGTAGAAATTTGTATCGTTACATCATGCATGAATCTGGCAGGGCCCTGTCAGGCCCCATCAGGACCCTGTCAGGCCCAGTCAGGGTTTGATTTGTGCCAGATGCAACGCTGAAAATCTCCTCTCGGATATTGAACTTACCATTTCAACTTTATATAGCTATAACCTCACAAAAAAATAGGGAAGGAAAAAGTGCGAAATAAAGTTATTAGTAATTAATATGGTACAAAGTTTCGTCAAGTGAATTTTCTCATCTTTGTGACTTACACACATACGAACAAAAAGTTGCAACAACGATGCATCAAATTTCCAAATACTTTTAGCAGTGATTAGCAAAGTGAATCTAATGCCCGAGTAGAAATTTGTATCGTTACATGAGGCATGAATCTGGCAGGGCCCTGTCAGGCCCCATCAGGACCCTGTCAGGCCCAGTCAGGGTTTGATTTGTGCCAGATGCAACGCTGAAAATCTCCTCTCGGATATTGAACTTACCATTTCAACTTTATATAGCTATAACCTCACAAAAAAATAGGGAAGGAAAAAGTGCGAAATAAAGTTATTAGTAATTAATATGGTACAAAGTTTCGTCAAGTGAATTTTCTCCCATTATTTTCTCATCTCTATGACGATATTTGTACACATAATCCAGCAACGGATTACGAATGATGCAGCTTCTGGTGATGGTGCATAGCGGAATGTTCTCTCAGCAAGCTGCTGGTCATGTCGGTAATTTTCCAGACGCTCGAGACAAGGGTGGGTCAGGCTAACGTATGCGTCATCACTGATGTTGTACTACTATAGCATCTATATATTGCCACCCTTGCTCGACTACTATAATGTCTATATATAGCAGCGTACATTATCCGCCTGTGTAGGAAACAGCTAAGCAGCGGGGGATGAAAGGCTGTTGTTAATGATAATGGTTGTTATTTGTCGGCAGATGAAGCTGCAAATAAAACGTAGCCCTTGTACGTACGAAAACGAAAAAAGAAAACAAAATTAGTAGAGTTAACGATCAGATTATATATATCGTAGTTTCCTGATTAACAATCCTAAGGTAATTGACCCCATCAATGTCCGGGTAGGTATTGATCGAAGAAGACGCGTTATTTAGATTAGAATAAGTAAGACTGAGACACTGGCTACAGGAATAAAAAAACAGACAAATGTCCTTGGGTGTATAATAGCCATATACGACTTTATGGCTATTTGCAAAGTATTGTTTACTATGTAATTTGTGAATAACATCTTGGATAAAATACTGATCGTTCGAATATTTCGCTGATCTTCCTCTAAATTAATATGGAAAATGCCATTTTTTTCTATTAGTCGGTGCAACCACTAACAATCATCATCATGGCAGTCGTTGGTAACAAACGTTGCTCCAGCAACTGTCACCATGGGCGTCCTAGCAACCATTGCCATAGCAACCATTGCCATAGCAACCATTGCCATAGCAACCATTGCCATAGCAACCATTGCCATAGCAACCATTGCCATAGCAACCATTGCCATAGCAACCATTGCCATAGCAACCATTGCCATAGCAACCATTGCCATAGCAACCATTGCCATAGCAACCATTGCCATAGCAACCATTGGAATACCAACCATTGCCATACCAACCATTGCCATACCAACCATTGCCGTACCAACAATTGCCATAGCAACAATTGCCATAGCAACAATTGCCATAGCAACAATTGCCATAGCAACCATTGCCATAGCAACCATTGCCATAGCAACCATTGCCATACCAACCATTGCTATAACAACCATTGGTATAGCAACCATTGGTATAGCAACCATTGGTATAGCAACCATTGGTATAGCAACCATTGCTATAGCAACCATTTCTATAGCAACCATTGCTATAGCAACCATTGCTATAGCAACCATTGCTATAGCAACCATTGCGATAGCAACCATTGCTATAGCAACCATTGCTATAGCAACCATAGCTATAGCAACCATAGCTATAGCAACCATTGCCATAGCAACCATTGCCATACCAACCATTGCCATACCAACCATTGCCATAGCAACCATTGCCATACCAACCATTGCCATACCAACCATTGCCGTACCAACCATTGCCACACCAACAATTGCCATAGCAACCATTGCCATACCAACCATTGCCATAGCCACCATCGCCATAGCAACCATTGCCATACCAGCCACTACCATACCAACCATTGCCATACCAACAATTGCCATACCAACAATTGCCATAGCAACCATTGCCACACCTACCATTGCCATACCAACCATTGCTATAGCAACGATTGCCATAGTTACCTTCTTCATAGTAACAAATCAGCCATCGACAAAGCAACTATTGCCAGAGGTGTCATTGCTATAGTTTCATATGTTTTAAATCCTCAGACAACACCAAACGGTCCGTTAGAGAGAAACTACCGCACTAGATCAGCTTCTATTTTGACCTTGTAGCGACTATGGAGCGACGTTTAAAGAATGTAGACAAATTATCCTCAAGTTTCTGGACTCCCGCACTCATGCTTGATTACATACATATTAAGTTATAGGATTGTCGAATTGTTTACTTTGGGACAAACTAACCCGAGCTGAATTTTGTAGCGTTACATCAGGCACAAATCAGGCCCTGACCGGACGATTACCAGGTTCTGACAGGGCCTTAACAGCACCTGATTAACGCCTGATGTACTGCTCCAAGTGAAACTCAGGAAGTTGTGTATGGATGCTCTCAGCCTGTTATATTATTTAATGAACACATGTCAGACATATAACGTTAAAAAAAGTAGTATTGCTTATCAAAGATATTTCGAATAGGGCAGTTCATCGTTTCAACCTCTTTCGTTTTGTTAGGCTTGATCTTGCTATGATCTTACTTTTGGTTGGAGGCCGAACGAGATAGGCCTCAGGCACACTGTCATACTCTTAGATACCAGTAGCTCTATGCGGGAACGTCGTCTCGCTCGTTACGCTTAATGTGTCAGCTAGCACGGTAGAATAATCCTAGGAAAGAATATATACGTATGTGCGTCGGTGGGCGTTAGCCTTGAATCAGCTGCTTGTTTTCAATGTCAACGAGTATTAATACTACACATCGCGTGTGTTTCGACGCGAAGAGATTCGAAGAGTACGTCTTGCGTGTGTATCTGTGAGCTGGTTAATAGGTTGTACGCGTATCGCACACGTAGTGCGTGCGAAATTGCGTGAACGCTCGCACGCTTATTTACGTGTACGCTTTTAATAATAACCTGTGCGTTTGTACTTCCGAATCCGTATCTTAATTCAATGCACAAACACACACGCACACTTTTGCCAAGCAAACAAACCATCCGACTAATTTCGTAATCCGCATTCTCGAGCGGCTATTCAATGGACCGTTACACGTAAGTTCCAGCTGTTAGCGTCAAATGAACAGTGCTCAGATCCGTAAAAATAAATGGTGAGTATATACACGAAAATTACTTCTGGTTCACAGATTACGAGAACGAACCAAAATAGCATTTGTGAACTAAAGTGGTCTTCGCAATGGCAATGGCAGAGTTTAAATTATTAAAAAAATTAATTCCTAGGCACAAATATCTAAACTTTCTAAAAAGAAATATTAGTTCTTGTCTGAACCAATTTTTAACCTCCAAAAAATTCTTTTTTAATGCGTTCCCAGATATTTAAAAAAATGAAATATGCGCGATTCAAAGATCGTGTATTTTCCAATTTAACTTGAAATTTACAGAGTTGAATGGCATGGTCTTATATTCAAATTTAATGAATTAATGAATTAAATGAATTTGATTAATTTTGCTTCCTCATAGAGGAAGCTTTGTTTTCATGAAAATTTTGTTTTCGAGATTTTCATGTCAGTATACTCAGAATGGGCCAAAACGTCGAGAAAAGTGATTTAGAAAAAATGTCTGGATGTGTGTGTGTGTGTGTGTGTGTATGTGTGTATGTTACACGATCGAAAAATGTAAATCGTTATAACTCGGAAATGCTTTAAGATATCAAGTTGAAATTTGGACCATAGATAGAGGGATCAAGCCTCATCGTTCATACAGATTTTTGTTAAAATCCACTTCATCGTTAAATTATTACGCGTTTTTTAATTTTTTGAAAAAGGTCTGTTTACGCGATAACTTTTTGAATTTTCGAGATATTGATCTCAAAATTGGTATGAATGTCAGCTTTCATACGCCGGTGATCACTATTGAATTTGCTTAAGATCGGTTGAACCGTTAAAATTTTATGCTGTTTTGAATTTTTTTTTAAATTGACATTATCGCTCTATTGTAACTTTTGCAAAACTTAAGATAGCGAGCTCAAATTTTGTATATAAATGAAACAATATTCAGCCATTATATATGTATAATTTAGTGACGAATGGTATGAAATTTTTGATTTATGGAATGTTGAATTATTTTTAAAAATATACATTATCACATTCACTTTCGGAAACACTCTAATAATCACGAAATAACGTAATAACGAAATAGAAAAAGCGAATCCACAACATGTATATTTATCTAATTAAAACAAGGATGCGAAGTAGAACCTTGCACATTGCTTCCTCATTATTTTTCGCGATTTACAAAGCTTCCTCTATATAAATAGAGGTAGCTTTGTAAAGCGCGAAAAATAGTGAGGAAGCAATGTGCAAGGTTCTACTTTGCATCCTTGTTTATTTTACAATATCTAAATGAAAATAAATTTATTATTATGGTGTTATCAGATTTTTATTAAACTATGAAAATATTTATTAAATGTTTAAAAGTTTTATTTTCATAAAATATAGGGTAAAGTGCGGTAATCGTTTTGTCTCAACTGTGAAACAAAGCTGAGTAGCTTTTATCTTTTTCAACTCAACCAGCTTAGAAAAATCGTGACACTGAATGTCAGGAAATAGCTATTAAAAATTTTGGAACCAGACACGTATTAGGTTACGATCTACCTCAATACGCGCGGTCTTGGTAGAGGTCAGGAAATTTTCTCATGTCAAGTTCATATGCTTTCATCTGACCATTGCGATACGTCACGCGCGGAACTAGTTTAGTTCGTTGTGCACGATACGCTATGCATGAAATTTGTGTGTGTGTGTATGTATGTATGTATAACTTCTCATTATCTTACTTCCTCTTGATATCTCAGTAAATATTTCCACTCGTATATTTAACATTTCTATTTTCAATTGATTCCTCATCAAATACTACACCAATGAAAATGACTATTGGATTTTTGTCTCGATGTCCGCTACAGAGTCGTAAGTTAATATGATAATAGATCAATATACTGAAAATAATTGCTTACATTAATTACATTCATACATTTTGTCACCCATCTGTTTTTAATTTGCGAAATATTTAAGTTTTATTTTCAAGTTAGATATGGGTCATTTCATACCCAGTGGACCACCCAAATTTAGCATGGTCGCAAAAAGAGTTCATAATTTTTTCAAAAGTTGGTTAAAGTATGACGAACATCCATAAATTATTTCAGAATTTTAGCACCTATGTGTTTGCCCAAAATTTAATAACGATTTTTTTTATTCCATTTTTTTCAATTCGCTACATTTTCAAAACTACCGATCGTACAAAAAATATGTTCCTGTATAAATTTGAAGTTTTTGAATGTACCTTTTAATACAAAAATTTCTATAGCCAGGCAAAAAAAATTTCCGGCGTTTATTGACAAAATAAAATAATAATCTTTTTTTTCGTTGACAAAGACAATTCCGATTTTTCTCAAAATTTCCATTATTAAGCTTACAAACTACAGAAAAATTAGCGTTATGGCAAGTGAATGGCCCACTTGGTATAGAATTACCCATATATTATAAACTTCCTTTTGTATCAACTGTGAAACAAAGCTGAGTACCTTTTCTCTTTTACAACTTAGGGGGAGGGAGTCAGGTAAAAAAAATTGATTTTGGAAATTCAATATCATCCAAATCCTATTGCATATAAAAATGTCCAATGCACTATATTCTTGGTACTCGATGAAAGGATTTTTTACTGTCGTCTGACTTGCATATGCTTTTCAATATTATCTTAAGCAAAGTTCTTAGGTTTTCCATTCTGCGCATGATTCAGATCAAACTACTACGTAGATTGAAATGGTTGACATCTCATTTTCTTCTTCATGAAAATACACACCGGCTAAATGGAGCAAATGTTAATAAAAGGTGATATTTTTTAAGTGACACAATTATTAATAAATAAATTTTATGCTATTTTCTAAATCAGTGATTATCTTTGCTTTCAGAATGAAGAAAAAAATAGTTTGCTCCATTAAGCCGCTGTATCTTTTAATGAAGAAGAAAATGAGATGTCAACCATTCAAATCTGCCTAGTAGTTTGATCTGAATCATGGACAGAATGGAAAACCTAAGAACTTTGCTTAAGATAATATTGAAAAGCATATGCAAGTCAGACGACAGTAAAAAATCCTTTCATCGAGCACCAACAATAGTGCGTTGGGCATTTTTATATGCAATAGGATTTGGATGATATTGAATTTCCAAAATCAATTTTTTTTACTTGACTCCCTCTCCTTAACTAGCTTAGAAAAATCGTGACACTGGATATCAAAAAAATTCTATCAAAATTTTCGAACCAAACAGGTGTTAGGTGATGATCTACCTCAATATGCGGGGTCTTGGTAGAGGTCAGGAATTTTACTCATGTCAAGTTCATGTGCTTTCGTATTGCAATACGCCACGCGCAAAACTGGTTTAGTTCGTTGCGCACGATATATGTTATGCATGTAATTGGTGTTTGTGTGTGTGTGTGTATAAACTTCACACTATCTCAATTCTTGACTTGAATTACACGGTGCACGTGTCGACGTGAGCTCGCACGGCACGATGTGTTGTTGTTGCGTTCGTGCAGGTTGTAGATCATACGGTAAACTGGCGATAGAGTGCCGGACGGTGTGTGCTAGATATCTTGGCGAAAGGAAAGGCTGAGGACACGGTGAAAGATAGAGAGAGAGATTGTAAGTGAGGAGATAGCAATGAGGGAGCGTGGAAGAAATTTGCTTGGATGTAAGTCGTCAGCCACTTCGCGTAGTAAAACGTTGTGTGGTACTTAGAAGACAGTTTCCTCCTTTCATTCAGTCTCCCTCTGAAATCGAACTTACTCGACTGTGACGTCTCGAGACTGCTCGTCCATTCAGAACGTAGTGCTATATTACATTTAATTTATCACCTGCTACTTGTAACATTTCTTGTGGTACACAAGATGAAAATATTGTTTTTGACAGCTAGTACGCTTTCAATATGCAGTAATGAAGCTCTTCAAAACTGGTTGTGACAACTTGTAGATTTATTGACTCAACCACTTCGAATAGTAACGTCGACTGTTTACGAAGCATGTGAAAAAATATGTACCAGGGATGGGCATCGTTCAACGAAAATTTATTTGAAATACTTTCATGCAGAGTTGTAAATCCCCATTAATTCATGAGATATAGTTTATAGTATAATTTGTTTTGTAATTATGATTTCATAATAATAATATGTAGTGATTATAAAATAAAGTATAAACATTTGAATAGCTGTAAAAAAATACTAATTTTCGATTTAATATTGCAAGAAATAGTGGAAAAAATGGAAGAAATAAGTAATGCATTACTTTCTTAATGCATTATTTTTTTTTTCCATTTTTTCAAAAGGATTACCGTGAATCTTTATTGAAAAATAATAATTTTTTCAGCCATTCCATAGTTTAATCGTCGTATTACAATTGCTACATGTTATTATTATAAAATCATAATTATAGAGCTGATCGTATCATCATCATTATTTCTATAAGTATTAGGCATTTACAACTCTGCTTTCTTTACAATTCATTGAAAAAGAATAATTTATATAAATTATTCATAATTATTGCTGAAATGTGAAAATGTTACGTTTTGCATAATGAGTAATCATAATTATTTTATATAAAAAATATTTTAAATACATTTTCATTGAATAAACGCCCACCCTTATATAGTATGTATTAGAAAAATATAGTGTTGTTTTAAAAGTTTTTATTCATAGGCTGGAATATTCAATTTGATATGCAAATGTGACGTAAATTAATGTTCGGTACACTGAGAAAAAAAAAATCGTTAGAACCAACAAAACATGCGCTTGCCGGCAGCGAAAAGAATATTCCTTTGATCGAATGAAATATGTAATTGATCGAAGCAACAGTTGATCAATCCAAACATTATAATGATCAAAGGAATATAATATCAACAGCGAAAGATCTTTTCGCTGTCCGCAAGCGCACTTTTTGTTGGTTCTAACGATTTTTTTTCTCAGTGTATAGTAAAAGTGATACCATTATGTTTGGTATAAAAAATACTTCAATTATAATATTAATACTTACATATTGAATTTAATGTACCAATTTTCGAACAAAAGCTTCCAGTACCGATACATTAAATTTCCAAATACTTTTAGCACAAAAACTAATTTCATTCCATCAATATTGATGTAACTTGGAATGAGTTTAATTGAATCCATATATTGAATCAATGAAATTAATATCAAGTGAATCAGTTTGATTGAAACAGCGATATTTTTTGTTTCCATTAAACAAGTTCAGTGTAAAATTACACCACTTTCACATCAAATTTTCAAATTTTGACATTTTTATTATCATTAGAAAATACGGCAATTTTTTTATGCACAAAACCATAAATAAAAATTTAATATGCAACTGTGATGCCAAACTAATTCTTCACTTCTACAGTAAAATTAAGAGACAATCGGCTGTTTGTCAATTTCTGTTTTTTTTGCTTCTTTTAATTATTTATATTGCTTTGATCCTTCTTCAGATACACTCAGAGAAATCGAAATAGCACAGTCAACTATAAAGTGACAACTATTCATTTTTATTACATGCAACTATTTTTATGGTAACTATTTGCTAGTTATACTATTTGCTAGTTATAGTAAGTATTTGATAGTTGTGTCAACCATAAAAAAAATGTTGTACCAACCATAAATGAATAATTGTCACTTTATAGTTACTAATACCATAATTTTCTCTCATTGTATTTTCAAAACTATTTTTTCCGTGTCAGCGATCCTGCTTATATAGGAGACTCGACGAACTTAAAGTAAATGTATTTCAGAAGTAAATCCTTAGTTAGAAGTATCCGAGCCATCGTGTCTCGGGTGTATTATTGCCCTTATATCGTGACGATTGTCGCCGAATGGGCGCCAGTAGTTGGAGAAAAACAGATTGTTCCATCACGCCACATCGCGTGGACGCAAAAGAAGCGAGACTCCTCCAGCAGTAAAGTTCAGTAGAGCACACCTGACTATCTCGCTCGAGTGTTTGAGAGTGAAATCTGAATAACGCTGAAATAACGTTTCCCTCTGGTGGTGGAACGTGTTCGTGATGTGGAAATATACGTATTCTTCCCGTTGCTGTGAGGAATTTAGAGCAAGGGAAAATGCAGTTGTGTGCATGGAATTTGTACGTTCGCACAAAACGTATGTAGCTCACGTTCGATGCCGCCAGCATTGCTATACTGTGCACGTCAATCGATATGCCACACTGCATCCCACGCGTCCTGTATGCGGAAGGGATATGTATGTATATACCATATATGTACCTTGGTGTGCTTTCGCATACCAAACAATAATTTTACCAAAATTAAAAAACTTCCGACTGAAAAAAGAAAAAAAAAATAGTGATACAATAAATATTAGCTTATTACAGTCGGGAGACTTCCATATAATACCAAACAATAATTTTACCAAAATTAAAAAACTTCCGACTGAAAAAAGAAAAAAAATAGAGATACAATAACTATTTGCTTATTAAAGTCGGGAGACTTCCATATCTCTGGCGAATTATAAAAAAATTATTCATCGAAATAATTCATAATTATTGTCGAAATATAAATAAATTTTTTTTTTTCATAATAATTAAACATCATAGTTTCTTGCTTCCTGAAGAATATTAAATTAATTTTTTATGCGAGACCCATTTCAAGTATAAAGTTCACCTTTTAAGGAGAGAGACTCGGAACTAAATTGCTGATATTTTCAGCATACATGCGTCCTGTAGGCAGAAGGGGTCTGTATATCTATATCATGCTCTATGCATCCTGTATCTTGGCGTACTTTCGCATACCAAACAATAATTTTACCAAAATTAAAAAACTTCCGACTGAAAAAAGAAAAAAAAATAGTGATACAATAACCATTTACTTATTACAGTCGGGATATTTCCATATCCTTGGCGAATTATAAAAAAATTATTCATCGAAATAATTCATAATTATTGCCGAAATATAAATAAAAAAAATTTTTTCATAATAATTAATCATCATAGTTTCTTGCTTCCTGAAGTATATTAAATTAATTTTTTATGCAATACCCATTTCGGGTATAAAGTTCACCTTTTAAGGAGAGAGACTCGGAACTAAATTGCTGATATTTTCAGCATACATGCGTCCTGTAGGCAGAAGGGATCTGTCTGTATATGTATATCATGCTCTATGCGTCCTGTATCTTGGCGTGCTTTCGCATACCAAACAATAATTTTACTAAAATTAAAAAACTTCCGACTGAAAAAAGAAAAAAAAAATAGTGATACAATAACTATTTGCTTATTACAGTCGGGATATTTCCATATCCTTGACGAATTATAAAAAAATTATTCATCGAAATAATTCATAATTATTGCTGAAATATGAATAAAATTTTTTTTTCAGAATAATTAATCATCATAGTTTCTTGCTTCCTGAAGTATATTAAATTAATTTTTTATGCAATACCCATTTCGGGTATAAAGTTCACATTTTTAGGGGGTGAGACTCGGAACTAAATTGCTGATATTTTTAGCATGCATGCGTCCTGTAGGCGGAAGGGATATGTCTGTATATATCATGCTCTATGCGTCCTGTATCTTGGTGTGCTTTTGTATACCAAACAATAACTTTACAAAAATTAAAAAACTTCCGACTGAAAAAAGAAAAAAAGGTGGCACAATAATTATTTACATATTACAGTCGGGAGATTTCCATATTCTTGATGAAATAATCTCTGGTAATAAGATTATTACACGTTATGTTATAGACGAATTATAAAAAAATGATCCATCGAAATAATTTATAATTATTGCCGAAATATACATTTTTTAAAATTTTCATGTTAATTAATCATCATACATTTTGTTTGTTTCTTGTTGTATATTAAATGAATTTTGTAAATGGAATGCCCATTTCTGGTACAAATTGTAGCTTTTAAGTAGAGAGAGTCAGACCCAAATTACTGATATTTATTGACACACATCTCACTTGTATATCTGCTGACTGTCATTAAAAAATATATTCTTTTAAATCCTGAAAAAAATATTTTGTATAATTTTTCACAGTGTACATAAAAAGAAGTCTTCCTGTATGAGTAGTTTTTTTTCTTAAAATTAGTGAAGTTATAATTTGTAAATCAAAATATTTTTTCTAGTTTACACTTGACTCTACGACTATTTGTTAATTTTAACTTTATCGCAAATGGTTACATTCATGCCGGAAAAATTCTTGTTATGTCCAATTTTTTATTGAATAATTTTTATAAATTTTCTACAGCTTATTTGCAATATTTACATGCTTTTGTCATAGACGCAAAAAAACATTTTGCTTCAACGTTCAAAAGACTATACATTTTTAATGACATCAGCAGATAAATGAGATATTCCTCGCTCCTCTTAAAACATATCTTGGGTTTGCACTCGACATCGAGGTGATTCGTACAATTATAAATAAAGCTTCAATACTTTTTAGCTCCTGTAGTCCCAACCTTGAAAGCCTGTCCAGTCATGGTCGAATACCTATAGATCAACTTCCATGATGATATATGTACTTTTATTTCAAGCCATGATGCTGGAACGGACAGGCAGTAGCTAGAGGCACACGAAATCCGCTAACTAATCTCTCTGCCACTTTCAGTGTTATTTTCATGCCCATATAACGTAATATATGTATAAGAGATATCTCTTATCTACAGAGTCGAGACTGTCAGGCAAATTGACAGACTGTTATGATGCTATAAATACCGTTTGCCGTGTTTTTTAGGTACATAATTGTCAATTTTGAATGAAATTTATTTTTATTATTTTGTGAATACGGCAGTGAAAACATAATTTATTCGATGATCCAATAAGAACTGTCTACTTAGTCTATCATTGTGGAGGACGTAATAACTCGTCGCGGTGGCCTCTGTCTAGGCCGAGATGTTTGCACTTTTGATTTACGATAACGTGCCAAGTTATTTGGAAGGAGTAATGTGCTTCTCGACAGGGTACATATTCATTGTGGCTTTGTCGTCATAAGGTGTAGTGCGTTGCACGTGCTGCCTGGTGCAATCCACCTCAAGCTGGCGAGCTTTGTAATATTTGCATTGAACGTGTTGAAATATTTTTCAAAAGCACGTGGGTTATTTGCTGTTTGAGCGTCAGCAGCGGCTGAAAGCACATAGTATGGCACTGTGCTTTGATTCTGGGCTATGTAATCACACGGAGACGCACCGATCAAAAGATGTTTACGAATGATAGTTTGATCTTGGTGTCGATTAAAATACTAACGGCGCGACTTGGCAACAAATAGTCGATTGTATTGCCATCAAAGTGTCATAGATGTTGCGATTCTCAGGCGTGGCTTTCACAATAAGGTAAAGAAAAAAGAAAGTAAAGATACCGATTTACTACCGGTTCGGGGTAATGTACCAAAATTTTTCATTTTGACTTTATCAGAAATGTTTGTTATTGTAGATAAAAATAAAATTGCATCGCGGAATTAATTGGGATATTGCCTTTGGTCGCAAAGCCAAATCATACGGTTCTGCAAAGCAACACTAGACATTTCGATATTTCGATACATTGTTTGTTAATTATATCCAACATAATAGTTGGTATGAATGATGAGGTGTAAAGTATTTTTTTTTACTTGTGGGTTTTATAAAATAATGCATGATGATCATAAATCTGAAAAAATATGCAAATCGGTATGCAACTTTGTTGGTCTCAATGTATCATGAAAATACATTTTTTGTTAATTGTATCCAATGTAATAGTAGGTATGGATAATGAAGTGTAATATTTTTTTACTTATGAATTTTATAAAATAGTACATGATGATCATAAATCCGAAAAAATTATGAAAATCGATTTCTAACTTTGTTAGCATCAATGTATCATGAAAATACATTGTTTGTTAATTATATCAAACATAAAAGTCGGTATGAATAATGAAGTGTACCATTTTTTTTTATTCATGGATTTTATAAAATAATGCATGATATGATCATAAAACTGACAAAATATGCAAATCGGTATGTAACTTTATTGGTCTCAATGTATCATGAAAATACATTGTTTGTTAATTGTATCCAACGTAACAGTCGATATGAATAATGAAGTATAAGATCTTTTTCTTTACTCGAGGGTTTTATAAAATAATGCATGATAATCATAAATCTCAAAAAATATGCAAATCGGTATGCAACTTTGTTGGTCTCAATGTATCATGAAAATACATTTTTCGTTTATTGTATCTAATATAATAGTAGGTATGAGTAATGAAGTGTAAAATCTTTTTTTTACTCATGGATTTTATAAAATAATGCACGATAATCATAAGTCTGAAACAAATTATGAAAATCGATTTCTAACTTTGTTGGTATCAATGTATCATGAAAATACATTGTTTGTTAATTATATCCAACATAAGAGCTGGTATGAATAATCAAGTGTAAGATCTCTCATTTTACTCATGGATTTTATAAAATAATGCATCATGATCATAAATCTGAAAAAATATGCAAATCGGTATGTAACTTTGTTGGTCTCAATGTATCATGAAAATACATTGTTGGTTAATTATATCCAACATAAGAGTTGGTATGAATAATCAAGTGTAAGATCTTTCATTTTACTCATGGATTTTATAAAATAATGCATGATGATCACAAATCTAAAAAAAATAACATCTGTAAATCGATTTCCAACTTTGTTCGCATCACTGTATCATGAATCGGTAATCGGCGACAACTTTTTCATGCAAAAATGAATTAAAAATGAGTGAACTAATAAAGAACCATGCGGTGAGACGTGAGAAGACTGTTTTATTCGACACAACCCGTTTCAGCAGTGAAGCCTCACTCAAACCAAGTCTGCTAACATATTTTGTTACAAAGTATCCAACCATCAAGTTTTCGTGCCGTCCTTAGCATTTATGGGGGCTGCACGAGAAGATTACAAAAAGTTAATTCCTCCTTATAATGTAATTACATAGTCGGTGTGTGTTATTTTCTTGACGTTCTTCTCATGCATCAGTCAACAGCGCGCAGGCATAAGGCGCGAGAAGAAGACACGGAGTGAAAAAAAAAAAAAACTACGACCGTTAAAGTTCCTTACGTCATTTGTGGTGCGGGATCGTCGGGAGCCGAGTGAACGCATACCCGGTAAACAAGTTCTTGCCAACAAGATTGGCGTATGGCCAAAAGCTTCACTCTTTCGTATTCGTCCATCTGGTTGTCCATCCTTTGCCGCAGATAGCGTTTACAGTGTGTGAAATCTTTGTGTGCGTTTGCTCGCGGTCAAATTATTTCGAACAACATGAGGTCAACAATTTTCTATTCGATCCCTACGCCATCCATTCCTACGAGTGGGATTCGAATTAATTAAACGAGTGCCAAATTCGCACTAGTCAAATAAATCTTAAATTTTAAACGTTTATATAAAGTTCAGCAAAACAATTCATAGAATAGGATTTTCTAAAATTTGCATGACACGATGTGCCCTAGGATACAAATTTT
The DNA here is from genome assembly GCA_963970395.1 of Ephialtes manifestator. NCBI lineage: Eukaryota > Metazoa > Arthropoda > Insecta > Hymenoptera > Ichneumonidae > Ephialtes > Ephialtes manifestator. Next base: position 16,440,323 of record OZ019975.1, read on the forward strand.
TATTCACGTTGATAGTACTTGATAAATGCACATATTTATGGCAATACATTTTCGTTGAGGTTTTCCGAAGGGTAATTTGTAATTTTTTTTTTACTGAACTTGCTTTTTTAATCAACTTCAAAGATACATGGAAATTCTCATTGTCGTCAATTAATTATTATTATTATATTTTAAATAAAACTTGTTAATTATTTTGCACTTTTTCGCAAAAGTGAAAAGCAGTACTAAGTGAGATAAAAGGAATAAAAAGTCAACCTGCTTTCAACGGTGTCAGTTTTTTCCGCGAAGAGATCATCGAGGGGTTTTTATTGTGATTTATTAGTATATATGTGTAAAAATGGTTGATTTGTTTTTCATATAACATCCGAGAGTGTATTTAATTCTCGCATACCAAATGTGCAGATAAATCGTTAAAAAATAAAAAGAAAAAGTTTAAATAGGATTTGTAAAAATTTTTAGATTGTTATAAAATAAGGAAATAATGTTTTACGTGCAATTATAGAAATTTCTATCAATGATCGAGATATTGTTGTCGGCTCTTGGTGTAGTAACTGGGACGCGAGTTATGGATAATAATAACAATAATTCCTGATCCTTCAACACAAAATGAGGAGAATAGTTTATGTCGAGTTTCACCAATTTTTATTGACCAATTTCATCGCTTTCGCTTCCGAGCCACGAAAATATGTGAGAGCTAGCAGTGCAGTGGTAGACGCTGATGCTGCTGGTTAGCTTGCACGTGCCGATCGATACGCGGACTTCGAGCTATTCCAGAAAATAATAACCAGGATCGTGCCCCAACTCCGGACAATGGGACGCCCATAATCTCACGCTTACTAAACATAGACATACAATAAATGGTCGGACTCCCGTTTTACACTAGACGTGCTTCGAAAGCCCTTAAGTATTATTGTTTATTTTTGCGAATGCATCGCTTTTACTCAAAATCTGTATTCCCTGTTATTATTCAACCGTCCATATGCAAAGATCTTTTTCTTTTTTAATTATATTTAGTAAATTTGTTTATGGTTGCTTCGACTAATGGTTGTTAATGACTATGATAAAAAATAAATTAAATTAAAAGGAAATGCAAAGTTCTGCATTGTTAAATTTTCGATTTCGTGTTTTAAAAAAAATGCAAAATACAGAAGTGGAATAATAATCACTACTGCTTTCTTTGTTCTAGAAATATCTTAGAAGAATATAGAATAAAAAATATTCTACAGGGAAAAAAATGTTTGGTTGTGGCAACTACCTTTTTCGATTTGCTGTACACAATGTCTAAAAAATTAGTTGCCTCAACCATATTGAATAGTAACCTCAACTATTCGCGATTAGTTCTCGATTGAATTAGATAGGTTAACTAATCCAATCGTTGGGACTACCATTCGAATCGTCGGTATTATCATTCGAATCGTCGGTATTACCATTCGAATCGTTGGTGTTACCATTTGAGTTGCTAGGGAAATAGAATAATCGATTGGTTGTGTCAACTCATTTCTTGGTTATGGCAACTAATCTTTTTTCCGTCTAACTTTTCATTAATACCAAACGAAGTGATTATTTGATAATTGTATCCACTGTAGAAAAATGTTTAAAATGTAATATTATTTTAGGCTATTCTGCTCATAAAAAATTCGACATATAAATACTATTATTTTCTGTTACTTAGGATATAACTATTTGTTACAATCGATTTTCTGATCATTCAACATCAATTTGCCCGATAGAAGAATTCAGAATATTAATAAATACATTTTTATGAGATTAAACAAATTAATTGTAATTTAGTTTAAAATAAGCAATTAATTTACTTGAGCAAAATATTAATTAAATAGTGTAATTCGAGAAGAATCGTTTTTTTTTCTTCTAGAATTATTATAGTACATTACGATACGAGTGCGAAAAAACTTTTTCAGACGAGTGTGAATTTGCAGCACGAGCCGAAGGCGAGTGTTGCAATCACACGAGTTAAGAAAACGTTTTTCGCATGAGTACCGTACAAAATTTTATTTCACGAGGTGTGTAAACGACGTTTGACGCACTGAGTGAAATAAAATTCTTTAATTAGGGTATTTCATTAAAACACATATGAATTACTAATTTCTAGGTAAAAATGGATATCAGTCATTTTAGTTCCATAAAAAAGATATTAGTTTATAACTTCTGATCAAGATTCAATTGAATATCTTATAGTTAACACAAAAGTGTATTTGGGCATTTGTCTTACCTAGGAAATTTAATTTTTAACTGAAATACATAGTAAAATCTAAACAATATTTTTTGTACTTTAGTCAATAAAAAATTGTCGATAAATGACCACAATAATTTCTTATTATTTTTCAGAAAAATTTTGGTAATTTTCTAGCATAAACAAAAGTACAAAAATAATATATATATATTTATAATAACATACTAATACGTTTATTATTATGTTAATAATAATAATATGACTAGAAATGTCAAACTAAAAATAAATAAAAATTCTGCACTATTTGTAGACAAAAACGTTTAGTAAAAGTTTATTTAGTTTTACCTCTATAAGTTCTTGCTGAAGTGTCGGCCATGTCTCTACTTTAATACCACAAGGTCTTTGCGTATACACTTTCGAGCGGCGTGCAGAATTCCATTTGTGAAGTTAAGAGGGTATAAGGTGTATTCCCTTTATTATTTACCGTAAATCCCTTAAATCCATTCAAATACAGTAGGGAAATTTTTCTCAATTCTGACGTTTGTGGTACAATTTATTTCCGGATGACTATGAAAAGGGATGTTTCGTTCGTAGCGTAACTTCTTCGTTTCTATGTGACGTAACGTAGAAGCATTTCTTTTTTTGTGCTTTATATTCCAAGGATTTTTATTTCTTCGTACTATCCGACGTTCTTAGAATGTGGGACTTTAGCTTGGCTCTGAAATATGCGAATAACGTATTCGCATATGCGTCTTACTATGATGGAAAGGGATTATTCTTCCTCGTACACAAACTCGTCGAGTCACTCGAGTATGCACCCAACGTGCGTCCCTTCCTACGTAACGTAAAGTACATACGAGCGGTCAGGGTATACACGTATGTGGATGTAGACACAGCAGAGTATGTCTAGCGCCGGGTGCCGGCTACCGTCCATGGTCACGAAATAGAGGGCGCTCTTACCGCAATGCGCCATAATAATCACACTGCACCCGGCCTCGTGTTGGTTTTCTGTCTCGACGCTTCTTGAGATCGACTAGCGATAAAATAAAATAAAAAGGATGCAAAGTAGAACCTTGCACATAGCTTCCTCATTATTTTTCGCATTTTACAAAGCTATATCTATGAGGTATGTTAATCAATTTTGGCTTCCTCATAGAGGAAGCTTTGTAAAAAGCGAAAAATAATGAGGACGCATTGTGCAAGGTTCTACTTTGCGTTCTTGTTTTAATTAGATAAATAAACATGTTGTGAATTCACTTTTTTTATTTCGTTATTTCGTTATTATTAGAGTGTTTCCGAAAGTAAATGTGACAACGTATATTTTTTTAAAATAATTCAACATTCCATAAAATCGAAAATTTGATACCGATCGTCACTAAATTATACATATATAATGGCTGAATATTGTTTCACTTACATACAAAACTTAAGCTCGCTATCTCAAGTTTTGCAAAAGTTAGAATAGAGCGATAATGTCAATTTTTTTAAAAATTAAAATCTGAACCACTTTGCCGATTCGAGTCAAATTCAATATCAAAAAACATCGAGTGCACCTGGTCTTATAAACAACGATTTAGCAAAATAGACTAAATTTTACGAAAGATAGAGCGCCCACGCCTTTTTTTTTTAAATCCCAAACGGCAGAAAATCGAAATTTGTGTATATAATGTGTCAAAATCTGCAACAATTAAAGAAGGGATGGTGCTTCCCTTGTGTACCAAATTGTAGCTCGATAGCTAAAACAATTCTTCAGTTATAGGCGATTGAATTTTCGAAGTTACACACGCACGCACGCATGGATATTTTTTCTAGACCACTTTTCTCGATGTGTGGACCATTCTGAGTATCCTGACACGAAAATCTCGAAAGGTTTTTTCTTTTCATGCAAACATAGCTTGCTATGAGGAAGCAAAATTATAAAAATAATTTATCTTGAAAAAAATTAATATTCTTTTTCACCATATCTGCGCGGAAAGTTCGACTTCCCGCCCTACGGGCTTTACGTGATTCGAACTTTCCGCTACAGATATGGTGCAAAATAGTATACTCCACTGGGAAGTGAAGACTATCCCTCCACTGGGAAGTGAAAGTAGACTATCCCGCGTGCAAGATTACCACCCTCGCCTTCGGCTCGGGTGGTAATCTTGCACGCGGTTGGACATGTCTACTTTCCCTCCCTAGTGGCGTAATATACTATTCTTAACAGAGAGATTATAGAAAATCAGGGAAATCGTAGTAGAACCTGCAACTATTGATTCTCCGAAATTAATTATTAGTTCATTCATTTATCATACTGAGAAAAAAATGTGCTTGAATGAACTAAATCGGCGTACACCCTCGTTCAAATGAATTTTTTTTTAGGACAACCAAATGTTCAACTTCTTAAAATATTATTAGATTCGCTATACCAATTATAAATTCGTTTGAACAAGGGTGTACGCCGATTTATTCCATTCAAATATTTTTTTCTTCTCAGTGTGTATAATTAATAGTTGTAGTCAATTGTTGTCTTGTTAGTGTAACTATCGTGATAAATAAAAGCCTTGTAGAAATATAATTGACATGCATGGGTGGGCAGATTTACAATCAGAGATTCAAACGCACATTACTTTTAAAATATGCGTTTATGGATTTTTTTTGTTGTAATTATTATTTCGTAATAATAAGTCATAATGGTTATTAAAAGATCTTTAAGCTTTTGGAAATGTGCGAAAGAGTTAATTTCTATAAAAAAAAATTGCAAGAAGAGTTTTGCTTCAAAAAATTAACATTCTGTTTATAACAGAGAGATCACAGAAAATCAGGGAAGTCGTGGTAGAACCTGCAAATATTGATTGTCCGAAATTAATTATTGCATCATTTATTTGTTATATCATTAATATTTATAATAAATTGTTCCCTTCTTAGTGTAACTATCGTGAAAAATAAAAGTCTTATAGAAATATAGTTGGCCTGCATGGACTGATTTACAATCACAGATTCAAACGCATGTTACTTTTAAAATATGAGTTTGTGGAATTTTTTGTTGTTGTAATTACTATTTCGTAATAATACGTGGTTATAAAAAGTACAATTCTAAAAAAAAAACTTCACAAAAAATGCTGAGGTAAAATAGTAGTTTTCGATACGAGTGCGACGAAACTTTTTCTCAACGAGTGTGAGATTGCAGCACTCGCCTTCGGCGAGAAGACGAGTTGGGCAAAAGTTTCTCGCACGAGTTCCGAACAAAATTTTATGCTACCAGTCTGCGAAGTGCGATTTCGCTCTTCGCGCACGGGTATGGCATAAAATAATTATTATGGTAATTATTTTCTTTTTCATTGCATTGATTTTATTTTATTTTTTCACGAAAATGTCGAATTTTTTTTAACTTGGCAATTATTGAAAAACGGAACATTTTTCATAAAAGCTGCGAGTAATTGTTACCATTTTATAATAATTAAGTAAATTGAGCGACGAATATTTATGAAATTCAAAGATCAAGGTTTACATTCCTGTTTACAATTACAAATGGTGATTGAGGATTAATAGTTACCAGGTTTATCCTGATTTCTCTCAGTGACATTGCTTATTACCGATAGTCAATCACTTCCATCGATAAGTCACAATCAATATCAGATTAATTTTATCTCTATGCCTGTCGACTATCTTTTTAAACGACTATGTGGAAACTTTTCTCATCTACCTAAACCCTCAAAAGTGTCTCATTGTAATGATAAGCAGAAGGATACATACAGTAAGAAATATATATTTGTCCGGCTCGAGATTCGTTCTTGAGGAATAATTTGACAACCGAGAATCCGACAAACGGATGTGCGCAGAGCGACTATGCGTTCAACTTTTCTCGTGTCTCGGCAGAGTTAAATAACCTTAGAATTTTAAACGCTCTTTTGGAAGTTCCTAACGAGCGTATGAATAGCCGAGTACTTGAGGAACACGCGGTGTTAATGACAGTCAGGTAGAGGCTTTTGAATTCGACAAGCGCGAGACGTTGGACCAAACCAAGTTCATACACATGAAAAAAAATCGGCATAGCCACGAGGAAAATAAATTGCCTTTTACATAAGTTGATAGTTCGAGATATCTCGCAAATTTCCATCCTAAAAAATGGTGGGCCGAGATATTTTGCATAACCACGTCTACAATGTTGGTGCACCCAAAGAAATCGGTTCGATGGGTTTATTCCAATCAAATATGGAATCTGGTTAAAAAAATTAAATTTTATTTGGCTTAAATATGTTTTATTTTTAATTAATACAATTTATTTGTATTCAACAAATTTTATTATACAGATTTATATGTACAGAAGAAATTCTATTTGATCGAAAGAATATCCTATTAGACCGGCAATTAAATTAATTTCTTCTTTGAATGCGAGCACGATAGGATTTTGGTTCAATCAAATATAATTTATTCTGTACAAATAAATCGTATTTAATACAAATAAAATCAACAAACCAATTTCTCTATGTATGGATCGAGATATCTGGCAAATATCGAAATAATCAGATTATTTCGTTAGTGATTATTTATTTGTGGTATGATTGGTCGTGATCATGGACCGGGAGTGGGTTCTAGTTTGTATTTGGCTGTTTGGGAGGTTGTTCATCAAGCAGCGAAAAAACGTCGAAAAATTACATTTTTAAAAAAATCGATGTAAAAAATTCGAAACGGGTATTTTCTGTGGTAAAATATTGACCTTGAGAATGATAGTGCAGGCCAAAAGCCAATGTGTTTTTGCAAATCGAGAATTCATTTTTTACTAATTTCTACTAAGTACATCTTTAGGGGTTTCAATCTAATTGGAGGTATCGATATCCCGTGAAGAAAAATATTAGGGTTGCCCTAAGATAACTTAGGGCCCTATCGGGCTTTAATGTGGACACCATAAAAGGGAGTTCCATATCACTCCCAATTAGGGACCTACTAAGGAAACTGTAGGGTTTCATGCCGATATTTAATAGGGCTATATTAGGGCAATTAATTAAGGGCCCAGTCAGGCTTAATCATGGCACCAAGTAAATAAATCAATAATAATTTCGCCACGTAAGGGCCTCATAAGGCAATTCTAGGTTGCCACGGCCAAGTTTAATAAGGGCATCATAGGGTAATCACTTAAGGGCCCAGTCAGGCTTAATCATGGCATCAAATGAACAAATCAATAATAATTTTGCCAGATAAGGGTCTCTTTAGGCAATTCTAGGTTCCCATGTCGAAATTTAATAAGGGCTTGATAGGGTAATCACTTAAGGGCCCAGTCAGGCGTAATCGTGGCATAAATTAAACAAATCAATAATAAATTTGTCAGATGAGGATCTTATATGGCAATCCGAGGTTTCCGTGGCAAAATTGGTGGACACCTATCCAACTAATGACCGTCAAAGTCAGCCAGGTGGTCACCCATTCTAATAGTGGCCCTCAGGTCAGTCAGACAGTCACACACCTAGATACAAACGAACTATTTCGCGCAAACGATAAAACAAGCAATTTTTTGGAATATAATTATAGATGACAACAACGATACAATGTACCCTATTCGATATAACCAATTTCTGTAAAAAAATAACTGAATGTGCTTTTATTTTTACATATCAGACGCAGTCATGTAAATCTATCAAGTTCTGACTATATTACATTAATTTTATTTCATATTTCATATTACAGTCATTCAAATAGACAAAAAAATTGCATATTCATATCATCTGAATGGCCAAGAGAGCTAAGGCGCAACGCAACTACACCATCCGGAGGGTTCTGGGTTCGATTCCCGTCAATGTCAAAAAAAAAATGTAATATGTTTTTTCAGCGATTAATATGTACCATCGGGTAGAGAAAGACGAAATATCTAATTAAAAGTGCAGCATTACTCAACTAAATAATAACAAATATATATTTTTAAATTAAATTTCTTTATTATTTTAGTAAGGCCTTAATAGGGCAGCCTTAAAAGGCCCTCATTATTTTGCCTTTAAAGGCCCCGAAGAAAAAAGCGTGACCATCATTTGCGAAGCCCGATGAGGCTTCCACATAAGGCCCCTAAGAGAATTAGGGAATATTAATCGGGGCCTTGGAAGAACCCTGATAAGATTTCTTCACGGGTATGGTTTATTTCAAATTAAACATGGATTTAGTATTTAAAAAAGCACAAAATAGTGATACAAGTGAAACGGTGTATCAATTTAACTTACTGTCCATAATTTTTCGACCTCTTAACGTACTCTTCGAGTGAAAGATCGATAGTCACCGAGGACAATTGTGTCAGTTGGTAGAACGATATAGCCGCTTATAGAATTTTATATTGCATCTTCGCCTTGTCAGATGTAACCCTACACTACTGACCTGTGTGATTCGAGGCAAGGCCAGGTTAAATTCGAGATTATTTCGGATAATAGTCTTAGCAAATAATAATAGCCTTTAGCAAATCACTCCATGTTCATCAACATTTTTGTTTGTACACCCAGAGAAAAAGTGAAACTTTTTGATTCTTGATTCACGGAAATCTTTGCCAATAAAATGGAATACTTGAATTTCAATACTATCTTTTCTTTGAATGATCTCAAACTCAATGAAAATTAGTGACATTTATTCGAAGAAACATTCCTTTAAACCAATGAACCTTGTTCATTGATTTCAAAGATATCGTCTCTGATTCAATGAAACGTTCTTCTTACCAGCTCAAAATTTCGAAACCTATTTTTTCCTGAAGTACCTGGCGGATAGAGCTAAAATTTTGTGAATATGTAAGGAAGTACGGCAGAAATAGGCTGAGCTTCTGGCTCCTGGAAACTCGAAGCCGTTCGTTCGGGAGAACCGGAAAACAAAAAAGTGAGGTTAGGTGCGAGAGAGAGATCAGTGAAAACATTTCTTTGAACCAATGGAAACGTCTTTTTAAAACAATGAAACTGTTTCTTTATTATATGCTCACTAAGTAAATCTTTATTTATAGGCAATGAAATGTTTTCTTTGAAATTCTAATGCACTATTTCATTGAAATCAAAGAAATATTTCGTTGAAATGAATGAAAAAAAAAATCAATTCACCCATTTCTTTGGCGTCAATGCAATCTTTTCTCTCGGTGTAGGATTGATAATTTTAATCCGCGACATTTTCTAATGAGTTCGACTTAAAGTATTCTAATATTTTGTGTAAGGTTCGACTTTCTTTAACCTTTTTCTGCACAGTGTCAACTAATTTCTGACAACAATTAATGAGTTTTTTCATTTCGGAAACGAAAAATGTATGGCTCAAAGTGTTTATAAAAAAAAAGTTACCAACACTCAAAATCTACAAAAAAAAAAAAAGCAACGATAAATCTTTATAGTTTTTAAGATTATGTGAGAGAAAAAGTACCCCACCTCTTCTTTGTCCTCGTAAAAATTTTTCCTTCAAAAACTAATCTAAGTTAGAAAATGAATTTTATTATATGAAAATCTAATTGAATATTTCTCTTACTGATTGCAGATTTATAGATGGAGGAAAGTGAGAGCAACGATAATCAGAGCACGACTGATGAGTGCTACAAGGGTGACGACAATCGGTTGGGTACCGAGATGCGGGACGAGCGTGAGAGCAGTCGCGAGAGTTCTGACAAGGTCGAGAGTCTCGAAAGTCTCGAAAATATGAAAAATCGAGAAGACAAGCCCTCCACGGAGGAATTGAATGCGCCGACGATGGATCGTGATAAGTCGCTTTCGCGGGACGAAGATCCGGACGAGGACGAGGGCAAGGGCTCTGACGAGGATGACAACAATAAGGAGAAGGTCGGTGACGAGAAACGCGACGATGAATCCTCGACGAGAACCTCATCGACAAGCACATCAGACGACGAGTCGGAAACGAGTTCGGAGGAAAAGACCGAAACCTCGAAACAGGAAGCTGACGAGGTTGCTCCACCCTCTGACAAGCCGCCGGATAATAAACCCCAGAAGGAAGAACAACCGAAAAACGAGGACACGACTGACGACAGTGACATTGACGACGATCTTGTCTCGACTATAAATTACAATACTATCACTTCTCTCGCCGCTCTCAAGGATATGCTCCAATCATCCGGCGAAGACTCCGACGGCGTTGACAGCTTTTTCCATCACTACTTTCTGTCTCACGTCAACAGGTTACCGTCCAGAAATCAGACCCACAGTCCGTATCCCTGGGGACGTAGATTGTCCGAGTGCAGAGAGGAGGACGAGTACGAGACTGAAGAAGGTGAGTCTTCGGAGACTCTTTTTATGATCAACGCTATAATTACGATTATAATTTTTTTTAAAACATTAACCGCATTGAAAGAAATTGTGAAAGTACCGACAACTATCAAGAGATAGCTTTTCATTTTTAACCCAACCATTTTTGCTTCCTCATAGAGGAAGCTTTGTTTGCGTGAAAATTTTTTTTTTCGAGATTTTCATGTCAGTACACTCAGAATGGTCTAAAACGTCGAGAAAAGTGATTTAGAAAAAATGAAATGCCTCGAAATATAGAGCTGAAATTTACACCATAGATAGAGGGGTCAATGCTCATCGTTCATACAAATTTTTGTAAAAATCCCCATGATCATTAAATTTTTACGCAGTTTTGAATTTTTTTTTTTAAATGTCTGTTAACGCGATAACTCTTTAATTTTCGAGATATTAAGCTCAAAATTGGTATGTATGTGAGCTTTCATACACCGGTGATCCCTATTAAATTTGGTTAAGATCTGTTGAAACGTTAAAATTTTATGAGATTTTGATTTTTTGAATTTTTTTATTTTTTTTCTGCGATGCGAATTTTGGTATCAAATATCGAGCTGGGAGTTAAATGAGTGCCAGATTCATGATTAACAGAAAAATACGTCAGATATAGCCCAAAAATGTTGCACGGTATCATTTTTTCATAGCGATGTTTTACAGTCTATATTGCCAAAAGTAGCGATTTATGTCGTATAAACTAGCCATATCCTTGCTTCCCAATGGAATTTCTAAAAACACCGGTTTCTATCGTATTCTAAAAAAAAACAGAGAAGATACAGTATTCAAGGGAATTTCCGGACCGTTCGTCCTTATTATATTTTCACAAATCGCGAGTGTGCGCTTATTTATTTATTTAAAACAAGGATGCAAAGTAGAACCTTGCACATTGCTTCCTCATTATATTTCGCTTTTTATAAAGCTTCCTCTATGAGGAAGCCAAAATCAATTACCATACTCCCTCTTAGAGGTTGCTTTGTAAAAAGCGAAATATAATGAGGAAGCAATCTGCAAGGTTCTACTTTGCATCCTTGTTTTTTTTTTTTTTTGTAATTACAGTAACTGTAAAATTGTTCTAAGTATATTTTTATAGTTGCGACGACTATTTTATTATTTCATGGTTATCGTAACTGTAAAAAAATAGTCACAGATTTACAATTCATTGCTGTCACTCTTTTATAGTTACCAACGGGGAATTTTCTCTGAGGGCGTTTCTAAGGAGTTATTATTAGACGAAAGTCCATTTAGCTTTTTTAAGGTAGTTCTGTCGTGAAGGCAATCCAAACTCATATGCATGAATTTTTGACATGTTGTAATTTAGCTATTCAATATTACTTGCACAAAATCTTGAAGGGTTTTACCGAGTATTCGAATGAACAATCAAAACTTGAAAATCGATCTTTTTACACGGCGCCAACGGGAGGACTGGAAAAATTGATCTTTAAATCGAAAATTAACATACTTAGATCAAAGATAGAGAAAAAATAAGTAGTACTACAGACTCGCAAATCATTCAGGAATTGATGGATCATGAAAAAAGGTGAAGTCTCCGGAATAATGTTTAATTGAACCAAGGTCAAAGTGCACGATACCGGGCCAAATGACGTTTCCTAACCTAATTATCGTAAAAATGAAGTCAAATCCGCACTAAACATATCAACTATTTATAAATAATCGTTTTAATTTGATTACGACAATTTCGAAGGATTCTCGATTATTTTTGATATTATTATTGAGGCAGTCAAAGTGATGCGTATGATTATTTTTTAATGTCATATAGACTAGAACTACCTTAAAGACGAAGCTATGTTTTCATAAAAAAATTTGTTTCGAAATTTTCATGTCAGGATACTCATAATGGTTCAAAACGTCAACATAAGACGTCTAAAAAAATATATCTGTATGTGAGTCTTTATTCATACTCTTTCGAAAATTCAATCGTCTATAACTCAAGAATCGTTCTAGCTATCGAGTTGAAATTTTGTACACAATTAAAACAACAGTAGAATCAATACTGCTTCACTTGTTCCTCTTTGATCATTGTGGTTTTTGACAAATCGTATACAAAAATTTAGATTTTATGGCTTTTTGATTTTTTTTTCAAAAACGGGTGTGGTTGCTTTAAGTTTGGTAAAATTTCGGATATTTTGTTAAATAGTCTTTACCAAATGCAGATGAACTCCATGTTATTCTGTATTGAATTTAGCTGGAATCGGTGAAGCAGTTCTAATTTTATAAAGGTTTGAATATTTTGAAAAAAAAAAATTGATTAGATTTCTTAAAAACTGACATAACGTGCCAAACTTTTCTATGGAAACGAAATAATATTCAGCAATGTAGACACAATTTAATGAAGATCGGTTGAAGAGTTCGGTTTTTATATTTGAATTTGCGAATTATTTTTGATTGAATTATTTTAATATCTTCTCAAGTATTTATTACTATTTTTTTCAATGGCCAAAGTTTCAGAGAAAGCAATTATGATTGGAATCTATTCGTAACACTTTTCCTTATAAGAATTATAAGGAAAATAGTTAGTCACAGTGTGCGCCATTCTCCCCTACTATAGTAAAAGTTTCCTACAATTAAACTCGGTTTCCAGAAACAGTAGAAAAAAAAATAGTAATTTCAAGTAGCAAGTATCGTTATAAACTCCACAGTAGAAGCAACTGTTAAAAATGTGTAAACATGCAACGAAGGTATCTATTCGCGTGTCTGATAATGGGCTGTTGACACACAACACGCATAGGACAAACTGATTGTGAGTCCGTTGAACAAGGTATAATACGTTGAGGAACTGTATACAGTTTTAGTTTATCGGCACACTGCTCAAAGTCGAGTAATAGCTTTGCAAAATAGATTTTCGCACCGTACTACAAAGCTTTGGTCGTAATTGCCGATGCTTGTACTCGATCTAAACAAGAAATTCTAGTTTCCTAATTAGCGGGTTGCGAAACTCTATACACCGAATTATTGTTCGCAGCATAGCGATAGTAGGTAGTGGTGATGGTGGTGGCATTGCTATGCTTTTCGTACTCGCGTGCACCTATCGATTTTAACACTAGTACTTGCCAAGCTAATCCCGCAGTGCTGGGGTCTCGGCGCCGACGTCTGTGTATTCAGAAAGCACATGGCCCTCGCTTCTCTCTGCTATCCAAGGCACTCTCTTTTGCCCTTTCGCTTCCCCCGTGAACCATTTGTGAAGCCGTGGATTTTAACCTGCTCTCAACGCATATATCCATTTGAAGATTCGCCCGATGAGTTGTTTCCGAGCGGGGATTTTATTCGACTGGAATGTGCCTTTGATTGGGCGTGCCTTAAATTAACACCGAGCGCAGATCATACCAAAGGATTCGGCCCATATCCGGGATGTTACGCTATTGACCACATGGCTCTGATCCTGCTGTAATAAAGTGCCTGATCCGGTCCTCATTAGGGGCCAACATTCAAATGAACCAAAAAAATGTTGTTCAAAAAATATATTCTTTTTCGCTTCTGTGTAATCGTTTTTTTTGTATTTTTAAATGAAAATCAAAGTTGTTCTGCATATGTCGATACATACTGATACTACTGAAACAAGAATGCAAAGTAGAACCTTGCAAATCGCTTTTTCCATACGTTTTACTGTTTGAAAATCTGCCTTTATGAAAAAGTATGTTAATTGATTTTGGCTTTCTTGTTATGGAATACACATTTTTTTATTGTTACATAACATCAATTTTTTTTAAACTTATGATTTATTTATTAGAATTTAGTACTGGTTTTGCCCACATTCAATCCCGTTTCGGCCACCAAGTTTGAAACGACAAAATTAGAAATATTCTCAAATGAAAAAAAAAATCGCGTGCAGTGTCTCGTCAACATGTATGAATACTTTTGAAATATCAAAATAGGAATATGAGCACGTTACTGTTTGGAATTATTTACAATGAAAATGGCTGTAATTGGCACCGTGGCCAATTACCCTATATAACTGTTCAATCGTCTGGACAAAATTCTGAAACATGCAGTTAAACCCCAGATAACACAAAAGGGCCTATTAATAAGAAATTATCGCTTTACTCCTGACCGCCCATTTTTGAGCTTATGCACGGAGAGAAATTTCTGTGTTGTGACAACATAAAACGAGGACAACAAAAAACGTCACGTTAGGCTGGCAAATTTTTTGTTCGGCCGCACTGAGAGAAAAAGTTTCATTGACTCACGGAAATCTTTGCCAATGAAATGAAATACTTGAATTTCAATACTATCTTTTCTTTGAATGATCTCAAACTCAATGAAAAGTAGTGACATTGATTCGAAGAAACATTTCTTTAAACCAAAGTACCTTTATCATTGATTTCAAAGATATCGTCTCTGATTCAATGAAACCTTCTTCTTACCAGCTCAAAATTTCGAATCCTATTTTTTCCTGAAGTACGCGGCAGATAAAGCTCACATTTTGTGAGTATGTAAGGAAGTACGGCAGAAATAAGCTAAGCTTCTGGCTCCTCGAAACTCGAAGCCAATCGTTTGGGAGAAACAGAAAACAAAAAAGTGAGGTTAGGTGCGAGAGAGAGATCAATGAAAACGTTTCTTTGAACCAATGAAAACGTCTCTTTAAAACAATGAAACTGTTTCTTTATTATATGCTCACTAAGTAAATCTTTATTTACAGGCAATGAAATGTTCTTTTTGAAATTCAAATGCACTATTTCATTGAAATCAAAGAAATATTTCTTTGAAATCAATGAAAAAAAAATCAATCCACCCATTTCTTTGGCGGAAATGAAATCTTTTCTCTCGGTGTGACAAATCAGCTTTGCTATGCTGACAAATCTTTTTGCTGGGCTGAGCAATTTTTTTGTTAGCCTAACGTAACGATTTTTGTTGTCGTTTTATGTTGTCACAACACAGAAATTTCTCTCCGTGTGATGTCCAAAAAAGCAATCACTTCTGAATATTAGTGTTAGATCAATAGTAGGGCCCAATACTAGAGTACTCTAGTCTATCAAATATTAATTTCCTTTAAGCGAGTCAGTGCTAGGCAGCATTTATAACGCACCACTAGAGTGCATTATGTGTTATACGTTTATACCTCATTATGTAAACTCACTTTTTGCGGTATACGTTTATAATACATAAAGCACTCTAGTGGTGCATTCTAAATGCTGTCTAGCACTGACTCGCTTAAAGGAAATTAATACTTGATAGACTAGAGTACTCTAGTATTGGGCTCTACTATTGATCTAACACTAGCATTCAAAAATGATTGCTTTTTTGGACATCATAAGCTCAAAAATCGGCGGTCAGAAATCGAGCGATAATTGGGCGACAAATGGGCCCTTTCGTGTTGTCTGGGATATATCGTCACGCCTCTACCCCGTACCACTCGTACGTCGTACCGCTATTTTATTTTATTGGTCGTCCCGAGCCCAGGTGAGGTTTGTTCCTTGAGAACAAAAAACGTTACCGATATATAATGCAAACATTTAATTTAGAGATGCTAATGAAATATGAAATGAACATGTGCGTCGTGTGAAAACAGATAAAAAAATATTTCCTTATTCTAATTCCACGTCCTCATCAGCAGCATCATCGGCGTACTTCCTTTTTTTTGCCTCTGCAGCTTTGGATCCCGACGGCGCTGCTCGTTTTTCCCGTTTCTGTTTTGCGTGCGTAGCCATGTAGTGTCGTTGGGAGGCATTTTTAATAACTTTCTTCATGGTCGCTTCATACTCTTCGTCTGACGGATTCTTCAAGCGCTTCAGCTTCCGACATGCTCCTGCAAAAAGATTTTGCTAGTCGGTATTGCACGCGAAACATTCATTTTCCGAAACTACGCGAGAAATAAAAACGTGCTACGATACGTGCGTTCGGTACGATCGTTCGTCGTCGACTGATCTGATGTTGCGAACCAGCCAGGCCGGAACATAGAAACAAAAAAATCTATGGAGGAAATTCCAAATATGGAAATATTAAAGATAGATTCATCATCTCGTCTAGATAGTATATACGTTCATCTGTTACTGACAGTAGGAGCTAAATGTCAGATAATACTAGGAACCAAATGCCTACTATTATAAGGACCTTGCACCTAATAACAAAATAAAATTCAAATATAATTCTATTCATTGATCGACTAGTACTGAACTAAAAAAATCAGCTAAATGGCCATCAGTACTAGAGACCAAATAAATGCTAGTGGTAGATACCTATTACTTGTGAGAAAATGCGATACTGATAGAGCTCGATTATTGACCAAATTTGGCCCTCTTAAACGTAGGAGTCAAATATCTTCTAACACTAGGAAGCAAATGTGTACTACACTGTTAAAAATGTTCGCGTTTTTCCTATACAAACGTGTATGAATTTTGTAAACTTGGTATAGGAAATCGGAATTAATATGTTTGCATAGTAAATTTAATACAGATATATGAATTTTGATAATTCCGTGATTGGAAATTACAAGACATGATTATTAAATCATCATTTACTAAATTAGTATATGAAACTCAATATATATATTCGGAATTTTCGTACTCGATTTGAAATTTAATATACATTGTTCCATTAAATGTAAGATCAAAGTTACTCAAATTACAGTTACTGATATTGAAAAATACCAAGTAAAGTATTTGCAATTTTTTCTATATGGGTACATTACTTTATGAAAAATGTTTGCGTTTTTGCTACACAAAAGTGTGAGAAATTTACAAAACTCGCTGTAGGAAATAAACATTAATATAGTTGCATAGTAAATTTAGTATGCGTGTATGGATTTTACCAAATCGGTCATATAAAATTACAATACATGGTTACTAAATCAATCATAACTAAATTAGTACATGAATATCAATATGAATTTTTGGAATTTTAGTGACTGATTTGAAATTTAGTACAGATTTTCCAATACCGAAAAAAACCCGCACTAGATCGCTAACACTTACCACTTAGCATCAACTTCTGATAAGTTACTCAAGATTTTCAAAAAGATTCCGTTCATCCAAAAATTATGTTCACTTGAAAATATTTCCAACCCATTTTGCGCTCTGATTGTAATCAATTAACATTTTGTTATGTCAATTATGAGTATGCTTGAGAGTATAATAGTTGTACAACTCTTATGTCATTTAGATATCCAAAATTACTAAGGCGTTGATAGCGTAGTCGGTAGCGTGCGTGCGTTGTTAGGAACTTAGATAGGTAGGTTGTAGGTTCAAACCCCAGTTTAAGCGACAAATTTTCTGTGGCGAAAACCCAACAATTTCTGATGACATAATTTGTGTAAAAAAATAATGTCCGACAAATATGTATATTTTTTAAATTGTTTTTATGTCCATTTTAAATTTCCAACACATATGTATTTGAATTTTCAGATACCGCCCATATGAAAATTCAACATAAATGCTTATGAAATTTAATATACAAGGTCATTAAATATCAAAAGTAATGTCTATGAATTTTCAAACATATTCATCGAAAAATATCTTGCAGCGATGGAAAAACCAGAAACAATTGTGCTGTAATGTTATTGAAAGCTATATTTTTTTCAATACCGCTCATATGAAAATTCAACATAAAGGTTTATGAAATTTAATGCACAGCTTATGCATATGGTACTTCCAATACAAGTATATTAATTTCAAGAAAGATTTTTTTTACAGTGTACTAGTGTATAGCTCTTGCTAGTGCGACATTGCGATCCGAAAAGAACTCTACTCGTAGAACGAATACTGTCCGTCTAAACGTAGGAGTTAAATGTATTCTAGCCCTAGATTTAAAACGTATGCTCACGATACATAACTTTTCCTAGGAGTAAAATGAGACTCTAATAGAACACTACTCCTTGATTATCCTATCTGTTGCATACAAATATCGAGAATAATGCGCCGCATCCCTGAACTCCTGCAAAATGCAATCATTTAGATCATAACACTATCATTCTATATGGAAGTCACATGAAACTTTTGCATCTTGTGTTATCTGGGAGCACGATATAAGTGTTTTTACAAAGAATAATAAATAAAAAAAGTACATTTTTTACAGTAACTGAACTTGGACCTCTAATGTCTAGAAATTTTTTACTCCTATACCTACTAAAGGATAAACTAATCCAACTTTAATTCTATCAGTAAGCGACGAACAAAAAGAAAAATAAAATCTCCAGATAAAAAAAAAGAATCTCCATGCCTCTAAATAAAATATAAATTGAAAAACCAAATGACAACGGCAGCAAATGAGACCACGAGGCGTGTGACCGATTTTGCTCGTTCTCTAGTTACCCTCCTAAGGTTTCCACAACCCGTATAATGACAAGAAGCTCCAGGGTTTGAGCAACACGTACACCCATGTACGCATATACACCGCGCAGTGTGCCTGGAGCTTCGAAAGCTCATCCGCTACGTGCCATCCAACGTTACGCAACTGTACGGTTTTACCTGTCAGTAATCGCTCATCCCATTAACGAGGCTGTCTCGTGTCGAAATGAACTCGGCTTTATTACTACGTTAACAGGGGAAACTGGGCGAATGAGAATCACCTGGAGGTGAATTGGTATTTATATTACAAGCGAAATTTTCTGATTCAAACGAAATTCTAACAGAGATGTACATTATATAGTACAATAATATCACAGCAATTTGCAGTATTGATAAATATATTGGCATCGAATACATTAATTTAAGTGAAACAATAACACCTTTCTAAATTATATATATGGGGGATTCCACGGGACTTTCGCCACCCCCAAAAAAAAAAAATCTCAAATTTTATCTAAAAATCAGGTTCAGCGGTGTCTATTGATGGACCAAATTTCAAAATTCTAAAACAATAGTTGACCGGAATATGCAAATTTTTTCGTTTTTTATCGTTTTTCATTTAATCTGTAATATCTCAGAAACTATTGATCGTATCGAAATCATTAAAAGACGAAAATGTGCATTTTTTTATGGCCAACAAGAAGAAAATATATTCAAAATTAATTGCTTAATTTCAGGTCACATTTTATGGAAAAAACAACAAAATTATTTTTTTTTATGGTTGGACTTCAGATTTTTTCATCGGACAAATTGTCTCGGAATCTTTGAGTGATCGCCGAATTATGAGTATTTTTTTTTCATGGGATGGCCCAATGCTGTGACGTTACAGCAATTTGAATGTTTTTAATATATAAAATATCCATATTCAAAATTAAAATTAATTAAAATGGTTGGACTTCAGATTTTTTCATCGGACAAATTGCCTCGGAATCTTTGAGTGATCGCCGAATTTTGAGTATTTTTTTTTCATGGGATGGCCCAATGCTGTGAGGTTACAGCAATTTGAATGTCTTTAATATATAAAAAAATCCATATTCAAAATTAAAATTAATTAAAATGGTTGGACTTCGGATTTTTTCATCGGACAAATTGTCTCGGAATCTTTGAGTGATCGCCGAATTTTGAGTATTTTTTTTTTCATGGGATGGCCCAATGCTGTGACGTTACAGCAATTTGAATGTTTTTTGCTGTATTCAACCATAAAAAAAATAATTTTGTTGTTTTTTCCATAAAATGTGACCTGAAATTAAGCAATTAATTTTGAATATATTTTTTTCTTGTTGGCCATAAAAAAATGCACATTTTCGTCTTTTAATGATTTCGATACGATCAATAGTTTCTGAGATATTACAGATTAAATGAAAAACGATAAAAAACGAAAAAATTTGCATATTCCGGTCAACTATTTTTTTAGAATTTTGAAATTTGGGCCATCAATAGACACCGCTGAACCTGATTTTTAGATAAAATTTGAGATTTATTTTTTTTGGGGGTGGCGAAAGTCCCGTGGAATCCTCCATATGTAGATTACAACTTTTTCCGTGGCTCAAAAAATTGTTGGGCACAACGAAATAGAGATTGACTCAACCTCTCCGAGAGGTTATATACGGCGAATGGAACGAGAAGGTTGGGTCAAACTCACCAAATGGTTGTCGGACTTTCTTCGATTAAAATGTTCCATGTGGTTGTGACAACCGCGGTGCATTTATTGTAACTCTAACATTGTTTTCTCTCAGACCATGCGCACTCTTGCATCAAACTCTAATCAATCGATTGGTACTAGTGACACGGTTGGTTCAACTACAATCACATTTCTATTAAATTGATTATATGTTTGAGCGAATCTAAAAATAATAAAGGAAATTCATTTTTAAATATTGTTTTGTGCTTATTCAATCGAGTAATCCTGCATTTTTATTAGATATTACGTCTTCCTTTTCATGATGGTACATATTAATCGATGAAAAAACATATATAATTTTTTTTACATTGGCGGGTATCGAACCTGGAACCCTCCGGATGGTGTTGTTACGCTGCGCTTCACCTCATTCGGCCATTCAGATCATATGATTCTACTTTTTTTTGTTTATTTAAATATCGGTAACATGAAATATAAAATAAACTTAGTATAATACAGTCAGAACTTTATAGGTTTTTATGGTTTCGTTTGGTGTAGTAAAAATAAAAGCACATTCAGTTATTTTTCACGGCAGTCGGTTATATCTAAAAGGGTAAATTGTATCGTTGTTGCCATCTATAAATATATTCGATGAAGTTGCTTGTTTCGTTGTTTGCGCGAATTAGTTCGTTAGTATTTGGGTGGGTGACCGTCTGACTGACCTGAGGGTCAGTACTAGGATGGGTGACTGGCTGTCTCTGGCTGTCAGTAGAGTTGGATAGGTGACTACCGGAATGACTGTAAAAATCAGTACTCGTATCTTCAGAAACGGCTTTCATACAAACGGACGTGAGGTTGAGTCAACCTTAAATTTCGTAGAAGCCAGTTACGGGAGATGGGGTCAAAACGGGCAGGGGGGCAAAACGGGCATCACGACTGAAAATGACAATTGGCGGCAAAACGGGTATCGTTTCAACTTTTTCGAACACGACTTTTTTCAATTTCCTGACATTTCTTACTTGAAAATTTCGGAAAAGAATTGGTGATGTCAATAAAACAGGCAGGGAGGCAAGACAGGCATCTCGGCTAAATATAAGTATCGGGGTCAAAATTGGCACCAAATCATAAAATGAGAATTTTGTTCTAATTGACTTCTTTATGATGTACCTACTTTTTCTTTCACAGAATTAATTTGATTGTAAAATTTTTGAAAAAGTCACTTGACTATATTTTTTTTCTTTGCTCAACAAAGTATCAAAAAAAAGTTCTGAACGGATGGTTAAAAAAATTCTGATCTGATGAAGATTATCATTTTTTTTTCATTACCAATTTGACGTATTTTCCGAACTTTCCCTATCTAAGGAACGTAAAAAACTGAGACAAATCGTTTTTACGAAAGTTTAGACGATGCCCGTTTTGCCCCCAATCCCGATTTTTAATGGGGTTGCCCGTTTTGCCCCCCTGCCCGTTTTGCCCCCATCTCCCCTACACCGAGATTCTTTCAAAAGTATAAAACAGTTATAGTAACCATTCCAATACAGTTGCTTCATAGAAATCATTTTCCTGATTGGAATGACACGCGGGATTGTCTCAACCACTCGTGACACGCGTATTAAGTACCGAAAAATTGTTGCCTTAACCCCAACAGGAGTTAAGTCATCTGCATTGCCATTCACTTAACAGCATCAATGTTCAGCCAAAACATTGTTATATTGACGTTCAATTACATGGGGTAGTTCTCTCAAAAGAATGCATTGTATTGCGTCGACGAATGGGTACTTGTGTCAACCTCTATTTCTTTGAGCTAAAGTAATATTTGCCAACCACCACGCGAGGTTGTCAGGATTTCAAGTTTTCTCTCAGTGTATCGAATCCAAATGATTCATTACGCCAACCAACCGGTGAGTTGAGTTTATGATCTCAGCTGGTCATTGTTACTATCGATACTCTACCAACGAGGTTATAGTTTCTTCAACCGGCCGAGTAGTTGGCGCTATTCTAACTATTTCAATTGGTTGTCGGGACCGATAAATCAGTTGTCACAATTACTTTTTTCTTTCCGTGTATTGCTTAGATGTCGGCCGATTTTGTCTCTATGGTAAGATGTTATCAACATATTATATCGAATACTATGAAATTAACCGTTCAATCGAAGGTACGCACGGAGCCCAGAGTCTTGACGGACAGCGATGCTCGTGCGTGCTGTTCTGTTCTGTTGGCCGTTTCTATAACGAGAGCACGCGGTCCAACGGAAGCTAAGATTAGCGAGAGAGCGACCGGTGGTCGGCTTCTCATTCTCTATTTCTCTTTCTCTCTCGCGTTCAACTTCCGTCGACGCCGGTTGGCAACACGTATTATACGTACCTACCCACCGAACCACCCTATTCCTCTGTGCGAATATTCATTCGCTCATTCGCCCCGTCCTACCCCACCTTCGGCCTCGTCACTCTCGCGGTCCACTTAGGTAACGATCCGAACTATTTATAAACGAAAATTTTCGGCTAAACCGAGTGAAAACTGCCATTAAGCTGGCATCCTTTTATCCACCTATATAATATGACTCTCCATGCTTTGGTACATCCGCACAAAGTGTATATATCGATCGGCCAAAAGAATTTCAGGAATGCGAATGCGCATCGCCGATTAATCATTCCGCGAATTACCACATTAACACGCTATTACTCTGCCGGAGTCGAGAGTACATCCACACATGCCCGCTTCATTGGCGGAGTAAAATAACAACAACGAAGACCTTGATGCTCGTTTTTACGATACAATAATTTACGGATTCCACAATCTCTTCGATGCTGCTGTACAAGTGTCTAAAAATGTCACACAACTTCTTGCGTAGAGCCTTGAATGTGTATAACGATAAATCAAACGTTTTTCTCGCCTTCTACTTTAAAAAACATATTTGCACGTTTATCCAAACAGGAATTAGACTTTCTTACAAATGAATTGTGAAAAGATAGAAAAAAAAATTGGACATAACATTTTTTATCAAGAACAAAATTTACTGCATATATTAGATATTTACTATCGGCAGCGCTGTAGTGTTGTCTCGGAATATACACAGAAAGAAATGTTTGGTTGTGACAATTACGATTCCAATTTGCTGTACACAATGTCTCAAAAATTAGTTGTCTCAACCATATCGAATAGTAATCTCAACTATTCTCAATTAGTTCTCACGAGATTAGTGAGGTTAACCAATCCAATCGTTGGGACTACCATTTGAGTTATAAGGTAAATAGAATACAATCGATTGGTTGTGTCAACTCATTTTTTGGTTACGGCAACTAATCTTTTCTTTCAGTGTAGTTATAATCTGTTAGTTGTTTTATTGGAGAATTGCAAGATGACAAAGATGTTTTTCGATCTACACTGAGAGAAATTGAAATGGTCCTGATAACTATTCAGTGATAATTATATTTTATTAGTCCAGGTGACTATTATCGTAGTTACATTAATAGTAATAAAGTTAATGTAACTACGAAAATAGTCACATTAACAATAACGTAGTTAAAGTAACTACAAAAATAGTCACTTGGACTAATAAAATATAATTATCACTGATTAGTTACCAGTACCATCTTAATTTCTCTCAGTGTAGAATCGTGGTTCAACTGCTTTTGATATGAAACAATCTTTGATTCAAATAACGTGAATTTTTCGACAATTTCGAAATTCCATAAAAGTCGAACCGCTCTTCCGATTTCGGTCAAATTTAATACCAAACGACATTAAGTGTGTTATGAAATGAAATTACTTATGAAATAAAATTTTGCGCAAAATCGAAAATTTTACGAAAATTCGAGCGAGCACGCCTTTTTATTTATTAAAAAAGCCATAAAACCTAAATTTTGTATTCATTTTGTAAAAAAATTCCGAAAATAAAATATGTGCTACTACTTCACTTGTGTGCCGAATTCCAGCTCAATCGATTGAACGGTTATTGAGTTATAGGTGATTGAAATTTCGAAGTCCAACAAACTTTCCTCGATATTTTGGATTGCATTCTGAAAACGAATCATTCTAACGAGTCATCTTGAAACATCATAATTTCCTACTTCACTCGTTTTGATAAAATTCCATTCAACACCATTAGTGTGAATGTCTTAAACCCATTTGAAAATAAATAGGCTGTGATATGTTTCGCAATTTTAATGAAGTGATCACACCAGCTGTTCTGTCTGCTTCTGTTATTTTCGTGGAGATCTTCCAGTCACATACGTGTGTACATGAATGTACACCGACAGGGATGCGATTTTCCACGGTGACGTAATCGTCGGCGTCGATTAACCACGCATGACCGATAACGCGTGGCGCGAACGCGACACCGCGATATTCGCGAGCGCAACTGGCACACACAGTAGCATGTCGAGCAGCATTATTGTACGTAAACAAATGTCACGGATCAACATGGCTCTCTTTGTCATCCCAACAAAATAGACCAACGATGAGAGGTTTTTTTAAACTTGAAATGTTACATTGTTCAGTTTTTTCACCTAGGTCGATTCTGATTTCAGAATTCCCTGATCCGACTTTTGGTCAGAAAATCCAATCTAAAGAACCTACATTTTTTTTTCTTCAAGATGTCGAATTTTGGCCGTCACCATCGTTCTCAAGTCGCATATTGTATCTCAAAAAGAAACAATTACATGCCTTTTTGCGATGATTTTTGAAAAAGTCACTTTTGGTCGGATCTGATTTAAGAATTCCCAGATCCGACTTTCAGTCGGAAAATCCAACCTAAAGAACCTAATTTTTTTTTCTTCACGATGTCAAATTTTTGTCTTCACTATCGTTCTCAAGTCCCATATTGAACCTCAGAAAGTACCGGTTACATGCTTTTTGGCGATGATTTTTTTAAAAGTCACTTTTGGTCGATTCTGATTTCAGAATTCACAAATCCGACTTTTGGTCGGAAAATCCAACCTAAATTTTGGTTATATTTTGTGATCATTGCTTCCTTTCACGGAGCCTTAAATTAAAAGCTACAGTGTGCCACACTTTCAATACCTGTAAATTTAGATTTGTACTAACTGTCAGTGTCTCCAGAAGTGTAAAAACGCAATGATTACGACGTTTCTAGAAACTCTAACATTAATTTCAAAAGTCTAAAAAATGAAACATCATTAACTTGAAAACAATTAATAAATACGCCAATTATTTATAAGCGAAAATACATCGCCACCTTTAGCAAGTTTACTGTTATTCTGTCTACTGTTGGTAATATAATGAATTTATGTGTTTCAGGTAAAAATACCGAGACTGCGGCAACAACGACAATGGGAAAATTGCGGGAGGACATGAAAACCCAAGCGACGATTCAAGAATGTTCGGAAAAGTCGGAGAGTATACCATCAAAAGCTTCGAGTCCCTCGTCCTCGGAAAAATCGAGCTCCGAGAAGATTGATCAGAAATCTAACGCGACGACGAGCGCCTCGGATGTTCGGCCACCACCCGCGACGTCTTCGAGGTTCACCACGTGCACGGTGACTTCACCAACCGCTAGTAAACCTCCTTTGAGACGTAGACACACTGCTGGACCGGGTATGACCTTTCCGGCAACTGATCCACCGTCCTACTCCAGCAGCATGGTATTCTCGCGTACAAGCCCGCTTCCGAGTCCCCACTTAGACAAGAGGTTCTTTGACTCGAGTCTGATCGAGATGAAGAGCCAGGCAAGCAGCTCCAGTACCCTCGACTATGACTCCACCGAGGAGATCTGGGTTCGACGAGTTGACTTTGTTCAAGAAAGAAAGAGACAGGTGAGTCATCATTATTTTCCCTATTGAGATATGCCAGATATCAGCATTAGAGGAACAGATTTCCTTGCCGCAGGTCTCATTTGAAAGAGAAAAAAAATAAATAAAAAATATTGAACCTGACACATCTTTCGTTCTCGACGTGTGGTCAAATATAATTCGAGTTACATTTTGAAAACGGCCGGTGAGTGGCCGCCTTCGGAATAAATAGAGTAGCAGTAGCGACCGTCAAGTCAGGAGTAACAGCCCGTCCAGTCAAGATCAGACAGACAAATCGGCGTATGAAGGCAACATTAATTTTGTTTTTAACTTGGCGTCGAGTCGCTGCCGCGACTCTTGATTGTAAGACTTAGTAGCTTTTAATAATTCCATATTGCTTTGTCATATGGTTAGTCGAAATAATGGCAAAGGGTCGATTTTGCTTCATCATGGAGGAAGCTTTATATTTGTGGAAAAAATAAAATAGACAAAATAGTATATTACGTCACTACGGAGGGAAAGTAGACTATGTCCAACCGCGTGTAAGATTACCACCTGAGCCGAAGGCGAGGGGATAATCTACTTTCACTCCCCAGTGGAGTATACTATTTTTCACCATATCTGCAGCGGAAAGTTCGAATTACGTAAAGCCCGTAGGGCGGGAAGTCGAACTTTCTGCGCAGGTATGGTGAAAAAGTTTTTTCCAACGAGTATTATACAAATTTTTAGTTGACGAAATTTTTACTTTACTTCAGGTGTGGCAATGGCGGATTCGTGCACGCAACGCGTGCATAAAACGTTCATTATCGCACCAAGTGAAGTTAAATATATATTGTTTTTATATCGCGTGCACGAAAAGTGGAGCTTTTCATGACATAATTTACTATTAAATCAGTCAGAATACGCAGAAGATTTTCCAAGCGAAAAGATTTCGTACATCTGAAAAAGATTCATGATCATAGTGGTTATGGTGGTTATTAATGACAATAAATGTATCGTGAATTAATGTTATAGCACCGAAACTCCATGCTAGTGCTACTGACATCTCGAGCCTCATGACACACTAGAAGCTCATTGAAAGCCTCTGTTAGAAAAATAGTTTGAATTTCTACAGTGATATAATTTAATCGACAATATTCTATGAAACAGATAAAAAGATAAATGGAGGCTTAATTATTTTGTTTTGAAGTAACTACGATGAAAATACCATCTGTTTGACATTTTCGTTATAATAGTAATAGTCAGGGTCTGGGAACTCTTTATTCCTCCATTTTCAGTGCAAAACCAAAATATCACATCAGTATTTATTTTTTAACGAACTGAAAAAAGTAAAACTTATTTTATTCTGTAATTAATCGCCTGAAGAATCACATTTAGATTTTAATCATTGTTTTCTAATTTTTATTCGGTGTTAAAACACAAACACATATTATTATTTTTTTC
This sequence comes from Ephialtes manifestator, assembly GCA_963970395.1. Lineage (NCBI taxonomy): Eukaryota > Metazoa > Arthropoda > Insecta > Hymenoptera > Ichneumonidae > Ephialtes > Ephialtes manifestator. The sequence goes on from OZ019975.1 coordinate 16,467,850, forward strand.
GTGAAGTTTTTTCGGTATTCGTGGATAATAGTACAAAAATACCGCTCTTCCTACTAAGATAATCGTGTTTTAAAAAATTACTTAATATTGATTAGAGACCCGGATACAAATTAACGAGCTGAAGCTGCTTCAAAGAAAGTAATTTTGGTCGATGTCGTAGTGTTCGGTTCCCGGGAGACTTCGTCATACAAGCCGCTCCTCTCGACGACGTCCAATTGCATTAATCGACTAATTACCACCCGCGAACCGCACAGAGGGGGCGTCTCCACAAATTTGTTTACCGCGAGAGGATATGGCTGTGGCCACGAACGTTGGTTACGAAAGAGGTAGGGTTCAATGGCCGTGGTGTTTTTATGCTGAGTGGTCGCCTATACTCCGAGCTGGATGGTTCGTGTAGTCGTAAAAAAAAAATGGAAAAAGAAATCCACCAGGCCTCGTAAATCGTTTCGGTTGTCTTTTTTTATAATGTATTCCGGAGTTTTCCATGACTTCACGATACAGAGAACGAAGCACAAAGCGATCCATCGCTGTCTGGTTTTATGTACTAGCGCAAACTTCTTTTTATTGTCCACAACGCATGAGAGTCCACAAATTTTCCACGTCCGATAAAGTCGACGTTGAACGCGATCAACTTCCTTTGAACGGTCTACTCTTGACAATCGTTTATTTTGTGGTTGTTCATTCAGCATCATGTACCAACTTTTGTTTCATTCAGTCGCACCGCTTAAAATGCGCCAACTTGACTCACGAAAATGGAGTAGCTTTAGTCAAATTATCCGAGGCACTTGAAGAAAATGATTGTAGATTTTTGCAATTATTTGTAATGTTATTGATTTCATGATTAGTCAACTATGCTACTATTGCACTAATATACGGGACGGGATATTCCCTTAATTAAGTGAATATTAAGAGAGTATCTCATCCCTTATACCCTCCGTCCAGATATTCCCTTAAATAGGGGAATATAGTATTCCCTTAATTACGGGAATATTATTTTGACTGAAACTGCTAAATCATATAAAATAACGACGACTTACAAATTCTGCAAAGTGGAACCTTTGCAAATTGCTTCCTCACTATTTTACGACGTTCACAAAAGCTACCTCTATAATGAAGTTTGCTGATCGATTTTGTTTTCCTCGCTAAGGCTTTGTAAACGATATACAGTAATGAATAAGCAATTTGCTAGGTTGTAATTTGCACCTTTATTTTTACTAAAATTTGGTTATTCTAGAAAAATATCGGAATATTAGCAACACGTTAAAAACAATACAATAGTACATGTGAACTTGAGAAAATTTAACAAGTATTATTATTATTCGGTATTTTGGTATTCATAAATTTTTGTCACGGAACTTATGCATAAAATGTGATACTAAATTGACGATAAAAATGAAATAGCTTATTTCTTTGGCATTATTTACTTTTTTGTAGTTGGCTTTGGTTTGCACTGGAATGTACTACGGCCATTTGCTTATTTCCTTTCGAGCAGAGCAAGACTATTTTTCAAACCTCCTGGCGATCATGGTTATTTATGTTGGCTTTTAAGCACATTTTTTAATATCGCATGTTAGTTCGTAAATGACAGAACGGTGGGGAACGTACGCTCTTAAGCTACAGGAAAACGGCTCGTGCCGCACGTAGACGCTCGAGCTTTTATATCCCCGAGACACGTTCGCGGACTCGTTTCCCCGACGCTATCGATTTCGATCCATGCAGTAGTAGTATAGAACTTGCTCGCGCTCGTCACTCCATCAAAATAATAAAAAAAATCTGCACGAATCGTCTGGTAGTGATGTCGCAAGTCCTTCGAAACATGAAACGTCTGTAGCTTTAAAAAAAATTGTGTCTTGTTACTCCCTCATTCTATTTGTTTGGTTTATTCAAAATATGTTTTTACTTCTACATTTCAATGACGGGACATAAAATAATTTCCTCCGTGGAAAACAAACATATCTTAAAATACACATGGAATTTTTTGTCGTAATAAATCCGAATTAGCTTAAATATTTATTGTTTATATCAAGAGACACGGTAAAGTCTCGATGCCAAGAACTTACAAAGAAAATTGGCGCGAAGCTACCAGTAGCTTATTCGAGAATTTCGAAAATGTAATTTGGGTTCGATATATCTCGCAAACTAAGCTATAGATCGGATCTTCTTTGTATGTTACATACTTCCATAGGGATTAAACGTATTTTAATCATAAATTTAATCATAAATTGTAATTTAGAAAAAGTATGTGATAGCAGTTTGATATATTCGGACTCCTAAATTTTCCAAATGGCTGGATTTATGGTACTTAAATGAATGACGATTGATTGTGGACTTTGATGTCGGCTTATTGTGGCTTCATATAACCCATTTTTTATGTGCATAATATCCATCGTCGTTGTAATAACCGAGCAATTTTTACTACCCAACCAATACATTCTATATTCATTAATGGACTTTTGAGTATTTTTCGTATAGAATTCGTGATGATTCGATGAGAGGCATACACTGAGAGAAGAGTTTGTTAACAGTTAACAAATCTTGGTTAAATATGGCGAAATGAACCATTTAGTTATTCTTATTGAATCTCACTTGAGCCAAATAATATTTGTTAACTATTAACAAATGTCAGCGAGCTTTATTTGCGACAAGCAAATTTTATTTAGCTCAAGTGAGATTCAATAAGAATAACTAATTGATTCATTTCGCCATATTTAACCAAGATTTGTTTGTTAACAAATGTTAACAAACTTTTCTCTTAGTGTATAATTGGGAGGATTTTTCCATAAATTCCGTAAAATATTAAAGAGGTCGTCTTGTGGCATTGAAGTCAAATTACAATGTAAAAGTAAGTAGACAAAAACGGCTAAATAAAAATTATTCGAATATTACCAAAAAAAATTCACCAATTTAGTCATACACTCATACATTACAGAGTATACGCATGATATAAGTACTTTTTATGATCTCGTTGGAAACTTGAAAGCATAATGCACAAGTGGAAACTTTATTATCGAAACTATCTAATCGCAAAATATTTTTAAAAAATGGTATGAAGTGCTCAATAAGCGCCCAGTCCATAAGAGGTTGTGTCAAATTCTTGGATGTTAATATTGGATTGCTTGCAAATAATTCCAGTAATCAGTCTTAGTATTCAGCCATCATAACGTTCAGCTCTCAATCTGTTACATATTTTTAATTTGTAACTCAATCTAATAACTAGAGCCACGATACGACCTCCGTAATGAAGACTCAGCCATAAAAATCATAAGTATCGAGTTGAAAATTCATATGTGACACATATTGAAAAAACAACTAAAATGAAATATGATGACAAACGATAAAAAAAGAAATTGCTTCTAAAAAATTTCTCTGTGACGAAGCCCACATTGCTGGTAAACCGAAATTTATTCCTGAGAAACAACAGGTCTAACCAATTTTGATTAGGCGCAGTAAATGGCCTGAGTAAATTTGAATGCAACCTGTAAATTCAATTTCCGCAGTTATTTTTATAGCAATCAAAAGAAAACTCGTAAAAAATAGCAATTGCGAGGAATAATTCCGAAAAATTAATCGTATTTGTTCCATTTGAATACGTCAATATAGTGGTTCCAATATTTATTTGATAATTTTTATCGTCACATGAAGAATGTGTAATTTAACAGCTGTATTGGCACACACATGGTGTGATGCTTTTATTTTTAACTCTTTTGAATTTCCTGTACACGGGGAGTGTCTAGGCATCTGTAAACTAGCGGCGAAGCTCGAGGCAGGCCGCATATAACGCGCTCGTTCATCGCACTTTAACAGTCTGCAAACACCTAGTTTCGATCGAACAACCCCGTGCCTGCTTCGTATCGCCGCCTCACTGAGTTACTCATCCAGCCTGTATATTTATTTCTCAGCGAGACACTTCCTCATTGCTGCCTGACGCTTTTTATTTCCTTGATCTTCATTCTATCTTTGTGCTTGATGTCTGTCTCGGTATAATGCAACTCTTGAATAAATTGGACAAGAAAATCTAAGAAACTATATGAAGTGACGTCGGGACGTTGATGAGAAAGCGCTTCGGGCTATTTCTTCGTATTTTTTTGTTATTATCTTTTCACGCCAATTCTAGCATTTATGTTTACCATTCAACACTGTTTATCTGGTATAAAAATTAAGATCTGTCTCGGTTTCTGTATGATTTAATTGACTCAATTTGTTTATTGGTTTTTTTATTGTATTACAATAATTCTTCCACGAGAATATTTGGCCAAGGATGCATAAAAAAAATATTAAATCATTGTTTTTACTTCTTTCATGAAAAGAATTTGCTTCATCTATTAATAGTATCTTTCCCAATGAAGAATGTATTTTTCTTAAATGTTGTAATCTTTTCTGAATCAAAATGGTTATTACAAAATGACACTTGTCAAAAGCTAGTTTTTTAAATTTTTATACATCTCAATGAATATTTACCATATTTCTTCAGTATTATTGGATATAAAATAAAGAAATATGTCTTGAAAAATAGTTATTCCTTCAACCAAATATGCCACGTTGGCAGTTAGAGTTAATGACATGGATGACATTTTAAAATAAAAATATGAATAGACATGTTCGAAGGTATGGATCCTTTTACACGGAACGTCAATTGAAATAATAAAATTATTTATCTTCACAAATAATTTTAAAATTTTTTGAACTGTTCTTGAAATCGTAAATATCTTAGAACTAAAATATCTTTAATACTTTTAGCAATAAAGTACAAATACTTTCGTCCAAATTAAAAAAAATTAGGCATGTTTTTTGATCATATTTGTATGTCTCGTTACACTGTTAGAAATTTTTGTATGTCAAAATTAATATAAAGTATTGGAAGTTTTTTTGCGAATACACGTATATTAAATTTAATACACTAATATTAATTAATATATAAAAAACTGTTGTAAAATTAATACACAGTATACTAAACATTTCATAAAACTTGTGTTTATAATATATCTATTGAAATTTTACAACATATCTGTATATTAAATGAAATTTAATACACCGTATCTGCATAAGAACTTCCATTACATATATTAATTTTCAAAATATTTTTAACAGTGTTGTTATGAAAGTCGCTATGCGCAATTGTGAAGGCATTGGATGCATGTTGGCCTGAGAAACACGATTTGCTTTGTGAGTGGGATACCAGGGAAGGTGCAGAGGGAGACAGAAAAAGCGATCACGTATAGATAGATGAAGAGAGGCACAAGAAAGAGAAAGAGAGAATAACCGAGTCGCAAATGATGCGGCAAACTTCCGTAAACAACAAGGCAACGGCCGATCCCACGAGCGTGACCACGATGAAAGAGGATAAGCCTCCCTCCGGGAAGCGCCGTTTTACAGTGGCCAATCCCCGGCACGAAGTCGATCCTCATAAGGATAGCGTCTGGAGCATCGTATAGTACATACACTATGCATAAAGTACCCGTAGTATGTATACATATAATGTATAGTGCCCACTATACTGTTGCTACACTGAACGCGGCATCACGTGCGTTGGATTAAATAAAAGGCACGAGCGCGCGCGTGATCGTTATCCAATTCGATCCAGTATACTATGATACGAAACTCGACTCCCCGTTGCTCGTATGGTCTTAATTTCCACTTTATCGCGAAAGAAAAGCTCCAACGGAAGCTACAAACAATATTATTGGCAGAATTTGAAGAATCATTACATTTTCTCAATTGATAAGATTTGATTAATAAAAATAAAAAAATGTTTATTGTCTCAATAAACTAAAATAAAATTAATTAATTAATTTACCGATCTTTTAGTGAGAAATTAAATTAAGAAAGAAGACAATGAGCTTGAACAGATAACTGATAGGATAACAAGCAAAGGCGAGAGTGGGGAACGCTTATTTATGTACGAAACTGTTGTGCCTCTTGAGCACTTGACTCGGTCGCGTTCAACGTGTTTCAAGAAGACCGTGACTTGTAGATGGCGCCTCAGAACCACACGGTCGCGTGGATCCTCCTAGTGCCCGATAAGTTAACTCGTGGAACACTTGAAGAGGAACCTCGGAAGCGTCACATAACCGACACGAGCTTCTTCTATTCTCTTTGCACTTGAACGTTTTGCTTGTATTTGTTTTTTTTTTCACGACTAGGCGCCACTATCTCACTTGCTTGCAGTTTTATCTCGATAATCGCGGGATAATGAGTTTAATAATTATGGGAAGAAATCTTTAAATTCAGTTAATATGAAATATAATCAGCTAATTTTATTAAGAATCGAACTCGGCTGTAATTTGTTAAGTTATTTTCGGACATACGTTCTTTATTTTTTATACTTTTCACAAACTTTTGTACACATTAGTGAATATTTCTTTGTACGTTAGAGAAAACATTTTTCGAGATGCATTTCAACTTGTTTGTTCGCAGTTTTATGTAGTTAATAGAATTCATACTTGTCGCAAAATATCGTTCATTTGTCGTATCACAATTTAATTTTAATACAAGCTTGATAGTTGTCCTTTATTTCGGCGTTAGAAAAAGACACATTTCTATGCTCAAATGCAGCTTATGCAATTCATTAATTAAGATTAATTGCATAAGCTTAGAAAATTAATATACTTTGTATAGATAGGTTTTGTATTAAGTAATGTATGCGTTTTGTGCACAAAAACTTCTTATGAAGATACAAGGAAAATACTAATCAAGACAAAATTTGATACAATGTAACCCAAATTGTCATATTATGCATTAATGAGTTCAACTCAATTGTGCTTTCGGCCTAGTGTATTTGCTTAAGTCAGGACCATTTCGCTTACAATGTTTATTATCGAATTATATTGATTACTTCATTAAGGAGAGGGAGTCGGGTAAAAAAAATTGATTTTTGAAATTCAATGTCATCCAAATCCTATTGCATATAAAAATGTCCAATGCACTATATTGTTGGTGCTCGATGAAAGGATTTTTTACTATCGTCTGACTTGCATATGCTTTTCAATATTATCTTAAGCAAAGTTCTTAGGTTTTCCATTGTGCGCACGATTCAGATCAAACTACTAGGCAGATTGGAATGGTTGACATCTCATTTTCTTCTTCATGAAAAGATACACCGGCTAAATGGAGCAAACTATTTTTTTTTCATTCTGAAAGCAAAGATAATCACTGATTTAGAAAATAGCATAAAATTTATTTATTAATTATTATGTCACTTAAAAAATATCACCTTTTATTAACATTTGCTCCATTTAGCCGGTGTATCTTTTCATGAAGAAGAAAATGAGACGTCAACCATTCCAATCTGCCTAGTAGTTTGATCTGAATCGTGCGCAGAATGGAAAACCTAAGAACTTTGCTTAAGATAATATTGAAAAGCATATGCAAGTCAGATGATAGTAAAAAATCCTTTCGTTGAGTACCAACAATATAGTGCGTTGGACATTTTTATGTGCAATAGGATTTGGATGATATTGAATTTCCAAAGTCAATTTTTTTTTACCTGACTCCCTCCCCTTAAGTAAATAAACAGCTGCATTATGATGTAAAATCATAATTATTTTCATGTGATAATAAAAAGTATTCCTAGAATTTGTGTTCCGTATTAGCATATATCTATATTTCCGACAGGTGGTAGTACTTGACAACAGCCCAATTATCGGCTAAATCCTCGAACAAGGCCTGATAGCGATACTCGAGATATGCTCAAATTGATGATGGAAATAACATTCGATAGGTGTAATTCGGTGCAAGATTAAGGTCAGCCGAACATATATGTCTACGGCACTGTTTTTTTCCTAAATATACTAGATTCATTTCCCAATTATACTAAATATACTATATTAATTTCCTAAACATAATGAACATACTTCATTAATTGTCTAAATATACTAAGCGCCAAATTGATGATACTATATTACTATATACTATATTAATTTCCGAAATATACTAAACGTACTTAATTAATTTATATAAATTTAATTAATTAATAATAAATATACTAAAAGCCAAATTGATGATGGAAATAAAATTCGATAGGTGTAATTCGGGGCATCCTAAATATACTATATTAATTTCCTAAATATATTAAACATACTTTATTAATTGTCTAAATGTACTAAGGGCCAAATTGCTGATGGAAATAACACTCGATAGGTGTAATTCGGGGCAAGAAGAAAGTGAACATATATGTCTACGGCACTGTTTTTTCCTAAATATACTAAGGGCCGAATTGATGATGGGAATAACATTTGATAGGTGTAATTCGGGACATCCTAAATATACTATATTAATTTTCTAGATATACTACATCCGCTTAGAGAGGGCCATTTGATAATATAGCATCGAAACAAAACACTATTATTTATTACTACACTATCTATGAAAAATAAGACAGCAAGAACTATACTATAGTTAATCACGAAAAATGTCACGTATAAGAAGACTATTAAAATTACAAAGCCCTTACACTATAGGACGAACTTTACGAGCTTTTGTCATAATTAATTTTTCCGCCACGCGTTACGCTCACACTTGACGATTTCTCGAATCAATTCCACACGATCGCTTGAAGCTTTCACAGAAGTCTAAATATAGAGTATTGCGATCGCAAGGTAAATAAACATTAATCAAGACAATCGATCGCAAGCTTTGGCATTCTAAACGTAGACATGTGGTGGTATTATCGTATACTATAATACATATAGCCAACTCGATAACGATGAGCTTTGAATCAATTAAGCCGAGATTTTAACTCGTGTATCGCGCATTTCTCGGTTATAATCCGGCGATAAAAATGTTCTTAAGCCGAGACGGCGGTGACACATGAGAGAATATTACTGGCGACGAGATGATATGGCGTCGTCAACGACGAAACAATCAATCTACTACGATATCAATGAGTTCTCGCAATTTTCGTGTCGATGAGCGATCGTGAACGATAAACTGGACGATACTCGGTTAGATGCTCCATAGCATCGTGGCCACCACTTCGATGAACCGTGAGAGGGTATCCCTCAGTTGGCGTCGAAGCCCCGATCGTAACGCGCGTCCGCGCGCTCTCATGGAGTGCCGCGGCAGTCTTGGCTCGCTTAAACCGGCGATCGCCATGATTCCCGTACCGTTACTCGTCACTAAAGCTCGAAAGTACTCGCTTGCACCCAGTCTGGAGCGTTGTCCCGAGTACGTCGGTAAAGTGCGCAAATACTCACTCGTGCCATATTTGGATCGTTGTCCGGAATATCATGGAACGTACAAGGTCAGTGTAGTGAAGTTCCGACTCTAACTGTCAAGATCGGCCGCGATTTTAAGGTTATTTCCGGGCCTTTAGTATTTACTTTGAATACTTTTCATTCGATGGGTCTTGTACGATTTACCGGTAAAGTTTTGTTATTGTTACACTGAGACAAATAAAAGATACTGGTAACTATAAATTTGTAGTTAAATACAATCTCAGCCATTTATAAAAAGTTATTTGTACTAATTATTTATAGTCAATGCAATGGGTAATAATAATTATCGTATCAAAAAGTATATTGTTTTGAAAATTTGGCAATAGATGCGAGGTACTATTAATAGGAAACATCATCACAAGCACAGTACACTGTGAGAAAAGTTTTTTTAATATTTTTTAACAGTTAACAGATATTGGTTAAATATGGCGAAATGAACCATTTAGTTTTTTTTTATTTTAACCTTCGTATGCCTTCTTCAGGCTTTTACGTTTTGCCCCTCTCCCCTTTTCCCCGTTCCTTCATAGAGATCTATGAACCATTTAGTTATTCTTATTGAATCTCACTTGAGTTAAATAAAATTTGCTTGCCGCAAATGAAGCACGCTGACATTTGTTAATAGTTAACAAATCTTATTTGGCTCAAGTGAGATTCAATAAGAATAACTAAATGGTTCATTTCGCCATATTTAACCAAGAATTGTTAACTGTTAACAAACTCTTCTCTCAGTGTATACTTTGAGAAATTAACCAACAAGTTTGAAATGGTTATTGCTACAACGATAAAAAAGCTACATTAGCTATAAGAAAATAGCTAAGGTTGTATTTCACTATATTTTCACTGTTAATGTAACTATGAGATTATGTTACGCCAATTATAGAATTAGTTAATTAATAGTAACTATGACGTAATTAATTCAACCCTTAAATCAGTTCGACTAATTATTAAAATTATTGCATGTACTAAAAATCTTCAGTTGTGGCTTAATAATTGCCTGAACTACCACGATTTATCTCTCAGTGTAATGGAGAAAACTTTGCGCGGTTCGTTTGAATATCCAAAATTTATTAGAATCTGTATTTTCCATTGCGAAGGAATTCAGGATGTCAATGTTTGTTGATATGTTTGTGTCGTAGTTTTCGTTGAATGTAGAAATTTGCTTTTCGAAATTAGTGACATTGGAAAAATTTTAAAAAATTGGATTTCTTTTTGCTTCTTGGCTATTGATGATGGCCCTGATTTTTTTTATCATGTTGGATGCTATTTTGGGTCAGAATAATAGGACAATGACAGCTTTGAAAAATTATAATTTTCAAATTTCACGTGTAACTGAGTTTTTTGTTAATTAAATATGTAGATATGTGCAATGCATTTCTAATGAAATTCTTCAGTCTAGTCAATTTTTTTTAGAATCGCTGGGTCAAAATAAAAAAGATATTTTTAAAAATGACGATGCAATGTAGCAAATTTGCTACATTCACAATGTAAGATTTCCGTATCAATGGAATAATTGTGAAAATTTGCTGGGCGTGAATTTATTATTGTTATCAGTTCATTCATTGTTATCAGTGTCAAAATTTATCGATAGACTTAATCATCGTGACCTCCAAATATAAGCAAACTGAAAATGCTTGTTTTGGAAAACAAAATTCCACGGAACCGATTTTTTTTTGTCGAACGTTAGTGCTACGAATTTTGACGAAGAAAATATTTCAAAATGTTTATGCATTTATGCATTATATTGGTTGAATGATCGAATCGATGTCGTCTCCGGATATAATAATTTTCTCCTTAACTAATCTCAGGTCGATGATTCGAAATTTCATTTTACTATTTCACTATCAGTAGCACGTGCCGATCCTTGGAAATCTATAATATCCTCTCTGTGAGTGTTAGATGAAACTATTCGCCGGAATATATGACTGGCTAAAAGTACCCGTGTATCGAAGTTGACTTATCTATAATCGCATTATCGGAAATACCGCATTGAGACAGCATAAATTCCCACTGAATTGTTCCATCGATAAGATAAACAAGAATTCAATTAGTAGCGCGTCTTCGACGTAAAAGAGATTCAATAACCATGCTAAAAAAGCTTTGTATTTACCTAACAAAATATTACAAGCATACGATCTGATTCGCACAATAATAAATAACAGAATGAAAAAAACATACATTTTTTACCTATCTCGAAAAAAGTCGCCTTCGATTAAGGGTTTATCAATAAACAGTTTGCACATACGAAAACTGGAACAGAACCGAAAAGACAAATATCCAAATTCAAGCTCCTTGCCTTTTGGAATTGAAAAAATTCTAAGATATACAACACTTTTCTCACTCAAAATAGTTGAAACCTGGCTCTTTAGAAAAATCCATTTTTTAAATGATTACAACCAAATGAGTTATTCCTAAAAAAAAACAATGAAGTATGCATTCCTAAAAAATTGCAGTTTCTCTCATTTTTCCATGACATGTTTTCCAAATGTAGCAAATATGCTACGTTAGCTTCTAAAAGGTTAGTGGCTGCTTAAATAAATAGAAGTAAATATTTACTGGCGATGTCCTTCACATTGCTATCAATTTTTTAATGTTCGACTCTAGTTTTCAAGTAGATATAGATAAAGGCAAAAATAATCGATTAAACATCACAAAAACGATACGGTCGATTTTGGTCAGTGACCATGAAATGGTTACTTACAAACCGTTCGTTTCTTTCAGTGACACTACAAATATTATTCGCTCTAATGCGTCGTGGTTGTCGTAAGTGGTTGTCGCTAGTTGACTCCACGAGAATAACAAAACACCGCCTGAAGTTTAAATGGAGAAAAAAATCAATAAAAAAAAGACTGACAACGAAATGTCCAAAGGGGATAGAATGTGACGTTAAAATACATGTGTGTCATCAGAGTACTATAAAATATTTGCATTACTACGCACTTTTCCTGAACGTTCTTTCTTCTTTAGATTGCGCTTGATCCACGATTTCAAAATGATGTTAAATATTGTTGATCGATTGATGAGTATCGGTTGACAACCACTGTGGACAGCAGACAGGTTTTAGTAACAAGAAAAGGAATTATAGAGGAGAGATGCATGCATGTGCCAGTGAAAAAAATCCATTTACCATGAAAAAAGATAATAAGCATCCATTTTCAGAGGACCACGAAAATCGTACAGCGTGGACTTTTGCTTTGGTTCCTTTTTTTCTCTTGAAGGAATCTCTCTTGAAACGCCCTTTGCAGCTCCCATATCTTACTCATCTGCTGCTCCAGGATCTCCGTTACTGGCCGCTGCACAGTGTGCAGTCTGATGCGTTTATTGGCAGACCCGGTGCATGGGTTTCACTGAAGTTTGTTTTTCTCGTTTCTTGATTTCGCGTGCCAAATCAAAGCACGGGTTCTCAACTGAGACTTAAACTAACTCGAATATTCTTTGCCGGCAGCATGTGATTGCCCTACAATCACATGCTGCTAAAGACTATTCCGCACTGGCCGAAGCTTTTGTTTTAAATTCCTTTAGTGATTCTCGGAATTTCGCATGTTCATTCAGAAATTTTCTTGATGTCTTTTTATGTTCCTGTGCCTAATTCGCTATGGTGGCAAAGACCAGTATATGTGACAGTTCTAAATACTTTCAAGACGGGACTTTACTTGTGTTAGGTTTAAGGTAGTCGTTTTTCCACGTGCTAGTCAAATCGGCGCTAAATTTTTTATTGAGTTTCTACCAATTTTGGAATATGTGTTGACTGTTCGAAAGAGTGGTTTGCGCATTAACATGAATTCTTTGATATACAAATACATCTGCAGACACGGTTTAAAAAAAAAAATTACAAAAAAAATTGTTTTTGACATTCAGTTTTATATTTTTTTTAAACCATAATAATGGCCCAATTATGACGAACAATAGCTCATTTTGTACATTAAATGATACTTCATTGATTGACTGAACTGAGTCTTTATTGGTATTAGTTTTTCAAAAGTTACAAACATATTTAATGTTAGCTTTGGTTAGATAAATAAACGATTGCAATTTTCTTACAAAGAATACTATAAAAATATATCTGCGGCCAATCAATGAAGCATCTTTCATTAAACAAAATGAGCCATTGCTCGTCATAATCGGAATAAAATTATCGTTTAAAAATATATAAAACTGTATTTCAAAAACACTCTTGTCGGACATTTGTATATATCAGTATATTTTCTTTTTAAACCGTATGCATGATTATTTTTATACATTGAGGACACATGCAGATGCACAAATCCCTTTTCAAAATCGTAAATTTAACCACCAAAAATTATTAGAAATGCTTTTGAAATATTATCATCGATTTGACTAGCACGTGGCAAAGCTGCTACCTTAAGGCGATCTGCCACGTGTATGAGAGCAAAAGAGATGTAACTAATTTGCTGATCCCAAATCTTACGGTCTCAGTGGATTTGTCCGATAAACCGAGGGCAACGGTTTTGACTTTAATCCGACAGATCAATTTTGATACAGAAATTCGGATTACAGTTCTGGTTATACCGCCCGAGTAGCTTTAGTAGTCTTAAGGAGAGGCGAAACCTATTCAGAACTGAGTCGTTGGTTTTATGTACTATTTTTCGCTACTAATCGAAAATAGTTGAGACAACCCACGTAGAAAAAAAGAATCTGGCCGAGATTTTTAACAAGATTCTCGCCGGGCTCTCGGTGAGAATCACGGTTGCACGCCAAACCCAGATTCTTGTAATATCTATCTGAGAATCTCGCTCAGCTTCTTACCGAGATTCTTTAGTGGGTAGCTGAAAATAAAAAGAATATCAGAATGTCGCCCAGCTTTTTACCGAAATTCTTTAGTAGGTAGCTGAAAATAAAAAGAACCTCTATCAGAATCTCGATCAGCGAGATTAGAGATTATAGATCATTTCATTTTCATTGAAAATGAAATGAATCTATATAAAAAAAGATATTCACGAATATTAAAGGATTGCTAACACTAATTGGTTAGTACATCAACGAAGGTTAGACCCCTCGTGTGTAGTCGAACTCAGAAAAGCTTTGCAGTCTTATATATATGTTGAAGCTTCAAAACACTTGCGAGAAACGCGCCGTCCGTTCGCCACCTAGTGACATCATACGAAACACTGGTGGGCAATGCTCCGCTAGATGGCGAAGGAACAAAGCGTCTCTCTCTTGAAGCCTCAGTGTACACTGAGAAAAAAACATGTTAGAATGAACTAAATCGGCGTTCACCCTCGTTCTAATGAATTTTTAGTTGGTATAAAAAATATTTTGGTTACCGCAAATATATTTTAGTCAACTGAATCAAATAGTTATTGAAGACACTAAACATTTGGTTGTCCTAAACGAGAAATTCGTTTGAACGAGGGCAAACGCCGATTTAGTTAATTTCTACATTTTTTTTCTCAGTGCATATATAAGACTGCAAAGCTTTTCTGAATTCGGCTACACACGAGGGGTCTAACCTTCGTTGATTTACTAACAAATTAATCCTAGCAATCCTTCAATATTCGTAAAGGGGGCGCTGTCATAAGGTCTGCCGTCATAAGCTCGAATGACACAATGTCGAATTCTCACAAGCTCGAATGGTTATAATCTCCAAATGACATAAGCTCAAACGGTTATAATCGCGAAATGTCTTAAGCTCGAACGGTTATAATGTCGAAAGATCATAAGCTCGAATGGTTATAATCTCAAATGGTCATAAGCTCGAATGGTTATAAGCCCGAATGGTCATAAGCTCGAATGGTTATAATCTCGATTATAATCGTTATAATCGAGATTATAACCGTTCGAGCTTATGACCTTTCGAGATTATAACCATTCGAGCTTATGACCATTCGGGCTTATAACCATTCGACCTTGTGACCTTTCGAGATTATAACCATTCGAGGTTACGACCATTCGAGATTATAACCATTCGAGTTTGTGACCTTTCGACATTATAACCGTTCGAGCTTAAGACATTTCGCGATTATAACGGTTCGAGCTTATGTCATTTCGAGATTATAACCATTCGAGCTTGTGACAATTCGACGTTGTGTCATTCGAGCTTATGGCCGGCAGACCTTATGACAGCGCCCCGCTTTTCTGAATCCGGCTACACACGAGGTCTAACCTTCGTTGATTTACTAACAAATTAGTGTTAGCAATCCTTCAATATTCGTAAAGATCTATTTTGATATAGATTCTTTTAATTTTCAATGAAAATGAAAATGAAAAGAATCTTGCTGGGCGAGATTCTGATTCAGATTCTTTTTATTTTCAGCTACCCACTAAAGAAACTCGGTAAGAAGCTGGGCGTGATTCTCAGATAGACTTTAAAAGAATCTGGGTTCGGCGCGCAATCGTGATTCTCGGCGAGAATCTTGTTAAAAATCTCGGCCAGATTTTTTTTTCTACGCGGGAATGATTCGAATTTAGTTTCAGTAACTAATACGCGATATATGCCGGAATTGGTTGTCCCAAATTCTACTTTTTTCCTGTGTTCGAGCGCTATTGACTTCATTGCCAAGGTAATTCCCATAAGAAATACCGACAAGTGTCACGATTTATTTTTTTTACAAAATGCATCGAGGATTGAAAAACTATTTTCTCACAATTACCTTCTCTTCCCAATATGATTTTTGCATAAATTAAGCGGTTTTTCAGAGGGTTCAATAACGAGAAAAATAAAAACGAATGAAATTAGAACATAGAAAATTAAGATTCTGTTTAAATATAATTTTTATAATATTTTGCAGTGAAACCTCTTTTATCGGTAAACCTTGTTCATCCGTTAAATGGCAAAGTGGGAATTATATATATATTCTATTGCGATACGAATAAAATACAAATCCGCAGCCAAACGCATTATTCTCTTTGAAGGCTGTGACAGTGCGCAACAAAAGTCGCAAGCTGAGTATTCCGGTTGGCAGAAGGCCGGCTAGACAATCTCTCTTTATGTTAGGAAGATATTTCGGCTAAAGAACCAAGTAACAGCCATGCAATTTCGATAATTCGACCAGTTAGGCAAATTTTTTTTTGTTCACTGGGTGAACTATAGAACTTGATTAAATGGTTGCTAATTTGCAGAAAGGACGTTTGGAAATTGGTTTGAAGGTTTGAAATCTGGTGAACATGTGGTTTAGTGGCCTTCATAATGAGAAATGTAATCTAAATCGATGGTATTGTTTTTTCATTTGGTTCGAATTTCTCATTTGTTGTCTTTAACGTACAAATATGCGTATATTTTTGAAAGGCTGTTTACGACCCAATGAAGCGTGTTATCTCTTTTAACCTCTCCGTCCACAATTAAGCTCCAATTGTTTGTTGTTTTTTTGCCACGCAATTATAGTCGAATGGGGAAATAAAAAATGTATGAAACCTGAAAGAAATATCTGAGAGCTTTGAAATGATATTCTAAACATGCTCTATTTTAGATAGAAATTGATATCAGAAGATCATGAAGTTCTCTATTTCCCAATATATATTCATATTTCGAAATTGAAACAACCTGCCATTGACCATAATGAGATATTCTGTTAATGTGCCTCAACGACACCTCAGTTGTATATCTTATATGGTTTCACGGTGAACTCTGCCAAAATGTATAAAAGCAGAGATTACGTAGATCTAGCGCAATAGGAGTCTGCCGAATCTGAAGATATTCTTTAAACTTAAAAAGAGGCTGAATATATTAAGACAAATGACTGCGTAAAAAACAATACAATATTTGTTAACCACTGTGAGCAGAACAATTAATTAAGTTATTCGGAAAATGGTCAATTTTTGGCTAACTTTTCTTTAGACTTGGAATTTAGTATACGACTGTATTAAAATCTGAAGTCAATAATGCATGAAACACAATTATGCAAAGGGTCATTGCATTTTTTATGGGTTAACATTTAATTAGAACTATATAATACTGAACGAGCTTTGCGGAATTTGCTAATTACTAGTCATATAAACAATAACGTCATTTTGTTTCCTTTTTATTCGTGGTCAAATTTTATATTCACAGGATTGTCTTCTGAAATATACACACTGAGAGAAATTGAGATGGTCCTGGTAACTATTCAGTGATAATTATATTTTGTTAGTCGAGGTGACCATTTTGGTAGTTACATTAACTCTCTTCACTCTTAATTAAGTAACTACGTTACTGTTAATTTAACTACAAAAATAGTCACTTGGCCTAATAAAATAAAATTATCATTGATTATTTTTCCCATCGGAATTTCGGCCAATAGAAACGACTCATTTGGTCTCATGTGGAGGAACCTAGTCGGTTTTATTTCGGATATTTTTGGATATTTCCTAACAAGTTGCTAAGCAATAAAAACAATTTCTGAACAACTTTTAACCTGAGAATTCTTCACATCTGTCAAACTTCTAACGAGAACTGGAACGTGATCGGAAGAATGAGCCGAAATTCCGATAGAAAAAATAATCCGACAAATACCCCTCGAGCTTCAAATTTAATCGTGTATTTCCCTCAAACTTCCCTGCATACAAACAATCGTGTCAAGTTTTGAAGAAAAATCCCTCGCGCAAGCGCTCGGGATTTTTTAACCTGCACAACTTGACACTCTTGTTTGTATGCAACGAAGTTATCGGGAAATATCCGATAATTTTGAAGCTCTTGGGGTATTACTACTGAATAGTTACCAGGACCATCTCAATTTCTCTCAGTGCACAGATATATTGCCCCTTAAATTTACGACCTTAAAAAAATCAATTTTTCCGATTAATTATAATTATTTTTTCCCCCAGAAGGCATGTAACAATTTTGCTTGCAATATCGTAAAAGAAAAATCACGTATTTACATTTTACTGATTATTAAAATCTATTCAACTTTATGGCAGTTTTAAATGCTAGTCAAGTTTGAATAAAATAAAAATATATCGAACAGACTGCGGGTTCGATTTAGTCCACCAGATATAAGCATCAACTGAATGTCAGTCTTATCGTAAAATGATCCATAAGATCCAATTTGTTCAATAAAGATCGTTTCAGCAGCATTGAAACGGCAGCACCTTAAACACACTTGGAGATATACCACGTACATCCGTACGTCTCCCTTTAAGTGATAAAATGCGAACTGTCGAATGGAAAATAAAAATCTACATTTTTCCAAACCCTCCTAAGTATTCTTAATTTTGAGAACACAAAGCCTCTATATCTATGTTATGTCCGAATGTTTGTTGAATCAACGTAAACACATATTTCCTCGCTTAAGAAAATACGAAGAATCCAGTGACCCTCACTTTTCGCCCACAACCGGAATTTACGACTTTAGATGTGGAAACAAATTTATCAAGTCTTAATTTATAGTTTCTGGTAAAATGTAGTTGTTGGAATAATCGTATATTACGGTGGTATAATCTTCTGTTAAAATTGCAAGGTCGCGGAGCTAAAATATATTTCGAAACTGCTGAGACAAAATCTGAACGTCACGTGGTTTCTGCCATAAGATGTATCTATGGCAGAGGTTTATGTTATTGAGGCTTGAAAGCTCTTATGTGCGACTATGACTCGGGAACTTGGCAATGCAACGATCCAGGAGTCTGCGTTAATAAACTTTATAGTATCGCTTGATTGTACTTGCTCATTAATATTATTGTGAGTGATTGCAATCTTTTATTTATAAAATATTATTTCAATCTCTCTATACAACACAAAGATCTCAACGTCGTCGTATATAAAAATTAAGGGTTTTTATACCGAGTGTGCCGTTTGAATTTTATTTTATTGCCAACATAGGGGATTCCATGTCAAGAAAGTGGACATTTCATTCAGGCAAGAATGTTTTCAATGAAAATATATTCGATATACTTTTATGCCTGAATAATTGTGGATTATTGCGGCTATTAAATATTGCAAGTAATTGTAAAATAATAATTTATCTTAATTGTTGAAAAAATAAGCATTTTTTAGGTTCTGCACAATAATTAATCATAGGTATTTTTGTTTCAAAAAATATTTTCAATACATTTTGATTAAATAAGTGCTCATGTGAGAATTCGTGCAGAGGAACGTATTATGATAATTTGACTGTGAGTTTGGCAATTCTCTTTAAACAGAAGCTACTTGTACATTATTCTTATTAAAATAATTAATATAATAAAATTAAATGTGTTTTTCAACATGAAGAATCTTTCATCCGAGAACCTATTTCTTTCCTATGTTTATTTTTTCAACCTCTAATCGTCAAAACTAACTTCAAAAACTTGGCTTTCCACCAAAAATCTTTATTCAATGACTGCTGTTTTTGGGCATCTTTATGCTGACATTTCGACGCTCTGATAACAATCGAAAGTTTTATCACGTCCCTAAGCACAAACGAAATAAATCTTTCGTTCATCCTTAGTTCATTCTTTATTCTGTTTTACTTCTTTCTTCGAGAATAAACAGAAACTTACCCCAGCTGTGATTCTATGACGCACGTCCGAAACTGATACACGTTGTACATAAGTAGAGTAGAAACTCGTAAAAATACGACAGAATCTAAAATAGAAAAGAACGATACATGTTACGACAGATATTTGCTATCTTCTCCATATCTTCGTAGTGTTATCCGCGGATCACTGGACACCACAATCGTTATCTCGATATATACAATCGATTGCTATTCACCGATCATTTTTTCCTGCATCCAAACACGAACATATAGAAAAAATTGCAAATGAATATTACTGATCGAAAAACTCATAAAAATAACTTTTTAACAAAAACTATTATTGGCCACATTTATGAAATTAATAATAATTTTTCTTTTTCAAATTTTGCTAATAATTTAGTACAAATTAAAACCTGTGAACTGCTAACGTAACGTAATTGTTATTACATTGAAGTTTAAAATAGATTTTGTATTGCAATACAAAAGTTCTCACAAAATTGACGAGCAATAATAAATGGACTGCATTTTAATTTCACAAAAAAAAGCATTTAGCTGAAAAAATATTTAAAAAAAACGCATCTTTAAAAAGTACAACTTTTTGTACTATTTTGATTTTAATAAATGTGGAACAGTTGAGGAATATTATTTTTTCAAAGTAAAATCCACTTGGTCTTTAACCCTTTAACTGTCTTTAAAATTCTTTGTATTTAAAATTCTCACAAAATTGACGAGCAATAATAAATGGAATGCATTTTAATTTCACAAAAAAAAAGCATTTAGCTGAAAAAATATAAAAAAACGCATCTCTAAAAAGTACAACTTTTTGTACTATTTTGATTTTAATAAGTGTCGAACAGTTGAGGAAAATTATTTTTTCAAAGTAACATTCACTTGGTCTTTAACCCTTTAACTGTCAACGTGTCATATTTGATACATTGCGGAGTAGCCACTTTGAAAGACACGTTAACATTTTTAAATCTAAAACTTCTCGATAAAATAATTTTTAAAATGGTCAAATTTCATTAGTGATCAAAACATTTTTATTTCATGTACAAAAAAAAAAGTGGTAATTTTTTCAATATCCAGGTTTGCACTATTTTGTGTCCGATTCTCATGAAATTTTGTTTCAAACCGTAGTGTGAATTGGTTGATAAGAGTTAAATTTATTCGTATGATTTTTGTTTTTGGCGGAAAACTATTTTTTTTCTGTCTATAAAACTATAATTTTTTTAAATCGTATTTTCAATGTTTTTATGGAATGCAAAATATCGCTGACAGAAATATTACTCTTGTGTGTGAAAAAAAAAATGCTCCTCGTAAAGAAAACTATTCTCGGATCGCTGCAAGTAGAAGCAGAAGGAGATGGTATACTACTGTACGGTCATATGTTGCCGGCTTTGAATCTCGGCGTGGCCAAGCGCGAGAAGATAGTCACGTGCTTTTGGTGGACTTGATATTCGGACCAGACGGAAGAGGCAGCAAATTTTGCCAGGGATATTCATAGTGGCTTGACTCGACGTAGTCGCTGAGAGAGTTGTACCGAAACAAAATCTGCCAGTCGTAGAGGCGACAGCCTCCGGTACGCTTCTCATCAAAATATCCGTGCTCGTATCTTTGTCCATCGATATATGCACAATCGGTGCCAGGTGCGATTGCATCGTGTTATAATTCGGTCCACCGCAATACAACACATCGGCAAACTAACGAATAATCAAACTTGATCGCAAAAACGTGGTATCAAAGTGCAATAATCAATTCTCGGGATATTATTAAGGAATTTTTTTTTCTCATTTCACATATGTGCGTGTATTATTTTAGTGCATTGAGGTGTTGCTATTATTCGATTGGAATCACCGTTATATATATTGTTATGAATATAGAGATTAGGTCTTATAGGAACACACAGTATGACGATCGACAAACGAATACTTGATATACTTCACAGTAAACGTGACAGAAGAAAGTCTTGACAGGACTTTGACTGCGAGCAGACGTGCGAACAAAAGCGTTAAAGATAAATAGAACCCTTTGTAATTAATAATATCCGCCCCACAAACAAATATACGCTTAATTCATTCGCTCGGTCGTAACAATATTTTTATATGCATCTCGTTGTAATTTGGAAAATGACAATGCAACACTTAGATAACCAACGAATAATCAAGCTTGAACGCAGAAATGTGGTATCAAAGTGCATCAATTAATTCTCGGGATGTTATCAATAACATTTTTTTTTATCAATCTGGTCTTCCTGTTATCCATTAGTGGCAACAACGATGAAATACTTTGATAACAAGCAAATAATCAAACTTGCATGCAAAATCGTGATATCAACGTGCATCAATTATTTTGTTTCATTAATGTGTTGCCACTAGAATGATGAATGAGAATGATTCTGGGTTTCTTGTTGTTAAATACATTCCATTAGCAGTGACGTTTGATTGAAATCACAGTTAATCAACAATACAACTCTAAAAAATTCGTGCAACTAAATATTTGTATGCATCGCGTTGGAATTCAAGAAACAACGATGGAACACTTTGATAACTAACGAATAATCACGATTTAATACAAAAAACGTGGTATTAAAATGCATTTATTAATACTCGGGATGTTATCTATAAAATTTTTAAAAAAATGTCATAAATGCATCATCTTGTTGCATTAATGGGTTGCTATCATAATGACTGATGAGAATCATTCCGGCGTTCTCGTTGTCAAATAGATTCCATTAATGGCGGCGCCTGATTGAAGTCACGATTAATCAACAGTAAAACTCTGACTAATTCGTGCGACTATATATTTTCCTGTTTACATGATGTGACACTTACGTATATTACGATATTCTTCGTGTTCGAGGTGTTTTCCTCTGCATCTTCTAGAGTGCAACGTTATCTTGAGCTTCGGTATACTTGATACCTTAGACCTTATCTTGTTGTCATTTTAATATTTTTTTTTTTTTTCGTTTTCTCGTGCAATTTCTAGTTGTGGAGTCAACTTAAGCAAGGAATCTCGAATACTTGCGTGTTTGCAACATCAATCACTAACAGGATGGACGGATAAAGCAGCATTTTCTTTTTTTTTTTTTTTTGAGCGTGAGGCTTAAAAAAAATGAGTATTATTATCTGTAGAGATTAGTTGCATTGCAGTTTTCACAGCTTTGCACGCGTTTATTTCTGCAAAGGAAACTTCCATGAACGTTGGTACAATTTATAGGCATTATATAGTGATAAGGCTGAGGGAGGAATATATAGAATGCAGACATTTGTAGAACGCTCACTAGACCCTTTCAGTTCCACTCTGGCTTTTCGATACCGTTCAGATTCTCGATACAAAGGATTCTCCACCTACCCACTCTGCTCTCTGTATCAGAGGAATACAGAAAGAACCGGTTTTACGTCTGAAAGCTGTATTGCTAAAACCCGTATCTTTTGCACGTGATCGTCTCTCGTTTGACCGTTACAGGGAGATGAGCTGGCCTGTGTAACATACCAGTTGCACCTGTTGGCACATTTTTTTTCCATCTTATGCCCACGCACGTGCTCGTTGTCCCTAAAGTCTTGATTCAAATAATTTTTATTAATAAAGTAAATCGAATTGCAAATTAATGCAGATATAATTAATGCAGAGTTGTAAAACCCCATTAATTCATGACATCTAGTTTACAGTACAGTTTGTTTTG
This sequence comes from Ephialtes manifestator, assembly GCA_963970395.1. NCBI lineage: Eukaryota > Metazoa > Arthropoda > Insecta > Hymenoptera > Ichneumonidae > Ephialtes > Ephialtes manifestator. Next base: position 16,491,129 of record OZ019975.1, read on the forward strand.
TAATTATGATTTCATAATAATATTATTTAATGATTATAAAATAGAGTGTAAACATTTTAAACAAAAAATACTAATTTTCGCTTAAATATTAGAAGAAATAGGGGGAAAATTGAAGAGATAATTCATGCATTACTTAAGGGGACCCAGTCATCTAAAAAAAGTCATAAGAAAAAAAATTGTGTAAACAATACACTTCTTTTTAAAAATCTTATATTATAACCTTATTAAATACATAATGAGCATTATAATTCTACAACATTATAAAGACATGCAGTGCACCAAAATGGTGTGAGATAAAAAGTAAAATTTTTTACTTGTCATAGGTTTCAGACCAAACTGGTGAACTAATTTTAGTGTTTGATGTCTTATTTTCTCTGTCGAAGAGTGCATTCTGGATTGAATATAGGAATTTTTATTTCAGGTCTTTATGACTAAGCTATGATTTTAAATGTGTAAATAAATCTCTCTCTATTAAAAATTTACTAAACAATTGGTTAAAGTAAATCTTATTTTCACTGCATCAAAAATCGCCATATTCAATCCAGATTGCACTCTTCGACAGATAAAATAAGACATCGAACACTAAAATTGGTTCACCGGTTTGGTCTGAAAGCTGTGACAAGTGAAAAATTTTACTTTTTATTTCACACCATTCTTGTGCACTGAATACCTCTGCAAAATTGCAGAATTATAATGCTTGTTATGTTTAAATGTAAGATTTTTTAAAAGACGGGTATCATTTGCAGAATTTTTTTTCTTATGACTTTTTTTAGGTGACTTGGTCCCCTTAATGCATTAATTATGTTTCTTCATTTTTTCAAAAAGATTACCATGAAATTTTATTACAAAATAATAATTTTTGCAGCAACTCGAAAGATTAGTCATTGTTTTATAATCGCTACATGTTATTATTATGAAATGATAAGTATAAAGCTGATCATATCATCATCTCTATTTCTATAAGTATTAGGCATTTACAACTCAGATAGTAATGCAGTGGCAGCGTTTTATCTGTAGAAATAAATACAGATCGAATTATTTATGTAATTATTTTTTCCACATAAATAATTTATATAGGGAAAAAGGTTTTGATATAGTTTTTTTTTAGAATGTTTGAAACGAGTCATTATTTTTTAATATCATTAAAAAAATGGTGTCAACAAACGGCCACAGAAAATTTTTGATTACTGTACATACAATTTTTGGTCAAATTATAAAGATTTATTTAAAATTACTATAAATTCACTGCATTAATTTCAAAAACAGTATAAACCCGGTATTAAAATTTGCCAATATTAACGTCTTTAAGGAAACCGGTCACATTTTCACATTTTTATACAGAAATAATATATTGTGCAACAAGAATGCAAAAAATTATCATTTTTAACTAATAACTTTTATATTACTCCCGTCGCGCAGAAATGAATTGGTTCCCTTCCTAGGGAATAATGAAACTGGATTATTACAAGATTATTTCAACGAAGTAAAAAAAAAAGTATATTTAATTTGTATTGTTATAAGTTAATGTTGAATAGAGCATAATTGATCAAATGTACTTTCAGATATCCCATTTCGATTTTGAGCTTCGTGACGAAAGTTCTTACATTTTGACCCCCAGGTGTATATTTGAAGAGACAGATTGGCTTTTGACTGACTGAATTTTTGGCACCCATTTAACTTTCCTCTGATTTTCCCAAAACAAAACAAAACAAAAACGGTTTCTAATTTCAGCGCTGAGAGTGATTTACTAAACGTTATATGCTTTTGCGCGTTTTGTTTATAGAAGTAAATGGCTACATTCTAGCAAACTTAAAGATATTAAAGGAGTCGAGTGATCTGAGAATCATAAAAATTAATTTTTGTTGCATAAACATTTTTGAAGTGTTGCAACTTCACAAAGAAAATCTTTTGACAAACACAATAAACAAAATATTTACGAAGTGAGATATATTTTTTATGCAACTAAATTATTCGATTTATAATTATTTGTGCATAGAACTTTAATTTGGGATTTTTGCACAGAAAATTGTTTGTTTTGATTGTTTTATGTTTTTTTTCGAAATTGCGTTCACTAGGATTTTTTCTATCGATATTATTAGCGTTTGGAAAATACAAAAATTTTTGTAGTGAGTTTTCTTTTGTATAGTATTTTTCACAAAATTTCTCCTGCAACATGAGCACATGTGCCTGAAATAAAAATTCAGAAATAGCATTTGAATCTTGCTGCAAATTAAAAAAATTTTATGGCCTCTAAGAACGCCGAAAGATGATGATTGTGCTTTTTTTTTTTCAAACAAAGTAATAACGACATGCTTTCGAAGAATTCAGAATATTTTATTTGCTACTAAAAAATATATATAAATTACAATTTAGCTTAAAATTCCACGAAGATACATGCTTTAAAAAAAACCACAAAAATCACCTTCTCTTCGGCGTACCCAAACCAAGCTACTTTTAATTGTATATTTCGAATAATTAATCCTCAGCTCAATCTCTTTATCGCACTCTTCCAAAATGACTCCATAAATAGCTTAATTTTCAAGATATACCCTAAAACAAATTGTCTCATCGTCTTCAGATAAAAATCATAATTCTCGCCGGGCAAAAATCCAAATGAGTAAATGTAAGAAAAAAATACTCGTCGCTTAAAAAAATAAAAAAATAAAAAATATATATAAAATGGGTGACGCGCACAAAAAATAAATAAAAATATGTGCCTTATTGGATTTCGTCGTGAAATAAAGTGCCGTCTAGTTTCCCGGCTGGAGAGCGGAAATGTTTACTCTCGGCTCGGAGACATCTCTCTGCTTTCTCGACGGTAAAATCGTCGTTCACCAAGGCGGTAACATTGTCAAGGTAATTGGCCCTGAGTGTCGAACTCGTCGTTACGCAAAGTTTACGATTATTGAGTAGCGTACAGCATATCTCGAAATGCGATTGCCACTTCGCTATCTGCGGGTCAAGGTAGTCGCTGCAAAAGCGTATTTAGGTACTCGCGATACCGTATAATACCCATTGCAGTCAATACAGAGAACACTATTTGTTCATCACCCTCGCCTATTGTCCGTGCCACAGTTTCATAGCTACCTGCAGTTTAATTTGGACTTGCGAACATTATAGTTTAGTTATACGGTGAATCAAATGTGAATAACAGAGTAACGCACACGTAATGATAATAGTATCGTGTCGCTACTCTTGTTTGCAACAGTGAAATCTCGTGACTTCCAATAAAGCGTCGTATATTCGACTCTTGTTGCTGTTAATACAAGTGGCCTTAATCAATGCTAAATAACTTCGAAGCGACCTATGCACTTGGGCTCGATGCTAGATTTTTTTTCTCTCAATACCGCGAATTAATTCAAAAAGGTTCTCCAATTGGAGTGGCAATACCAAAGGAATATTGAATTGCGGTCCTAGAGAACTTTTGACAACGCTACGAGCTCAATCTGTAATGAGTTTTTGCTTCTTCTTTAAACAAAGTGTTGAAAACGTGCTCGATTATTATGAGGTAGAACTATTGTGATTAATTATGGGGTTTCCATAAGCTTGGGGCATGAAAAATAGGGCGATTGGCAGTTTTTTTCAGATTGACCGATTGGCAATTTTTTCGTCTTCGATATGCCGAAGACGAGATTTTACATATAATACACAATTTAGCCAAGTTTGAGTTCTTTTTTCATTGAAAAAATATTGATAAACAATGAAGCTATTGTTATTCGAACAAAGATCCGCCGAATAATCATATATACAATGACAAAGATTGAAAAAAAACCCAAATCACAAACCCATTTTAAAAATCGTTCAGTCTACGACAGAAAATTTTAAAAACTATGTTCTGACCGAATTTGAAGTGGATCGGATATTTATCAATAAAGAAAACTCACACTTGGCAAGACTATGTATTAATTGTGTAGAACATTGCAACCTCGTCATTCCAATATTCCCAGTTGAAATATAATATTGAAAATCGACCAGTTTCTTGAATTCCAAGCTTATGCAGACCCCTTAAACAATACGAATGTTGTGCGTATTTTAGGGATGCGTGTGTAAGGTTTTTACCACATTAAGTTATTACGACATTGAGCAGCACACGTCACTACGAGGCTTCAAAGATAAAACGTTAATTATCTTTCAAGCGATAAATACTTATTTTTACAAAATTTCTCCGAATTAAAGTCCAGAAAAAAGGTATTTAAAAATTGGAGAATGAAATACATAAAGTTGTGTATCCATTTTTTACTAAATGGTGCGAAGAATATATTTCCAGCTTGGTACAAATTAAAAAATAAATAGAAGATTTGTCCCAAAATCCTCTATTTAGTGAAAATGCACCGAGAGAAAAAGTTTCATTGCTTCACGGAAATCTTTGCCAATGAAATGAAATACTTGAATTTCAATACTATCTTTTCTTTGAATGATCTCAAACTCAATGAAAAATAGTGACATTGATTCGAAGAAATATTTCTTTAAACCAATAAACCTTTTTCATTGATTTCAAAGATATCGTCTCTAATTCAATGAAACCTTCTTCTTACCAGCTAAAAATTTCGAAACCTATTTTGTCCTGAAGTACGCGGCAGATAAAGCGCAAATTTTGGGAGTATGTAAGGAAGTACGGCAGAAATAGGCTAAGCTTCTGGCTCCTCGAAACTCGAAGCCGTTCGTTCGGGAGAACCGGAAAACAAAAAAGTGAGGTTAGGTGCGAGAGAGAGATCAATGAAAACGTTTCTTTGAACCAATGAAAATGTCTCTTTATTATATGCTCACTAAGTAAATCTTCTCTTCGAACTTCAAATGCACTATTTCATTGAAATCAAAGAAATATTTCGTTGAAATCAATGAAAAAAAACCGGTCTACCCATTTCTTTAGCGTCAATGAAATCTTTTCTCTCGGTGTGGTATTTATAATTATTTGCCTACGAAGCTAATGAAAACGTTTTTTTTTTGTTCATTTTCTAGGAGCTTGGATCTCAGCCCTTGCCGACAATAGTAACGGAAGATGTGGACCATACAGGACAGAATGCTCAGGACCAAGGTCATAGGCCACGAGCCGGTAAGTCAATAAAATATTTAAATTATAATAATGCAGGAGAACGGTTGCAGTATGCGTCATTATGAAACACTCAAGAAATGTAAATTGCCTATTAGTCTAATTGGTCGTTACGGATTGTACAGGTACTTGGGGCTCTCACTCGAAGACCATCAGAAAGCCGTCTTCAGGAAGCGCGCCCGGTTCTGGAAAATCAACGCCCTTGCCACAGCAGCTGGAGCCTGCCTCAAGCTCGTCGGGCTCCAGCAAGGGACGCAAAGCTTCCGGCACACGCTCAGGCTCGAATAGTCGTAGCAACAGTAGGAGCAACAGTGCTGAAAGGCGAAGAAGCGGCGGTGACGACTCTGCAAGTCCCACGCGAAAAACTGCTCTCTTCGATGCTTTCAGGCCGAGAAGCAAATCTGACGCAAGTAAAGCGAGAAAGCCCAGTATTATTGCAAACATGAAGAACGCTGTGCAGGTTAGTTACTTACTTAAATAGCAGTAGTTAGTTCTCTTCAATCTTCGATACCTCATGAAAGAGGCATTATTAAAAATTAAGTCACTTAAATAAGCGAGCTAATTATCATCGCTGCATAATATAACACAGCTGGAAAAATGCAAGCAGTTTTTATTCTGTAATTACGGAATATTTAAATTATAAGTAAACGTTATAGTGAAAAGGTAGATGCGTGTTTAACTTAAAAAAGCAAAATATATTTTCTTCTAAAGAAGAAAGAGATAATAATATTCTGAGTCAGCTACAATGTTGCGTAACTACACAAAGATTATGACTGTATAATAGGGTGGTCCATTTTGGCACAATATTTTTTTTTCTTGCGGGGCTCCCCTCAAAACTGTTCTCTATTATGAAAAAAATCCTTATAAATCATAGATGCGATAAAAAAATATGTAGAGGTCGCGACGGAATTTTCAAATTTTCTTTTTTTAATCATTTTTTTCAGTGAAAATTCTCATGTATATGTTCACATTTTTTGTATTAAATGAGTGTAGAGATTCTGGATATCACTGCGATAGTCCGTTATTGTTTTATGGTAGTTTTGGAGTACGAAATAATTGCAACTGCGAAAAATATGTGCTGTGAAAGTGAAAAATAGAGGGTGAGCAAATATTTTTAAAAAATTCAAAATGCCATAAAATTTCAATCCCTAAGAGAATTAATGCCGAATTAAATCCCAACCTTTGTCTGATAATATTCTACCTGTAAACCAAATTGAAGTTAGATATCTAAATAATTATGAACCTTTGAACAAAAGAAACTTAAAAAAAAATTATAAAATTATAATTGTAAAATTATAAAATTATCTCAGTCAATCTGTATCTGTATAATATGATGTATTTATCCCAAAAAACCTATTATATAAAAACTACAAAATTCTCGTAAAAAGAGCGAATGATAAACGTAAACATTTGAAGGTTTCGGAAAATTATTGTTGTTTTAGAGTGTCTCATAATATACTTAATTGTTTCCGGCATCTCCAGAATGTAATTTGTTAATCCTGTGGCCAAATGTTTATCATTATTATTCACTGTTTTTACGAGAATTATTTAGTATCGATATAGCGCAGTTATTCTGTGATAAATATGTCACATCATGCCGGTAGCGAAGTTTGTCATTTTTTTAAAGTTTGTTTTCGTTCCGACTTCCACAATTTTGCAGATATTTAGCTGAAATTTGGTACACAAGTATACTATTATCAGACAGGATTTGGGGTTAATTCGGCGTTAATCGGCTTAGCGATAAAAATTTTATCACATTTTGAATTTTTTGTAAATATCTGCTCATCCTCTAATTTTCTCTTTCACAGCACACATTTTTCGCAGTTGCAATTATTTCGTACTCTAAAGCTACCGTAAAACAATAACGAACTGTCGGAGTGATATTCAGTATTTCTACACTCATGTAATGCAAAAAATGGAAAGATATACATGAGAATTTCCACTGAAAAAAATGATTAAAACAAGAAAATTTAAAAATTCCGTCGCGACCTGTACATATTTTTTTATCACATCGATGATTTACGAGGAATTATTTTTCGTAATAGAGTACAGTTTTGAGAGGTGCCGTGTAAAAAAAAAAATATCGAGCAAAAATGGAACACCCTACTGTTATAATGTAAAAAATACATGTCTATTTTTATTCGGTATTTATCCAATATTTGAAGTACAGGTAAACGTTTCAGTGAAAAGATGTTTAACTGATAAACGCAATCTTTTTTTTCTTTTAAGAACGAAAAAGATTTCACATAAACTTGGATTTCAGACAGAGTAACATTTTTATCTTATGACCCGATTTTTTAAATCTCGTAAAATTACGAAAATGATAAGCTGTAGATTCGGACGAAAAGAATATATGTCGCCACTTTGTTTAAAAATAATAACTTCATTTGTCATCAGTATGTTTAAATTTTTTTTAAATTTAAACTTGGCAAGACTATGTAAATTGTGTGTAAAATCACAAACTTATAATTCCAGTTTCGTCTCAACAGAAAAAAGAATTGTAATCCGACCTGATTTAAGCATAAGCTTTATATTACTAGTAGTAATAGTAATTTTAAAATGTTGGTAATTTCGATCGTGGTACCTAAATACTCACCACAAAATTCTGCAGATTTCCCAATAAATTATGACATGAAGATATACCGATTTTTGTTCTTTTATTTCAGCAATCTCTGCACAGAGGCTCTCACGGTAGCTCCTCGACGGATGTTCATACAGAGAAGGACCATCACAAGGACAGCCATCATAGGGACAGCAAAGATCCGAGTGGACGACCCAGAGCTGGTTCTGAAAGCAGCAGAAATCCCGTCAGCAAAGTCATGGATCTCATAAGACATCGTAGTCACAGCGCCATCAGTACGGAGGACAAGAGAAAAGCGGTGAGTAAACGTTTTGATTTATGCCGCCAAGTAGTAGAATTCATTTACCAAACTTCGAAGAAGATTCCAAAATTTGTAAAATCTACCAAAACTGGGATTTTCAGATTTTTTGTTTCATAAAGTTTTCTGCCATATCATAGTCGATAAGGAAGTTTACTTGTATCGAAAACCTCAGCCTTGTATCTTACGATCACGAGTATCTTTACTCTCGACTATAAGTTTCGCCATTGCGTCGTTCATGTATCTTCGGTGACGTTTCTGTAGATTAGCGACGGTCGGCAAGCAAAATACCTAGCGTCACAGCTATCAACATGAGGAATTCTATACTATACAGAAGTTCGATGCGGAAGGATAACGCTGCTATCCACTTTGTCCTGAGTGTTACCACATATGACTTATTTTGATGGTATTATCGGAAATATCGTATCTTTGAGCGAAACCACGTTTAAATGCGTCCCTGATACGGCGAGACGGTTTAATTTTAGATTTTGTTGGCATTTTTTGTTATTAATCTCATGCTAATAACATTGTAATATAAACAGGCAGTATTGTGATAGTGACCAAACTTACAAAGTAAATGAGTGTGCTTCGTTCGCTGTGACTTCAACTTATGAACATAGATCGACTAAATGTTTAGCAGATACTTAGTGTAAAAAATAAAAGGGCTTTGGATATTTGCCGGAAAGCAATTTGACAACTTTTTATAATATTTTCAATGCAAAATTCGAATTTACGTGCGTTGCCAATTTTGTCTCGTGAACGCGCGCAAAAAAATCAAGATTTGCAGCCAATACGACTCTTGACAAGATAGTTCTGGATTTTTGTTGGGGGCGTAACTTTGAAATTTCAAATAATTTTTAAATTATAGAGATCTGTGCCTTTCTGCGTTTTTAAATACTGCTACTATCGCCGTGCTGACGATTTATATTGCTATACTGTTAAGCAGTATAGTATAACAGCACTTCGTGCATCACGAAGGCTTTTTTACATGCTTCAGCACTGAGATTGATCTCTTACTATGATCTTCGTGATCATCTACCTTGGCAATGGACATAAAAACAGTTGACGATTTTATATCAAAGAAAGGATAATGTTTCATCGATGATATTAAATTAGTATTATTAAAGCTATGCGAAAAATTTGATAAAGTGTCTAGAATACGGAAAGCACAATTTTTTATCAAATGTAGTACCTGAGAATAGCAATATCACTTTGGTTATATGTAGTAATGTTAAAACGTCAGTTTTACGTAGATTAATTTGAAAATTTAAAAATTCATAAATTTTATTTTAAGGGTCAAACTTATAGTCCCAATTTTGTACGCAAAATCGAACTCAAAACCAAATTTCACATGTTATTTCATACTTAAGTTTAAACGTGAGACTATAAATTCGACCCTAAAAATTTTAACGTCGCTGTCAGTTCATACGCGACTTTCTCGCGTTTCTTACGTCACCGCGACACTGAGAGGGCAATTCTGTCTCGACCCACATGCAATCATGCAGGTATTCATCTCACGACCCAAAAAACAGATGACCCGTTCGAACTGCACTGATTTGTATGACGCCCCGTCATCATTATCATCATCGTCAGAATCTGGTGACGAAAATAAATGCTAACGATTAGGGACGAACCATCAACGAGGTCGGCCGGCAGTTTATGTCGCATTTCGGTGCTCACTTATGAATAAGCATGACAGGTGCTCCAATAGTAGTGTTCGAGCTATCAGCTTCTGTGATTTCTGTGTTCAATGAATTGTGTCTGGAGTATGTAATTAAAATCATTGAGATTTTAATCGATAATTATACTTCGAATGCGCGATTCGAACTCACGTGAGATTCGATATAAATTCATTGAAGATTCCTATCAAGTTTATTGAACATGTGTTCAAAATTAATTGGCGATGTAATTGCATTTTATTTTTCAAATACTGGCCTTTATGAACTCTCTGCCAATAAGCGATCGTGTTGTAGTGTCTCTAAAATCTCGGCACTTGTTTCTGGCTTCTTCACCCTTTTCAGGACACAGAGTGTGACGAGACACGCCACTCGACTTTGTTGCAGAGACGTTGCTTATACATTATCAGCCGGTGAAGACTACAGAGCGCTCTTTCGAACAATAGGTCTCCCTGAGAACAAAAGATTCGTCGAGTCTGGCGATCGCAGCTTTTTCTGAGTGTAGACGATCTGCTAGTTTCTCAAAGACAGTTTTTCCTTTTCTTCTGCCCACAGTCACTGAAGTCGTTGCATTTATTTTGTGGTATCGCATTAGTATACAATTCTGTAAATGGTATCACTACACAATTTCCATCTGACACGTCCAAATCGGTTTTTTTTACTTGTTTAACAAGTTCAGTCCATATTGACTCACCAAATTTCAATCAGCTTGTCGAGGATAACCCACGTGGAAAAAAAGTATATCAAAAAATATATTTCTCAATGTATTCAATAGGTATGTTTAATATAGTTCAAGTATATAAGCCACGTGGAAAAAAAGTATATCAAAAAATATATTTCTCAATGTATTCAATAGGTATGTTTAATATAGTTCAAGTATATAAGCATATATAGAGAATCTATTTCAGCTGCATGCTATATATACGTGAGATATATTCAAAATATATCTGCGATATCCAATTTTTCGGACAAAATATATACTTGAAGCATACATACAAAATACATATAACATTTAATCTAGATGTTTGTCAATTACTTTTCATGTATTGGTACAAACGTATGCAACATATAAGTGAGTTACTTATGATGGATATCTGACAAGTAGTTTAGTTGTATGTCAGTTACATTTTCAGTATCTTCACAAATATAAGCAACATATAAGTAAACTACACATAATGTACATGCGACATGTAGTTCAAATGTACGCCTGTTACTGTTTACGTATTTTGACAAATAAATGCAACGTATCAGAGAGCAATATATATAGTGTACATCTGGCATATAGTCGAGAGGTATGGTAGATGAGTATTGACACATTGTCATTTTACATTGTAATTGATAAACTTGATGAATAAAGCAGTTACGAACAAAAGCGTAACTTTGTATTTCCTTCTCTTTCGTAAAACATACATTATGTGGAATGTAATGCCATACGTACCCATCGGTAGCAAAAGTTTTTAAATCAACATCTTTTGTATATATTTCAATGTATAAAAGTGTTATTTTGTTTAGATTTGTATAAAAATATGTAAAATGTGTTTATAAAGTTCTTAAAATAAACGATACATATATTTTGGATGCCCTCTGAATATAAGTAAACATATAGTCGAGATATATTCAGAGTGTATATAAAATATATATCGTGGTTATATTCCAGAAAATATTCAAAATATATTCAATTTGTACGTCGAATATATTTCACATATATCTTCTATATATTTTTTGTACATATCCACATATATAGAAAAAATATGAAACATGCATTGATCACATATATCGAAACTATTTATTATAAATGTGAAATGTATTGTTTTATGTACACTGCATATATTTTATGATATACTTCAAAATATATTCGGCATATGCAACTTTTCGGACAAAATATATATTTATATAGTTTGAATATAGTTTTCCGTATATCTGGAATATAAAATTTTTTCATGTGGGAAGATACAAAAGATTGATGACGAATGATTGATAACTACGTTAATTTATACAGAACTACAAACTACCAGTCTCTAAACCTTTAGTGATGATTTAACTATATCCATATTTTATTGGTGATTACTAATTAAGACTTCACATGTTTCACATTTGACAGACATTACACGTTGTCACACTAGCTGAAATCGGTCCAATTGATATTCAAATATGTGTCATTTTACAGTTATTCATCAAATTCAAATGACAAAATTATGGAACATACTTTCAAGATTGAGAAGTATATATTATTGACAAAAATGTAATGAATCGAAACACAGGCTTAAAAAAGTTGTTTAAAAAATAAAAAATAAGTTACTTAACATTTAAAACAAACATATTAAAAATATTATAGCTATAACATGGCAACTGATTTTTCATCTCAGAATTAAAGGTAATGCTCCTAACACATAGTGCTTTAAGAAGGAGAAAAAATGTCCTTTAATGCACGTTACGAAATAGTACGATTTTAAAAACGGATTAGTCCGACCCAGTGGGGGTCAGCAAAAAAATTAATATTGATAAAGGAGATCTTCCGCGTTTTCTCAGGGTTAAGCCTCTCTCCGCCCTCGCTATAATTACTTAATAAAATACGCATTCTGGCGCAGGGAAACGGCGCAGAAGGAACTTGTTTCGTCTCTTCGGCTTCGTCAGTGTAGTGGAATGAACCAGTGTGATGCAGACTGATAAATCGCCCGACCTTCAGAGATTTAATCTTACAATTTGCGAAACGACAACCCACGCACACGTTGAAGTCATCCGTGACATGGTAGAAAACACTAAAAGTGTTTATATTGTATTTTCGCTCATAATTTCCTTTTCCATCTCTTGTTTCTCGTTGTACTGTCACGTCGCAGAACACCGTCCGTAGAAAATTTAATTAGTTCGATGTCATAGGCAGCTACAAATGCTTTCTTTACTTCTTCATTACCGTAGCATTTTTTTTCTTTTTTCCGAGGTATTATGATATGATTCTTCCCACGACTCCTTTTCGAGGTGATCTTCGTAGTATAAAATCGAAGAAAGCCGGTTTCTTATCACTTCGACCGCCACGAAGATCTGGGTTAAGGGCGTCTCACACTCGGGGCTATAAGGTATTTTTATACGTGTACAATAATGCCAGAGTACCTAGCCAACGAGTGCCTCGCAAAGTGCAATTTAAATGCCGAGCACCCTAGGACTTGTAAATCACGTAAAACACTTATTGACACGATGAGAAAGATTTATTCAAAGAAATTTTTCTTCGAAGTTATCGTCGACAAAAAAAATGATTACCACATAAAATTCGTTGATTTGACATAGCAATTTGTTACTATAGGTAATTATAAAATTTAGTAAGATTTCAGCTGTCAAAATAAATTTATATTGAATTTGTTTTATCAATATCTGACAATTTTTTTAAATTTTCAGTTGCACCAAAAACTTGAAGAATATTTGGGATCTGTAATCTTACAAAAATGAAACCATTGATTTCAACTACACTTTTACAAAACTGGTGTAACAAATCATTCCTACGTGGTGTCCAGAGTTGTAAATGCCTAATACTTATAGAAGTAGTGATGATGATACGATCAGCTCTATATGTATGATATTGTAATAATAACATGTAGCGATTGTAATACGATGATTAAACTTTGGAATGGCTGCAAAAATTATTATTTTTTAATAAAAATTCACGGTAAACCTTTTGAAAAAATGGAAAAAAATAAGTAATGCATTAAGAAAGTAATGCATTACTTATTTCTTCCATTTTTTCCACTATTTCGTGCAATATTAAAGCGAAAATTGGTATTTTTTTCAACTATTCAAATGTTTACACTCTATTTTACAATTACTACATATTATTATTATGAAATCATAATTACAAAACAAATTGTACTGTAAACTATATCTTATGAATTAATGGGGATTTACAACTCTGTCAATATGAATTAACACCGTTTAAGGGTGTCAATTTTCATCATAACCTTTAAACTTTCAATCCATTTAATTTACAAGTAGCTGAATGAAAACCATAAATATTATTTGCATGTTATTCCTGTCATAATCTTGCATTGTTTCCTTACATCTTATTGATTATCATCGACTCGTCCCGATAAAAAATCTGATACGGATACAGAATACAAATGCAACACCCTCGTTTGTGTGAATTTAATAGTGTGCAAAGTTTTAATATCAAAAAGCACACGCCCTGTTTTCAATGTAATCAGTCAACCATCTGTGCTCCACTTAACTAATTTCGTCAAACAATCAATTAGTAATGCGATGATGTATAGCAACCACTTAATTTATTGGTTTCCAGATACCCAGTTATAATAGCCAATTCGTTGGTTTACGTAACCAATTTACTCAACTGCGTAGTTTTCTTATTTTTCATCAACACTATAAAAAAATCTACTTAAAATTGAATGTCTCGGTACTGAAAGTTTTTATACACAAACTGGTATACTAAATTAAATATACGAGTATGACATAAAATTAATATACCGTGTCTACTAAAAACGTTAAAAGAACTTCAATTTCAGTAGTTTACATTCATTCATTTTATTGAAGTTAATTTTACATCAGAATTATACATTAATTTTTATATTTTTAGTTTGTGCATAAGAATGGATAAGACAGGAATGTTGTTGTTTCGTGATTAGATAAGATTTATATTAAGAATATTAAACATCGAGAAAACAATACCGATTCTATAAATTCTATTAAAAAACAAGTTTTAATTCGATGTTTTATGAGATTCTATCGTCTCGGTTGTTTCTTTACCAAATTCAATAACAAACATAATTGCACTTACATATCTAATTTCAGCCCTTTTTGTCAAATCCGTCAAAACAAAAAATGGTATAGAGTCTGAAAATTAAAATTGGTATAAAATCAGACGTACCTTATGGATCTTCAAAAAATTTAATATCTACCATCGCTGAATATCAGTTCATCTCTCTAGAAAATTTGAACCAAATCTGTCGAACTTGACTTGATTTAAAACAACAATATCAATTATTCGCAAATTCAAAATTCTATGAAATCCAAACTTTTCTGTAACCGATTTTCAACAGATTTAATATCTACCACAAGTGAATATTAGTTCATCCTTGTAGAAAATTCGAGCTCAGAGATGATCGAAGTTGACCTAAATTAGAGCGACATCAATTTTTCGAAAATAATTTTTTTTATAAACCGCTATATAGATTCAGCTTAAATTTAATACCGATTGTCCTTTTACATTATTTTTTTGGTTAAGAACTAATTCGCTGATCAGTTTAAATAATTGCTGTAGCTAGAGAGCGTACATACTTTTTTTTAAATTCAAAATCTTATAAAATCTGACAAAATGGTTAAATGTTTTCCTAAATTTTTACTAAGAAACGATCTTTACTGAGTTTGGAAATTTTCACATACACACTCACACACAACCATCCAAACATTTTTTTCTGGACCACTTTTTTCGATGATATGAAAAATACATTTAAAAAAAATTCACAACACGAAAGTTTTCCCTACGAGGAAGCAAAACAAAAAAAAAACAACGCTCAATAGAACAATAGAAAACCTTCAACCTATCGTTGTCTAGCGTTTCGTCTATATATATCTACTTACATATTTACGTCGAAATATGTTTATTGCGCTGCACTTACGAATTGCACGCTACCGTTGACGAGCCGCTGTCATGATAAAATTGTTCGTGAAGAGATAAGTTTAACGACGATGATCTTATCCGCATGCTAGGCCCGTCAGTTTGGCGGGGAAGCTTTGACGTCAGGTAAGGAGCTCTCTGGTACCGGTGTATACGCTTACACAGAAAATCATATGCGCCCACTCTCCGACTTAAAATTTAGACCCTCTTCGAAACCCAAAAGTTGGCAGTCCCGCCGAATAAATCGAGGGTCATGAACCTCCGCAGAATCTCCAGAAATGGCAAATAATTACCCACTTCACTGAGAAAAATAATCGTTAGAACCAACAAAACGTGTGTTTGCGCGCAGCGAAAAGAATACTCTTTTAATCGAATGAAATGTGTAATTGATCGAAGCAACAGCTGATCAATCCAAAGATTATTTGATTACCATTGCCAAATATTTTGTCCAATCGACAAAATATTCTTTTCGCTTCCTGCAAGCGCACGTTTTGTTGGTTCTAACGATTTTTTTTCTCAATGTCCTAAAATCTTAATCTAAAATCTACAATTTGTATGTCTGGACCTCCAATTATACTGTGAGAACTTTCTACTTGAAATTTAATGTACAAGTACGGGAAGTTTTTATGCATAAACTCGTATACTAAAATTATACGGAAAGAAAATATTAGTTGCCATAACCAAAAAATGAATTGGTACACCCAATTGATTATTCTATTTCTCTTACAACTCAAATGATAGTGTCCACGATTCGAAAGGTCATCGCAACAATTCGAATAGTAGTTTGTCGTTACTATTCGACATGGTTGGGGCAACTAATTTTTGAAATCATTTATACAGCAAATTGGAAATGTAGTTGTTCCGATGTATAATTAAGATATGGTACAGTAATTTCAATAATTTCCTTAAACTGTACTGAAAAAGTACTTTAATTTCAATAATTTCTTCTAATCACTGCACAAGTTCATTAATTGTTTATTGCAAGTGTATATTTAATTTAAGGTATTCCGAGTGTGAGGTGATAGTCTTCAGAATTCTATAATTTTCGGCTACACTATAGTTTTATTACGTAGAATTGTGTCAAAGAAATCCCAGGCGTGGTAGCCACCCATTTAATGATTATTTATCCCTTCAAAAAATCCAATATTAGCACAGAAAGATATGGGAAAAACTCCTGTCCGCGGATCAATTGCAGATTTCATTAGTCAAACATCTCGACATCGGAAAAGTAAAATAGGCAATGGACACAGCGGGTTTCGGAGATAAATTATCGCGCTTAAAAAGCAATCCCGACCAAAGTCTTTCGCGAGAAAATATTATCTAAAGGTGTGAAAAAAAATCTAATGTCACACGACAGTCATGATGGAACCTGTGACGTATTACCTGGCAACGCTGTACATCGTCAGCTGTGCTTATGACTTTCGCCGGCGATGCGCGCGAAATTGAAAAGTATTTGACGTTAATGCCGGTCTCATTTTCAGGTTACAAATTCACATTAATAATGAGTTCTATTATTTAGTAAGCTTAATAATCCTTAATTATACATCGCATTTCTATATTAAATTTCGTACACCGGTTTGTACATAAAAACTTCCAGTATTTGTGCATTAAATTTCAAGTTTCTTTTACAGTTCGGGCATGAAAGATTTTCAAACACATTTTCATTGAATGTATGCCCATACCTGGTGTATAGAGATAAAAATAATATAATGAATAGAATAGAGGATCGAATTCATAGTGATAGGGGTGAAGGACATAGCAAGAGTTGTTAGGTTGTTAGGTTGGCGGCCAGCGCATTTTGGAGTTTCTGTCATATTTCGATTGAATTTTGACATACGCAGCTATTGTTTTTATGCCCCTTCTGCAAACATGGCGCTCAATCACGTGATACGCTACAACAGCGTTGCCAGATCATTCGTGAAGGCTCAGGACCGTAAGATTTGAGAAAGTGAAAAATTATTTTCAAAAACAATAATTCTGTATATTTTGTGCATCAGGGAGTTTAATCGGACATTTAAAGAGATTCTCAAATAATTTCACGGTGGTACAGCGTTACATGTTCGAGGATATTAGGGGCCCTGCACAAGCACCCACAAAACCCGCACCTAGGCGCTCGGAATACCTTAATTGCCGAGTTTACGCATAAAAATTTCCAGCTTTTTCTAACAGTATACAGAGTGAGGTTCTACAGAGTGAGATTGTTAGACCCGTGTATAAAACTTTGAAAAGTGGCATAGTTTACTCATTTTTATTCAACGAAGGGTGTTTTAAGGGTCTACATTTCAACTCGGGTCGTATTAACCTACATATATGTGTGCACATATGCGACCATGTAGTGCAAACGCACCTCAGAGCATTAATGTGCGGCGAGTCGTTACAGTGACGTCTCGCGTTACGTCAAAACCTGTCCGCACCGTGTGCATGTGATAGCGATGCTTATGTTTTACTCGCAGTAGCAGCAGCTACCGTGCGTGTATGTGTTGTATACTCCGCTTGCGTTAAACCAAAGAGAGGGTGGGAGACGAGCACGCGGCTGTTCTGGAGACACGTTTTCCGCTCAGTGACTTCGCGTGCCGCTTCGGGAATAGAGCTGTGCTTTCCGATACGCGTATTTGTAACGTATTGTCATAAAAGTCGAAAAAGAAGATTTAAAAAAAACACATACAAAATGGGAATTGTCAAAATGCTTTCATCGATGGCATAGTCATCGCGTTTAATGTGATGACGATAATTAATCGTCGAAAGTGTGGTTTTGTTCGTGAATATTCATCATCGTTTGCTACGATTAGCAAAGAAATATTCCATCAACGGTGGTACGTCGTTGAACGGCAAATGAAAAAAAAAAAAAAAAAAATTATCGACAACTGGCTTTTCGCGGAACGACCTTGTACAGAGTTTCGCGATCTCGTTGCCACTTGTAGTCGTCGTTCTGTGCCGGCAGCGCGTTTCACGTAACTCAATTCACGCTCCCGCTCATATCGCCTCTATCTACATGTCGCGAGACTAACGTGCTCAGCTCTGAAAGTCTCGCGAATCTTGATCAAGAATATGAGAATTAACGGAACACAAAAAAGCTCGTTTATCAAATTGATTTCATGCGATCGTTAGATTCGAATTTATATTCAATGTGGTGGATGAATGACGTATGTTGTACCTTGGCTTGCAATGCAATCGACATTAATAGATTGAGATTACTTTAAGAATGCGACGAATATTTTATGAAAATGTGTAGGAAATTAACGTAAAGGAAATTTTATTGAGATAAAATTTACGCAGTAGATTTTAATTGGACTGTTTGTATAATATTCCAGCAGCGCAGCAACCTTACAAACCTCTTATAATTTGTTTGCGCGAGCTTTTAACGAGCACCAATTATTAATAAAGATAAAGATTCAACGGCATGTCTTTTATATAAGACAAGATTCATTTACATTTTGTTCCTTATTGAAAACTTGTGTAATATTTTTTTTATATAGCGAACTTTTAATGTTATGTCACTACGGTCGATATTGGAAACTGTTTACTTATTTTTTAATGGTATTGGAGGTTAAGCGCATTAACAGACACTGTAAAAAGAAAGCTGCTGAAAATTTATTATATCTGTACTGGGAGTTTTTAAGCATAAACATGTTTACTAAATTTAATATTGAAGTTTGATACAAGATTATTATACGGTTTATTAAAAATTATAAGAGAACCTAATTTTTTAAAATACATTTTTATATTACTGTAAAAGCATATTTATTATAAATCACAATTGTACATTATATTTAATACACCAGTTTATGTATCAAAACTTGCAGAACGGTACAACGAATTCACGCATTTCTTTTTAAACTGTGATAGTTGCCTTACGTTCAGAAATTACCAGCAGCCTTGAAAAAATAGGTAACCAGTTGTTGATACTAACAGTGTTCAGAATTTGTGGGAGGACGGTGCGTCATATTGTCTTAAGGATGTACGAGCGGTACAGTCCCGCCAAACATAAGTTTTAGAGAAAATTTCGAATACTTCCCGATGGAATAACAATATGAAAAAATCAAGAATGTAGAAAGTGCTAAACGATTGATTTTACATAAAAATAATTCCAAAATGTTATTAACAAATTCAAGAAAAAAAAAAAGTTCAACACTTCACCCATTAACCGAATGGTTTTTTTTCAATTGAGAATGATTTGTTAATTTTTCCAAACACGTATGACAAACACATATCCAAAATTCGTTATTGGCCATACCTTTTTCAAAATAAAAAAATAAAGGAGAAATTGTAAAAAAGTTCATACGCATTCGGAAAAAATAACAAACCATTTTCATTCCAAAAAAAACGTTAGCTTGACTTATTGAAATTTTTTTTATTAACCTGCTTGTTTTTGTTGAGATTCTTATTCCATCGAGAAGTGTTCGATATTTTCTCTGAAACTCAAGTTTGGCGGGCCTATACTGCTCGTACATCCTTAAGGGTTGATAGAAAATCCTTAATACCCATAATGATTTCATTAAATGTACAATATTATATTCCTCGTAGTCTCTGGAGAAATCTCTGTTCGTGTATATAAAAAAAAAATATTACAATGTTTTCAATCTATTCTCGGTCTATTTTTCTTTTCGTAGCTTCAGCAGCGAAAAAAAATCAACAAGTGAAGGAAAAATCAATAAAGAACTCAGGAGTTTTGCTTTTGTAACTGAAGAGAAAGCAGTTAAAAGTTCACGCACAGAAATATACGCTGTAAATTCCAGTATGCAGTAAGGTGTAAAATCGCTTTGCTATCGTATCGCCCACGCTCTAATTTCTCGTCTGTAGAACCGAAATAAACGTGCAAATAGGCGCCGAGTACGTCAAACGCATAATTCTTTCGGCATATTGTATACTCATAATTTTATATGTCTACGACAGGTTTTTCTTTGAATGATAAACAAAGTGAAAAAATACATCAAACAATTTAGCGATATCGAAAAAAGGAGGTTGACTGTATCTTCTACTTCACTGTAGAGATCTTCACCTCGTATACCAATTTTTTTGCTTCAATTATTTATTGTTCTGAATATTTCCTTAAGATTAATTTCAATTACTTTGGCTAAACATAAGTATTAGTCAGGACAAAGTTCGACCTTCGTTAGTCACACAATATTAAGTATAGTCTCTAAATTTAATTGTGTTAACAAAAATGTGTAAATCAACGCAAAAAGCGTTTTCATTATTAAAATTATCTCTAGGTTCACTATTTCATCGGCACAAAGTACGTTTCATGCAAATGAAATGCAAAGAAAATTTTGAATGTTCATAGAATGACCTTAAAGTATAATGTTTTTAATGACACAATCGACAATTCATTACGAATTCCTATTCAGTCGTCATAAACAAAACCAGACAAGGTTGTTCGTTCTTGGCAAAAGTTTTCTGTCATCGACAGACTATTAACGTCATCCTATTGATTCTCATTGCGCAAAAGCCAATGAGTGTGTTTTTTTGTCAATAATAATTTCTTCTTTAAACACAAAGTGATATTTATTTTTTACCGGCGGAATTTCATCTATGAGACATAGTTTTTTTTTATCTTGTGAAGCCATAATCTGAAATCGAATCGAATTGTTTTTAATGACATTCACGAGAAACATGATTCTCATTTTTATTCGTTTCATCAATTAATGTTATGGCTGATGGTTTTAAATAAGAGGCTTCTTATCATTTGTTTTTAAAAATGCAATGCTTATTTCCAATTTACACTTAAAAAAAGACAATATTTGGCTTCAGCTTAATACTTTATCTCAATGAACCAAAAAAATGTAGATTGTTAAGCAATACACGCATCGAACATCTACTTTGTGAAAATGGATCTGTTTTGACAACATTGATATGTACTCTGAAATCCGTGTCGTGTCAAGATAACAACTTTACAGAAAATAAGTCTTAAAGCTGAAGTTTACATGACAGTGGAATAATATTTGGTACGTTTAACAAAATCTTTTAGCCAGGTTATCAAACTCGCAGCTTGCGGCCTTCGTATTTATTATAGAAATATTCCTTTGACAAAATTGGATAAATTTCACGCAGAAATAATAAATTCAGTATAGATGGTTCACTTAACATTGGTTCATTTTCGGTAAATTCTTTATATTTATTTTACAGAGTTTGCATTGATTTTTTTCATTTTTGCAATAGATTCCGACTAAATGTCTTGCATAACAGTAGAATGTAATTTGGCATTAAAAAACGTTTAACTAGTTAAACAAAATCTTTAAGCCAATGTAACAAACTCTATGTTGGCGATCTTCACATTTATTGTTGATATACTCACTTATCCATTTTGCATAGAATTGCAATTGACAGCTTTACTGATGACACGATTAATATTTATTTATTATCATAGAATTCTGCACATCTTTTCTACAGTATATACATTTATTTGTTCATTTCTTCAATTAATCTCGACTAACCAGTTTGCTTGATGGTAGAATATAATTTCATATAATTAAAAATATGAACAAAATCGCTGCTTGCAACTTTCATATTTATCGTCAACATATTTACTTACAAATATGTGGTAGTTTTAACGTAGAACAATTCAGTCAGCAACAACTATACATATTAGATTATTAATATTCGTTCACTCACCGAGAATTCTGCATACTTTACCTGCAGTATATGCATTTATTTGTTTATTTCTGAAATTAATCTCGACTATATATATATATATAAACTGAGAGAAAACTATGGTATTAGTAACTATAAAGTGACAACTATTCATTTTTAGTTCGTACGACCAATTTTTTAATAGTTGCCACAACTATTAAATCGTTACTATAACTACCAAATAATTACCATAACTATTTTCACAGTCATCGTACCTACACGGAAAGAAAGGCTTGGTTGAAACAACCAAGTGCTATATAAGTTGCTAAACCAACCAAGAAATTGGTAAGCTAACCAAGTAACTTGGTTAGACCAACCAAGAAATTGGTAGCCTAACAAATTACTTGGTTGGTCTAACCAATTTAATCGTCTGGCGCATATATAACCATAGCACTTGGCTGTTCCAACCAAGCCTTTTTTTCCGTGTATGAAAATAGTTGCACGGACTAAAAATTAATAGTTGTCACTTTATAGTTGACTATACTACTACGATTTCTCTGAGTGTATAGTCGAGAATAGAAATAGTATAGGAAAACTATACAGAATTCTCGGTGAGTGAACCGAGATATATATATTTTGTTTTATCCCAGCGTACTTCATAGACATATGAATTCCGTTTTCCTTTTTCACCGCAAGGATAGCGACGTAGACGTTTGCATATATGTATTTGGTATACGTCGTGGTGGCTCTAGTAAGCCCCGGTCTCTTTGTTACGTGTCACCTCGCGAGCGATCGTACGATGTCACCTACGGGTTACCGACAATGCGGTATTTGCAATGGAAATAGCGAGTGACACAGAGAGTTGTTTGCCCGCGACAACCCGCTGCAGATGAGACGCGAGAATCGAGTGAGAGGAGGGGAGTCAAAGAATTGTGCATATTTGTGAAGCTTACCCGAAATGGAAGAGTGAAAAGGAAACCAGAAACGGTCGAAGATCCTGTATCCGGAAATTTGTTGCCTGTACGAGTCGATCACCAAAGCATATAATCTCTTCGAGCCTCAACGTAGGAATTTCTCTGCAGAAAAATTCCCCTCACGTTTCGTCGATACTTTAAGCGAAATGTGCTCGGGCTTATCGTCGGTTTCAATTCAATGTTCGCAACGATTCATCCATGATAGATTCCGCAGCCTCTATTTCATTCTAGCTGTTGAAAAATAAATATTAAGGCAGTTGATCGAAAGATATCATTTTTTTTCTTTGTTAAGAGACTTCCGCATCGACTAATTGTATGATCAATAAAACGGGTTGTGACCGACACAGTTTAAACGATAATTGGGATTAAAGTTGACGATTTTATGATTGGCGTTATAGCAAAAGTGGACTGAGATACAATGACAAATAAAATTGAACTTACGCAAACTGTACGTAATACTTGTGAGATGCATCGCAAATATTTTTCACATCACCTTAAGGAGATTATGTTTGTTCCTGAAATTTGTGCGAAGTCCAAATTAACTTGCAAATGGTATTCATTGTATTTTGGTACTGACTGGTCATAGAACGGTCGGAAAGGGCAGTATTGCACATCACCTTAAGGTGATAATGTACTCGGTCAATAAAAAAATATATAATACAAAATTTCTGCAAAATTGATCTTACGAATCAAAAATAAAAATGGAGAAATACACGAAAAAAAATAATTTTTTGAATAAGATCCAAGTGACAAAATTGATTGGGACAAAAAAAACCTGATTGATTACAGAAACAAATCAGTTGGAGGCGAAAAACCAGATGGTTGAGCCAGCAAATTAATTGGTTGGTAATTCACTAACTGGATGTCATACACGGAAAAAAATGATTAGTTGCCATAACCAAGAAATGAGTTGACACAATCAATCGATTATTCTATTTATCTTACAACTCAAATGGTAATACCAACGATTCGAATGATAATACCGACGATTCGAATAGTAGTCCCAATTATTCGAGTGGTAGTCCCAAGGATTGGATTAGTTAACCTAACTAATCTCGCGAGAACTAATCGTGAATAGTTGAGGTTACTATTCGATATGGTTGAGGCAACTAATTTTTTAGGCATTGTGTACAGCAAATCGAAAACGTAGTTGCCACAACCAAACATTTCTTTCCGTGTAACAAACTAGTTTGTCGGATCAACCAAAAAATTGGTTGGCAATTAACGAATTAGGTGTCATAACCAACTAGTTTGTCGGATCAACCAAAAAATTGATTGGCAATTAACGAATTAGGTGTTATAACCAACTAGTTTGTCGGATCAACCAAAAAATTGGTTAACCTCGTCAACTTAGTCGCTTGGAGCGTATTTAGCCATGCAAATGGTTGGGGCAAACAATTATTTCTCCCCGTGTGTTTCTTGCATTTGTTCAGTCGATCGTTAACGTCTTTTTTCCAAGAAATTTGTGTTAGGAAGATTCAACAATCTGAGAGAGGCTAATATCTATACCACATGGTCCAAGAGTAAATGATTTGTTTCGAACTCGTCGGCTCTCTGTTAGATCGATTGATCGATCAATTAGTGCCATATGCGCGGGGTACTCGGAGATCCAATAAAACAATAGTCAGATGATGGACACGTGTCAAACATATTAACTTTTATAAATCAAGGCCGATCGTAGCTCGACTATGTGTTTTTTTTACTTCATGTCAATTCGTTCCATGTATTTTCGTACCCGGGTAATGAGATTGTACGATACAGACAATACAAGGGTTATTTCATGCCAACTAAGCACTAAGTTATCTTCCAACCACATAATATTTCAGTATTTTTAACGTTTTTTTCACGATACTCATTCAAAGTTACATCCATGATCTGCTCCATATTCTTATCTTCATTGATTCTCTGTTTATGAGTTTTTTTTTAGATACAAATGAAACATTTATCTTTTCAAATTTTAGATACATACAAAAGTCTGTTTTACGAGCTATACACTCAGAGAAATCGTAATAGTACAGTCAACTATAAAGTGACAACTATTAATTTTTAGTCCATACAACTATTTTCATAGTTACGGTAATCATGAAAATAGTTATGGTAACTATTTGATAGTTATAGTAGTTATTTGATAGTTGTGACAACTATGAAAAAATTGATCGTATAAACTAAAAATGAATAGTTGTCACTTTATAGTTACTAATACCATCGTTTTCTCTCAGTGTATCTACAAAAACAAGGACACGAGTCTGTTCGTCTAAAATTCTAAGCTGACGTAAGCATTTTTAATTTTTTTTTTTTTTCGACATTTAACCTCCGCATTTTACTGTTTTATTATTTAACATATAAAGTAGTAGCAAAGTGGTCCTTTTTGTTAATCACCAAGTGAAATTCTTATACGAATACGCTGAACAAAATGTAACTCATGACTTAAAAAAAATTCTTGTATCTTCTTTGTCGTCTGAAAATATTGTATGTATCGATATGCAGGTCTGTGAACTGGGAGCTCATGCAGCGAGAGACATGAAGCATAAATACCGTACAGTCTGTCTGTGGTGTACAATGCGACTTGAAGAGTCATTAAAAATCATGATCCGAGTGTCCGGCACCTGTCGTATGTTGGCCGCGTGATCCATTAATTAATTCGACACTTGCACATGTCCAACTGGTATAGAGGGTATTTAAATTAGGCGGGAGAGGTGTTAAGGCAATTATATTTTGCCGGCTAGTAAACACTATGTTTTGGACTTCGCATAAGTTTTGTTTTCTGTCGATTCTACCGTTCACAGCCTTCACTTCCGGAACTATGATTACGTACCCTTATAATTTCATAATCATGCAACTTCAACGCGGTAGCGGTACAACTTCAGCGCGCTAATCGAACTTTCTACTTAGTCCAGGAACTTATCGTACATCATTTTCCGCAACTGTAATATAGTACTTTCTGATATAAAAAATTCACAGTGTATATTTGACTCGACTACATTATTCAGTTGAATTAAACATTGACTCAGGTAGGTTGATTCAAAGTCACCGTGAGTTTTGCCGTATCTAAACTCACCGCGAGGTTGAGCCACTTTCCATTACGTTAGCTCAATGAAATTTTCTTTGAGCCAACAAATGTGGATACCGTAAAGTAAATTTGATTGGTTACAAGTAAATTTGGTTCGCTCAAAGTAAATTCGGTTCGCTAAAAGTAAATTCGGTTGGTTCACAATAAGTTTGGTTGACTGAAGGTCATTTTGGTTGAGTCAAAGTGAATTTGGTTGGTTCAAGGTATATTTGGTTGGTTCAAGGTAAATTTGGTTGGTTCAAGGTAAATTTGGTTGGTTCAAGGTAAATTTGGTTGGCTCAAGGTAAATTTGGTTGACTGAAAATAAATTTGGTTGGTTACAATTAAATTCGGTTCGTTACAAGTAAATTTGGTTGGTTACAAGTAAATTTGGTTGGTTACAAGTAAATTTGGTTGGTTATAAGTAAATTTGGTTGGTTACAAGTAAATTTGGTTGGTTACAAGAAAATTTGGTTGGTTACAAGTAAATTTGGTTGGTTACAAGTAAGTTTGGTTGGTTGCAAGTAAATTTGGTTCGCTCTAAGTAAATTTGGTTCGCTCTAAGTAAATTTGGTTCGCTCTAAGTAAATTTGGTTGGCTTAAGAAAAATTTGGTTGACTCGAAGTGAATTTGTTTGGCTCAAGGTAAATTTGGTCG
This sequence comes from Ephialtes manifestator, assembly GCA_963970395.1. Lineage (NCBI taxonomy): Eukaryota > Metazoa > Arthropoda > Insecta > Hymenoptera > Ichneumonidae > Ephialtes > Ephialtes manifestator. Next base: position 16,517,601 of record OZ019975.1, read on the forward strand.
GCTCAAGGTAAATTTGGTTGGCTCAAGGTAAATTTGGTTGGCTCAAGGTAAATTTGGTTGGCTCAAGGTAAATTTGGTTGGCTCAAGGTAAATTTGGTTGGCTCAGGGTAAATTTGGTTAGCTTAAGGTAAATTTGGTTGACTTAAAGTAAATTTGGTTAGTTACAATTAAATTTGGTTGGCTCAAAGTAAATTTGGTTGATTACAAGTAAATTTGGTTGACTTAAAGTAAATTCGGTTGGTTCAAATAAATTTCATTGGTTCAAAATAAATTTGATTGGCTCAAGGTAAATTTAGTTGGCTATATTTCAAAAGATTTCTCTCAGTGCGCGGAAAGTGTCTCTCTGCGCACAGGTTAGAGGTAGAAAAAGTTAATTTTTTAACACAGTCTATACACAACGCATTTTTTCAGCACCAATGCTAATACGTACACGATATATTCATTTTATTTCAATTAATTGGTTCATTATCGTTTTGTTCGCCTGCATAGTTTATCGCATCGTCAGTGCGATTGAAAACGTATCGTAGTGCTTCTGTGCAGCGGAGGTCGAAGATGATAATGCCACGACGCGCAATACCGCTGCGACAGATACACTGCTGGAATGTATCGCGTTCATAATTTATATATACCATGTGCTCTGCTACAACCTGATGCAAATCGGTCGTTAACCAATGGCAATGGAATCTCCCGGCGCTGCGACATAATACAGACTCAATGTTCAGTGTAAATAGTGTTCGAGATTGACGGGAATGTAACAGGAAACCCTCCGGCTCTTATTCATTTGCTTGAGACTATGTGACGACAGAAATGTCTCGAGATTGCGGGGAGCTGTATACGATCTCACGAATATTGATAACATCTTTGGAAATGATTCAGTCCTGAGAATCCACGTGGTGTTGATTTTTGCATATACTGTACATTATCACTTATTCGATTGCTGTCATGTATTTGATGGACCTTTTCTAATTTATTTGTTAAATCGAGCGGAAATATTTCCCCCAGTCAGGCGAAATAGGAAGTCATTCGGAACGTCGGAACAGAGATGAGAGTGTATGCAAATTATTGAAAAAAAAAAAAATTTCTGTATGGATGACAAATTTTATGCTTGACATACATTGAGAATGCTGCACCAATAATTTTGCTTCCTCATAGAGGAAGCTTTGTTTTCGTGAATTTTTTTTTCGAGAATTTCATGTCAGTACACTCAGAATGGTCCAAAACGTCGAGAAAAGTGATTTACAAAAAATGTCTGTATGTGTATGTGTGTGTGTGTATGTATGTTACATGCTCAAAAAATGTAAACCTTTATAACTCGGGAACGTCTCGAGATATAGAGCTGATATTTACACCATAGATAGAGGGGTCAATCCTCATCGTTCATGCCAATTTTTCTTAAAAACCCCATGATCGTTAAATTTTTACGCGGTTCTGAATTTTTTCAAAAATGTCTGTTAACGCGATAACTCTTTTAATTTTCGAGATATTAAGCTCAAAATTAGCAGGTATGTGAGCATTCATACACCGGTGATCCCTATTAAATTTGATTAAGATCGGTTGAAACGTTATAATTTTATGAGATTTTGATTTTTTGATTTTTTTTCTGCGATGCGAATTTTGGTATCAAATATCAAGCTGAGAGTTAAATGAGTACCAAATTCATGATTAACGGAAAAGTACGTCAGATATAGCCCAAAAATGTTGAACAATACCATATTTTCATAGCGATGTTGTACAGTCTTTATTGCGAAATGTAGCGATTTATGTCGTATAAACTATCCATATCCTTGCTTCCCAATGAAATTTCGGAAAACACCGGTTTCTATCGTGTTCTACAAAAAACAAAAACAGAGGAGATAGAGTATTTGAGGGAGTTTCCGGACCGTTCGTCTTTATTATATTTTTACAAAGCGGCAGTGTGCGCTTATTTATTTATTTAAAACAAGGATGCAAAGCAGAACCTTGCACATTGCTTCCTCATTATATTTCGCTTTTTACAAAGCTTCCTCTACACGGAGAAAAAAAAATAGTTGGACAAACCAATAAATGGGTTCCGACAACCACTCGAAAGAGTTGAAATAGAGTCACTACTCAGTGGGTTATGACAACTACCCGTTGGTTATACGAACCGCTTTGATTGGTTATAGGAACTCGCTGTTGGTTGCGCCACCTATTGTATTGGTGAAAACAGCACTGCGATTGGTTACAGGAGCGAGTTAGTTGCTGTGACTATTCAGCGGTACAGCATATGCTGGAGATGGTTCTACCAACTACTTTTTTCTTTCAGTGTATGAGTAAGCCAAAATCAATTACCGTACTTCCTCTTAGAGGTTCCCGTGTGGAAATTCCAACTCGCCATCACCTAGAAATCGACTAGTTTTCTTATTTTCTGTACAAGATCTAGGCCGGAAATCTAGCTAGATCCGAGCACTATGTGTAATTTCTCGCTGTCTAGTCATTGTACAGAAAAACTGTTTAAAATCTGGCTAAGATTCTATTAATTCGCCCAGTAAATTTAGCTAGTAATTAGCCAGTACGGAAATCGGTTAACCCTATAGCATAAAATTGACTAGGTGCTAGACCGGAATTCTCTATTGAACCCAAATACCGGTTAAATAGCCTAGGATAAATAAAAAAACAATTAATATAAACCGTCATTTATTGCATCAGCACGTAACAGGGAAGCTGTTTAACACTATTTAAACAGGGAACACTATTTAATAACGTACGTAATCACTTTTTCAATAATAATCAAATATCTCGATAAGGCCTATCGCAAAAAACAAAAAAAATATAAATTCTTTCACGTCGTACAAAACAAAAAAAAATCGTAGTCCTCTAGAACGTATTTTTTGGTACCTTTCACGAACATGCACGTGCCACTCTACATAATAATAACTCGCTGCACAGCGTGTTACGACTAGACCCTGTATCGGAATCTCCCTGTATCGGAAAACGCCCGCGTTTCCGCCGAAAACACGCACGGTGCCGCGTAAACGACGCGCATTACGGCGTTAACTTCGTGAATGTATATATTATGTCTAGCCACTGGTCAGGTAAGTTGTGCCATGAAAGCTAGATAGATCCTAAATGGCCTGGGCATCTATACCTGCATGCTAGATATATTATGTCTAGCCTCTAGTCAGGTAAGCTGTACCATGAAAGCTAGACAGATCCTAGAAAGATATGCTATCTATCAGTGCATTCTGGCTAGATTATGTCTAGTCCCACTACAGAAAAAATTGATAGAAAAAACTAGCTAGACGCTAGGTTTAAACCAGTTTATCCCCAACAGATTTCCACACGGGTTGCTTTGCAAAAAGCGAAATATAATGAGGAAGCAATGTGTGCAATGCATCCTTTTTTTATATTTTTCTTGAAACGTCAAAAAAATTTGAAATTCTTTTCTCAGTGCGTAGAATCATATGAATCAAGGCAGGCGTTTATTTAAATTTATTTCCGCATTACATACAAATTTATTTCATTTTACAATAGAAGCCAAAACGTCGAGAGAAAAAAAAGAAATCGGTATGGTCCCAAAAATCTAGAAAGCAAAGTTTGAATCAAATAACAAGTAGTGAAATCAAAAGGTTTACGAACTGAGCTGAAATGCCTCATATATAAAAATATATATTTGACCTCAAAGGGTATTGTATATAGATAATGGTATTGTATATACAAAATACAATAGTTGAAAAACTTTATTCGGTCGGCCGGAAAATTGCGGTATTGCGGAAATCGTTCGATAGAAAAATAGTTGGGGATTCGGTAAGCGTATTTGCTGTGGATATATAACCTATTTAGCGCGGCGGTATTGTTGAAAAATAAAATAGTACGAATCGGAGTCTCTGTTCGTAAAATTTCTTTGATAAAACGCTGAAAAATTCTGGCGAAGTCCTTGGACGTCGTTAGAATATATGGGCATACACAGTTTGTTCAGCTCATCTCGCAACTAAGGTGTACCCGTGAGCAGATGTATATTTTTCGAACGCCACTTTGTGTAGTAGCGAACACCCAACAACAGGACAGTAACTCGTAAACAACTTTGACCGTGGAGAAAAGAAACTCGTTTTAGTATTTTATTTTTCGTCGAAAGCGTTGGCGTACTTGTGAATTCAGTTCTACGATATTCCAGAGTCTCAGAATACAAAACGGGTGTTTTATTTACATCATATATTCACTACCAACACTTCCAATATTTTTATTTATTGAAACTAATTATTTAAAAAGCATTAGGAAATTTGCAGGTTTTTAAAATAAATCGACATCATCCACAATTATGAATATTTTCAACAACAAATTATTGTATATTTTACAAATAGTATACAAAACGGATGTTTCATTTACATCATATATTTGCTGCCAATACTTGCAATATTTTTATTTATTGGAACTAATTACTTAAAAAGCATTTGGAAATACACATATTTTAAAAATAAATTGACGTCCACAATTACATCCACAATTATGAATATTTTTAAAAACAAATTGTGTTATATTTTACACAACTAAACTTTTTTTAAAATATTGTAAGGCTTTTTATGACAATCTTATTATCACCAGCTGTTGTTTTATTTGCATAATTTATACATTCGTGACCAACGCTTCAATTATTTCTATTTTTCGAAGCTGATCATTTAAAAAGCGTTGGGAAATTTAGTTCGCGTGAATAATGCAGTAGCTAGAAGAAAAATAAATGCATGATGATATGTTTTATGGAACTGAATCTCTTTGCGGTAGTGAAATCAATTTTCAAGTTAGAAATGTGCCATTTACGTGATACTCCAAAAAAATTGCGAGGTTCTCTGTGACAAAGTTGTTATTGCCAACTGCAAATTGAAATGCAAGATATCAATTTATTTTCCACTCAAGTCTGCAAATTATTTCCGTCTAGTGGCTCGATTATGCTACCTGTCATTAGACGAACGGGTTGTTTGTGCCGGAAGACTAGAATATCCTGATATAGACCGCGGATATGTGTATTACCGGTGCATAATAGATTCTTAGGCTAGACCGAGTTCATGCTCGCGCATATATGCATAGCTATACTATAACGAAAAGTATATGCATACCAGCGTTGGTTGTTTGTCGACACGTGAATATCACAGTCGTAAATATTGACTCCGCGGAAGCTTTTGTGACGGTGGCGTACTTGTTCAAAGGGGTAAACTAAAAAAAATATGCGTGGAAAAAAAGAATTACGAAATAGTAACTTAAATTTGTATTGCTATCATATTTGATTTTGCCCATATCGGTATGAAAAAAATAGGATATTTAGGTTGTTACGTAATTGGAGAAGCAGTGCAAGTGTGATTTATGTCCTGAGGCAACTCTTGCAACCAAAATTAATGACGAAATAATTCGTGGCGAGGTTTTAGAGACGCTGTAACAAGTTTTCGAAATTTTCGAAATTACAAATTGAACCCGTCGGTCCCAACAAGCTTATCAATGAGAATTATCTCAATCTTAATTAAAAACTTAAGCGTGATCGGTCTGCCTAGAAAAATGGGTCTAATGGGTTTATGTGTTGATCGACTAGATTTTATTTAATCGCAATAAATAGTATTTGAACTAAATATCATTTTATAAAATTATAAAATTAAAGTTATAAAATTAAAATTATAAAATTAAAATTATAAAATTAAAATTATAAAATTAAAAGTATAAAATTAAAGTTATAAAATTAAAATTATAAAATTAAAATTATAAAATTAAAATTATAAAATTAAAAGTATAAAATTAAAGTTATAAAATTAAAATTATAAAATTAAAATTATAATATTAAAATTATAAAATTAAAATTATAAAATTAAAATTATAAAATTAAAATTATAAAATTAAAATTATAAAATTAAAATTATAAAATTAAAATTATAAAATTAAAATTATAAAATTAAAATTATAAAATTAAAATTATAAAATTAAAATTATAAAATTAAAATTATAAAATTAAAATTATAAAATTAAAATTATAAAATTAAAATTATAAAATTAAAATTATAAAATTAAAATTATAAAATTAAAATTATAAAATTAAAATTATAAAATTATAAATTTATGTAATGGTCAGCCAAATAAAATTTCTTTCATATTTTTTCAAATGTTCTAATTCAGACAAAATTTGATTCGATTTGAACAGATGCCGTATTTGATTTAAATAAACCAATTACACAGAATTTTCTGCGTGCACATAATTACATCATGAACTCATGAGGTTAATAGTGACACTGAAAAAAAATTCTATTGCGGGCTGCCAAAAAGAAGTATCTTTTAATTAACTCCAATTCTTATTCGGTCAACCCCATTTAACATTTAAATTATAAAATGTTATTTCATAATTATAATTAGAATTCAAATGAAGTTGATAACGCTTGTTTTCGGCAGCCCGCAATTGATGGATTTATTGAATCAATTAAATTTTTTTTAGTGCAGTTTTCTCAGAAGATATTTTTTTCATATATTTTTTCGCGGATTCATTTTTATGAATATTTTTTCCTAGATTCACACTCAAGCAAACATGAGGCTTATGACCCTTCGTCTATGGCCCGGATTTTACAACTTGTAGTCGTAATCGAGAGATCGGCAATTTAGCTCACCTAGCATGAACCTCGTGGTGTTTGCAACTGTACCGCGCTCACGTTTAGTGCAAATGCCGCGCGGAACCTTTGAGAATCCATGCCTCGAAAGATCTGACCTCGTTACACCTGCTTAACGAGTATTTAATTGGATACAACGCCAATTTATGGCATGTACTGGTATAATACATCATTCAGTTATACGAGGTGTGCCAAAACCCATGTGTACTGCAACGCAGCTGTTTGAAAAGTTTTTTTTTTTTAAAGAAAACTTGCAAAAGTGTAAGTTGCCATTTTTGATCGATAAGCCTTTGGTGACTGTAACGAAAAAATGCGTTTCATGTTGACTTTTCACTCCGGCAATAAAATCTTAATCAATTCAAAATCGTGATAATATTTTTTATAATTTGCACAATTTATTTACGAGGTGCCGACGTTTTATTTTTGCGGGTCTCACAATCTTGAATATCATAATTCTAGATTCATAAAATTTGCTTACGTACTTAAATGTAGCAGATAGATTTTTTTTTTCTTCATTGAGAGACTGCAAAGTGCCATTTTCCATTTGTGGTCCATAAGCCTTTGACGTCTGTAATGGAAAAATATTTTTCATGGTGACTTTTTACTTCAGCAATCAAAGCTTCATTAATTTGAAATCATGATAATATTTTTTATAATTTGCAAAATTTATTAACGAGTTACCGACGTTTTATTTTTGCAAGTTTCGCAATCTTGACTATCATAATTCTTGATTCATAAAATTTGCATATGTACTGAAATGTGGCAGATAGACATTTTTTTCATAGAGAAAATGCAAGTGTCATTTGCCATTTTTGGTCGATAAGGCTTTGAAGTATGTAACAGAAAAATACTTTTCATGGTGACTTTTTACTCTGGCAATCAATGCTTAATTAGTTCAAGAACATGATAATAATATACATTTACGAGTATGTAAAACTATCACAGGTAACATAAACTGCAGAATAAAAAAATGTACGAGAGTCTTGTCTAGGAAAAATTCATGCAAATGAGCTGATCTCATATATTCCCAGAACTCTAGAATATCATTATCAGATCCTATCCTAAATTGCTGTCCACGAATGGACACGACGATATATTCAAAATATCCAACTATAAACACCACATATTACGATACACATTTATTCCAATGAAACTGTGTTTATAAATGTGAACTTTTTTCCAATCGTCGTTTTTTTTTAAATCTAAAAAAATTATAAAAGTCCATGACATATATTTGCCCAAACTTCTAATTTTATTTTAACAAATGACATTATTGAAATCACTAATTTCAATAATGTCATTTGTTAAAATAAAATGAGATAAAATGACATTATTGAAATCAGTGATTTCAATAATGTCATCGATATGTAAAAATCTGCAAGACTTTGTTTGGCAACTCTGAAATTTTTTAAAACTAAATGAAACGTAAGTTGATGAAGGTGAATAAAAATAAAAACCTAATATACATGAGTGATGTCAAAAAAAAGTCTAATAAAAATTAACATTACCAGCATTAATTAACATTATTCTATGCGAATGTTGCTCATCATGTTTTATAATAGGTCAACATTTGCATTAAAAATGTGAAAAAGGTGTAATTAGGTAAAAGTCCATGCAATTAACTACGTGACCAGAAATGTTCGTATACGTGAACTTCATACATATTTGCTTTCGGTACTCACAGGCTTTTAGTTTTAAAAAGTCTCGTTCCGGCTGCCCCAGGATGCAGATCCAAGCGTTAGTTTGCCTCGTATGTTCTCATACAAGCAATTCCTCGTCGACCCAATTTCGCATATTGTACAAGCAAGCGTATCAGCCACGAAGCCTCAGGGCCTTTATATTACAATCTGCTTATACACACTACACACGATAGACTTAAACAAGATAGAAACTTTGTACTCGGTATTAGTCTTCTATAGTTCTTCAGGATAAATATATATCTGGTTAATATACTTATGCTAATAAAGATTTCGAAACTGGTCGAGAAAGGCGTGACGTAGTCCGGACGAATGACACTTCAACACACACTTAACTCGTGTTTACATTTTTTAACGTTTGCTCACGTGTTTGATTATATTCCAGACTTGGGTTGCTGAGAAAAACAAGACTTTTGTGAAAAAGCGTTATACGGAAGCATTTTTTTAATCTTTATTGTGGTAGAATAGAAGATAAAAAAAGAGAACGAGGGAAAAAACGTAACATTCGTGAATTTTAAATCACAAGTGACATTAAATCGTGCGCAAACAATAAGAAAGGCATCCTAACATCTTGTGATTTATTTACTGTTTGATGCTAAAATACGTCGAAAAGCTAATATTAGAAAAAAAAAGTGTTCACGCTAGTGCGTCGAGTGCCGTTGTCGAGAAAAGTGCTTAACGATAAAAGCTTTATGAATGCTTCGTCATTGTGAGACTTTTGATAGCTGAGTGAGATGTCTTCGTACTTCCGTTGGATAAAGAGCGGAAAGAAGGATGACTATTTGGGTGCAAAGCCCAGAAGTCGATCGTTGGATTCCAAGAGCTTGGAATCCTCGGGTATACGATTGATCCTACAAAATGTACATATATATTTATTTGCTTTTATTTTTTAGAACTCAATTTGCTATATATATATTTATATATCACTCCGTGCGTAAAACGCTGTTTTACGCACGCTTCGCGTGCATCAAACCCCGTTTGCACACCTCGTGAAATAAAATTTTGTGCGATACTCGTGCGAAAAACGTTTTCTTAACTCGTGTGATTGCAAAACTCGCCTTCGGCTCGTGTTGCAAACTCACACTCGTCAGAAAAAGTTTTTTCGCACTAGTATCGTAATGTACTATTCCGTACTGCGTCCGTTTTTGTATATGTAATATTAATTGTTTTTTATTTCGGTTTGCAGAGAGCGGCAGCCCAACATCAAGCCCAAATCGCTGCTCAAGGTAAGTTTCAGTTTACAATAAATATATAAAAATATATATAAAAATTACCTTTATACAATTGAGACTGCGTCGAGCGTATATTATGTTTTATTAATGCGTACTATTTTGCGTATTTTTGGCCGATTAACGAAGCATTTCTACTTCACAATGGTTAAATGATTCGAAAATAAATAAAAAATGCCTTTATAAATAATATGTGAATAAGCAAGGCCCAAGTAGTGGTCGTTCTTCACTGAACCACATATCCTTGACGTAATGTCACAATTTATTTGTAAATAGATTTTCCATTTTCTAATAATTCCTGACAAATCGGGTTTCAGTTAGATTATTTTTCTTTAAAGTAATCGAGATCGTCCAACCAATTGTAATATTTCATAGCTTTTTTTTTAATACAGTGTTTCAAAATTGATGGGTATTAAATTTACAATAAGTGCTTTGATTAAAAAAGAGATTGGTTCAACTTAACAACTACATTTTCTGTTGTGAAGCAGAAATTCCAATTTATTCCGTATATCAGAAATTTTAGTAGGGGAAAGTGGGGCACAATGTGTCAATGTTTTTTCAGTGAATTTATGCTACTGCAGTAGTGTAATAAAAAAAATACCGTTCATAATCAATTATTATAGACCTTTAGGTATACAATACAGCTGAAAGCATGACTGTAAAAAGATCATACATATTTTAATAATTAGACTTCTCTCAAATCGCCCAATGACACATTCTACAACACTAGGGGTGCACAGTGTGTCAAGTAATGTAAAACATGAGGGAAAGTGAGCCAACTAGGGTGTATATTTTATTTTCATAACATATGTATCTTATAATATCATCATAATTCTTTTGCTTTGGTATTCTGATCGAGGCTTTGTCCGATAATCTCACAATTCTTAAAATTGTATTGAGGACGAATGAATTAAATAATATGAACTTTTACTCGAAAAATAAACATTTTTCGTCTTAACAATACATTCCTTGCTTGCGATTGTTTTTTTTACTTCTACGCTTTGTTTTCTTTAGCAAGGAATTCTCCGTTTCTTTTAGGTTTTTATTAATTTTTTTTCCACATGTAATTTTCCTCACGGCGTCTCTTGCTTTTTTTTTTTGTATAATTTTAGCGTTTTCCTTACGTGATCTCACAGTGCCCCACCCTACATTCTGTTCGACGCTTGGTGGCTCATTGTAACCCAAGATCCAGTGACACGTTGTACCCCATTGGGCATTAACAAAGTTTTTAACGAAAAATAATTATTTATCGAATTGAATTTACATAAACATAGTCACTGAGCAACGCGGCGATAATTGGACTATCATTTACGATCGAAAAATCAAGCTGTCCTGGAAAAAAAGTGAGATTTTACATTTTTTTTGACAGTCGAAAAATGTAGTTTTGAAGGGTCCAATACAATTTTATTTTTTTACAATTATTCCGAAGATTTCATAATTTTTTTTCCTTTCGAATGAAATTCAATTTAAGGTAAACCGCCCTGTTTCTGACGCTGATCCAGTTCCTGACGCGCCACTTTAGCATAGGCGGTTCCCCCCCACCATTCCAGAAACAGTCAATAGTAATTCGTAAATGGCGGCGTCACAAACTGCGACACTCGTTAGGTCCTCGTTTACTCTATGGTTTTACAAGGGCAGAGTGAGAGGGTTGCCTTAAATCGTCACAAACTGGGCCGTTTACCTTAGCTCAGTGACTACCCAAAAAAAACATCAAAGCACGTCAAACCTACGAGAAATCCCAAGTGGCTCACGGTGCCACGTGACTTAGCTTCAAGGTGTGAAATAATTTAGAATAAATTTATGTCAACAGGCTTAAAATGTATCAAAACGTACCGTCGGATGTTAATGCCATTACATTTGTAGCTTGCGATATACACTGTTAAAAATATTTAAGGTAAAATTACTACACAGTGCAGGAAGCTCCTTTACATAAACGGGTATAGCAAATTTACCACACGAATATAACGGAAAATTCATGTACAATTCTGCTAAATTCATTACAGAAGGCGTATTAATTAATGCACAGCATACTAAATACGCCATACAAGTCGCGATTTTAATATGAGTTACTTTTTATTTTTCAACACCCTCGTCCACTGTTAAAAATATTTAAGTTAAAATTACTACACATGTGGAGGAAGGTCTTTTACACGAACGGGTATATAAATTTATTACAAGAGTATAACGTAAAATTGATGCACAGTATACTAAAATTGATATACATTTTCCCAAATTTGTTACAAAAGTCGTCTATTTAATATAAATTAAATTCAATTTTACCACACGTACATTGACATTTTATTTTAATTCGTATATTAAATTGAATTTCCTACACGGGTTCAGTAAAAATACAATACATGAAATTACTATACAGTATACGAATTTTCCAAATATTTTTTGCAGTGTAGTCAAAACAACCAGACTATTTTTTTAACCCCCAGAAACAGTTGTCTATATTACCGACATTACTGACTCATATTTGGCGATACTTGCTTAGGGTATAAATTTTACTGAATGATTTTACTGCTCGAGTTATCATACGATGATATACACGAGGCTTAAAACCTTCCATCAACGGCTGTGCGATGTCGCTGTTCCTGCAGCGGTAAGAAGGAAGTAAATAGAATGGCGTTTGCGTTTGCGCGATGAGCTTCGCGATCCTCGTGGTCCGCTAAAGCTACGTGCAGAGGCCAGCTCCCTTTCGTTTACGGAAGGCAAGTACATAGCTGCTATACGTGCCCCCACAGAGACCTGCGCTCAAGCCTGTTTTAACACACTGCACAACGCGCAAAGCCTCCAACGGCAGTGGCGGTATAGTTCGTAGCGTACAGTGTCTGGTACCCGTGAAACGCCGAGTAGTAGTAACACACAGAGCGTGGAAACCCGGATCGATGAATCTTTCGCTTCCGAACACCGCGACGAGTGCACGTTGCATCACACTGTACTCATTTAAACTGACTGATTACTATATTTTTGTAATTTCTCGTCCATGTATCGTGCAATATTTACAGCACAATTTGAGAAGCTGAAAGAATAGACTGAAACAAAGAAATTAAAAAATTATACTAGGCTGCATGTTATCGAACCCTTTGGCCGAAACGTTATTTATATTACGTTTTTTTATTTTTAATAAAAGGAGCTGAGGGCCCGTGGTTGAAAATAAAAAAAATTAATCGATACATGGTATGATGAAGCGCCTCCATCCTCCCTCGGTATAAGCAATAGTGATGAGCTAAACAACTGATGCCCGAATTTTTGAAAGCCGATTAAAAAGTCACTAGAACCCAGCGTTCCTTCCAGCGAGCGTGCTGTGCTTATACGTCGCAATACTTTCCTCGGGTGCAGTCGACCGCAATCGTTTACGAGTCGAATTCGCACAATACGTTGTGCGCAATTTGTGCAGTGTTAATTGGATGCTTTTTTTCCTGGTTTCCTTTTCATTTTTTTAAAATGTGATATAAAGGAGGAACATGGGAAGTTTTATAGTACTGTAAACCGGTGAGCGTGATTTTGTTGTTGTGACATCTCCGGAATCTGCCGGACTCGGGGGAAATAAAGACCGGAAGACAAATTTTTTAATTCCTGTTTTTTTTGCCTTGTATCCATTTTTTGAAATGTTATACTGCCGTTTATGGTGACAGAGAATAAGAAGGGACAGGAAAAGTTTGTGTAGTACTGTAACCGAGTCACCGTGATTTCTTTGTTGTGAGATCTCACGACCGCCGAAATCGACGGAAATAAATAAAGACAGTGAATAACAATTTTTCGAAATTTTTGTTTTATGAAAAAATACATCAGCTATAAATCTGTGGGAATAAACACTGATACATTTGCGTGTCAAATCTTTACAATGCGTTGTGCGCAATTAGTGCAGTGTTAATTGGATTTTTAGTCTCGTATCCTTTACTTTTTTAAATGTGATACTTCCAATCGTGGTGACGGAAAAAATCGAATGTACTAGAAATCGAGGGAAGTAAATAAAGGCAGTGATGGACACATTCTTTACTTTCCAATTTATGAATAAATAAATCGGCAATAAATCGACGATTATCAAACTGAAAATCGTTGCAGTGTTAATTGAATTTTTAGTCTCGTATCCTTTTCTTTTTTAAAAATGTTACACTGCCGATCGTGGTGACAGAATAAAAACGAAAGGTCCGGAGAATTTTTGTATTACTGTAAAAGGCCGGTCGTCATTTCTTTGTTGTGTAGGTTCGCGGCTGCGAGAATCGAGGGAAGTAAATAAAAACAGTGAAGGACAAATTAAAAAATTTCCGATTTATGAATAAATAAATCGGCAATAAATCGGCGAGTATAATCAACACGGAAAATCAGTGCAGTGTCAATTGGTTTTTTCGTCTCGTATCCTTATCTTTTTTTCTAAATGCGATACTGCCGATTTAGTGAAAGAAAAAAATCGAAGGGACAGGAGAACTTTTGTAGTACTGTCAAAGACCGACTGTAATTTCCTTGTTGTGTAGGCTCGCGGCTGCGAGAATCGAGGGAAGTAAATAAAAACCGTGAAGGACAAATTTAAAAATTTCCGATTTATGAATACATAAATCGGCAATAAATCGTCGAGTATCATCAACACGAAAAATCAGTGCAGTGTTAATTGGTTTTTTCGTCTCGTATCTTTATCGTTTTTTCTAAATGTGATACTGCCGATTGTAGTGACAGAAAAAATCGAAAGGAAAGGAGAACTTTTGTAGTACTGTCAAAGATCGACTGTAATTTCCTTGTTGTGTAGGCTCGCAACTGCGAGAATCGAGGGAAGTAAATAAATACAGTGAAGGACAAATTTTGTAATTTCCGATTTATGAATAAATAAATCGGCAATAAATCGCCGAGTACGATCAACACTGAAAATTAGTGCAGTGTTAATTGGTTTTATAGTCTCGTATCCTTTTCTTTTTTTTCTAAATGTGATATTGCCGATCATAGTGACAGAAAAAAAAACGAAGGGACATGAGAACTTTTGTAGTACTGTAAAAGATCGATGGTGATTTCTTTGTGTGGAGGCTCGCGGCTGCGAGAATCGAGGGAAGTAAATAAAGACAGTGAAGGACAAATTTTGTAATTTCCGATTTATGAATAAATAAGTCGACAATAAATCGCCGAGTACCATCAACACTGAAAATCAGTGCAGTGTTAATTGATTTTTAAGTCTCGTATTCTTTTCTTTTTTAAAACCTGATACTGCCGATTGTAGTGACAGAAAAAAAACGAAGGGACACGAGAACTTTTGTAGTACTGTAAAAGGCCAACGGTGATTTCTTTGTGTGGAGGCTCGCCGCTGCGAGAATCGACGGAAGTAAATAAAGACAGTGAAGGACATTTTTTTTGTACTTTCCGACTTATGAATAAGTAAATCGGCAATAAATCGCCGAGTGTCATCAACACTGAAGATTCATCGACAAAACCAAGTGTTGATATTCGTATGGTGCTAGAGTTAACGACAGCGCTGCTGCTGCTGCTGCACATCTACCTATCCGAAACGCGGGAGAGTGAGGGGGAAAATTGCGCAACAACGCGCGGGACGAGTAAACGTAGCGTCGTCAATGCGTGCTGCGGCGACGTGCTCTCGAGAACTCGTTCAATCCCACGTTTCATATTCAGTCAGTAGTCCGTGGTACGTCCACGTGTAAACGTCGCGCTAACACGAGCGGCTACACAGTCGGGATATAATCCCCTTGCCCAGGTGACAAAGGCTTATTGTTTAAAGAAAAAAAAAATCTTTCTCGCTGTAATCGCGAAACGCGGTGTCGATTTAATCGATCGCGTAATAATAATATTACAGCTACATAGTGCTGCCCCATTGATGCAAAGTGTCCTGCCAGTAACAGTTTATAGCAATATGTGTAATATGGTGCACATGATATATCAATAAACATAAATAAATATACAAACAATAACTACACGCAAATAATAAATTAGTGGAGTCAATTTGTTAATCCGCGATTATTATTATTATTATTATTATGTGAAGCGATTTTTTCGCGACATTCTTTTTCATCGTTCAGCTACGCTTGTAGTGTAAAGTGAGTTTGATAAGACACTTGAACGATAACATATGTATTAAGGACATTGGACGATTGTAACAATCGCTAATCGCTTACAGTGCTATCGAAACGAGCCTTAAGTGCTCCATAGATTGGCGGAATATATCTTGTAAATATAAACACAAGCAGCTGATGTGAATTTATGAACGGTTTTCGAAAAATTTATTGGATTTCTTGTGTGTAACTGAGAAAATGATGAAAGAAGTCGTCGCGGGTGCATAGATTTTTGATTAAATTTAGGATCTCTGGCAATGCATGATACGGTCTATTATCTTTGCGTTTGCACGGATTTGTACGTGAAACAAGTGATAATTGATACTCCGTATGTTTGTGAAGATACTACGAGCGAAAGCCGGTGAATTACTTCGGTTATATTATTAAATCATCGTGAAACGTGACGCGGCTACTATAGAAGACGACACAACACGACGAGGATAAACATTGTCAACAATAACGAGGAGTACCAATAGTTTTTGTGCTCTATACGAAGGATTAAAGGAGAAAAAAGAAAATGTTTGAGTGATCGGGAGACGCCTAGCGTTTGTTCGTGCGCGAAACTACGTGGGGGAAATCTCGAGGGACGAAAACGAAGTTCACGAACTTTTATTTTCTGCTGGCAACCGGCTACGGAAATAGAAACGTCGTGTTTATTTTTGTCATGGTGGAGATCAAATTTTTCTAATTTCTCATCTATATATGGTAAGGAGATGACATTGGCTGATAAGATTTTTTTAGAAAATTGAAACTGATTTTTTTTTCTTTTTATTACTGGAAGTTAAGGAGGTTCGGTTGAGTTCTCAAACGAAAATAACATATATATTTATATAATATATTTTTCCACGTTGGTTAGTGAAATGAGTACTAGGATTACTTTAAATTTTATCGAACTTTTCAAAAGCCAAAGTCCAATGCAATTGTTGCATAATTATTAGTTAAGTTTATCCATGATGTAATTTTTTAATTCTGTTTTGTCAAAGCTACGCAGTTTGTTCGATCTCGATGTACAATAGCTTGCTTTGTTCGTTCGAAGATGTCATCTCAACTATTTATCTCGCTTTTTTATTACTTCTTCGTTGACGTGGTCTTTTGATTAATTTTGCAAAAAAGAAAAAAAATATATATATATATTATTTGGAGAGATTTGTCATAAATATTTTTCTGTGATACATTAATTGTTGATATTCTTCTTATGTCTTAATAAAATTTCAGATTTTCATTTGCCACGTTATTTACATTAACTCGTTACTGAAAGCGACAACACAAAGTGTTGTGTTTCTGTGAACTTCGTGTTGTTCTAAATGTTTGGTTAACTCATCTTTGGTGCCAACTTTCACAAATTATACCGACCGAACTTACTTAACAATCCAAATTTTTATATTGTTGATTAGTGTGTTGGATTGTCTAGCAAATGCTGACAATCTTTCTCGGTAATTTATTATGATCCCTCAATGTTTCACTGCTGGACTTTCTTCGCTATTCACATATTCTACATACGTATTTTTTATTACATAACCATTTTTTTAAATCTAAAAATAGGAAGCATAATATGAATGGGAGAAGCACTTTCAAGAATCTAAAGACACAAACAGAGATCAAACTACCTTAAAACGCAATAAGCGATGTATTATTAAAATAAGGAGGCGAACATTAAAAACTAAATTATAGTGTCGATAAAGCACAAGTAAAAACATATTTTCTAATTAAACCGGAACGTGCGGTGATAAAGTTTCCTTCATTTAATTTATCAAATAGCCATTGAATTGCAATCATTAATGGCAGATATTTATAATTTAGTCCAAGAACTTTTCTTTATCATATTTATCAAAAAGCGATTAATTATATTTATTAATATCAGATATTAAAAATGTAGGCAAATAAGAAACTTCTGTTGAATAGACAATAATTCAGAGTTGTAAATGCCTAATACTTATAGAAATAATGATAATGATACGATCAGCTTTATAATTATGATTTTGTAATAATAACATGTAGCGATTGTAATACGAAGATTAAACTTTGGAATGGCTGCAAAAATTATTATTTTTCAATAAAAATTCACGGTAATCCTTTTGAAAAAATGGGAAAAAATAAGTAATGCATTAAGAAAGTAATGCATTACTTATTTCTTCCATTTTTTCCACTATTTCTTGCAATATTAAAGCGAAAATTAGTGTTTTTTTCAGCTATTGGAACGTTTACAGTCTATTTTATAATCACTACATATTATTATTATGAAATCATAATTCCAAAACAAATTGTACTGTAAACTATATCTCGTGAATTAATGGGGACTTACAACTCTGCATTTAATGTTAGTTTTTCTTTCAAAAAGATTAATATTAACCCTCCATCTGCCCAGGCCCAGCGCGTTAAAAAAAAAAAGAAATTCTCCACCATGAGACACTTCTCTAATTCGGAATAATTCAAGAAATTCACTTTTTGGATTCTTTTTCATTTACCTCTAAATAGATTTTTTTAAATTGCTTTAAAATTTTGGGTACATTCCTCATAGAATCTGATCTGTTTCATATTTAACCAAAGTCATTTTATTAAAATATAAAAACATATTTAGCTCGTTAAAAAAAAAGAAATTCTCAACCATGAGACACTTCTCCAATTCGGAATAATTCAAGAAATTCACTTTTTGGATTTTTTTTTCATTTACCTCTAAATACATTTTTTTTAATTGCTTTAAAATTTTGCATACATTCCTCATACAACCTGATCTGTTTCAGATTTAACCAAAGTCATTTTATTAAAATATAAAAACACACTTAGCGCATTAAAAAAAAAGAAATTCTCAACCATGAGACCCTTCTCCAATTCGGAATAATTCAAGAAATTCACTTTTTGGATTCTTTTTTCATTTACCTCTAAATACATTTTTTTCAATTGCTTATAATTTTTTTTATACATTCCTCGTAGAACTTGATCTGTTTCAGATTCAACCAAAATCCTTTTATTAAAATTAACAAAACATATTTAATAAAATACCTTTAGTATTTCTTTATTCGTGGACATTTCGATGTACGTATGTGTCAATTGACCGCCTTTTTAAGAGCTAACAGATTAATACTGCAGCCACCGCTCCCAGGCACTTCCTGGAAACGTATCACGTTCAGATATTTTATTTTTGTTCAAAGCGTGCCTTGTGTACGATAAAGGCATGTATACAGATAGCCAAAGATTGGAATATCCGGAGAGTCGTAAAAAACCGCGTGTGACTTGACGACGAAATAAAAATAGAAGTATCCCGACCGTGGATAAATAGAAAACGGATGGTAGTCGAAAATGACAGAAAGATCGATGTAGCAAAACACAGCGAGTTTCTGTGGCTGACCCATTTCAGGCTGAGAACTTGAACTTTAATAGTTACCAAACTCTCGTGAATCTCACACTGTCCTCCAGCACGTGCTGTATCTTTTGTCTCTTCCGTCAAGATGCTCATTATTTTTAGGATTGTGAAGTAATTCCTGAACTCTTTACTACAGCTGCCCAACCTTGTTTCTACAACATCTTAAGGGTTCTGTCCAAGCTTGAGGCTCAAAAAAACAGGTCGTTTTTCAATATATTTTAGTATTGGAATGACAAGTTTGGGATTTTACACACAATTAGTTCATAGGCCTTGGAAATTTGACATTTTTCTTATTGAAAAATATTGATAAGTTTGAGTTTTTTGTTATTGAAAAATATAGCCAAGCTTGAACTTTTTGCTATTGAAAAATATTGATTAACAATGAAGTTACTATTATTTAAACAAAACGCGCCGAATAATTTATTATTCATGCAATTCACTTTGAATTCAGAGAAAGCATAATTTATAACATTTTCAATCATAATGAGTACCAATTCAGGATGTTGACAAGCAATTTAATCAAGCAGAATGCAGTTGACCTGCTTAAAAAAATGTTGAAAGAATTAAATTGTATTGGCTTGATTTAGTTTACTCTCTTAAATCCTATGAAAATTACGAAATTTAATATAAATATTTTAATTTTACTATACGTGTGTATTAAATGTATCAACTGATTGATAAAATTTCTGGTAATGTAAATTTGCAAACATTTTTGACTGTACATCCGGATTAATTATTTCATGAACACAAAGCTTCCGCATGAGAAAGCAAAATGATGGTAGGTTGACATGTACATACAACCAAACCAAGATTTTTAAAAATAACAAGCAATTTAATCAATAAGATATATGCAGCGTGCATAATTAAAGTTACTTTGATCCGAGTAAATAAAGTAGTTTATACAAACGGGAAACAGAGATCGGATATGCGTCTGTAATGCGGTCAGATATATTTTCCGAATGGGCAGGATTTGTGCCATCAACCGGTTGTCGGAGGATTATATCGTTATATGTTGTATGTCATGCTACAATTCCAACCACAAATAACCGGTTCTTCAACTTTGTACAAGCTATCTCATTGATTTCTGATCTTTGCTCTGCTCTGTGTATTAATATTTTTACGACGGTGTAAGGATATTTTATCAGAATTTTAGAAAAAATAATTTTTTACCAACATTTACAACGATTGGAATAATTAATCGAAAAATTAATTTCTTGATCCACAAAACAACTCTACCCAAATACCAACTAGGGATGAGCATCGAAAAATGGAAAAAGATAGAAATAGTTATGACTCATTTTTATGGACAGTATGGGACCATAAAAAAAACCTCATAATTTCGTGTTGTTCGATTTGAGATATGATAAATTCTTAATGAGATATCATTCGTTGAATAACAAGTGAAAAGCAACAAAAAAATAACTCTTATATTTTTTAAAAAGAAATTGACGTTTATTCTACTTGTTGGAATTTTCTAACCAGATTTTTAGTAATTAATAAAAAAAAAAAAAAAAAAAAAAACTATTTTATGTGTGGCTAAAATGTCTCATATGTAAATTGGGAATGACATACAATTATAGAAATAACCAAAATAGCATGAAAAGACGAATGACAGATACTGAATTTTGATCGGACTTTAAAAGTGAGTAGATATACGACTGATCGCTATTAAGATTGTTTAAACTTATTCTAATTATTTTTTTTATATTTCGCTCGGTCGTAATAATATTATAAGTCTACCGCACGATAATTCAACCTTTTTTACTTCCCGAGACTTGGAACTGAGAGAAATTTTTTGTGAAGGAATGATATTGCACAATTCCAATATTGTAGAATTTTTATTTACGGCTGAGACGTTCACACGGACCTCGATTTTTCTAACGGGTATCGTGGTAATATATCCTGTTTTCATATAATTTTTTCTCAGACCCAAATTGGGGTAGAGTTATTTTCAGGTATCGTTCGGGTTGAGATGAATGTGTGGACACATTCATAACCGTAAAGTGGAATCGTTGGAGATCAAGGACACCAGGAAAGGATCTTAATAATCAGAGGTTGAACCACCGCACGTACATAAACACGCCCCAGTACATATATACACTGACGTAATAGTGGCTGGATTTCACATATAAATACATATGTATGAGATATCAATTTTCCCTTGCTCTTATGACTCGTTACACGCGTTCAAATTTATTCTTCAGCATTATCCACGGTATGCACATTAGTATGCCGAATTATAATCTAATTACGTTGACTAATTAAATATAAATTATATTCCAATACGAAACGTACAAATCAAATAAATTGGTCGTTTTATTAATAAACATGAACCAGAAATCGATTATTTATTTCCGAGCCTGTTTGATCTCACTTATCTCTCTACGTGGAAAAAAAAAATTTGTTGCCATAACCAAGAAATCAGTTGACACAACCAATCGATTATTCTATTTCCCTTACAACTCAAATGGTAATACCAACGATTCGAATGGTAATACAAACAATTCGAATGGTAATACCGACGATTCGAATGGTAGTCCCAACTATTCGAGTGGTAGTCCCAACGATTGGATTAGTTAACCTAACTAATCTCGCGAGAACTAATCGTGAATAGTTGAGGTTACTATTCGATATGGTTGAGGCAACTCATTTTTTAGACATTGTGTACAGCAAATCGAAAACGTAGTTGCCACAATCAAACATTTCTTTCCGTGTCTCTCTATATTATACACGGAAAAAGAGGCTTGGTTGGAACTACCAAGTGCTATGGTTATATATATGCGCCAGACAATTAATTTGTTAGGTGACCAATTTCTTGGTTGGTCTAACCAAGTCACTTGGTTAGCTTACCAAGTCACTTGGTTAGTCTAACCAAGACATTGGTAGCCTAACCAAGTCACTTGGTTAGTCTAACCAAGACATTGGTAGCCTAACCAAAACATTGGTAGCCTAACCAAGAAATTGTCTGGCGCATATATAACCATAGCATTTGGTTGTTTCAACCAAGCTTTTCTTTCCGTGTAAAAAGATCACGCCGCCGCCGCCGTGTCAAGAATCGAGGGACTTAGAATAATTCGGGCTCGGGGCTTGGCGGAAGGGGTTGGGGCTAAAGGCTTGGGGCTAGCCCCAGCCCCTGGGGCTAGCCCCGAGCCCGAATTATTCGAAGTCCCTCAATTTCAGGGGGGTTTGTGAGACCCCAAGCCCGTATTTTTCTAAGCCTTTTCCTCAAAACATAGGCCCCCCAAGGGTGGGGGGCACCCTTGCGGGGTGCGCCTTTGGGTGGGGGGCGATTGTGAGCGCGCGAGCCACAATAAAATCCTAGTATATTATAAAAAGATTTGGCCGCTGCCGCCGCCAGCGCTGTGTCAAGAATTGGACTTAGAAAAATTCGGGGGGATCCCGGGGGGGGAGGGGAAGGAGGGTGGAAAGGGGGAGGGGGGGCTTCTGTAAGACTGCCAGTCCCTCAATGGGCCCCAAAGTCCGAATTTTTCCTTCCGTCCGTCAGACACAGTCAGTACTTCTCATATTTTGCCCAAAAGATCAATTGTCGTGGAGGATGACACTTTACAGTTTCTGTTACCGACCGAGTAGAAGTATATCATGTTACCGTGAATATTCTGAGTACGGCGGGGGAGATTGCGAGCGCGTGTAGCGCGCGAGCCACAATAACATCCTTATTATGTGTATGTATATATATATACATAATATATATTTTCATATATATATATACATTTGTATTTGTATAATGATGTTAAAGCTGTCAGATGAAATGTTATCGATAAGTGGCTTTTGCTAAACCTGTCTGCTAGCTTTAATGCACACATTATTGTTATATTTCCGGAGTAAACATTTGGACAGGATATCCATTTGGTATATCAATTTATTTTTTATTTATAACCGGTTCTGATTTACAAATTATTGATTTCTGTCATGAGCATATTTAAGAGTGGGTCAGGTCAAAATCAGTGATTTTCAGCAACAAAAATCTCACTTTTATGGCTTAGTATTATAAGAAAAAAAAATATATACGTACTTTTGACAGGCTGCACAATAAATCTTCTACAAGGTTGTAAAAACACTTTGCTATTATTGGTCTTCTGAAATATCTTTTTTATTTGTTCTTCGACATGGACATGAGTGTAGTGGTTTAAGATAACATAGATTAGAATATACATTTAAAAATATAATTCTTTTTTAATTTCACCATCTTACAAATTTCAAAAATTATTTTTAAAAAACTTCACCATTTGAAAAAAAATCTACTTTACTCAGTAGTACTTATCTCATGCACAAATGAAAACTTTTAGGAAATATTAAGCCTATCAGTCCTTTCATAAAAATGGGTAGAGAATAAAATAAATAAATAAATAGATTGTTTAACGAGCCAACAAAACATATTTTCAATATAATTTCAAAAACCATAAATGTGAGATATTCACCTATTAATATCACTGATGTTGACCTGATTCTCTCCCCTTAATAAAAATGAAATATTTCTACCTTGAACACAATACATATTTCGAGAATTTGTAGTTTTTATACTGCCAGGGGTGAGCAGGTTAATTGGTGTAGATGTGTTTTGGAACTGTACATAACAAGTAGACACGTGTCTACGCCCATCGCCCCCCGATCCATAGGAATATTCATGATGCCACTTGAATAGATTCTGCGCGAAACTCTAGTGGCAATCAGCACGTAATTAAACCGTAAATGTATTTTATTTGAGAGAATTTCGAGGGGGTGTATATCTGGTTATATGCATTTGATGAAATGAAGTTCGCGTAATTAGATACTTAACTTGTTCTTAATCTCATTATAAGTATCTTCTTAAACTTTGACAAAATAATTTTTTTTTTATGAAAAGAAAGTTTTTAATTCAATGTCAGCAAGATGCTTCTCTATCTCCATAATTTTTTCACGAAAATTATATGTCAGAATTGATAACCATCTTGTTCCGTCGTTTGCTAACGCTTTGTGGCATTTCATTATAAATAAATTGAAAAAATTATCAAGCTTATATTCGTCTGCTCTTCGACATCGATAAATTCAAACATCTTCTCAAAATCAAAATTAAAGATTTCCATAAAAATTTATTGAAACACGTCACAAAAAAGTGAACCATTATTTTTTATATTATCCATTTTTAAATGGCAATTACAATGTACTGTGCGAAAATTTGTATTATTTTATTTGAATACAATGTTTACATATTTTCTCAGTATTATGTCAAAACATATCGAATTATTATTGAAATAAATAAACAAACAGAACGTGATCGAATGTCTACCACATTATAGGCACAACTTTCTCATACGCATGGAGAGAAGGATCTGATAAAATTTACCAGACGCTATGGTAAAAATTATCAATCGCGCCTGGTATTGGGTCTTATATTTTTCGCCATAGCCCCTATCTGGCGAAAAGTATGAGAACTATCCGAATTTTTACCATATTTCGTGGTAAAAATTGTTGTAGTTCTCGTACTTCTTGATAGGTGGCTTCATGTCTCCCCTATACCAGAAATTTACGATACTTTTTACTAGATATAGGGTAAAAAGTATCAGATCCTTCTCTCCGTGCGTTTATGAATAATTATTCATTGAGGAAACAAATAAATCTTTACGCAAACATATCAGTTAAAAGCAATATGAGATACAAAGCGCGAACAAAAACTCATGTGTAACAAACGTGACACGCACGCGAGTAACGGTTGTTTAATCTTGTTCTTTTGCGATTTTTTTTCCTCCTATGTTTTGAAGAGCGCGCGAATAGTATTTACTTAATTGGGTCACGGTTGACGAGTTGCTGGTTCCCATTTGAATTATACGAGGACTGCAGTGCGGATAAGCATTAACGCTTTTATTCGTACGAAGGACGATGATGTTTTCATCAACGACCAACGAGTGACGATCTCGCGTGAATTTGAGCGAGAATCGGACTATCACTTCTCTTTTCATTCCACCAACGACAAGTTCTCATCGGCTGCACGTGCAGCCGATAAAGATCGCCTTAGACCGCATCTGCGGCGTTGCTGGCTGACTGCTCGCCTCTTCAAGGGCGGCTCAAGGTCATTCTCGAGTGCGATCACGAAAGGACTCAACTTTCTCGACGGGGAGAATCAGCCGGTGCCGCGGTCGCGCTTTGTTAAATTCACGTAGGAGCACATCTTCACTGTCTTCATCACGGCATTCATGAATACGTGCTAAGAATTTTATTTTTTAAGGATGCATGATAGGTACAGTCCCGCAAAACGAGAGTTTCAGAGAAAATTTCGAACACTTCCCGATGGGATAAAAATCGGAAAAGAAATCAAGCATGTAAAAGGTGCTGAAAAGATCAATTTTGCACAATAATTCCAAAATGTTATTAACAAATTAATGAATACAAAAATTGTTAAACAAATCACCCGACAACCTAACGTTTTTTCGAATGAAAATAATTTGTCAATTTTTCTGAATATATATGAATATTTCTTTATTTTTATTTTTTTTTTAATTTTGAAAAATAAGGGAAATTTAACGAATTTTGGATATGGATTTGGCAAAGAAAAAATTGAGTGTAATGGATGGTTTCATGCCAAACGCATATCCAAAATTCGTTATTTTTCGAGCATTTTGCAAAAAAAAAAAAAAAAAAAAAAATGTATCAATACAGTAAAAAGTGTATAGAAATGTTTGAACTTTCAACCTAAATTTTAGTTCGCGCATGTATACATTTTTTTTGTTACATGGTAGTCTTTTTTCCGGAGAAAATTCCCTGATTTTTCCCTGACTAATTTATAAATTATCCCTGACCGAAATTTTAAGGACATCTACTAAAAAAATTATAACGCGAATAAAAAAAATGTATTAGAAACAGATACGTGTTTTTGATAAGTTATTTATTTCTCGATCAACAACGCATAGTACTTTTGAAGATATATTTTCTCTTTCAAAACTTAAACGTTCTTGGAATTGTAATGCTTTGTGATGTGAAGTGTAATACTTATTTTAGTAATATATAACACTTTTTAAACTTTTTTGTTGAGTGCTTCGATTTGTTCGAATAGATTTATGTTGTAATGTTTATATCAATTTTTATTTGTTTTTTTTCTTTTCAAATATTTTTCGGTGGTTTTTTTTCCAAGTCTTTCTTTTATGGATTTTTATTCGGTCATTGAAACTTTAACAACAATCTACTTTTTCCTTAACTAATTTCGATATTCCCTGACTTTTCCTTGAGTTCCTGATCAATTTTTTATTTCCCTGACTTTTCCCTATTTTTCGGGTTTTGAGTGACCGCGGCCACCATGTGTTAATTCTCCGGAAACAATTTGGTCGCCTTCCCGATAGCTAGAAAAATTACAAAAATAATTTATTAAACTAGAAATTGACCAACATTGTTTTGTAAAATTAATAAAAAGTTTCGGTGGAGAAAAATTTGTTGTTAACAGTACGAAAAATGTGTCGAATCGATCAGCCAGTGAATGGACACTTTCCATAAGAACACATGCATAAAAAAACGTCCATTCATTGGGATTTTTCGTCTGCTTAACTGTCCATTCACTGGTCAGTTCACTCTATCTCCTTTTTTTGCTATGCTCAAGTACAACGTTCTAGAAGTTTTTAAATCATAATCCAAAATTATTTATATAGACACAATTTTAAAAATATCGAATCTTTAATAGTGCGATAATTAGATATAATCGATAGAGAGAAAATGAAGCAGGATGTGCAAAGGCTCAAGATCAATCTCGAGTGCGATGACGAAAGGACTCAACTTTCTTTCTCGACGGGGAGAATAAGTCGGTGCGGCGGTCGCCCTTTGTTAAATTCACGTAGAAGCACATCTTTACTGTCTTCATCACAGCATCCGTGAAGACGTGCTGAGAATTTTCCTTTTTAAAAACGTTTCGTTGAAAGAGCTATTTATATAGAATTTTTTCTTGTAAAAACGACAATGTAGTCGCAAGACGACTAATTGCAAACTGATTGATACTATCTGACTAGGCAAAAAGTTGACTCATTACATCCAGCGATGTAGAATTAACGTAGGAGCACATTTTTACTGTCTTCATCACAGCTTCCACGAAGACGTGATAAAACCAATTTTTATTTTTTAATAACGTTCTGTTGAAGGAGCTATGTACTTAGCAATATTTTTTGCAAAAACGACATTGTAGTCGCAAGACAACTAATTGGAAATGGATTGCTACTATCGGACTAGGCCAAAAGTCATCTCCACTCTTGACTCGTCACATCCAGCGGTGTAAAATTGACGCAACGTTGCGGTTAGGATAATCTGCCGCATCAGAAATGGTTGTAAATTATATTTGTATAAATTTGCATAAATTTAGTGTAGAGTTACGCAGGAATTTCGCTTTTAATGCGTCATATAATGAATACAGTTTATGGGAATCTATAAAAATGTAATTTTCTTCGAAAGCCTAAACCGTTTCGTCAAATTCTTCAAACGAAAGCAATTCCAAAATGATATATTGTTTTGTTTATCCGTAAAGAAAATTTAAAAAATTTTACATTTATTTATCTGTAGTATGTTCCCCATGAAATACTGAGTGCTTTTTTCTAGTTTATAAAACTGTGGTGTGCAGGGAAACCCCAAATTCAGAGAAAATAATATATTGTACTGTTACTTGTTATCGAGAAAAACGCAACACTTTCTTTCCTTTATCTCTGAGGTGGGATTCGCAACGCACTTTATGGTACGCTTGCTTTTATATGGCAAGCATAGCATAACATCATGAATTTTCCTAGGGATATCCCACCCCTGTTTTCACGCTGAGAAAAAGAAAATGTTAGCATGAACTAAATCGGCGTTCACGCTCGTTCAAATGAATTTTTAGTTGGTATAACAAATATTTTGGTTACCGCAAATATATTTTAGTCAACTGAATCAAATAATTATTGAAGAAACTAAACATTTGTTTGTCCTAAACGAGAAATTCGTTTGAACGAGGGCAAACGCCGATTCAGTTAATTTCTACATTTTTTTTTCTCAGTGCATTTATCAAAAGTTGTTTGAATAAATATTATTTTTGGTGCACAGAAATATGTATCAACATGCTATCGCGTCTGTTGACATTATTTTTGAGCTCGCGTTGTTGAGTAAAAAACGAAACTGCATATTGAATACCACTACTATTAATTTTCCCATCGAAAAACGTTTCTATCACATTACCAGCGTTATATTACATTTGATATACCAGTATAATGCAAAATTTAAGTCTTTCCATTAGAAAATGTATTTACTTATTTTACAGTCTCATAAAATAGCATAATTTTAGTAAAAATATGATATAATATTAATAAATCGTATTTTATATCAGATTTATATATCAAATTTAATATAAGAAAGCACAAGAACTTTCAGAACCGATACATAAAATTTCAAGTAGACTTTGCTATTTCAAGTTTCCCGGAAATAAATTGTGCTAGAGTTGTTTTGGTGGAGAAATTGATGGTAGATTTATAAACGTGCCGACCAAACATTTACCCCCCTTCACTGCGGAAATCTCTAACAAGAATTCGTTTCGTGTATGTGAAAGGCTAAAGAGCCAAGGTCCCCCCAATTTCGGCCGAACAACGTACCCCGGATTGATTTTTGCTGAGAAGAAAACTTTTCCGCGGTCTCAACCCTGGTGAGAGCTTGTACGTGTCGCAGGCACGAAATGCTCCTTCCTGTAACGACGACACTTACGAGGGCCCGAGAGCGCGAGGCCTATAGAAATCAATAACAGTTACTACGTTCTAGTTTCGCGATTGGGGTCCTGCACTATAGCGTACAATGTTGGTCTGAGGTGCCAGCACCAAGGAATGTCCACTTAGATTTAATTGTTTTCAACGAGAACTTTTATCTTTCTTCAATAACACAGCATAACTCTTCCTTCGACTGGAACACTCAAATTATATTTAATTACACTTGGAAATATACTAATTATTTATTACGAAATAATTCTATCATAATACCAAAATATTGTAACACAATTTTATTAGCAGATCAGTTTACATTGCTACTGGTGGGAAAGAGTGGAGATAGTTTTGTTTTCCAGCAGCAAAATTTATGATAGAGTTGTAAATGTGCATTTTGAAAAAGAATTTCAATTTCAACGAGCACTTTCATCTTTAATAACGCAGCATAACTCATCATTCGACTGGAACAGTCAAATTATATTTAATTACACTTGGAAATATAATAATTATTTATTACGACCAATTCTATCATAATACCAAAATACTGTAACACAATTTTATTAGCCGATCAGTTTACATTGCTACTGGTGGGAAAGAGTGGAGATAGTTTTGTTTTCCAGCACCAAAATTTATGATAGAGTTGTAAATGTGCACTGAGAAAGAGAATTTCAATTTCAATGAGCACTTTCATCTTTCTTTAATAACACAGCATAACTCATCATTCGACTGGAACAGTCAAATTATATTTAATTACACTTGGAAATATAATAATTATTTATTACGAAATAATTCTATCATAATACCAAAATACTGTAACACAATTTTATTAGCAGATCAGTTTACATTGCTACTGGTGGGAAAGAGTGGAGATAGTTTTGTTTTCCAGCAGCAAAATTTATGATAGAGTTGTAAATGTGCTGTGAGAAAAAGAATTTCAATTTCAACGAGCACTTTCATCTTTCTTTAATAACACAGCATAACTTATCATTCGACTGGAACAGTCAAATTATATGTAATTACACTTGGAAATATAATAATTATTTATTACGAATAATTCTATCATAATACCAAAATACTGTAACACAATTTTATTAGCAGATCAGTTTACATTGCTACTGGTGGGAAAGAGTGGAGATAGTTTTGTTTTCCAGCAGCAAAATTTATGATAGAGTTGTAAATGTGCAGTTTGAAAAAGAATTTCAATTTCAACGAGCACTTTCATCTTTCTTTAATAACACAGCATAACTCATTATTCGACTGGAACAGTCAAATTATATTTAATTACACTTGGAAATATAATAATTGTTTATTACGACTAATTCTATCATAATACCAAAATACTGTAACACAATTTTATTAGCAGATCAGTTTACGTTGCTACTGGTGGGAAAGAGTGGAGATAGTTTTGTTTTCCAGCAGCAAAATTTATGATAGAGTTGTAAATGTGCAGTGAGAAAAAGAATTTCAATTTCAACGAGCACTTTCATCTTTCTTTAATAACACAGCATAACTCATCATTCGACTGGAACACTCAAATTATATTTAATTACACTTGGAAATATAATAATTATTTATTACGAAATAATTCTATCATAATACCAAAATATTGTAACACAATTTTATTAGCAGATCAGTTTACATTGGTACTGGTGGGAAAGAGTGGAGATAGTCTTGTGTTCCAGCAGCAAAATTTATGATAGAGTTGTAAATGTGCAGTGAGAAAAAGAATTTCAATTTCAACGAGCACTTTCATCTTTCTTTAATAACACAGCATAACTCATCATTCGACTGGAACAGTCAAATTATATTTAATTACACTTGGAAATATAATAATTATTTATTACGAAATAATTCTATCATAATACCAAAATATTGTAACACAATTTTATTAGCAGATCAGTTTACATTGCTACTGGTGGGAAAGAGTGGAGATAGTTTTGTTTTCCAGCAGCAAAATTTATGATAGAGTTATAAATGTGCACTGAGAAAGAGAATTTCATTTTCAACGAGCACTTTCATCTTTCTTTAATAACACAGTATGACTCTTCATTCGACTGGAATACTCAAATTATATTTAATTACACTTGGAAATATAATAATTATTTATTACGAAATAATTCTATCATAATACCAAAATACTGTAACACAATTTTATTAGCAGATCAGTTTACATTGCTACTGGTGGGAAAGAGTGGAGATAGTTTTGTTTTCCAGCAGCAAAATTTATGATAGAGTTGTAAATGTGCAGTTTGAAAAAGAATTTCAATTTCAACGAGCACTTTCATCTTTCTTTAATAACACAGCATAACTTATCATTCGACTGGAACACTCAAATTATATTTAATTACACTTGGAAATATAATAATTATTTATTACGAATAATTCTATCATAATACCAAAATACTGTAACACAATTTTATTAGCAGATCAGTTTACATTGCTACTGGTGGGAAAGAGTGGAGATAGTTTTGTTTTCCACCAGCTAAATTTATGATAGAGTTGTAAATGTGCAGTGAAAAAAAGAATTTCAATTTCAACGAGCACTTTCATCTTTCTTTAATAACACAGTATAACTCTTCATTCGACTGGAATACTCAAATTATATTTAATTACACTTGGAAATATAATAATTATTTATTACGACTAATTCTATCATAATACCAAAATACTGTAACACAATTTTATTAGCAGATCAGTTTACATTGCTACTGGTGGGAAAGAGTGGAGATAGTTTTGTTTTCCAGCAGCAAAATTTATGATAGAGTTGTAAATGTGCAGTGAAAAAAAGAATTTCAATTTCAACGAGCACTTTCATCTTTCTTTAATAACACAGTATAACTCTTCATTCGACTGGAAT
This sequence comes from Ephialtes manifestator, assembly GCA_963970395.1. Classification (NCBI taxonomy): domain Eukaryota; kingdom Metazoa; phylum Arthropoda; class Insecta; order Hymenoptera; family Ichneumonidae; genus Ephialtes; species Ephialtes manifestator. The sequence continues at coordinate 16,549,083 of OZ019975.1, forward strand.
ACTCAAATTATATTTAATTACACTTGGAAATATAATAATTATTTATTACGACTAATTCTATCATAATACCAAAATACTGTAACACAATTTTATTAGCAGATCAGTTTACATTGCTACTGGTGGGAAAGAGTGGAGATAGTTTTGTTTTCCAGCACCAAAATTTATGATAGAGTTGTAAATGTGCAGTGAGAAAAATAATTTCAATTTCAACGAGCACTTTCATCTTTCTTTAATAACACATCATAACTCTTCATTTGACTGGAACACTCAAATTATATTTAATTACACTTGGAAATATAATAATTATTTATTACGACTAATTCTATCATAATATCAAAATACTGTAACACAATTTTATTAGCAGATCAGTTTACATTGCTACTGGTGGGAAAGAGTAGAGATAGTTTTGTTTTCCAGCAGCAAAATTTATGATAGAGTTATAAATGTGCACTGAGAAAGAGAATTTCATTTTCAACGAGCACTTTCATCTTTCTTTAATAACACAGCATAACTCTTCATTCGACTGGAACACTTCAATTATATTCAATTACACTTAGAAATATAATAATTATTTTCCAATTATTTACTACGAAATAATTCTATCGTAATACCACAATACTGTAACTCTTTTTTATCAGCAAATCAGTTTACGTTGCCACTGGTGAAAAAGAGTAGAGATAGGCTTGTTTTCCAGCAGCGAAATTTATGGTAGAGTTGTAAATGTGCAGTGAGAAAAAGAATTTCAATTTCAACGAGCACTTTCATCTTTCTTTAATAACACAGCATAACTCTTCATTCGACTGGAATACTCAAATTATATTTAATTACACTTGGAAATATAATAATTATTTATTACGAAATAATTCTATCATAATACCAAAATACTGTAACAAAATTTTATCAGCAGATCAGTTTACGTTGCTACTGGTGGGAAAGAGTAGAGATAGTTTTGTTTTCCAGCAGCAAAATTTATGATAGATTTATAAATGTACACTGAGAAAGAGAATTTCATTTTCAACGAGCACTTTGATCTTTCTTTAATAGCACAGCATAACTCCTCATTCGACTGAAACACTTCAATTATATTTAATTACACTTGGAAATATAATGATTATTTTCTAATTAGTTACTACGAAATAATTCTATCGTAATACTACAATACTGTAACACAATTTTATCAGACGATCAATTTACGTTGCCACTAGTGAAAAAGAGTAAAGATCGTTTTGTTTTCCAGCAGCAAAATTTATGGTAGAATTGTAATTGTGCAGTGAGAAAAAGAATTAGTCGATCGATCGATTATTGAATCCTTTGAAGCGCACGCTTTTATAAAATTATTCTCCATAAAATAAGTACTAAATTATTAAAATACTATAATAAATGACAATTTTCAAATTTATGACCGTCAGATTCATGTTTTCAGCAGTAAAATAATAACAACTTAATTGCAATCAAATAATTTCGCCGACACTAAACTTGCATTAAGGTAATTCTTTAAACTCAATTATGTCAATATTAAATTCATAGTGTTCTGTTGATTCATCACTACATTCAAGTGTGATAAAATATCGCAACATATTTGATTGTATTAGCAATAATGATCTCGTTTCGATGAATAATATCTCGAAACAATACTTTCGTATTCATAACTAAATCTGTTTGAATGCAATAATTTTTTTTTGTGTATGAGTCGAAAGATTAACAAACTCCTCCTGTGAATATTCATGTGTTGAATGCACATGAACTTTTATATATTCAATTACACGCCGCAACAGATCTCAGCATTATATGTATCTGTTCTAAAATTAGAGTCGCTTTATACTTAGGTATTATTTACCGAACGCTTAGTCAATAAATATAACCATTATCGTACATCCCGTGCACTGCAAATAACCTTGGAGTTTGAACATTTTTATTTGCCTTTGAAATTGCGCTTTTATATAAACATTCCGTTGGAGGCAGATGGCGTGTCTCTGTGTCAATGGGTCGCGAAGACCGCTGAGTGCAGCTTCTGAGTGCAGTTGCATACAGAGAAAGAAAACAAAACAACTTGGACGAAAAATGCTGCGAGGCCCGGGGGCTTCGTTGCACTACGTCTTCCCACAGGAACGAGGGAAGCACGTGTGTCGAGAACCGCTTCACTCTTTGTCCTTGACAGAACCAGTTTCGAGAAAGGGGGCGAATAACCATGCTCGTGTGTTGTTGTGGCTTCAGTTTCGTTCATGAAGCGTCGGAAGCGCAAAGTGGCTGCGTATTGGAGAGTTAAAATATTTTTCTTCCTACTTCACAATGCGGCTGAAAATAAAACAATTGTTGTCGCGACTTATATACAATTTTAAAACATGCGTGTGCTATAACCAAGTAAAAAAAATATATATAGAGTATATAAAAAAATGTACACAGTTTTAAATATAGAATTGTGCATAAGGGAGATCGGGGTAAAATGGCACGACAGCCGGAACGAGATGCAGCACACTATTAAAATTATTTTGATAATTAATATATGTATTGGAAGTTCTTTTACAAATATGATTAAAATTTCTGAAAAATATTCTGTTGAATATCAAAATTTTCTAGCTTAGAGCCAAACAGGGGAAGACTTTTTCATATAGTTTTTAAGCTTTTGTTGTTTAAAAAATTATTTAAAAAAATAGAAAAGAAAATCAATCTACTATGGACGACTTGTCAATTATTTCTGTATATGAAATTGTATTTTTCAGAATTTTTTCAGATTTTTTAATTATGGCAAGCTGGTGCTAAAATGTGGCTTGTATGGTACTGGAATAGTCATAGTTCACAAAAATTTTAAAAATTCCTAAAAATTCGGAATAATTCTAAACAATCCGAATTTACATAAATAAACGTTTCACCAGTCACATGTAGTAGATTAATTTTTTTTTCTATTTTTTAATAATTTTTTTTTAAATCAACAAAGCTTAAAAACTATAAGAAGAAAAATCTTGCCTACTTTGGCTATAAGCTAGAAAATTTTAATATTCAACAATGTATTTTTCAACATTTTTTTATATGTCACTTTCGATATGTCATTTTTAAAAATAATCAAAAAAAAATTTGCATAGAAAAAATAAAAAATAAAAAACTGGTGCATTTGAGCAAAACCAATTTTTCAAAAAATTACGAGCCAAATCGGGGAGGTCGAGGATCAGACTCAGGTCGAATCGGGTTGGAATGCCCCATATAGATTGTATTCAGAGTTTATATAGACTGTATATGTCCAATTCCATATGTCGGATTATATATAATTTTTTTACTTGGGATAGGCGATTGGGTTGAACTTCACACGGAAAATAAAGTTTGGTTGTGACAACTACGTTTTCGATTTGCTGTACACAATGTCTAAAAAATTAGTTGCCTCAACCATATCGAACAGTAACCTCAACTATTCACGATTAGTTCTCGGTTGGATTAGTTAGGTTAACTAATCCAATCGTTGGGACTACCACTCGAATAGTTGGGACTAGCATTCGAATCGTCGGTATTATCATTCGAATCGTTGGTATTACCATTTGAGTTGCTAGGGAAATAGCATAATCGATTGGTTGTGTCAACTCATTTCTTGGTTATGGCAACTAATCTTTTTTTTCCGTGCACAGTGAATATCTTTAACGAAGAAAAAATTATTGTAATCATAACGGTTTACTTGATAATCGATCAATAATTAAAAAACTATTGTGCGAGGGAAATTTTGTTCTGTTGATTATGATGAACAATTTGTACACTAGAACTTGCATTAATTGAAAAATTATTCATGAGTAAGTTCCTTGGTAAACATTACAAGATTCGTTATAAGATTCCTTGGTTCATTTACATTTTTAACTCACAGGAGTATAAAAGTGCAATTTTGTAAGAATTCTAGAACTTTCGACATAAATTTTGATTCATACATGTCTATACATTTTTTAATTAATTCTCGGGAACCAACTTCTTCACTTTCGCGTTAAAAAAAAACAATTTGTTAAACGAGAAATTTACCAAAATTGTTCTGTAAAATTAATAAAAAGTTTCTATGGAGAAATTTTTACTGTTAACAGTACAAAAATGTATATCTACATTTACATCTGTATTATAATCCAAAATGATTTATATAGAAACCATTTTTTAAATATCGAATTTTTAATAGTGTGATAAATAAAATCGATAAAATAAAACAGGATGTGCAAAATTAAAAGAATCTTCGTGTATATAAATTGTTACGGGAGCTTGTGCATTTTTTAATAACCTAACGAATAATCTATTAAAAATCGTACGATACCCGATGCAAACACTTTTTTGTTGCAGCGCGACAGCTCGTTAGTTGAGTCTCGTGCATTGTACAGGATAATAAAAAAAATAATAATGCCGCTGTCCAAGCTTTATTGACGATGGTTGAAGTCCAGACAATTCGTCTCCCAGGAGCACGTGATCAGGTTGAACGTTTTTTTTGCTGAATGCACTTGAATCTGTTTTTGTCGGCGACTGAGCACATGTCATGTGCATTTTTATACACGTGTGTATGTCTCACGCACGTTGCGTGTTGTTGCTGTTGCGAACCGGTGTAACTTGCGTCACCTGTACCGTTTGTAAATAAGAGAGTAGGAGGTTATTATCTTCATACAGCACGAACACTAGTATAGTGACCATCGATATGATTGGTTCATCAATTGCAAGATCAGCGTTTTAAATAAGAGAAATATTTTATTTTCGTCAGGAATTATTCCACAGTATTGGTATAACTAATTGATTTTTAAGCCCCATGGGACAGTAGACACGAATTAATCTTTCTTTAAAATTTGAAATATTGCACAATATTGTTTGGAAATTCATGAGACATACAATTAAAAATAATTCTTCCATTAAAAAAAATAATTGGACATTTGTACACTTTGTTTTGCGATTTATTCGGGCTATATCAAATTTTCCATCGTGACCGCATAACTAATTAAACTTTAAGCCCTATAATACCAGAATTAATTCTCCGATGTATTGAAATTAAATTTCGTGTGCTTCCAAACTGTTTGTACAATATTTCAAGAGAAATTCAATTGAAGATTATAAGAATAATTAAGGAATTATTTGTTTAGTGTGAAGTTAAGCATAATAACTTTGGTCATGTTATATTTACTTATGTTCATATGCCAACTAAAAAATTGTACATTTTTACTATCCCGAATTTAAAAAATCGATACAAAAAATGTAACATTGAAAGGAACTTAATGCGCTCACAGATTTGACAGATTTTTCAAAATTACTTGGCTTTTCCACCTATTTTTTATATAAGAAATAAAGGGATCAGTTTTAGTACATAAAAGTCGTAAGAATCTCTTTCCATACCAAATACGACGTATTCTCTATCAGATAACCTACACTTTTTAAACATTTTATTCACTCTATCATTTTTCATTCCGTTCTTAATTTTATGTAACTTTCAGCAGAGTTGTAAATGCCTAATACTTATAGAAATAATGATGATGATGCAATCAGCTCTATAATTATGATTTTATAATAATAACATGTAGCGATTGTAATACGATGATTAAACTTTGGAATGGCTGCAAAAATTATCATTTTTCAATAAAACTTCACGGTAATCCTTTTGAAAAAATGGAAAAAAATAAGTAATGCATTACTTATTTCTTCCATTTTTTCCACTTTCTTGCAATATTACAGAGAAAATTAGTATTTTTTTCAGCTATTCAAATGTTTACACTCTTTTTTATAATCACTACTACATAATATTATTATGAAATCATAATTACAAAACAAATTGTACTGTAAACTATATCTCATGAATTAATGGAACCTATAGAAAAATGAGAAAAGAGTGAAAACAAAAATCAGGTGGCGCGAAAAAACTTATTAATAATTATAGTGGATTATCTGACGAAGAATGCTACAAACAGTGATCGAACGGTTAAATAATAGCTGGATGCTCACTAAAAACTGTCAGTAATAGCATCGGCATTGGTGGCTCAGTGTTTACGACGAGTTTCACCTTCTCTCAGAAATGAATAGCATTTTTTTTTCAACATTTCGTATGTCACCTTCTCGGTTATACATGGAAACCGGCGATAAATGAAATAGCCATGTGTGACGGTGACGAGCCCGGCACTATCTCACTCATTCATTACCGGTCGATTATTAGTTCTTCAAAACAACCAGAGAATTAGCAATGTAGTGCCCCACTGACTGACGCCACTGCAGTATAAGTTGCATAACGCGCATGCGCGATATATTCCCTGAATACTCACGAAATTGAACCTTCGTCGACGAAGGGTAATGTGGAACACCCGAAACTGCGTCGTATTTCGCTGCTCCCTTCGCGAAACCTTTAAACGACTAGTGACAAATTTCGGTATATATCCCAAGTATCAATTATATATATGGTACATAAAAATTATATATACTTCTAAATTTAGTATGAAGTTAGGTTTATATATAAACCCAACTTCACCGTTGATCTTATATATAAATTGAGTATAGATTGTATATACACTCAGAGAAATCGTAGTAGTACAGTCAACTGTAAAGTGACAACTATTTATTCTTAGTCCATGCAACTATTTTCATAGTTACGGTAACTATTTGGTAGTTATAGTAACTATTGGATAGTTGTGGCAACTATTAAAAAATTGGTCTTACAAACAAAAAATGAATAATTGTCACTTTACAGTTACTAATACCATAATTTTCTCTCAGTGTAGAGTTTATACAGACTATACATGTTCAATTTCATATGTCAGACTATATATAATTTTTTTACTTAGGATACTATCGAGTCTATTACTCTTCAATAAACTTAAATTCTTTCATATATAATAAGTAGTAATAAAAATAATCTAAGTAATGAATATGCCATTGTAATAAACTTTCAGGCTGTCACGTTTAACACACTTCGATGAACACATTTGTGATAATTTAGCGAATCGGATTTGGTAGGGCACATAAAAGTATCCTTGCATGTTAATGGTTGCGTCATGATCGACGGTACTTCGGTTGTCTTTATAACGTAATAAATCGTAGCTCCGGAATAAATTCATGGAATAAAGTCGTTTAGGGTTTAGAGAACACGATATTCTGAAACTGCGATAAATATGCGTGGAATTAACCTAATTACATTTTGATTTAATGTAATAACCTGGTCTCAATACGGGTTAATGTATTCTATTGATTAGATCCTCGACGAACCGGCTTATTTACGTTTATAACACACGTGACTATAAAAGTACAATTTTGGAAAAATTCTACCAGAATAAAAACATTTTTGCTGTATTAGGGGTATTCCACATGATTTGGACCGCTTTTTGGTCGTGCAATATTTGGGGATCTGTTTTAACACAAAATAGGGGGAAAAAACTATCATATTAAGGACCTACTCTAATAAAAAAAATTAATATCGACAAAATAACTCAACGGCATTTTAAGCTTTCCTGAGAACATCAATACAATAATGTTTGGGTTACAAGTTTTCGTGTTTATATCTTCAACGGAGATGAACTCGGCGACGTTTCAAAATTCTAATAGTAAGTGTTTTGGGCTAACGGAAAATTACACTGCCTTGTTTAACCATTGATCATGGAATTTCATAGAGATATTTGCATAGTAGAGATACCATCACGCAGAGTTGAAATTCCAGACGATCTAATTATGTTACAAATATTCATGGGAATGTCTAAATTGTCGTGGAATTTTTTTGTGGTAATCATATTAATTTAATCCCTTTTTAGAGACGGCCTATCATTGTTTACATGGTGTGAAAAAAAAGTTACATCTGGTAGAGATATAAATATGAGGTATCAACCGAGTTCATACTATATGCACTCTTGGTTAAGCAAGGCAGGATGGACAAGGTCACGTGTAACAGATATTCGTCCCTTACCTACTCGTACGTTTGGCCTTGATGTGCGAGGGTGCAAAACTGCTTCACAAACCGGAAGGGAATCCATGAGGGACGCGTAGCGATCGATACTACGTACTACACTGTCACTCTAAGCATATGCATTTCATTTACTGTTGCATAGTCGTCGCACTTCATATTTCTTTGATAACATTTTTTAAAATAATCCAGTCCGAGGTCGCTTCATATTTATTATTATTTTGTAATTTAAGGTCGCATCAACTTTAATTGTTATTCACGACCGCATAGATTCACAATAACATGTCTACACATATTTATACAAATTCAACCTTATACAAAATATGAGTAATTTTGTGACATTGTTTATCGTTCGATATTATATTTGAAGATAATATAATAGGGTCCATAAATGGGTTCGCTATGCATATAAAAAAAATTGGTAGATGGCTTTACTTACGTTCAGCAAAATTGCTTTTTCCTACCCAGAAATGACTTCAGGCTGCCGAATGTAACATTAAGATCATGTGCTACATGTCGTCTGTCTCTCTCAAATCGCCATTAGTGCGAGTGAGATAGCTGAATCTTCCCGAAGTTTTATTCTTCGCCACGGTTGATTTTTCGAATAAAAGTCGAGAAGTACAGACTGCCAAGACGCTACTTCTCGTCTTTTACCTGAAACATCAATTGTAACCAAAAACAACGCTTTACAGTTTTTGTTACCGACCGAGCAGGAGCACATCATCTTAAGGCTAATTAAAATATAACATTAAGGCTAATTACAGCGATCCCGATCAGGAACATCAAATTTCTATCTATTTCTATTTCTATATTTCTATGAGCCAGATATGGTAGACTCTGGGCCGGATCTGGGATTTTATCCATCTTCCCTGATGGGCCTCACTAATTTTGGTTCGGTCTGATCATGGATCATGGATAAGGTACTAAATTATGGCACGTTTCATTATTTTTATAGCAGAACTCACTATATTGCTTCCTCATAGAGGAAGCTTTGTTTTCGTGAAAAAATTTTTTTTCGAGATTTTCATGTCAGTACACTCAGAATGGTCCAAAACATCGAGAAAAGTGATTTAGAAAAAATGTCTGTATGTGTGTGTGTGTGTGTGTGTGTGGGTGTGTATGTGTGTGTGTGTGTATGTGTGTGTGTATGTTACATAATCGAAAAATGTAAACCTTTATAACTCGGGAATGCCTTGAGATATCAAGCTGAAATTTGGACCATAGATAGAGGGATCAAGCCTCATCGTTCATGCAAATTTTTGTTAAAATCCACTTCATCGTTAAATTATTACGCGTTTTTTAATTTTTTGAAAAATGTCTGTTTACGCGATAACTCTTTCAATTTTCGAGATATTGAAAATTGAAAATTGAAAGAGTTATTTTTAGAACAAATAAAAATTGGTATGAATTTGAGCTTTCATATGCCGGTGATCGCTATTGAATTTGGTTAAGATCGGTTGAGCCGTAAAAATTTTATGATGTTTTGAATTTTTCAAAAAATTGACATTATCGCTCTATTGTAACTTTTGCAAAACTTAAGATAGTGAGCTCAAATTTTGTATATAAATAAAACAATATTCAGCCATTATATATGTATAATTTAGTGACGAACGGTATGAAATTTTTGATTTTATGGAATGTTGAAATATTTTTAAAAATATACATTATCACATTCACTTCGGAAACGCTCTAATAATCACGAAATAACGCAATAACGAAATAGAAAAAGCGAATCCACAACATGTATATTTATCTAATTAAAACAAGGATGCAAAGTAGAACCTTGCACATTGCTTCCTCATTATTTTTCGCATTTTACAAAGCTTCCTCTATGAGGAAGCCAAAAATTGAATAACATACTTCCTCATAGAGGTAGCTTTGTAAAATGCGAAAAATAATGAGGAAGCAATGTGCAAGGTTCTACTTTGCATCCTTTTTAACAAGGTGTCGCATTTATTTTTCTCAGTGTAGCTAAATGTCAGGCAAGGTTTGATATGGGCCCGATATCATGCCGGGTAAATTCTGACATAGGTCTAATATCATATCAGGCAAAGTATAATATAGGTCTGATCATGTCAGGCAAAGTCTGAAATGGACCAAAATATCATGTCAGGCAAAATTTTATATGGACCCAGATATAACGTTTGGCAGTCTTAAATGGGCCTAATAGACAAAGTCTGATATGGATCTTATCCTAGCCAGATCAAATTTATTCTGGGGTACACGGAAAGGAAAGATTAGTTGCCATAACCAAAAAATGAGTTGACACAATCAATCGATTATTCTATTTCCCTTACAACTCAAATGATAGTGTCCACGACTCGAATGGTCGTCCCAACAATTCAAATAGTAGTCGCAACGATTCGAATGGTAATCCCAACGGTTGGATTGGTTACACTTACTAATTTGCCGGGAACTAATCGTGAATAGTTCACTGAAAGAAAAAAGTAGTTGGCAGAACCATCTCCAGCATATGCTATACCGCTGAATCGTTGCAGCAACTAACTCAATCCTGCAACCAATCGCGGTGCTGTTTTCACCAATACAATAGGTGGCGCAACCAACAGCCAGTTCCTATAACCAACCACAGTGGTTCGTATAACCAACGAGTAGTTGTCATAACCCACTGAGTAGTGACGCTATTTCAACTCTTTCGAGTGGTTGTCAGAACTCATTTATTGGTTTGTCCATCTACTTTTTTTCTCCGTGTTGAGGTTACTATTCGATATGTTTGGGGCATCTAATTTTTGAGACCTTTTGTACACCAAATTGGTACACCGAAAGAAAAGATTTCATTGACGCCAAAGAAATGGGTGGATTGATTTTTTTTGTCATTGATTTCAACGAAATATTTCATTGATTTCAATGAAATAGTGCATTTGAATTTCAAAGAGAATATTTCATTGCCTGTAAATAAAGATTTACTTAATAAACATATAATAAAGAAACAGCTTCACTGTTTTAAAGAGACGTTTTCATTGGTTCGAAGAAACGTTTTCATTGATCTCTCTCTCTCGCACCTAACCTCACTTTTTTGTTTTCCGGTTCTCTCGGACAAACGGCTTCGAGTTTCGAGGACTCAGAAGCTTTATCTGCCGCGTACTTCAGGAAAAAATAGGTTTCGAAATTTTGAGCCGGTAAGAAGAAGGTTTCATTGAATCAGAAACGATATCTTTGAAATCAATGAAAAAGGTTCATTGGTTTAAAGAAATGTTTCTTCGAATCAATGTCACTACTTTTCATTGAGTTTGAGATCATTCAAAGAAAAGACAGTATTGAAATTCAAGTATTTCATTTCATTGGCAAAGATTTCCGTGAATCAATGAAACTTTTTCTCACGGTGAAGCGTAGTTGTCCCAACCAAATATATTTGTCTATGTAGGACCACATAAATGTTCATCCAGTCCACATTCTCAGTTAAACACTGTTGGATTGTAACAACCGTCAAACAGACACGAAACATGAACATGAATTGATCTAAATGTGGAGGCGAAAGTGTCTCAGCCGATTAATTTTCACACGTGTCGGAATTTAACGCAATGGTAATAGCTATTCAGGATGTTTATTTGATTGGTCACATGATGAATTTATAGTGCTAGAGAGAGTCTCTGCACTGAATATACTGTAAATATATTTCCGCGTGCAAGCTTTGCTCTCCAGACTTCCGTTTTCCTGTTTACCGTAATCCGTTAGCTATTAGCGAGGCTTCACGATCACCGAGAACGAGCAATAGAAATATATAGTATTTATGCAGGGCTACAACGTGCCGAGTGCAAGAATTACATGCATGTGCAAATAAGCGTCCTTCGAACGACTCGCCATTCGAATCGTGTTTACGTGAGTTGAATAATTATCGTTAATTCGTATTATCGAATCGTTGACTCCGCGACGAACGGCTCGATGCGTCGAAGTCTCGCGACAGTCACGTGTGTGTGATTGTCGTTCGCTAACTCCGTTTGCTCTTATAGCACGCGAATCCATATCGATACGATGTTCAATCGAACTAGTTTCAATTCGGTGTACATCACGTGCACTACATGTTCTGCTTCAGTGAATGAAGAGACGTCATAGAGTCGAAGCCCATTTCACCGGATATTGAATTCTCGTCTGCTTCGTGAGAATCATTTCCAGTAACTTGGCTCTCGACGTGAACACCTGGTGTGTTCTTTTTATTTTTATTGCCATTTCTCGAGAACCGCTTCACTTTTTTTCTCTTACTATTTTTAGTTACTTTTCTATCCCGGAATAGATAGGCACAGTACTGAGGAATTATTTTCGAATTAACAGGAGTTTAATGAAAATCCTTGTCGGTTACGGTTCAACTCGATACATTCAGTCCAGGAGAAATGAGAGATAAAAGTGCGAGCGGTGTTTCCTTTCGTTTCTCGAAATGGTGAATGACGTTGATTACTTTTCTTAATTTTTTCTTGTTTACTCTTTTCGATGCTTTTATATTGTTAACATTCCATGATTGGCACATTCATTTTGGATTTCATTTGTTGCTTTATTATTAACTTGAATGACTCAAAGTTATGGTAAATGGTTAGAAAATAGCAACATTGCTCAGCGATAATGGTATTACCGAAAGTTTGTAAAAAAAAAAACAAGTATACAATTTTTATGGTAAATAGAATTTTTGACTTTTTTGTATTTGTGGATGAATCAAATTGTACACAAGTGATGAATGCTTTAGAATTTTTTATAATCCGACAAACACTTCCTCCGCTGATTTTAGACTCAGTCGATACAAAAATTGTAATACAATTTACTCAAAGACGATTCATGTTTGAGAAAAAATCACATTCGGACAAAAATCGAACAATAAATGAAATATTAATCGCCTATGAGAAAATTGGATTATAGTTTCCATTACTGATTATCGTTTCTGGACATGTGAAACATCAATTTAAGGTAATGTTACATAGTCTTAAGCCAAACAACATTCATCATGTAACGTACGTATTACAACCGTAGCGGAAAAACTGTTATCTACTGAGTAGTATTGCATTGCCTTAGCGTAATGTGATCTAAACTGGTTAATCTATCGGATAAAAGCCAAGAGTTTTGTCGTTCGCGTAACAATTCTACTGGGTGACTTTCTCGTCTTTCATTCAACATTTAATCCTAAGAATTCTAAATAAGAATATGAGTTTTCTCTCTCGCAATAATACGTATATTTTATATCATCTTATGATGATACCGACTGAGTCTTCGTGAGTGCAAAAGAGATAAAGCCATCGGCGATATTAAATCCCAAAGAAGTCTCTCCGATGTTAAGAAAGTGCTAGCCGTATTTTTTCTGAGCAAATATTTACAAGATAAAATTAAATATTGCCGTGGCTGCTAGCTTAATAGCGTATTGCAGAATTACTTTTGCTTATACAGGTAAATATTGTGAACTAAACAGTACTTTGCTAGTGAAGATGAGAGTAGTACATCACCTTAATCATTTATAAGTCAAACGCATTATTGTTCTTAAGTCAAAGAATGGGGATATTATTGTAAATTATATAGGGTTAACTATGGCATTTTTAACTCCTGTAACACACTGAGAAAAAAATGTTTGAATTTACTAAATCGGCGTACATCCACATTCAAACGAATTTTTCGTTAGGGCAACCGAATATTTAGTTTCTTCAATAATTATTGGATTCAGTTGCCTAAAATACATTTGCGGTAACCAAAATATTTGTTATATCAACTAAAAATTCGTTTGAACGAGGATGTACGCCGATTTAGTTCATTCAAACATTTTTTTTTCTCAGTGCATATCTATAAGTTACAGAATGCGTGATTATCATGTACCTGTCGCAGGCACTAACAGACACTCATTTATAGAACTCCCAACATGCAACACCTAAAGAAAAAGTTTCATTGATTCACGGAAATCTTTGCCGATGAAATGAAACACTTGAATTTCAATACTATCTTTTCTTTGAATGATCTCCGACTCAATGGAAAGTAGAGACATTGATTCGAAGAAACATTTCTTTAAACCAATGAACCTTTTTCATTGATTTCAAAGATATCGTCTCTGATTCAATGAAATCTTCTTCTTACCAGCTCAAAATTTCGAAACCTATTCTTTCCTGAAGTACGCGAGAGATAAAACTCAACTTTTATGAGTATGTATAAGGAAGTACGGCAGAAGTAGCCCGTGCAGAAATATAGTTCGGGCTCCAACTTGGCCCTTTCTAGATTGCCCTAATTGTAGTAGGGGCCCTACTAGGCTAGTCACGCTTGAAAATACTACCCTTTAGAGGCTCAATATGGGCGATCCTAGTGAGGGTTCCACATTTAAGCCTGATTAGGCCCCGAAGTTTGTCGTGGCCGCCTCTGTTGAGCCTAGTAGGGTTCTAGAGTAGATTCCCTATTGTGGATGCCACGTTTTTACCTAAAAAGGCCCCTTATTTAATCGCGGCTGCCCGAACTAATTTCTGCATGGGAGGCTAAGATTCTGGCTCTTCGGAACAAAACAAAAAAGGGAGGTTAGGTGCGAGAGAGAGATCAATGAAAATGTCTCTTTAAAACAATGAAACTGTTTCTTTATTATATGCTCACTAAGTAAATCTTTATTTACAGGCAATGAAATGTTCTATTTCACTATTTCATTGAAATCAAGGAAATATTTCGTTGAAATCAATGAGAAAAAATCAATCCACCTATTTCTTTGGCGTCAATGAAATCTTTTCCCTCGGTGTATACATACTCACATATAAATCTTGGGAAATTCTTGTAAGTGCCAGTGTATGTCTATCAATATCTATGAGTGCATGTGAGTATTCGTGAACTCTTTTGAGTGTTTGTGCGGGCCTATTTGAGTGGGTGTGAGAGTCTCTGGATCCCCAATGACCTATGTGAGTGGCTGTGAATGTCTATTGGTGGCTCAGTACCCACGAGCGTCTGTGTGAGTATCTCTGAGTGTTTGCAAGAGTGCCTGTGTGTATCCATGAATGTATGTAATTGTCTGTAAGTGTTCGTGTTAGTGTTTGTGTGGGTGTCTGTTTGATTCTGTAAGTGTTTATGTGATTGTGTAAGTGTTCGTATAAGTGTTTGTATGAGTGTCTGTGAGTGTTCGTATTAGTATTTGTATGAGTGTCTGTGAGTGTTCGTGTTGGTGTTTGTAAGTGATGCTACACCCGACTAGAGATTCAGTTAGGGGGAATATCAGGGCCGAACCTGGTAGCCGGATTCTAAATTTAAGGCCCCTGTCTAGCTACCGTGTAAGGGTTCGTGTGAGCGTCTGTGAGTGTCTGTAAGTGATTCTGTATGTGTTCGTATTAAGGGGAGGGAGTCAGGTAAAAAAAATTGATTTTGGTAATTCAATATCATCCAAATCCTATTGCATATAAAAATGCCCGACGCACTATATTGTTGGTACTCGATGAAAGGATTTTTTACTGTCGTCTGATTTGCATATACTTTTTCAATATTATCTTAAGCAAAGTTCTTAGGTTTTCCATTCTGCGCATGATTCAGATCAAACTACTAGGCAGATTGGAATGGTTGACGTCTCATTTTCTTTTTCATGAAAAGATACACCGGCTAAATGGAGCAAATGTTAATAAAAAGTAATGTTTTTTAAGTGACATAATTATTAATAAATAAATTTTATGCTATTTTCTAAATCAGTGATGAACTTTGCTTTCAGAATGAAAAAAAAATAGGTTGCTCCATTTAGCCGGTGTATCTTTTCATGAAGAAGAAAATGAGACGTCAACCATTCCAATCTGCCTAGTAGTTTGATCTGAATCATGCGCAGAATGGAAAACATAAGAACTTTGCTTAAGATAATATTGAAAAGCATATACAAGTCAGACGACAGTAAAAAATCCTTTCATCGAGCACCAACAATATAGTGCATTGGTCATTTTTATATGCAATAGGGTTTGGATGATATTGAATTTCCAAATTCAATTTGTTTGACCTGACTCCCTCCCCTTAATGTTCGTGGGAGTGTCCGTGATAGTCGCACTATTCGTGAGTGTCTGTAAGTGTTGGCTTGATTTTCCAATGGGTTGTTCAAATTTTTACCTTACTAGGGTTAAGCGGACTTGGGCGCTTAAGCGCCCAATATAAGTTTTGACATTTGACAAACAAAAAAAAATAATGCACGATCTTGGTCCCGATCGCAGTGTGATTGACTGACGACACCGACGACCAATGACAGCGTAACAACAATGGACCAACTTGCAATTCAATAAAATCTCGCAACATACTTTTTAGAGAAGGTCTAGGCTAATCACACGCGCTGGTTCGCGTTCCTGAAAAACTTTTGCGCTGCTGCGCTCTTACAAAGCTTTAAAAGATTACGGGCGCTGCAGCACCCGTCCTCTTATGTCAAATTTAACACCAAACTGAACTTGTTTACTACACTCAGAAAAAAGCTTGGTTAGAATTACCAAAAAATTGGTTTAAAATATTATTAAGAAAACTTGGTGGGCACAATCAAGTTATTGACTATCATAACCAAGTTATTAGCTAATATAACCAAGGATTTGGTAAGACAACCACGAATTTAGTACGCCGAATCAATAACTTGGTTGCGCCTACCAAATTTTTCTTGGTAAAATTTTTAACCAAAATCTTAGTAAGTCCAACCAAGCGTTTTTTTCCGTGTACGGACTTTCCTAGCAACCAATCACAGGACGAATAAAACGACAACAATGGATTCGATAAAATATCGTTCCTCATGAACTTATTAGAGGTGGACCATTACTTATATTTCCGTTTTTTCCTACTTTATTCCAATAATTCATTGCTGTCAGTGTGTTATAATATCACTTTGCTGTCGCTATGGTTGAATAGAAGCATAGCCGATTGACGTGAGATAACATAGAGAAGGCGGTGCCTTGTTAAGACATTGAACGCCGTGATAACGAAAGCTATTCACGTGTTTTTGTTTAGACCGCGACAAACAGTCGCGGAACTTCTGTTGTTATTGTTCGTAATGCTAGATTTCGCGATCTAACATAACGTTTCGTATGAACGTGAGGGTGAACTGAATGTCTGTCTTATCGTATACATTTTCGTGTGAATGGCACCTTAAATAACTCGTCGAACAATTGACAACTGCCGTGGCAAGCGAGACATCGCCGTCACTCAGCAACACGCCTCAAATAACAGCCGTACTCGTCATTACAGCTACTTCCACTTTATTCTCTTATGTTGTGTGTGCTTGCCTGCCTGACTTCATAGAACAAGCCATAAAAGACACACCGATACTGGCTCAAATCTCGTCTCTCATGACTCACACAAGTTATATTGCTAGCAACTAGCTTAAAACATTGTTAAATCGAATGCATTGACGTACAATAGGAACTCAATTATTTTATAGCATTAAAAAAATACTACTTTAATTCGTCTGACCTTTCGCAGTTATACAATTTGTCCGGGAAAAGTTTACACTGACTAAAATATATATTCCCGCACAAAAAAAAAAATAGTATGAAAAGAGTATTAGAATAGTATTAAAATGGAAAGTATGAAATGTCTCGTATTGAACGAAATCATACTGCAATTATACTCATACTTTGAAAAATATGAAATATAAAATATAGTTAAAAAATTTAAAAAATATAGTAAAATAAAAAATATGAAATATAAAATATAGTCGAGGAATAAAAGAAATATAGTAAAATAAAAAATATAGTTGAATTAAATTTAAGTCAACTATATTTTATATTTTTTAAAGGAACATAGATAGTTCATCTACAAAGCTACTATTATTATTCAGCACTTTTTACTCTGCCTTGGATTGGCTACTCTTAAGAGCAAATACATCTTGATGAGATACACAGGATTTCGTATAATTGAAGTTATAACTGCGACGGCGCTTTAAAAGAAATTAAAAAGGATAGGGATATCATTAAAAAAAGTATACTACAATTGTAATAACCATTATTTCTCATGTAATTGTGAGAACTATAAAATATAAGCGTTTCCCGTGGGTATTACATTGTATTGTAGAGCTTATTTTTCTCACTTTACTGTGTAAACTTTTCTCAGTCTGCAAAAATGAATAGAAAAACATTCGGACTATATTTTATAAACATGAAAAAATAAAATTGATAGAAGGTACAAAAACATTTCGCGGAAAAATATAGAGAAGATGTGATAAATATGAACCATTTCGAATATGGAACGACACGGAAATCCATATAGCAGGTCGCGCAGGGACCCTTCTGTGCCAGAATTTTTCGAGCTCGTTGATCTGTATTTTTTTAATCATATCAGCAAAAAATTCCCAATTCCGTGACCTACCCTTAGGGCATAAATTTTCATGCAGAAAAAGCTTTTCCTGTACCTGACCGATGGTTAACTAGAGATCAAACGTTTTGTTTTTTAAAAAAATATGCTAAAAATACATTCTGTTAGTTTTCTATTTAAATGTACTTCAGAGCGTTCAGATTAAGTTAACGTTACTTTTATTTTTAATTAACCTAATTACGTCTGGCGTAGGTAAAATGATGGGGTATACGGGAAACTCTTGATAATTACATTTCCTCGTGTGCCTTTGTGTACCGTCGCTAAATTCAATATTTACTTGAGAAAGCTGTTATCGTTAGTGTGTAAATTAACAGTTAAGAGGCTAATTTTAGCATTTTGGCGCCACGTTGTCGATTTTTTCAGGGGTATTTTAACCATTTAGTCGTATTTTTAATATGATTTATGAATTATACAGGACACCCAATTACGAATCGTTGAAGGAATCCTACAAATATTTGAATAAAAAAGATTTTCGGCAATTTGATCAATGAGATTTTATATACGTTATCGTGTTTTATAGAACTTGTTTTAAAATAAAGATATCGGACAGTAATATAACTTATATCCATTTATTTGAAAAGACGAGATTTAATACAACCAAATTGTTGCAAAACCCGTAAAAATCTTTTCATACCCTCTTAATGATAATATTTCGTTCTATGAAAACCACCTCGTATACACTGTAAAAAAAATCTTTCTTAAAATTAATATACTTGTATTGGAAGTACCATATGCATAAACTGTGCATTAAATTTCATAAATCTTTATATTGAATTTTCATATGAACGGTAGTGGAAAAAACGTAGCTTTCGATAACAATACGGCACAATTGTTTCTGGTTTTTCCATCGCCGCAAGATATTTTTCGATGAATATGTTTGAAAATTCGTAGACATTACTTTTGATATTTAATGACCTTGTATATTAAATTTCATAAATATTTATGTTGAATTTTCATATGAGCGGTATGTAGAAATTCAAATGCATATGTGTTGGAAATTTAAAATGGACGTAAAAACAATTTAAAAAAAATATAATTATTAGTCGACATTATTTTTTTACACAAATCATGTCATCAGAAATTGTTGGGAATTGGTTTTCGCCACAGAAAATTTTCCGCTTACACTGGGGTTTGAACCTACGACCTACCTACCTAAGTATCTAACAAAGCACGCACGCTACCGACTACGCTATCAACGATTTGGTAATTTTGGATATCCAAATACATAAGAGTTGTACAACTATTATTCTCTCAAGTATACTCATAATTGACATAACAAAATATTTAATTGATTGCAATCAGAGCGCAAAGTGAGTTGGAAATATTTTCAAGTGAACATAATTTCTGGATGAACGGAATCTTTTTGAAAATCTCGAGTAACTTCTCAGCAGTCGATGCTAAGTGGCAAGTGTTAGCGATCTAGTGCGGGTTTTTTTCGTTATTGGAAAATGTGTATTAAATTTTAAATCAGTCACTAAAATTCCAAAAATTCATGTTGATTTTCATGTACTAATTTAGTAATGATTGATTTAGTAACCATGTGTTGTAATTTTATATCACCGGTTTGGTAAAATCTATACACGCGTACTAAATTTACTATGCAACTATATTAATGTTTATTTCCTATAGCGAGTTTTGTAAATTTCTCACACTTGTATAGCAAAAACGCAACCATTTTTCATGAAATAATATACCCATATAGACAAAATTGCAAATACTTTAATTGGTATTTTTCAATACCAGTAACTGTAATTTGTGTAACTTTGATCTTACATTTAATGGAACAATGTATATTAAATTTCAAATCGGGTACGAAAATTCCGAAAATGCATATTGATTTACATATACTAATTTAATAAATGATGATTTAATAATCATGTGTTGTAATTTTCAATCACCGGATTATCAAAATTCATATATCTGTATTAAATTTACTATGCAAACATATTAATTCAGATTTTTTATACCAAGTTTTACAAAATTCATACACGTTTGTATAGGAAAAACGCGAACATTTTTTACAGTGATAGTTTCACTGTCTTATAATTGATGAAAGTCAGCTGAGCACGAAACATTCAGTCCTTAAGGGGACCGAGTCAGGCCAAAAAACTGATTTTGGAAATTCAATATCATCCAAATCCTATTGCATATAAAAATGCCCAATGCACTATATTGTTGGTACTCGATGAAATGATTTTTTACTGTTGTCTGACTTGCATATGCTTTTCAATATTATCTTAAGCAAAGTTCTTAGGTTTTCTATTCTGCGCATGATTCAGATCAAACTACTAGGCAGATTGGAATGGTTGACGTCTCATTTTCTTCTTCATGAAAAGACACACCGGCTAAATGGAGCAAATGTTAATAAAAAGTAATATTTTTTAAGTGACATAATTATTAATAAATAAATTTTATGCTATTTTCTAAATCAGTGATTAATTTTGATTTCAGAATGAAAAAAAATAGTTTTCTCCATTTAGCCGGTGTATCTTTTCATGAAGAAGAAAATGAGACGTCAACCATTCCAATCTGCCTAGTAGTTTGATCTGAATCATGCGTAGAATGGAAAACTTAAGAACTTTGCTTAAGATAATATTGAAAAGCATATGCAAGCCAGATGACGGTAAAAAATCCTTTCATCGAGCACCAACAATATAGTGCATTGGGCATTTTTATATGCAATAAGATTTGGATGATATTGAATTTCCAAAATCAATTTTTTTGACCTGACTCCCTCCCCTTAACTAACAAACTGACATATTTCGGAACTTAAGCAAAAAAAAAACGCTGACATTGCTCATTCCAAGTAGCAATTCTCTTTCTTCCTATCGAACAAAACGAGGTCTTTCTGAATTCTTTGGAATTCCCCTAAGTTTCGAAAAGAAAAAGCAATTTCTTTATGAGGAAGTGTTTTTATCGTCGAGGTCTCTGAGAAAGAATTGTCCTGATTGTGAGGATTTATGAGAATATATTTATCGCAAGGACACACACACACACACGCCCAAATATACAATCGCTTTCTTGTAACCCTTCGAACTTATACAGGAAACATCAGTAGTGTAAGTCACTGGAGTTCTTCATGCGATACGGATGTAGACAGTCACAAGAATTCTTCTGGTTAAATGCCTGTACTTTTATTCTCAAGGTGCCTTGTAGCGATATCCTGAGTTTCGCGACAGCGAAAATAAAAAAGGAGCTGGTAGAAGATGATGGGGCAGCAAAGAATAATGAGTACGAGGATGCTACCGACGAGGTTCGGGGTGCAGGGGACATCACGAGACTCGAGGCTTCCAGTTTCGCTTCGCTAGGGGTTTTCGGCGATAATATCGCGCTGGCCAATCAGAGTCTCATGCGCTTCCGGCCGTGAGGTAGCCAAACGTTGCAGAGTGGCTTTACTTATATGTCGAGGGTCGGCAATGAAAATATTTATCTATCGTATTTCACAAGGAATAAGTGGATATATTTAAATGCACGACATACAGTAAAACTTTTAATAGAAATTTTGTTAAAATTTATTTCGCGGAATCTTGCCAATTTTACACCATAATTTTGATGCATTTTATGTTTTATACTAAAGTACGAAAATAATTTTTTAAGCTATAAAGGATTCAAAATAGAACCCTGCACATTAGTTCCTCATTATTTTTCACTTTTTATAAAGCTTCCTCTATGAGGAAGTATGTTAATCAATTTTGGATTCTTTACAGTGGAAACTTTGTAAAAAGCGAAAAATAATGTGGAGGCAATGTGTTAGGTTGTACTTTGCATCCTTTTTATTGTTTAAAATCATGGTAAAAAGGCATGTAACTAGTATTTTCTGTGGCAGAATATGCGACTTGACAATGATAGTGAAGACCAAAATTCAATATCTTAAAGAAAAAAAATTAGGTTTGATTACCGACCGGAAGTCGGATCTGTGAATTCTGAAATCAGAAACGGAGAAAAGTCACTGTTTCTTAAATCCTGATAAAAAGGCTTGTGACTGGTATTTTCCGTGGTGTAACAACGTTGAGAGCTTTAAATTTAAATACAAATGGACAGTATTCGTAAAAAACAAAAAATTTCCACAATTCGTAAACGTTATATTCAAGGTCTCAAAGTAGGTGCCCAAAGCCCAAAACAACAATTGCAAATAATGTAATCGCCGTCTTAGAATTGATTACGGAAAACTGCGTTTTCTAATTTTTGTATGTAATTAACCATAACGTCAGACCATACAAAACTGAAAATAGCACACACTGTAAAATCCTCAATAATCTGTCCTTGTAAATGACAGTCAGCTGGAGAAGGTAATAGGTACGTCATTCAATAAAACAGAGAATATGTCAGTTTTGAGGTCACGATGAGTGTAACACGACAGACGTGACGACGAATATAAGTTTCCGGATGAGTGGATATAAGCTCAATTTGATTCGCGAGGTTCTTCTTTTATCATTTCACGTATCTTCTTTCACTCCTCAGCATCACATGTGCGACGTGAAGGGTCTGTCTTCCGTTAAGATTTTGCGCTATCATGAAGAACGACATCGATCTGCTAGTTGCGGAGGCGTCACATCTCGTCGTCGTCGGGTCCGTCGCGACGTGTTCAGTATAATCTTAGCATCCTAGCGAGGGGCAGAATAACGCTTTAAGGAAATAACCGGGCCAAGGAAAAACAGTCTCACTTGAGGTGGCGAGGGTTATAAAAATAGAGATAATAGGGTTGGAGCAAAAAGAATGAGCTGAAGTTGTGAGTAACGATCTGTACGACCTCTCTTTGTGAATGGAAGCGAACCGAAGTTTTAAGTAAACAATATGGTCTTTCACCCACGAGTTTGTAGCTCTGGAGCCTCAATTTTCTTGAACTACATTTTGGCGTAGGGGAAAAAGAATCTGAAGTTTTTGGGTCTTACTGCCAAAATGGCTAAAAATATTATGATTCATTGAATAGATTCGAGCATTATACACAGCACATTTGTACACGCCAATTGTAGTCGCAAAGATTGCTTGTCACCAAGAGATGAGATAAAGGTCTATTAATAAGTGCTGGGATGACAATAAGAATTCACTATATTTTCCGGCGCCCAAACAAAAAGGGCGGATGTGACCTGAAAACGTACATAGGAGATACGTTTTTATGACATTAGTCGCGTGTTTTGTGTTGTTATAAGACGTTTAAATGGATTAAATGCTCACTCGGTGCTCAGCCTGATACAACAGTAGTAGAAGTCATACTACGTCTTCAGATACGCATCAGTTCTACGCAGTATTTCAGGTAGTAATAAATGGCAATCTAAAGATTGTTATTGAAAGTGTCGACTTTAATTGCACAGCCAAAGAAATAAAAATTAATTTGCATATATATGGAAAAACCAATTTTTGTCTAACGAAAGTAAACTCGAAGTGAACTCCATGGGCCCATCCAAACCTTGATTTTTCCAAGTCTTTCCAAAGGCCCTTCTTCCTAGGTCCCATTATTTTGAATCTGACAAGTATCAGTTATAAATACCGAGAATAATACGGACATGTCATCATGTTCATTTGCTTGAAAAATCGCATAGCGGCCGAGCTATAGTCAACCCTTCTAAATGAAATAAGCCTTAAACATCGCTTGGGGTGTCTTATAATGTAAATCTCATGTCGTACATGATATTATCATTACCCTTTGTTCCACACCAATTTGGCTTGCTTTAATATTCAGTCTTTCATAACCCCTTCACACTGACTCAATAAGCCGTCATAATTCTGTAGGGTTTTAAGCGATTCTGTTTGAACACCTTAACGTTCAAGTTAAGGTGTTTAAAATGTAAATAATTGACGCTTTCTCACAGCTCTTTGAACATTGAAAATGCTCGACATTTGGGATACTATAAGACTGAATGAAAATGTGAAAAGTTGGATCGTGTTAAAGGTTGATAGACTGGTCTCCATGATGGGCTGTAGACATGTGAACAAGTAAAAGGTCTTAAGACAGAGGAAGCGGAATCTTCGCATACTGTGTCGGTGGGTGGATGCAGGGGCACTGCAGGGGTGGTGGAAATAGAGAGGCTGCACGGGTGCTGACTTTCCTGATCGATACGTCCTAGTTTCGTATTTCTCCATCACAAGCGCATACTCTACTGGCAGTACCACCACTCCAAGGAATGTTGTCAGTGTTCGACCTAAATGCCAGAAAATCAGGACGACGCTTCCCATGCATACCGTTGGCTGGCTGCTGATCCCACTGTGAAACTTGAATGTAAATCCTGATCCCGTTTCGCCTCGTCGAGTGCCAGAAGCTTTGTTTCCCGAACCTTTTCCAGTCTACTTCTACCGATTTTAATATTTCGGGTTCTCCAACTTATACGGAATAATATTTCTATGAATACTAAAAAATGTTGCAATGGCCGGAGCCAGTGGGTCGAGGTCAATCAGTTTGAAATACAGTTCAACTACCCTATGACATTGAGATGAAAACTGTGATTTCCAGTTATAGGCCAAGCAATAGGGCACAAAATGAGCAATTATGTGACAAAAATATTAAGAAGAAACGGACTGTGTCATCACATGAAAGACAGTCCGTAGTTATATTCTTATATTAATTTGTTATAAACATTTTAACAAAAGAACGTGTTAATTTAATTTTTTTGCTTATAAAATAAAAGCAATATTGTTGCTATAAAGAGAAGAATTTTAGATAATTAAAATACGAATAAAATGAGAGTTGGTGCGACATACAAAAATCTTCATGATTATAATTCATTAAACACATTATTTAATAGTAACGTCGCTATTCTTCGTAATTTTTTGTATTGTGACTCATTTAGCGCTCATGACAAGAACATTCATTTCCATAAGCTGTGATGTATCTTCGAAGTCGAGGTATATCGTTTCACCGACAGGTATTCGAACAATCCATTGGCGGTAGACAGCTATGATTAATGCGGATACTGTCCAAAACACGATGGAAAAACAGAACCATTCTATGTAGTCGGTGCTTCGTCGGTGAACAGTATGTATGGTCTTGATTCGCTTGAAAGTTATTTCACGTATCGCTTCCGATTAGGGCTTACTTCAGAATTTTATTGCGTATCTACAATACACTACGTGCTACCCTTTTCTGATATAAAAAATTTACTTACTATTGTTAATGTTATTCCGAGTCCGGGTTCTGGTGATTATCAATTTTTTCAGGTTAGGAATTCTGTTTTATGCATTTTTTTTTCAAATATTCAGATGCTGTCGATGCACTGAGAAAAAAAGTGTAGAAATTAACTAAATCGGCGTTTCCCTCGTTCAAACGAATTTTTTGTTTAGGACAACCAAATGTTTAGTTATTTCAATAATTATGTGATTCAGTTGACTAAAATATATTTGCGGTAACCAAAATATTTGTTGTACCAACTAAAAATTCATTTGAACGAGGGTGAACGCCGATTTAGTTCATTCTAACATTTTTTGTTCTCAGTGTGAGACAAATGTAAATTGATTTATAACTGATCGTTCTGTCAGTTTGTAATCTTATTTATCATCAACCATTCATAATGTACTTTATTCCGTCATCGGTAATAAAAATAAAATTGTAAAAACATGCTCACCGATCTAAACTAAAATAACACCTTTCTTATCGATAAACGCTTAGCATTATAAAGTTCATTTTTGCTAACCTTAAATACAAGATCTAAATCGAGTAACAAAAGATTTCGTTGCTCTGCCAACAAATTTATTTGACAGTTTGTATCCACCGGATTTAGTTAAGCGGGAAGCAACTGTGAGAACATGGAGATTAGAGTAAAGGAGACCGAACGCTTATGGCGCGAGGTATAGAATTTTGGTCTACAAAACGGGCCTACGTTTTAGTTCCAGTTGTCACTACAAGCGTCGCTCCGATCGTTGAGTTCCACGGTGAAGTTAGCGCTTGGTCGATAAACGATAAACGATATTCAATTTCTGATTGGAGATTTCAAAGTAACTCGATAGCGAAGCGCGTTGAGTAAGGGCGTTCGTGTCCGTGAAGTTCACGGATCAAATCTTTATGCAAGAATTTTTTTTTTTTTTAATTAGAGCAAATACCGTTTTAAAGTATCGAAATATCCTTTTATTTTTCTTTCGTTTCATAGCTAGCGGCAAGTAATTTATATACTTACAATTGTTAAACAACATTTTGGTACAGATAAACGATATTGAATTACTGATTAACGATACCAAAGTGACTCGATAGCGAAACGCGTTGAGTAAGGGTGTTCGTGACCGTAAGTTTGACGGATCAAATCTTTATGTAAGCATTTATTATATTTATGTTTTTTTTTAATTAGAGGAAATACCGTTTTAAAGTGTCGGAATGTCCACCTTTTATTTTTCAGTTTTCAGTTCATGTTTTAATCGACCCAAAATTTACTTAATTAGTTACAATAATTATACATTCTTGATAAAGAAAAAAAATGTATGAGGAAAGAATCGATCCGCGAACCTTCCGAATACGAAGCTTGTATTTACGCGCTTCGCCGCCGCGTCGCTTTACGTTAGGTGTTCAGTTACTCGATATCGTTTATCTGATATAATTTCTGTTATGGAATTTGGACAATTAGCATCACCTACCGACTTAAAAACTGGCAATAATCGCCTTGCAATCTGAACAAACTAAAATAACTTGTTTATACTTTTCGCGTACAGATGCTATACCTCTCGCCCCCAATGATACGACGATTTTCGACGAAACGCACAATTAAATGATCCTTCAAGCGCCTCCAGGTGATAGTAGGAAAGAATCCAATAATTAGTCAATCCATAATTACGTATAAACTTAATGTATTCGAGTATGATCGCGTAAGTACGAACGTAGAAGAATGCTCTGTTCAAAATTCCCGCTCTCTGGAATCTAAACGTACGCTGCGCCTCTATCGGCGAAAGCTGAAATAATTTTGGCCCATTTCATCGACCATCCGCTCAGCACTACGTTCGGTCTCCTTTACTCTATCCTCCATGCGTGAGAATTTCGTCGGCCAATGTTTAGCGCCTATAGGTCTGTCTCTCTCGCACATAACCTCAGTTTTAGTTTTTTTGACTCTTTTGATAAAAAAAACAGGCTTTGAGTATCATGAAGTCAGAAGCGTATTCCATTTTTACCATAATTCCGCATATTCTCTCAAAATTTGAGATCCATTTATCAAGCCATTACGGATAAAATAATGATCAAAATTTTGAATTTTTAAACTGGTGGGGTAAATTATTATTGCCTACTAAACCAACTAAGGTAATGAGGTTCGAGTTTAGGAATAAAGATTGCGTGCAAGTGAGATAACAATCCATAATTTAATAGAAGTTACGAAACTGGTAAATTTACCTTAATCTTTTATCTCGGGTAAAAGAAATTTCATTCCAACTAAGACTATCAATTACCAAAGCTGTCATTACACAATATTAAATAAATCGTCGCAGCACCAGCAACGATTTAAATAGAACGACGTTTTACACTTCCTCAAAATACGCTACGTCCTAACCTGTATAGGAATTTTTCGTAGCATGTCAAATTTGCCGCAAGTATATTACATCGTCGAACCGAGAGGGCGTTGAAAATTCGTCTCTGGCACAAAACAGTTCAGAGTCGAGTTGGCCAACGTTGTAACTCATGCTTCACGTGACACGATTGCTATAGACGCAGGATGCAAAAACTCGTTTGGGGCTCTCTGTTTCTGTGTGGGCGTTAGTGTCATTCGGCCGTTTTGTTAGCATTCGTGAATCGTTAAAATATTGAATTTTTACGCTCAGCGAGGTTGAATCTCCCTGTTCATTATTGAATTCATAATTCTCGTGGGTGTTTGAAAATAACAAATACTTCCACGGGAATTTTGAGTGTTGTTTACAATCGTCACTCTCTCAAAATAGGTTTACTTGCTAACGTTATTCCTGTTGCATTCTAAGCCATTCACTCTATGTTATACGGTCGACGAATGCAGCAGCGAAGGACGTACGCGGTAATTCGATAGATGCACAACGTGCCAGAATTCTGGATGACAATACGCAATAACGTGTCACGACTCCAACGGAATAACATCGGACTGTCCCACAAACTCCGAGTATCTCATTTGAAGTTTATGCGCCGTCGGTTCGAGTTGATTCTAGACTAGCAATATCGATTGTCTCCCGCGTCTCCGGCAGTATGTAATTGTATTAAAATTGATCATCGTGGTAAGGGGGTAAAGTGTGAAAGTGAAAATTTTATCACGAATCTGGATGAATCAGTACTTGAACATTTTTTATTTCCCGAGGGCAAAGCTACAATCTAATCGTTTTATCAACTGAAATTATCGAAACCGATTGCAAAAAGATTTGCGACCCAATTTCACCAATTATACATAATGTAAAGAGTATTTATAATCGACATAAATTTTATCGTTATCAACAGAAACGGAGAAACGTGTCAACAATGACCACGATTTTCTTTCTTCCTGCACTTTTCAACTTTTGAACTAAAATATCTATAAAAAAAGAAATCCAGCAGTGAAACATTGCAGGTAGATCATGTGTCATCATTGTAGTTGAAAGTACAATTTTTTTTAAAACGATGTTCTTGATCCTTGAATTTCAGGAACTTCTGCAAGCAGTGCCATAGCCAGTGTACAAACATATATAAAAATTCGTGGAACGAGCAATAAAATCAGCGAAAGCTGAGAAACCATAAACTCTGAAGTGCTGCACGGAAAACAATCTCTTCCGCTCCGATTTCTCAGAGAGAAAATCCCTTCGTAGTGGCAGCTTTAACCCTCCGGATTTTATATACCCAGTGGTATCAAGATGCACGGAATAACGCATCTTTTATCTCATCATCATGGCTCAAGTTCTCACAATCACGAGTCTAAGAATTTGACAGCTGACAATAAGAAGGCTTACCACGCTGATGCGAAGTTGATCCAGGAGCTTACGAACTTACACAAACCAGGTCACGATGGAAGGCTCTATCTTAATGACCGACAAGCCTCCAGAGGTTCCGTGAGTTCAACTTATTCTTACGGTTCCTCAAACTCTTACGGATCAAGTCATGGCTCGTCTTCGTCCAATCACGGATCCGGAAATCCACTTCATCCAGTCGGCAACCATTCGGTTTATCATACCATTCATGGAAACGGTCTTCATGGTCCGTCGGGCTACCATCATTATCCACTTCATTCGCTGCATCACACCGGAAATCAACACCACTCTCATCATCCTCATCGCGTACAGCATCAGCATTCGGTTGGTGGTACAAGCAGTGGTGCCACTTCACCAACATCGGTCAGCCCCACCGGTGAGCCGGACAAACAACATCATCATCACCACAGCATTCAAGAGATGATACGATACTTTGGAAGGAGAATCGGTCACATCAGACGACAAAGCGAGTGTCAAGATACACCTAAAGAGAAGGAAGAAGAGTTTAGAAACAGAAGTCAAAGTTTGGACGGTTCTGCTAGACCTCCGATTCTCGATGCTGACTGCGAAACCACTTATAGGATCTACGAAAGTATCCTCCGGCAAGGTAAAAATTGATAAACGAATATATTGCACAAACAATGAATATTTTCAGGATAAGGAGAATCTGGGAATAAAGCGGGAGAGAAAAAATTACCTTATCCAAAATTCTCTTTGGTTATTGATAGATTGTTTATGTATGTCCTTATACAAATTGGACGAGTATTTGGATTGAATAATCAAATAAGTACAGCGGTAGTAGTATTGAATTAAAAAAAAATAATAATTTCTCTTCGAATGCGGTTATTCTGCGTCTTTGATGAGTTCTGCAATTGTTGATTGCTTCTTGATGTGGACTACAGAAAATTTTCTACTTAATTAAATTTCCCTATTATGCATGAGGATGGTTTCTATTTTTAGTGGATTTAATTCTTTCTATAAATATGTTGGTTGCTTATTAACAGCAGCATCACCTTAATTCAAAGAGTATTAGTTATTTATATTGCACAGTTAAAGCCAGAAAAAAAAATCATGTATAGATCAATAGTAACTTTTTAATGTTTTAGTACAAAAACGTGCCAATGTTTTCAGGTTACTTGGCATTTTGTTATGACCGGTTAAGATGAGGTTACGTAAGAATACGGTATAAAATTAAAACTTCTGAGTTTTCATAACGTCATAAAACATTTATCCAACTAATTTGTGTCTGTCACGTAAATACCGTGTGCCGATTTGTTTATTTTAAAAAAATTGGATAAGCGTGTTTGGTGATGTGAGTCACGCTAATTTGGCTGATCCATAGATTTGTTTTCTTATGTTGTACATTGAAGTTTTTTCTCAGAATATTCGATAAGCGATATTTTTCACGATTGCATCAGAATCCTTAACTTATAAATAGTATCTCCAGTACCGACGCTCTCTAATCGGAATATGCATGAAGTTTATACATTGTTCATTCGGCGTCTACCTCGTATGACACAGAGTTAATTCTAATACTTTTATAATTCGAAATTTGTGACTACAATAACAGGTTGTCCGATAATTTTCTTAGCAGACAATGAAGGATTCATTCCAAATTTTCTAATATTTTACGAGATCATAAGACAACCATAGATTCAGAAAAAACTTAGTTAAAACTATCAAAAACTTGGTTAATAATGTCACCAACCAACCAACATTAAAAATGTTACCAACCAAGTCATTGATGTAACATAACCAAGAATTTTGTAAGACAATAAAATATTTGGTACGCCTAACCAATAACTTGGTTGCGCCAAATTTTATTGGTAAAATTTTTAACCAAGATTTTAGTAAGCCTTTGTCTTAGTGTAAGTCGCTTATTGATTTTCTCACTTAAGAAGGTCCTGTGCTGTACATAGCTAAGCTCTCAGGCACACAATATATACATTGCGAGATTGCAGGTTGCTGATGTATGCACAACTTGGCACTGATTATCAAATGTGCATCAAAATTAGATCTCTCCTAAAACTGATTGTGTTTTCGTCTAGATTGAAGCCACTTTGCCTCTATTTTCTTAGAGAACAATGACAAACTCATAACAAAAGTATGACTTTCGAATAGATTCTGTATTCTCCGAGAAACCTTTTCAATGTTAATGCATATTTCCATCTTTTAAGTTATTCACTTAATGGAATAAAGTTATAATGGATAAAAATATACGGAAACACAGAAAACAGGGAAAGTGGCACATCCCAGCTCCATGGAAAAGGTCGATACTTAAATTACAAACAGCAAGACGCGCCACGCCCTTAAGCAAAATAAACACCTGCAATCAATTTGAAATATTACAGTGTAATTCGTGATTAACATTTAGTCGGAAAAAATAATATTTCGAATTGAAAATGTAGATTTGTTTATTTTTAAACAATTTTGAAATGCTTATTTCCGGTATGGATTTTGCTGAGAAAAAATATTATCTGATGCAAATACTTGATCATTTTTCTCTATAAGAGTTAAAAACGTTAATATTTGGAATATGTATTTACATAATATTTGGAATATGTATTTACATATTCCAAATGTACATATTCCATATGTATTTACATATTAATATTTGGAATATGTATTTACATATTCCAAATATTAACGTTTTTAACTCTTATTTTTTTAATAAATATTTTATCTAGAACTATTTTGATCTCATCGCTTATTTAACAACTGTAAATTTATATTCTATTAATATAATAATCATAATATGATATAAAGGTCACAAAATAAAATTATAAGCTAAGCTTTTGATACTCAGAAAGTCGTAATATTTCTGAGGTAAAAAAATCATGTCCAAATCATCACACCATTTTTATTTAATAACGATACAGAATGTTCCCCTTTAGAATATTTTTGACGATAAAGACTTTAAAGTTATCTTCTATCTTTTCAAGCGCACGCGTAATTTTTATTCAAAGAAAAAAATGTTGAGAGGAATCTAACAGAAAAAAAGGAAATTTTCTCTATCTTTAAAAAAAATAGTTTTATGCATGTGAACTCTAACATTTCAAAGTGCAAAGTTCAAAGTACTTTTTTCCATTAGATTCGCCGACGAAATAAATTACAGTTTCGTGGAACAAACATTGTTAGTATGACGAAAAAAAATTAGAGGTGACCTTTACCTAACTTCGGTGCTTCCATCGACAAAGTTGACTAAGTAGCCAGCGAATATTCTCTATGAAAAACAACAAGATATGTATTTTTAAAAATTCTATCTGTTACATTATTTATGGGATATTACACTATTAGCCTAACGAGGAACATTCTGTATCCCTAAAGCAAAAAAAAAATATATATATATCAAAAGAGGATTAAACTAAATCATACTTAAATTGTACTCAACAAATGCTTTGTTAAAGTATATAAAGTATGAAACTACTAAAAAAGGAAATAATTAAGTATAATTTAAGTATAAATTTAGTACAATGCGGATACTCCTCATACTTTCCATTTTATATCGTTCCAATACGCTTTTCATACTTTTTTTTAACGCAGGAGAGCTCCTATTATTTCAGCATTTTTATTCCGACATTTGAAAAAGAAAAAAATGCAAAAGGGGATAATTAGCAATGAGGTCAAAGAGATGCGCGTAAGCATAAACGCTGAGTGAGCCACAGATGAAAACTAAATGGAAAGTTGTTATACTTTTAACTAAAAAATTTTGAACAAAAAACATTTTTTGTTGATCTTACAGAAAAGTGTTGGTCAATTTCTAGTTTTACATTCCCATTTTAACAAATTATACTACATTTTTTTCTTAACAACTATAAACCAAAACAATTTTTCCTGTAAAATGAACAATTAGTTTCTGTGAACGAAAACTTTTTGCGAGTACACAATATTTTATTTAGTTTTTATTTTATATAGTTTTTATTTTATTTATTTATTTTTTTATTCAATTTATTTTAAAGACCACTTCTACGTCCGAACAAGGTAAAAATTTCATTGGTTCAAAATTTCAAGGTAAAAAGTTCATTGGACTAAAAAAAATAAAAGGATGCAAAGTAGAACCTTGCACATTGCTTCCTCATTATTTTTCGCTCTTTACAAAGCTGCCTCTATGAGGAAGTTTCTTTATTTTATTTTTGGCTTCCTCATAGAGGAAGCTTCGCGAAAGATGAAAATTATTGACGAAGTTGATGATTTTTGACGTTTTACGAAATCCTGAACGACACCAATACATTTTTTTTAAGTTCAAAATCACGTAAAATCTGAACCGCTTTACCGATCATCACTAAATTTAATATGTAGCAGGGCTGAATGTTATTTTTCCTGTGTAGAAATTTTCAGTCGATTAGTTAAAATTTTACCTGAATTAGAGCAAAACGAAATTTTTTCGAAAAATTCAAAATCTTATAAAAACCGAACCGCTTTACCGATTTGGCCCAAATTCAATACCAAAGGTCAGATCACTTTGTTCAATTTTTATACGAAGTTTCAGCCCGATAGCTAAAAATTCATTCGAGCTAGATCATTTACGTTTTTTTTTTTTTTTTTTCAAAATTTCAAAATTCTTATAAAAATGAAATGTGTTGAGCGATTTTTGTAAAATCTGTACCAATTGAAGATTAGCCAGTACTGTACATGTTGTTTAAATTTTAGCTGATTCGGTCGAATACTTTATAAGTTAAAAATTCATTCGAGCTAGAGCATTTACGTTTTTTTTTTTTTTTTCAGAATTTTAAAATTCTTATAAAAATGAAATGTGTTGAGCGATTTTTGTAAAATTTATACCAATTGAAGATTAGCCAGTACTGTACATGTTGTTTAAATTTTAGCTGATTTGATCGAATACTTTATAAGTTACAGTTATATGAATTTCTGGCCTTTCATCACACATACATTCATACATCCGGACAATTTTTCAAAATCACTTTTCTCGACGTTTCAAATCATTTTAAACGTTTTGACATGAGAGTCTCTAAAAAAAAAAATTTTCATGAAAACAAAGGTTCCTCTACGAGGAAGCAAAAAAATTTAGAAATTCGTAAATGACTAGTGTGTTAAAAAAAACGACTTCTATATTGTTTGTTCATCGTCTTCAAGACTATCACACAGATCACAAAAGTTTCAGTGAGAGTCCGAGGGAATTAAATTCGCACAAAACACGATTGGCTTCATCTAACTTTTCGAACTTGCAAAAGTATTTTCAAGTATTTACGAGCAAAGTGTTCCCAAGACGCGTCCAAAACGTAGTTTATCCGTGACTTCCGGCGAAAACTCGATAGAGCGATATACCTTGAGAGTAAGCGTGGCTGGGGCGTCGTGTGTACGGTAACATTCTGCAATCAGTGGCGGCACGTGCTTTAAACGAACATTGAGCGCCTCGGTCTCGTCGTTGGCAGACGTGCCGCTTGTTGACGGCGCGGTTGCTGGTACTGTGCCGGCTTAGATTGCGTAATCGGTAGACGTGCGTCCACCTCGAGACGCCTCAGCGACTCGAGATGCCGGTTGACAAAATTATGCACAAGTGTCGTTAGTCAAACAAACCTCCAAGTGGTTTTCATTCAAAATGCGTCTATTAAAAGATAATTTTTTTTTCATTTCATGTTAAAGAGAGGCGAATCATTAAACATATTAATTAATGCGTTTTTTACATTACTAATCATGTACAAAATATCATGGAAAAAAATTCTATTGCGGGCTGCCAAAAAGAAGTATTTTTGAATTAACTCTAGTTCTTATTCGTTCAATCCCATTTAACATTGAAATAATAAAATATTATTTTGCTTATTTTAGAGTTATAACGTGGATTTCTTCGATCTCGTATGGAATTGGAGGAATTAGAATTCAAATTAAGTTGATAACGCTTATTTTTGGCAGCCCGTAAACGATGGATTTATTGAATCAATGACATTTTTTTTTCAGTGTACATATTCTTTTGTAAGTTTAATTTTTGAACAATTTTTAATGCTAATCAATGAGTATTTAAATATTCATAGAAATTGTTCTTATAGGTTTATTTAAATGAAACGAACTGATAAGTATTAACAATTGTTCGAAAATTAAATCTGCAAAAGAATATGTATATTTTGTATATAATTACTAATGTAAAAATAAAGTAAATTGAACTCCGAGTACCGATTCCATCTCAAATGTCTTTAATAATCATAAAACAATATTATTCGATTTTTATCGATTCGAAGTCGATTAAAGCTTCAATTCATCTTACATTATTACAACCACCGCAATTCTAGCACATTAAATAAAATCCATTAGGTCACCTGTTAAAGAAATTTATTTCTTCAAACATTATTATTCGATTTTTCATTTATTTTGATTATACAATATTATTTGATTTTTATGGGTTCGAAGTCGATTAAAGCTTCAATTCATCTTACATTATTACAACCACCGCAATCCTAGCACATTAAATAAAATCCATTAGGTCACCTGTTAAAGAAATTTATTTCTTCAAACACTATTATTCGATTTTTCATTTATTTCGATTATACAATATTATTTGATTTTTATGGATTCGAAGTCGAGTAAAGCTTCAATTCATCTTACATTATTAACCACCCACTCAGAGAAATCGTAATAGCACAGTCAACTATAAAGTGAAAACTATTCATTTTTATTACATGCAACTATTTTTATAATTACGATAACTACAAAAATAGTTATGGTAACTGTTTGATAGTTGTGTCAACCATAAAAAAATTGTCGTACCAACCATAAATGAATAGTTGTCACTTTATAGTTACTGATGCCATAATTTTGCCTCAGTGCCGCAATCCTAGCACATTAAATAAAATCCATTAGGTCACCTGTTATAGAAATTTATTTCTTCAAATGAAATAAATTTGTGTCTTTCAATTCATGCGTAATTACATCTTTATTGAATAAAATGAGATTTATTTAAATGAAATAAAGCGATTGCATCCATTTCTCTGGATGATTATTTCCTGGCTCGTCACTAAAAATTAATTTCTGCAAGTTTCGTGAAAATTGAAATAGAAATCGAGTTCATGGAAAATTGTTAAGTTATGCACAGCTCCGAGGTAAGTGGGCTTGCTCACGGCGAGAATCTATTTCCGTCCTGGCGCTCTTGCGAACGCGAGCAACTCGTCATTATTAATGCAGATTCGTCAGCAGGCCAGTGGTCTTTGATGCACCACGACCCCTATTCAAACATATACTGACGATTTCGCCTTGACCCGTTGCACAAATCGTGGGGCCACTTTACATCCTCTGTGTCCCATTATTTTGCGCTTTGTTGCCGCTTCGAACTCGTGTGCTATTGGTTTATTGCGTCCTGCGAGTCTGTATTGCCTCGACCCACCACAAAATCACTCTTGGGATTCGAAACCAATCGATTAGACGCGTGAGAGTTTCTTTCATGCGCTCCCATATAGTTGTGGGTCAAGGTTCGCGATTTCGCCTTTCAGTTAGAAGTAAATGAACATACCAATCATGAAAAGTGCAGCAGTTTTTTTAAAGATCCGAAAAAAAAGAAGTACATCGTTTCAAGGTCGTTAAAAAAAGCCAAAAAAATATGTTCTTTAAATTTTTGTGTCTTAAAGTCCGACAGCATAATTATAATGAATAGAAAACATTTTTTTTCTTTCGGCTACATAAAAACGTATGCCAAACTAATTTGTCTCCAACAAAAAAAAAGTTGCACTTGAGTTCAAATTCCACTGTTGGACCTTTTTTTTGTATTTCAAGATCTAATTCTCTCTGTGGGAATTTGACGATTTTCTTTACATGTCACACCAAATTGCATAATTCATAGAATGTCACCAACTCAACTGTAATATAAATTCAAACCAAATTTATTGAAAGAGTCAGCTCCACGAAAAAATCGGGCGTCCTCAGTTTTATCCGGATAAAAAAGCATATTCTCAGTTTTATTCGGATACCACGGGATTTTCTTAGGTTGATCCCAACAAAAAGGATATTCTCAGTTTCATTCGCGATTTTATTGCCTGGAGATTTGTATTCTGGAAGAGTTGTAATATCACAGTCCTCTTAAATTTGGTGGCGTTATATTATGTTAGAGATATTCTCAGAGGCTTATTGTATTTTGGTGGATTTGTGTTGTATAAATTTAGGCAAAGGCTGATTTTCTGGTGGAATTATAATTTGGAATTGGAATTCTAATGATAGAAATACAAACGTTCAGTCGTGTTACGCTTATAGATGCTTATTTGAAGAATATGTTTTTCCGGGTATAATAGATAAAGAGGGTTCTCAGTGAGACTCGCATAGAGAAAAAAATGTCAATATGTTCTCAGTCGTATTGGATAGAGTGCATAGGCAAATAACGTGGAAAAAGCAGGTCATATTCTCACGAAGAGCTAGCGACAAGGGACGTGTGCTGTATACAGATGTTTGTTTCTCATTCTGGAATGAAGCTCCACAGAAGCACAGTGGAATATCACAGGTATTGAAGAATGAAAAAAAAAAAAAAAAAAAAAAAAAAAAAAAAAAAAAAAAAAAAAAAAAACAGCCCGACATAATAAAACTTGGCTTCAAAACTAACCCGTCAATAAATACCCAACTAAAATATAGAATATCGTACACAAAGGTTTACAAAAACTCACAGCATCATAGTTAGTCTTGAATTTGATCAATGCAAAGTTAGTAAGAAGAAAAATACGATAGAACTCTTCAAGTCTTATGCGAAAACTATAGAATTGTAGGTTTTCACAAATTTCTGCAATTTTCTATGATTTCCACATTTTTGTACACTAAATATTAATACAGCTTTATTATGTTTATTTTTTGCACATGCTGGATAATTATTCAGTTGCAGTATACAAGTTTTTCTGGAAAAACAAAACAAGAGATATGAAAAATTCGCGATTTTTCCAATTGTACTGAATATAATAAAAATGAGGATGAATTAAAAAAAAAACTACTGTCCGTCCTGAAGCGTCGAAATATCGAAGCAAACAACCAATATATGTAAAATATTAATAGCAGTTGTTAATGCAACTGTTGCATTCATCCAATGTCAAAATGATCGGCGCTTCCGTGGAAATAAATATCTGGAGGAACGAAATACATGGACGTCGTTATTTTTTTTTACATCGGCGTCCTGCAAACTCCAGCCATCCATTCATGACACACGCACGTCGTCCGCTGTTTGCCCATTTATTTTTCAACTGCTGTCTGACAGCTGGAGCAACTGTTACTACCGACAAAAACAAGACTTGTTCCCTGCCATGGAATGTCCGCAAAAATACGCATTAGTCCGAGCAAAGATACTACGAAAACGACTGAAGGGGTCTTAAGAAATCTTGACAGATAGATTTAACATAGTGCAGAAGCGAAATTCGGTGGAAATACCTTTTATCGTTTTACATAAGATCGATGAGAGAGTCTTAAGGCGTAGTTGGAAAGTTTTGTTTTCTTTCGGCAGTTCATCTTCGGTCGGCAACAATTCTGGTTCAATTGCACACTCAGAGAAATCGTAATAGTACAGTCATCTATAAAGTGACAACTATTCATTTTTAGTACATGCAACTATTTTCATAGTTACGATAACTACGAAAATAGTTATGGTAACTATTTGCTAGTTATAGTAACTATTTGATAGTTGTGTCAATAGGGCTGTTCAAAAAAATATAATTTTCTTATAATCGGTTGCTCCTGACAAGCTGTATTGATTATCACAAAAAAAATGTTTTCGCGAAAGCTGGCAGTTGTGCGATGATATTAATTACTGCCGCATCAAGGGCAAAATTCATGAAAAGCGGCGATTTTTATTAATTTTTTTTTACGTGGTGAAGCGCTCATGGAGGTTGTGGTTGCTTTCGATAGACTATGAAATTGTGCAAAGGCATAAACATGTAGGATAATGTTTAGTACTGCCGCATCGACATTGAAGTTACCAAAATCAAAAAATTGAATCCTTTAAGATATTGAAATATTTGTCTGCTCATCGACTATTTCGTGCGACTTCAAATGAAAAAATGGCTCTTGAAACGGGAGTCATGTATGATCATAATCATGATGATGATAAGCGATTTTCGAATTTTGGGAAACTGCGATATCGATGCGGCAGTACTAAATTTGATCATACAGAACTCCCGTTTCTTGAGCCATTTTGTCATTTGAAAACGCGCGGAATAGTCGATGAGCAGATGAATATTCCAATGTTTTCAAGGATTTCATTTTTTATTTTGGTAACTTCAATGTCGATGCGGCAGTACTAAACATTATCGAACATGTTTCTGCCTTTACACAATTTCACAATTCGAAATGACTTAAAAGGTTGTAAAAAAAAATGCTAAGAATCGCCGTTTTAAATGAATTTTGGCCTTGATGCGGTAGTACTTAATATCATCGCACAACTTCCAGCTTTCGCGAAAACATTTTTTTTGTGATAATCAATACAGCATTTCAGGAGCAACCGATTATAAAGAAATTATTTTTTTTTTAACAGCCCTATTGTGTCAACTATAAAAAAATTGTTGTACCAACCAGAAATGAATAGTTGTCACTTTATAGTTACTAATACCAT
Organism: Ephialtes manifestator; assembly: GCA_963970395.1. Classification (NCBI taxonomy): domain Eukaryota; kingdom Metazoa; phylum Arthropoda; class Insecta; order Hymenoptera; family Ichneumonidae; genus Ephialtes; species Ephialtes manifestator. Next base: position 16,588,613 of record OZ019975.1, read on the forward strand.
AATTTTCTCTCAGTGGATGGCAAGATTATATTTTTCTGTATTTTCATTTTATTTATCTAGTGACAGTGACACCTTAAGATAAAGGGATTTTTCCCATTTTCTGTATAGTCTCTCAGACAACACCAAAGAGTTTATTAAGAGAACAACTATCACACAACTCACACTTTCATTTTTAGGATTATAATATAAAAATCATAATACTAATAATCCTAATGATGTATAAATCATTTTGTGATCTACAATTGGACCGCATGTATAAAGCATACTTTTATAATCTTGGAGAAAAATCACGTATAAACTTTCCATTAATTCATTCAATGAAAATGTATTTGAAATACTTTCATGACGAAATAATTAAGGATTATTGAGCCTGTTAAATATTAGAATTTATTATTCGTCATTACTGTGGAAATGTACGTATGTATTTTAAATACATTTTCATTGAATGAATTCCTGTCCTTCATTTACGACGGAGCCTTGTTCCTACAGATTTCAACTAAAAAGAGACCTAAATCTATACATGCAACTTGAGAAAGAAAAATCCAACACATTACTTTATAACTGACTTCAAAAACTTAAAACGTCACTAACTGAACACTGAAAAATTTTCTCTTGGAGTAGTTTGACATTAAGAAATTTTTTTTGGTGAAAAATCCAATTGAACTCATGTTGGATAAATTATTAATTTAGAAATTCGCAACAAGAAAAGTTAAAATCTTCAAAAATCACGGTCAAATCTAAAGAACATTGACTCAATAAGTAATAACTAAGCCGAAAAGTTGTTAATACCAGCACATCTTGTTACTTGTCCCAAATACTCAAATTTTACTCCAAATAAACTTTTAATTGCACTCAGAGAAATCGTGGTAGTACAGTCAACAATAAACTGACAACTATTAATTTTTAGTTCATGCAACTATTTTCATAGTTACTGTAACTTATGGTAACGATTTGAAAGTTATAGTAACTATTTGATAGTTGTAACAACTATGAAATGAATAGTTGTCACTTTACAGTTGCTAATACTATAATTTTCTCTCAGTGTGTGATTTTATGTTTATTGCATCCTCAAACAATTACGTAACTGAACGTAAAATAACGATATTTATTTTGCAAGCACGTTTCAGGCATTACCGATGATTCACAATCGTTAATATTATTTATCGAAACGAACGTGAAAGATGAAAATAAAACGAGAATATGCAATGTGCAACGCCACGAGTAGATTGTAGAAAACGTGATGCTTAATAAGCTGGGCGAACGCGAGCTTAATTGCGGTTTGAGATAAAGATAAGAATATTTGAGTCACACCGTCAAACATGTATTAAGTATCTGACAAAGAAAAAAATGTCCTGTTGGTCAATTTAGAAAAAGGAAAAAAACGTCTTTTTGAAGGATACGAATCCTCTTAATAGTCAATGCGATACGTACAATCGAATTGGAACCATCTATTTCGTTACGTTGCCAACATTGAATACTAAACTAAAGTGCAGCTGTACAGACATTTCGCAACTATTCAACCGTATCGTCGTGAATATCTTTTATATTTATCCGGAAACTCGTCATTCGTTTTTGAGTCACATTTATTTTAACTGGCGAGAATTTCGCATAATTCGCATTTTCATTACCATCTTTATACGACCAGCAGCCAGAATGGTATATATATCCATCAGAGAATATAATTTTGCGATTTTCTATTTTAGCAACGTCATCTCCCGTCGAATAGGTGACACGTGACAGACTCGATCGTTTGGCTATATAAATTCTTAACTGCATCAATTCTCGAATTAGAATGCATATCCGTGAATTTCTTGCTAATTTTGATGGACACATGAGCTTCTGCTCTGTCTGGTAAATTAAACGTGGGCAGCTGTCTACGTAATCCTTTCGTTCCGCTCTACTTTGTCGCGAGCTTTTACGACGGTTTAACACTGCGGAGATCTTGAAATTGTTTGTAGGCTAGAGAGGGGATTTTCCTAGCAGCAGGTGTGCGGGCAAATGAAAGCGATTGTGTTGAGCATGGTGAACCAATACACGGTAAATAGTATCGGTTTTATAGTCTACGCTGCAAGAGAAGCGAACTCTTGTGGAACCCAGAATTAATGCAGTGTGTTTAAGACGATGTGCACCGTGTAGTATGTTTGACAATTTAATTTATTTCCACTGTAATTTTAAGACACAATAGTACATTGAATTTAATGTAAAAATATATGGTCAAATCCAATTACTATTATACACTTTTAAAAATATTTTGAAAATTAATATATGTATTGGAAGTTCTTTTTCAGATACAGTATATTAAATTTCATTTAATTAAATGAAATTTAATTAAATGAAATTTAATATACTAATTTAATTTATTTAATTAAATTTCATTTAATTAAATGAAATTTATTAATTCATGAATTATTAAATTAAGAATTAAATTAAATAATTAAATTCATTTCATGAATGAAATTTATATTAAATTTCATTTAATATACAGATATGTCGTAAAATTCCAATAATTATATTATAGACATAAGTTTTATGAATTATTTAGTATACTCTATATTAATTTTACAACTTTTTTTTTGTATATTAATTAACATCTGTGTATTAAATTTAATATACGTGTATCCGCAAAAAAACTTCCAATACTTTATATTAATTTTCATACAAAAATTTCTAACAGTGTATTGAAATGCACATTTTTAACCCTTTTAGGATACCGTTAATTTATTTCAATCCCGAACCTAAATATATATGAGGTAAACGGCCCTGTTTCTGACCGTGGCGCAGTTCCTGATGCCATTACTTTAGCATAGTTGCCCATTCTTTAGGTCCTCGTTTACCCTATGGTTTTACATGAGCAGAGTTAGAGGGTTGCCTTAATGGAAGGGAGTCAGGTAAAAAAAATTGATTTTGGAAATTTAATATCATCCAAATCCTATTGCATATAAAAATACCCAACGCACTATATTGTTGGTGCTCGATGAAAGGATTTTTTACTGTCGTCTGTCTTGCATATGCATTTCAATATTATCTTAAGCAAAGTTCTTAGGTTTTCCATTCTGCGCATGATTCAGATCAAACTACTAGGCAGATTGGAATGGTTGACGTCTCATTTTCTTCTTCATGAAAAGATACACCGGCTAAATGGAGCAAGTGTTAATAAAAGGTGATTTTTTTTAAGTGACATAATTATTAATAAATAAATTTTATGCTATTTTCTAAATCAGTGATTATCTTTGCTTTCAGAATGAAAAAAAAAATAGTTTGCTCCATTTAGCCGGTGTATCTTTTCATGAAGAAGAAGATGAGATGTCAACCATTACAATCTACCTAGTAGTTTGATCTGAATCATGCGCAGAATGGAAAATCTAAGAACTTTGCTTAAGATAATATTGAAAAGCATATGCAAGTCAGACGACAGTAAAAAATCCTTTCATAGAGCACCAACAATATAGTGCGTTGGGCATTTTTATATGCAATAGGATTTGGATGATATTCAATTTCCAAAATCAATTTTTTTTACCTGACTACCTTCCCTTAAATCGTCACAAACTTTTACCTTACGGCGATATTAAAATTAATAAAAATTTTACAGCACGCCTTATGTATGTAAGTCGAATGAGAAAGCAACACGTTATGAAAAAGGGTTTAATAAGGGTCTCGGAAAAAAAATGTGTTCCCACTAGCAAATTTTGATATCAAATATTAAAAAGCACAAGTTTTACGTCTTTTTAATAAGTATTAAAAAGTTGCTTGTTTTTTAAAAAAAATTCTAAAAGTTGCTACACGAAACATCTTGAGATCTGTAAGATTGAATAAAACAAACATTTCCTTTCGTAAACTGACTGCAGACATCGATTTAACGATTGGTTTGAAGCAAAGCTCATTTCGTTTAGTCAATAAACTATTTTATTTATTTTGCTGTATGTTGTCATCGATGTAAAATTACGCCGTTTCGTCAACACCGTTGATGGTTTAGTATGAAGAGACCGTAGACTTTGATAACTAGCAAGGTCACGTAACATAAATCCTATAAACGCTTCAGTTACAAATTCCTGAAGACACTGTAAGTTGAGATTCGTAAACAACCTCGTTGATAGAACGGTCGAGGTATCGGACTACGCTTGCATTCATGCCCGTAAAGCATTTTTTAAAACTTTAATGCTGATCTTGCAGTCAAGTACAACACTAGCGTATCGCTTGTTGGCTGACGTTGTGCTTGTAAAGATATCGAACTGGAAACTTGGTGGCGATAGCTAGTTTCAACTTTTAGAATCTGCTGGTACAAGTTATGCATTTCATGGGCTTTCAAAAGCTACACCTGCTGTCGCTGATTCTCAAACTGTCCTATCTTGCTTGTTAACTTGTCAGCAGTTGAGAATGTCTAGTGGAACGTTAAAGTAACTTGAGTTCATGGACGGTTAGAGCAGATCGAAGTTTCTGAGAGGGGCGATCATCAGGTAAACGTAAAGGTACCAATGATCGAACGGTTAAGACCATTCCTAGATTCAAACAGTTATTAGACAGCAAAGGAAAGATTGAATTATGAGATGACTGAAACCAAAGTCGAGCTCATACATTCCAGGTACAAAAACCTACGACGTAATCGTCAAAATATTGAATCATTTTCTGATTATGTACGAAAATAACAAACTAGGCTTAATGCACCAGTTTTCGGACGCTGTTCTTCAACCATGTGCGTATTTCCGGACACGTAATGTTCCGATCCTTTGGTCAATCATAAATATCAAGAATTCTGGTATACAAATACGATTGGTTCACAATAAAAACAAAAGTATCTTGGTTATTGATCGATTTTATTAACAAAAAATTATATGTACATGAAGGAATACTTGAAATAAGTTATATAGAAAACTGGCTAACCTTAAATATTTAGACAACGTACTCAAGAATCTGTACGCTAATTTGCATTAAATTCTTGAAAGACTGATTTTTTGTTCCTTTTGTGTCCTTTACACTTTTAATAACAAGTTGTTAATCAAGAGTCGCGGTAGCAACTCGACGCCAAGTTAAAAAAGAAATTAATGTTGCCTTCACACTACGATTTGTCTGTCTGATCTTGACTGGACGGGCTGTTACTCCTGATCGTTCATTCTGTTAATCCGCAAACGAGTCCAGAGTTAATAGAAATATAATTGACTTTGATTGCCTTTGATAATCAGTTCATGATTAAAGTTTTTAAACTGTGATTAGTGATTAAAGTTATGAATCTTCGATAAAACGGCATCAAAGTCTTAGCATTTTACAAGTAAAAATAAAATGCCCTAACAGCTACGTTAAGTAAAGACAAAATTTACTGAGAATAAGAACGCAAAGTGCTTAATGAGATGGAGAAAGATACCGTATAATAATTTCACTATGCTGAATCAATATGGAAATATCTGTTTAATGTTGTCAGTTGCAATCAGCTGGAGAATGTTTGTGTATATGATGGCGTCATTGTCGATCGGAGGAAAACGAAATGATTGGAAAGAAGTCCAAGATGAAAGGGGTACTGGGTGTTCACTCGAAGTCTTGCAGAGCGCCATGAGCGACAGTTTCGAGTATCATGTTTATCTGGAGATTGAGTCATAAACGTACGTTGTATGAAGTTATCCACGAGTAAAATTGCATTAAGGACCTTACACGGATATGACCAACAAAAAATACCAAAAAGGGGCAACCACGCGGGTTCATGGTGACCATGTAAAGCGTTCAAGGTTACACGCACACCATAAATAAATACAACGTATCCATTGATATATTCTTTCACATGCATTGCACGTGACCTGTGAATCATTTAATGTTAAAAATACACGCATACTCGAATACGAATACAAAATATACTCGACGCAGCATCAAATTTTAAATAGAAGTTCAACAATTATTAATCGTGCATTAAAAATATTCTAACTTGCGTTATAATTTCAAGAGCACTTAGAAGAAGTTCTTCTCCATGAACTTCACTGTCAACTGCACTGTTAAAAAAGACTAGAAGTTTTTATGCATAAACTCGTAATCGCAATTTAATATACAATTGTGATATAAAATTCATGTACTTATCCAGTAAAATTAAAGCAAGTTGTCAAAATTCAATTACTTCTACTGTAAAATTGAAGTAAATAATTAAATGTGCTGTATCATACATTAATTTTACATTACAATTTTTTCAGTAAAAGTACATGCAATTTCAAGTAGATTTTTTTTACAGTGTGAACTTGTCACCATGAACACGCAGTTTCATGGTGACCATGTAAAGCGTTCAAGATTACACGCATACCAATAAATACAACGTATCCATTGATATGTTTTTCTTTCACATGCATTCCACTCGACCTGTGATTCATTTAATGTTAAAAACGCTCGACGCAGCCTCAAACTTTAAATAGAAGTTCAACAAGTTTTAATCGTGTATTAAAAATATTCTAACTAACTTGCGTTATAATTTCAGGAGCACTTAGAAGAAGTTCTTTGGATCCTGGAGCGAGAAGATTGTCTCTCGGCACACCAGCGATACCACACAGAGCTTCAGATGCTTGTTTGGATCCGGCTCATGCAGCTATATTATTCAGGGACGCCCGAGGGGTGAGTTTGAGCTTTGATTCAGAATTCCTTGTGTACCTGCGTTCCATTGAATGCAAATGATATGTTTGATTTGTATAGAAGTTACTATTGCTGAATGAAATATTAGTCCATGCTGGTCTAGGACATCAGACCAATATCCTACTCTCAGAGAATTTGTGAAAGGCCTAATAACTACAAAGTGACAGCCCTTTATTTTTAATCCATGCGACGATTTTTAATATTTGCAGTTATTTTAAAACAAGTGAAACTATGTTTTCATATTTATGACAACTAATTACAAATTACTATTACTATACAAAAACCGAATGAATTTTTAAAAAAATGGAAAAAAATGTTGTTTTGGTCAACCAAGCGCTTGGTTCGTCTAATTAATTAATCAGTTCGCGCATTTTTCGGTAAAATGTTCACGGAGCGAAAATTTTGCTGGACCAGCAAATCAGTTGCTAATATAGTGATAATGTTTATTTACACTTTTAACAAAAAATTTGTTAGCCCAGCAAGAAGATTTTTTACATTAAAAAATCTGCTAGCCCAGCAAAAGAAAAACTTGTTAGGTTAGCAAATAAAGTTTGCCATTACTAAATCAGCAGATGATTTTTCTTCGTGTTTTATTTGTTTTCCCAATCAAGATTTCTTTTTCCGCGAATGAATAACAGTCACTTTGTAGTTACTGATACTAGTTTTGCTTTTCTCTGAGAACATGGCTTATTTCATTCGATAAGTAAAAATAAATACATTCTGCCAAGTTCTGTTTGCAAAGATTTCTCTAAATGTTTATGTATATTTTTAAGTCAAAGAGCAATGAACGCTTTCACATTCGGAGAATTTTGAATTTTGTCGCAGTTCCGTCTATTTTTAGGCTCCAAGTGAGCTCAGACTTTAAGCACGTTCTGGCAACAAGCACAAGTTCTCCCTTATAGAGCTCTGTTTAATACGTGACACTGTGCACGTACGCCGGACACGCTAAGTCATCGATTCAACGGGTGTCACATACCGTTGGGCGGGGGTGGTAACAAAAACCATCGACAATATCAAATGAAAACTGGAGCTTGGTAAACACATTATCTGTTAACTGTGCAATTAATGCACTGCTTTAACCATCATTTCCACTTCAATTGGATATATGTAATCCGAATCACGAATCGACTGATTTGTCCCGAGTCATCAATGATTTGTCGTGAACTATCGTAACGTTCGATAATCATTGCAATTAATTTCAGGGTTACTCGTCATCCAATTATAAAGTCAATTACAACAGTGAATCGGGTTAATAGCGTTATTATCATCATTTTTGCACCGGATAAGTGCTTCGAGCGGATGAACGAACTTTACCCATGACTTCGCTCGCCCTCGTCGGTATTGTCAATGTCGGTAAAGCAGTTTTATTGCCTGGAGGCGGCCGGCTTTATCGACTGCACTGCTGGGGATTCTGCGATTTGCCGCGGAAGCATATTTGCGACAAGGAGGAGATTACACTCTTAGCCGACTATCCAGCAGTGCAATATCTGCCTTACCGGCGATGGTAGTCTGATTCACTTTTAATAGCGATTCCTGCCTTTCTGCGCTCTACTTTTATCAGATGTTGGTCGTAATGAATCTATTAGCTGCTGCGGGTCGAAAAATTATCTTCGAATGTTACTATCGGTGTACCTCTCGTTACTTCATAGTTCAATGTAATTTTTTAAAAGATAGGAGACGAATAAAGACGCCGTCGATATCAAGAACTGTAATTCTATTTCTTGAGGAGTCCTGTGGATTTTTGAAGAAAAAAAAGTAATCATTTACTTGTCTGGATTGTTTTGAAATTAACGTTTTGTTCCGGATCAAGAATCTCCTCAGCATGTTATTTTTTATACTGTTTAATTTTCGAGAATTTAATTACCCCCAACGACTATTTTTCTGCCTTTCCGCGCTCTACTTTTATCAAATGTTGGTCGTGATGAATCTATCAGATGCTGTTGGTCGAAAAATTATCTTCGAATGTTACTATCGTTCATACCTCTCGTTACTGCATAGTTCAATTTAAATTCGGAAAGATAGGAGACCAATAAAGACGCAGTCGATATAACAATCGTAACGCCATTTTTTTGAGGAATGATGTGTTTAAAAAACAAAATAATCATTCCCTTATCTGGATTCTTTAAAAATTAGCATTTGTTTCGAATCAAGAATCTCCACAGCATTTTATTTTTCATTCAGTTTAATTTTCAATAATTTACTTGCCCCCAACAACCTCCTTTTTTTTTGCGGACGCACTTTAAAACCGGAAGAAATATTATTTTTAGGTTACCAGTAGTTGATCCACGCTATATCCCGTGCAGAAATATAGATGGGGCTCCAACTTGGCCCGTTCTAGATTGCCCTAATTGTAGTAGGGGCCCTACTAGGCTACACGGAAAGAAATGTTTGGTTGTGGCAACTACGTTTTCGATTTGCTGTACACAATGTCTAAAAAATTAGTTGCCTCAACCATATCGAATAGTAACCTCAACTATTCACGATTAGTTCTCGATTGGATTAGTTAGGTTAACTAATCCAATCGTTGGGACTACCACGCGAATAGTTGCGACTACCATTTGAACCGTCGGTATTATCATTCGAATCGTCGGTATTACCATTTGAGTTGCTAGGGAAATAGAATAATCGATTGGTTGTGTCAACTCATTCCTTGGTTATGGCAACTAATCTTTTTTTTCCGTGTAGTCACGCTTGAAAGTACTACACTTTAGAGGCTCAATATGGGCGACCCTAGTGAGGGTTTCACATTTAAGCCTGATTAGGCCCCGAAGTTTGTCGTGACCGCCTCTGTCGAGCCTAGTAGGGTTCTAGAGTAGATTCCCTATTGTGGATGCCACGTTTATACCTAAAAAGGCCCCTTATTTAATCGCGGCTGCCCGAACTAATTTCTGCACGGGATGTAGTTCGCTCTGTCGCTTATTAACTTGCTTAAGCAGCCCGTTGTGCCCCACTCTTCCAATCGTGAAAAAATTTGCGTTGTGACAAAAAAAGAAGATAATTTTACCACAACGGTGTAGACGTTGAGACTTGGGGTTGTAATTTTCTTAGTATTGGTTTGAGTGGGTTGCTTCAAAGATTTGTCCGGATTTGATTACTGCAACAACGTGCTAGGGGCAACGTTCTCTGGGCATGCCTGCAGCAGTCTGAGCGATCCGTCACGCGTTCGATTTCTCTTGGTACGTGATTAGTAACCACCCTCAACAATATTCACGGGCAAGTGCGCCCGATATGTGGTTTAAGGGCACTGGGACAAAGCAGGTCGTTGCATTCCCATAGAGCAATCGATAGTGTCATGCGCAGACCCTTGACTCTTGCGTAACCAAAGCCCTCGGTGCAGTTCAATTTTACTTCACTGAATATTTCTGCCTGACGTGCACATCCTTTCAATGCACCTTCCGACTCAGCCCATTTTCACTATATATACTTTACCAATTTTTTAGTTCACAAAAGTTGTAAAGAGTCGATGCATACGGTACAATGAAGTTTCAATAAACCTGAAGTCACCCGAAAGCTTGGATATAACGGAAGCATATACAGAAGGGATCGACACAATTTGAATGGAAAAGTATTTGAAATACTTTTTTCGTTGGAAGAATATACATTTTTACATCTGCGGTATATTATCAAATATTAAAAAATAAATAATTACCCAGAATTGTTCATGATTATAGCCAAAGCCTTAAAATGTACGTTTCTCCATCATTATTAAAAATATTTATTGATTTTTAGTTATGTATAGAGGAAGTTTTGTTTTTTAATATGCGAAATACTTTTTCATTTCAATGGGGATATGCGGTTATTAGTTGATGAAGTTAAGGGTTGCAAGGCTCCGTTATTGCATCTGATAAACATTTATCATGGAAATGTCTTGATCATAGAGCTCTCCGAGACTGTCCTTTAAAAAAAATGTACCTAATGCATTGAAAAATGAATAGAAAAATGTTGTATTTTTCCGCCAATTTTTTATGAAATTTTATCGAAAAATTTTATCGTTTTGTTTCTGCGGTTATTTAAAAAAAAATTGAAACGTTTTTATAATCACTGCCGGTTGTTGTTATGAAATAATTCTTACAAATAAAATCTTTTTCATGAAGTTTCATTCGAGAAAGTAATGGAGACTCACAAATTTAATTCAGTTGTCATCGTTGAATGCCTTCTCATATATGTAGTTTTAAAAAAATTCACTCAGTTAATTAGTCTGACCGCTATGAGAATGATAAGAAGACAGAAAACAAACAGTCATCATTGTCATTGTTAGATGTGTCATACTTGCCGATGAAATACAGACAAACTTATTTACTCAAGTTACAGAGAAAAAATTGGCAGTCGATTCCAATTAAAAAAATTATGGATAGAGTATATAAAAATATGTATAGTTTTAAACATGAAATTGGGCATGTATAGTCTACATATACTCTATATGTAATCTATATACAATTTAGACATAAACCCAACTTCACAGGTTATTTTATATATAAATTGCATATAGATTGTATATAAAGTATAAATATGCCCAATTCTATGTTTAAAACAATATGTTTCTTTTTTACTTGGCATACCTAATGGAAATGTACACGTCATAATTTGTTGCGAACGAGGAAGCCATCAATAGACTTTTCTCGACATTTCCTCCTGGAAATCCCCATCGCAATAATCATGTCACTGTTCCGAGCTGTCGTCGTCAACAAACGTGAAGCAACAGTTTTACTCACGAATACACGTGTTTCAGAATTGCGAATATCACATTATATCAGCTAAATTCATTCACGGATGCATGCACAGAAACGCTCCAAATGATAGAATAATCGGATATATCAAATTTTTGGCAAATAATCATTTGGCAGAGATTCTTTGAACTGTTGCATATTCTGGAAGTGTATAACAACTGTATATTTGGGGACGGTCGCTTAGCATATATCACTCTCGCCTCATCAGAATCTATATACGTTACGAGGAAACATTTCGAGTTCTCTAACGTTGAGTAAACTGGTTTTACTCATGATTACCACAGGATTACACGATTGTTGAGTATATTTGGAAAGAAGGATCAGTGCGATTCACCACTGAATCACTGTGGAATAATGACATTATCAGTACTATTATCGTAAACCAACATCGTCGTCCATAGATAAGTATATCAGGTTTGGCAGAAATCTTCCGCAACGTTAAATTTCACGTTACACGTTTCACTGGGGTTCAAGGTTCTAGAGTCGAGAGGTACGAAATATTTTCGATGTTATGGCTCAAAAAAAATTATATATAGAGTATATAAAATATATATAGTTTTAAACACAGAATTGGGTACATATAGTCTACATATGCTCTATATGCAATCTATATAAAATTTATATTTAAACCCATCTTCACAGTATAGTAAGAGAATTGATGATTTATTCTGAGAAAACATTTGATCAAAGTCTCTGATTATATGAAGGAGCAACGTGTACATAGTACGCTGTCCACGATAGAACTACCCAAATTCGCGAAGTGAAAATATTATATGAAGATTATATATAAATATTTATATAGAAGCTATATGCGAAAATGGACATATGGAATATTCACATATTTTGTATAGTTCATAAGAACTTGTATAATTAATTTTTAAAGAACTATGTAGAATCAATATATGATACTATCTAGAATACATTTAATTCTATATAGTTCTTTAAAAATTAATTCTGTAAATTCATATGGACAAAATATATGAAGATTCTATATGTCCATTTTCGCACATAGCTTCTATATAAATATTTAAATATAATCTTCATATAATATTTTCACTTGGGGAATCATCAGCGATATGTCGAATTATTATGCGCCGTACTACGCTCGCGCCTACGCCTAATGGCAAAGTAGTACGTATTAAACGTACAAATGAGAGCACCTATCGGTGGTAGTATAATAATATTTTCTTGTGCCTCACACATATAAACTGGGTATACATTGCATATAGAGCATGTGTAGACTATATATGACTAATTCCATTTGTCAGACTATATATAATTTTTTTACTTGGAGAAATATCTCTGCTTTGGTGACCAAAAAACGTTTCCTTCTGATGAAAGCATTGAGATAGTTATGTCGGAATTTTACACAAAATTAGTACATTATCTTAAGGTTGTGTGGGGTCTGGGCTTGCGGGGTGAGGCGGCGGGTCGACTAGGAGGCGCGCGGTGTGCGGTGCGGTTGGTGTGCGAGTAAGACAGTAGGGCTGTTCAAAAAAACATAATTTTCTTGTAATCGGTTTCTCCTGAAATGCTGTATTGATTATCACAAAAAAATGTTTTTGCGAAAGCTGGGAGTTGTGCAATGATATTAAGTACTGCCGCATCAAGGCCAAAATTCAGGAAAAGCGGCGATTTTTAGAATTTTTTTTTATGTGGTGAAGCGCTCATGGAGATTGTGGTTGCTTTCGATAGACTATGAAATTGTGTAAAGGCAGAAACATGTTCGATAATGTTTAGTACTGCCGCATCGACATTGAAGTTACCAAAAACAAAAAATTAAATCCTTTAAAACATTGAAATATTCGTCTGCTCATCGACTATTTCGTGCGATTTCAAATGAAAAAATGGCTCTTGAAACGGGAGTCATGTATGATCATAATCATGATGATGATAAGCGATTTTCGAATTTTGGGAAACTGCGATATCGATTCGGCGGTACTAAATTTCATCATACAGGACTCCCGTTTCATGAGCCATTTTGTCATTTGAAAACGCACGAAATAGTCGATGAGCAGATGAATATTTCAATGTTTTATAGGATTTCATTTTTTATTTTGTTAACTTCAATGTCGATGCGGCAGTACTAAATATTATCGAACATGTTTTTGCCTTTACACAATTTCATAGTCTATCGAAAGCAACCACAATCTCCATGAGCGCTTTAAGACAACAACAAAAAAATTCCAAAAATCGCTGTTTTTAATGAATTTTGGACTTGATGCGGCAGTACTTAATATCATTGCACAGCTCCTAGCTTTCGCGAAAATTTTTTTTTGGTGATAATCAATACAGCATTTCAGGAGCAACCGATTATAAAGAAATTATGTTTTTTTGAACAGCCCTAGTGAGACAGCTGCGTATTCAGTTCCCAAGCGAAGACGACCAAGACTTTTACAAAATTAATAAATAAATAACGGTGCTGTCGATCGTCTTCCAAAGGTGCCAAACGTTAAAGCGATTATCGTTTAAACTATACGTAGTTGTTTTATGTACGTGGTAGCATTTTCTTAGCTGTTATAACGTAAATACGGCGAAATAGCCAGAACTCGCTATAACAATAGTGCAAGAGGTGGTAAAATTTGCGATTTTTTCTTCTTCTAAACGGTGCTGTTCACCGTTCTAAAAATTCACCAGACTATTTGCAAAGGGATAATGAACATTCGTGAAAATTTTCATGACAGTGGTAGCATTTTGACTTGGCCCCACAACAACCTTAAAAAATGTGAGTTTTTTTTTACCAAGAAATATTGACAAACAATGAAGTTCTTATTATTTAGATAAAGTGCCGCTGTATAATCGATTGACCCAAGTCACTTCGAATTCTGACAAGGCTTAGTTTATAATATTTCCTATCATGTGGCTTGATCAAATTTCGAAAATTACGAAAATGACAAGCTGTAGATAAAACGTTAAATTTTCTGGAAAGAGAAAAAAAAATTACGCAGGTTTACATACGTTTGTCATCAACAAATGATTAAGGTTTGGACTGGTAATTCCATGTTGTAAGACTATCCCGAGTCTCTCTAAATGGATCAGCTGTTGTTTTTTTCCTCGTACTCTTACACCGCAACTCGTAATTTCCATCGTAAAAATCTTTGTACTCATTGAGTGTGAAACTATTCTATTACGAATAATCTACCAATTGGTATGCAAATTTCTAAGTTACCTGTTGCCTGTCAAAATAGTTTACGAAAGTCAGTCTCAAAAACAAGTGTTTCCGCATACATAATATTTAATCCTCTTCGTAATGCTCAAATTCTTATTAGCATCACAAAAAAATTAAACAGTAAATATTTTTTTAGTTTAATCAATCGAAATTTTGAAGTTTTTATTTATCCTATATAAATATATAAGTTGTCGAAGTCTGATTCAAGTGAATAATCAAGCTTTACAAATTAAATAAATTATTCGTTCATTGTCCGACCATTGGTCGTATATTTGCACAGTATGACTGGGTCTCCGACTTTCCCTCGTCCTTTTGTATTTGTACTGAATATGCGTAAGCGTGGATACTTATTTACGTTTTTATCGGTGATAGGCTTATCGCTATCAAAGATCTTAAAATTTCCGAGTTTCTGTTTATTAAAAAATTCAGTAAAGACAGTCCCAAAAACAAGTGTCCCCGCAAACACAATATTTAAAATCTCCTTCATAATGCTAAAATCCCTATTTGTATTACAAAAAAGAACTAAACAATCATCATTTTTTTAGTTTTACCAATCGAAATTTTGAAGTTATTATTTATGTTATATAAATAAATATAAGATACATAAATGTAAGATTTCAAAGACTGATTCAAGTGAATAATCAAGCCTTACGAATTTAATAAATTATTCGCTCATTGTCCGACTATTGGTCGTATATTTGCACGTATAAAGATCGTAAAATTTCTGAGTTGTTTCTGTTCATTAAAAAGTTCTGTAAAGACTGTCCCAAAAACAAGTGTCCCCGCAAACACAATATTTAAAATCTCCTTCATAATGCTAAAATCCCTATTTGTATTACAAAAAAGTAGAACCTTGCACATTGCTTCCTCATTATTTTTCGCTTTTTACAAAGCTACCTCTATGAGGAAGTATGTTATTCAATTTTGGCTTCCTCATAGAGGAAGCTTTGTAAAAAGCGAAAAATAATGAGGAAGCAATGTGCTAGGTTCTACTTTGCATCCTTGTTTTAATCAGATAAATAAACATGTTGTGAATTCGCTTTTTCTATTTCGTTATTCCGTTATTTCGTTTTTATTAGAGCGTTTCCGGAAGTGGATGTGATAACTTATATTTTTTTAAATAATTCAACATTCCATAAAATCAAAAATTTCATACCATTCGTCTCTAAATTATACATATATAATGGCTGAATATTGTTTCATTTATATACAAAATTTGAGCTCGCTATCTCAAGTTTTGCAAAAGTTACAATAGAGCGATAATGTCAATTTTTTTTAAATTCGAAATTCCATAAAATTTGAACCACTTTACCGATTCGAGCCAAATTCAATACCAAACAACGTTGAGTGCACCTGCTCTTATAAACAACTATTTAGCATAATAGGCTAAATTTTACGGAAGTTAATTTAGCCTATTACGCGCACCTCCGTTTTTAAAAAAATTCAAAAGGGCATAAAATCGATACTTTCGCACACATTTTCTCGAAAATTGCTACAGTTGAAAAGACTGCTACTGTGTCAAATTTGAGCTCGATATACAAGACTTAATTCTTGAGTTATCAGCGTTCATAGTTGCACACGCACACGCACACACACATACACACACATACGGGCGAATCTCCGGAACCTTTAACTTTCATCATTATGAAAAAAAAAAAACAAAATAATACTCCGTCACAGACAGTTATATGTAATTTTGATTAGATACAACATTTTGTCTTACTTTAACTTTTTCTTTTGTTAACTTTTGCGGAAGTTGTAGCGAAAATCTAAATTTTTTGAAAAATTCAAAATGGTGTAAAATCCGAACGACTTTACCGATCATCACCAAATTTTGTACGCAGGGCTGTATGTTACCTTTCGACTGTACCCAATTTCGGTTCATTTATTAAGATACGACGTGATTTAGAGCAAAATGTATTTTTTTCGAAAAATTCAAAATTCTATAAAATCCGAACCGCTTTACCGATTTCGCCGAAATGCAATACCATACAACATTGAACTTATATCTAGATATGAAGAACTATTTAGCTAAATCGGCGAACTTTTACGAAAGTTAGAGCATTCACGTCCTTTTTTCAACAAATTAAAAATTGCATAAAAACTTAATTACTATATATATTTTTTCAAAAATTGCAGTATTCAAAGGGGGGCAGCTACTCTACATGTGTGCCAAATTTGAGCCCGATCGCTCGAACGGTTACTGAGTGAGAGGCGATTGAATTTTCGAGGCCCAGCACACACACACACACACACACATACATACATACGGACATTTTTTCTAAACCACTTTTTTCGATGTTTTAGGTGATTCTAAGCATACTGACATGAAAATCTCGAAAAAAAAAATTTTCATGAAAACAAAGCTTCCTCTATGAGGAAGCAAAAAGAACTAAACAATCATCTTTTTTTTAGTTTTACCAATCGAAATTTTGAAGCTATTATTTATGTTATATAAATAAATATAAGATACATAAATGTAAGATTTCAAAGACTGATTCAAGTGAATAATCAAGCCTTACAAATTAAATAAATTATTCGCCCATTGTCCGACTATTGGTCGTATATTTGCACGTATAAAGATCTTAAAATTTCTGAGTTGTTTCTGTTTACTAAAAAGTTCAGTAAAGACTGTCCCAAAAACAAGTGTCCCCGCAAATACAATATTTAAAATCTCCTTCATAATGCCAAAATCCCTATTTGTATTACAAAAAAGAATTAAACAATCATCATTTTTTTAGTTTTACCAATCGAAATTTTGAAGTTATTATTTATGTTATATAAATAAATATAAGATACATAAATGTAAGATTCCAAAGACTGATTCTAGTGAATAATCAAGCCTTACAAATTAAATAAATTATTCGCTCATTGTCCGACTATTGGTCGCAAATTTGCACGTATAAAGATCTTAAAATTTCTGAGTTGTTTCTGTTTATTAAAAAGTTCAGTAAAGACTGTCCCAAAAACAAGTGTCCCCGCAAATACAATATTTAAAATCTCCTTCATAATGCTAAAATCCCTATTTGTATTACAAAAACGAACTAAACAATCATCTTTTTTTTTAGTTTTACCAATCGAAATTTTGAAGTTATTATTTATGTTATATAAATAAATATAAGATACATAAATGTAAGATTCCAAACACTGATTCAAGTGAATAATCAAGCCTTACGAATTTAATAAATTATTCGCCCATTGTCCGACTATTGGTCGTATATTTGCACGGGATGACTGTGTCTCCGACTCTCCCCTCGTGCTTTTGTACTTGTACTGAATATGCACAAGCGTACATACTTATTTACGTTTTTATCGGTGATCGGCTTATCGCTAGAATTGTGGGGCCCAGCCACTGTTGAACGACTCGAAGTAATGGACGTCGAGCATGATGCTCACATCCACTACTAAATGAATTCAAAGGCAACAAAACGTTGGTATCGTTCGATTTCTCAATTTTTCATTCAGCATCGTTTGATTTCCCAATTTTTCATTCAGCATTATTCAATTTCCTAATTTCTCGTTCAGTATCGACCGATTTCCCAATTTTTCATTCAGCATCGTTCGATTTCCCAATTTTTCATTCAGTATTGTTCGATTTCCCAATTTCCCATTCAGCGTTGTTCGATTGTGCAGACATGGAAGGAAACCTTCGTGGGTGAAGAAATAAAGAAATTGAATTGATTCGACCACGTGGTTTGGTTGAACGCTGCGTAGCAAGTCTCTCGGGCGACCAACGAAGATAATATTGAAACTTGTTTGTCCATTCGGTTCCACGCATCGTCGACGTTCTTTATCTCATTTTATGTCCCGTCGTATTCTATACAACATACGCTAGACACCACGCACTCTACTCTACTCTTCGCTGCATCGAAAACAATCTTCACTTCGAGGCCAATTCGAATATATGGAATATTGATGCGATTCCACTTTGTTTTTTATTTCTTACTTAACAACAACATCTATGAAAAAAATGTGGCTGTTGCTTATCGTTCGATTTCTATTTTTGGAGAATTATCAATGTGTGTAGATGAACCATAAATTAGGAGGCTTCACAGTAAAAATTAGATAAAAATTTATGTACTTTTAACAAAATGATTTCCTCTTTGTAGAAAAAAAATTATTTTATTTTTTATTTTAAACAAATTGTTTTTGTGCTTCTTTTCTTGTAAGATTTGTACAATATGGTAGGATATTTTGAAAAATATTTAATGAAACAGATGAACAAATTCAATCAGCTCCAATTCAATTAGCAAGTAAAAAAATTATATACAGAATATATAAAAAATATCAAGTTTTATAGATAGAATTGGGCATATATAGTCTGCATACGCTTCTATATAGAATCTATATAGAATTTATATGGCATATTCTTTTGAGATGCTGTAGAGCAATATAAAAAAGCACTCTAGAGATTTTTTTAGATCTTTAAAAAAATTTGTATTTTTTTAATTACCTAAAATTTGACTCTCTCAAAAAGTACTTTACAGAATTTACTGTAAAAAATTCAAATCGATAGTCGACGTTGTTTTTGAGAAATCCAAATTTTTAGTGATTATACTAATGTAAAAATTTTATTTCCGGGAGAATTTTATTTTTAGTTGCTATTCTAGACTGCCCCCCATTTTCGTTGCAGTCTAAAACATTTCGATTTTGAACACAAAATTTACTGTAAAAAAAAAGAGATATCGTCGACGTTCTTTTTAAGAAAATAACATTTTAGGTAATTAAACATTTCTTTTTAATCTAAAAAAAATTTTTAGAGGGTTTTTTTTATATTGCTCTACAACATCTCAAAAGGAAAAAAAATATGAGGGTCGCGACCCTGTCGATAATCGGTAGAATGCCCCATATGCAAGTTCAATTTCATAGTTAGTCTTGTATATAAATTGCATATACATTGTATATAGAGTTCATACAGCCTGTATATGTCTAATTCCATATGTCGATCTATAAAAAAAATTTTCCTTGGATTGGATCGTTGCAACTCTGATTACAATACTTATTCTAAATATCTTATGCTGACTTTTCTCGCAGAGCAATATTTTAGGAACAGAATTTCTTAGCACTATATTAAAATATTCTATAAAATAATTAACGAACCAAATAACTACATTCAGTTAGCTCGAATATGCTTTCAATATTTTTACTTGCTTCAAACTTAATACACTGAGAGAAAAGGTTGTTAACATTTGTTAATAGTTAAAAAATTTTGGTTAAATATGGCGAAATGAATCATTTAGTTATTTTAATTGAATCTCACTTGAGCTAAATAAAATTTGCTTGTCGCAAATGAAGCTCGCTGTCATTTGTTAATAGTTAACAAATCTTATTTGGCTCAAGTGAGATTCAATAAGAATAACTGAATGCTTCATTTCGCCATATTTAACCAAGATTTTTTAACTGTTAACAAATTCTTCTCTCAGTGTACTCTTCGGGAACACATTCGTTCGGCAACGATTCTTTCTACTCTTTTAATACTAATTTCTCTACTTTCTTTCTGCGCAGATATATTTACTATCTCTTTCTACTTTGCCAAGTACCCGGCTAAATATGTCAACGACGATAAAATAAAAATCGCTGCTTTTCATACTGTCATCGCTATTCCATTCCCTGTCGTGGGTACAGGTTACAACAATACATAAAATATGAAGCAAAGCTTTATTAGTGGAAGCTCTCAAGCATGGAGTTGACGTTCATCGCAGAGCAGTATTATTAACAGCAGCATTTCTTAGCTCTATATTATTTCTTGGCATTATCCTTCTGTAGAAAGATCTTGAGTAACAAATATGAAATTCATTGTTAGCGAACTATTCGTGCTTTGATTGATCGGCGGTGCCGTCAGACATACTGAGTTCGGGACCAAGTTAATACACTGAAATTTGTTATTTATTTCAAATGTCAAAACCGACAAAAAGGGATACGAGCGCTAAAGCGCCTGTAGCTGCTAATCTTAGTGTTATAAAATCTTCGATGAAATAATTTATGAAACAAATAATATGAATCACAGTTTTAGTAGATGCTCTCAAGAATGGAGTTAATGTTCATCGCAGAGTAGTATTAACAGGAACATTTCTTAACACTATATTGAAATATTTTATGAAATAATTAACGAACCATATAACTACATTCAGTGCGCTCGAATATTCTTCCAATATTGTTATTTGTCTCAAACACATTGATTCATTATACTTTTTTAATGCTATTTCCAAGCATGGAGTTGACATTATCTAGTTGGCATTAGCAGCAGCATTTCTTAGCTCCAGAGTTGTAAATACCTAATACTTATAGAAATAATGATGATGATACGATCAGCTCTATAATTATGATTTTATAATAATAACATGTAGCGATTGTAATACGATGATTAAACTTTAGAATGGCTGCAAAAATTATTATTTTTCAATAAAAATTCACGGTAATCCTTTTGAAAAAATGGAAAAAAATAAGTAATGCATTAAGAAAGTAATGCATTACTTATTTCTTCCATTTTTTCCACTATTTCTTGCAATATTAAAGCGAAAATTAGTATTTTTTTCAGGTATTCAAATGTTTACACTCTATTTTATAATCACTACATATTATTATTATGAAATCATAATTACAAAACTAATTGTACTGTAAACTATATCTCATGAATTAATGGGGATTTACAACTCTGCTTAGCTCTACATTATCGATGGTTCCTAATGAAGCTGAAGTAACTCACCGAAATTATTCAAACTGAGATATCTCAGCATTCAACTCCAAACTGACTTATCTCACGATCCAGAAACAAACTAAAGTATCTCAAATATTATTATTGAACTGACGTACCTCGGAAGGCAATCTGTAAAAGCCTAACTCAATTCAAGCATTGAGAATTATTATTTATTATGACAGCAGTCAGCTTCTGGCCTACGCGAAGTTTGCAGCATCAATTGAGAGACAAAAACATATGGATCACAAAACCGTGATTGAACCGATTATAATTAATTGCAATTAGACAGTCGTTGATCACGTTCATCGAGTTAGGGCTTTTCAGAATGCCTTCCGAGTTATGTTAGTTCGATAATGATATTTGAGATAAGTTAGTTTGTTTCTGAATCGCGAGATGAGTCAGTTTGGAATTGTACTCTGAGATACTTCAGTTTGAATAATTTCCGTGAGTTACTTCAGGTTCATTAGCAGCCTTCGTTATAAAATCTTCGATGAAACAATAAATTAACCAAATATCTACTATCATACTGTTTCAATCCTTTCTCTCTGTGTGGATATATTTCCTATCACTTCCTTTACTTTACAAAGGTACCCGGCTAAATATGTAAACGACCATAAAATAAAAATCGCTGCTCTTCATACTGTCATCGCTACTCCATTTCCTGTCGGGGGTAAACGTTACAACAATACATAAAATATGAAGCAGAGCTTTAGTGAAAGCTATTCAAGCATAGAGTTGACGGTTATCGCAGAGCAATATTAACAGCAGCATTTCTTAGCACTATATTGAAATATTTTATGAAATAATTAATAAACCAAATAACTACTATTATATTTTTTCAATACTATTTTCATACTTTCTTTCCGCGTGCATATAGTTACTATCGCTTACTACTTTACCAATTAGCCGGTTAAATATGTCAACGACCATAAAATAAAAATCGCTGCTTTTCCCACTGTTATCGCTACCCGATATCCTGTCGAGGGTAAATATTACAACAATACATAAAATACAAAGCTTTAGCGGAAGCTCTCAAGCATGGAGTTGACGTTCATCGCAGCGTAGTATTAGCAGCAGCATTACTTACTTAGCTCCTATATTTAAATATTTTATGAAATAATTGACGAACCAAATAACTACATTCAATGAATTCAAATATGCTTTCAATATTATTATTTACTTCAAACTATCTTATTTTTTAGTATAGTATTATATTATTAAATCTTTGATGATACAATTGACCCTTCGTGGTCACACTGGGTCCATTACTATACTCAGTCAATTTTCAAACCGATATGTGACCAATCTATCCATCCGAAGTGGTTAAAAGAATTATGGATCATGCTTTGAACATGTTTAAAAAAAATTCATAAAGGGGTGAAATACACTTTTTCGGTAAAAAAATCATAGTTCCGTGAATTTTCCATATTTTTAGCTAAAATTTGGACGTGCTACTCTTCAGATATGCTATTTTTGGGGGGGAAAAATTTCGAATAATGCAAAAGTATGGTGTTTATTCGTAAAAAAAAGTTATACTTCACACATTCCTATTCGAAGCTGGGAACTATTAAATATTTACACCAAAAGTTGATCGACGGGTCGATTCTACCCAGTGTGACCACGAAGGATCAATGAAACAAATAACTGCTATTATACATTTTCAATACTATTTTCATACTTTCATTCCCCGTGGATATATTTACTATCTCTTACCACTTTACCAAGTGGCCGGTTAAATATGTCACGAAACATAAAATAAAAATCGCAGCTTTTCATACTGTCATCGCTACTCCATTTCCCGTCGAGTGTAAACGTTACAACAATACATAAAATATGAAGCAAAGCTTTAGTAGAAGCTCTTCAAGCATGGAGTTGACGTTCATCGCGGAACAGTATTAGCAGCATTAGTTAGCTCTATATTAAAATATTTCATGAAATAATTACGGAACCAAATAACTACATTCAATGAATTCAAATATGCTTTAAATATTATTATTCACTTCAAACTATATTATTTCTTAGCATTATATTATAAAACCGTCGATGATACAATTGACCCTTCGTGGTCACACTGGATCGATTACTATACTCAATCAGTTTTCAAAAAGATATGTGACCAATTTCTTCGTCCGAAGTGGTTAAAAAAATTACGGACCATGCTTTGAACATTCCAGATGATGTACGAAAAATGTATTTATAAGAAAGAAAATGGCGACATGTTAAAAAAAATTCATGAAGGGGTGAAATACACTTTTTCGGCAAAAAAATCATAGTTCTGTGAATTTTCCATATTTTTAGCTAAAATTTGGACGTGCTACTCCGTAGATATGCTACTTTTGGGGGGAAAAGTCGAATTATGTAAAAGTATGGTGTTTATTCGTAAAAAAAGTTATACTTCACACATTCCTATTCGAAGCTGGGAACTATTATATGTGTACGCTGAAAGTTGATCGACGGATCGATTGTACCCAGTATGACCACGAAGGTTCAATGAAACAAATAACTGCTATTATACATTTTCAATACTATTTCCATACTTTCATTGCCCGTGGATATATTTACTATCTCTTACCACTTCACCAAGTGGCCGGCTAAATATGTCACCAAACATAAAATAAAAATCGCTGCTTTTTATACTGTCATCGCTACTCCATTTCCCGTCGAGTGTAAACGTTACAACAATACATAAAATATGAAGCAAAGCTTTAGTAGAAGCTCTTCAAGCATGGAGTTGACGTTCATCGCGGAACAGTATTAGCAGCATTACTTAGCTCTATATTAAAATATTTCATGAAATAATTAAAGAACCAAATAACTACATTCAATGAATTCAAATATGCTTTAAATATTATTATTCACTTCAAACTATATTATTTCTTAGCATTATATTATAAAACCGTCGATGATACAATTGACCCTTCGTAGTCACACTGGATCGATTACTATACTCAATCAGTTTTCAAAAAGATATGTGACCAATTTCTTCGTCCGAAGTGGTTAAAAAAATTACGGACCATGCTTTGAACATTCCAGATGATGTACGAAAAATTAAAAAATTAAAAAGTTAAAACAAATTCATAAAGGGGTGAAATACACTTTTTCGGTAAAAAAATCATAGTTCCGTGAATTTTCCATATTTTTAGCTAAAATTTGGACGTGCTACTCCGTAGTTATGCTACTTTTGGGGCAAAAAGTCGAATTATGCAAAAGTATGGTGTTTATTCGTAAAAAAAGTTATACTTCACACATTCCTATTCGAAGCTGGGAACTATTATATGTGTACGCTGAAAGTTGATCGACGGATCGATTGTACCCAGTATGACCACGAAGGTTCAATGAAACAAATAACTGCTATTATACATTTTCAATACTATTTCTATACTTTAATCCCCCGTAGATATATTTACTATCTCTTACCACTTTACCAAGTGGCCGGTTAAAAATCGCTGCTTTTCATACTGTCATCGCTACTCCATTTCCTGTCGAGTGTAAACGTTACAACAATATATAAAATATGAAGCAAAGCTTTAGTGGAAGCTCTTCAAGCATGGAGTTGACGTTCATCGCGGAACAGTATTAGTAGCAGCATTACTTAGCTCCTATATTAAAATATTTTATGAAATAATTAACGAACCAAATAACTACATTTAATGAATTCAAATATGCTTTAAATATTATTATTAACTTCAAACTATATTATTTCTTAGCATTGTATTATAAAATCTTTGATGATACAATTGACCCTTCATGGTCACACTGGGTCGATTACTATACTCAATCAGTTTTCAAAAATATATGTGACCAATTTCTTCGTCCGAAGTGGTTAAAAAAATTACGGACCATGCTTTGAACATTCTAGATGATGTACGGAAAATATATTTATAAGAAATAAAATGGCGACATGTTCAAAAAAATTAAGGGGTGAAAGACACTTTTTTGCTAAAAAAAAATCATAATTCCGTGAATTTTCCATATTTTTAGCTAAAATTTGGACGTACTACTCCTTAGATATGCTACTTTTGGGGGGAAAAAATTTCGAATAATGCAAAAGTATGGTGTTTATTCGTAAAAAAAGTTATATTTCACACCTTCCTATTCGAAGTTGGGATCTATTATATATTTACCAGTGTCTATTATACATTTTCAATACTATTTCCATACTTTAATTCCCCGTGGATATATTAACTATCACTTACCACTTTCCCAAGTGGCCGGCTAAATATGTCACCAAGCATAAAATAAAAATCGCTGCTTTTCATACTGTCATCGCTACTCCATTTCCTGTCGAGTGTAAACGTTACAACAATACATAAAATATGAAGCAAAGCTTTAGTGGAAGCTCTTCAAGCATGGAGTTGACGTTCATCGCGGAGGAGTATTAGCAGTAACAGCAGCAGCACGCTGCCGGGAACAGCTGACTCTTGCAAGCAGACTTCACTCCAGCTTTTCCTTCTACTACATCCTCACCATACATACCTTCCCCCTCTCAAACCCTTGCTATCATCATCTTGCTCTTTCTAGTCAATCGCTCTCGCCTTTCTTCTTCTCCTTCCGCACGGTGCACATACCCGGTGCGCGTAAACTCCCCGTTGCTTGCTGTTGCTGCTGCTGCTGCTGCTGCTGCGCTACTCCACTCTACGTGATACGTGGCTTGGCTGGCTTGCTGGTTGGCCCAGTGGCCAGTACCATCCCGCGATCCAGTACTCCGCGAGCCGCGTGTCGCGCTTCAGGGTCATGTGCTGTCGTCGTCTTCGTCGTCGTCGTCGGCTGTCGTCGTCGTCGTTGATGTTCTTCTTGTTGCTTTCCTCTTCGTAATCTCGTCATCTGGTTGTACCCAGCTGACCGCGTTCATATTGGAGCCTCCCTCGAGACTCATATACCAAAGTTCTCACCGGTATAAGTGAAACCAGCGCACCGCAACATTCACCACAGTTATTCCTCGTGAGCCTTCCGTGTTACAAGTACTATATACTATACATACATTTACGCGGACGTCGTCGACCTCATCGCGAAAACGCGCTGTGTCTTCTTGCCACCCTGTCATACCTCGATAACGGTTCAGTGACGTGACTTGTGTCCCGTTCGTGAGACGGATATTAAAAAAATAAGTAAAATAAACAAGAAAACAACGAGGATCAATCTTTGCTGCGGTATCAATTTACGACAGTTTGTATTATGTTTTGCCACATTGTTCCATTCGATGCGGAAACGCTGTGGTTAGTCACGATTTTAGAGTCTGACACCTGCTGCTCGTTCCACGTTACGCGCACGGTCGTCAGTCACTATTTTTGGCTTGCCGGTGGATATTCGTAAATTAGGGTGCAATGATTCGTTACGAGTGTTGATTTTTTTTTAGTTTTGGGAATTTTTGGTGGACATTTTTTGCTTTATTTTTGTCCGGTTTTACGGACGTAGGAAATTTTCGTAAAAAAAAAATTGGACCTTCAAGTCTAAATTGTCACTCGTTTTTGTGTAATAATCTGCTAATTTTTCACTCTTTAATGGCCACGCCGAGGAAAAAAAATTATGCACTAATGTTGGATCCAAAATTCTTTAAATCAAATTGAAGTATGCATTTCTCATGGAACTCTACTATTTGGTTAATTCTTCCAGAATTTTTGGAATAAAATTTTTAGAGATTTTTCGACAAATTGCCAATCCTCAAACGTACCAAATATGCTTCGGTTGGTCGAGGATTTCACTAGTATTTTATTTACTTATTTATCAGGGTGAAGTAAATTTTATCTAGGTTATTTTCGTGATTTCCCTCTGAGGTGGCTCACTTTTTTAGAACACAATCCACAACATTTTTATTTTCAAAAGCATTTCACGAAATTGAAAATGTCCTCCTGAACCAATCATTAAATTTTTTTCAATACATCATTTCCATACCATGCTTTTAAAAATTTCTTTATGAAAATTAATATACTATATAGGAAGTTTTTTTGCAAACACCGCGTAAGTTAAATTTAACATAAAAGTTATAGAATTAATATACAATTTATCAAACATGTTATAAAAGTATTATTTCTAATGTAAGAACATTATTTTTCAATATACTTGTGTGTTCAATTAAAGTTAAAATGTGTTGTGTGCAAATAAAAATTCATATATAGTATATGAATTTTCCAAATATTTCTGACTCGCATTTGATCAAAGGTGTTGCTTTTTATGACGACAATTTGGTAACGATTCTTTTGCACAATACGATGTAATTTTTCCTAGAATTTTCCACTCACTCTTTACAGACGTATCGTCGTCATGCACAGCGTCGATTACTTCTCAGACCCGCCTCACGTCTTCATCTCGCTGCTTTCTCATTCTCGTGCAATTTTCATCCCATTCAATGCCGGCAAATCTGTTTCTCCCGGGGCTTTTCCACGTTCGTGTAGACACACTTATGTATCTATATGTCGTATCAAATTGAAATCAACAAGCGACAAATTGTACCTCGCGGTTGTAGGAAATAACGAGTAAAGCGAAGCTCGTGCTACACTTAATTTATTCTCGACATGTTAAGCCTTAGAAATATACACACAAACGTCGTGTCCGGAGTCACCCGTGATTAAGACACTGAGTCCTGACTCATCGAGCCTCTGAAGATAACTACGTTGTTACTGCATTGTTGATATTGGAAATAAAGTACTATATTGTTGTAAAGTTTTTCGGAGTTGTAAAAATGTAAAGAGTTGATAAAAGAGGAAACTTCCGACAGCGAGTAAATAGCGACCTGCAAACTATTAGCTTCCCTATCGTTGAGAATTTTTTCTCAGTGTAATTGCAAGAAGAATAAAAAATAACGAAATAGAAAAAGCGAATTTACAACATGTTTATTTATCTAATTTAAAAAAGAATGCAAAGTAGAACCTTGCACATTGCTTCCTCATTATTTTTTGCTTTTTACAAAGCTTCCTCTCTGAGGAAGCAAAAAAGTATGTTATTCAATTTTGGCTTCCTCATAGAGGAAGCTTTGTAAAAAGCGAAAAATAATGAGGAAGCAATGTGCAAGGTTCTACTTTGCGTCCTTTTTTAAATTAGATAAATAAACATGTTGTGAATTCGCTTTTTCTATTTTGTTATTCCCTTATTTCGTTATTATTAGTGCGTTTTCGAAAGTAAATGTGATAACGTATATTATTAATAATAATTCAACATTCCATAAAATCACAAATTTCATACCATTTGTCACTAAATTATACATATATAATGGTTGAATATTGTTTCATTTATGTACAAAATTTGAGCTCGCTACTTCAAGTTTTGCAAAAGTTACAATAGAGCGATAATGTCAATTTTTTGAAAAATTAAAAATTCCATAAAATCTGAACCACTTTACCGATTCGAGCCAAATTCTATACCAAACAGCATTGAGTGCACCTCCTCTTATAATCAACTATTTAACAAAATAGACTAAATTTTACGAAAGTTAGAGCGACCATGTCCTTTTTTCAAAAAATTCAAACTGGCATAAAATCGAAATTTTCGCACAGATTTGGTCGAAAATTGGTACGATTGAAGAGGGTTTGCTGCTACACTAGTGTGCCAAATTTGAGCGAGATATACAAAACCCTTCTTGAGTTATCGGCGTCCAAATTTTCGGAGTTGATTACATACACACACACATACATACACACATACGGACATTTTTTCTAGATTACTATTCTGGACGTTTTGGACAATTCTAAGTGTCCTGACATAAAAATCCCGAAATTTTTTTTTCATGCAAACAAAGCTTCCTCTATGAGGAAGCAAAAATCGTATTCAATTACTTATTTTGTTGTCTCATTGCATTCGGTTCTTAAATGATATGCTACTCGCAATAATACACAGTAAAAAAAAAGTTAATAAGCAAAAACTCCTATTCACTTGATGTATTCGACGGAAAAGAGAATAATTAATAATGCAAAGAGGAATAATAGTTTTCTCAACTATTCATATAAACTCCAACGTCAATAATCTCTGTGTCTGGAGGGTCGATTGATGAACAATATGCCATTCCTCATGGCTACATTATTCGAAGGCCACGAGTATATTGTACATACAATATATCTCCGTACAATTACTGGATGAGCAAATCGACGTTCCGTCAAATAACAAAAACATTCACCGAATGCTCGCCTCTTATCGATCGGTCCTACAATTGCCCGAGGGTTGCATAAGATTTTCTAGTATTATCCAGGTGCTCTCGACGTCATCGTCAGTCGTCTTGCTGCACATATAACAATACAGGCGAATTTTATTTATTGAATATGATAGGATATGACAAGTCAAACCGTCGCAGCACGATTTTCTCGAGGGAAGGAAGTCAGGTCATATTTATTCAACCTATTCGAATGATCGAATTTGCACCACCCAAACATTTAAGGGATGATAACGTTCGATATATTTACATTGTTTAAGAAGATGCAAATTTACATTACCGGAAATTTTATTCATCAGCTGATATATTAAATTTTATACACGAATGTAGTGAAATTATAAATTTTCATATTAAATTTCCCAATTTTCATAGGATTTAGTAAAATGTATTGTAATTTTACATTTCACTTGCATATCAAATTTGATATACCACTTTCTGTAAAAGAGCTTTCTTTATTGGTAATAGAAATTCATAATAAATATTTATAACAGTGTATAATTCTACTATAAATATTTATACAAAAAGAAAACAACTATACACGATTTGAGTCCTGAAAATATCAGGACTAACTCATTCTATTTGTTTATTTATGTCACAAATAATGAAAGATCTATTTTTTTTTCGAATATCCTACCATATGAGTTATAAAACATGTAGAAATTTCATTGAAAAAGAAGAAAAATAGTTTTTTTGAATAAGCAATTATAGAATAATGCCACGAAAATCAAAGTAATCAAGAAATCTTATCTTTTTTGATTTTTGTATTATTATGGCGATTACTTCAAAATAATCGCCATTGTTTTGTACTTTCAATTATTCATTATTTCTTCCAATAACATTTGCAAAGAAATGTATATAAAAAGAAATTTAATTTCTTCTTTTTTCATTTTTTGTTTCCTTTTATTAAAAAGATACAAAATTATGCATAGAATAAACAAACAAATAGCGTGAGTTTTAAAGTAATGGTATGATTGAATTTCTGATAATAACAGCTGCAGATTAGCTGTAGGTATACGTCACGAACAAACTTGATACGAGTTGTAATGTGGTTTCCGGAATTCAATCGAGGTGGATTTGTTTTTGGCAGAGATATTAATGGTAGAGTTATAAATATATAAAGTACGGAACTAAATTATTCACTTTTTTTCGAATTGGTTTGAGAGGTCATATTTTTTTTGCGTGCATAATATTACAAAACTGGTTATATACTTTTCACGTAAGTGCCAACACGAAGCGCTTCAAGAGAGATACACTGTAAAAAAAATCATTCTTAAAATTAATATACTTCTATTGGAAGTACCATTTGCATAAATTGTGTATTAAATTTCGTAAACCTTTATATTGAATTTTCATATGAACGGTATTGGAAAAAATGTAGCTTTCAATAATATTACGGCACAATTGTTTCTGATTTTTCCATCGCTGCAAGATATTTTTCGATGAATATGGTTGAAAATTCGTAGACATTACTTCTGATATTTAATGATCTTGTATATTAAATTTCATAAACATTTATGTTGAATTTTCATATGAGCGGTATCTGAAAATTCAAATATATATGTATTGGAAATTTAAAATAGACAAAAACAATTTAAAAAATATAAATATTAGTCGGACATTCTTTTTTTACACAAATTATGTCATCAGAAATTGTTGAGAATTGATTTTCGCCACAGAAAATTTTTCGGTTACATTGGGTTTTGAACCTACGACCTACGTACCTAAGTACCTAACAACGCACGCACGTTACCGACTGCGCTATCAACGACTTAGTAATTTTGGATATCTAAATGCCATAAGAGTTGTACAACTATTATTCTCTCAAGCATACTCATAATTGACATAACAAAATGTTCAATCGATTGCAATCAGAGCGCAAAGTGGGTTGAAAATATTTGCAAGTGAACATAATTTTTGGATGAACGGAATCTTTTTGAAAATCTCGAGTAACTTATCAGAAGTTGATGCTAAGTGGTAAGTGTTAGCGATCTAGTGCGGGTTTTTTTCGTTATTGGAAAATGTGTATTAAATTTTAAATCAGTCACTAAAATTCAAAAAATTCATGTTGATTTTCATGTAATTTAGTAATGATTGATTTAGTAACCATGTGTTGTAATTTTATACCAATGGTGGTAAAATCCATATACGCATACTAAATTTACTATGCAACTATATTAATATTTATTTCCTACAGCGAGTTTTGTAAATTTCTCACACTTTTGTGTAGCAAAAACGTAAACATTTTTCATAAAGTAATACACCCATATAGACAAAATTGCAAATACTTTACTTGGTATTTTTCAATATCAGTAACTGTAATTTGAGTAACTTTGATATTACTTTTAATAGAACAATGTATATCAAATTTCAAATCGGGTACAAAAATTCCGAAAATGCGTATTGATTTTCATATACTAATTTAGTAAATGATGATTTAATAATCATCTGTTGTAATTTCCAATCACCGGTTTATCAAAATTCATATATCTGTATTAAATTTACTATGCAAACATATTAATTCCGATTTCCTATACCAAGTTTTACAAAATTCATACACATTTGTATAGGAAAAACGCGAACATTTTTTACAGTGTATACCTTGGGTAATCGTGCGTCAGGCACTTGTCGAAATATTGTCTTTAGAATCTAGATATCTTAGGAATAATAATAATAACGATTATTATTTTGTTTTTCTTTGATCAATATACCATTTGTTGTGCCTCACAAAAATGTCGAGTTCGATTATTTGCACTGAAAAAATTTATGAAATCGCACGCTGAACATAGCAGTCAGTTCTACTATACAAATATAAACCATAATTCAGGTATTAGTAACATTATACCTATTGTTGTCCTCTCAGGTAGACATGTGTATAGTAGAATGAATGATACATTTTTCTGTAGAAAGCAGATTTTAATTTTGGGTAGTTTGGTCCATCGGTTCCAAATGGTCAAATGTTATTGTCGTCTTATGACGAGTAATGCGAAAGGAATTTTCCTCCATGTAACACAATTTTTGTGTCAGTTCATATCGTTCCTATCATGGGTCATTCTTACGTAACATTATTCATTACGTATATTACCAAACGTGAAGATCTTGATCATATTTCTCTGATGGGTGTGGCTCGGTATATGCAATTATGAGTTATCTATGCGATTATCGCCGGGAACATCAGATGAATGTCCATATACTTTAATAATAAAAGTCCGACTAATGTAACAGTTCCTCGCAAAACATTGCGATTGACGAAGTCGTTGTCGTTGAAATGTAAACAAGACCTTTATACTTGAATGAAGAGTGAGATGAGGGCATGTAATATTAGTTCCCACCATGGAGTACTCGAGTTTACGGTGTCACGACCTTCGACTATGGACCGCACGTTCCTTTCAGCGTTTCTCTTCGTTGTCGCATCGAGAAGATAGTACGCCCAAGCTGAAATGTCGGCAGAAAGAAAAAAAAACAAAATGCTAAAAGAGAAGTAACTGTCGGCCAGATTTTTGGTGACCAATCGTGTCAAGATAAAAAGTAGTAACACACGACAATTTGGGACGAAGCAAAATCAGGAAAAATAGCATAGATCCTAAAAGCTTACGGAAACTTCTGTTGCTCTTTTTTTTTTTTTTTTTTTTGTAGTCTGGAAGTACAGCATAATTCACGTCTCGCGATCACACGCAGCGTGGTGATGACGTCAATAGACTGTTTTTCACATTCCGAGATCAATGAAACTCAATCATTTTTCGAAGCAACATTCGTATCGAGTTAATTCTATTAAAAGATTCCTCGTAAAATAAAAACCAGTTGGGGTTTCTAATGGATAACAATAATAAAAATAAAATAGAATATCAAGGAGCGCAGGTCATGATGGTTATGATAACATCTTTTTTATTTTGTTTTTTTTTAAGTAAAGTGTATCAACGTCGATTAAAAAATGTTATACACATTCCTTGAAAAATGTTTACTTCTTACACAAAGTTGCAGATGAGTTTTCAAGACTATTTTGAAGTATAAGACAAGATTTTTCATTAATTTCGCGTAGAGGAAACTTTGTTTTCATGGAATTGTTTTTTTTCGATATTTTCATGTCAACACAACTCGTCGAGACAATTGGTTTAAAAAAGATGCGCGTGTGTAGGTCTTTGAAAATTCAATCACTTATAACTCACAAACCGTTCTATCGATTGAGCCACACTGTAAAAAATCTACTTGAAATTTAGTGTACTTTTACTGGACGTTTTTATTCATAAACTAGTATATTAAATTTAGTATACAAGTGTAATGTAAAATTAATGTATGTTACAGCACTTTCAATAATTTCCTTTAATTTTACAGTAAAAGTACTTGAATTTTCAAAATTTGCTTTAATTTTACTGGAAAAGTACATGAATTTTATACCACAATTGTATATTAAATTTCGATGACGAGTTTATGAATAAAAACTTCCAACCTTTTCTAACAGTGCAGAATTTGGCACACAAGTGAAATAATTGACCTGCTTCGCTTTTTGTGATTTTTAATTGCATTGGTGTACAGATTCAGATTTGATATTGATTTAAAAAAAAAATGCGTGATCGCTCTAGCTTCCTCTATTACAAAGTTACAAATATTACAAAGTGTTCATAAGTCGTAGATCTTAAAACCTGTCTGTAAAACCTGCCTCGCTTGAATTCCCGACAGAAATCTAGTCGATGAAATTATTAATAGAACTAGTTGATCCAGTGCAACTAGAATCTCACTGAGCTCAATCGTGATGTCTTAATACCCCTTATTTGCTTTCTTTTTCCGAAAGATGCTCGACGATCATTTATGCAACGTCGTGGACGATATTTCTAATTAGGATAATATGGAATCCTATACAGGGTGATTCAGAATTAAAGCAATTTGCAAATGCTTATAGCCGTAAATGAATATCTATATGTGAGAAGCTCGATAAAAAAATAAAGCGTTTTTTTAATGCTCCAGGGTCTCACGCTGCCTATAAATGACTATAGGGCAGAGTCACCAGTAAATGAACAATTAAGCAGAACGATTTGTTTATCATGGGTTTCTATAAATTATACTATTTCCACACTGTCTGTTATAATTTTTACGGATCACCAGCGTGTCGAATAAAATATTGAATTTTCACTTGTAATACCACAAGAGCTTTGAAATTATCGGATATTTCCTGACAGGTTCGTTGCAAACAAATGAACGAGTCAAGTTTTCCAGGTTAAAAAATCACGAGCGCGTAGCGCGAGTGATTTTTCTGGAAAACTTGACGAGTTTATTTGTTTGCAGGGAACCTGGAAGGAAATATCAGATTAATTTCGAAGCTCGAGTGGTATTCGGGGGATTATTTTTTCTATTCAAATTGCGACAAATGGAATTGCACCATGAGACAAAAAATATCATTCCGACAAGGAAATTTCATAATCAGAACAAAAACCTTTTAATTCAGGTTTAAAGGATTGCAGTTAAATACACAATTGTTATAGACATTTGTATATTGATTCCAGACTGAGGTTTTCGATTTAATCGTATTAACAGGGGCATTTCCCTTTACCTTTCCATGAATAGTTTGCAAGGATTCAACTCCAAACCTACTCATATCAAATAAAAATCCTTTGACTGCCACAATAAAATTCAATCTGTCAGTTTGACAGATGGTTGACGCGGCTAAATGATTTTTTGTTTTATATATATAACCAACACGCAAAATTATCAAAAAATTATCACTTGTAATACCACAAGAGCTTTGAAATTATCGGATATTTCCTGACAGGTTCGTTGCAAACAAATGAACGAGTCAAGTTTTCCAGGTTAAAAAATCACGAGCGCGTAGCGCGAGTGATTTTTCTGGAAAACTTGACGAGTTTATTTGTTTGCAGGGAACCTGGAGGGAAATATCAGATTAATTTCGAAGCTCGAGTGGTATTCGGGGGATTATTTTTTCTATTCAAATTGCGACAAATGGAATTGCACCATGAGACAAAAATTATCATTCTGACAAGGAAATTTCATAATCAGAACAAAAACCTATGTTGCATCCAACACATATTTTCTCTCTGCACAAAATGCAGTGAATTGCGCCCAAATCGATTTTTTACTCTTTTCTGTATTTGCCGGGACATTTTGTTTTATTTTTTTAGCGATGTTCTGAAGCGATTCATCACCAAATCGCTTTTTTGACTCACTCATATTGACGACCGTTAATAGTACCTTGACGTTTTAAAGATTCGCAGAGGTTACAAGTGTCAAAAAAATTATTGTTTATCGCTTAGCAACCGAGCCGGGAAATTTTCGAAAAATTATCGATATAATTTTACCCTAGCTGTACCACGTGATGTTGAATACCGCGCTCTGATTGGTCGAAATTGGAGTTGAAAAAATAATCAGTATAATACTGTGTAGCTTGCCCCACGTGACGTCGAATGGTGCAATTCCATTGGTCGAAATTTGGATGGGAAAAATAATCATCGTAAAATATATAAAAATAAATACTTGAAATTAAAAATCCAAAAACATCTGTAAATCAATGTAACTTATTCTTGTAGTCAAAAATAGGCTTGAGCGACAAAATAATCGCAGTAGATAGTTAAAAAACAGACAAATAAAAAATTTTGTGTTCAGCCAAGTCGTCAGAATCTCTCATGTATTTTTAAAAAGCTGTTGTTCATTCACTGGCCGCTGTTGTTCAATTACTGGTACATTTACCCTCGCTAAAAATAAAGAAAAGAATAAGAAATTCCTTCCGCTCTGTCAGTTTTTCATTCTCCTTTAAGTTTATAGTGTAAGAAAGTAAACTTTTCCCCAATTTGTAATAATCGTTTTACGTGATCGCGTTCTCGCAATCTAAATATTATTTTTATCGCTCGGTCGTTTCAAAGGCAAATGTGTACCATCAGCCCTTCGCTCGCTTAGCCATTAAAAGCACCGCTTCTATATCGCGGTCTCTATGGCTACAGCTCGACTCCAGAGAATAAGTTTATTACACGTTTTGCTGCGAAGCGGTTTCTCGCACGCGTCGGATCCTAAGCATGCGTGTCCCCTGCACATATCCGCTCGGAATGTCCCTTAGAGACATGCTCATACCGAGAACTGCTGATACGAACACCTGTCGCAGTCGCGCGAAAACCTGTAGAATATAAACACATGGATACGCCAAACTGTTGCGGATATTCGAGACAACTGGTTACAGGAAAGCGAAATGTAACTTTGATGAACTAATGTCACATATTCACTTAGACGTTTTTTTTTTAATTTTAAATGATTTCATTTCATTTCAGAAACTGTTTTATTAAATTTGATTTGCAAGTGAGATGTAAAATTACAGTACTTTCTACTAAATCCTATGAAAATTAGGAAATCTGATGCATTTAAAAAATGTATTCTTTTCGTGTATTAAATTCAATACATTAGTTGATGAATAAAATTTACGGTAATGTAAATTCGCAGATATTTTAAACAATATATCCACGATACTAATACATCTCGATACATACACCCAGAAAAAAGATTTGCTAATATTAATTAAAATGATCTATTCAATATTTAATTATTGCAATCAACGAAAATTTACTTTCCCTTCAACAAATATGTATTTCATTCAATTTTTCAGTTTTTTAATTTCTAACATATTTATTTATTTGAATCAACTTTCACTGTGCAGCGGACACTAAATTTTTTTTTATTTATTGCTGCTAAATACTTTCTTAATCCCTTAATTAGAAAAAGATCTAGTTAAAACGACCAAATACATGTATTAGATATTTTTTAATAAAATCAATTAGAACTATCTTATAATCCAATATGTATTTATTTCCTTTCATCATTGGAGTTTATTATTATCAGCATGTAGCATTTATCGATTTCATTTAATTCTTGTCGTATATACATAAAAATTATATATTCTTTAAATCGACAGCAGTGGACGCGCGGTCGGTGTGTGGCTCGACGGTCCCCAGAGTTAACAGCATTATTTGCGGTCATAACTTGGATGGGTGACTGCTCAGCCGCGCACTGATTTGCGCGCGAACTGCTGGAGGCAAGCTGGAGGCAGCTTCTGAGCTTCTAAGGGATAAAAGTGAGGGAATATAAAAAAAAAAATAAAAAAAAATAAAAAAAATTAAATCAATATTTATATAACTTCCGACCCAAATAAATATTTCTTAGATTTGAATATATTTACTATTCAAAATTTATTGGAGGTGAATGGAAGTCTCGTAGGTCGGCATCCAAATAAGAAATTTTATTTCCGATGCACAGATTCTAGTCCCGTTAACAAGATCTTTTTTCTGGGTGTACAACGTTAAGTATAAAATTACGGGTAAAATAAAAGAATTTTCTGTGGATTGAACTTTGTGTTGTATAAATTTCTCTAAACACGAAGATAATTTAAATA
This sequence comes from Ephialtes manifestator, assembly GCA_963970395.1. Taxonomy (NCBI): domain Eukaryota; kingdom Metazoa; phylum Arthropoda; class Insecta; order Hymenoptera; family Ichneumonidae; genus Ephialtes; species Ephialtes manifestator. The sequence goes on from OZ019975.1 coordinate 16,626,323, forward strand.
ATAACACTTTTATCTTGAATTCTGTGAAAATATTCGCAATTGGTATAGTTAACATATAGTATAAAACACGAAAATTAATTTCCATTATCGTTGAAAAATTTATATGCAGTTCTATTGAAACATGTAAATTGAAATACAATTACAACAATTCATTATTTTGTTTAAAATTGTTGCACTTTTCTTTCAATTTTCTTAATACCTGTGAAATATAAATACATGTATAAGCCAAACTGTTGAGGATATTCGAGTCAAATGGTTACAGGAGAGCGAAATCCAACTTTTATGAACGGATGCCACATATTCACTTAGACATTTTTAAATAAAATTTTATCTCAAATGATCGTATGCATAGAATGTATGTATAGTGGAGATACACGTGAGTGAACGAGTCTTGGCAAACTTATTGCGCCTGCGCATCCTCACTCACTCTTACCGCCTACGTATATTTATTAAGTCTCGTTTGCCATTGTAATATCGCGTGGGTCAGTCTCGTCCATTCGTCTTTTTACAATTCTCATCACGAACGGAATAAAGCGCCGGAGCTCGACTTCAGCAAGGAAACATCACCTCGACCGACGAGACAAAAACAGACGTGAGATCTTAAGGAAAAATATTTGATATATCACTTTAGTCAGATTTTTTTTCCCCACAGGAGTCGTTTAATTAAGAGTTGTCAAAGGAATATGTTGCCATTGCTGCGGAAAATAATTGGAATGTCATTTCTGGCCCAACAACATTGCTATCAGTTATACCAACTCCCACAGAATACATGCCTCTGTTTTGTTGTAAGAAATAGACGTAATGGGCGTAATGTTGTACGTAAATGGGCGTAATGTTGTATTGAAATCTGCTGTTGAACATAATTTCGTAAAGTCGATGTGCCAATTTTTGTGAATAACAAACCTGTTGATTTGTCAATATTTTTGTTATTGTATTCTACCGATATTTTGCTTATAATTTGAAAAGTAAGTGAAATATATTATAAATTTGGCAAATTAATAGATTTTTGTTTGTAAACGTATGAGTAAAAAATTGTTAAATTAAACAATTTGTTAAAATTATAATATGTTATACAATTTTTTTTGTTTAGATTTTGTTAAACCAAAAATGAACAGAATTGTTTTTGAAAGTTTGAAAAAGTTCCTGTGGATGTTTTAGGTCTATATTTTCTAGTTAGAAGTATACAATTTCTATTATTTTTTAATAACAAATATTCTTTTTATTAAAAATAGGATTTAAAAGTAGAGTTTTATTGGATGTTGCCAGTTTAAGTTCTATATTCGATATTAAATTTTAGGGTTATTTTATAATTTAAAATTCATCATTTCGCTTAAATATTTTCTCCAGAGACTTGATATACGTTATTCAATGACGTATAAATACGTTATTCAATAAAATTTCCAGTTTGATTACTTGATTATAAGGCTTTAAAATTGAAATTTCTCTTCATATTGGAATTTTTTTTTTTTTTTTTTTTTTTTTTTTTCAAAATTATGCCTCGATTCATAGGGAAATTTGTTTGGACATTATGTGCGTTTCTGCCGAATGAGAATGGCGTTCTAGTTTCATCAAATATTTGCATTACTATGAAAATATTGGTGATAAGCGAGAACTTTGATGTGGTCAAATGGAGCGAAACAGATTTAGAAGGTCAAGGTTTATCGATCACTGCGCTTGTCACTAGATAAAATACCTGTTTTTATACTGCAAATCCCCTTATTTTATACATGTAAATTTTTAGATAACTTATCACGTATTCCAACCATAAATTTTCATGATAAAGGTGTGAAATTTGACACGAATCTTATATAAAATAAACTGATTACAGCGTTAGTCACGATACTAATACATAGCGATACATATAAAGTTAACTACCAAATAAAGGGTAAAATAAAAAAGTTTTTTGCCGATTGATCTTTGTGTTGTTTTCTAAACACGAAGATAATTTAAATAACAACACTTTTACCTCCAATTCTGTGAAAATATTTACAATAGCTATGGATATCATATAGTAGGAAATACTCGAATTCCCTCTTTAAAAAATCAGCGGGTAAAATATCTCGCATTTTCGATATAAGTATTATTGTCGGTTTACTCGTTGTCTGATTGGCTGTCGAAGTAACTGAAACTCGTTCTAACTGATGAGCAACTTCAGACGTGTTAACGTATTTTGACAGTTCTCGGCCATGCGAGGTTTGAGGATTTGTTAAGGTTATTTCGAGAAGGGCACTGCTACTTTATCGCGTAAGGACGCTTAAAAAACATTGTAAAAGTGTGATGCATAAGAAATGAGGGCCGTACTTCAGTCGAACTGTTTGCCGTGCAGGAAAAAGATCGTAAACGACACAAGTAGTTGAAGGGAAACTCTTGGAATCTAAAAAATCGAATCTCTGGTCCTGCACGGAAAAAACGGCTTCGTTGGGCTAACTAACTATTTATTAGTTACGTGAAAATTTATTGCCATAACCATCCGGTTGGTCGGTGTAACGACCTGGTATTAGTCACATTTACCATTCCGACTTAGTTGACTTAAATAGGTCACACAACGAATTTTATTCGTGTTCCAACTAAGTAAGATAGTTGGCGCCACAATAGTAGTCGGCCCAACTAACTATTTAGTTCAAGCAATGATCAGAACCAACCACCTGAAAATAGTCGACCTAACTAAGAAATTGTCTGTCTCTCAGAGCACTAAGTCGCTTGGTTGGGTTCAATTACTTTTTTCGTTAACCTAACAAAGTCGTTTTTTCCGTGTGGTCATCATGAGGCAATGGCTAGGGAAAGGCAGAGAAAACACGTTGGCAGAGAGGAAATAATGGTAAAAGAAATATGTAAGCTAATTTTCGTGATTGAAAGATTTTATGCACAAATTGGTATATTCAATTTAAACTTGGAAACGTGATAAAATCCTTTTACAGTAGAGACAGATAAGTAGTGTCAAAAATAGAGGCAAAGACGGAGGCAGCCAGGTAGAGGAGTAGTTCATTTTTTGCTTTCTCGGATAGGAAGCTTTGATTTTATTGTCATCGTCCAAGAATTCGATTTAGAGGAAAATGTTCAAAGGCAAATAATGTAATAAAATAATATAACATTAACTGGGAAAACACGCGAATAGGCTAGTGAAATAAAATTATAACAGTAAATTATTTTGTGTAAAATAATTTCTTTCACTTTTCTTTTAATGTTTGTAATGCCACGCGCGCGTACAAAATAAGATTCTTAAAAACCGGTTATGCGTTCGATACGTCATGAACGATGGCCGATATTTTTCGGCGTTCCGCGTGACTTGCCGGACTTGCATAAATAATAAATAAAGTGGCGATAAAAATCCAGAATAAACTTTGCGATTGCACGATGTCTGGTAATCACGTGATGATTTAAAAAGAAATTGAAAATTAAAGAAACATGATAAACGTACCGACTCGTCTGGTTTTGCAAGGTGAGAGGCCAACGAGACAGAAAAACGTATACATTTATAGCACTACAGTAAAAGATCGTTGCATAGTCGAATGACTCGATCGGCTTCGTCAATACATGCTTAAATGTGTACTATACCGGCTCGACACCCAAACAACACGCACGACACGTAATAGACAATAGCACGATTTCCCTATGAATGTCCCATTGTCTTTTTTTCTGATCTATCATTTGACTTTAATATTTTTCCTCATCTCGCATATTAGACAAGCGTTGTGGGCAGTGTTTTGATTAATCGTTCTTGTCGAGCAGTGTAATATTAGATATTCCACAGCGGATATCGAGTGGAAAAACAAGTGTTCACTCGGGAGTTAGGCGCACACCATTGCAAACGGGTGCCTCAACAGTTAGGCTTCACTACTTCGCGGCTACACGGACAAGACATAAAATTTTATTACCCTCGAGACGGTATTAATATTTCTAACGCGAGCTCTATAACCCTCTCGCGCATATACGCTTTGCGCTACCCGCGGGACTGCAACTTGGATGCAAATGTGCAACGCAGTGCGAGATAGGCAACGCAGAAACTCGGTGAAGAGAGACGCGATAGCTCGTCGATGCTGCTCGCGTCGTGTAAACATCCTCCGGCAAAGTCTACAATACGTAGCAATGTTTACGCTCTTCTGCCACTGTCCCACACCCCTCCCCTCCTGGGCTCACTTTTTGCTCGCCCGGTCTTTGCGAATCTGGCCTCAAGCCAGTTCCGCTCGTTCTGCCAAGTTTTTACTTTCGATTTTCGTAACTCTGTGATTAAAACGTGGATAAAAGGTGCGGTAATCTCTATTTTGTCAAATTAGTCAATTATTTGCCAGTTTTTTCTTCGTGGGTTGCTATCGTTTTTTTTCGTCATTTTTGTAGATAAAAATAAATGCTATTTAAAAATACACTAGATGCAATTAATTATTAATTAACTATGTATCAACTGAAATTCTTGATTTATATTTTCAAAGTTATTAAATATCTGGAAATTTGTAAGTAAACATTTTGAATCACTTGGTTATATGTTTAAATTTTGACGTAGCACATTTGACACGTTTTTGGAAGTTATTTTTTGGAAATTTTTTTTTTGTTCTGGGTAGAAAAATACAGGACTGTAAAATTTGAAAATGTGCCACTCTGTTCGGAAAAGTGTGTAATAGTAGTAGTAGTAAAAAAGTTTTATTAAAAATACGCCTTACAGTTTTTTTTCTTGCGATACATTTATTTTTACCAATTAATGCCTGTGTTCCTAATCGCCAACGCATTGCCAATAGGCCATCGACCGGAGTCCTTCAGCCTTGTCTTTCTAAAAATGTGGTCGTTTAAATATTTCCTTTATAAATAAAGCAGTGTGTAATATTTAGGTAAAATTATTAAGTTTAAAAATTTACTTAATATTAAGTTTTTAAACTTAATAATTTACTATTAACTCATAAAAATTGAAAAAGTGCCATTCTATTCAGAAAAATGTGTAATATTTATGTAAAATTATTAAGTTTTAAATCGGACAGAGGGTTGGCCATGAAATGCTTATACTTTGTGAACGTAATTTGTAAAATGAATTTGCTAAGCAAAAACATAGAATTTACCAATTTTAAAGGAAAAAATTTGCCACATTTATGTTAATGTATTTATGTATAAATACAAGTCTCCAACAAAGTTTCCATACAGAAAATTCAATAAATTTCTTGATTAAAATGTTGAAAGTAAGGCAGTAACCGAGTTTTCTCGTAATTAAAATAAATTCATAATTAGGGCTTAAAATAGTATGGATGATCGTTCCTTACGTCGTCAGTGAATTTCAAGGTCAGTACTTCTCACACGATCAAAAATATCATTGTGGGTTGGGCCTTCGCTCAGGTCCCCCTCGTTTAAAACGCAATAAGCATTCCCGAGAGCATATATGTATATATATATAGATATATATTATATATTTTCTCGGCGCCGGTCGTGTTTTCGCGCGGCCGCGAGTTTAGCTCCTCGAGATTTACGAATCGGAAATGCAAGTATGGGCCAAGCTTTACGAGGCCTATTTGCACAAAGACGATTAAATGCAACCTTGATACGCGAACATCGCATTTGATTTGTCGGTGTGCGTTTGCTCCCGCACTTACTTGAACTGAGAAGACCTGTTGCCGATGTTGCTGGCCCATCGACAACTTTCGCTGTTCAACTTCACACCCCAAAGCTATTTCGAACCATCCTTCGTCTCTCAGCTACATTCTCAAATCAGCAGTAAACATATTTCATCATTAACGATTGCCTTGGAAGGTTTATTCCCCTGAGCACTATAAACCGCTGGAAAAATCTGGAAATTTTCTCACCTACCAACATAAAAAAATAAGGGTGAAAGGACCTTGCAAGTTGCTTCCTTATCATTATTTTCCACAAAGCACAAAGCCATCTTTATGAGGAATTATATTGTGGGATTCCATAATTATAATAATAAAATAAATAAATAATGATAAAGCAATGAAACAATGAAGAATAAATTTGCAAAGGCCTAATTTGCATCGTTGTTATTAAAGATTCTATAAAATGAATCTTTACATGGAAAAAGTTTTTTGATATCGTCCATTTGGAATTTAGCTTGAAATTTACGCGAGTTAAAACCGAATGTATTTTTTTAAATTTCCGATTATCACGAACACAACATCGTTCGGTTAATTTTCGCCAAAATCATTACTAACAATTGTTTGATGTTAGTACAAAAAAATTGAGATGAATTGCTTAATTAATTTACAAGTTGTTAACTGCTTATTTATGCAAACCTCGGCTATCGTGAAAATGGTAATTCAATAATCTCCAACATTGTAACGCCTCCGTTGATTTTTGCATAAACTCTTCAGTTAAATATAATCTACAATTGCGATATAAAATTAGTATACTTTTATGGTAAAATTAAAGCTAATTATTAAAATGCAAGTACTTTTACTGTAAAATTAAAGTAAATTAATAAACTTCCTGTATAATACATAAATTTCACATCGTACACCCAGAAAAAAAATCTTGTTAACGGGACTGGAATCTACGCATCGGAAATAATATTTCTTATTTGGATGCCGGCCTACTATTCCATTCACCTCAAATAAATTTTTTTATTTGTAATTAATATACTTATTGAATAGTAAATATATTAAAATCTAAGAAACATTTATTTGGGTCGGCCATTACATAAATGTTGATCAAAAGAAAATTTATTTGGATATTCCCCACTATCCTTTAGAAGCTCAGAAACTGCTTTCCGCTCAGCAGTTGGCGCGCAAACCAGTGCGCGGCTAAGCGGTCACCCATCCAAGTTATGACCGCAAATAATGCTGCTTAACTCTGGGGACCGTCGACGAAGCCATACACCAACCGCGCGTCCACTGCTGTCGATTTAAAGAATATATCATTTTTATATAAATATACGACAAGAATGAAATCAAATCGATAAATGTTGCATGTTGATAATAATAAACTCCAATGATAAAAGGAAATAAATATACATTGGATTATAAGATAGTTCTAATTGATTTTATTAAAAAATATCTAATACATGTATTTGGTCATTTTAACTAGATCTTTTTTCCGGATTAAGAAAATATTTAGTAGCAATAAATAAAATATTTTTTTAGTATCCGCTGCACAGTGAAAATTGATTCAAATAAATAAATATGTTGGAAATAAAAAAACTGAAAAATTGAATGAAATACATATTTGTTGGAGGGAAAGTAAATTTTCGTTGATTGAAATAATTAAATGTTGAATAGATAATTTTAGTTAATATTACCAAATCTTTTTTCTGGGTGTACCTGTATATTAAATTTAGTACACCACTTTATGCATAAAAACTTCCAATACTTGTATATTCAATTTCAAGTATCTTATTTTTACAGTGAAGATTTAAAAACTTATGGGTGGGGAAAAAACGAAGCGAAGAATAAATAGAAGAAGAGTCAACGACTCGTGAGCTCTATAGATGACGAGAACATGAAGTTTCGCTGATCCGCGTTTGGTCTAGCTTGCCTGAGTGTAGTCAGCCCTGAGGAATGTTGTTTGTCGGACGAGTTAATTTATTTTAATCTCAATTCGCACGGCGCCCCTTATTCGTATTCTTCTGGGATCGCCCTGGTGTGTACACTGGCTCCTCGTGTAGTTCCTTCATTCGTGAAGTTCTTCGGCCTTCTGCATTCCGAAGAATCGATTTATCCTCACATTCGATCCTGTCGGGCAGTCAATAAAATTTTCTTCTCTCACCGTTTAGCCTTTCGAATGTCCCTTTTCCATTAACTACAAGACTTTTCACCTCGTCGAATCGTTGCACCACATGATTCACACCATATGCTACACTGAGAGAAAAATACATGGTCGAAACAACAATAATATACTTTTACCATACTTTTACCATACAGTATAGTTCCCAGGAGGGACGATTATACTTTATACACTGAGAGAAAATTATGGTATTAGTAACTATAAAGTGACAACTATTCATTTGTGGTTGGTACAACAATTTTGTAATAGTTGACTAATCTGAAATGAATAGTTGTCACTTTATAGTTGACTGTACTATTACCATTTTTCTGAGTGTAGTTACGATAAAAACTACAAAAATGATAAAAACAATAGCTGCAAATATAATAAGAGCTCAACTAATCAGATACATAGTTTCCAGTACCAATCGATATGATCGTCCCTCCTGGGAATGATTCTGTATAGTTCGACCTACTATTCTACTATATTTTTCTCTCAGTGTATCTCATATTTATATTTTTCCTTTAGATAGAGCGATCATTTCCTCGGATTTCATCGTTGATAGATAGCTTAGTCAGATTAAAGTTGCCAATCGACTGATTAATTTACGCTGCAGTCAAGTTATACAAAATACCAAAAGTGCGCATTAATGTTGACTCTCCACACGAAAAAATATTCAATCGCTAGCTAGTTGAGTCAGAAGTTCACAATGTGCTTCATACGTTGCCTGTTGATATCCATGTGCAACTACTTTTTGGCTACCACCTGAGTTTCGAGAAGATGTATGAGAAACTGATGACGAAAGAAAATGTGCTAACCGGACAGTAGTGAAAGATCTGTAGATCCGTCAAGACGTCAGCAGCAGCAGCAGCAGTAGTGTCAGTGCCCTGAACAGTGAACTCGATCGATAACATTCTTCGTGGGCGAGATAAGAAAATTAACGCGATAAGTCTGTACTTTGTTGATTTTTTTTTTGTTTTCATCGCTGTAATTAATTATGCAAATAAGAAGCAACGACAAACATCGTGGAAACCTTAGATGATATAACAAACAAGAGTTCCTTTATCACACGAACTCAAAATGTTTATTCAATGAGACGAGAGATCAGAATACGTTTGAATCGACGAAACTGACCTGTGACAAAGATCAAGAAGTCGGGAGCACGTGCGTGCGCGTGTGCAAAATTGTGTTTGTGTGGGGAGGATGCTCTTTAGACGTCAGGCCAGTGATCCGAGCAATGGACCCGGTGGGACCGGAAGTACCGGGAAGAATTCGCCCAACGGAGCGGACGTCTCTGTCCAATCCACAACTACTTCCGGCTCGACCGCCGGCCTCTTAGCACAATGGTGTGCCAAAATTGCGACAAATGTCAAGAAACGTCAGAACTTCAGTCCTCGAACGTTGCTGAAAAAAGCATTGGTATAATGTTGATGATTATTGTTATGCCGTATTATACACTGAGAGAAAAAAAAGATACTGGTTACTACAAATTTATAGTGAAATACAACCTCAGCCATTTAGAAATAGTTATCCATACTAATTATTTATAGTCAATAGTTAATAATAGTTATCGTAACAAAAAGTATATTATTTTGAAAATTTAGCGATAGATGCGAGGTACTACGCCGAGAGAAAAGATTTCATTGATGCTGAAGTAATGAGTTGATTGATTTTTTTTGTCATCGATTTCATTTGAGCTTTATCTGCCGCGTACTTTACACCCAGAAAAAAGATCTTGTTAACGGGACTAGAATCTACGCATCGGAAATAAAATTTCTTATTTGGATGCCGACCTACTAGACTTCTATTCATCTCAAATAAATTTTTTTATTTGTAATTAATATACTTGTTGAATAGTAAATATATTCAAATCTAAGAAATATTTATTTAAGTCGGCGGTTATATAAATGTTTTTGATTTAAAAAAAAAATTATTGGGATTTCCCTTCCTATCCCTTAGAAGGTCAGAAACTCCCTCCCGCTCAGTAGTTGGTGCGCAAATCAGTTCGCGGGTAAGCGGTCACCCATCCAAGTTATGACCGCAAATAATGCTGTTTAACTCTGGGGACCGTCAAAGCCACACACCGACCACGCGTCCACTGCTGCCGATTTAAAGAATATATAATTTTTATATAAATATACGACAAGAATTAAATCAGATCGATAAATGTTGCTTGTTGATAATAATAAACTCCAATGATGAAAGGAAATAAATATATATTTGATTATAAGATAGTTCTAATTGATTTTATTTAAAAATATCTAATACATGTATTTGGTCGTTTTAACTAGATCTTTTTTACGGGTTAAGAAAGTATTTAGTAGCGATAAATAAAATATTTGTTTAGTATCTGCTGCACAGTGAAAATTGATTCAAATAAATAATATGTTAGAAATAAAAAAACTGAAAAATTGAATGAAATACATATTTGTTGGAGGGAAAGTAAATTTTCGTTGATTGAAATAATCAAATGTTGAATAGATCTTTTTAGTTAATATTACCAAATCTTTTTTCTTGGTGTAGGAAAAGATAGGTATCGAAATTTTTAGCTGTGGGAGAAGGTTTCATTGAATCAGAGATTATTTCTTTGAACTCAATGAAAAAGGTTCAATGGTTTAAAGAAATGTTTCTATGAAGCAATGTCACTACTTTTTATTAAGGTTTAGATCATTCAAGAAAAGATAGTATTGAAACTCAAATATTTCATTTCATTGGCAACGATTTCCGTGAATCAATGAAACTTTTTCTCTCGGTGTATTCGTAGAAAACACAATCATAGCATTCTTTGAGAAATTATTCAACAAGTTTGAAATGGTTATTGCAACAATAATAATGAAGTTGTACTATCTGGAAGATAATAGCTAAGGGTTGTATTTCACTATATGTTCACTGTTGAAGTAACTACAATATTATATTAAGCCAATTATAGAATTAGTTCCAGTAACTATAACGTAGTTAATTTAATCATTAAATTAGTTAAAATAACTATTCTAATTGTTTCATCGACAAAAAATCTGTAGTTATGGTTTAATAGTTGACGGAACTACCACGATTTCTCTCAGTGTACACTTTACTTATATTACACTCGATGTTTGCAATTAAGGGTGAATAAAAGTATTACAACTGAAAAAAGAAAAAAAAATAAATAAAAAAAAATAAAAAACCGTCTTCTGTCGATCTACAAATACACAAAAAATAAATAATTTTGATTAATTATATTATGTAATAATGCAACTTGTTTGATTGCATTAATTATTAATATCGGAGGCATATGATATTTTTTATAATTCAAAGTTAACGGAGGGATTTATAATAAGTTATTATTTATAGTACGTTAAAATATTCAATGAACTCATCATTGTTAGTTTTTGTTTGTTTATTTATAAATGTTATTTGTAGACAACTCTCGGTTTATTAATTTTCAATTCTATTGAAGTGTTTTTCCATCTTTTTTCTGCAGTATGACTTTAGAAAAAAGTTCTTCAATTACTTCGACCGTATATCAATTGAACGGATTGTCTAAATGTTGGTATATTTATCATTTTCTCTGAATGTGAAAGCCTGTCTCCATCGATTTTTATATGTACAATGATCAGCCAGTTATAATCGTTACTTTCATCTTAACTTTCAGCTGCCTGTGGTCGACCCCTTCTTGGAAAAAGTCTCGCTCTCCGATCTTGGTGAGTAATGAAATTTATTAAACACTTATTTGTGACTTACGACGTTCCTTGGGATGCTGTTTTCGGTTTCACGATGTCACGATGATCATGATACGCCACGAAAACCAATAGGTATTGCTTATATAAATTGCCTTGCAGGATCTCAAGTAGTTAGAAAGACAAACTAGGAAACATTATTGAAAGGTAACTTCAGGTAAATTCTAGGTAAATTCATTTTTTAATTTTAGATCACCAGGGCTCTAAAATTCGAAAATGAATTTTTTTTAAATCGAGTGCATCATAAAGATACGTTTAAAAAAGAAAATTCAGGTTTTTCGCAAAAAATTTATTTGCATATACCAATTTACATACATATTGCTAAAATGTCAATGTGATGGGCGATTGGTACCATGTCATGCGTAGATGCTACCAGAAATTTTGTTATGGCGATGAATTAATGAAAATATTATTAGATCATTGGCACTTTCTGAAGGGCTATATTTTTATTCACGTTTTTCATTAATAATCAGTAATAAATCATTACATTTTATCGGACATAATTTATTCTTAATCTCTACGAGTTTGCCAAATATATTTTAAATGATGTTGACTGTTTAATAATTATAGCTAATTGTTAATAATTATAGCTGATTGCTATGAAGGAATTTGTTTGTTGGGTAAACAACCGGTGAGCAGTTTTAATGATTAACACTATCAACTATATTGATGTCCAATTTGCAGAGTATCTCTTTAGAAAAACAGTACCGTACCGCATTCATTCCGATGAATAATTACGGATAATTCATGTAACAAAAAACACAGCAAAAAAGTTCTCATAAATTGACCATCATCTTATAATGTGTTTGCAAATCCATCAATATTGATGTTACCTCACTTAAGAAAATGTGCTGTATCATAAACCAGCCTCCACTATCATTTCATGCATAAAAACTAAATGAAACGATTATAAAAACGTAGCACTACTTTTACTTGTGTTAGACTCTTCAACCTCCTTGAGGGACCTACCTTCATAAGCTTTGGCCCCTTAATACAATGGAATAGTTCAAAATAATGGAATAGATTCACTAATATGACCAAGACAGAGTCAAAATAAATTCAATATGAGGCGAGAAAATAATCTATACAATTCGAAAAAATCATGATTAATCTTTATTAAACCAATAAAAATTGAGATAAAAAGAGACTCAAACACCAAAATTTTCCCAAACTTAATTCTTTTAAACTTTTTAACAAACGGACAACTTCGTAAATTTAATTTCCCTGTTTGGTAGCCGTAGATTCGTTTTATTGTCATTTTCCATTTTCTCAAATATCCTCCAAGTATTTTTATTCACGATTTTTATTTCGACGATTTCCTTTCGATTTTATTTAAAGCGTCTTTCAGCAGCTTTTCGCATTACCGCATTTCCTCTTAAGCGGAAACACGTCCGACATCCGTATAAAAAGACGCGTCTTGAAACTACTTTTCCGCTCGGCCGGAAATCGGAGTTAAGGAAGTAGCGCTGCTCGAGCCGGTATAGCGAAGTGTACGGTAATTGAAGAGCTCCAAGGAAATCCGAGAAGCTTCCACTTTCTCGCGGAACTCGAGGTTGAAACGAGTGCTCGATGATGATGCAAAGGCAACCGAGAGTCAACAAGTTGCTCCTCTCTCGAATTAAAAGAAGGAGAAAGAACTGTGAGAAGCTTCGCACGGTTCTTGACAAATATAATAATTCGATTGAGAGAATAAATAACCTTTTCCGCACCTCGAGTATCAAATGATCTTCAGTCGTTGATATCGTTCATCGACGCAGAGCAGAATAAAAGTATAACTTTTCCATAACATTTTCGTGATACGACACAATTCTCGATACAATATTGGCTGTAATTAAATGAAATACAAAACAGGCATTGACTGGGAAATTGCTTTCTTGAAAATTACAATAATGCAATATCTGCATTCAACGGTTTTCCATTATTCCTTGAATCGTGATAAGCGGCGACCGAACGTACAATCGATAAGACAATCATAACCTTGACGTTAATAAACCCGCGGTAGATGGGAAATGGGGTGGATAAATGTATATATATGGATGGTGTTGAAAGCCGCAAGTAGGGACTCTTGACCATCGACACGACTCGATGCACCCGATTCCTGTTAGCTGAATGGGTTGTGGATATATGACGCCAGCGAGGGTGCGCGATCGATAGGTACCCATGACCCTGACCTACATCGATTCTACGTGGCTGTGAACGAAAATGCAATGGAGAACTACTACTGAGGCGCGCAGCTCTTCTTTCTTGGTCGTCTTTTGCGGCAGAAAGGGTGTTAGGTACGTCATGTAGGGAATTACACATTCAGCAAAATAAAAAAAATCGTTTTTCGGATTAGGGACACTGAAATTTCGATAAGAAGACGACCAAGACCTGAAGGTTACCCTGACCTAGGCGAACAGGATTTCTAAATGTCGGTGAACGTCATTAGATGCAGTTCCGCACCCGGATCTCGATCGGGATGGTTCTAAAAATAGGACTCTGTGATCTCTCTGAGACCTTTGCTCGAAAAGCTGCGAGTTCTAGTTTGATCGTTTTTTTTTGCTTACTCATAGAGGAAACTTCGATTTCATGAAATTTTTTTTTATTCTTTGCTATCTTCATGTCAGAAAATTCATATAACTGTAACTTGTAAACTATTCGACCGAATCAGCTCAAATTTCAACAACATGTAGAGTACTGGCTCATTTTCAATTGGTATAAATTTTATAATTATCGCGTTTCATTTTTATAAGAATTTTTTAATTTTGAATAAAGTACGTAAACGCTGCAGTACGAACGAATTTTTAGCTATCGGGCTGAAACTTCGTATTAAAATTGAATTCATATTAAAATTGCGTTTAGTATTGGATTTGGGCCAAATCGGTTTTTATGAGATTTTGAATTTTTCGAAAAATGTTCGTTTTCCGAACACGTTTCCCGGCTTTGCGAAAGATGAAAATTAATGAGGAAGCAATGTGCAAAGTTCTACTTTGCTTCCTTTTTATTTTCTACGTTTTCATCACGATATCGCTCCATTTCTGCTACTTAAGCTGATTCAAATGCATGGTAAAAAGAAATTCTTTAAAATGAATATCGTTCATCTAATACCCACGTTAGTTCTCTATTGCGTTCAGGTAAAATTTTGACAAATCGACTGAAATTTTCTACTCAGGAAAAATAACATTCAGCCCTGCTACATACCAAAATTGGTGATGGTCGGTAAAGCGGTTCGGATTTTACGTGATTTTTTATTTTTTCTTATTGAAGGTGATGTATTTTTTCCATTTTATAACTATAATTTATTTTTGGCATCATACATGGTTACCAGTATGTATTGATTTTTCGTTTTTTTTTCTTCACTTTTCTACAATTCGTTACCAAATTTTATTTCTTCATGATTCAAATTTCTATAAATCCGAGATTTTTAAATTTGTATTTAAAATAAGGATGCAAAGTGGAACTTTCACATTGCGTCGTCAATAATTTTCATCTTTCGCAAAGCTTCCTCTATGAGGAAGCCAAAAATAAAATAAGGAAACTTTCTCATAGAGGCGGCTTTGCAAAAGATGAAAATTAATGAGGAAGCAATGTGCAAAGTTCTACTTTGCATCCTTATTATTTTTTACGTTTTGATCACGATATCGCTCCATTTCTGCTACTTAAGCTGATTCAAATGCATGATAAAAAGAAATTCTTTAAAATAAATATCGATCATCTAATACCCACGTTAGTTCTCTATTGCGTTAAGAAAAATTGTCTACCTCATTTTATCTTACCTTAGACAAAGTTTAGTTAGGTTAGGTGCAGTTACCTAAGGACAAATTAGATAATATTTATTTAGCCCAATATAAATTCGATAATGTTAAATCAGGTAAGGTCAAAATAGGTAAAATTGAATTACGAACGATTAACTTAGCTTTTGCCATGTTAGTAGGTATGGCAAACCATCGGTTTGCATAGCCATACATTTTTCGTTTCCGAAATGAAAAAAAATCATTAATTATTGTCAGAAATTAGTTTAAAACATTTAAATCTGAGCGAAAGCAGGTGGATCACTTAGTGACCCACCGTGACGCAAAGGGTTTATCGCATTGACAGCTAACAAATTTTTAATTTGTTTTCAATTTCAATTGAATTAAGTTAAGATGAATTCCATTCAGCTCAATAGGTAATGTAATAATAAAGGTTAAAATTGTTTAATTATGAATGGCAGCTAAGAAATTTTATTTTTTATTTTAAATTTCAATTGAATTAGGTTAAGATAAATTCATTTTAGCTAAATAGGATATGTTAAAAATTGTTTAACTATTTCCAATGATGTGCAAGCATAGAAAATATTATTGGTATAAAATTCGAGTGCTAGTTGCTAGGGCAGTGAAGAAGTAGCTACCGTTGAGCGAGGGTGAGCGAAAGGTGCTTCAGGTCTCTGGAACTCATCGATCGCAACCGCCTACGTGAGGAACACGTCCGATTTCTCGTTACCATGGGTTTCCCCATCGAGAAATCTTTTCCGACTCCCTGGAGCATCTCTTGGTACCGAAACTTCCCTTCAATACAGTCTACACTTTTCTGTACATCAATCGTTCTTGATTCCCTGCTTTTCTTGTCGTGTATATCCTTTTCATTTTATTTTTTATTATACACGAGTGCTTCGTTAATTCTCGGATCACCCAGAGTAGATTGGATTATCGGCTCGGGAAAAGACAACGGACAACGCTTGCGGCAAGTCCCTCGGGGTATTTCGCATCGCTGCGTAATACTAATCACGATAATGGCCACTATCGATTAAACCCTCCGAGCGCGGAATTCACATTAGCTCAACAGAGTTCGCTAGAATTTAACACAACAAGATCGATAGGCACGAGTTATCATTAGTACTTTTTTTTTAAATTTCATTTTGAATCGATATTCTTGCATGCTTAAACGTTTTGCCATCTTGAATTAAAATAACGACTTTGTGAAACAGTAATTGTCGAAAGCATTAATAATTTTGAAGACATACTTCTACGTAGGTGCCATTTTTTTACGTTCGCATAGCGAGTATATTGGAAACCACAAGTTTTATAAAATATTCATTTTAGGGTGTGTCGAATTTTTTTTTTTTTTTTTACTTCCCACATCAAAAAATTATTGTCTGAAGCCTCATATTAGTCCTCGTTAATGGAAAGCTTCGTACGATTTTTTTTAGAGGTCGCTCATCGACCTTTTGCATTTCCCATTTGATTAACACGTAGAAAATCGAATCTTTCGTTTGAACGGATATCATTATTTTTGTACACGATGGACGGGGCTATGTATGGTACCATTAGATAGATTGAATGATTACCTTCAATTCTGTATATCTTACTAAACTTTTGGTCGCATTGTGCCCGAGATATTAAATTTTGCGTACAGATATTTTTTTCTTTTTCAAAAAACGATTATATAAGACAAACTGCCATTTTCCTTGGTAGGAATACTGTCAAAATGTGTATAAAATCTGTCAAGGACATATAATAAGTATTCTTCATACAATTTAGCGTCATTTGTGATTATTCTTTTTATTATTATTATTTGACAATAAAATGCTTATTAAAATGTCTAATAATTTTTTTTTACAATACACGTCCGAAAATCCCGGTTTACACCATAATATTGAATCTCGCAACAAGAAAACATCGTGCAGATTTTTGTAAAAAGTGGCACGAAGATTTAAAAACCATTTTTCCAATTTCAACAATTGCTTATAAATTGTGGAAGTGTGAATTCATTACGCTACCTCTTAGAAAAATTCACACAGTGTTCTCTTTTTACGAAACTGAATATAGTATAAACCTAGAATATCGATCGTGTATAATAGGAAAAACAATGAATACACATTTTAATTAGTATTTTATTGTCAAATAATAATAATAATAAAACGAATAATCACAAATGACGCTAAATTGTATGAAGGATAGTTATTGTATATCCTTGACAGATTTTATACAAATTTTGATAGTATTCCTACGAAGGAAAATGGCATTTTGCCATATATAGTCGTTTTTGAAATAGTAAAAAATATCTGTTTACGCAAGATTGAATATCTCGGTCACTATGCGGCCAAAAGTTTTATACGATACACAGAATAGAAGGTAACCGTTCAAGCTTTCAAATGCTACCACACATACCACCTTCCATCGTGTACAAAAATAATGATACCCTTTCAAATGAAAGATTCGATTTTCTACGTGTTAATCAAATGGGAAACGCAAAAGGTCGTTGAGCGACGTCTAAAAAAAATCGTACGAAGCTTTCCTTTAACAAGGACCAATATGAGGCTTCAGACAATATTTTTTTGATGTGGCAAGTAAAAAAAAAAATTTTTTTTCGTCACACCCTAATTTATTTGTTACGAAAGATTTTACGACGGGTATGCTTGTCCTCAAAAATAACAATTTTGACAATTGATTTAAAAAAAAAAACGATGTTGCACGTCTTATTTATTTTTTATTCGTTCCATCTTAGATAATTGAATTTTATTGCGATTTTCTAATTTACAGGACTTTTTTTTAAATTTTATTGTCTACGATTTCCGTCGTGAGAAAAAGAACTACGTGCTCAAGCATTTATGTCTCAGTCAGTTATTTGTGTTAAAAAAGTAAATAAAACATTTTATTAAAAAATGGGAAAACATGCACTAAAGTCTAAAGGAAATCTACTTCATAGTAGATTTCCTTGAGAAATTATTAAATCTCGACGAGAAAGAAATAGATGACGTAAGATTGGTTTAAAACAAGAGTGAAAACTAAATCTTCATATTAAATACCATCATAGAAACCTACAAATTAGCGTGAAACTTTTGTTGTTGTAATTTCACTATATTGAAAATGCTATCATGTTTGCTCTCATTAACGTTGCCCAAAATATAGAACATATTTATGTCGTTACGTGATAATATTCTCACAGCATCCAGCTCTCGATGCTGAAGTACTATTCCGTTCGAAACTGGTGCCATGCCTTTGAGCTTGCATATATGCGCTAGCATAGTGGAAACAGATATTATCGATCAGACGTCGAGCGTGCGTCGCCTTTGAGGAGACGGCTTCGCTAGCGATCATAGCCTTATCATCATCGTCGGTTTTGTTAGTGGTTGGTACACTCGCTCGCATGTGAAATCCTTTTACCTACGGCCTTGCTTTCAGCCCTTCGACTAAGATTTCTCAGCTGAGCATAATTGACACTTGTTACCGTAAAATTACTTCTTGCAGACCGTTGAATAGTAATACATTTTAATTCACGGTTGATATATTTATAAAAACCATATAATATTCGAAGAAAAACGAAACGTGACGAAATTGCTTTGTCAAATAACACGATATCTCCAGAATTGATCAGAAATAATTTATAAAGGGCTTCTTTTAGTATGTAGATTTTAAAAAATCATGAATCGTGACTTGTTCGAATGTAATTATTTTTTGAGTGAGAAACCATTCGTATTGGAATTTTTACATATTTTACTCACGATGTTATATAAAATTCAGTTTGGGTCACATACAATTATTATCAATTGGTAAAATTATTCATAGATCATTATTCTCTAGGGGAATTAAAGTGTATATTCTGTTCTTGTGTAATTCATATCATTCGCAAACATATGGGCTCCGAAGTTGTCACTGGATTAGATTTAAGATTAGATTGTACTCAGGGGCTTAACATCCACGCAGGCTTATGGTATATTGTACTCCCTGTAACCCCTTAGCCCTCTAATTTTACTTTGCACCTATACTCACTTTTCATACACTTACAAGCTTGTAAGCTAGGCATTGCCTAGTAACGATAAATGAAACAACATATTAGTGAGTGTATAAAAAGTGACTACAATATAAAGGATAGGAGACAACAACATACTTGGCAATATAAAATGAAGCTAAAATAATTTTCACATGAATAAAATATAAAATGGCATTTTTAAAAAATTTCTATTACATTAACGTCAACATCAATTTAATCATCAAATTTGAATTGAAGCATTCGAGTTTTCCAAAATCGAGTACTATTATTTTGAATAGAAAATGAGATATAATCAAAGTTTTCAGATATCTCCAGTAATGACATAATCAAGTGTTCCAGTACCTCGCATTAGCTATTATTTCAAATATAAAGTAATATACAATCAAATTTCTCGATGATTTTGATGAAAAAAGAAAAAAAATTAATCGAAACTTATGTAGCGAATAAACAATCTCTCGTAAACAATCCAATTATTATTTATATTTATTGTTAAACGTGTACCTGTCACAAAAATAAGAATTTCACTAAAGTTTTCCTCAAAAATTTACATCGCGATAACGATGATAGAGAAATTATGTATGCGTCTATAATGCTCATTAAATATAACTCGAGTTGTTGGCGAGGCTTTTAAACACGAACATAGAACCGTCAACGACCGCTTGCCCTCCCGTATCTTGGACTTCAGTATCAACTTGCTCCAGCCTGGCTTGTTCTCGATCAAGTTCCATGGTAAATTGGATGATTACGAGACTGTGTAACGTGACATTAACAGCGCCCCGATGAAGCACATTTGCGGTAGAACATATATACACAACGGAAAGCCATATGTCTCCAGGAGTTCATGTTTACAAGGCTATATACATGACGTGCTATCACATTCGATAATTATCCAACCAGTAACACGGCTTAAAATATTAAATATATTTTTTTTATCCACTTTGCTAATTAATTGTGCTGATTAAATAATCTGCTCGGGATGGTAAAAAAATAAACGACATACATTTTAATAATTGAATACACAGAGGAAAAATTGTAGTTGTATTGACTAAAACTGCATTTTCCCACGTTTGATCAATGTGTTGGTACGTGCAACAAATTTTGTTTTTTTTCGATAATTATTCGGGTCGATAGACCATAAAATATGAAATAATTTGAGGTATACAATATTTTTGTTGTTATACTAACTGCACATTTTGTCAAACGTTGACAAACGCTGTAATTTAGTAAAGTCGACTACTTGTTCTTAGTGTACGTACTAAGAATGAATTTGTCCTATACGATGATCAGAATTTACAATTATTTAACCAATTTTCATTAAATTATATTGTAATCTCCATTAACCCTGTAACGACATATCCATTAACCCTACAAAACCGGATGGGGTGTACTCACGGAATTGCAAACGACGCCCTTAACTAGCAGAAGATATTTTAGCCGCTGAACCTTGAAAATATTGAATTAAAATCCAATATTTTTTAACGACTTAATAGATTTAAAGGTATATTTTGTAGAATTTCGACATGTTCAATGGCAAGAATTCATTAACATTTCCTGAATGAAAAGTAACAAATATTATGCATTTTGACTTTGTACAACTTTGTACAAACACCTTTTACTGCCGAAATTGTATTATACCTAACATATTTGCTTATACGTCCGACAGGTTAGAAAAATTCTTATATAAATGTAATATTATAGAATTAGTAATATGATTTGTACATAAAAATTTATCTGAGTATTCAAACAGTTTCACAGTATCGATCGTGTGCACGTGCTTACATATTATTTGATGTTTTGTCTTACGCTTAAAACCTAAAATAACTTCACGTTGAATCAAATGAAAACACAATTCACACCGAGAGAAAAGATTTCATTGACGCCAAAGAAATGGGTGGATTGTTTTTTTTTTTCATTGATTTCAACGAAATATTTCTTTGATTTCAATGAAATAGTGCATTTGAATTTCAAAGAGAACAGTTCATAGTCTGTAAATAAAGATTTACTTAGTGAGCCTATAATAAAGAAACAATTTCATTGTTTTAAAGAGACGTTTTCATTGGCTCAAAGAAGCGTTTTCATTGATCTCTCTCTCACTCCTAACCTCACTTTTTTGTTTTCCGGTTTTCCCGAACGAACGGCTTCGAGTTTCGAGGAACCAGAAGCTTAGCCTATTTCTGCCATACTTCCTTACATACTCAGAAAATTTGATCTTTATCGGCCGCGTACTTCAGGAAAAAATAGGTTTCGAAATTTTGAGCTGGTAACAAGAAGGTTTCATTGAATCAGAGACGATATTTTTGAAATCAATGAACAAGGTTCATTGGATTAAAGAAATGCTTCTTCAAATCAATGTCACTACTTTTCATTGAGTTTCAGATCATTCAAAGAAAAGGTAGTATTGAAATTGAAGTATTTCATTTCATTGGCAACGATTTGCGTGAATCAATGAAACTTTTTCTCTCGGTGCAACGTTTGATGCAATTTGCCGTAGTTATTTGAGATAATAAAAAAAGACGACAGTGATCTAATTTTTTGAAAGAACTTGTTACGAAGGAAATGGGGATGTAACTCAACAATTTCTCGCCCACAAAGTGCTTCGATTGTGACCTTGTTCATTGTATTCGGAAATTGATTAGCCATTGGAATAGAGAAGAGAGAATTCGACGTATGCACTAACGAGAATTCGACGAATGCAACGGATTCAATTATACGTAACTCACACTTGCTTGATTACAGACCATTGAAAGGTCGGAATATATGTAATTAAACTTGTCGAGAGCTTGTCAACTTCGACAGGGTCGCATTTTAATAGAGCGTTGAGGGCGTATCTGATTGGCCAATAACCAATGCCAAACTCGTCAATTCTTTTTGACGTTACCCACGCAATTGCACATTACAACCGCTGGATGATTTCGCTCGGTATGCAGAGCCCGCGGATAATCCACCAAATTAATATCCTGCACTGGGAACCGCTGCGCTTCCACATTCTAGCCAATAGATCATCCGTCGGTTAAAATTAGAATTCGCCAATTCCGATGCGCCAGCATATTATATAATATCTCATAGCAAAACGTGTAACGCTAGCTCGGATTATCTTCTAGTACTGGCTATGCATTTGCATTTATTTAGTAACAACAAACGTAAAATGTGAAACTGTATTAAATATAAAAAATTTTCCTGAAGTGTTGACTCGACATTAATGTATTGGCTCTTATTTTTATTTGTTGTATTTCTAAACAACGAACGTATTATTTTTCATTAATGCGACGTGCTATTACTCGGTCGGTAACAAAAACTGTAAAGTATTATTCGTGGCCCCGATTGATCTGAAAAAAAAAAAAGCGAGAACGGTTGACTGCGTCTCAGAATTCTACAATCAATGTTCGTGTCTTTTATTCCGAAACTGTAAATCGAAGAATGGCCCAAAATGTATGATTTTATTATTTATATTGAAAATCAGTCAGATCATAAAATAGTGAGTTTGTATTACATCCTTACGTTCATCGTATCTCATGATTATGATTTTATCATTAATTCATCTACGAAATAACTAGTAACCACGATACAATTCAGTAAAATATCTCTACCATATTATAATCAGGGTTATAAACTTCTATCGTTTTATTTAATAAACACTTATCGGATAATCACCTTAAGTTTTATTATTTTGCCAGATTATCTGCATCTTTGGTTTAACAAATTATAAATTTAAATAATAATAGCTAAGTGAAAGTATAATGGTTTTAATTAAAAAGTAATTACTTCATCTCATAATTTTTCGTAAAATTTTATCGTAAGTAATTTTTATGCTAGTCATTAAAAAGTTGAAAATTCAGTTTTTAACACTGCACGTTATTATCATGAAAATAATTATGACACGAACTGCTATTTCAAAAGGTAACAGGAGCTCGCAATTCTGAATAACTGATTATATCTAGAAACTCTATTGCATGTCAAAACGACGCATTTCCATCGTCAGCAGCGTGGAAAGTTATAACGTAAAAGTTTTGTATTAGACTCGTTATGCAGTCGTGATTATTTCCGGCATAAAATCGTGGTAGACTTTTATGTAGATAAATTAATTGTAAAATAAATGATGAAATGGGGCCAAGTGCCCCAATTATTGACTATTTCTTGCTAGTGTTTCCATCTGTGCACTTCACACTGTTAGCAGATACAAAAGTGAGCTGGTAATTCAGAGTACTACATCATGCAAGGTAGTCTATGCTTTCTCTGTTAACCGTGACGGATAAAATAGCAAAGCCGGTAACGTACCGTGCCAACAGCAGTCGGTGTGTAGATTCATTCATCTAAAATCACTCGAAACAGTTTTGCGTCACATCCATAAGCGCATATCAAATAAAAGTAAACCGAAACGTCTATTTTAACTACTCAATCTTTTAATTATGTTATTGCAAGCACAAAAATGTGCGCTAGAGTGTAGAATGCAACAGAGGTAAGGGAAGTGGGAATTTCAGCCGCTCTCAGGAGCGTTTTTTTTGGCAAGCAACTGGCGAACGTTTCTGTAGCGTTATTCTTGGCTCAACCGTCGGTGATGACGACGGCGACGATGGCGAGCGCGATCCGAAAAGCCGACAGAAAGTAGCCACCTCAAGCATCGACGAAAGCAGATGAACGTCCGGACCGGCCAGTTATTCGGTTCGTTGGCTACGAAGCTGGACCCGCGTTTTACTCTTCCGGATTCTAGCATTTCGCTAAATACTAAACCCAAAAATAAAAAAAATTAACAATATCAAATATACGACAAAAAAATTTGTAATAAAAAGTTCCTCAGTAACTTTATAATCTTGATTTTCTTTGGACAAAATACACGAGAATCTCGTACACGTGCTGCACTTGGTAACCTTGAATCTTGATCTCACCTAGATACAAGAATAATTACTTTGGACCCCGAACACGAATCCCTCGGGAAGAAATAAACTTTGATTAGTTACCACACGGGTACACTTTGCCCTAGGGCTTGTTGCTCTATTGATTTCGCGAAGGGTCCGAACTACTAAACCATATACGTAAAATACTAACCTCCCTTTTTGACTTTCAAATGCTTTCGTTAACAATTTGACTGCCAAATTAGCATATTTGCTATATTCAAGAAATAATTTAGCCACGTTTCTTTTATTTGAATAAATATAAATAATTTACAACTAGTCTAAAGCCATCAAAATACAACATCATTCTATTTTTAAAATAAAGCTGTTCATACGTGTAAATTAAAATAATTTTTTTTTCAAATCCTTTCTTTTAATTGTTTTCATTCAGAAAAGTGTCCAACATTAAATTTTTTTTTTCACGCTCCGGAGCCTTCGCCTTTAAAAAGATTGAATATCTCATTCCCCTGTCGTAAATAAAGTAAAACGCGTTTCATGATCACTGCTAAGTGTTAAATATTCACAAATATTTATTAGACACTAATAGAAGGAGACTGTTTTTTTCACTTTCGCTGCGGTTGGATTAATGACTATGAAATTAGTACCAAATTCTGAAACTCTTGTGACAAATTTTTTACATCCAACTCTTGAATGTTGATTCTGCTATTCAGTGGTCTAATCAATGGTATCGGAATTAAATGTAAGTAGTCTAGTCTCAGTGATGTGTGCAAGATTTCGTCGACATCTCTTTGGCACCAATCGCGCCCGATTTGTTTTCATTTATAATTAGCAACGTTCTCCTACTCCAATCGATTAATGCGGCCGATCGAGTCAGTCTGCTTTTTACGGTGTCAGAGTTTCCTGCGAATATGCACTTGAATATTTCACAGTGTTCAAGTGCATGTCCAGCCAGTTTGTCGAAGACGCATTTGCCTTCGTTACCGAAGAAAGAACCTCCTCCGATCTGAGACGTCAATATAGACCATCAGTTTTTGGCAAGAAGACTGTAAACCCGGAAGCCACAGTGAAGACGTGCAGTCGAAGAAACGTTTTGAGATCGCGCGAGTGTCAAGCCAGACACGAGACAAGTAATCGTGCTGGGAAAGCTCGTTGAACACGCTCGAAATCTTAATTTAATAATTCAGCGTAAAAGCCTGTCTGGTGTCTCAACGTCACAAATTAACAGACAAACAGTTAGACAGACGAACGCAGCTCCAAATTCTCAAACAGCGCAACATTGGTGTGCGCAAAGAAGCTGTGGGCAGTAGTTCTCAGCATCGACATGAGAACAAACGTCGTAGCAAGACGCTATTCCTACCAAACGAACGACTCTATTTCTATCGACTCGCTTCTTTGACATCTTCGACTTGCACGCGTAAACACAGCCACCGCGATGTCCACATCGATGCAGCTATCGAATATTACTGTTGGACAGTGCAACTATAAATAATGACTAAAGTGTCGAGACTGATTTCACTGAGGATCGGAAGATCGAGACGTCGGGACGTTCGTCAAACGTTTTTCGAGATGTCCATGGGGACATTTTCAAATATGGACAGAATTTCGGATTATGTGGACATTTGTTGGTGAACAGTGATCATAAAAAAAACTGGACTCAGAATGTGAAAGACACGTTCTTTGAACGAAGTTTCCATATTCGAAGAGTCGAGAAAAATCGATTGTAGAAGTGAATGTCTTTTTGAAGCATTAACTACTTTTAGTGATGATTTTATGGAAAAATGTTGACGCTACATTATTACTCGAACGCTGCGGGTATTCGAGCGGCAATGCGTCAGGTAGCATCCTGGGCGGATCCGGTGGACGAGGATCCGGTGTACTCGAAGGATCTTATCAAAGAATTCGATGTGGAGAATCCGCCGTTAGAGGACGAACTCGCCTGGACTCTTTCCAAAGGTAATCGACACTTGCGATGGAATACCAAACTCAATTGGGAAACTCAAAAAAACCATTGATTGAAATTCTATGCGTGATGTACGTGCAGTATTCCAAAAGTTTGCTTAAGAGGCGGTGATACAACCGTGGGAATTTCGTCGTCTAATATTTTTAACGTCTATAGATCTGGTTCCCTCGCACATAACTTCAATTTTGGTTTTTCGGCTCATTTGAAAAAACGGCTTTGAAGCCAGAACAGCCAGAAGCTTAGCCCAACCCTACTATAATTAGGCATGTTTTCTTAAAATTTAAGCCTCATTTATCAAGTCGTTTGAGAGGAAATAGGTTTCAAAATCCTTGATGTGGTGGGCCTCTTAAGAGGGCTTGATGGACCCGTGGGAATTTTGTTCTCTTATGTTAAACACCTATGCACTGAGAAAACCTTGAAAACTGTTAAAAACTAGGTTAAAAATGTTACCAAGAAAACTTGGTTAACATAACCAAGAAAATTTTTCTTGGTAACATTTTTAACTAAGATCTTAGGAAACCCAAGCTTTTTTCTCAGTGTAGGTCTGGTTCCCTCGAACATAACCTCAGTTTTGGTTTTTCGGCTCATTTGAAAAAACGGCTTTGAAGCCAGAACAGCCAGAAGCTTAGCCAAACCCTACTATAATTACGCATGTTCTCTCAAAATGTAAACCTCATTTACCAAGTCGCTTGGAAGGAAATAGGTTTCAAAATTTTTAAGTGGTGGCGGAAGTGACACTGCCTCTTAAGAGGCGGTGATAGACCCGTAGGAATTTTGTTGTCTAATGTTAAACGCTTATGCACTGAGAAAAAGCCTTGTTTAGAACAACCAAAAACTTGATTTAAAATGTTACCAAGAAAACTTGATTGGCACAACCAAGTTATTGGTTAACATAACCAAGAATTTGGTAAGACAATCATCTAGTCCTAACAAATACTCTTGGTAACATTTTTTACCAAGATCTTAGTAAGCCCAACTAAAATTTTTTCTCAGTGTAGGTCTGTCTCTCTCATATATAACTCCAGTTTTGGTTTTTCGACTCTTTTGAAAAAATGGCCTTGAGTATTGCAGAGAGTCAAAACCTTAACCAATCTCTACTGTAATTCTACGCATTCTCTCAAAATTTGATCAGCATTTATCAAGTCGATTGGGAAAGAAAAAAATTACAAAATTGGGAAAGTGCTGTTGGAAGTGGCGCTTCCTCATAAAATGGGTTGTCTAATTTTTATGAGTGCATTACTAATATTATAATTCAATAACGAATAAATTTTTGGACATCATAAGCCTGAAAATGAAAGCTGGGATAGTGTGATAGTTGCTCTCTAATCGACCCTTTGTTGTCTGGGAAAGTTGTTGTATCGCGACTGCCAATGGGCCAGATCCACTGGTCTAGTGATTTATCATATGACATTGACGCTACGTGCCACACTGAGAAAAAAAATATTAGAATGAACTAAATCAGCGTTCACCCTCGTTCAAATGAATTTTTAGTTGGTATAACAAATATTTTGGTTACCGCAAATATATTTTAGTCAACTGAATTAAATAATTATTGAAGAAACTAAACATTTGATTGTCCTAAACGAGAAATTCGTTTGAACGAGGGCAAACGCTGATTTAGTTAATTTTTACATTTTTTTTTCAGTGCACCTTCCATGTTGAATCGTTGAATTGATATTATTTCGTCGCTATTTCGTCAGAAGTCTCGCCCTGTCGCAAAATCTTCACGATGGTTTCTTAATCTTGCCAACCATTAATCGACATCAGAGATAAGCAAAATCTAATTTAATCCTCAAAGACGATACTGAGGTCTACTAGCCTCTAGACATATTTTCAGGGTACATACTTACAGCATTGGAAAAATGCGAGATACAAAAAAAAACATGAAAATATCATTAGCATCTAATTCTCTCGATTTTAGTACAAAGTGGCATCAAATATCAACTTTCGAAATGATTTTTAGGAGATTCTAAACGTTTTTCGAAACTAGAAAGTATAAGAAAAATATAATGATTTATAAGATGTGCTTTGTTAGGATGATAATAATGGTTAGTCTTTGTGGAATTTGAAATATTAAAACGCGCATAATGCTTGAAAGCTCCTATTGATGTTCGCCAAATTTAATACTGAACTGCATTGAGCCTGTGCTTTATTTACATAGAATTTGTTGGCTTGATAGTCGGAAATTCACGGCGTTTGGGGAAATCAGAGAAGTTATGCAGAGTATTACAAACCATGTGAAATCGTTCGAAATGCTTTTAAACCATTCAAATGCGTTTAAATTCTTCTCATACATCATAAACCTCCAGTAAAACAGAAATTGACATTTCTGTACTTACAATAAAAAAATTTTGGCCACAAACGTGCAAATAAATTGTTTGTCAATTTTACATTCAAGTATTGCCTATTTTCTAGTTCAACTCATTATTTCTGTACTTTTTTGGAAAACTAGAAATTGACAAAAATAATTCTATAAAACCAACAAAAAGTTTCTACTGACTCTTGTGAACGAAGTCTTTTTTTGCTGAAAGTATCAAAATTTCCATTCAATTTTGACTGTATAAATCCTGCTGCATTTGATTAAGTGTGATAGCTTTTTTAAGGGTTTGCTGATTTAAGAGAAATGGCCATATCCTATCTATTCGGTGTAGTTCAAAACCACTGAGCACTTTTCAAACAAAATCCATAATTAGTCCATAATAGCCAAGGATGAAGAGACCTGACTTTCCGATAGTTACGTGAAAGTTGGAGGTCAGTAATTGGTTACGAAGCAGAGTACATGGCTTTTCCACTTTGAGTTGAGATCGTTCATGTTACGCCCTATTCACCGGCAATTCTATAACTAATTTGCTCTATACACACGCTAGCATCTCTATTACAGCCGATAATGAACTAACTCTTAACAGGGTCGAGTTGATTCAACCACTAACCAATTACAAACAAGCTGATGAACGTGGCGGACAAAAACCGGTGTTTGAAGAAAATACATATAGCATTATTATTATTCGTTCGAATAATAATAAGGTGCACAGAAAGAAAAATCTGGTAATAATTACCGACAGTAATTAATGGATGACCGGATTAATTGCTTACGGGTATTCATCGTTTGAAACGTAGTTCAATATTATATATATTAACAATGTCCCATTATACAATAGATCCAGAGATATTCATTTTAGTGCACGAATTTGTAATTGCTGTACATTAAAATTTCTTTACTTCCGTATTTTCATTTAACCTGACAATTCTCCTGCAAATCGAGATTAATAATACTAAAAAACAGAATTCTCTGAAATCTTGCGTTTTTTTGTAATTGTAATTCAATTTCGTGAAAGCAATGAATATTATTCTTTTTTCAATGTGGCTTTAGCAATGCGTAAAGAGTCTGTAAAATTCTGAATAAATTGCTATTCATTCGTCTGAAACGTAGTCCAATATAATACATATTAACAATGTCCCATTATAAAGTAGAGCCAGAGATATTGATTTAAGTGCACAAATTTGCGATTGCTGTACATTAAAAATTTGTCTACTTCCTTATTTTATTTTAACCTAAAAATTCTCCTGCAAACCGCAATTAATAATTCTAAAAAAAAAAACAGAATTCTCGAGAACATTGCGTGCTGTTGTAATTGTAATTCAAATTCGTCAAAGCACTAAATATTATTTTTATTTCAATGCGGCTTTAGCAATGTGTAAAAAATCTGAAAAATTCCGAATAAATTTGACGGTTTTGGTGCGATTTTTTTCGAAGAGATGATCAAAAATTTTGCGAGTAAATAGAGTCTCTCGATCGCGATAGTTTATCGCTCGGTAAAACGGATGGGAAACCTAAACCTCTTTTGAAAACATCGATAGTGACGGGTAACCATTGCATGTCTGTATAGGCCGGCTTCACACTACTTATTCCCCTCACTTGGTGTGTTAGCCGTTGCCGGTTCCCATTCCCATACACAAGTCGAGGAGCGGCGCGACATAGCCAGGCTCTCTCTATCTGAATCAGTTGCCGTCCGGTTTCTATGCGTAGTGAGTGCTTCGGTATCGCGTCCGTGGCGCGTTTGCGTCACTAGTTTCCACGTACTGAGATCCAAATCACTATCGATATCAACAAATTATCTTAAAGACCAAGAAGAGAGAACGAAAATTCTGTTTGTATCATTAATAGAAAAATCTCCATCAGAATTCACCTGTGGTTAAATCTTCGGCGTTCACCTGTACGCTGAATAGCTTTGGCTTTGTTCTCCAAGATTTTTCCTCTTCGTAGTTTATCCTCAGTAGTGTTCGCTTGACAGGTACAAGAATCTTCACCGATGCAATTGCATCCGTCAATTGTGATGAGAACGCGTGAATTGTAGTGGGAATCGCTTGTTCATTTTGTTCAGCGTCTTTGATTTCAAAGAAAGATTCAAGATTGATGGCAGTTGACACATTTTGCAGTCTCGTATATCATCAATTGAATCAATGATTCGATCGTAATTGATTCATTAAAATTGAATCGGGTTATCGTGCCATTCACATGAGTGAAGTTTGAGAAAAATATTTGTTATAGCTAGATTTAGGTACCCACGAAAATCTACTCATATGAATCATGTTCTAACGTTCCTGGTGTTCATACGACACCTCCGAGCTTAACAGGATTTCCTGATTGTGATTAATAATCATATATCACACCTCGGTGACGCGACCTACTAGTCTGTCGTTCGTCCCACATTCGCATCGTATATTCATACGTATAATCATGTATATCTGTATATAAAGGAAAACTGTCACGTGGTTCAAAGAAAAAAATAAGTGGGCAACGGATTTTCGATCTCTTAACGATTCGGATCGATTGTCGATTTCGAAACACGAGGAGATTAAACGTCAATGACGCAACTTGGATGACTCAGTTTGTGCAAATTCCTCACATTTTTCAAGACGGAAAATTTTCTTCTAACACTTTGATATATTTTGAGCGTAAAACTTTCTATGGAATTTTTATTTGCAATATTTAGTTGCGGTATTTTAGATTTTTCGAATTGACAAATTTTCTTTGGTGTTAAAAAAATCCACTGTCGCGAATTTATCAGTTGTTGACGGAATTATTGTGGGAATTTTTCTACAACAGTTAACAAGCACCATGTTATCTATTTTGTAATGTAAGCTATTTTATAAAAGATTTTTTTCATGATTAATAATTTAAAAATCTGGAAAAATTTAATTACCAGTGAAATTGTATTACAAAAATATCCAATATTGTATTTTCATGGGAAAAAAAATCATTTTCACGTAATAAATAAATTAAAAAAGTGTCTTTTTTCAAAAGTGCAAATTTTGTTATCTTTTCCTTCAGAGAAGTGTTCAGTATTTATGAAATTGATTTTTTCTTCAGCAGAATCTTCGTCGTTAAAGGGATTAAAAGCAGACATGAAATATGGCAATGAAAAAATCAGTGCAAAATAGTTTCGAAGTAGAGTCAGAAGTACAAACAATTTCCTTATAACTTATGTGTCTGATGACAAGAATAAAAACAATATAAACACTAAACAGTGCTAAGAATAAATTCTCATTTGAGCCAACTCGGCGCAAGCCTACATCGAGTGTCAATGACCGTTGCCGAGCGTTGTGGCTGGGACGATATATTGCATTCTGTAGAAAGCGGAGTTTGCCTTGAAACAATGCACGGGGTTCACGATCTAAAAGTAACATATAACGCATGAGGTTGCAATTTCTGTTACTGGAGTCTCATCTTGCGTTTTCCCGTCCTCGGCTCTGCCTGAGAACTTTCAAGGCCGTTTACCGGTTGGTAAAGGAATTCCGGGAAGATATCGTTTTTTCTTGATTTTCCTGTTGCAGCATTGACTACGCCGTGCTCAACGTTCCGTGAGCAAAGTCCGATTAGAATTTAACACCGTAACGATCATCGAACGTTATATATATCGTCGTTTGACTTCTCCCAGCCATTAAATATTTTCCATTTTCTCGCCAGCGACGATCAGTAGCAATTCATTCGCTTCCGACGCATAATCAATTCCTATTTGTGTTTTCCTAGCTGCATAAAAAAAATCTATGAATGAATACAAACATTACAAGTTTACTCGACGAAAAGTTGGAGAATAAAAAAGAACATAAAGAGGACACTTTGGTGTTGTGCGGAACAAGTACTCTTTGGACTGTTACATCGTTGCATACGATTATTTTGCAACGAGGAAACGCGTATAGTACGCCCGAATTGAAGGGGCGCTGAATTGTCTGTGTAGAGTCAGTATAGCTGAGACAGCTTCGCGTGACATGGTCGAAAAATCGTTGGCACCCAAGGAACACAACAAAATGTTAAGGAGAAATAAGAAAGCTTTTTTATACTGTGAATTATTTGGACTTACAGAGGAGGACGAGTCACAGATCTTCGTAAAGTTCTTCAAGTTTCACAAGTGTTACGACCTCATACCCACGAGCGCAAAACTCGTCGTTTTCGACACTCACCTGCTCGTGAAGAAGGCCTTCTTCGCCCTCGTCTACAATGGTGAGTAATTATGGATTGTCAGCCGTGTACCTTGGTAATTAGCGCCTGAAAAAAAAATGTTAAACCGGAGAATGGTTGTTATTTGTTTACAGGAGTAAGAGCTGCACCGTTATGGGACAGTTCGAGACAACAGTTTGTGGGAATGCTGACCATAACAGATTTTATTAAAATTCTCCAAATGTACTACACCAGTCCGTCAGTGACGATGGACGAGCTGGAGGAACACGAGTTGGATACTTGGCGAAGTAAGTATGAATGGCATTTGAGCGAAATTGTAATTATTCTTGTCACGAAATCGGATTTGAGTTTTTAATTTATAGTTTTATTATAAGCTCTTTCAGAACCGACAGCAGTGGACGCGCGGTCGGTGTGTGGCTTCGGCGGTCTCCAGAGTTAAGCAGCATTATTTGCGGTCATAACTTGGATGGGTGACCGCTTAGCCTTGCACTGGTTTGCGCGCCAACTGCTGAGCGGGAGGCTGTTTTTCTGAGTTTCTAATGTATTCTCATACAGTAGAAACTCAGTAAAAATAAAGCCGACTGTATCGGCCAGGTTTTTCGCAGTTTTCCTGTGCCCTCGTGCAAATGCGATACAGTAGTGCATTAGGATGAGTGGCTGCGGACAACACTCATAGAGGGGTCTCTATGAAGGAACGGGGTAAAGGGGAGAGGGGAAACGTAAAAACGTGAAGAAGGCATACGGAAGAAACCAATAATAAAAAAATATATACATATAAGCTCTTTCAGTTTATAATCATATTTTTAAAAATAAAAGTTACACCATAATTTTTATCGGTTAAGATTCTTGTTATGAAAACCAAATCAATGGCGTAAATACCAAGAATCGCTGAAGAGATTAATTTACTTCATACGAATTTAATATAAAATTGTATCGAAGATTGAATGGAAAAGATTTGAATTTCTATCGCGTCTTCAAAGAGAAAGATGATTTCCGCTGAAACATTGTTATTTAGGAGATCCCATCAATTTTCCCAAAATGACCCAAACTCTTTTCCTGGCTTCGCCGGCAGACTATTATATGATCTTTTGGAATACATATAATTGATCACACTTTTAAACAGAAGGGGACCAGAATGAATGCAAATATGTTAATAAGAATTACAAAAAAATGATAATACCAATTATAAAATCGCTTAGTCTGCAATTCTGTTCTCAGGTCATAATATAATGCATAATCATAATATGCACTATTTTGGGAATCATGAGACGTGAAATTCTCACGTCCGATAATTTTTTTCGCTACAAAGTTCAAAGTTCCTTATAACTGTGAACTCGTAAGAACTTACCAAGAACCCCGTTAGATTAGACAGTTATTATCTTAGCGTCTGTCATCGAAAAAAAAGACAGTAAATGAAACATTGCAGTAGATCTGGAAAGACAACTTAATACGGTTTAAAACTGTTTTAACTTATCGTATCCTATTAAATGAAAGATTGTTGTGGATAATGTAGCTTAGATTAAATTTATTGCATTTCGCATAGTTCTACTTTTCTCGTGATAGGATCAAACGATAGATTTGTTATATTTTATTAACGATTTTTCTCCTTGTTTTAACAGTTTGCTTGAATGTTTTTTTTGCAGAGGTACTGAAGGCTCAGGTGAATCCTTTGGTAAGCATCGGTCCCGACGCCTCCCTCTACGACGCCATCAAGACTCTAATCAACAACAGAATTCACCGATTGCCTGTGATAGATCCTGACACTGGAAACGTTCTGTACATTCTGACACACAAGAGGATACTAAGGTTTCTCTTCCTCTACGTAAGTAATTGATTATTTTGAACATTCTTCTACGTTTCTTTGATCGAATAATGCAACAGTAATTACAATTAGATCGTTTATATTTCGTTACAGATCCACGAATTACCTAAGCCTTCCTTCACGAACAAAACTCTGAGGGATCTGAGGATAGGCACTTTTGACAACATAGAAACGGCTACCGAGGAAACTAGCATAATTTTAGCTCTAAAGAAATTTGTGGAGAGGCGAGTATCGGCGCTACCTATCATCGATACCGAAGGAAAGTTAGTTAACATCTACTCCAAGTTCGACGTAATTGTAAGTAGTCGTTGATAATTTACAATATCCCATGCAAGTATCACTTGGATATCTAACTAACAGAATTGTTTTATTAAAACAGAATCTTGCTGCCGAAAAAACGTATAACAACTTGGATGTTTCGCTGAGGGAGGCTAACGAGCACAGGAACGAATGGTTCGAGGGTGTCCAGAGTTGTAAATTAGACGAGACACTCTTCACCGTCATGGAAAAGATTGTCAGGGCGGAGGTAAGCTAAAATAAACTATTCTTACATATAAAAATTAGTAGTTTTCGATACGAGTGCGACGAAACATTTTTTTAACGAGTGTAAGTTTGCAACACGAGCCGAAGGCGAGTGCTGTAATCACACGAGTTGAGAAAAAGTTTCTCGCACGAGTTCCGAACAAAATTTTATGCTACCAGTGTGCGAAGTGCGATTTCGCACATACGACGCGAAGCGGAGCATACGCGAAATCGTTCTTCGCACACGGGTATGGCATAAAATATATTTTAGATTTAACTACGTATCGAATATCTGGAGAAAAAAACGATTATCTAAGAAGCCATAAAACTAAATTACAAACTGATTTCATATTATTATTTTTTTTACACTATCGTAAAAATTTGAATAAAATTGAAAAATCGTTATGTTTGTTAAAATCAGTGCAGCCGCAATTCAACGACGGCAAATACATCACTGGTCTCTAACCTAATACCCCTGTGTTGCTGCAGTTATAAATTGCAAATCGAGATAAAATTTGTTTCCTGAATTCCCATTTTCACAAAGCTTAACATGTATGTTTCTTGTTTGTTTTCAGGTCCATAGGCTAGTTGTGGTAGACGAAGACGACAAAGTTATCGGAATAATATCACTGTCCGACTTATTATTCTATCTGGTACTCAGGCCTTGTGGTAAGTACTAAAATTCCTGTTATTACAATAACGAAACACTGTTAAAATTTTCAGTAGTAATGCCCCAGGAGCTTCAAAATTATCGGGTATTTCCCGATAACTTCGTTGCATACAAACAAGAGTGTCAAGTTTTGCAGGTTAAAAAATCCCGAGCGCTTGTGCGAGGGATTTTTCTGGAAAACTTGACACGAGAAGTTTGAGGGAAATACACGATTAATTTTGAAGCTCGAGGGGTATTTGTCGGATTATTTTTTTCATCGGAATTTTGGCTCAGTCTTCAGATCACGTTCCATTTCTCGTTAGAAGTTTGACAGATGTGAAGAATTCTCAGGTTAAAAGTTGTTCAGAAATTTTTTTTATTGCTTAGCAACGTTGTTAGGAAATATCCGAAAAATATCCGAAATAAAATCGCCTAGGTTCTCCCACATGAGGCCAAATGCGTCGTTTCTATTGGCCGAAATTCCGATGGGAAAAATAATCATTATTATAATTAATACATTATATATATTAAATACATTATAAAAGTCCTATTTATTATAAATACTTTTATAAATCCATTATAAAAGTCCTATTTATCATATATTTTACAAGATACATATCTATTAAATTGAATATACAGTATCATAATCTTCCAAATATTTTGCACAGTGTACGTATCATTTTCTTTTTCTTTCGGAATTCCAAATTTTTAATGTCTTCGATTTTTTTTCCAATCCAGGCGAGGACGGTAGTAGCAACAAAGGAAGCTCCATATCCTTGAGAGCTCAGGATTCGATACCTTCGAAGGCCCCGAGTTCCGCTCAGTCGGAAGCTTCACTCGGCGAAGACGAGCCGGAAGTCGAGCAGGACGGAGGAGAGGCAAATCAACCGGTAGAGGAAGTTCCGGCGACTCCGAGTCCACCACTGAGTCCGGCTGCGTCGGATATATCCGAACCGCAATCGACTTTGGTTAATCAACCGTCGGAACCAACTTGGCGAGAAGTTACAGTTTCGGGCGGCGAATGAAACCAACTAGCCGTTAGGTCGTGCTGTTGAGTACGCTATTAAAAAAAAAAAGAAAAGAAGAACAATCGAACCCGTATCAGTACTGCTTCGGTTACCATTAATTGTACAACCATTGGACTGGGAGAATGGATGCGGAAAGAATTATAAGTCGGTTGGATCTCATTCGGTAAGCGGGTATTAAGAGTAATCCCTGTGAAACATCACTAATCGAAGAGTTAAAGTATTCATTAATACGCATAAAAATGTCTGCTATCTATTAGTCTTTCTTTATCGTTTATTAAGGTTTTTTTCTCGATTCCATTAGTGATATTTCATTAGGGAGAGATACGATCGCTCTTGCTTCGAGCGTGCTGCGTTTTATATCGTTTTAGTAATGCGTTTTATCCGCTTACGATTCGCCAAAGACCCCACGACGATATGTTCGTCGTGGGTAACGAACGTGAGCCAAATGCGGAGCGGCGTCGTGCAAAGAAACAAAACGATCGCACTCGCGAACTATAAATATTTTAGAGCAAAGCGATTCTCCCTTGGGACTTCGAGATACACTGCACAGTGATCCGTTACTTGCCATATTCTCCAGGTTCAATCGATTGCTTTTTGGTAACACTTATTAATTTCTAATACACAGTTCCGGAACGGAGATATTCTCGTTCTATTGTAGATACCAATTCGCCGACGGTTCGACGCGAACCGATTGAGTTTGCACATTGCTAGGAGAATCGATCGAGCGTTCTCATTTATGTTGCATAATAGATTAAAGAATATGAAGAAACAAAGCTATGTACGAGGATTAAACTGTAATAACATGTGATACTCCGTGAAGAAGGGTGAGGACGCCTTTACTTTCTGACGGATGTTCTCCAACCACGGTTGGACTGCGATTGAAGGGGGGGAAAAAAATGAAACAAAAAAAAATCCGTTGAAATAATGTCTTATGTAAATAGATAATGAATTTACCATGTTAATTAGTATGGATTGTTGGTAGGAGCTTAAGATTGGCTGTTTTTTCGAGTCGGAAGTTTGTAATTTTACTGAATAATAACCCGGGCGTTTTTGCGCGCAGCGAAATAAAACGAAAGAAAAGAAATCATGACTCATTTTAAACGCGATCAATTGAACCAGCCACTTTATTACTTATATCTGTTTTTTTTTGTCTTTGTCTCGTTTGGACTGTTTTTTTTTTGGACGCAAGATTGTATAGAGAATGCGGATACGATATTCGGATGAAATGTGAAATGTATATTGTGTATGTGCGAAGGTTACATTAAAGGCCTACCTGAGGAAGAATTGAAACAAACAACAAAAGAAAAAAACGGCTATAGAATTTCTAGTACTTAGCGCGCCTGACCGAAATTTGTGCATTGGCGCTACGTGGAGGTGTATACCACTCGTTTTAATTCGAAAAAAAAATGCCGAATAAAGAGAAAAAATATATATGATAATTTAAATTATTGTGAACGCAAGTGAATCTATATATTTAGCGATGCCCGTACACTCGTTTCGACCACGCCTTCTTCATTAAACTTATTTCTACTAATTTTAAATTACCTTATTACTTAAGTCTCTAGAATGTGTAGTAATACTACTTATTGCCTAGAAATGTTGTACGTAGCGAATGTCGACAGAACAAAAAAAACAAACAAATATCGCGCGTAAGCGCCGTGAATACTTTGGGCGAAATTTTTGCCTTTTTCAGTGTCGCCCGATACAAAGTGCAAAGAAGAAAAATCTAAGGTTTCCTGTTAAATAAAAAATGCAGTTACCACTAGTCGTGTAGAACAATGTTTTACATTCACGCAGTTAAAGCTTCGAGTTCAATTGCCATTATCTGTAATTTACCGTCCATGTTGCATTCAGATGAAAATTTTCTTACGAAAGATTCTGAAGGCTTCTTATCCTTATGAGCTTTTTCGCTTTTTTGTTTTATTTTCTGCTTACTTTATTTCCAATAATCACTCTACGAGCTTTCTAAGATGTTAACTCCTCAGTTGATAATTAAAATCGTACAGAGCAACTCGATTTTTGTTGGAATCATGGGGGATGCTGACTAAATCGGAAAAGAACAAACCCAACGCAAGTCGCGTGAAATGTCACCTCAATTCAACTTCAGAAGTTAGTCAGAAATTCTCATTGTGCCTTTTTTGAAATCTATCGAACAACTCTATGTTCACCATAAAAGAAATCGGACTGTACATTATTGTTTTGAGAATTCTCGCTTTTTCGTATACAATTTGATCGCTGACTCATTCATCGAGAATCCGTTTCTACAAAACCACAAGGATTCCGTCCTATGAAAAAAATCAAATTTTTTTGTTGCGATTGATCTGTCGGATAAAAGTTCAGCACAATGCTTATGATCTAATATTTCTGTGGGACGCATTTCCAACGTTTATCTGGCAGATAATTTGGGGCGAACGAACTTGGAAGTCAGAAACAAAAATAAGTATCTCTCTCGCTTCCATACATGTTACACATCGTCTTCAACTTTATTAGTATCACCGTATATCTTATTTAAGGTTGTTGATCAAAAAAGTAAAAATGGTGTCAGCTTTTCGAAATTTATACAGTGCATAGGTGAAGGTTTTCTTCATCGATTGCTAAAAAAGTTTAATTCGATTACAACATTCTTTTTCGAGATATTGAACGTTAAAGTTGACACCAAACAGCACGTAGATAC
This sequence comes from Ephialtes manifestator, assembly GCA_963970395.1. Lineage (NCBI taxonomy): Eukaryota > Metazoa > Arthropoda > Insecta > Hymenoptera > Ichneumonidae > Ephialtes > Ephialtes manifestator. The sequence goes on from OZ019975.1 coordinate 16,665,427, forward strand.
ATTGGTTATATAGCGTGAGGCATCACTGGCCACATTTATTTACTTATATCTTCCGTGTGGAAATTGCCAGCTTTATGAAAAACGCATATTATACAGTGCAGAGTATGAAGATTATGACGGTGTAACTTTTTTGTGGGGTTCTAAGTATTTTTGAAGAAAAATTACAGAAAATGTTAGACAATATATTGTGAAACTATGCGAAGTGGGCTGACGTCGCTCCGCCTGCCGTGCCTGAACCACACCCCGCACGTCACCTCACCTATCCCCTTCCTAATGCCGTTGATCACCAACCTTAATGAATGACATTCAGTCAATATTTCGACAACTATCCATTGGCTTAATCGCAACATATTATCCAGACGTTTTTATTTATTTCATAATTAACATCTATCGGTGATTCAATAATCAACGAGGAAAAAAATGAAAAACGATTGGGATCTTGGGAAAAATCGTCAGAATGCAGAGATAAACTGAATTTTCTGTGGTCCGATTTATTTAACAACAAACACTCTTCTTTATTATCTATTCACAATCGAAAATTGTGTCCAACGTACTTAATGGAAATCCGATGTAATACTTCTCTGTATAAAAAAATATACGGTATTTCGTCTCGTAAGGATCAAGGTTTCTGGATCATCGATCTAGCCGATAAGTACAACTAGTACCAATTGCAACAAAACCATGAGGTATGTAGTCTTCTGTATTACATCCATACAACTGGATCAAGCTTTTTTTATGGTACGTTCCCTGCTTTTCTTTAACCTTTTGCGACTGTCTTGTTGGGAATCGTTTTGTGGCTGCAAAATTATGAATATAATTCATTTCTAGTATTTTTAAGTGACAGGTCAGTAAATTAGCCATTTTTGACTAGATCGAAAAAGTTTCCACCAGAACTGTAATGTTTGTTCTCGGAGTACAAACTACATTGGTTTTACAACAAAAATGTAATATGATATTTTCTACGGAAATAAACATGTACTTTATTTACTCAGCAGTAAATAATATGAAATAACTAGACGAAAAAGGCTAATGCTACCGGAGATTGAAGTTGTATTCATTTGTAATACAGTAAAACTTCATCTAACTTGCATCAATAAGATGTAAATGTGTTAAGAATTTTGTTTACCGAAACCCTAAGAAAGTGATTTTACGTGACTGTTTATCGCACTCGATTACGTTTTTGCACAAATTGCATGTCTTTGAATTATGCAAGCTAAGTGAAGATCTACTATATATTCAATGAAGCATCATATTTACCTTCAGACTTCTAAGTTTGACCGTCTTTGTTTTACACTGTTTTTGCCTGTTCACCTTTAAATTCGCTTCGTTTTCGTCGTTGGCTATCACTGCCATTTTATCGAACATTTCGTCGTATTCCGCGTCTCCATCGGACTCCACATCAGTGATATGAATGTCTTCATCGTCACCGTTGGCTTCGGATCGCACCCGTTTTTTCGATTCCTTTTTGATTTCGTCAAGATCATCGAGGGAAAAGTCTGATCGCAATACCATGCAGCTCAAACGTGACGTCAGGTACACCTGGAAGATAGATAAGGCTCGTAATTCGAAACAATTGAAAAATAACGAGTAAACTTTTTGTAAATTACCTTCTTCAGAAGTTCTTTCGTGTTAAGATTATGTACACGTAGATATCGATCAAGACCAACGCTGACGATGTATGGATTCGACTTTGAGCACGCAACGGCTGTTATGCTTCCCACGAAATCTTTGTACGTATTTAATATTCTTCCGGGTTTACGTAAATCGATGAGATTCATAACGCCTTTGCCGGAACCAACGACAACGTGCCTGTTTGTCAAATTAAAGATATTTATAATTTTTATCGTGAATAATAAAAAAGTACTTTCCTATGTTCAATAATTTATCATTCCTCGGTTAGCTATTAATGCTAAAGTTGAATCACCGGCCAAAAAACGCGACTGTGATTAGTGAAATTAATTTATCGTTGTAGCTTCAAATTGAGTATTCTGGTTGGCATTATGAAATTTTAAAGCTGTCCATAAAGAGCAACGTTAATTGTTAACGAAGAAGAAAGATTTAAAATGCTGAGATATCAACAATTTTCTAACAATAGTATTTTTTGAAAAAGGGAAACTGATGAGATGTTTTATGTCATCGGCAATTACGAAAAAGTGTACCTAGAGTAATGATAAAATCTTGCAAATATTTTCGGTGCATTGAGTTCAACTTTTTGAGTGGTAATCAGATGATATCTAGAACTGATGTGGTTTTTGTTTTTACAGTTACGTTTCTGGTAATTATCAACTTACCTTTCACGTGGAGAAATAGCTAGTGTTGTCAGGGCTTCATCTTTTACTTCAAGATTTATAACAGGTCTTCTTTGAGCTACAGGGTCATACAACCGTACCTGAAATATATATAAATTTGTATCTAAATATCCGAGCGAAAAAATGTATTCTATTCATAAAAGATTTTGAACAAATTCCAAGACACCCATGAGCGATTTCATCAAATGAGAACTTAAAGGTAAATTTCCTCTGAAAAACCTAAGGCAGGATTGTGCTTGAAATTTCACATAAAACCAATGATGAAACAGTATTTTTTTATGTACTGATGCTAGAAATTCTTTTAAAAAATAAAAATAACCGGATTTGTTAACCACCAGACTATACATACATGCCCATATTTGCTGCATGTGACAACATGCGAGGTATTTGGAATGAATCCAATATCCGAAATCCAGAGAGGGACTTTAAGTTCGAGCCAATCATGTCGAACATTTTTCTCTGTAAAGACGTTGCTCTTTTTCTCTAAGTCAAAAAGCTGCAGTTTGTGTTCCTTGCCTCCTGTGGCAATAATGTTTCTGTTAACAGTGGAATGCCTCATCCTTTCCAAATTTTCTCCAGCCTCTAATAACAGCTCATTATTTTCATCGAACCTCCATAGCATTACATGGCCAGATTCCACTGCTGTTATTATTGCACTGAAATGAGGTAGGATTTCATCAATAAATAGAAATTGCAATAGAATTTAGGAGGGTATACTGCTATACACTAGTAAAATGAATGATCCGTTATTCAAACCAATACTGTACAATTTAAATGCATTAAATAACAGGAGTGGATTGTAATCTGTGTTGTAAATGTCCCAAGCAATTAGAAACATTAATGGTAATGGTGTGCCAAAACCTTAACAATTTAACTTTAATTTCTAAAGAGGTATATTTTTGTTAATTTCTATCAAATATTTGTTTTGTAATTCTTTACCAATTTTAATACATAACTGTGCATTCTGTTTCTAAAAAGAAACTCTTTAAACTAGACAAATATACAAATGAACCTCTTTTCTCAATGTCAAAAAAGTTCCATCATAAATAAAATGCTTCAATAATTGAATAAATTTATATATTAAAAATTAATAAAAAAGGGGCACTTACTCGTTGTATCGTGATAGACCTTTGATGACTCCTTTGCCAGAGTTACAAATGAAGGAACTGGTAAAAGCATTAAACTCTGTGTCGTAGATCTTGACACTGTGATATAAATAAATTAAATGTATGATTAAAATAACTTGAATAATATGATACCAATTATAATTTTTTTTTGTGATAAATTACTTATGTGTATGACCTCCTATCCCCTTTGGATCCGCAGCCGATTAGAATATCCTTTTCCTCCTGGTCGCCCCAGGACATAGCTGTGACTTCGTGATCTTCTGTTATGGACATCAAACTCTGTATATTCTTCATTATACACGCTTTTTTATCCACTTTGACACCTTTGAAGACACCCGACTTTCCCCCCACAAAAACATCAAAATCCTTTTTGAAATTCATCGTGTTGTTGCTTTTCTTACGAGACAATTGTTATTTTACGATGCCGTATTATTCTACGCCATGTGCGCACTCGACATAAGCAATGTTGGAGCTCAACGAATAACCTCTAAAACGACTGAGAGAAATACATCGAAAATTCGTGAAAATATTGTAGAGGCAGCACTGTCGTTGTAACGCGCCTGAGCGTCTTGATTGGCGGGAAGTTTGAATTATATCCAACGATGTCCTTTCCTGGGTCCAGTTGACAAAGGGTAAAAGCCCATCTTGCGAATCAGGAAGGATTGTCAGAGAATAAAGTGAGATCCGTTTGCTTTGGGTATCAAAATTATTCTGCTTTATTCTTTGAAGATTTTTGAGTCTAGGCTAGAATGTAACGCCTGAGCGTCTTGATTCGCGGGAATTTGAATTATATCTAACGATGTCCTTTCCTGGGTCCAGTTGATAAAGGGTAAAACCCACCTTGTGAATCAGGAAGGATTGTCAGAGAATAAAGTGAGATCCGTTCGCTTTGAGTATCAAAATTGTTCTGCTTTATTCTTTGAAAATTTTTTGAGTTTAGGCTAGGAGAACCACACAACGGCTCTCCTACCCAACGCTCTCGCAACTAATCACACACGAGTTCAATAAGAACAAGGGAGCATTTTCTATTCCATGCACTTTATTACGCACTCGATAAAAGAAGGGCCAACCGTCGCCACTCTACTCATCGAAGGCTAGACTTAGTGATAAACATTTATATAAACTCCAAACTCTGAAATAAACATACATGCGTCCGACGTCTTTTCAATAACAAAGATAATAACTAAAGATACATACGATAAGACAATCATGGCTTTGCATTCATTCATTGCCTTTAAGGAATATCTAATATTATTGCTAGGTATTATTATAAGTCACTATTTATTAATTTCGAATCTCTCATAGTATAATCATTTTATTTAATTTAACCGATTTATGCCAATAGCTTTATTCTGCAGTATGAGTCTTTTGAATAAACCGCGTTAGGATAATGGTAAAGTGACGCTGCGTCACAGCTAGGTGAAGTTAACGCATAGACGTATAAAATACATAGACTGCGCGTTCCGTATCTTTCCTTCATTACACGTCTGTACGAACTTAAGAAAGAGACAGCTGATATGTAAAACAGTCCCTCTGTCCTTGTTTAGCAGCACAGCGATTGGCAGAGTTAGATAGAGAGAAATAACAACTGCTTTAAGCATGATGTCTTTTGCTCAAGTTCGCACAACTCTTGAGGGAAACGCGCAGACTAGTTCGGGATACTGACACTCCGATGCTCTGCTCCACGGTCTAGTTATTGTATGTCTATGGTTAGTTAGTTAGTTATTTAGTTGGGGCTGGCTCCGGTCGCTACTATGTCTATGGTTGGTTGTTTGGTTGTTTAGTTGTCGTTGGCTCCAGTCGCTACTCTGCAGTAGCCTGACCATACGGCCATTATATGTCTATGAGTTAACGGGTCTTGCAGTTCAGCTTTTCTACGAAAGGTGGCGTTGTTGGTGCGTCAGAAAGCGCGCGCGATTTGAATAAGTTTCATGATGTATTGTTGCAATAATGAAGGCGAGATCAAGAGGCGCGATAGAAACTCGAGATAAGTATGTTTACTTACGTAAATTACCGCCTAGCGAGGCACTTTAAGGTGATGTGTTACACTGACCGAGTCGCCGTGAGTGCGAGCGAGAAAGCGCTATTGGCGTTCGCGGTAGAGCGAGTGAGAACGGCAAAAACGAGTAACACATCACGTTAAGGTGATGTGTTACATATCGTCTGTCTCTCAGATTACCATAAGCGCGAGTGAGATAGCTGATTTTTCCCGAAGTGTTATTCGTCGCCACGGTTGATTTTTCGAATAAAAGTCGAGAAGTACTGACTGCAGGGTACCAAGACGCAATCAGTACTTCTCGTGTTTTGCCTGAAATATCAATTGTGACCAAGAACAACGCTTTACAGTTTTTGTTACCGACCGAGCACTAACACATCATCTTAAGGTGATGTGAAATATGTTGGGAAACTTCAATTGGTATCGGAAACTGTAATCGAGTCTACTCAGAGATATAGTTAATATTCTAGACAAAAGCAAATCAGTTTCCACTTCGTCTGTCTATGACGGAGTGGAAGCTTATTTGCTTTTGATATACAGCGAAATGAAAAAAAAACTATTTTCATTTTTATTTTTTATTTCATTTCGCTGCGGATTTATTTAAAATTATCCATGACACAACAAAATTATTCTGGGATTAAATTTAGGATTTCACGTATACTTTTTGATAAAAATGTTTTCAAATTAGCCTAGATACATTTTTAATCACTTTTTGGCAATACAAAGTCATACCATTTTTTTCATTAGGAAGGACAATTTTGATTTTGCTAAAAATTTGACAGAATTTCCGTTATTATGTCCACTAACTACACCAAATTTGCGCGATGATCAATTCATACCTTTATAATGTGATCATGTGAATTGTGTGTGATTCAGCAAATAACCGAGCCGTATATTGTGAAGATATTAATTTGCCATCGTGTTGATTTTTTCGTCGTTTTTTAACAGTATGACGGAAGTTCTGTGAAATTTTGAATAAAATAAAAATGGTCCCTCTCAACGAAAAAAAAGAAATCATTTTGCCAAAAAATGTCTGAAAATTCAACTAGGTTAATGTGGAAATATTTTTATCAAAAAGTATACGCGAAACCCAACATTTTATCCCGGAACAATTTTGTTGTATCATAGATAGTTTAAATCGGCAGCGAAGGAGAAAAAACATTAAAAAAGCTTATTTTATTGTGGAAAAACTGTGGGAATCGAAAATCTGAAATAACTCATATGCGTTCGGGGAACTCTAAATACTCTGGAAAAAAATTATGAACCCACTCTACGAATATTGAAAATCAGGGTGGCCCGCTTCATATGGAATGCTTCATATGTACTTTTATCAAATGTTTTTACGCATAAACTGGTACATAAAATTGAATATACAATTATATTGTAATAGTATTGTACTTTTATATTGATGATGACTATTGTAACGAATTGCAAATACATTTTGCTACTGAAAATATTTCTCTTTTAATAATATTTTGTATTGTTGTTGTTTTGTTTGTACGAGGGCCCTCGTGCAATATATCATTTATACAATGAATATAATAAACACCTTTATTTTGAAAAATTACAAATCAGTGATTATTATGGAATAGATGACACAAATCCATATCGCAATCGACGGTGCTTTGTTCAGAAATGCGTTGTTCTTTAATGTAGTTGCCATTATCCAATCTAGATAACTGTCAATGCGAACATACACTCCTGGTGAACGAGGAGCGGCGCATCCGTATCCCCAAGAAACTATGCCAATCTGCGTCGCGTTGCATAAAAGCGGCCCACCACTATCACCCTTAAAACGATACAAAAATTCAGTCACGTTTGATTGTGGTACAATTGGGCTACAATAAAATGTAAATATCTCAATAGTGAGCATGTATATATAACATTATTTCGTAGGAAAATGAATTAGAAATTGCTATATTATTTATAACAATCTTGTTATCACCTTAGTGGGTTCAACCACCGTGGTTTCAGGTTGAAATTACCGCAAAATCTGCAAAAACCACCTCAGTTTTTTCTGCACTTTTACGCACAGCAATTCACCGCAAAACCACTGAGCGTTTTTTTTTTGTTGCGTCAGTGGTTTTGCTGTTTCGATCACCGCAAAAACACCGATGTAAATTTCGAAAAATCTCGAAATTTCGTAATGTTTTGTAATTTGTATAAATAACCGTAGAAATTACGGCTCGACGGAATTTTCAGTGTCATGGTAATTCGCAGAATGCGCCTTGCCATTGATAAACAACAGCAAAAATGATCTACGCCAGTACATGGGTGGACGATAACTTATGAACGCCCGTACTTATACACAGAACGGCAAACACTCCTCTGGGAAGCTGTGTCACCCTAGTGTTAACCGAAAATAACTGAAGTTAACCGATTTTTTAACCGAGAAAAGATAAGTCTCGATTAGCCCACTGTTTCACCGGCTTTAACCGATTAAAAACGTTTCGTTCGGTTAAATTGTCAGTTAAAATCGGTTGAGTTCACCAAACAGAATTAATTTTTTTTTTAATTCGGTAAAAATGTCGGTTACAATCGGTTAATTCACCAGTAAAAATCGCTTAAAAAATAATAATTTCGGTTAAAAGGTCAGTTAAACTGGGTGAAACAGGGGCTAATCGAGACTGGTTAAAACACCGGTTAAAAAGTCGGTGATACTGTTTGCCAGGGTCACTTGCGAGAACGTTTCAGCTCGTTCGCCATCTAGCGGGCTAACTTCGGGTGCACCCTCAGTGACCGGCTTAGCTCCGCTAGATGGCCAACGACTTGAAATGTTTCTCGCAAGCGATTGTTCATCTTTTCGTGCATATAAACACGTAGCCATCGCAAATTGCTGTGCTCTCAAATAACTGAAGAACCACGTTTTGGAGATGTCCTAACTAATTGACATAGATAGCCTAGACATTTAGAAATGTGGAACGAGAAAAAAGGATGTTGTCTTCTCTTCAGAGTTTCAAATGTTACACATTTTATACAACTAAAAATTAAATATTGACGGTAACAGCGTTTAACTGGTTTCACGGCAACGTGAAATTTGCCGTGATTTAAGCTGTGATTCGGACGGTGATTTCTACCATTATTTATACAAATTACAAACATTATGCAATTTCAAAATTTTTCGAAATTGACATCGGTGTTTTTGCGGCGATCGAAACAGTAAAACCACCAATGGTAGATAAAAAAACGCTGAGTAGTTTTGTGGTGAATTGCTGTGCGGAAAAGTGCGAAAAACACTAAGGTGATTTTTGCGGTTTTTTATCGGGGACAGAACCTACTAGGGCGCAGTTTGGACTAATCAAGCACCTTTCACTTATTACCACGAGTTTGGGAAAATAACAAAAAATTATTTTGTAACTATATAATATTTGCTCTATCGAAGGAACCAAGAAAATATGCATTCGAAGAAAATTGATGGAATGGCAAAAATTTTGTTATTTGTTAATATCCCTCTTCAAAAAATCAATGGATGAAATATCTCGCATTTTCGATATAAGTATTGTTGGTATTTCATGATGGAATGGCAAAAATTTTGTTATTTGCTAATATCCCTCTTCAAAAAATCAATGGATGAAATATCTCGCATTTTCGATATAAGTATTGTTGGTATTTCATTCGTTCTGTAAATGGCTATTCCATTTACTGTGTTTACTGTACTATTTACGCTAAATACGTTAGCGGACGACGCCTAGTAAATCTTTGTATGTATCTGGAAAAAAATTCCATGTTTCCACTTTGGATCCCGATTACTATACGAATCTGAGAATGAGTACTATAATCCTTCTCTCGGTGCAGAATTCACGAAACTAATAAAATGGCATGAGTTCTTATATCGAAAATGCAAGTGATTTCCGCCACGATAATCTGTAAAAGTCACAGTACACTAATAAAAATTTTAATCCTCGAAATCGAACCGAGGTTCGATGGTGAGGGCGCGAAGCGCGCATCCGCTGCCAGTAAAATATTAAAAAATTAATGTTATTTAGTCTGAGGTTCAGTTCATACAGAATAATATTATCCAACACCATTCAAAATTTCAAGACAGTATAGAAAGGATCTCGAGATATTATGGTAAAAATAATAAAATGTGTAGTTGCGAGAAAATCGCCTTCAAACATTTCGTATAGCTTTCCTATAATGTAGCTTACATAATTTAAAAATTGCCAGCACTATAAAAGGAAGCTGTCAAATTGTGTACTATATCAGTATAAGCCACAGGATGTCGATTGTTCTCTCGTCGAGCCTCTTTTGTACTCTTTATTCTCTTACTCTTATTTGCATTTGCCAATCCAATGTTCTCTTCTTCCAGGCGTGCACTGTGCTACATTTTTTGCTTTTTCGTCCATAATTTTGCGAATTTTATAGGATACTTGAGAGTATCATGTTTTTGAAGGATTATAATATTTATATATGTAAATAATTTTGTTTTTAATTTTTGCAAAATTTTAAACCTCCCTGGTCTCCTGAAACCAGAAAGCCCAGAGAATTTTTGGAAAAAAGTACCTGGCAAGCGTCAACACCTCCCTCCAATTTCCCGGCGCATATTTGTGTGGGATGAAGGGTATGCGGGAAAAACGGCGAGCAATCCTCTATCAACGGGACTTTAACATGTTGCAAGTTATCGCTGGTCACCTAAACCAGTAAACGTGAAGAATAAGAACAATTCCGCACAATTGATATGCAAATAATGATCTTGGATAACATTATAATACATATATTTTTTAAAACCTTCTAGTGAAAAAAGGTTTAAAAAAAAAACAAAAAATAAAAGTAATATGTAATAAATTTGAAAACATATAATTAACAAAATATAAATAATAAAGAAAAACTGTAGAAAAAAATGTATACGTAATCCACCGATAATTTTTTTGAGTTTTATTGGCCGATTTATAGTAGAGATATAACAGTCCCATAAAAATACACAATACGTATCCATTATTATGTGCTATAACAGAAACATTGCCAAAATTATATTAAATTCCGTGCGGAAGTTAGTAAAACTTATATGATCGTAGGATAAACGTTTGCTTATCTTATACAGCGATAAATTCTACAGCAGGTTGTGAAAAATATTAAAATGTTCATATTTTAGGTCGTTGAAATATTCGAATACTTTTATGGTTACTTCCTGCAATGTGCGGAAGTTAAAATCTGTATGCTGGTTATTTTATCTTCAATTGAGCAAGTCTGTGTTGTACAAGAATCTTGGGTGGAACTCACCGGACTAAATTCGGAGGTTCTGCCCCAACCAATGACAGTGCAAGCCGCCTGATTTTTTTGGTGTAAATTGGGGTCAGGTTCACTAGGCAACGGTGCGAAATTAACGTATGGCGTAATGCGAAAGGGCCTGGATATCTGCATGTAAGAGAAAATCATCATATTAAACAGAATTCATTTTCGTATTTCGTCCAATATCCAGCTGTAGAATTTCAGAAAACCCTGTAGAGTCCTATATCGTTGGCCATCGTACGATAGGTGAACTTGGGATGAGGTAGTACTGCATCTGTTACCGATATTTGCCAAGTGGGTGAATACCATAGATTCGTACTTCCAGCCAGAATGACGAAGAATCTTGGACTTTCTGGCTGCCACCTTATTCCGTTGAACCTGGAAATTATTTTTACATATTTAATTCACCATATGTGTTCATTTAAAGTTGACTTGAAATGCAATCTTTCACATTTTATTTTCCTACGTTAAACAGTCGTCTACACTGTAAAAAATCTACTTGAAATTTAGTGTACGTTTACTGGAAGTTTTTATTCATAAACTAGTATATTAAATTTAGTATACAAGTGTAATGTAAAATTAATGTACGGTACAGCACATTCAATAATTTACTTTAATTTTACAGTAAAAGTACTTTAATTTTAATAATTTGCTTTAATTTTACTGAAAAAGTTCATGAATTTTATACTACAGTTGTATATTAAATTTCGATGACGAGTTTATGAATTAAAACTTCCAATCTTTTTTAACAGTGTACATTATAATCAATTACAAATTGCTGAAAATCGATTTAACAATCTAAAAGATATTTACAGACACTAACTGACATTCGTAGACTTTGAGGGAAACAGAGTTGAGTGTCTGTGAGTGTTTGTGTTAGTGTCTAAAAGTGGTTGCGTGTGTAGGTGCACTGTTAAAAATGCAACAGAATTTAGTATACAAAACGATATGAGATTTACGAAACGAGTTAATGAATTCCATATTAATATACTTTTATTGTAAATGTAAGAATAGTATGAGAATTCTCCGATACGAGTATTTGAAAATTACAGTACGTGAGTATTTCAATATATAAATATCGTATTTGTCAATGACGAATGCATCTGAGAAAATTAATATAACGGTATATGCATCCGAGCTTTATATACCAAACGATACGAGATTTACGAAACGGGTATATGAATTCCATATTAATATACTTTTATAGTAAATTTAAGAATAGTATAAGAATTCCCCGATACTAGTATTTGAAAATTACAGTACGTGAGTATTTTAATATACAAATATCGTATTTGTCAATGACGAATGCATCTGAAAATTAATATAATGATATATGGATCCGAGCTTCATATACTGTATATTAATTTTTAAACAAAATTTTTTTATCGTGTGTGTTTAGGTGAGTGTCTGTATGTGCTTGTGTGAGTGACTGTGAAAGTTTGAGAGTGTATATGTATGTTTGCGTGAGTGACTGTGAAAGTTTGAGAGTGTATGTGTATGTTTGTGTAAGTATCTGTGTGTGTTTGTGAAAGTTATTATTACAAAATGGCTCAAAATGGTAACTTTTAAATAATGTTATTCGGACTGTAATATGGTTCAAAATGCACCTGTGAGAAAAAATTTCGTTGAAAAAGTGTCTCATTTTAAGTTGCCATGACATTTCGTTTAATCTATTGCGTACCTGACCATACAATGAGCTGCAGACAAAATGAATCGTGGCAGTATATAGGTCCCTCCACAGTGATGTCTAGAACTGAGACGCCATTGAACTGAAACCTAATCAGAATTTACGAAAAACTGGCATATCATTTTTATAAAAAGAAAAAAATAACCCCTTGACTTACCGCAAAGGGATAAGTCTTTATTTCAACAGATTCTCCCCCAACGATACGTGTGGCAGCTTCAATGACTCTTCCATCGGCGTCGAGGACCAGCTTCCGCGTAGAAATAGTATTATTCGTGCTATTCACAATCAGGACAATTTGACAGGTGAACAAGATATAAAATATCAGCATAACTCCGGCCATTGACGACTCCGTCACTGAGAAATTTAGAAAGTATCAATTGTTTGTCTACTTTTAAACCGAGAGGAGGACTTAGTATCAACCGTGTCATCTAAAACTTTTTCCATTTATTACTTGTCGTCGACATGTAACCAATCCTGATGCATCATCATATCTGTTTACATTTACATTCACAACAGCCTCTAACATTAACAGTTATGATTTTGCAATCAATACATTTTGTAAGTGTCATTGTTTTCAATGAATGTTAAATTTTAACGCTGAAAATATTCTTTTTATCAAAGATAAAAACGAAAACAACCAAATATTTCATGACTAATAAATATATGCGATATTTTTAGATGAATGAAATCAATTTATTCGAGAGTTTGTTCAGTCAGTGGTTCGCAAAATCGGAACGAGTATTCAATTACTTTGGAAGATCGTTTGCCGCGAATGTTGGAATTGGGACGAGCAATGTCACTTTCGCACATAAGGATGTACGTGTGTAGGTCGTAGCCACTGTGCTATACCTTGCCCTGAAATCGAACCGCATTCCCACTAAAAAAGACCGGTCCGAGTCCGATTAATGACAAACGTCATCGCACTTTATGCTGTTTTCTGGTTACAGGTTTCGCACGTCGTTCTGCTGGTCCTTTTGAAGCTTGTATGCACGACTTTCCTGTTCGACTCACCTACATTATTTAAGAAATAGAAGTATATGGTCAAATTCCATTTTGGTATTGTTTCCTCATAAAAAAAGCATTCTCTCCGTGAAAGATAATTTATGTTTTTCATGTCTGGATATTAAAAATCGTACAAAACATTGAAAAATGTGAATTTAAAAAGATACCTGGTTACGTATGTGTTTAGCAGGTTTGCAAAATTCAAACCTGTATATCTCAACAACAGATTTATCAATCGAGCAAACGTGCTATAATTTGTGCATTAATTGAACCACCTGTTCAGATTTTATTGGCTCTCAATTTTATAAAAAATATCTGCAAATAAATTCCCTTACAACTTCCAAACTTTCAATTAAGCTTATTTGAAAATAAGGTAAGGAAATCGATATAAATTTGTAATTAATTTATCGCCATAATTGCTGAGAATTGATAGATTTTTATTTGCCCGTTCTGAAAATGAGTGTTTTAGTCATTTTGAGACAAGATCAGAATAAGTTTAACCCGCTCATTTTTAAGGTATTCCGAGCGCCTAGGTGCGGGTTTTGTGGGTGCTTGTGCAGGGCCCCTAATATTCCCGAATATGTAACGGTGTACCACCGTGAAATTATTTGAGAATCTCTTTAAATATCCGATTAAACTCCCTGATGCACAAAATATGCAAAATTTCTGTTTTTAAAAATAATTTTTCACTTTTTCAAATCTTTCGGTCCAGAGCCTTCACGAACTATCTGGCAACCCTGTTGCAGCGTATCACGTGATTGAACGCCATGTTTGCAGAAGGGGCATAAAAACAATAGCTGCGTATGTCAAAATTCAATCGAAATATGACAGAAGCTCCAAGACGCGCTGGCCGCTAACCTAACAACCTAACAACTCTTGCCTTCACCCCTATCACTATGAATTCGATCCTCTATTCTATTCATTATATTATTTTTATCTCTATACACCAGGTATGGACATTCATTCAATGAAAATGTGTTTGAAATTCTTTCATGCCCGCACTGTAAAAGAAACTTGAAATTTAATGCACAAGTACTGGAAGTTTTTATATACAAACCGGTGTACGAAATTTAATATACAAATGCGATGTATAATTAAGGATTATTAAGCCTACTAAATAATAGAACTCATTATTAATGTGAATTTGTAACCTGAAAATGAGACCGGCATTAACGTCAAATACTTTTCAATTTCGCGCGCATCGCCGGCGAAAGTCATAAGCACAGCTGACGATGTACAGCGTTGCCAGCCAATACGTCACAGGTCCCGCCATGACTGTCATGTGATATTAGATTTTTTTCCACACCTTTAGATAATATTCTCTCGCGAAAGACTTCGGTCGGGATAGTTTTTTAAGCACGATAATTTATCTCCGATATCCGCTGTGTCCATTGCATATTTTACTTTTCCGTTGTCGAGATGTTTAACTAATGAAATCTGCAATTGATCCGCGGACAGGAGTTTTTCCCATATCTTTCTGTGCTAATGTTGGACTTTTTGAAGGGATAAATAATCATTAAATGGGTGGCTACCATGCCTGTGATTTTTTTGACACAATTCTACGTAATAAAACAATAGCCGAAAATTATAGAATTCTGAAGACTATCACCTCACGCTCGGAATACCTTAATATAAGCAGTAAAATTCGTCCATCACATGTTTTGGTGATTGACGACAGGTGCACATGCTAAAATATATTTTTAAGATACTACCAAAGCAATTCCTACGAGTGGTTTTTTTCTGGTTTCTCTGATTGAGACAAGTATAAAGCAACTTCTTGATGTCTTAATTCATATGATTGCTTTAAACTACTCCGATACTGCTGATCCAGAGATTTCTGAAAGGATGTGACATTCTCTTACGTCGAACTTCTCAATGCAAAATATTCGGTAACTGACATTTGTCAAGGTTGCGTTGGCATCTTCATAATCTGACCTACATATAGCATCTATATTTTTAACTCTATCTAGTAGAAATATACATGACATTCCTTAATACATTTTTTATTCAGCGAATGTCTCATATGACACAGTTTTATATTCACCATTTTTGAGTAGAAACTTCTTGCTGAATTGATATTTAAAAGATTTTATAATTCTGCGATCGCAATCAGTCGTTATGAAAATTACGTATCTTAGATTTTATCGTGTATTTGGTAGCTGATGAAAGTAGAATTTGAAATTATGAGAGTTTCGATAGAAAGTGAATACGTGTAGGAAGAGTGGGAGGATGTTGTAGTTTCAAATTAAATTAAAGGCGCATCTTGACCGACTCGTGATAATTTGATCGCCTAATCATCTATCGTCTAATTAAATTAAAGTAATTCTGCAATCCTTTCCAGAATTACTTTAGAATTCCATTTGAAGTCGACAGTGTTAAATCCTCTAAATTTACTCATAAACGGAAAAAATACTTGGTTATATATACGCTAGCCGATTAATTGGTTAGACCAACCAAGTTATTGGTCAGCGCCACCAAGCGCATTATAATACAACCAATAACTTAGTTGGCATAACCAACAATCTGATTGGTCTAACCAAGAAATCGGCTGGCGCGGATTTAACCAAGCCTTTTTTCCGTGTAACATTACATTGAGTGACATAACATACAACCAAATTTTTATTCATATTGAATAATTACACTATCTAACTATTATACACTGAAAGAAAATTATGGTATTAGTAACTATAAAGTGACAACTATTCATTTTTAGTTCATGCAACCAATTTTTTAATAGTTGCCATAACTATCAAATAGTTACTATAACTACCAAATAGTTACCATAACTATGAAAATAGTTGCATGGCCTAAAAATTAATAGTTGTCACTTTATAGTTGATTATATAACTACGATTTCTCTGAGTGTACTATACCAATAAGAAAACAAATTACCATACCACCAAAAATAAAAACCAGAATTTGATGATTCACTTTTTCAACTATTTAACATGCGGTTTGTAAAAGTCTTTAGATTAAACTATTGAAAACGAATTGAAGCTGAGATGCAAAAAAAAAGTCTTTAGCCTAAGTAACCGGAAAATTCCACTGTTTGCTAAATTTCTTCAGATTGAAAAAACATCAATATTCAAAAAAGCGTTTTGAAAAATAGATACTCCTCATCATATATGTTATTTTAACAGTTAAAATAATAATCAATAGTTTGATTAAAGAATACAGGTGCGGAAGTAACGTTAATGAGACACATTAATGCACGACGATTTTTCATCGCATTACGAACTGGTATGACACTGAGTAACCAGACATAATTACAGGTTTTATTATTTACGGTCTGTTAATCCGTCAATGCGACAATCATAGCGTAACATCACTGTGTCCCGTACCACGCTGTGCCCGTTTTCCTCTACAGCCTCACGTGTTAGAGATACCTGCGTTGCTATAATACACTCTCTTCTCTACGGAGATTAAGGCTCTTCTCATCTTCGTGAACAGATGATTTTAAAAGGTCAGAATGAACGTAATCGTCCGATAAATATGCTTCAACACGGCGTGAGTATAAATGTGGGGATCGCACGCGTCGGAGACGGTGACGATCGATGCATTGAATCTTCTTGGACTTTCACGTTTGGGATGATAATCTTCCATTCCCGTTCTATCGTTTCGTCGAATTCGAAACAGCATGCATCGAGTCTTTCTCCGAATCGCGAAATTCTCGCCGATTTTTCTGAATGTTCACTTTTTAAGAGTTTATTTTTATTCTGATCTCGAGGGACTGCATCGAAGTCACTTTGGGAACCGCCGTTAGGCCTCAAGGAATGCAAACGAAATCTGCTCCGCCCACACGACCCTTGCAATTCGCAGGAAACATGCGGCTATATATTTTTGTTCACTGGAAAGGCTATCGGCGACATTTTTTTTGTCCTGATAAGTATTGTCATTTTAATATAATTTTATTTTAATTCTACGCTATTTGAATTGTCATTTTACTTTTATTTGTACAGCCACCCGCGTAAAAATAATTATGTCCAATTGTGATCATAAATTGACATATCTCAAAAAGTGCCATTTTTGAGACGCGTTAAGACGAAAAATCTCAGAAAAGTTCAAAGCGATTTTGAGATCGAATTAATACCAAGTTTTTTTTTTACCAATTTGAGCCCAATTATTTCGTTGGATTCAATTGTACATTTGAACGATCAAAATCAATTGTACATATCACGTTTATTTATATCAAATTGTAATTTGATATCAGTAAACGTGATGTCAAATCGATGTCAAAATCGCTTTGAAATTTTCTAAGATATTTCGTCTTAACGGATCTCAAAAATGGCACTTTTTGACATATGTCGATTTGTGATCTCAATTTGACAGAATTATTTTTACGCGGGCTATAGGGCCGGCCATTAATAGTACATTACGTTACAAGGGAGGGAAGTGCAACTTTTCACCGAGAGTGAAGAGTGAAGAAGAAATTCACACGAGGTGAAAAGTCGCACCCCTCCCATGTAACGTACTATACTTTTCTCCCGATTTCGCTAAAAAATAACTACATTTCCTGTATGCAACAAGGACGGAGAATAAGCTAATTTTTAACAAATAACGACAGGCATGCGTAGTACGATGATTACCTCCCTCGGGAGGTAATGAAAGCGGACTACGCATGCGTAGTACGATGATTACCTCCCTCGGCAGGTAATGAAAGCGGACTACGCATGCATACGTCATTCGTAACAAATGAGCGATTTCCCGCCCGCGTTGCGGACACGAAATGAGGTCATTTTAGCGAAGTCGGGAGAAAATACATTTTTTAAAAATAGCCAGCGTAATAGAATCTTATGTCAACAAAATAGAACTTATTGCACTTCAAAAAATCGTATTAATGTAAAATAAAATGTGTTTGAACCAAATAAAATTTTATTTATTTCCAATGAATCTCATAATTCATTCAAATGAACTCATTAAACCGATTTCTCTGGGTGTAGCTGAAAAACATTTTTTTGTCATCTATTCATTTCAGCGTCGATATGGTATCAAATTGATGTCAATCTGGTGGTAATAAAGTAATTAAATGAAATAAGAGAAAAACATTGATTCTTTTTCTTTTTGAATGAACCCAGGTACGGTTGTCCGACACGCGGAGTATGTCCGACGCTCGGCGGTATGTCGGCAATCGGAACCCGACTACGGTCCAGCGTCGATCGAACCTTCAATCCATAACAGTGCCGACATTCGGCTCCGTAGCTGACACGACGATGGTCCCCAGAGTTCTGGTAACGTTGCCTGCCAACATTTTGCCGACGCTGGCGAGGTTAACCCTAAATTTACGTTTCACGGCAATATCGGTTCAGTACTGGTAGTCGACATTCCATTAAAATAATTAATTAAACTAGGATTCAAATTAATACGATGAACGAATATTAAGAATTCCATCGTTTCCAATTTAAAAAAGGCGAAATCATTGTATATAACTCAATTTATTGAGTTAAATCATTTTTATTGTTTTTCACTATTGTTTTATTTTTGCTATAAACTTCTAAAAACTGTTATGCTATCTATATCTGGTGTTATATCGATATATAACACCAGTAAAAGTGCATACGGTATTAATGAAGTAATACAGATGAGTGATTTATATACACAATTCGACACTAAATTTTCCAAGATGAGGATAACTGAGTGGGTAAGGTCGTGGACTACTAAATCCCAAGGTTGTAGGTTCGAGCCCCATCACCGCCGGAAAAATTTATTCTAGTATTTCCAAAAAATAGTGGTGAAAAATCTATTAAAAACAGGTTAGAATGATTAAAAAGCATTGGACGGCTGCGCTGATCGATAATTTATCTTTTTAAATTAATTTTTAATATTTTTTATTCAATGTCGGCTCAGTGTCGGCACCCTGTACTGGGCGAACGTCGTTTACAAACATCCTGCTGTTGTTATCATTTCGACATGATGTCGACGCTACACCGATCTTAGCGGCAATGTCGTGCCGACGTTTCTACGTCGACCGACACTCCCAAGTCGAAATTTTTACCCTCCTTTTAACCTAAAATGACTGAGATCTACTGCCGTAGTCTGGAGGGTGAAGGAAAGCAGTCTGCAGGGTGAAAGGAGGATATCGCGCAGAGATTAACATTTGAATTTCAACCTACCAAACTGCCCAAACGTCGGAAAGTAGACATCTCGACTTAACAGAGGGTCATGGAGGGTGAAGCAGACCCTAAAAAACCTTCATAGAACCTACCATAGAACCTCCCAGACCCCCCCGTCGAGCCTACCGCAGAATCTCCCAGACCCTCTACCATAGAAACCCCTATACCCTTTGATGACCCTGCGAAAGTTCCTTCCACATACACTAATATACCCTCCGTTAACCCAAACATCAATGGAAGTATAATTATTTATGTTATGAATGTAAGAAAAAAAATTCTCTAAGACAAAAGCGTTTATTAATCTTTTTAATGTCATAGCTGTAATATATTTTTATTTAATATTAGCTATATTTTTATATTAATTTTTGTCGTTAAAAGAAACAATCTCTATTTAAGACATATAACCCAGTTCTTAACGGCGAGCAGTATTACCGTGCATCGGGATTGGTTAGGGGTGACCCCTAAGATGAACCCCACTTGGATTCTGAATAGATCCCGGATCGTCTTCTCGTTACTAAATGATTTGCGCGGAACTAATTTTACTTTACACTTTACGCGATAAAATGTTGTACAATACGCATACGAAAATTTTTTCCTTGTCTCGTGTGATTGCAACACCCGTCATAAAAAGTTTTACCGCACTTATATCATTATATACTATTATTCTAAGGATTCGACGGAAAAAATGAAAGAGAAGGGATCATTATGGAAATGAAGGGAAATATTTTACCTGTCCTCCCGCGTCTGACAAGATGAACATGTGGGTACTTCGTCAAAATTGTTCCTCACCTAACGTGTCCCATAAGTTTTATTAAACAAAAAATAATAAAACTATTACTGAAAATGAATCAGAACGGAAGTAAGAAAGTCATCGTTGTATCGTGTACACTTCACTTATTATTTACTTTCCATAAATGCAATCTATCCGATAAGTATTACAAATTGTCAAGTTTTCAAACGCATTTATAGAAGTTTGGTGTAGTGCGGACTTGTAGATAACATATTAAATAGAGGTACACGAGTTCATATATTTCATCATCCTCTACGACTGAGATGGTCGTCGTCCAACACAGAAATAGTGATCTTTTGTTGAAGCCGTTCTTATTGCAGATGTTATTACAGTTTTTGTTATTATTGGAATTTACAATAAAGTTACAGATTCTTATGTAATTTATGTATTCATTTATTTCAGTTAATTCTAATCAGCACCATGCAGAAATTTCGACAGGTATCCAGCTGGGATCAGCTTAGTATTCCCATCTTTCGCAAGGATCCAGATGGATCCAGCCTAGTACGCCCAGATGGGCGTAGATAGTACGCCCAGATGGGCGCTGACTGGATTGGAGCCGTTAGATAACGGCTCCAATCCAGTCAGCCATCGGATCGGATCCCAGTTCGAGATCCCGATCGGAATCCAGTTTCCGCGTGTTACATCCCATGTCTGGAATCCGATCCGATGACCGACTGGAATCCGACCGGAAGATGGGAATATCAGGCAGGGTCCAGCTGGGACCCTGCCGAAATTTCTGCATGGGACTCTCGGCTGTACGGAGGGTGAAACCGGCGTCGGCTTTTGCCTCGTCAAAGGATTTGGGATTCCCGGAGGGCTGACCGAGGGTTAAAATTTTGACTCGGGCTCTCGTTTCGACACTCGCCCATCTCGAAAACCGCACCTGGGATCATTCTATATCGCCCTTGCAGGTCTATGCACTAAGAGCCGCATCTCACTCTGTAGAACTTAATTGAAGGTTCGACATAATTCTCCAGTTCACGGTTTTCTCCATTCACTCCAAGTGGGTAATATCTGCTATTTCCGGAATTCTGTGGATGGTCATGACTCAACATGAGCTCGGACGTAAGCCTTGGCTACCCCATTTAGGTTTCAAAGAGGTTCGAAATTGTAACTGTCATA
This sequence comes from Ephialtes manifestator, assembly GCA_963970395.1. NCBI lineage: Eukaryota > Metazoa > Arthropoda > Insecta > Hymenoptera > Ichneumonidae > Ephialtes > Ephialtes manifestator. The sequence continues at coordinate 16,686,799 of OZ019975.1, forward strand.
ACTGTTGAGCTCCTTTGTTGTTTCTGGCCAAACACAATACCAACCTTGGTCATGGCTGCACTTATGAGGAATGTTTCGTCAGTTCTATAACCTTAAATTTATACAAATTGGCTTGTACAAATTTATGTTTTCGACAAGTTGTATCACCGTGTACTTTTGATAAATAAAACTGACATGAAAAATTGAAAAAAAAAACAAACATTTACTACACGGAGAAAAAAATTAGTTGGTCACACTCAAGAAGTGGTGCACGGACTCACTTTTCGGTAATCCATATATAACCAGGCATTTGTGAGTTGGGACAACTACTTATTCGTTGTCTCAACGCACAAAATGGTTATAGTCACTAAATAAATCGTTCTACCAACTCATTTATAGCCAACCCATAAAATAGAAGTTGTTCCAACTAACCATTTTTCTCCGTGTCGTAAACATTAATTAGCAAGCCGAAATTACGGAATTTTTAAAAATAGATTATTAGAATTCTTTTTTCAAATTGTGCCAGATAATGTTGAATGATGGAGAATTAGTTTTTGCAGTTTGTTTATTTACCTTGACACTTACTACTTACCTACTCGTGATCACCGATGCCTTGCACCAAGCACGCATCCATCGTTGTCGTTATTGATAGTAGAGAATTAAATTATCCTAAACTGACTGCTAATGATTATTAAAATAATATAAATTCTAAGTAAATACATCATTAGGTGTCTAGTCAGTTGAAAAATGGTGACAACTCAATGGGATACAAATACAGATACGTACTCCAACACTTTAGTTTCATGTTTTAAATATTCTAATGAAACTATTACTACTCGTCAGTGGTGCATAAGTGTATGCAGGAAGTCGAAGGTCGCACCATGGACCGGAGATGTAATCGTCTCAACTAGGAAGTTTCTTCATCTTCTTATTTCCTTTTACTCTTCTTCCAGGAATCGTTAGATAAAAGCGTCAAATCAATCGATCATCGAGTCAAGGAAACGGGATTCTGTCCATACTGTCCTCCACGATAAATCTTTCTCAACAACGTGTACCCCGTTACGTACGCTCACTCATCGTAGATATTCTCATTATCGAGTAACGCACATATATATAGTAATATGCACGCTGTACACAACTGGAGGTTTCGCTTCCAAGTTATTTTTAGCCTTTTGTTGTAATTTTGTTGTAACAATTAACACACTGTCGCACGACCTTCGACTTTCGATTTTCGTGATTACGAATGAAACGATGAATATGATATTTTTGAAGAAATAGAAACCATAGATTACGTGATCGAATGCATTTCCGAAAAAGAGCCTTTGTTTAATTTTTAGTGTCATGCATTTGAAGCATGAATAATTAACTCCATTCGAATAAAAAAGGTTGTGACAACTTTTGTGACTTAATGATTATGATAAAGAAATATTAATATTCATTATGAAAAAATAGTAACTAAAAGTCTTTCGGTAGTTTTTACAGGCGTGAAGAACGATTCTGCACAGTAATTAGTCACTCGACCCGGGTCAAAATTTTAACCCTCTGTTAGCCCTCCGGGAATCTCAGATCCTTTGACGAGGCAAAAGCCGACGCCGGTTTCGCCCTCCGTACAGCCGACAGTGACCCTGCTTGGAGGTTCACGGAAAAAAGGTTTAGTTAGACCAACCAAGTAATTTGTTAGGCTACCAATTTCTTGGTTGGACTAACCAAGTCACTTGGTAAGCTAACCAAGTCACTTGGTAAGCTAACCAAGATATTGGTAGCCTAACAAAGTAGGCTACCTAACCTAACAAAGTGCTTGGTTGGTCTAACCAAGCACCTTGGTTGTTCTAACCAAGCCTTTTTTTGCGTGTTCTACCGTTATTTGCCATCCTCCGTAGTGTCTTCCTCACTCCGTGTAGAGCCTCCGACGGCCTACTCGCCCTATCCATAGACCCTCCTACGACCTACTCACCCTAAATGAGTTATAGAATCCCGGTTGAGCCTATGTAACCTATTGAAATCCAGATAACCCTACTTAAGCTACAAACATAGAAAAAAACGTGCCCTGATGAAAACTAACGAAGAGTTCAAGATTTTATTGGTGTGAGTACTATATTTGAAGGAATGCAAATCAATTCACTTGTTACGATAAATCAAGAAAAAGTTTCTTACTCATTATCGTACTTTCTTCACATGTAATTCTACTCTGATTGTACTGACAAAGCTATATCTTTCTTGAGGCTTCGAGCGGATAATCTTTTTTTATTTCTATTTTTTCTTTATTTTTTTCCCTACTTTCTTAAATGATTCATATTTCGGTCTAAACCGATCAGATTTACACGCAATAAGATATAGATGTATCTCAATCTAATTTGATTTTGTCTTTAATTTTAAAGAAGCAATATTAATAATTTCTAAGAAAATAGGAAACAATTTTTTGACTTCGTTGGTATCTCACATCACCTTCAAATGTTATATGTTTTAAATAGAGATTGTTTCTTTTGTGGAAAAAAAAATTTATATTTAAATTTGTTGACATTAATTAAAAATATATTAGGTATATGGCATTATAAAAAGTTTAATAAACACTTTCGTCTTTCTGAATTTGTTTCTTATATCCATAATATAAATATAATTATACTTCCATTGATGTTTCGGTTAACGGAGGGTATAATAGTGTATGTGGAAAGAACTTTCGCAGGGTCAACGAAGGGTATGGAGGTTTCTGCGGTAGACTCAGCGGAGGGTCTGGCAGATTCAGCGGTAGGCTCAACGGTGGGTCTGGCAGATTCTGCGGTAGGCTCTACGGGGGGTCTGGGAGGTTCTATGAAGGTTTATTAGGGTCTGCTTCACCCTCCGTGACCCTCCGTTAAGTCGAGATGTCTACTTTCTGCCATTTGGGGAGTCTGGTAAGGTGGAATTCAAATGTTAATCTATGCGCGATAGCCTTCTTTCACCCTGCAGACTGCCTTCTTTCACCCTCCAGACGACGGCAGCCCTCAGTCATTTTAGGTTAAAAGGAGGGTAAAAATTTCGACTCGGGGAGCGTATACATAAACTGTTAGAAATTTTTGTATGAAAGTTAATATAAAGTATTGGAAGTTTTTTTTGCGGATATGCGTATATTAAATTTAATAATATACAAATATAAATTAATGTACCAAAAAATTGTTGTAAAATTAATATACAGTACATTAAACACTTCAAAAAATTCGTCCTGCGTACAAAAAAAATCTTAAATGCTGAACACTTTTTTTTATATAAATAGTTAAAAATTGCTCTTTTGAAAAAGTGCTATTTATAAGACAAGGAAAGTTAAAACAAAGTTAATTCTCTTGATCAAACACTAGAATTATATCTTCTGTATAAAATATGATATATGAAAATATCAGACGTAATATGGCCGCAGTGCACGACTAGAGGTTTCGCTTTCAAGTTATTTTTAGCCTTTTGTTGTAACTTTGTTGTAACGATTAATACACTGCCACACAACCTTCGACTTTCGATTTTCGTAATGACGAATGAAACGATGAATAATGTTATTTTTGGGGAAATAGAAATCATAGATAATGTGACCGAATGCATATCCGCCTATGATTAATTTTCAGTGTCATGCATTTGAAGCATGAATGAACACCATTCGAATAAAAAAGGTTGTGACAACTTTTGTGACTTAATGATTATGATAAAGAAATATTAATATTCATTATGAAAACATAGTAACTAAAAGTCTTTCAGTACTTTTTACAGGCGTGAAGAACGATTCTGCACAGTAATTAGTCAATCGAGTGTTTACATAAGTGAATAATTTTAACGATATTACTTTTGGAGCCCATCGTGGCTTTCCAGTTAAATATTTTATTTAGTCCTTTAATAGCCTCTTTAAGAATCGTCCTGCGTACAAAAAATATTAAATACCAGACACTTAGAAAATCATAACACAATATCCTTACAAATGTCCTACAAATATCCTTCGTGAGCAGCTAAAGGGTTGCGACGAAAGTTAGTTTTCTTGATTACATACTAGAATTATATCTTCTCTATATAAAATATATATAATACATATAAACGTTAAACTAATATTAACTAATATTACGATCAATACAAAAAATATGTTTTCTACCTTTGACCTCCTGCGTCACTGCTATTTACACTTACTAGCAATTAATTTACCACATAAATCAATCTTCCAGATGACATAAATATAGCTTCAACGTTTTTTTTTAAATTATAAATATTACTTACATTCCCACACAAAATTTTAAATAATCTTCAGCGTAGTATACGAAGTGGCAAAAAAATACACAATATTCATATTTACAAGTCGTAACGGAGGCCTTCGAACGATGTTATAATGATGGCATAAGTAAATGCTAAATATTAGCATATTTTTGGACCGCCGTAGCGGGAGCTTTCTTTATTGCGATGCAACACTGTTTAGATTTTCATTCGCGTTATGTCGGCAAACCGTCACGAGTGGAGGAATTAGTAGTGTTCTGGGCTCGTACGTTGGCGTACCGGCGTTCTCCTTTGCATAATTGAAATCGAAATGAATGATCGGGGGGTTTGAGGGACACTGTGCCAGCATTCTTGTCTTCAGCCAAGCTACGAGACTGTATCTTTACTTTCACTGGCTTACGTTTCGAATCAAGAAGCGCGAGCGACTAGCGCTGAGACTTGTGTGTCCCAGCCAGTCGACAAAATATGTTTTATACATGTATTTCGAAGGGCGAAAGCGACAGATACCGAAATTTCCTTTTCGTTGTAGTATTGAAAAAGCAGGAACAGAAAATGACCCTTTCACTGCTGGCGGCTAATGTCAGCCCCGAATAGTTCAAATTGATTATCTATGGACTTGACCGTATCATTAGAATGATTTTTTTAACCGACTGATAAATCTCCAATTTTTAGATAGTATGAAACAAAAATTAAATATTGAATCTTTTTGACAATTTGTGAAATAGTCGTTTGCAAAATTAAGTGCTGATTTGGGAGCCAATGAATTAAAATTACAATTCGAGTGGTTATCAAATCGGTAAAGTATTTGAAGAACAATTCAAATACTTTATTAAGTTGCAGTTTTGAAAAAAAAGTAACTGAAAATGACCCTTTCACTGCTGGCGGCTAAGGTCAACCCGGCATAGTTGAAATTGATTATCTTTGAACTTGACCGTATCATCGAAAAGATTTTTTTTAATCGTCTGATGAATCACCAGCTTCTAGACAGTACGAACCTAAAATTAAGAAAATTACGAACCTTTTTGATAATTTGTAAAATAGTCGTTTACAAAAGTGAGTGCTGATTTGACAGCCAACAAAATCAAATTACAATTTGAGTAGTTATCGAATTGGTAAAGTATTTGAAACACAAGTCAAATACTTTAGTAACACGGAAATAAAAGTTTGATTGTGGCAACTACGTTTTCGATTTGCTGTACACAATGTCTAAAAAATTTGTTGCTTCAACCATATCGGATAGTAACCTCAACTATTCACGATTAGTTCTTGGCTGGATTAGTTAGGTTAACTAACCCAATCGTTGGGACTACCATTCGAATCGTCGGTATTATCATTCGAATCGTTGGTATTACCATTTGAGTTGCTAGGGAAATAGAATAATCGATTGGTTGTGTCAACTCATTTCTTGGTTATAGCAACTAATCATTTTTTCCCGTGAAGTTGTAGTTTTGAAAAAACATAAACTATGAATGACCCTTTCACTGCTGGCAGCTAATGTCAGCTCTGCATAGATAAAATTGATTACCTATGAACTTGACATATCATTGGAAAGATTTTTTTCACCATACCTGCGCGGAAAGTTCGACTTCCCGCCCTACGGGCTTTACGTAATTCGAACTTTCCGCTGCAGATATGGTGAAAAATAGTATACTCCACTGGGGAGTGAAAGTAGGCTATCCCTCCCTAGTGGCGTAATATACTATTTTGTAACACGTGCATGAACAGCGGTGCTTTTCATGGCAGTTTTGCGGGCCGAAAGTGGCTAGTTTCATAGCAGTGTTGAAACGGTAGGTTGGCGCATGCGCAGTTCGCGATTCCTTCACTTTCGACCCTGCTGTTTTACTTTCGACCCTCGGGTGGAAAGTTGATAACCTCACTTTTCACTGTTCGTCCCGCAAAACTACCATTCAAAGCACCACTATTTATGCACTTGTTACAAAAAATATGGTGTGCAACACGGGCCAAAATTGGCGTTTGCGACTCGTGTCGCGACCTCGCTTCGCTCGGGCGGCAAACCTCACACTCGTCGCAATCGCCAACTTTCGGCCCTTGTTGCACAATATACTATTTTATCCCACTGATTAATTTCCAATTAAGATAAACGGCCCGGTTTGTAACGATGTAAGGCAACCCTTTCACTCAGCGCATGTAAAACCATAGGGCAAACGAGGACCTAACGAGTGTCTCCACAGTTTGTGACGCCACCATTTACGGATTACTATTGGCTTTTTCTGGAATGGTGGGGGAAGCCGCCTATGCTAAAGTAGCGCGACAGGAAACGGATCAGCGCTAGAAATAGGGCCGTTTACCTTATTAGACAGTTTGAACCTAAAATTAAGAACATTAGGATTCTTTTTTACATTTTGTAAAATAGTCGTTTGCAAAATTGAGTGCAGATTTGGGAGCCAGAAAATTAAAATTACAATTCGAGTGGTTATCGAATCGGCAAAGTATTTGAAGCACAATTCAAATACTTTTTCAAGTGGAAAATTATTCAAATTGTAATTTTCATTCAATGGCTCCCTAACGCTAATTGAGTGTTTGATACTTTTATTGAAAATTTCTCTTTCCGATAACTACGTAATATTTAAGGGAGTCGTCTTATTTCACGGGGTAGGTATGAGATATAGTGTTAAATCTGAGACATTATGCATTACAAAAACGAAAAATTCCACACGATTTCGTATAAGATAGTCACTAAAACTCTAATTTTTTACAAGGTTTCATGCATATTAATATTGTATATAGCGATAATAGATAACTACCCATGTAGATATCAGTCTGGGCGTCCCAGTTTGAAATTCGACCCTGGTCGGGATTGGCTCGGGTTTCCACAAATGGGTTATCCAACTTGGAATCTGAATCGATCCCAAATAGATTTCCGGTTACTCACTAGATGATAGTTTATCATCGATTAGGATTTGCTAGGTTTACCCTAAGAGAGCCGTCCTATCTAGAATAGGGATGGATTCCGGATCGGGACCCAATTCTGAAGGACGAGCTCTATCACCGTGCATCGGGATTTGTTAGGGTTACCCTAAGAGGGGTTCTACTTGGATTCTGAATAAAATCCGGATCGTCTTCCCGTTACTCAACGATTTGTGCGGAACTAATTTTACTTCATCCTTTATGTAGTAAAATGTTGTAGAATATACGTACGAAAAACTTTTCCTTAACTCGCGTGATTGTAACAACTTGTGCGGTTCATGTGTCCCCATACGCGTTCTCGTTGCTGCCCTTGCAGAATTTTCGACAGGGATCCAGCTGGTATCAGCTTGGTATTCCCATCTTTCGACAGGGATCCAGGTGGATCAAGCCTAGTATGCCCATCTAACGGCTGGAATCCAGTCAGCCATCGGATCGGATCCCAGTTCGAGGTCCCGATCGGAATCCAGTTTCCGCGCGTTACATTCCAAGTCTGGAATCCGATCCGATGACCGACTGGAATCCGACCGAAAGATGGGAATACCAGGCAGGATCCAGCTGGATCCCTGCCGAAATTTCTGCATGGGTATATAGGTTTAATTATGAAGATTCCGATGGAACCGTGAAAAGTATAGATAACCGAATACTTTTAGTAAAAATCGTAACATAGGTATTTTGCATCAAAATACCAAATATTTGACGTAATCGCAGGTTCATCCGAATCAAAGCGACCCAATTTAGAGCAAAACAAAGAAAAAGATTTAATATCTACAAATTAACTATTCGTAAAAACATTTAACTTGATACATACAAGTTTATTGCAACAAACGACTAAATAAAGTGATGAAAAATAGAAGTCTTTTATAAAGATTTGTTTTATACGGCATTTGTACGTAATCCCAGCACGATCATCGTGTAATAAAATCCTTAAGTGGGGAGATCACCCCTATTAACATTTATCTACGGGTCAACCGCGGCGATAATTTACCTACAACTAATCATTGTTTTACATATCGGTGAATGCGTTTCTATGGGTAGTTATAAAAAAGATTTTAATGAAATAATGAAGCTTAGAAATAGCAGGGAATTTTATTGAAAAATATTCTTGCAAGTGGCGTAACTATTTACTATTTCAGAATTTGCATTAAAAAAGTATCTTAGACATTTTGCGACTTTTTCTATTTATACTTCTATGAGTTAAGGGATCTTTCCAGTATGACGGCCTGAAAAATAGCCTATTTACACGATTTTTTTTCGGCCGGTTCCTATACACCGATCAATTTGACATTTTTTTGAGATATTACGGTAACGATGAATGCTAGAAAATGGTTTTTTATAAGACGATTTTTATTGTTTAATTTTTTTTTTCAATTGTTGAAAATAATATTGATAAAAAAGAAAGCCTCATGGTGGACATCCTAGGGGTCGCAAATTTGATCTGAAAAAGAAAAAACCCAAAGGGTTATTAATTAGTATGCGATTGGCTATCGCGCTATGGAGGCTTTTTTAAAATCAAAATTGACAAAATGGCGGCGGTTTGAACAAAAAGTACCGAATTTAGCTGTTTTTTTAGTCAGTTTTTCTCTAAAAAGATGGGAAGATTAAAAAAAAACTTGCATAGCACACTGACAGAAACTGAGATGGTCCTGGCAACTATTCAGTGATAATTATATTTTATCAGTCCAGGTAACTATTTTCGTAGTTACATTAACTCTTTTTACTGTTAACGTAACTACGTTACTGTTAATGTAACTACGAAAATAGTCCTCTGTACTAATAAAATATAATCTGGACTTATAAAATATAAACAATCGTTTCGAGAAAAACGCGTTTAAAGTTTCGAGTGTAGAAATTTCATATACCTAAATTATGTACTTACGACTAATCGACGATGCCAGGTCCACAAAGTATGCCAGCGAAGTATTTCGCTTTAAAATTTTGAGAGTATGTTTTTGACCGTATATACTAATGGATAAGACAAAAAAAATTCGAATTTTTTTTCCTACTGGAAAGATCCCTTAATGTTTTTAGTTAATGAATAGCGTTTTATGGACAGCAGAAGAGATAGAATTCTGAAATAAATTTCTCATGATCAAAGTCTTAAGCAGTTGGAAGTAAAATTGCTGCGTCTGCATTGGTATTTTTAACTGCTGTTGAAGATTTTTTTTTGGTATTTCGCCTTGTATCTTACCAATCGGTAAATACCACGTATGTCAAGTAGCGTCAACACTGTAGCTATGTGCGACAGTATCGAGACAGAGCAGCCTGCTGAAATGATCGATGCACTTTCCCCCAGGCAAATGTAACCATCGATTTATACACTATGCCAACCTACAAGCCGGACCTTTCCTGACGATGATGTACGACAATTGCGCCTTTAGTGATCTGTATGTTTCTATCATCGATCGCTCGATTAGACTTCTTTGCTTCGGCCTTGTACATGCAACAGATTTCTTTGATAAGTAGCCATGTAACATTTCTAACTGTCCGATTAGTTCAATCACCCACCTGACATCCTGTTATGTTAATAGTTATTTTAGGTGTTTTATTATGTCTTAATATACGGCATAAATAATGAAAAGATTTTTATCTGAAGAAATTAGTTTGAAATAAAAATATGTCTCGGTGCGAATTGTTCGAAAACTGATAATCCTTGAAATGTAAGTGTTGGCAAAAATACTTTGTTGCGGTCTATTAGTATTGGATAGCCATTTGAAAATTAAGTTTACAAAGTATTTACACCCTTTAAATAAATACGCCGATATACACTCTTATCTTCATTAAAATCATTAAAATTCATTAATATGCTTTTCGATTGAAATTTTTTGATATCTGAATAGATTCTTCTTCCGTTACCGTTAAAACATAAGTCCCGGTCAAACATAGGATGAAGTAAAAAATAAAAAGTAACTCCTGTTAGCTGATGAACTGGTCGGAGTTAGAAAAATCAGGGATAGATGCATTTTCCGGCGGAAAACGAAACAAATTTTATAACAGGTGCATGATCGGCAGGCAAATTGAGTCGTGCCGTGCGTTAATTTCGCTTACCACCGCCAGATGTCAAATAAGCCGATTATTTCTCGCAATTAAGAGAACGGGGCAAAATTATAATCCTGGAAAACTGAATACTTTGTTAGTGCAAAAATTACACGTTTTATATCGACCTTTCTTACTTTAGTACTTATGTAGTCTTTCTTACTCTCATAACAAAAATCGTTTTTCTATTTCAAGTTGAATATAAAAAATTTTTTAAAAATATTTCTTACTTCACTTGCGTTCTTGGAATCGTCGAAGAACATGGAAAATAAGCACCAACACTAGTCCGTAATGGTAGTAAATAATATTAGTAATCAACACTTTACAGTAATATTAATTTTTTTTCTATTTCAAATTGGATATAAAAAACAATATTTTTAATATTTCCAAACTGACCTGCATCGAGTGCTGCAAAATCCTCGAAGCTCTTGCAAGTAGCTGTCGCTCATCCTCCTTCAAGTAATCGTCCAAGAATATGGAAAATAATTAACGATACTTTAGTCTGTAATGTTAGTAAAAAAATATTAATAATAAATACTGTACAGTAATATTAATTTTTTACTTATTTCAAATTGGATATAAAAACAATATTTTAAATATTTCCAAACTGACCTGCATCGAGTGCTGCAAGATCCTCGAAGCTCTTGCAAGAAACTGTCGGTCATCCTCCTTCAGGTAATCATTGAAGAATATGGGAAATAATTAACGATACTTTGGTCTGTAATGTTATTAAAAAATATGTTAATAATCAATACTTTACAGTAATATTAATTTCTTCTATTTCAACTTGGATATAAAAAAAAATCTTTCAAATATTTTTCAACTGACCTGCATCGAGTACTGCAAAATCGTCGATGCTCTTATAAGAAGCTGTCGCTCATCTTCCTTCAAGTACTCGTCCAAGAACATGATAAATAATCAACGACACTTTAGTCTGTAATATTAGTAAAAAATATTAATAATCAATGCTTTGCAGGAACATTATTTTTTTCTATTGCAATTTGAATATAAAAAAAATATTTCATATATTTCTAAACTCACTTCCATCGAGTGCTACTAAATCCTCGAAGTTGTTGCAAGAAGCTGTCGCTCATCCTTCTTCAGGTAATCGTCCAAGAATATGGAAAATAATCAACGATACTTTGGTCTGTAATATTACTAACAAAAAAAATATAATCAATGCTTTGCAGTCAAATTTTTTTTCTACTCAATTTGAATATAAAAAAAAATATTTCATATATTTCTAAACTCACCCGCATCGAATGCCGCAAAATCCTTGAAGCTCTTGTTAGAAGCTGTCACTCATCTTTCTTTAAGTAATCGTCCAAGAACATGGGAAATAATCAACGACACTTTAGTCGACTGTTTGTAAAAAAAAAAATATGTTATAGACCATTTTGTAATAAAAAAAATACTAATTGAAATTCTTCTGCTTGGAGGAGTATGTGATATTTTTATCGTATTGGGTCCCTCAGGATCGTAAACGTCACAAGTACCCCACGGGGTGTCCGTATATATGGGTTGGTGGTGTGGGTTGTCCCGGGTTGGAGAGTGAGCGTGTGCCATATATATAGAGAGAAGGGGAAACTCGCCTCGGCACTCGAAAGTACACAGCCTCCGCGCTTGCAGTGGTGTGCTTCGTTCTTTCTCCTTTATTTATTCACTTGGGCTCCACCTTCGTGGCAACGGCTCGCGAGTTCCTCCGACAACGGACTGTCATTTCCGTCGCAACCGAGACCGAGACCGGGACCCAACCAACATGAGACCGACCCTCTTTTTGTGAGTACCATATCTTTTTTTTTTCTTCTACTTCCATTTAAATCTCGCGGATCATTAATTTTCCACTTATTTCTCAATCTAACGATAACAATACACACCTCGATGTACTTACATCCCTACTTTTTGATTCTACGAGCAAAGTGATCTACTATGGAAATTGCAACATCCAATAAATGATTGAATCGAAAAAGAAAATGTCGAATACGTGATCAGGATTTACGAAATCGATCGAATTTGGATCGTTTGATTTTCGAAATAGTAGATAACATTTTATGGAGTTTCGTGGGCGCGAACGTAACAGATTGAAGTTCGGTGGTGTAAATTCCTCATTTTGTTATTAAGAAATCGCTACGAGCGACGGTGATCAATGTAACTTTTTGGGCTCACGATTAGGACATCAAATGTCGATGGTTCATGACGCGATTAATTTTAATCTGTGTAAAAGAACACATAGAGCATAGAGTATGAGGCTGTTGCCGAAGCCGCGAGTGAACGGACGAGAGTGAAAACATATGGTTGCTGGTATAGCAAAATGGAAAGTGGTTTTAGCTGAAAATCACGCGCGTGTTTCAGAGCCGTCTACGAGCTAGAATATACAGTGGTGCATTATAGTACATAGTATATATCAATCGTGTCCTGACTCAAGCGTGTTCACCCAGTATTAAACTCGACGTTTGTACACCAGCTACTGCAGTTTTAATGACGAAAAATGCGTGACGTTAATTTCAACCATATTGCGAAAACGGTATATCGAATAAATTTAAAAAGCATGAGAAATCATCGAAATTTATAGCAGCTCCTTTCATTACAAATATGACTTAACCCTCGATAAAAAATAAATTTCATATTTATACATTTACATTTTACTTACATATAGTTGTACTAATTGCGTCGCAAATTCAAAACAAAAATTCATTCAAATCGATAAGTCGATTTTTTGTTAGAAAAATTTTCGGTAATAATAATATATTTTATTACATAGCAACATAAAAAGCACGGATTTTCCATTTTGGTGAATCACAAAAAACTGCCGAAATATCATACATTTTTTCTGTTTAAAATATTAAAAATTTACTGGAGGGTGAAAAACTTTTTAGTAATGCTTTATATTTTGTTTAGTTTTTAAACATCATTGAATAAATGGTATCTTGTAAAGTTCACTTTTTAAAAGCTGATGGGAAGAAAACGTTGTGTAAAAATATATATTGTAGCTCGGAAAATGTTCAATAGCCTGCAAAGTCAATTACACGGTACAGCAGACGCGGGCTACTTACTCAGTAGTTGCCGGGGCTCTTCCGATCGGTACGCGGTGTCAATTACGTCAGTGGATTCTTTGTGTACCCCCCGCGTGATGGTAGCACGTTGCTTCTTCTTGACGGTTCAGTCACCTGCCTGGTATCTGTTCCAAGACTCGAGTTGTTGCAATAGTCTATACATTCACAACTTTCAATCGTTCGCTGCAATTTTCGTTTTTAAGCATTTTAACAAAAGTGGGACATTGTGATGCTCAATGATCCTCTGAAATTTCTCTCTGTAATAAATATTTTGTACGCCTTCTTCATAAAAGGAGATAATAAAATACATTTTTAGAGTGTCATCTTGCATAAATATTTTTAATACATCAGTTGACTTTCAAAACTTGCACACTTAAAATAAATACACTTTGATTCACGGCAAAAAAAAGGTGAAAAGCACAAGCAAAAAGTGGTTATTTGATACTATTTTATTTTTAAGTGATCTAGGCTAAGATATTAAAAAATAGTAGCATTACCATTTCCACCAGCTTTAAACGAGGACTGTAAACCTTTATTATTTGATGAATATATATTGTACTTAGTAATTATTATTTTTAAACAATTATCTACTACTTTCATTGCTTAACCGTTCAATTTTCAAAATAATTTATAGGAAAAGTAATGTCATAATAATTAATGACAATATTTTATCATAAAGCACTGCAGATTATCATTATGGAAAAATAATTATTAAATAATTTGTCCCGTGCATTTTCATTCTATAAAATTGATGGAGTTTTCCACACTGTTTTATGCTATTCTAGTGGTAACCTGTTTATCGTACGCGTAAACAAATTTTTACGTCAGTTACAATGACTTCAAAAATCATTAATTTAATGAACACAAATTATTCGTCTTAGATGGATTTGATTTAGAGCCTGAACTTGATTTAGTGGTAATTTATTTACCGTATGCGCACACAAATGTTTATGGCAGTTATAGTGGCTTTAAAAATTATTATTTTAACGAACAGAAATTTTTCTTTTTAGATCGATTTGATTTAGAGCTAGAACTTCATTCAGTGGTAACTTATTTACCATACACGTAAACAAATGTTTATGCCAGTTATAGTGACTTCAAAAATCATTATTTTAACGAATAGAAATTATTTGCCTTAGATATGTAGATTTGATTTAGAGCCAGACGTCGCCCTTTTGTTTATTCTCTGCGAATAATCTCGATGTTAATGACAGTTCGCGAGACCTGTCTGACCATTGACCGAACCGTTCTACTGCGATCGCTGCGCAATCTGATGAATGACTCAAGGCCGATACGCGTGATCGAATAATTCCTAACGATTAAGGATACTTTAATCTTATGGACTACGACTTTACCGTACTTTTACTCCGTACGTTAGGATGCTTAGCCCTTTGTGTATAGAATTCTATACACGTGAATATTTCTCGCATTCGTGGGGAAGGCGAAGCTCATTAGTTCACCGGTTGCGTCTTTGAACTCCAATTCTAAACACGTATTGCAACGTGCTTACGTTGAGTCTCTCCTGCTACACCTTTACTGGGTTCATTGTCCGATGGCTTGACACAGTAGTTAAAATTCAAAAATTCGTTATTTCACCTACGAGAAAGCACACGGAGAAAAATCATTTGCTAGCATAGTGACAGCAAACTTTATTTGTTAGCCTAGAAAATATATTTGCTGGCCTAACAAATAATTTTGTTGGCTTAGCAAATCTTTTTGATGGTCCAGCAAATTTTTTGACAAATCTAGCAAATAATTTTTGTTAGGCTAAGAAATAAGGCTTTGTTGTTATTATATTAGCAACTGATTGGTTGATGCAACAAAAGTTTTCTCTCCGTGCAACAAATATTTCGAGTTGTTGAGGGGAGAGTCAGGTAACAATCAGAAATATTCTTCGAAGAATATTAAAGAATATTAATTTTTCATGTTGCGACTTATTCTCGGTCAATATTTAATGATGGAATTTTTGCGAAGCACATTTCGGGTCTGAGACAGTGATCGCTAGATTCAAAGCGCGTGAAACCGAAGCCCAATTCAAATTTCGCTAATACGAATCCTTTACAAATATCGACTGTAGCTGCTTAATAAATTAAATTAATTCATCAAGCAGCCACAATCGACAAATTTGAGTCTCAAACAAATTGTGAAAAAAATTCCGCCACGACCCGGGTTCGAACCGGGAACACCCAGAATTCTAGCCTGGTGCGTTACCAATTACGCCACCGTGTATTAAACCAATATTAAAGAATATCTGACTTGTTTGGCTACTGCTATTAAATGAAAAAAAAATGTTCTTCTTACAATAATATTTATATATATTATTTTTACACTTTCCACATCTTTATAAGAGAATCTGTGAGTAAAGTGTTCCTAAATAATTGTCAGTTGTACGGAAGATAAATCCTTCTGATCAATTTGAAACTCTTTATAAGGCAAAATTGGAGAAATTCCATAACCCTGAATATAAATTGACCGAAATCATTTTTTAAAATAAATTATAGGCACTTATAAAAAAAGCTGCACTCATACCAAAGGATTCATCTTATGCATAATTGAGAATTATTTGGAACTATTTAACCTACCAGTAATTCTATAAAAATGTGCAGTGTAAAGAAAAAAATATATGTATTATGTGTGACTGTTAATACTTTTGCGATCTAGCAAAAAATACTTTTGTATTATTTATTCGGTCAATTACTATATTTTTTCATATAAAAGCAGCACCCAAACAAATGAGATATGCATGAATGAATATCACTGATTTTTACCGGGCGCCCTCCCCTTAATGGAAACTTTGGTTTGCTAAGAAAATGCAAAGTAAGGCGTTTGTGATAGTCGATCGAAAGGATACTAACTTTTTATTATTATTTTTATTATTGCAATGCATCGATTACTATCAATTTAATGAGTACCTCCATGTGTTCCGGTATGGCAGTATAATAACGATTATCGGCTGTAAATCGAGTTATGCAAAGTTTTCGTCTTTCCTCGTGGTAGAAGGATCGGGAAACGACTAGTGAGCGTTGGCGTGTGTTTACACTCTTGGAAGTGAAAAAATGTTCAATCGTGGACTTCGTGCATGATTCCGTCCATAGTCGATTATATATAGAGACGAACAGCGGGAAATTAATGTGAATATTCCATCGCGATCACGACTACCGTTGTTTCTCCTTGACATTATTGTCGTTACGATCCAAGACTGTTAAGTACACTGCGGCAATACGAAACTGCAGTCTACCGAGACAGAGAGAATATGTTGATTGGAAAGTGGGAAGCTATCGCTGAACTGTCATACATTGAGAAAAAAAAAATGATTCAAATTGAGTTTGGATTAAGTAAATTCACTTGAGAGACAAAAATTGAATGAAATTTTTTAAAATGAATTTCATTATTCTAATCGAATCAGAGTTGTAAACCTTGATTCTTTAATTTGAAAAACATTAATTGTACAATTGTCCTAATAATAATTATTGTGCAACAATTGTATGCAGTTTTGATAAAAAGAACTTTGATTTTATTTAATTGACGCAAAAAAAAATGGGAACATGAAAAAAAAATTCACAATTTTTCTTGAAATTCGATTGCAATTGAATTTGTTTTGCAGTTCATCAAAAGTTTGAACATCTTTCTATAAGCTTTGTAATAGATAATAATTGTGAGAATAATTTTACTATAAATGTTTATTTTAAAAAATAGTGGGGTCTTACATCTCTTAGTTTGATATATTGCAAAAATTACAATGAACTATGTAAGCTGTAAGTCAGTTCAATTAATTGATTTTACTTTCGAAATTTATTGTGAGTCTTGGCATATGTAGTATCAAATGAAATATATATTTGTTTAAATGAAACATAAACTTATTTAAAAATTAAATTTACTCAATTGAGTTGGCTCTACGTAATTACTTCTGAATTTAAATAAAATTTATACAACACTTTTTTATTTATTTATTCGTGAAGGATTTATACTTAAAAGAAATATCTATAAATAGATGACATACAAGCAAACGCAATAGCGCTTCATTAGATGAATGTTGTAGAATATATGAGAAGATTCAATTCTCGGAAACTGTTATGAGTTGATTGCGGATTTTTTTTAGACTGTTATAAAATGCAACAAATGAAGGATAATAGTGGATGATGTTGTGACCATGTATTAATGTGATTTATTGCCAATAAAATAAGATGACATTGCTTCTTATGTATGCTATTAAAATTTTATCAATTAATAATAATTGTAATATTATTAATAATTACAGATAATCACAAGATAAAGCAAAGCTTCGATCACACATTCCTTCTTTATAATTCAAGAATATTAATAGTGTTAAAAAAAGGATTTTCTTTTTTGGTATGTAAGACATTTCACAGGGAAAAGGGAATGTTGGGTCTGTGCAGTAATGTAATGTCACGGCACGAAAAAAAAAACAATTGTTGCGACGTCGTCGTACGAGAAGTGACGCTGTAAAGGGCAACTTCCAATGCAAGAACAATCATGCAATAAGCCGTGGGAAGGTTAGGGAAATTACTGATCGATCGATCGACGTGACTCGAAAACATATATTGATATGCAGAAGCATCGTCACCGAACCTCGTAGTGCACAAGACTGTGTAGACGAGTTTGTTAGACTGAACCGTTAAGGCTTGGTGTCCGTTACTTGGCGTGATGTAATTCCATTTGCAACCACCAACGTAACCGCGGTTTGTACCACAAGCACGACACCTTCGAAGGGCCTGATTATACAGTCGCGTAACGTTATTACGATTTGATTTCTATTTCTATTTTTTATTCAGAAAAATTGTGGTATTTTATTTATTCGTATCTGAAATTTAATTGTACAAAAAAAAAAATGCGGAAAAGTTAACGGGAAATTTTACTATAAAAGTTTTAGGACTAGAATGATTTATATTTGTACCATGGAAAAAACGTAATGCAAAAATTGTTTGCGGAAATGTAATAAGATATAATGAGAATATAAATCGGCTAAAAGATTAGTATTTTTTAAGTAATTTTTTTATATGCTAACTCTACACGGTTTTGATATATGTGTGTTTTTATATGTGTAGTATTTGTGACAATATATTTTATATGTATGTCACATGGATTTATTTATTTCATTTATTAAAATTATTTGTTGCAGCGAAAAATTATACATGTGAATCGGAATTAATTTATATTCGAATTACAGTTGCATACACTTTTTATTTATTTTTTTCCATGAGGCTCTCACTCTAAAATGAACCATAATCTTTCTCCACGATCTTAAGTCATAATACACGGAGATACATAATCATGGAGTGATACCCATACTGAGAGAAATTAAGATGGTCCTGGTAACTATTAAGTGATAATTATATTTTATTAATCCAGGTGACTATTTTCGTAGTTACATTAACTGTAACGTAGTTACGTTAACAGTGAGGAGAGTTAATGTAACTACGAAAATAGTCACCTGGACTAATAAAATACAATTATCCCTGAATAGTTGCCAGGACCATCTCAATTTCTCTCAGTGCAATCGTTTGCGATAACAAACAAATTCTTTGCTATCACTCAGCCGGAAATGACGTTGATTATTTTCCTTAGTATGTTATAGGCGTGACCGAATAATAATAGAATAATAATAGTAGATCATTTTCTACTGAGGTTTTATTATGCAATAGATGCACTTTTTTTATTAAAAAAATATATGAACACAAAGCATAAAATGGCTCATTAATTGCAACGAAATTCCGCAAAGTTTACCTTTACCTTGTCGAGGTCACGTTCACGAACTGAGTCGAAAAAAAGGAGATGCAAAAAAGATATCTCGCGCTGTTTGACAACCTTCGACTTTCGCGCCATTATCGAAGTACTGGCGAACTATTTACTGCAAGGTAATTCGCGATACGATTTTTGCAGCTACCGGTATACGACGACAGACAATTCCTCATGGCGAACACCGGTATGCGCCTCGATCGGGGTCAACTGAAAGTCCATACAGGAATACTCGAACGAAGTGCGATGGTCGGTACCTCGTGTAGCCAGATTTGCCACTCTATTCGGAATTAAACCGAACATTCGAAGCCTCTCCAAATAATCATTAGCAATATTAACAATATTAGTTTTTTTCAGTATACAGTAAAAAAACAAACTACATTTTTTGCACTTTTAACAAAAACTGTTTGCTCGAAAACGTCCGCAGAAACTTTTTTTTATCTTAACGAATAATTATGGTCAATTTCTAAGTTTACAAAAAAAAAGTACAAAAATAATCTATTAAACTAGAAATTGATGAAAATGTTTCTGTGAAATTTGTAGCCGAAATTTTTGCCAACATTATACAAATTTCGATATAATTTTTGTGGTGTACATCATAATCGCTGCAAATCGGCTAGATTAATAACAGTATTACAGTTTTCACACAAGAAAAAGCAATGTAAAATTTATGTGAAATGCTTTTTTTGCGAGCCATTTTCGTTTCTAACTGAATTAATTTTTTCAAAGTGCGATGCTCGCCCTATAATGTGCTACAGCGCTCATAAATTAAATCCGTAAATATGAATGACATTAAGTACTTCGGAGAAATTGGAATCTGACGTCATTTAGGTAGACGGTTCGATTAAAAAGTATTTATCCTCAATTATTAATATTTGCAATAGTAATAGACGAGGAGCACGAGTTTCTTGGTTGTCGATTGCCTAGGGCAAAAATATATATTTATATGTGTACGCGGGCATCGACTACAGATCTCTCGTCCCGAGGCTCTCGTTTCACAATTCGTCGAGAAACTTTTAGCCCCGAGCACGTCCCGAACGAAGAGACGTCGGTTGACATTTTTAACGAACCTGAAAGTAAAAGGTGTTCGCTTAAGCACGCGGGCGAAGCTTCGTTTGACTTCTCTATACAGTCGTTAGCAAATTCTAATTATCTACGTCAGTTAAAGGTGCTGTAATATGCAACTATTTCGACGCTGAGTCCACATAGTTGATAAGGATCATCTGGGCAATGAAAATAATCGTAATGCAAGCACGTGCATTTCACGATGATGATTTTGCATCGAGGAATGGGAATATTCCTTGATAAAGTTGCCATTTTAGATAAATTTATCGCATATGTAAATATTTATAAAATTTAGATTTCATTACTATATTTGCTTCATACTTTAACGCATATTCTTCGTGATTTACTTTCACTGTCCGTAAAGGCGGCTTTGCCATGATTACAAAAATTTAGAGTGACTTGAGTCTTTGCAGAATGTCAAAAGAAATATCAGCTCCCTGAATTTTCCATAAAAATTGTAAGATATTAGCAGTTTTTTAAAACAGGAACTAAAAATTGTACCCTTTTACCTAACAAATTACCTGAGATATTAATGCTTAAAAAATATTCGACGAAAATTATTTTCTAATTTCCGAATCAGACAAATTAGTTTAATATTGTTAAAAATATTTCTAGGCTTGCGACATCGGTTTTATTAAATATTTTTGAAAGAGTTTTTCATAACCATTTTTTAGTCAAAATTATTAAGAGATAAAAATTATTATTAGATAAGTACCTTGTATTTAATTTATTTGTGTATTGGTCCTCCAGAAGTTAAAAAATGTTAAGGTCGAATATAGAAAAAATTATCTTTTAATTTCATCAAATTAAATAAATTTATCGAAATTCTTTAACTTTTTAATTCGAGATAAGTTAATATTGCTGCCTTCACCTCCGATAAAATTGGCTTGCGACTGTCATCGTATTATGTTAAAATTTGTTTTCTTCGCGCAATGCGGTAAGAATATCGATGAGTTCTTAGAAAGAAAGAAGAATCGCGCCAACTCACGATATATATCGTTCCAGGCGAATCTTCGATTTCTGCGAACTTTCACTAGTCTGAGTTAAGTTAGAATATTGCGATCGTTGAGTCATGGTCTGATAGATAGTATCGAGTCCATTGCCAATTTGCCAATGGCAAATATTTGTCGAATGAAGAATTTCGGATGGTCCACGTAAGATGAAGCAATTTTATATAAGTTAAAAGCGGTAGCTCGTGTGACATTTATATAATCGAATGAAAGTGACTCGGTATCCGAAATCATTATGAAGCGCAGGAATGCATGTTCACAACTTTTTTTTTCTTAGTTACGAGTCAAAATAAGAAGAAACAAATTGTGTATAGTAATTGTTAGGTTCGAAGCTTTAACTTTAGCTTCCTATATATCTCCCTGAATCACGAAATTCATTCGTGACATTCACGAGTACCGGCCGAGCTGTGGATCCTACATAACGTTGTGTGTGGGGGCCCATGCCGCGTGCCACAGGATCGGCCGGGCAGAGAAAGTGAGATTGGAGGTACGTGAATGTCACAGGTCAAAAACCACCTGGCGCTGGTGTTGTTGGTAACAGTGGCAGCGGTCCATGGAATGCGCTCAAAACCGTTTTTATTTTAAGCACGAGAATCTGGTCAACGGCGCAAAAATTTGGGACACGTGACCAAATTCTTGTGATTTTCTCTGGGTTGTTACAGGTAACTGGAATGAGAAAACTTGTTATTTGATTTTGCACGGATATTTGCTTACAATGTGATGTTACATTTTTTTTAACCGAGATGTATGACAGGTTTTAGGGGGGAGCAATCATTAATGTAAATGTCCAACGAAAGGAATCAAAATCGTTTTCATTTGTAGGACAATAATCGGTTCAAATGGTCCAAAAATGTGGGACACGTGATCAGATTCTTGTGATTTTTCTCTGGCTTGTTAAAGTTAGAATGAGGAAACTTATTATTTGATTTTGCAAGGATATCTACTTATAATGTGAAGTTACATATTTTGAAACCGAGATGTACAACAGGTTTCAGGGGAGAGCAATTATTAATGTAAATGTAGAAAGAAAGGATTCAAAATCATTTTCATTTGTTGGACAATAGTCTGTTCAATCGGTCCAAAAATGTGGGACATGTGACCAGATTCTTGTGATTTTCTCTGGCTTGTTAAAGTCAGAATGAAGAAACTTATTATTTGATTTTGCAAGGATATCTGTTTACAATGTGAAGTTACATTTTTTTGAAACCGAGGGGTACAACAGGTTTCAGGGGAGAGCAATCATTAATGTAAATGTTTAACGAAAGGATTCACAATCGTTTTCATTTGTAGGGCAATAATCTGTTCAAACGGTCCAAAAATTTGGGACACGTGACCAGATTCTTGTGATTTTTCTCTGGCTTGCTAAAGTTAGAATGAGGAAACTTATTATTTGATTTTGCAAGGATATCTACTTACAATGTGAAGTTACATTTTTTTAAATCGAGGTGTACAACAGGTTTCAGGGGAGAGCAATCATTAATGTAAATGTTTAACGAAAGGATTCACAATCGTTTTCATTTGTAGGGCAATAATCTGTTCAAACGGTCCAAAAATTTGGGACACGTGACCAGATTCTTGTGATTTTTCTCTGGCTTGCTAAAGTTAGAATGAGGAAACTTATTATTTGATTTTGTAAGGATATCTACTTACAATGTGAAGTTACATTTTTTTAAATCGAGGTGTACAACAGGTTTCAGGGGAGAGCAATCATTAATGTAAATGTCCAACGAAAGGATTCACAATCGTTTTCATTTGTAGGACAATAATCTGTTCAGACGGTCCAAAAATTTGGGACACGTGACCAAATCCTTGTGATTTTCTCTGGCTTGTTAAAGTTAGAATGCGAAAACTTATTATTTGATTTTACAAGGATATCTACTTACAATGTGAAGTTACATTTTTTTAAAGCGAGGTGTACAACAGGTTTCAAGGGGCGTAATAGTTAATGTAAATGTCCAACGAATGCGTGAGATTTTCCTTCTTTTATTACAGTTAATTGCAATGAGAAATTTTAGTATTTGGTCCTGCAAGGAGATCTGCTCGCAATGTGAATAGTTAAATTTTTTTATACATTAAAGAGTACCAGTTAATGTAAATGTTAAATTAATGTACTCAAAACCATTTTCACTTGTAGGACAAAAATCTGTTCAAACGGCCGAAAAAATTGAGGGACGTGACAACATTATTGAGATTTTCATCGGTTTGTTATAGCCAATAAGAAAAAATATATATATATTATTTGGTGTTGCAAAAGAATTTCGCTTAGAGTGTGAATGATTACGTTTTTTCAACGTGTTGTATACGTTGAAGAGAACCCACTAATATCAATGTTGTAAGGATACGAAATTACTCGTTTCGGTAAACAAAATATTCGCCATTTCATTGCTAGACAATAGACAAACAATACAAATAATATCAATATGTGTTAGAATCTTGAAAAAAAACACTTCACCCAAAAGAGGAAGTATTATTTTTCCACCGGAAATAATTACACAGTACAGAAACTCACGTAGGCTTTTCAGATGCCAGCGTGTATTTACGTATTATTATGCCATTACACGATCCTTAACCGCATAAATGCCGACGTAGCATATTTGTTACTTTACAGGAATAGCAATTTTCGGAAATATCTATTTTTATTTTAATCCAAAAATACATGAAAAAAATTATTTTACATTTTTCCGTTCATGAAAAAAAGGATTTGCGAATCAAAGCTTTATGTTACAAATGTTCCAACATGAAAATATAACAGGTACTGTAATAATCCACCAATTCTAAATTAATTGTCATGACTTTGACCAAAATCTCCTACTGAGCAAACTTTCTTTCTTTCACATAGAATAATAGGAGAACTGATTATTGTACAAATTCGTGTAAAATTGTTATTTCGTGATACAAGTCTACTATCCTGACGTAAAAATAATAGTAAATTATACGTTATTGTGTAATTTTGACATAAATTGCGAAAGAGTTTACGGGTGCGTCTGTAAAAACGGCTCATTACAATGTAACAAAAACAGAATCGTGAGTAACAATTACTCCAAAATAATGCTATTCCCATTTTCACCGCAACCATTTCCTGTGTGTATATCGTGTAAATGATGGCAATTAAAGTAATAGGCGGTGGGAAAAAGTATTCTGTGCGAATGCACCCGAGTCCGGAACTTAATATAGTCAGTTTCTTTAAGTTATCTTACCACTGAAAACTTTTTTTGGATTGTTATGAAAAGAGATGAAAGATTTATTCCCATATATATATATATATATCTTTGAGTGTAATGATCTACATAGATCTAAAAATTTATTAAATGGACACCTAAGAAATACCACATTGTTTTATAACCCTAGTGTCGTTGCGCCAAGAATTTATTTGATTATATCTATTTATACCCGAGAGAAAACAGCATAGATAGTGCAAACTCTATTCAGTCAGTACGAACAGGTTTCAGATAGATATAGAAAATACATGTTACAAATCGTGATGAAATTTGACTCAACATAGAACAAAATAAGCAAATTAAATTGGCCAGTCACGAGAGTACAAATCAAGGGACTCAAGGGCAACCAGATATGTGAGCAACAGCTCTTTGAAACAAGATAACGTAGTAAGGTGTGATTTCAGTCGTGAGAGAGTTCCATAACGCTGCAACCGTAAATAATCTTTGGTAGATAAGAGACATTCCACCGGTTATCAACAGGATCGCCGCCCCATTTTTTTTCTTTTGAGATGTTGTAGAGTAATATAAAAACAAACTCTGGAAATTTTTTCAGATTTTTAAAAAATTGATGTTTTTTTAATTACCTCAATTTTGATTTTTTCAAAAAGTACGTCGATGATTTTTTTTAATAGTAAATTCTGTGTCCAAAAACAACATTTTTCAGCCTAGGTCCAGAGTGGAGCGAGGCTTAGATTAGCAGCTGAAAATAAAACCAAATTTTAAAAAATGTAAAATAATACCCCAATCTTGAATTTCTCTAAAAGTACGACGATGATTTTTAAAAAAATTTTATAGTAAATTCTGTGTTCAAAAACGAAATTTTTAACACTAGAACGAAAATGGGGGACAGAAAATGGGGTACTAGTCTAGCACTAACAACAGCAACTAAAAAAAAAATTCTTTTACGGGAGAATTTTATTTTTAGTTGCATATAAAAAAATATATGAGGGTCGCGACCGGTGGAATGCCTCATAATCATGCGTTTAAATAGTGCTCGATTACTAGGGCTAACTTTATGTAGTTGGGTTAAGAGTAAATTGAAGTTGGATAGGACAAAGCTATATGAATCGAGCTATATACGGTTAACTCAACTGTATGGTGTGGTCAATTTCATTGTGAGTCTCGCCGTATCTAAGACTCAAAGATGAAGAGAAATATATTTTCTATATTCTTGATAAAACTCGACAGAAAGCATAATTTTGCTGTGAACGCAGCAAATCCTGCGTTTGGCATATTATAATCGCTTAGTTGAAGAATATATTTGTTGGAGTACTTTGGAAGTTAACGCAAAGAAATTTACTTTGACCTAAATAAAATTCCGGTGGGTGTAATTAATATCAGTTAATTAACAACTTTTTAAGATTTTCTCGATAATGCGTGTTTTTCAACTTTCCTTAAACATTATTAATAATGAGTAGTAGAATTTTGATGTAGCAATCTGCGGCTATGTAATACCACAAGAAAAAATAATTATATATAGTCTGACATATGGAACTAGGAATATTTAGTCTGCATAAACTTGTAAAACGTAACCAAACCATTTGTCACCAATTCTATATTGAAAACGATATATATATTTTTTTTCAAATACTCTATATATAAATTTTTTTACTTAACTAGAAGTAGATACATTTGTTTTAATCTTTATTGGCTAAACCCAAATTCATTGAGTAATACAACTTAATTAATTCTAAATTAATTTTTCAGATTGCTAGCCCTTTGTATGGTCGCTGCGTGCAGAGCAGCCGACGAGGAATACGAGTACGAGGATGAACCTGCACCAGCTCCAGTGACTCCAGCACCAGCAAGACCAGCCAGCAGACTCGGCAGTCTTCTGTCTCCGCGTGGACGTGCACCCGCTGCTAGGAAACCTGCTCCAGTAAGTAAACTTTATTATCATAAAAAACTGAATCTGTCCACGTCTCGAAAAAAAAATAGAAAAAGGGTTCTCCATATCTCCAGATAATAAGTGAACAGTTAGAGAAGAATGAAATTATACAATAGCTAGTTTTTGTTATAATTAAAAGTCAAATAAAAAAAGACAATAAAATGAAATACAACCTTCTGTTACAAACTGTCAAAGAGAAAATAAGAATTTTGCAGATCTCTGTTTATTTATTTATTTATTTATTTATTTATTTATTTGGTAAACGGGGCAAGCCCCTTGACAACTACGGCGCGATGGATATTCAGGACCTACAGTTTTAGGTGGGTTCCGAACCACCGGGGATTACAGAAAAAGCACATAGAAAAATTCCATTGGTGCCCGGCCGGGAATCGAACCCGGGCCCCCTGCTTGAGAGGCCGCGTCACTCTGTTGTAATGTAAATGCTAATAACATATTTTTTCAAATTATTAACAGGCAACATCAACGACAGCTAAACCAGTAGAGCAAGTGGTCGAAGAAGAAGTTGAAGAAGACGAAGAAGTACTTGAAGAAGAAGAAGAGGAGGTAGCGCAAACCACAACGACAGAAGCTTCGAAGAAACTTCGAGGTGGTGTCAGGCCCTTCAGGTAATATTATTCACCGGAATCCGTCTATTACTTTTATTTTCCAGATACTAATTTTGAAAATTGCTTTGCATTTTTATTGTTGATATTCCCACGGAATCTATGTTCTTTGGGTCTTTTTGATTTTATCAACTTCGTTTCAATTCACAATTATTTAATAACTCTGAAGTGTATGAACGCAGGATCTCAGTGAAAATTTTCAATAACATATAAAATTCAAATTTCCGTTTATGAGCCATTTTCAATGGCCTTATTATATTGGATGCGTTTATAATTTTAAAAAATAAATTGGATTGTAATAATTTTCAAGATTATATGCATTAGAAAATGATTGTTCATTTTAATGACGGATTGGAAATAACGTTTCAGATCAAACGAGGATCTGTTGGCGGCTCTGAAAAGGAGGCGAGCACAAGCTGGAACTGCCAGTCATACTCGTGATGCTTCGACAACGCAGGCATCCGCCGAGCCCACTACTCCAAAGTCCAAGTACGTTTCATAACGGATGTTTTTTTTTACTTTGCTGTAAAAAAATAATGTTTTCCTTACAAATTAATTCAACGGTGATTACAATTTTTTTAAATGTCTTTATCTCACTCAGGTCTTCCTCGAGCGGACGCAGTCGAAACGGCGCAGTAGCCGAGGGTTCGTCCAGGGCACCGACCCGCGGTAGATTCGGTGGCAACACGAGAGGCAACAAACCCGTCCAAGAAGAGGTGGAAGAAACTCAGCAAGAAGAAGTGCAAGTCAAGCCCAAGCCTTACCGCAGAGGTTGAAACTGAAATAAACCGAAAAAAAAGAATCCATCGAGCTGGAACAAATGTTCCATGGATCAATTAAAAAAATTTGATGTCGACGAATTCGCACAATGAAAAATATTTCGCGAGCGATGTGAATTCTCTTCCATCTAACTATTTCGACTGAAATCACAAATCCCTCTTGTTTATCTTTGGCCACATCAGTTATATATCACTATCTATATTTTTTTATCAAGTAGCTTAGCCTCTTCTTCCACAACGCGAGACAATTGTGATAGAAGCTTCGGAGCAACGTCCTATAATAGACGGTCAATTGTCATCTTCGACTGATGTTGATGATTCTATTAAATGATGTATAAGAATAAGAGTAAACAGTTTTTTATGGTAATAGAAAGCGGAAAGAGCGTTGACAGGTCGATGATGCTTCGACCAATATTAGCTAAGGCGTCGAAGTAAAAAGAAAAGAACCTATTATAGAAGGCAATTTGTACAAAGGGACACCTGTGTAATATGTAATGTCGATACACCATGGGTATCCAGATTGCCTGTCACCAACTACGTAAAATATTGTATAAATGTAAATTAATGATAATGATTAATAAAAAAACATCTGTCTGATTAAACGACCTGGAGAAATAAATAAATTTGACAATGACCAATAATTTTACAAAATAAGTTTTAAACATACTAACGGCATGATTCATGGCGTTTATCCCGAAGGCGTCGTTGGCATGTGCATCTCTCCTTTGTACATTTTTGGTAGTGATGCTTTACAATTTATGCTGCTCGTAGGAGTCACGGAATTTCATTAGAAGTCCATCGGATATTGCGAAATGAAATATTCATAGGCCAGAAGAACAACAACAGGTACGACGTTCAACGGCAACTGTAGATCTTCATGAGAAATAGGATAATGTCTAGGAATGGAGGAAAAGGTGAGAGTACGATCTTTCGATGTGAACTTTTGCCCGAGAAATAGAACAATAGATGCTGTTGGATGAGCTGCCGATAGGTCGAATTGTTACGAACGGCACCATGCAGGTTTCAGTTCACCGCAATTTATTCAAATGAGAAAAAATACGCCTGCTGAACTGTGGTAAAAGATCGAGCAGTGTGTTTTCGTGTATACCACAGAGAATTTAAACGACCAACTTGTGTTCCCGTTTCGGTTCTGTACGTGCATGACTTTTCAAACTGACATGCACTCTCGAAACGCTAACAGATTTTTAAGCGTGTGCTGAGAAGAATGCCGAGACAGCTCGCAGGTGATAGATGTGTAAAGTAAGTTTGGTTGAAACATAACGATTTTATTTTTCCTCTCGAAAATTCTTTTTATCAATCAAATATTAATTTTATATTGATCGCTATAAAACAGCACGTACTAAATTTTCCTGTTTTATAATATTCGACTATATTAGGTAAACTCTTAATTCGATTAAGTGCTTTATTCTTCTATAAAGTTATTGAAACATTTTTTCCGCGGATTTGAAGTCGAATTCAATGGTAAATTTATAACAATTTTTTAAAATAGAAAATCAGTTACTTGATGTTATGATGCTGTGGCCGAATTATAATGATGAGTTGGTGGTTTGTCGGCTATTGGCGGTCGGTTTAAAGAATGAAATACCTTTATTTCTAGACCTTTCCACCCTGGTCTGGGTCGCCCGCTGAGTTCTCCGACCTAACTTGAGAAAATGTAGTGTGTTCAAGAAAAAAGACTGAATATAACAACAACAAAAGGTAACACATGGCCAGAAAGTCCGGTGACCACCACTCAGATTTGGAGTAAACACATACATACAACATCAGACATTATAGACTACATGACATGAACAAACACAAAACTTTTAAAAACGTGTGCTGAAGAGGACCCAGAGGGTCGAAACGTCTATATAGAAATAAAGAAATTTAATTCTTTAAACCGGCCGCCAATAGCCGACAAACCACCAACTCATGAGAATCAGTTACGTTACATGCAGCGGTAATCGGGGCCTGTTAAGGCTCTGTTCAGCGCCACATCTGCCCGGACAGGGCCTTAGCTAAGCCTGATCTGCGCCGGAGTAGCGTAGTACAAATTTTCTATTAGGGCAATGCCGGACAGCGTGTTTTCTATATCAAATCGCGAACATTCCTCATCGCAATATATTATATGGACAATGTTAGGGTCCTCTAAGGTTCGGGAACTACATACCTCGCACCGAAACAACACCAACACTTAATCCCAAGTAAAAAAATTATGTGTAGTCCGACATATGGAATTGGACATATATAGTCTATATAAACTCTATATACAATCTGTACGCAATTTACATACAACACCAACTGTGAACTTGGGATTATGTATAAATTGTATATAAATTGCATATAGAGTATATATGCCCAATTCTATGTTTAAAACTATATATATTTTTTATATACTCTATAGATAGATAATTTTTTTACTTGGGATGTTTTTACGAAAACATGTTTTATGTCTACAGAAGGCTGTAAATGATGACAGACGAAAATATCGAACCGGAGTTTTGTTTCTTACCATAGCAATCGTTATTTTTCCCCTTTTCCATGGCGCTAGTCTGAGACCAATTACTGTTCGAGGTATAGACCTTTCGAATAAACACTTACTGTTACTTATTCAAACCCCGATAATTCGTCTGGCGAAGAGTTCCTTATGGGCAAAGGCAATAGCCAATTATTCTTATTAATATAAGGTCTTTTTTACTTAATGATTATGATTATTTCAACCTATAATTTAATGTTGTTAAACTTTTCCTTAGATAAAGGGGAAAAAACGCTGTGAATGGTACCGATTACTATGGCTACGGTGGGCACTACAACGATTGTCACAGCTTCATCCTCTATCGTTCGGGACGATCAGAAATCTCCTATTGCTTGGGAACTTTATCCCTCGGTGAAATCCTTTATTCCTCAGCAACCTCCAAGCCTTCTAAAATCTATATTCCTATCTCTCGGAAAATTCATATATCCCTCGAAAAGTTCTCTATCGCTCGGAAACCTCCTATTCTTTTTAGAAACTATATCCTTCGGTAAAATCCTCTATTCCTCAGCAACCTTCTATCGCTCAACGACCTCCCGTTGGTCAGAAATACACAA
This sequence comes from Ephialtes manifestator, assembly GCA_963970395.1. Lineage (NCBI taxonomy): Eukaryota > Metazoa > Arthropoda > Insecta > Hymenoptera > Ichneumonidae > Ephialtes > Ephialtes manifestator. The sequence goes on from OZ019975.1 coordinate 16,717,443, forward strand.
TATCACTTGGGAACCCTCTCACGGAAAAAAAGCTTAGTTAAATATGCATCAGCCGACAAATTGTTTAGACCAAAGAACCCGATGTTTGTCTTACAAACAACTTGGTTGTGCCTAAACAATAACTTTGTTGATCTAACCAATCAATCAGGTATGTAGTGCATTTGTAATGAAGCGTTTTTCGTGTTCTGGAACCTCCAAAACCTTCTGGAATCTCCTTATACGAAGGCAACTGTCTATTTCTTGTTTTTTTTCAATACATATTAATAGTAATCACTATGACAATTCAACTAAAATATAATATAATTGAACGTTCCTTCGGTATCCTTATGTTCGCGTATACCTAAATATAATAATTAAAAATATAATAATAAAAATAATATATAAATATGAAGATAAGGAAAAATGCGATGTCTATTTCTTGTTTGTTTTCAATACATATTAATAGTAATCACTATGACAATTCAACTAAAATATTATATATTTGAACGTTCCTTGGGTATCCTTATTTTCGCGTATACCTAAATATAATAATTAAAAATATAATAAAAATAATAAATAAATATGAAGATAAGGAAAAATGCGATATTCACCGGATCGGGATAAATTTCGAGTCGCTTCTGCGTATGAGTAGACTTCGATATGAACGAAAGTGAGAGGAGTGGAGACTCGGATGGCCTTGAGCAGCAGGGAAGCATCGAAGAACATTTCACTTACAAAGAGCGTCTACGCCGTCACTTTTCTTTTTTGCTTTGGCGGCGATAACTGCCAAGAGGACGCATTCCTCCTATAAACGACTCAGCTAATAGTAAAAAAGAAATGGAGGACTCAAATCCTAGAGATAACATTTAAAAAAGTGAAAAAGCGAGGCAGATATTGAGGACATAACCGAAATCAAAATAAAAATAGTCCATAAGTTTATAAACATCGTAAATAAATATGAGAAAAGTAAAGTTAATTTATTTTTCTTTTGTTAACAACGCTTGTGGTATTTAAAAATAAGCCTTGACATAAAAATATTGATCGGTTAACACAATAGTACTTTACGATACTAGTGCGATAAAACTTTTTCTGATGACCCGCGTAAAAATAATGACGTCAAATTGTGATCATAAATTGACATATCTCAAAAAGTGCCATTTTTGAGACGCCTTAATACAAAATATCTTAGAAAATTTCAAAGCCATTTTGAGATCGATTTGATACCAAGTTTTTTTTACTAATCTGAGCTCAATTATTGCGCTGAAATTTAATAGTACATTTGAAAGATCAAAATCAATTGTGCATATCACGAATATTGACATCAAATTGTAATTTGGTATCAGTAAACGTGATATCAAATTGATCTCAAAATCCCTTTGAAATTTTCTAAGATATTTTGTCTTAACGCATCTCAAAAATGGCACTTTTTGACATATGTCGATTTGAGATTTCAATTTGACATAATTATTTTTACGCGGGGAGTGTCAATTTGCAGCACGAGCCGAAAGCGAAAGTTGCAATCACACGAGTTAAGGAAATGTTTATCGAACGAGTATCGTACGAAATTTTATTTCACAAAGTGTGAAAATGGCGATTTATGCACGTGAAGCGTGCGTAAAATCACGTTTCTCGCATCGAGTGAAATAAAATAAATAATAATAAAAAAATACTACCAGATATAAGTACGTATCTTGTAGTATTGCAGTTGTAGAAATATATCCGAAGATAGGAGAAAAGAAGTTAAAGACCGCTTGTGTAACTATATGCAGCCGTTAATGAAATGTAAATTTCACACAACGACGATAAACACGTAGCAAATGTACCACTAGGTACCAGTGCTCTGTGTACAGTTAGTTATATAGGCATATTGCCTACGCGGTGTATCCTAATCAAGAATCGTTCGCAGAAGCCCGCATTTTGCTATAAGCAGTCATCCTTGACGGCGTTCGCGTGGCATTCCGTCAGAAATTTCCCGTTTCACTCTCGGCGCGTAATACAAGCAAAAGATAGGCGGATCTAACGGTAATCTAGTAGAGGAACTCCATTGCCTTACTGCATCCGCACGGATATTGTCGATACGACCGAACGGCACACGTGCGGAACAACGCTCATTTGTGTATCAATTGCTGACGTCGTGAACCCTTCAACTTTCTCAAACTCTACGGTTCGATGATAAAAATCAATTCCACCCAATGTTTCTGTTATTAGTATTATAAAGTATTGGAAATTTATTTGCGGATACGCGTATATTAAAGTTAATATATTTGTATATATACAAAAAAATTGTTGTAAAATAAATACACAGTATAGTAAATACTTCATAAAAGTTGCGTTTATAATATAATTATTGGAACTTTACAACATATCTGTATATTGAGGGAATTATAATATATTAGTTTTTTTATTTTATTACTTCATTAACATAATGATATTTAATATACCGTATCTGCAAAAGAACTTCTAATACATATATTAATTTTCAAAATATTTTTTTAACAGTGTAGATCAACGAGCGCGTCAATAGTTGGTATCAATAATTGATTCCCAAAAAACACCAAAAAGTAGTAGACTGCAACGAGGACACTAGTCTAAATTCCATTTTTAGACATATGACGTCCAAAAAAAGCATTCGTTGTTGAATGATAATATCAGTATGTGTCCTTATAGGGATAGAACGCCTATTTAACCCACACTTCTAGAATCCTGCATGAAAGAAAACATTCCACCAATTCTTTTGTAGAACTATATGCTGAAAACTGTAAAATACATTGAAGACTTCAATATACCCTAGCAGATCGAACAACCCAAAAAAAACCGTATTTCCAACCCGGTCGAATTGAGCCACAAATCCAACCGATAATTCTTGTCAATCCAACCGAAAAACCAACCGTGCTTTCAAAAGCTCGCAGCTTGCGAATAGGTTGGTTCTCGGGTTGTTGAGACACAAGTCCAACCGGAATTCCAACCGTCGCAAGAAGCATCGCTCGGTTGGTCTCAGGATTGTGCCAGGTTTTGCCAACCCGAAAACCTGCGCAAAAAGCAGCTACCGGTTGGTCCCTGGGTTTGCACAACCCAGGTCCAACCGGATTTGTTAGCAGTTCAAGCCACACTTAGAATTCACGGTCCTGAAATTCATCGTGCCATGATTTCTTTCAGTAATCGTGGGTAAAATCACGATCCTGCTGGGAATTTTCTTGTACCCTAGCGTATATTCTACGCTACGGTATAAACAACAGTAAAAACGACCCACGTCGATAAATGGGCGAACGGCGTTTTACGATAGCTTGTACTTATACATGGAACGACGAACAATCACTTGCGAGAAACGTTTCGGGTCATTCGCCATCTAGCGGAGCTAAGCCGGGTTTCCGCGTGACAAAAGGAAGGGGGTCCACCTCTTCACCATCGCCGACGCACGTGCACCCGAAGTTAGACCGCTAGACGGCGAATGAGCCAAAAAGTTTCTCGCAAGTGATTGTTTGCCGTTCCATGTATAAGTACAGGCTATCGTAAGTCACCTTACGCCCATATACCGACGTGGATCATTTTTATTGTCGGTTATACCCTAGCCTACAACATACGTTAGGGTATAGAAACACTCCCAGCAGGACCGTGATTTCGACAATGATAATTAAAAAATATCACGCCACGACGAATTTCAGGACCGCGAATTCTAAGTGTGGCTTGAACTGCTAGAATACCAGGTTAGACCTGGGTTTGCACAACCCAGAGACCAACCAGTCGATGCTACTTGTCACAATTGCAATTCGGTGGTTGGTGGTGGTTGCGACAGTTGGAATTCCGGTTGGACCTGAGTTTGCACAACCCAGAGACCAACCGGTCGCTGCTTCTTGCGCCGGTTGGTATTCTGGTTGGACTTGAGTCTCAACAACCCGTGGACCAACCTATTCACAAGCTGCGAGCTTTTGAAAGCTCGGTTGGTTTTTCGGTTGGATTGACAAGAATTATCGGTTGGTTTTGTGGCTCATTCCGACCGGGTTAGAAACACGGTTTTTTTTGGGTTTTCGCGGTTGTTTTCACGGTTGTTCGATCTGCTAGGGTACTTCCGAATTGGGTTCTCTACTCGGTTTACATAACATTGCTAATGATTAGAGGGCATATGAATTTATAAATAAACTTTTTTTTTTTGTGAAATACCCCATATTTGCAAGTTTATAGCAACTTTAAAACGCAGTTCGTTGATTAATTATTTGAACGCATCGGAAACGCCCGACTTTGCACGAACCGATTAGTGACGTCACGGTGTTGTTGCCGAAACCGTAATAATAGGCATAATACGTACAGCAGCTTGATTTTTATTTAATTTGACGGTATTTTAATAATAGTTTTATAAAAATGAACACGACGACAAGTTATCGGTGGGTGAAGGTCAAAATAGCGAATTTCAAAATAAAGGAACCTCTAAATATAGAATGGCCATTATTATGAAATTCGCTATTTTAGCCGTTCGCTATTTTCATTGCATTTTAATAAGATGGGGGTCAAAATAGCGAATGGCTGAAATAGTGAATTTTATAATGATGGCCATTCTAGATTTAGACGTTCCTTATTATGAAATTTGCTATTTTAACCATTCGCCACTTTGGTCATTCGCTATTTTGATCCCCACCCTTTTATTATACATGTCCCCAAATTTTCATCTCTTTTGAGACATCCTTAACTTATTTTGCTTGATCGCCGTACGATTCTCGTGATGACCTGTAATAATAGTTCACCATTTTGTATATCACTTTTACGTCACTGCGGCACGGAAAGTGAGATTTTCCGTGCGCTTCGCGCACGAAAAACTCTCCTTCCTCGCCTTGTAACATAAAATCGTATGCAATGTTCGGGAGGGAAACATTTTCTCAGTTCGTGTAAATACAAACTCACACGTGCGAGAAATGTGTTTTCCCTCCCTCACGCCGCAATATACTATTGTTTTCCGTTTATTATATTTAATTATTGGGACGAGTAGCGAGTAACAATCAAGTAATTTTTCACTAATAAATTTACTTATATTGCGGCTTTTGCGTTTCTAACCTCAACAGCATTGAAGTTGTCACTTTGTTTTACGAACTCAAACACCATAAATATATCAATTTTTGGCAGGTTTCGCGAATCTGCTTTCGCGAAGTCTGCTTCTAGCTGATTTGCCTTATTTGACATGATTTTTTTGCCAGAAATTTTATTTTAACGTCGTTAGAGAACGACTGTAAAATAACCTTTCGAATAGTGCGGTAACAGAACAACACCGTGACGTCACACGCTCGGGCACCAATAGCGTGGCGTTTTCATCAATTTGAATTTCCATAAATATTTAAACGTTGATATTAAATAAAAATTAATGATTTAACCAATCATATCTTTATGAATCGATTTCATAAAACGGTTTATTTAATAAAATAATAGAATATGCCGATTTAAAATTTTAAAATAGTGTAATAATTACTCGGTGTTGAACCGATGCAAATATTTAATGTAAATTTCCATTATGGATGAAAGGAATTCTTTTACAGAAACTGATATATCAAATTTAATATGCAAGTGAGATGTAAAACTACAATACTTTCTACTAAATCCTATAAAAATTAGGACATTTAATATAAAAATTTGGAATTTTACTACACTCATGTATTCAATTTAATATATCAGCTGGTCAATAAAATTTTCGGTAATGTTAATTTGCAAACATTTTTAACAGTGTATAATATTGACCTTTCGAGAATTGTGAAAACAATCTATTCTACAATTCACGATAATAATTCTGTTTTTTTTTTGTTAATATTTGAAATGCTTATCCACTTAAATAGTTCCCTAACCTAAACATCCGAAATAGCTGTTTTCTCCCTCTGCACAGGATAAAAAGCTTTAGTATAGAAACTAAAAAAAGAGATTGTCCTGTTAGACAATCCGTCATCTTTTCTTTATGACGACCACCACTTCTTAATGTCATGACGAATTAAAGTGCACTATAATCTTCGTATAACGACAACACGGATCTATCAACACTGAGTCGCTACCGTTACTTTTTCTTAATTTCTAACAAATCTATTTCCCGTTACTGAGCATTGATGTTATAAAAATGATGATCAATAAAGTAAGAATTAAAAACCAACAGCATCCCGATTGCACAATCCGAAGAAGACATTCGCTCGGTGCGTCCAGCGACCGCACTTTGCTTAAAAGAGCTCCGGGCATCGTATGCCAAGGTAAAAGGTACACACCGCAGCAGATTTAATATACAGATATATACACGGAAAGGAGATAGAAGCGTCGCAAGTTTCTCTGACCTTTTCTGTAATGTCAGCATGCGCAAGCCGATGACGGTGATGAGGCATAAAGAATCTTCGTACGATTGACCCCCGTGCCAAGACCCCGCGATTATATAGCTTGAAAAATTCTGACTAGACAATTCTGCTGGCGCTAGACAAGAAAGATAGTCAATCAACTCATCAGAGGACATAACGCTATTGTGCATTCACCATCGAGACGCTACCGCGTCGCTTAATTTCAGGTATATTCACTATCTTTCATAACGGAGTCAGTAGGAAGTCGCAGATCATTATATTATACAATGACAATATATTTATGATTAGAATTAATTTGAAAAAAAAAATGTATATGTATGTATATGGTGTTACGACAACGAAGACTTTATATTCTGCGTGTATTCTGCATTTTGATTTTAAAGCTGATTGACAGTTTTTTTACAAAATTTATCAGTTAGCTGAAAAAATGAAATTTTTCAGCTAACTGACAGGTATGACAGGTATATTCACTATCTTTCATAACGTCAGAAGTCAGTAGGAAGTCGCAGAACATTGTATTATACAATGAAAACATATTTATGATTAGAATTAATTTTTAAAAAAAATGTATATGTATGTATATGGTGTTACGACAACGAAGACTTTATATTCTGCGTGTATTCTGCATTTTGGTTTTAAAACTGATTGACAGTTTTTTTACAGAATTTATCAGTTAGCTGAGAAAATGAAATTTTTCATACAAATGATCTCAATATTTCAGGTAACTGAGGCCTCTTGACTTCTAGACGCAGCGAGACTATTAATATTGTGTCGAGAAACACTACAGGATGTCTGTGATAAATCATCTATTGGCATATGTCATCAGTAATTATATTTCTGATTAAGAATTGGCTTTGGAATATATATTGAATGGTGTGAATAATTCCAGCCCTGCTGGAAACCAGGCCTGCTTATTTGAAAATATTTAAAAAGTGGTTTTTCCAATTTGGATGCTGAGCAAGGAAAATATACCCATCTATTTTCCATTTTTTAGAATCTTTGTACGACAGACCCCGCGATCATGCAGTTTGATAAATTCTGACTACAGAATTCTGCTGGCGCTAGACAAGAAAGATAGTTAATCAAGTCATCAGAGGACATAACGCTATTGTGCATTCAACATCGAGACGCTACCGCGTCGCTTAATTTCACGTATATTCACTTTCTTTCATAACGGAGTCAGTAGGAAGTCGCAAAGCATTTTATTATACAATGGAAATATATTTATGATTAGAATTTATTTGCATAAAAAGATATATATTTATATTCTATGTGAATTCTGGATTCTGTTTTAAAAGCGGATAGATAGATTTTTTAATAGGCTCTTTGACTTCTAGACACAACGAGACCCTTAATATTCTGTCGAGAGAAACTACAGGATGCCTGTGATAAATCACGTATTGGCATATATGTCATTAGTAATTATATTTCTTATTAAGAATTGGCTTTGGAATATATTTTGAGTATACTCAAAACCAAATGGTTCACTGGGAGAAAATTATGGTATTATAAATTATAAAGTGACAACTATTCATTTATGGTTGGTACAACAATTTTTTATAGTTGACACAACTATCAAATAGTTACTGTAACTAGCAAATAGTTACCATAACTATTTTCGTAGTTATGGTAACTATAAAAATAGTTGCATGTAATAAAAATGAATAGTTGTCGCTTTATAGTTAACTGTACTATTACGATTTCTCTGAGTGTTCCAAAATGGTTTTTGGAACCATTCACACCATTCAGTTTACTGAATGGTTTCAAGCGCAGCCTGTTAAAAAATGTTCAGTGTGGCTAAACCAACGCTGCTTAGTTACAAATATTTTAAAAGTGCACGGAGAGAAGGGTCTGATAATTTTTACTATATTTATAGTAAAAAAAATCATAAATTCCTGGTAGAGGGCAGCCATGATGACACCCTAGCAGATTGAACCACGCCTGGAAATGACGCTGTTCACGGTCGAATCACGGTGAAAATCACGCATGAGTTTCGACACCGAAAATCACGGTCGTATCACGACGGAAATCACGGACCCTCCCATACCGTTTAAGCTTTTGAGCATGCGGACCTTGATTTTATGATAAATAACGGTTGAAATCAGGTCCCGAATCACGGCTGGACGGAATTTTCAGTGCCATGGTAATTCGCAAAATTACGTCTTAAATCACGACAGTCTTCATGTTTCTGGGATTTATCTTGTCGTGATTTTTCTTTTAATCATGGCCTATATGGCGGCTGAATTCACGGTACTGAAATTCGTCGTGCTGGAATTGTTTCCAGTAATCATGGTCGGAATCACAGCTGAAATTGCTGTTGGGAATTTTTCTGTACCCTAGTATATATTGTACCACTCATAAAAGGCAGTAAAAATGACCCACGTCAGTACATGGGTGGACGGTAACTAACGATAGCCCGTACTTATGCATGGAACGACGAACAATCACTTGCGAGAAAAGTTTCAGCTCGTTCGCCATCTAGCGGTCTAACTACGGGCGCCTCACTTTTGTCACGCGGAGACCCGGCTTATTGTTAGCTCCGCTAGATGGCCAACGACCCGAAACATTTCTCGCAAGTGATTGTTCACCTTTTCCTGCATATAAACACGCAGCTATCGCAAGTTGATGTGCTCGCATATCCTCAAGGACCACGTTTTGGAGATGTCCTAACCATTTGGCATAAATGGCCTAGCCATTTAGAAAAGAGGACCAAGAAAAGATGACGTTGTCATCTCTTCAGAGTTTCAAATGTTACACATTTTATATCATTAAAAATTAAACACCGACAACATTTCATTGGCATCACGGCAACGAGACATCTGCCGTGATTCTGACCGTGATTACTAAAGAAAATTACCACACGGCGGATTTTAGGGCCGTAAATTCAGCCGTGAAATAGGCCATGATTAAAAGAAAAATCACGACAAGTAAAACCCAGAAACGTGAAATCTGCCGTGATTTTGCGAATTACCACGGCACTGAAAATTCCGTCGAGCCGTGATTCGGGACCTGATTTCAACCGTTATTTATTGTAAAATCTCGGTCTGCATGCTTAAAAGCTTAAACGGTATAAGAGGGTCCGTGATTGCCGCCGTGATACGACCGTGAATTTCGGTGTCAAAACTCACGCGTGATTTTACACACCTATCGAGTAGTACGAGAACTACGAGAATTTTAACCACGAAATATGGTGTTTACCACTATGAGAATTTCTACCATATACATAGAATTGTTTAATTCTATGTATATGGTAGAAATTCTCATAGTTCTCGTACTTTTCGTCAGGTGGCGACTATGGCTTCCCAATGCCAGGCGCATTTGATAATTTTTACCATCGCGTCTAGTAAATTTATCAGATCCTTCTCTCCGTATGGTTTTTCAAATTTTGAAACTGAGAGAAGAAAATGCGCAGCTATCATTTGAGACAGCTACATAATATCCGAATGCCAAACACGATTGAAGTGTAACCCCGAAACGATTGACCCCCGTACCAAGAACCCGCAATTATATAGCTTGAAAAATTCTGACTAGACGTTTCTGCTCGCGCTAGACAAGAAAGATAGTCAATCACCCCATGAGAGGACAATTCTATTGTACATTTAACATCGAGAGGCTACCGCGTCGCTTAATTTCAGGTCTATTCACTTTCTTTCATAACGGAATCAGTAGGAAGTCAGAGAACGTTGTATTATACAATGAAAAAATATTTATGATTAGAATTCGTTCGAAAAAAAGAAAAAAATCTATATATATGTTGTTACGACAACGAAGACTTTATATTCTGTGTGAATTCGCGATTCTAGTTTGAAAGCGAGTGCATTGATAAGGGAATATCGTTACCCACGTGTGCAAGTGCAGTTGACAGACGAACGCTTTTACCAGTGAATGTATGTGTTCGTACTATAGCATATATGGAGTAGATACGAATCGTACACGTGGAGTCGTGAAGAAGCGATGAAGTGTATTGCGAAATGAGGAAATAATTATGGAAATGTAGAGTGCAAAGCAAGCTCGTCGCGGTGTGTAGCTTAGAGCAATAGCACACTCGTCTCGAGCAAGTTATTATTTCGCATCGTATATATTGCGCGAGCTAACGGTGCATGATGCTCTCCAGTCATTCTTCGAAGCTGGTCTAGCGAGGCGCGCTACGCAACGAACAAGCAATCATCACGTGCTGTGAGGGGACTCGCACCAATAAGCAGTGGTACATCAGACATGGGAATGAAATCTGGCTTTAAGGGGTTTGCATAAGCTTGAGGCCTAAAAAACAGGTCGATTTGCAATGGTTTTTTTTAAATGAACATATTGGGATGATGAGATCAGAGATTTTGCACACAATTAATGCAAACATTTATAAAGTGCTTTTTCATATTTTTAAACTGCTTGAGAAAAATGGACGGCTATCAATTTGAATGCGACATTGTCGCTAAGGCGGTATAGCGTCAGCATCATGTCGAAATGATAACAACGGCTTGACGTTTGTATACGATGTTCGCCCTGTACTGGGTGTCGACGCTGAGCCGACATTGAATTAAAAATATTTAATATTAATTAAAAAAATTAAATTATTAATCTGCGCAGCCGTCCAATGATTTTTAACCATTCTAATCTATTTCTTAATGGATTTTTCACCACTATTTTTTTGAAAATACTAGAATACATTTTTCCGGCGGTGATGGGGCTCGAATCTGGAACTTTGGGATTAGCAGTCCAAGATCTTACTCACTCCGTTATCCTTATCTTGGAAAATTTAGTGAATTGTGTATATAAATGACTCGTCTATATTACTTCATTAATACCGTATGTACTCTTAATGGTGTTATGATGGCATAACAGTTTTTAGAAGTTTATTGCAAAAATAAAACAATACACTTAGAGAAATCGTAATAGTACAGTCAACTATAAAGTGACAACTATACATTTTTATTACATGTAACTATTTTTATAATTACGATAACTACGAAAATAGTTATGGTAACTATTTGCTAGTTACAGTAACTATTTGATAGTTGTGTCAACTATAAAAAAATTGTTGTACCAACCATAAATTAATAGTTGTCACTTTATAGTTACTAATACCATAATTTTCTCTCAGTGTTGTGAAAAATAATGGAAATGATTTAACTCAATAAATTGAGTTATATACAATGATTTTGTCTTTGAAAATAAAAAACGATGGAATTGCTTAATATCCGTTCATCAATTATGAAAAATGGTGTAAGTCGTATTGTTTTATTAATTTTAATCCTACTTTAGTTTATTATTTTGACGGAACGTCGGCTACCAGTACTGAACCGATATTGCCGCGAAACGTAAATCTACAGTTAACGAGCCAGCGTCGGCAAAATGTTGGCAGCCAACGTCACCAGAACTCTGGGGACTAGCTACGGAGCCCAAGCTACGATTGGGCTCCGTAGCTAGTCGTCCTAGCTACGGAGCCCAATGCCGGCACAGTTATGGATTGAAGGTTCGATCAACACTGGGCCGTAGTCGGGTTCCGATTATCGGCTGCCGACTTGCTGCCGACATAACGCCGAGCTTCGGACGTACTCTGCGTGTCGGGCAACCGCATCTGGGTACAAAGTATCTGAATGCCAAACACGACTGAAGTGCAATTCCACAGAATGGCAAGTGCGTTCAGCGAACAGCTCTAAAAATTTCTTCGATGAACAGAGGAAATGTAAGGCTCAAGTCACGTTCCCAGCGAAATGCCACTGTGGGGCATGCATTCATGGGTCAACGGCAGTAAAATCATTAACGTTTCTTGGCGTATGGAAAATGTACTGTTGAATTACGATTCGCATGAAATTTTTTATTCGTCGAAAAATTCGATATTTGTAAGTCGATAAAAATTGATAACTTACTCTTAAATGTTGTTTAATGGATTATTTAATTTGTTTATTTATTCTTGTTAGCAGATATGCCCAACGTCTTTTATGAATTCTTCGACAGTAGCTTCAGACATTTTAGACATTTTAGACATTTATGGGGGATATTCGTATATTAGTCCCTCATTATCTAGGGTTTCCTACGGCAAGGTAACTTGGCACCAGCCTCTCCGGAATAACCTCAGCCCTTGATCTTCTTAAAAAACACAGGTCCATCCCTCGAGTCCCTTATCCCTGAGAGCCCCATATTCTGCGGGACACCCTAACCCTAGGAACACCCTGTCCTTCGGGATCTTCCATCTCTCGAGAACTCTTTATCCTCTCGCACGCCCTCTAACCCTCAGGACTCCTTCGAGTTCAGAGACCCCCCTCCATCTCTCAGGAACCACTTCATTCCTCAAGAATCTCTCCGTTTGTTAGGAACCCCTTCATCCCTCCGGAAATCCCTCTTTCCTTGGGATCCCCTCCGTTACTCGAAACCCCAATCACTCGGGACCCCCCATTCCCCGGAACGCCCCATCCTTCAGGGTCCTCCAGCCCTCGGAAACCCCCATTCTTCGGGATCCCCTGTCCTTTGGGACCTTCGATCCCTCGGGAACTCTTCATCCTTTCGCACTCCCTCGAACCCTCAGGAACTACTTTCTTTCTCAAGAACCCCTCCATTTCCCGTGCAGAAATATAGTTGGGGCTCCAACTTGGCCCTTTCTAGATTGCCCTAATTGTAGTAGGTGCCCTACTAGGCTAGTCACGCTTGAAAGTACCCTTTAGAGGCTCAATATGGGCGACCCTAGTGACGGTTCCACATTTAAGCCTGAGTAGGACCCGAAGTTTGTCGTGGCCGCCTCTGTTGAGCCTAGTAGGGTTCTAGAGTAGATTCCCTATTGTGGATGCCACGTTTATATCTAAACAGGCCCCTTATTTAATCGTGGCTGTCCGAACTAATTTCTGCACGGGAGTTAAGACATCTAAAATAGTTTGATAAAAAAACCCAGACAACAGAGTAAATGGGATCGATCTTGGAAGTTTGGAAATGTTTACTTATACCGTATATAGAAACGCGATGCACGCGGAGGGACGCTCGCGAAACGTCTGGGCATTTTCGGGCAACTTTGAGGTTATGACGGCGAACGTTAAACGATCGACGCTACGTAAATCTCATGTCGTACGAAACTACAGACGTTTTGCAGGCTGTCAGACTTTGCATTATTTTTCATAACGTGAATTGCTTTACCTTGTATACGTATGAAGATTATTCCGAACATTTGTGGGCGCAAAATATAGAGAAGTATGAGATGCATTGTATAGCGTTGTACAGCAGCGTAAATAGTACAGCGGGAGACGCCTAGTAAATCTTTGTATGTGGGAATGAGTGCTATATTTTTCTCTTGGTGTACGCTCTATCTGTCAGGAATCCTATATCCTTCAACACGTACTTTCCCTCAGCCCTCCCTCGATCATAAAGGCCTCCTCCATCGATTAGGAACAAAAGTTGCATTCCGCAGGAATCCCCCCCATGTATATATATATATTTTTTATATGTATATATTTTTTATTATATTTGTATAAATAAAGAGAGACGATCAAAGAGATCATAAAGCTGAAAATTCTAAACAATAATTCATTCGATCATCGATATGGAACAAATTGGTATTCATAGCAACATTGCCGTCAAAATTGAATCACAAATTTGCCATGACTTCTCCCCGGATCTAGAATGTTTGCAGCGATTTCCTTTACAGGCCGTCATTCCTGCCACGTGAATTCAACAAACGGGTGAGAACTAATGCACGAGAACGAGAGAATACAAATTAAGCAAAATGTATGGCAGACTCGAGAGCGGTTAAGCGGGAAGAATGGTGTTATGGCTGTGGAGGTGCGTTAAGGACTTTCTCCGCGGGGCGGAGATCCTTATTTCGCTTTCCCTGATACGCATGTATTCAAGCGAGCGGGCGGACGAGCAGGCGCATGGCGCCTGTGCCGGTCACGTTCGATCGTGAGAGAATCGGTACCTTCGTCCATTCTTACTATCGATTCACTGTTTTTTTCGTACCGCCATTTAATATCATTATAAAACAAAAAAAAATCGCATTCAAATCTTCACACATTAATAAGCGACTCTAAATAAATTGCTTATCGTATTAAAACAAAAAAGACGAATCGCATTGCCGGTCATAATTTTATTAAGTATGGGACTGTATATGAATATATACAGTACAGCATAGATTTAAAAAAAACAATTTCGAAATTGATCACTCACTTTTTTTATTTCCCAACTAATCGCCTACGGGTTCTTTTCACCACTCGTATTACATGAGTAGTGTGTATTGCTCGATCGTATCCGATCGATCTTCGCAGGCGCCAACTTGACGACAGAATAGAAGGTCCGTTCTTTTCTTCTCACTTTTGCAAGTGTGTGAATGTGAACTCCGTACAGATTCAAATAACCGAGCATTAGATGTATAAGAAGCAGTTATAATCTTGAGCTAACGGTCTATCATACAATACCTTTTTCAATTGTTGAAAGTGATTACAACACTGAGTTACGCCGTATCTTTCTTTCCTGTAAGCAATTTTAACAATCGAAAATCAGTTCACCATAAATTACCTTATCGTGGCTATTATTACTTCGTGAAATAATTATATATAAGCGTAATTAATGTAAAAATTATTATACCATAATAGTAAGTTGAGAAGGTATAAGAAAATATTAAATTTTTTTACCAACTGTAAAGAAAATTAATTTGCAAATTAATTTCACGACGAATCATGAAAAAAAATTTAGACAACTCTGATTCTAGCTGATTTGTTTACTTGGAATTTCGCCCCGGAGAAAAACAGCAAAAGCGAGTATTACTACCACTGTAAAAATAATGCAATATATTCTTTCTCAAAAAAAAAAAAAAAACAAATATATATGGGACATTCCACCGGTTATAAACAGGGTCACGATGCTCATATATATATGTATATTTTTTCTTTTGATATGTTGTATGGCAATATAAAAAAACAATCTAGAATTTGTTTTAGATTTATTTAAAAATTTGTGTTTTTTTATTTACCTAAAATTTGATTTTCTCAAAAAGTACGTCGACGATTTTTTTTTCTTCTTTTACAGTAAATTCTATGTCGAAAAACGAAATTTTGTACACTAGAACGAAAATGGGGGACAGTCTAGAATAGCAACTAAAAATAAAATTCTCCGGTAAAAGAATTTTATTTTATATTGCTCTAAGACATCTCAAAAGAAAAAAAAATATGAGGGTCGCGATCCTGTCAATAACCGGTGGAATGCATCGTATGTCTTCCTCGTTATTTCTATACATTTTAATTGTTGCAAAAGTTCTGATGGTCAACAGTAATAAAAATCCATAATTTTATGTTGACGGAACTTTCCCAACATCTCATAACGTTTGTAAAAAATATTGTAATATATTATTTTTCAACTAAAAAACAAAATATATGTATTTCCTGTTATCTTAATAAATTTTGATTGGTGCGAAAGTTCTGATGGCCAATAGTGACGAAAATCCATAGTTTTTCGTTGACAGCACTTTCTCAACATTTTATAACACGTAATAGGAAGAAAGAATGAAAGAAAGAGAACCGAAGAGCCAGGAACGTCGTTGAAACTTCAATGTTAAGGTTACTATGTCTGTTCACGGTGGCGTGAGGCGACGAAACTCACGGGTGTTTCGTCGACGCACAAAAGTGGGTCAAGTTGATATCCGGCTGAAGAATTCTTGGCTTGGACCGGAATAGCCACTCGATTGTCTCTTTCTGCACTTTGTATGGCCACTGTAGCAACTACACAGCGAAGAAATCTCGCCGTTCTTCTTTCACTGTATATCTTATGTTCCACCACTGCTTCTTCGATTTGCCGAACAAACAAGTACTCAATGCGCGTAAGCAAAATTTATTACCATCATCATTTTCATCATCACCAATATACCAAACGATAAATCTTCAAAAAAAGTAGACACTAATTTATTTGAAGCAACGAAACAATAATCTCCAATCTACTTCTGTCAACACGTTGATGACGTTATACATCGCACGTTTGAAAGTCGATTTAGAAATTTAATGTACAAAATTTCGTTTGAAAAATTAAACATAACAAATCGAACAGGAATATACATAAAAAAATTTATTAGTAATCGAATGAGCAATTAATATCTCAATAACAGGAATTCTATTCATTGCAATTCATCAGAAATAAGTTAATAAAAAAAAATATTAAAAATTTCATGATAGAAAAAAAAAAATATAGGTAATAAGAAGACAAACGATTCAGTTATAAAAATAGGAAAAGATGAATATAAACATGTTAAAGAAAAAATTGTAAAGAAATGAAAATTTATAAAATTGTTGTATAAAATTTCGATAGAAAAATAAAAAACAATAAATCGAACATGAATATACGTAAGAAAATTAATTAGTAATCAAATGAGCAATTAATATCTCAATAACAGGAATTCTATTGACTTAAAATTAAAATTTAGTAAAATTTCATGAGCGAAAAAAAATAGGTAATAACAACACAAATGCTTTAGTTATTAAAATAGAAAAAGGGTAATGTAAACATGTTGCAATGAATTTTTGAAAAACAAAAGAAAAATGAGTGTTTCGATAAAGAATTACGTGAACGCAGTATTTATATGTTTACAGGACCGCAAGTTGCACGCACCGTAGCATAGCGGAATCTGACCGCAATTTAGCGAAGCGACGCATTCGTGCATTCGCGCCAAATTACACAAAACATTCGCACCTAACCTTACGAAAGAATTTTTATGAAAGTATTACGTCTCAAGCGGCTATTACGGAAATCCTAAGGTATCCGGAGGTGTATATATATATTTCAATCACACAGCAAGCGTATATAAATGTATTTTAGGTGCTTATCTCATCTGGTGAAAGTGAACATCAATTCGCCAGTAGTTGTCGACTGCATACGGTACTTTGGAGATTTCATTTCATAGCCATCGCCGAGTTCCCAGAACCGGACGTCCTCGAGAAGGTCCATTCTCCTCTGCTACGAGAATCAGGTGTCAAGGTCATATATGGTACGTATTATTTTTAGCAACAATAGCCGCTGGAAAAAGACCAGTATCTGGAAATATGTTTTTCACATTTGTCTTAGTCTAGCGAATTAATCTTTAACTCCAGGAATCTTTAAAAATCGATTTGCAAATTAGTGTGATCAATTTTTTTTGTATTTTAGTAGAGTACGTTTTTTTGTTTCTGATTTTGAAAATTGGAAATTCCCATTATGCTTACCACAATGGATATTTCTAACGATAATAATGCATGTGTAATAAAATCAAAAACAAACTATCTGAAGCTTTTTTTATCGCACTTTTACTTAGAAAGTATTGCATTTCTTGAGAAATAAAATAAAATTATGAAGTAAAAAATATTCTAGTGGAAAAACGGCCAACAGCAATACAATATAATGATTTCCCCGCAAATTTCAGTCCAACCCGAATAAAATAATGATAAAACAATAACGATACTTTATGCCGGAATTTGACGATTATTAATGGTCTAGTTGTTAATTCAATGTGATTATTCAAAATGTGATCGTGAATGATTTCAGCACAAACACAAGATTGTACAGAACAATTTTGTGTTTGTACTGAAATCGCTAGAATGGAAATATGTTTTTCACATTTTTCTTAGTCTAGCGAATTAATCTTTAACTCCAGGCATGTTTAAAAATCGATTTACAAATTAGTGTGAGCAATTTTTTTTTGGATTTTAGTAGAGAACGTGGAATTCCTGTCCCGGGTAATTTATTTTTGTTTCTGATTTTGAAAATTGAAAATTCCCATTATTTTTACGACAATGGATATTTTTAACGATAATAATGCATGTGATAAAATCAATGACAAACTATCTGAAGCTTTTTTTATCGCACTTTTACTTAGAAAGTATTACATTTCTTGAGAAATAAAATAAAATTATGAAGTAAAAAATATTCAATTGGAAAAACGGCCAACAGCAATACAATGTAATGATTTACCTCGCTAATTTCTGTCCAATCCGAATAAAATAATAATAAAACAATAACGATACTTTATGCCCTAATTTGACGATTATTAATGGTCTAGTTGTTAATTCAATGTCATTATTCAAAATGTGATCGTGAATAATTTCAGCACAAATACAAAATTGTACAGAACAATTTATAATACAAAATTGTACAGAACAATTTTGGAATTCCTTCCCGGGTAATTTATTTTTGTTTCTGATTTTGAAAATTGAAAATTCCCATTATTTTTACCACAATGGATATTTTTAACGATAATAATGCATGTGATAAAATCAAAGACAAACTATCTGAAGCTTTTTTATCGCACTTTTATTTAGAAAGTATTACATTTCTTCAGAAATAAAATAAAATTATGAAGTTAAAAATATTCAGTTGGAAAAACGGACAACAGCAATACAATGTATTGATTTCTCCCGCCAATTTCTGTCGAATCCGAACAAAATCATAATAAAACAATAACGATACTTTATGCCCGAATTTGACGATTATTAATGGTCTCGTTAAATTCAACGTGATTATTCAAAATGTGATCGTGAATGATTTCAGCACAAACACAAAATTGTTCTGTAATCTGACATGTTTTACCCCCTTTCATACATGATTTTTTATTGAAACGTAATAAATCTCTTACAAATATTTTATTAACCCTCAGTCTCTAATATATTCGACGCTCTTAGAGAAACGTTTCAATGAACAAAACCTCGTGACAATCGACAGTCGGAATTTCTATTTTTGATCGTTATCGTTTTTTGACATTGCTGCCAACGTGCAAGAAACATTTATCATCGACGTTATCCAGACGGGCGTGTCTGATAATATTTACCTTGAAACATGGCGTGGAAGTAAATGTCAGAGTACTTTTACTACCAAATTGAACTAAACGACGAACGGTCGCACGCACGTATGCGGGTCTTCGATTCCTCCGATCGGAACGAGCACATGAATACTACCTCGATGAAATTCCAGAATAGCCATGTCGTCAACGCAGACTGATATGATTATGCCAATGTCACGGAATGTGCTCGTAAAGCCCAAGTAAGGTCGACTGCACATCGGAGATAAATGCTGCTTTTCGAACTGTCCTGTCATGGCTATACATCCAGATAATTATATTCTTTAACTAAGCGTATTGTTGGTTACCAGAATAATGATACTTCTGTCACAGAATAATTTTTCTTCTGCCATATATATTTTTTCCAATGCCCATTTTCATATCAATGATTTCCCTATTTTATTTATTAATTAATGATAATTTTTTTAGTGGGGTCAAAATAGTGAATGGCTAAAATAGCCAATCGCCTAATAATGGCAATTTCAGATTTAATCGATCGTTATTTCGATCGAAATTCGCTATTTTGATAATTTCTTATTGTCACACCCACCCTTAAAAACCAGATTCACAAGAAGCTACCGCTTTTGGCAGTCAATAATTCCAAAATTGTCTGAACTTATTTCCTATTTCTTGCTATTAAATCCCGGATTACCACCTCTTGTTAGATAAAATCTCAAATTTTTTATATGAGATAAATTCAACATAGAACTTTGCTACTGTTAAATCTCAGCACGGCTTACCGGACTTTTTTTCAAGAAATCTGAACTCAAAAGTCGTGCATTTAACATGGGGTCTTATGGAAACAGTGCTTTCTCGACACTTCAATCAGATAATTAAAAGCTTTGGCAGTTAGATGACGCAGATAACAAAGTCGCTATCTGTTCATCAAATTCTAACGATACTAACGCGATCATGAAAAAAGGGGTCTGCCGGACATTGTAGACAGATATTTTGAGTTAAAGTGCAAGCAGCAGCCGAAATCGGCCATTGTTCCAAGCGGATCTGTCACACTCGGCTACACTTGGCAACATCGCATTTTCGCGCATATACGGAAGTCATGTGTGCAGGCGCCCAACATACGCACATCGATATAATTCAAAGTATCACATTAAAATAAACGAATAATCCCATATAAAAATTAGGAATCACTTAGTTAGCGTAATCAGTAAGCCGGTAAACCATAAAAGAGGTTAGGTGTACAAAAATATACACGTAATGTTGTCTTAGCAAGGCAATGATTGATAATTAAAGGTTTTTTTAGGTATATTACATTATCTTTTATTCGGGTACAGGGTGAAAATATGCTCGTATTTTTCACGCACTTGCTCAGCTGGCTCGTTTCGTTTTTTCTTTTTGCGGCAAGGACATTTTCACACCACATTTTTCTCTTCCTCGAATCGAATCTTCCAGCGGTTCGACCGTGTTCCAACCGACTATTGTGCCGGTCCATCTCGGAGCCGGCTTTGAAAGAGGTTATATCTCCTCCGGCAAACGAATGTCAACAAAATTTGCGATGTTGCGAAACGTCACACTAACACACACGATGGTGCGAAAGCTCACACCGACAGGACTCGACAACCAAATCAAATCAGCAACTTGAAATCATCATTTATCTTTCATAAATAGTCCAAATAGGAAATATTTACATATCTGCTATTTCATTTTTATTGGTAGCAAGATTTTAGCAATGACTACCCAGATAGACATTTGGTGGCACAGGAACAGCATAAACGCGTCACACAATGGCATGCTATGTCGGAATTAACGCAACGATGTACGTCTGAATTGAGCTATTATGTGACGGCATACCGTGCCATCTTTTCATGACGCCAAGGCAAAGCCATATTTGTGGTACTTAAAAATTATGGCGTGGTGCACTAGTGGCACTACAATGTCGCCATGCTTCAAGTTCAGATCGTGTCTCTATGGTGCCATAATTGCTCCATGTCGTATCACTGAGTGTCTGAGGTGTGAACGTCATTCTGTTACTATGGTGCCATTTTTGCAGAATATTTGGGATGGTAATTGCAGCACGGTGACAGCATAATGGTGGTATACCATGCTGTGCTAAAAATCGTTATCGATCTTGACTGTCAGTTAGGAATCGTAAGCGTTTTATTTCTTTGTATCTGTTACTTGCATTATGTTTTAGTTTTTTTTCTTGTCTAACATTTCAAATCGCGAGTCAAAAGTGTAAGACAGAACAGAATCTTTTATCTTCTCCGATATTAAAGGGTTGGTACGCCCGAGAGGTTTGACACATTCGAAGAGTAGACCCTTCGTGTGTAGTCGAACTCAGGCAGCTTTGCATTCTTATATATACGCTTAGGCTTCAAAACACTTGCGAGAAACGCGTCGTCCGTTCGCCATCTAGTGGTATCATACGAAACACTGGTGCCTAATTCTCCGCTAGATGGCGAACGGACGGAGCGTTTCTCGCAAGTGTTTTGAAGCCTGAGCGTATATATAAGAATGCAAAGTTTTCCTGTGTTCGACTACACACGAGGGGTCTACTCTTTGAATGTGTCAAACCTCTTGGGTTTACCAACCCTTTAATATTGAAGAAGATAAAAGAATCTGTTCTGTCTTATTCTTTTGACTCGGAATTTGAAATTTTAGACAAGAAAAAAACTAAAACTAAAAATGTCTAGCTGACAATAAAAAAATATCCATAACGACTTTCAGCACAGCATAGCGTGCCACCATTATGCTGCCACCGTGCTGCATTTATCATTTTAAAAATTGTATAAAAATGACACCATAGTAACAGAATGACGTTCACACCTCAGACGTTCACACCACAACATGGACCAATTATGGCACCATGGAGACATGATCTGAGTTTACATCATGGCGACAGTGGAATGCCACTAAGCCTGCACGGCACGGTATGCCGTCACATAATAGCTCAATTCGGACGTACATCGCTACGTTAATTCCGACATAGCATGCCGTTGTGTGACGCGTTTATGCTGCCACAGTGACACGATAGGATACTTCCACGGCACGTTTGTCTATCTGGGTACAATATTTGTAGCAATCGGTTCTATCGCGTAAGTGAACGAATCGTCATTTGACTCCCATGCAGCTGGTCGTCCTCCTTAACAAGCAGTTATTACTTTATCATTTTATGGCTAGCAATGTTAAGCGTGAAAAGGTTAATTCAGTGAAGCGTGAAATCTATCACCTATTCTCAAGGTTGGAAATACGCGGCGGGAGTTCGAGTACAAGTACACAATATATACCAACGCCAAGACGCGTCACGACTGTTTTATTTGAAGAGACGGATTTTCCGGTCCAATTATAGTCTATAGAGCGTGAAGAATTCAGTGGCTCTCTTCTTGTACATGAATCTATTGAAGCGTACTTCAATGTACATGTATAAGGAGTTGCTAACACAAAAGCAAACGTTGAGCACGAGCCAGCAGACATATTGTGCGCAGCTTACGACGAAACGCGTGGAGAAAGTCAAATTTTAATTCGCCTCTTTGCCGATCTTGTGTGCGTATACGGTTAATATACATGTGTTTGTTACACTCACATTCGACGTGTGGCCCCCGACCGCGAGCATAAACCGTGCGTTTGCATCAGCAGCAAATGACGTGTAGGTAGTGCGTATACTACTGTCTCTCGTCCCAGGAGTCAAGGAGCATGCTACTTATGTATATATAGCCGATCGGAATTTCTCTACCTGGTGGTGTTGTGTATAGGGCGCGGCACATATTGTTTGCGCCGACGCTTCTTCCTCTTCCCCCGGTTCATCCTCGTTAACTCTTGGCACAGCCACGAGCCAACATGTGACGGTCATCGCCATTATTACCATTTTTAGTAATACTTGATTGGCTGCATTTTTTCAGAGGTCGACCAACAGACAAGTATTCAAGTCACTTTGCTATAAAAAAGGATAACTATTTATCATTTTCTAAAAATACTATCTTGGAACAATTTCTGTTGATATTATTTTGGCTAAACTAAACAATTAATGCTTTTTCGATAATCTCCTTAAAAAAAAAATTCTCTTCCGGTTCATCCTCGTTTGAAACTACGAGCCAACTTTAATTTAGGTTGGATTTTCCGAGCGGAAGTCGAATCTGTGAATTCTGAAATCAGAAACGGAAAAAAGTCACTTTTTTTAAAATCATGGTAAAAAGGCCCGGTATTTTCTGTGGTAGAATATATTGACTTGAGAATGATATGAAGGCCAAAATTCGATATCTTGAAGAAAAAAAAAATTCGCATGGAGTTTTCGATCGAAAGTTGGATTTGTGAATTCTGAAATCAGAAACGGAAATATGTCACTTTTTAAAAAAGAATATGCAATGTAAAAGGCCCGACTTTATTCGTCTATTTTGACGAACATGTGTATAAAATTACGACAACTAGATATTAGTGCGTCCTTGTAGGAAATGCGAGCTGAGTTGGTCGAAGTTGAATTGAATTAGAACGATAACACCAATTTTCGAAAATTCGAAATTCTGTAAAATCAAAAACGCTTCATAGTTCTGTCTCAAATTCAATACTGACCGTCCTTTTATACTGCTTTATTTGTTAAGAACTATTTAGCTCATTATACTGTAAAAAATGTTCGCGTTTTTCCTATACAAACATGTATGAATTTTGTAAAACTTGGTATAGGAAATCGGAATTAATATGTTTGCATAGTAAATGTAATACAGATATATGAATTTTGATAATCCGGTGATTGGAAATTACAACACATGATTATTAAATCATCATTTACTAAATTAGTATACGAAAATCAATATGAGGGATTCCACGGGACTTTCGCCACCCCCAAAAAAAAAAATCTCAAATTTTATCTAAAAATCAGGTTCAGCGGTGTCTATTGATGGACCAAATTTCAAAATTCTAAAAAAATAGTTGACCGGAATATGCACATTTTTTCGTTTTTTATCGTTTTTCATTTAATCTGTAATATCTCAGAAACTATTGATCGTATCGAAATCATTAAAAGACGAAAATGTGCATTTTTTATGGCCAACAAGAAAAAAATATATTCAAAATTAAGTGCTTAATTTCAGGTCACATTTTATGGAAAAAACAACAAAATAATTTTTTTTTTATGGTTGGACTTCAGATTTTTTCATCGGACAAAAAAAAATACTCAAAATTCGGCGATCACTCAAAGATTCCGAGACAATTTGTCCGATGAAAAAATCTGAAGTCCAACCATAAAAAAAAAAAATAATTTTGTTGTTTTTTCCATAAAATGTGACCTGAAATTAAGCAATTAATTTTGAATATATTTTTTTCTTGTTGGCCATAAAAAAATGCACATTTTCGTCTTTTAATGATTTCGATACGATCAATAGTTTCTGAGATATTACAGATTAAATGAAAAACGATAAAAACGAAAAAATTTGCATATTCCGGTCAACTATTTTTTTAGAATTTTGAAATTTGGTCCATCAATAGGCACCGCCGAACCTGATTTTTAGATAAAATTTGAGATTTTTTTTTTTTGGGGGTGGCGAAAGTCCCGTGGAATCCCTCATATGCATTTTCGGAATTTTCGTACCCGATTTGAAATTTAATATACATTGTTCCATTAAATGTAAGATCAAAGTTACTCAAATTACAGTTGCTGATATTGAAAAATACCCAGTAAAGTATTTGCAATTATGTCTATATGGGTATATTACTTTATGAAAAATGTTTGCGTTTTTGTTATACAAAAGTATGAGAAATTTACAAAACTCGCTATAGGAAATAAACATTAATATAGTTGCATAGTAAATTTAGTGTGCGTGTATGCGTTTTACCAAACCGGTGATATAAAATTACAACACATGGTTACTAAATCAATCATTACTAAATTAGTACATGAAAATCAACATGAATTTTTGGAATTTTAGTGACTGATTTTAAATTTAATACTCATTTTCCAATATCGAGAAAAAAACCCGCACTAGATCGCTAACACTTACCACTTACAGCCAAAAAATTGTGACAGCTAGAGTGCGTAAAATCTGACAATACGTCTGAACTTTTTCGTAAGTTTTTACAAAGGAAGGGGCATTGAGAAAGCAAAAGGAACCTGAATGCGTTTTCTGTAAAATAGAAAATTGAAATTTATTGTGTAAAATTGACAAAATGTTTCTGTGAATCATTTTACCTAATATTTTAAATGAAAGTACAATAATTTCAATTTTTTTTTAATTCACAGTGTTCTGACTACTTATTGTACAAATATAGAGATTTCGTCGTCCGTATAAGGAAGAGTTAAAAAAATATTAACGCCGGTACCACAAATGGCGAGTTAATCGTACGTTCCCTTTAAGAATAGATTGGGTTTTGAAATACGAGTTAGAGTATTGGTGATTGGTCAAGAAAACAAAAAATGTTCAACCGAGGGTCGTTGACTTAAGATTCAAGTGAGGTCTGAAACATATTCCCGGATTGCATGAGTTTGTGGCTTTAATCTAAAACCTGTATGTACTATATGTTCCAAAGGGCTTTCAGAACCATTGAACGTTTCACCCGTGGGACCATATATATATATATATATATATATATAACTGGATATAGTTAATTCCAGCAAGACATCGGGACGTGCCTGGCCTTTTTGAAAGTACAGAAAACGCGCGTGCCAGAGTCAGAGCAGAAAGAACGTAGAGAGACATCGATGCCGCATACATTGGGATTCAGCGTGCGAGTCTCCGTCCTCCGCGAAAGTGCAGCCAAGGTCCTCCTCTCGTCGAGCGAGCGAGCTGACCGAGCCACGCACGTCTGACCATCACGTATCCCCGTTTCCATTTCTACTGCGCCCGCGGGATCGCCGGCCCCACTGACCAACACCTTTTTTTTGTCTACTTCTCACTCGGCAGGTACTAATTCTGTAAATACTTTGAAAGAAATTAATGATTTATCAATTTTTCTGTATATTTTATGAACTACTGTTGCTCATGACCTTTTATTTTCCTCTCTTACGAAGGTGGTCAATGAAAGGGTTCCGTCCATTTGAATCCAAAAGAAATATCAAGTAATGGAAAGAAGTCAGCGCATGCTGTTCATACTTCTAAGTTTTTTTTGTCCACTTCTCACTCGGCTGGTACTAATTCTGTAATTACTTTGAAAGAAATTAATGATTTCTCAACTTTTATGTATATTTTATGAACTATACTGATGCTCATTTGTTGATGACCTTTTATTTTCCTCCCTTACGAAGGTGGCCAATTCAAGGGTTCCGTCCATTTGAATCCAAAAAAATATCAAGTAGTGGAAAGAAGTCAGCGCATGCTGTTCATACTTCTAAGTTTTTTTTGTCCACTTCTCACTCGGCTGGTACTAATTCTGTAATTACTTTGAAAGAAATTAATGATTTCTCAACTTTTATGTATATTTTATGAACTATACTGATGCTCATTTGTTGATGACCTTTTATTTTCCTCCCTTACGAAGGTGGCCAATTCAAGGGTTCCGTCCATTTGAATCCAAAAAAATATCAAGTAGTGGAAAGAAGTCAGCGCATGCTGTTCATACTTCTAAGTTTTTTTTGTCCACTTCTCACTCGGCTGGTACTAATTCTGTAATTACTTTGAAAGAAATTAATGATTTCTCAACTTTTCTGTATATTTTATGAACTATACTGATGCTCATTTGTTGATGACCTTTTATTTTCCGCCCTTACGAAGGTGGCCAATGAAAGGGTTCCGTCAGTTTGAATCCAAAAAAATATCAAGTAATGGACAGAAGTTAGCGCATGCTGTTAATACTTTGATGTTTTTTTTGTCCACTTCTCACTCGTCTGGTACGAATTCTGTAAAAACTTTGAAAGAAATTAATGATTTCTCAACTTTTTCGTATATTTTATGAACTATACCGATGCTCATTTGCTGATGACCTTTTATGTTCCTCCCTTACGAAGGTGGTCAATGAAAGGGTTGCGTCAGTCTGAATCCAAAAAAATATCAAGTAAGTAATGGATCAAAGTTACCGCATGCTGTTAATACTTGAAACTTTTTTTTTTACTTTTTCTCATTCAGCAGATATTAATTTTGTAAATACTTTGTAAGAAATTAATGATTTCTCAACTTTTCTGTATATTTTATGAACGGGTGATGCTCATTTGTCTTTGATCCGTAATGCTCCTTCATTTCAAGCCTTAAGATCTCTGCTAATGACCTTTCATTTTCCTCCCTTACGGAGGTGGTCTATGAAAGGGTTGCATCAGTTTAAGAGTTCGGCATTAATCATAACTTTATTAATATTTTTTTCTCAAATTACCAATTACTTCTGTAAATCGTCAATTAAGATTGATCATTTCTTAATTGCTTCATTAATCGATAATCAAAATTGAGAATTATCCAATAATCGATTAATCATTAATAGTAATTGGAACGTACTTCATTCATTGGATAATTAGTTATCAGTACTTGACATTCATTGATTGCTAAATCAATCGTCAATCGGAACTCGACATTATTCACTTAATCGAAAAATCATCAATCATGCCGCAGAATTACTTGATTAATTTGGCATGATTAATAGTTATCATTCTGCAACAATTATTCACAGAATTTATTTTTATTGTGTAATTGTTATTTGTCATTGAAATTTATCTTGAAAGTAAATTTTCTATGCGGTTATTAAAAAATATTGATGGTCTTTCATCAGCGCTGCAGATTATTATGAAGGTATTATAATTATGAAATGAAATATAGCAAACATTCGTATTTTATAAAGTGATGGGCTTTGGACCTGGCGGTTTAATTTTTTTTCATATGAGCGGTATAAATCGGTATAAACAGCAGCTATGAGAAAGTACGTTTCTCAATTTTAGCTTCATCGTAGAGGAAGCTTTTACTATGATCCGAAAAATACAGTAGCAATTCGTTCAACGTTCTGTCACATTTCCACTCTTTTTTAACACCTGAAAGGACAGTTCTACAACCATATTTTCTACAACCTTGAGTTCCAAGTCTTAAGAAATTAGAGAGGCGTAAAAATAAAATGTGACATTTAGTGTCAAAAAATATTTTGATACCGAAAAAACTTTCGATAAGTGTTCGCGTAAAGGGCAGTAGCGGAATTAATTTTCATCATAAAGAATGCTACCACGCCTAAATAAAACTCGGGCTGACAGTGGCATTTTTTTTATCTGTCTAGCTGTCAATAATTTAGACGATGATGGGGCCTGGTGAAAAAAACTCAGAAAGGAAAGTGCTCACTAATCAAAAATGTATACCTCGTAAATAAATTTCTAATATTAAAATCTTTCACGTAATTCCGACAAACTTCATCGAAGTTCACTATAAAAAAATTGATATTCCTGTAGAAAGTTTTTCATCGATAGCTAAAATTTAGCAAACGGTATTAAAAATTTATTGATCGAGCAGCATATGAAAACCTACAATTCTTCATTTTTTATTGAAAAGTTATTGTTTTGGTTAATTTTTTTTCTTTTTTTTTGTCTGAATCTTCACGTTGTCTGAATTAAAAATACTTTCCATCCGTTACAACAAAATCTGCATCTAAGCAATATTTGCCTATTGTATGTACATGAAATGCCGATTTTGTATTAAAAATTTCTTGTTTTGGTTATTATTATTTCAATTATAATTACTGTTATTGTTTTTAATTTCTTTTATGAATATACATTTCTAGCTGTTTGGTTCTATAGATGCTCACGTTGTCTGAATTAAAAAGACTTTGCATCTATTCCAATAAAGATTTGCAATATGTGCCTATTGTACGTACATGAAATGCCAATTTTTTCAATTAAAATTTATTATTTTGGTTTTTATTATTTTTATTATAGTTACCGTCACCGTTATTGTTTTTAATTTCTTTTATAAATATACATTTTTAGTTGATTGGTTCTATAGATGTTCACGTTGTCTGAATTATAAAGACTTTGCATCTATTCCAACAAAGATTTGCAATATGTGCCTATTGTACGTACATGAAATGCCAATTTTTTCAATTGAAATTTATTATTTTGCTTATTATTATTTTGATTATAGTTACCGTCACCGTTATTGTTTTTAATTTCTTTTATAAATATACATTTTTAGCTGTTTGGTTCTATAGATGCTCACGTGGTCTGAATTAAAAAGACTTTGCATCTATTCCAACAAAGATTTGCAATATGTGCCTATTGTACGTACATGAAATGCCAATTTTTTCAATTGAAATTTATTATTTTGGTTATTATTATTTTTATTATAGTTACCGTCACCGTTATTGTTTTTATTTTCTTCTATAAATATACATTTTTAGCTGATTGGTTCTATAGATGCTCACGTAGTCTAAATTATAAAGACTTTGCATCTATTCCAACAAAGATTTGCAATATGTGCCTATTGTACGTACATGAAATGCCAATTTTTTCAATTGAAATTTATTATTTTGGTTATTATTATTTTTATTATAGTTACCGTTACCATTATTGTTTTTAATTTTTTAAATAAATATACATTTTTAGCTGATTGGTTCTATAGATGCTCACGTTGTCTGAATTAAAAAGACTTTGCATCTATTCCAACAAAGATTTGCCATATGTGCCTATTGTACGTACATGAAATGCCAATTTTTTCAATCGAAATTTATTATTTTGGTTATTATTATTTTTATTATAGTTACCGTCACCGTTATTGTTTTTAATTTCTTTTATAAATATACATTTTTAGCTGATTGGTTCTATAGATGCTCACGTTGTCTGAATTATAAAGACTTTGCATCTATTCCAACAAAGATTTGCAATATGTGCCTATTTGACGTACATGAAATTCCAATTTTTTCAATTACAATTTATTATTTTGCTTATTATTCTTTTTATTATAGTTACCGTTACCGTTATTGTTTTTAATTTCTTTTATAAATATACATTTTTAGCTGATTGGTTCTATAGATGCTCACGTTGTATGAATTAAAAAGATTTTGCATCTATTCCAACAAAGATTTGCAATATGTGCCTATCGTACGTACATGAAATGCCAATTTTTTCAATTGATATTTATTATTTTGCTTATTATTATTTTTATTATAGTTACCGTCACCGTTATTATTTTTAATTTCTTTTATAAATATACATTTTTAGCTGATTGGTTCTATAGATGCTCACGTTGTCTGAATAAAAAAGACTTTGCATCTATTACAACGAAGTCTTGCAATGTTCGCCTATTGTATGTACATGACATGCCGATGAAACGGTGTGACAGTGGCTTTAGGTCTGCGGTCAACCTCTTGTGCCCTCACATTACATCCGGGTTCTACAAGGCAAGCGTCACACTCACGGCATTGCTCTCTCAACGACGAACTGTGCTGCCTGATCGCACTATGAGAGCTGCATTCCAGGAGTCATGAGTTTGTCTCTCCTTCTCTCACAAACTCTCACTCTCGGCGCGTTGTCTCTTGGTTATATCGAGACAAGAACACAAGAGAATAATGAATAATCCTTCAGAAGAGTTTCCGATATACATGCTTTAGTGCATTAAACGATCAGCCTCGGGAATTGTATCTGCAAAAAATAAAACTTGATTATACCGAGAGAAAAGTATAGTACTCATTCCCAGATTCGATGATTTGTAAAAATAAAAAATAAATAGCTTAATTTTTGTATGACTTCACAATCCTAAAAAACATATTCAGAATAAACATTTTTAGAAGAAACATATTCAAAATGCGTTGTGGACTTGGCCGCATAATTGAAAGCAATATGGCAATTGCAATAATGGAAATCCAGTGAAGCACAAAAATAAAATCCGGATGGTAAGACCCATAAATTATTTAGATCACATTCAATCTTTTATTTACTTTTGAACCCAAAGTTGGCTTTTTCATTCTGGCACAAACTGTTATTTCAATTAGCCTTTAAACATAATTGTTAATACTATATATTTGACTGGTGCACTTATCATCCTTATTTACAAAAATCCAGTTCTGGAAGAGACTTCAGTATGAAGGTTCCAGTTCTGGAACCTTCATACAGGCTCCTTTCTTCAGACTCCTTACCTACTTCTTCTTCATTTTCTCAGTTTACCCTGAGTCTAAGTGTACGCAACTGTATTATTATTCGATGAGGTCGTCGGACAATGCACATCATTATACAGAGAGCGATTATTTCGTCTGGAGTGGTGAATCTGACTCTCCAGACCAATCGGGAGGAGCTGCTATATAGCAGTTAATGGCCGACTCATATTTTTTAATCGCATTCAATCTTTTATTTACTTTTGAACCCAAAATTGATTTTTTTTCTGGCCGATATTGTTATTTCAATTAATCTTTAAACATAATTTTTTAATACTGCATATTTGACTGCTGCACTTATCGTGAATTCTTATTTACAAAAATTCAGTTCTGGAAGAGAACCTTCATACAGGCTCTTTTCTTCTAAGTCCTTACCTACTTCTCCTTCTTTTTCTCAGCTTACCCTGAGTCCAAGTGTACGCGACTGTATTATTATTCGATAAGGTCGTCGGACGATGCAAATCGTTATACAGAGAGCAGTTATTTCGTCTGGAGTGATGTGCCTGACTCTCCAAACCAATCGGGAGGAGTTGCTATATATCAGTCAATGGCCGGCTCATATTTTTACCTGATGGTAAAAACCATACATTTTTTAAAATCACATTCCATATTTTATTTACTTTTGAACCGGAAACTGATTTTTTTGGCAGATATTGTTATTTCAATTAGCCTTCAAACATAATATTTGACGACTGCACTTATCGCGAATTCTTACTTACAAAAATTCAGTTCTGGAAGAGAACCTTCATGCAGGCTCTTTTCTTCAGAGTCCTTCCCTACTTCTTCTTCTTTTTCTCAGCTTACCCTGAGTCTAAGTGTACACGACTGTATTATTATTCGATAAGGTCGTCGGACGATGCACATCGTTATATAGAGAGCAGTTATTTCGTCTGAAGTGGTGCACCTGACTCTCCAGACCAATCGGGAGGAGCTGCTATATATCAGTCAATGGCCAGTTCTTATTTTTACCTGATGGCAAAAACCATACATTTCTTAAAATCACATTCCATCTTTTATTTAGTTTTGAACCCAAAATTGATTTTTTTCTGGCACATATTGTTCTTTCAATTAACCTTTAAACATAATATTCGACTACTGCACTTATCGTGAATTCGTATTTATAAAAATCCAGTTCTGGAAGAGAACCTTCATACAGCTTCTTTTCTTCTTCGTCCTTACGTACTTCTTCTTCCTTTTCTCAGCTTACACTGAATCTAAGTGTACGCGACTGTATTATTATTCGCTAAGGTCGTCGGACGATGCACATCGTTCTACAGAGAGCAATTATTTCGTCTGAAGTGGTGCACCTAACTCTCCAGACCAATCGGAAGGAGCTGCTATATATCAGTCAATGTCCAGTTCATATTTTGACCTGATGGTAAAAACCATGCGTTTTTAAAATCACATTCAATCTTTTATTGACTTTTGAACCCAAAAGTGATTTTTTTTCTGCCACATAGTGTTATTTCAATTAGCCTTTAAACATAATATTTAACTACTGCACTTATCGTGAATTCTTATTTACAAAAATTAATTTCTGGAAGAGAACCTTCATGCAGGCTCTTTTCTTCAGAGTCCTTCCCTACTTCTTCTTCTTTTTCTCAGCTTACCCTGAGTCTAAGTGTACGCGACTGTATTATTATTCGATAAGGTCGTCGGACGATGCACATCATTATACAGAGAGCGGTTATTTCGTCTGGAGTGGTGCACCTGACTCTCCAGACCAATCGGAAGGAACTGCTATATATCAGTCAATGTCCAGCTCATATTTAGACCTGATGGTAAAAACCATGCCTTTTTTAAAATCACATTCAATCTTTTGTTTACTTTTGAGCGCAAAATTTTTTTTTCTGCCACATAGTGTTATTTCAATTAACCTTCAAACATAATATTTGACTGCTGCACTTATCGTGAATTCTTATTTACAAAAACTAATTTCTGGAAGAGAACCTTCATGCAGGCTCTTTTCTTCAGAGTCCTTCCCTACTTCTTCTTCTTTTTCTCAGCTTACCCTGAGTCTAAGTGTACGCGACTGTATTATTATTCGATAAGGTCGTCGGACGATGCACATCGTTATACAGAGAGCGGTTATTTCGTCTGGAGTGGTGCACCTGACTCTCCAGACCAATCGGGAGGAGTTGCTATATATCAGTCAATGGCCAGCTCATATTGTTACCTGATGGTAAAAATCATACATTTTTTTAAATCCCATTCAATCTTTTATGTACTTTTGAACCCAAAATTGATTTTTTTTCTGCCACATAGTGTTATTTCAATTAGCCTTCAAACATAATATTTGACTACTGCACTTATCGTGAATTCTTATTTACAAAAACTAATTTCTGGAAGAGAACCTTCATGCAGGCTCTTTTCTTCAGAGTCCTTCCCTACTTCTTGTTCTTTTTCTCAGCTTACCCTGAGTCTAAGTGTACGCAACTGTATTATTATTCGATAAGGTCGTCGGACGATGCACATCGTTATACAGAGAGCGGTTATTTCGTCTGGAGTGGTGCACCTGACTCTCCAGACCAATCGGAAGGAGCTGCTATATATCAGTCAATGTCCAGCTCATATTTTGACCTGGTGGTAAAAACCATACCTTTTTTAAAATCACATTGAATCTTTTATTTACTTTTGAACCCAGAATTGATTTTTTCTGGCACACATTGTTATTTCAATTAGCCTTTAAACATAACATTTGACTACTGCACTTATCGTGAATTCTTATTTACAAAAATTAATTTCTGGAAGAGAACCTTCATGCAGGCTCTTTTCTTCAGAGTCCTTCCCTACTTCTTGTTCTTTTTCTCAGCTTACCCTGAGTCTAAGTGTACGCGACTGTATTACTATTCGATAAGGTCGTCGGACGATGCACATCGTTATACAGAAAGCGGTTATTTCGTCTGGAGTCGTGCACCTGACTCTCCAGACCAATCGGGAGGAGTTGCTATATATCAGTCAATGGCCAGCTCATATTGTTACCTGATGGTAAAAATCATACATTTTTTTAAATCCCATTCAATCTTTTATTTACTTTTGAACCCAAAATTGATTTTTTTTCTGCCACATAGTGTTATTTCAATTAGCCTTCAAACATAATATTTGACTACTGCACTTATCGTGAATTCTTATTTACAAAAAATAATTTCTGGAAGAGAACCTTCATGCAGGCTCTTTTCTTCAGAGTCCTTCCCTACTTCTTGTTCTTTTTCTCAGCTTACCCTGAGTCTAAGTGTACGCGACTGTATTATTATTCGATAAGGTCGTCGGACGATGCACATCGTTATACAGAGAGCGGTTATTTCGTCTGGAGTGGTGCACCTGACTCTCCAGACCAATCGGAAGGAGCTGCTATATAGCAGTCAATGGCCGGCTCATATTTAGCCTTCGGTGCGGCGGCTCGACCGGACAAAAGCTTGTCACGTGACGGATATAGTAGTACCATCGACGGAATACTAATTGTTCATTCTTCACCGCGATGTACGAGTGGAATAAATTATCGTAACAGCGCCAAGGGACAAACCGTGTATACCGGGGAATGAACGTGAAGCACGCATCGACACACACGATTCAACGCATCCGAATGCAGCCAAGTCTTCGTCATCCCATTCTTCTTCTTCGTCATCGTCGTCGACTACGTGGATAGACGTTCGTGTATTGTACTTCCATTCGAGAAGTACAATCGCAAGTCGCAACTCGTCGCGTTATGTCATGGATCATATTTATGAACTATATAGTATACACCTAATGGTATAAGAATATTGTGTTATTTACCTGGGCGCATACTGCAGGCTTTGAAAGGCTGAAGACGTCGTGACTAAAGGACATCCCGTTACTCAACTGTAGCATAATCCAGTTCTCGTGTGTCAGAAAGACGTCTGCAAAGTTATAACACCTACGTTCTAAAATAATGGGGCTTTTATTAACACTTTAAACATTTCATTAATTAAAAAACAATTCGCTTGCGGGCTGCTAAAAACGAGTGGTTTTAAATTAACTCTAGTTCTTATTCTTACAATGGGATTTAACATTGGAACAATAGAATATTGTTTTTCGTATTTTAGCATTATCGTATCAATTCCATATCAAATTCTACGAATTAGAAGGAAAATTCAATCGAAAACGCTTGTTTTTGGCAGCTCGCAAACGTTGTTGAATTAATGACATTTTCTTTTGTAGTGTACATTTACTTATATGGAATACACCATTTATGAGGTTTGATGATTAGCTAGGAAATGAATAGCTAGGAATGTTATAATTGTACACGGTGAGAAAAAATGTGCGCCATCTGAAATTCTTTCACAGTCTTGTGATTTCTTCATCAAAGGTTGAGCTCGATGGGATTAGACAAACTGGGCCTTAGTTCAATAATAAAGGACGGAATCTCAGAATGCTCACATGTTCTTCGATGACTATGCAAATATATTGAATATATTTTTTTTCTCTCCGTAGTCGAATTACCTGGTCCACTGGTTACAAGAGGAAATCCCAAACCGAAATCCTTTCTTTAAATAGGCAAAATTTTTTGTAAACATTGGCTTAAAAATCGATTTAATTTTTCAATTTGATTTGATTAGGAAAACATCTCAAAGAGTAAGTTATATTAGGATTTATCAACTTTATCGGATGGACAAAAATTTCTACGCTTAATTAACTTATAAAGTCAATCCACTCACATGATTCATTAATTACGGTTCATTTGTTGAGGACGTTTGAAGACATTTCTTAATTTCCGTTTATTACGATGATGACATTTTGCAGATCATAGACATTTAACCTAATGGGGACTATTATGCATCCATATATTTTTAACACACTTCAGTTCTCCCACTATTTGACCAAAAACCAATTATCAACCCGGAATTGTCTTGCTCACATTCTGATGAGGCATTGAAGTTTCATTATTTTCGAAATTGCAGTTTTGCAGAACTTCAAAAAGCTTCAAGTTCCGGTCATCCGAAAAATAAGCAATACGTCGTTTCTACAGAACCCGATTCTACACATCACCGTCTCAACACCACCGACTCTACACAACGGCAATTAGACACATGCCTCGATTTAACACAACAGCAACTTTACACATTACAACTCGACACCTGCCTCAATTCGACTCAACCCCAATTCTACACAGCCCCGATTCTACACAGTCACAACTGTCACGAGCCAAATGCACAACGGCAATACTCTACACAGCCCCGATTCTGCACAGGCACAACTGTCACGAGCAAAATTTACCAAAGTCCCGATTTAACACATCACCGATTCTACACAGTCACCAACTCACATCCAATGAACGTATGTTGTTCAAGTATTCCAACTCATCGGCGCACTATGATTAGATGTGGGTTGGTGACGGTGTAGAATCGGGACTTTGGTGAACTTAGCACGTGACAGTTGTGCCTGTGTTGAATCGGGGTTGTGTAGAGTATTGCCGTTCTGAATTAGCTCATGACATTTGCGCCTGTGTAGAATCTGGGCTGTGTAGAGTATTGCCGTTATGCATTTGGCTCGTGACAGTTGTGACAGTGTAGAACCGGGGTTGTGTAGAATTAGGGTTGTGTCGAATTGAGGCATGTGTCGAGTTGGTGATGTGTACAGTTGCTGTTGCGAGGTATGTGTCGAATTGCCGTTGTGTAGAGTCGGTGGTGTTGAGTCGGTGATGTGTAGAATTGGGTTCTGTAGAAATGACGTATTGCCGAAAAATCTCCACGAAACTCAAGTCCTTGATCTTTTCAGTTTGTTTCCTTCCCATGTGATTCAATATTTTTGAGATAGATGAAAAAGCTTGGAAATATTAGTTTCCTCCCTAATTAATGGAAATCATTCAAACTGGGTTTTTAATTATTACCTGTCTCAAATATATTGAAGTTATTGTTAGATCTCTAAAGAATTGATTTTCTTGAAGAAATTGCCTTGAGAAGCATCTTCAAAATGCTTTCCCAAATTATGATATCGGCGGTTTTATGCCTAGAGTTAGAGAACAAGGCATTGATTGGAAGACTTTCTAACCGCGCTCCTTTCATCTTCATTCTCGCGGAGAGACGGTCCTAGCCCTTCACCGCTTCCACGCCCTTTCAATGGTCACATTTTAATTATACCTCTTCAGACAATTACAGGATCTTTACAAGGCGAAAAACATTCTTTGAACATCTTATATGCGACACTAATAAAAAAAAACAGAGAGTGAAAGTGATATCCCGGTGTTTTCAATCACGATGCGCTGAGAAGAACGAACCTTGAGGGGAACACACAAGGGTAAAGCACAGCAATGCAGACCCAGCAAAACGTCATCGCAGTCAAACTGGTCCTCGACATCAGATCCGAGTGTATTCTTGAATTCTCGAAATGGAACTGGTTTCACGACTGAGACTTAACTAAAATACCTCTTAAGGTGTGTCAACAGCAATCTTGCAGAGTTTTATTTTTAAAAAAACTGTAGCTATATATTTCACACCGAATCATCTTTCTTTTTTTTCATAAATGAAAATGGCATCGATCCGGATTCGCGAAGAAAGAATGGCTTATAATATATTATAAGAAAGTGCCTCGTGTAGAAAGACCAGTGAATTCTTCGTAAAACCCGGCTGTTCTCAGCAGCTCCTAATGGGACCAAGGTCGACCATGGACAGGGGTTTTTTCGTTTTAGGTAAGCCCACGAAAAATATCGGCCAGACATTCTCGGTATTATTGGGACTTAATGATGATCGACCAAATAAGACTCAACGTTCAGCTTGCGTAATGTGCAACAAGTTGCAAAGACCTCTGGCGTGAGACCAACTAGAATTATAGATACAGCACGACGGTTTGCGAATTAATCCTCTAGACACTTCATTAACACTCTTATTGCGACGAGATTAGGTATGAACCGACGACTTGACGCAGATTTATATCGCTATGTCACTTTTACATATAAGTATCATTTTGATTTATACTTCATATCTAATTTTTGTTTCTAAGTTTACTGGGGTGAATGAATATTTTGTTAGCTCAGAAGAACATAACTAGAAACTATAGTTTTTTATTTTCTTAGTTTAATGGAGTAAATAAATATTTTGTTAGATGAACATAACGAGAAACGATAGTTTCTAGGATTTTGTTTGTCGTTTCTTATTTTTAATCATTAAAATATCCATTTGCTTCAACAATAAAAAACATTTCAATAACTTGAACTAAATTATTTTTTTCAATATAATCTTTGACAGATTTTCATAAAATCCTACCATGAATATCCGTTCAGATCAAATCTGTACTGTACGTCAAAGTTTTTTCTAAGTTTACTGGAGTAAATCAATATTTTATTAGCTGAACATAATTAAAAACGATAGTTTCTGGGATTTTGTTTGTAGTTTCTTATTTTCAATCACACTGTTAAAAGTGCAAGAGAATTTAATATACAAAACGATATGAGATTTACGAAACGTGTATATGAATTCCATATTAATATACTTTTATAGTAAATTTAAGAATACTATAAGAATTCTCCGACACTGGTATTTGAAAATTACAATACGTGATTCTTTTAATATACAAATATCGTATCTGTCAATGACGAATGCATCTGAAAATTAATATAACGTTATATGCATCCGAGCTTTATATACTGTATATTAATTTTCAAACAAAACCTTTTTACAGTGCATCAAAATACCCATTTACACTAATAATTTTAAAAACCGTTGAATAACTTAGCTAAGTTAATTTTTTCAATCTAATTTGTGCAGATTTCCATAAAATCCTACCATGAATATTCATTCAGGAAGTCTGTACTGATGTACGATAAATACTAAACCTGCTTGGATTTAGGACATTTCGTCTATGCAAAATATCCCAAAAGGCAAATCGGCAAATCACACAGGGGTCGAAATTGGTTCACCCATTTTTTCAAAAGTGTTGGGCTTTTCTGAACAAAATCATTGCAGACGATTGGTCTCAAAGTATGGAATAATATACATCTATTAAAGAAACCTCCAACATTCTTTATAAAAAGTGCAATCATTTGTTATGTCACACGCTTCGCGTGCGAGAAGTCGCGCTTCTTGCACTAGTCACATAAAGTTGTATACGAAACCGTGCGAGAAACTTTTTCTCAACTCGTGTGATACCAACATTCATGAGAAAGAGTTTGATCGCATTCATATCATAATATACTATTACCCCATCTACAATATGGCACATAACCCGAAGATGAAGTAAAAACGAACGCCAAACGCTACATAAAAACAATACACAATACTAATTTAGATACCATAAAAATTCCGACAAAATGTCACCGGATGAGTAATAAAACTCTGCATCCGGTTATATTTTTCTTTTCCCCAAAACATCAAATTTCTCGGAATAGTTTCTGCTGATCTGCTACGTGTCGTATCAGCCCCTCTTAAGCGTCGCTACAAACGACAATGAAAAATATCGTCTCGGTAAAACGCTTAAAAAATGTAGCATAAAACAAATTTTCGTCATCTCACTAACCAGAAAATCCTCGGGGAAAATCCAACTTCATTCTGGATAACGATAATTACCGGCACAAAAGTCGAATGACTAATGTTGTTGCGAAAGGGATGAGACGAGAAATATTGTATGCGGGTCAGTGACGACAGTAGTCACGATTATCGTTAAATCCGATGAAGTGTCTTGCACAGTTTCGATTACTACAAAACATCTGGTTCATCAAACATTTCTCCTGCCATCGCGATTCGTGGTTCCCGAGATGTTGGCCTATGGTGTCGAGATTTCCAAGTCTCGGAACAGGCCTGTTGGAGCGACTGCCGTTCGACTTGTCGAATGGTGTCCACTTTTCATGGCTGGTGGGGTGTACCATCGACGGTCGTGGTGGGTGGCGTATAAGTAGAGGTCTGCCTTCGCCGGCGTTCTCATACCCTCACCACGTCCTTCGACTGCCTCTTACTTTTACTTTTTTACGACTCGTCGCCGCACAACGAAAGTCCAGATCCGTTCGGACGGAGAGCAACGACTCGACAAACACGTCTAGTACTCCAAACAGTTGCTTCAAGAGGTTTCGGGTGTATAGACAAGATTTTA
Source organism: Ephialtes manifestator (assembly GCA_963970395.1). NCBI lineage: Eukaryota > Metazoa > Arthropoda > Insecta > Hymenoptera > Ichneumonidae > Ephialtes > Ephialtes manifestator. Next base: position 16,757,532 of record OZ019975.1, read on the forward strand.
ACACGAGGACACTCTCAAAAATAATTTATAAATCGTGTGATTCATCGAGTTAAACAAAACGTCGAGCAAGTAATTATTATGATGAACCAGTGACAAGTGAAAAAAAAGAAAAAAAAACAGTTTATCTACATTGAGTCTAAGCGTATGATCGAATCGAGAGGACAACAAACCTAAGGATCGGTGAAGCGTTCAAGAAGAAGAAGCGGAAGCGGAAGAGAGAGAGAGCATCGGGAGCAGATTGAAATAGTGTGCAGTGCAGATATGTGGCTCAAAAGCGCGATTCTGTGAGTACCATAATAATTCAACGAAGTTTCGCATGTTATCGTGGAGAAGATCTCTTAACTGTAAAACACTATATAGCTTTATGTTGCGTGTTATTGCGTGATTCCGCGACGTTTAATGTATACTCGGCGAGGAAGCGATATACAAGACACGATGGTTTTAATGCGAGAGGCGCTACGAGGTTCACTCATCTGCTTACGTATTCGATGAAAATGAAAGTGAATAGGAATTCGAGGTGTAGAGCTTTCCATTTGAAACGATCATTACCATAACACTATACGGCGACAAATTGATGGTGAAACATGATTGCTTAATCGTCAAAGAACTCTAATCTCAAACGCGTTACTATTTATCCATATTTTCTTCAATATTTTATATCCTGTCTTAATGACACCAGCTTTAATGATCCAACTTCGTCGAAGTATCAATTTTTTTGTGTGTTCCAAAGATGTAATTATAATCTCAAAGCAGTTTCCGGTATTATCGATGTTTTTTATAGTGAAATCGAATCAATATTAAATTGTTCGTTTCTTTAACAAATAATTTGTTACGGGCTTTATCTAAATGATAAGATAGCAGAGATGGCATATTCAATATTGCAAAGATATGGACACGGACATGTCTGACCATACGCTGATCGTTCTCCTCGCATTCGTCTTCTTCTTCTCCCACCATAAAACTCAAGGCGCCCGTTTTTTTTTCTTCTACTTATTCCTTCACTCTCGCTTACACACCTTTCTCCTACTCGTCCGTACGTCTTCGAGAGCTCGCTTCGCAATCCGAGCTACCGCTCCTTGGTATCGCGAGAGGAACGCTACAGCACGATACACCATGACTGCCTTCCTCGACTACTACGCTATATATCGGTCCAATCGAGCCACTCGTGTTTCACGCCACCGTACTTTCGCTGATTACGATCTCTCGAATATCACGTTCATCGAGAGTGAGATGAGATGAAAGAAGAATATATCGCGCCCACGGTCTTAAAACACGTGTGAAAAATATAATATAATATGTAGGTCGCACGTAAAGCCGCAAGAACCTGTATTTTCAAAGCATATTGTGGTACGATACCACAAACATATGCATTCGTTTTTTATATATAAACCTGATACATAATTTGAAAGAAGATACACTAAATCAGACGCTTCTAAATACAAAACTAAAAAAAAAATTCGTCCAATGACATTCACTATTGAACTTTTTTATTCTACATCCAATTCGAGTTTTTATATGTTATTAAAATAATGACATTTTTTGTTTGAAATTAGTTGGTTAATGTTTTAATATCATATGAAATTTTGATAATTAAAAGAATTACAACGTACTTTGATGGAATCCATGAGATGCAATTGTAATCCAATCAGTTACTATTTTGTAATCAGTGCAGATATTGTTCTATACGTTTTCGCACTTAACTACAGAAATATGTTCAACATTAAATCTCGCCAGCTATGCAGTTGCTTACTGCATACAGAAAAAAATTAGAATAACATTTTTTTACACACATTTTGAATGTATTTCAAATACAAAATTTATCAATTATTAGAACAAATTTGTCAATTGACAGATAAGTTTATTTTTTTTATTGTTAATTTCAATGTGGATTGTCTATTTGCCTTTAGATCTTCTCGATCATTTGGGTTGACTTTATCTCGTAACATAGTAGCTAACAACTTCATTATCCGTGTTGAGTTTAAACGATTTTCTAGTATACTGTAGTTACGACTCTCGTGACGCGATTATGTCGTATAACTAGTGCTTGTAGCGGTGAAACCTGGAATGGTATGAATGGAAAAGCATAAGCAGTTAACTATTTGCAAATTTATTGTACACTAGTAAAATCACGAAAGCATTTCAAAACTAAAACGTTACGATTTGGTAGTAAAATTTACAAAACCACAAATTAAGGAGTTTCAGAGACAACAAACTAAAAAAAAATGAAGAAACATTTTTTAACGTCAATGGTGGATTATATATCTATATTTAAAAAAAAATAACGTGGGAAGACAGATTATTTATGATGAGCTTGAATGATTAACAACAATGTAAGCAAATATTATACGTCAGGCATTGACGATAAAATTTATTACATGGTTAATCTATTCAAAACTTCTAAGTATTTCAAATACTTGTTTAACTTAACGATTATGAATTATTATTAAAAAAATATTAACCTCAATAGTAAAATAATTATTACAATGAAGTAATTTTCACAATTATTGCAAAAGCCGTAAAAAATTCATATTCACACAATAACTAGGTACAGTTATTTATTTCTAAAGGTAGTATAGATGGTTTTACATTCGAACGGTGTCCGTCTCTGCTTCTCAAATGCCGACTACCGTAGCAAAATGGTAGTTATGAGCAAAATAGGAAATCGACAACGCATAACAAAACAGACATCTCTTTCATAGAAATGGGAAAGGAGGATTTAGTAAGAAAATATGGTACAAAGTGATTAATAGTTCGTCTTTACCGTCGATAATTTTCTCCTTGATTTACGAGATAACTCTCGAGTCTCTGGGAATGCGCGTGCCTCTGGTTTTCCTCGATGGCAAGAAAGTACGGTGACGTTCACGCGTGAATGAGTGAGAGGCGGGGATCCGAGCCCGCGTATCCATGCACATAGTGTAGTACATATCTCTACTACTGTGTCGATTGCCAGGAACAAATCGCGTCGAGTCCAAGGTCAGTAAAATGCCGCCAACCCACCGCACAGCCGAGCCGCACGGTAGTCGGTGTGTCAAGCGCGATTTCTAAAGTGGTCTAGTGGACTCTTACTTTGACCGAGCGATCGAGTTCCCTCGAGGTACACTCCCGTCTCACATTTCCAGCGTTCACATATAGAAGCTTAGAAGGGCCCTACTAACTTAATTATTAGAAGATATAAACATCTCAAATGGAACTTTCCATGAAGAGTAACAATAAATATTCTGGGCTCTCTAATTGTATATTACACTACAAGGGCAGAAAGTTGAAATTCCTGCACTGCGTGATATGGTGCCTGTGGCGAAGCCTAGGGCATCATATCTTGCAGTGCAGGGCTTTCAAACTTCTGCCCACGTGCACGGAAAAAAAAGATTAGTTGCCATAACCAAGAAATGAGTTGACACAACCAATCGATTATTCTATTTCCCTAGCAACTCAAATGGTAATACCGACGATTCGAATGATAATACCGACGATTCGAATGGTAGTCCCAACTATTCGAGTGGTAGTCCCAACGATTGGATTAGTTAATCTAACTAATGAATAGTTGAGGTTACTATTCGATATGGGTGAGGCAACTAATTTTTTAGACATTGTGTACAGCAAATCGAAAACGTAGTTGCCACAACCAAACTTTTTTTCCCGTGTGGTGTATACTGTTTTTCTTCATAGCCGGTCGAAAGTACGGTGATGAATTGTATTTTTATAATCAATATATGTACGTTTTAGCATATATTGACGCCTGCCCGACATTTGCGGCACGAGCGAAGCGAGTGCTGCTGGTCGGGAGGGCAGGCATTAAATACATCGACAAAAAGAAGTATAATAACACATTTTCAAAAGAAATAATTTTACGTCGATAGAGAACTTTTATGTTCTTCTTGCCATTTTTTATAAGTCTCGTAGACTAGTATATCTGTCAGCAGATTTTTTGGTAACGTTTCTGTTTGTACTATTAATTGCGTTTCGAAATCTTTGATAACCTCTTCCTCGTCCGTGGTTTCGTCAAATAAATCCATTTCGTTCATTTGTGATTTTTTTTATTAATCTTTAGTCAATATTACTTAGTATATTATATTAACTAACAGCCAAATACACAAATTCAATCCGAGCGAGTTTTGAGGTTATATGATTCTGGCTGACGGTAGCAACGAGTCTCATGTATGGAGTAACGGTGCGCGCGAGTAAGTTTTTGCTCCCGCTGTTACAGAGGGCGCGAGTGTAGTTCTATCAATGCTTAAAGTTAGACTTTCTGCCTTACAATCGATGCAGGAGGAACGTACTTTCGACCGAGGTATGAAGAAAAATTCATTATCATCTGAATCCTCATGAGTTTTGCCAAATATACACTGTTGAAAATATTTGGAAATTTAACATACCGCACGGAAATAAATAATTGGTTGCCCTAACCAAGTTCAGAGCCGGATTAGAGTTCGTGCGCCCCTAGGCTAATGTGGGGGGGACACATTCGCCCCCCCCCCTCCTCCGTGGATATTTGAATACCCGCGTAAAAATAATTATGTCAAATTGAGACCAGAAATCGACATATATTAAAAAGTGCCATTTTTTGAGATGCGTTAAGACGAAAAATCTTGGAAAAGTTCAAAGCGATTTTGAGATCGTTTTGATATCAAGTTACTCAAAATCGCTTTGAACATTTATAAGACTTTTCGTCGTCAATTTATGACCATAATTTGACATAATTATTTCATACGGGCGATCGAAGGTAGTTTTTCACGAGTCATAAAACAGAAAACGATATTTCGGCCGAATAATTCGTGGCTGGAATACTTAACAAGATACGGAAAGCAATGTTCGGATACACAGCTTGCAAGTTTTCCTCGGGTAGAATTACGTATAATTTCAACGCGGAGAAACCGTGCGCTATTATTATGCGTCCCTCCTTTGAATGCTTATTTTTTCTTCCATTCAGTCCCTGGTTAACTTTTCAATAACAAAAAATCTTAAAATTTGACAAGAAAATTTGTTTCGAAACAAAATTTGAATCCAACTTTCATGTTAAAAAAAGTGCATATCCTCAAAAATTTATCTACGTTCCCTGGTTAACTTTTCAACAACAGAAAAACTTTCAATTTGGCATAAAAATTTGTTTCGAAACAAAATTTGTATCCAACTTTCATTTAAAAAAAAAAGTGCATATCCTCAAAAATTTATCTACGTCTCCGTTGAAAAACGGAAAAAATGCCGCCCCCAAGCTGCACGAATCGTACCGCCCAGGACCATGGCCTAGGTTGGCCTAGGCGGTAATACAGCACTGACCAAGTGTCATGGTTAAATACGCTCCAAGCGACAAAATTGGTTAGGAGAAACAACTATTGGGTGTCACAACCAATCCATTGGATTTCACACCCAATTGGTTGTTTGTGACCTCCAATGGATTGGTTGTGACGCCCGATTGATTCGTTATGACACCCAATAGTTGGTTCCCCCAACCAATTTTGTCGCTTGGAGCGTATTTAACCATGGCACTTGGTTAGGGCAACCAATATTTCTTTCTGTGCGGTTTAAGATATCAGTTTATGATTGAAAATGTATAAAGTTTCCATGAAAAGTAACAATAAATATTTTGGATACTTTAAAAACTGACATTGTCTTCTGAATCCCCGCGAATTAATAGAAACTGTTAGAAAACATTTGACAAATATATTATACCGTTAAAAATATTAGGAAATTTAATGTACCGGTACTAAATTTAATATACCAGTTTATAAATGAAAATTCATAAACTTAACATGAAAAGTAATAATAAGTATTTTGGATTGTTCAAAAGTCATTGTCATCTGAAACCCCATGAATCAATAAAAACTTTTCGAAGACAGTTGCCAAATATATTCTGTTAAAAATATTTGGAAATTTAATGTACCGATATCAAATTTTAATTTGCTTAGTATAACTTTATTAATTTCACTTAATACTCAGGTATAATTACAACTCTACCATTATTTAATATACCACGGAGAACGTCTACGCTGTTATTGATGATAAAAAGTATGATTATATATAATCGTGCGGTTATTTCGTGATAGAGTTTTCATTTGGTATTATTGAAATATGGTAAAGTTGGTTTTTACTAGAAAAATAAATAGTAGTTATAAATATGTCTATTTTTCTATGCATGTGAATTTTCATATGCCAACTTATGCATAAATGCTTTCTATACAAGTATATTAATTTTGAATATTTAATGATCAATTTATCAAAAATGTTGTACAAATATGATATATCGTATTAGCATGTCCGGAAACAGTCAATTCTGTTCTGAAACTGAGAATTCAAATTTGAGATATGCTTACAACACTTCTTATTTGCATAATCACTTCAGTTTTAAATGTATAATAATAGTAATAGCTATAACGTAAATGTCAAATTTTTGCAACCTCCAGGAATATATAGTGAAGTCTCTCACAGATTATTTAATGCGAAGACAATAATAATCATTCACAGTCACGTTCGCATTTGCTTACATCGTTTCCACTACTTTTTAAGATTTGAGAGCTTCCAGTGTAACAAGAATATTTTCCTACGTAAATATTTCAAGAATAGATAACTTAAAGTTCATGATTCGCTCCATTACAGCAAATCAAAATCTAATGAGCATGTGATTTTATCAATATTCAACAAAACACAAAAAATGCTTGATTCTAAAAAAAATGAAATAGACCTAAATATTTGGAATGAGAAGAAAGTACTTTATGTTTTTCATTTTTACGGTTCGATCGTAAATTTCTTAATTCATTTTTCTTCGCAGATTAAGATACGCGCAGTGACTCAACGAAAATTATTAAAAGATTAAAAATGCGTGAAATGTATTTTTAAATATAGTACGTCGATCGGAGTTAACTCCTTTCCATTTTGTTAAAGTCACGTATAGCCCGAAGCAATTTTATTTTTTGTCCCAATTTGTTTTATTTCTTTTCCTTATTTTTATTATGTCCCACCGGTTAAATTATAGGAGAGGCTTTATGCTCTACGCCTCTCCAAGATTGATTCGGCGCTAACGGCGCCTGCCGACTACTGATGGTGTGATGATGAACTTGCGCAACCGGCAAGCTGGCTAGCGACGCCCAACTTGACGTTCACGTTGCATTACCAATTTTAAAAGCCACGTACCCTGGGGGGCCAGACAGAGTTGCGAACGTATCCCGTACAGCCATCACGGCCACTTAGTTTCTTCATTTCGATAACCTATTCTCACTATAAGCGTTGTACGAGCTTACGAACGGCATCGGTGACGGGACCACCTGTTGATTTTGTTGCGATTGAGATATTGTATAAGCTTATGTGACCAAATCGATAATTTACAGTGTCGATTGTTGCCTAATTTTTTGCACCCGGAGAAACCGGATTGATGGATTTATTTGAATCAAATAGGGAATCTATTTCAAACTAATAAAATTTTATTTCGGTCAAATAGGATGTATATGGGGCATCCCACCGGTTATCGACAGGGCCTCATATATATATTTTTTCTTTTGAGAGGTTGTAGAGCAATATAAAAAAACATTCTGAATTTTTTTTGGATTCTTATAAAAATTTGTATTTTTTTAAATTAACTAAAATTTGATTTTCTCATAAAGTACGTCAGCGGTTTTTTTTTTCAAAGTAAATTCTGTGTCCAAAAATAACATTTTTGAGCCTCGGCCCAAAATAAAAATAAAACAAAATTAAAATTTTTTTTTTTAAATACCCCAAACTTGAATCTCTCTAAAATTACGTCGATGATTTTTTTCAAGATTTTTATAGTAAATTCTGTGTCCAAAAACGAACTTTTTGAGACTGGAACGAAAATGGGGGGCAGTTTAGAATAGCAACTAAACTGAAACATGAAATATCCAATAAATAGTAATAATTCCAAATTTCAAATGTTTTATATTTTAATAATTGTATAAGCTGTCGTGAAATTACACTATGACAATATGGGGGTCAACAAAATGGCGATTCTCTGAAGGAAAACTTGTGGATCGACCCATTAGAAGTTTTGTTAATGATTTTTTAATAATAGCAATTGCAACAGTAATTGAAAATAATGCTACGTTGCGTACACTAATAAAAAAATATTTATTGTTGCAACAATCGTAAGCCTGTACAGCTAAGATTAGCTTAGCATTAAGTTAGTTCCGGATATAAATCAAGTGCGGGAAGCTATAACAATAAATTGCACATTTTATCAATTCAGATAATTGCCTTGATAGTGGTAGAGCGATATTTATTCAGCGCTCCGGGACAAGTCCCCTTAAGCGCTTAGCCTATTTACAAAATGTCACATCCATTGTGTATGATATAAAATTATTCGGATATTACAATAGTTTATTCAATTCTTAGTACAAAAGCAATGGAAATATGAAAATATAGTTAATCATACAGTAGACAAATAAATAAATAAATAAATAAAATCATACACATATATGGAGTAAAACACGTCAAGTCAGCTACACGAATTTTTCATTTCAATAAAAAGTTTTCAAATTTGTTGAGGATGTTGGTCTGGCTGAAAACAAAAATTACAAATTTTTTCAGATTTTTTTATCGCAAGTTTCAGCCGTTACAAAGAACTGAAAATAATAATCGTTAATTTTTTTACGCCAAAACCTACAGCTCTCGCAAAAAAATCACGTGGACAAAAAATTTAAGGTATTTAACGTTCTTTTCAATAAATTTTTTGCAAGATCTTCCTACTCTGTTTTATGCTATTTTTCAATGGAATAAAATTATAATTTTTTTTTCTCCAAAACTGCATTCCCGATTCGGCTTAAATTTTTACATTTTGTTCCTTAATATGTCTAGAATCTGAGAAAAAATTGGCGAGATGGGCGGCGATTTCATTCCACTGTTACAGCTCTTCAAATGATCGAATACCAGGGCAATCTAATGTGTAATTGCTCTGTACGTTCAACAGACTGTCTACATAATAATTCTAAAGCCCGCACTGCATTTTTTGCATCGGATATTTTTCCCTCTTCAATTTTTGGGTTTTTTAATACATTTATTTTATCGACTGATGGAATTGAAACTTTTTTCATGATGACACGTAATTCATCATCGTGCTTTTTTCTGATCAATCGAAAATTGGCAAAACGTGGTGAATGAATGTCTCTTGAGTTCACCATTCACGTGCTCAATGTTACACGACCATCGTTCTGCGTTGTGAACACAAAGTGTGGACGACAGGTACAGGGGAATTTGCCAATTAACCTAATTAAAAAAAAAATTTAATTAAAAATAACAAAAAAATAAATAAATGATGCGGGCTTTAGATTTTTTCTACTGACAGTCTCAACCCTGTTGAACGCAGAGAGCAATTACACATTAGATTACCGTTATGTTCGATCATTCGAAGAGCTGTAACTGTGCAACGAAGTCGCCGCCCATCTCGCTAATTTTTTTTCAGATTCTTAACATATTAAGGAACAAAATGTAAAAATCTCATCTGAATCGAGAACGCAGTTTCGGAGAAAAAAAAATTGAAATATTATTTAATTGAAAGATAGCATAAAACGGAGTAGGAAAATTTGCAAAAAAATTTGTTGAAAAGAACATTAGATACCTAAAATTATTTGTTAATGAGATTTTTTTGCGAGAGCCATAGTTTTGGCGTTCAAAAATTAACGATCATTATTTTCAGTTATTTGTAACGGCTGAAATATGCAATAAAAAATCTGAAAAAATTTGCAATTTTTGTTTTCAGCCAGACCAACATCCTCAAGAAATTTGAAAACTTTTTATTGGAATGAAAAATTCGTGTGGTCGCCTTGACGTGTTTTACCCCATATATATCTACGAAATACATGAAAGTTTGCACGAGTAGAAAATTATGGTCCGGTTGATCGCTCATTAATACTAAAATACGAACTATTCAAGTTAGAGTTACATGAAAATGCATTATAAAAAACATATCGAAGTTTTAATAATTTTATAATAATTATTTTTATTATCGTATTGGCAACAAAAAATGCATAAACATTTTTTTATTTTAAGGTAATGGGTCATCATTTGACCTGTTACCCATTGTCCATTATTTTTGGTTTATGGCACATTTATATTAATTACATAATTTTCACACATATCAATGATATTATTCAGTAATTGGTTGTGTCTTAATTTTTCTCATCTGCAAGTAGAATTGACTTTTAAATATTCAAATAACGAAACAAATATTTAAATAAATATTTAAATGAGAGAGGAAATCGACAAATAATCGTAAAATAATGAATCGCTAAATTCCATCGCGGTCAACGGCTTATCCAAAGTTTCCGGTGTGCTGATTTGGATTCGTGCTCGGCGTGTCTGCGACAGCGATTAAATTTTCGTCATAGACTCCTATTTGTCCTTTCTATATCAGCAGCAATAGTTGTTAGCAGGGTGTACCCATCGGTACGCCCTCGTTGCTCCCCTGCGTCTGTCCCCCTAAGTTTCGCCTTGTCACAGACAGATGTCGAAAAAAAAACGTTTGCGGTTCGCTTCGAGGTTTTTGCGGTAATATCGCGCGACTTACGTAACTTACGGTAGGTCTTGTGCCGATAGAATATGCTCGCGAAAACATTGACAAGTTTTCAACTGTGTATGTTTACCGTACGTACATACGGTTATGATAGTGCGGAAACAGCGTTGCACTCAAAACAGCAGATATATATGCATTTACGTCCAAGTTATTCTCGTGTCAGACAGCTTTCTCCACACGATTTCGCGATAAATTCCATCCGTTAGTGTACAAACATATATTTCATACAGCTAACATCAGAGAACAGAGAGCTTCGATAATTTGCGTTTCGTTGTAGCGTATAAAAAAGAAAAAAGAAAGAAAAAATAAAACAAAACGGCACTGCACTACAGGTGTTTGGTCCCGAGACCGGAAATGCAATAATACCGCTATCAAAACATGTGCGTTTATTGCTATTTGGTATGGATTAATGCGAGACCGGAATTATCACGTACTAGTGGTAAATGGAGATCAAATTCATAGGCAATGGATACCTATATATTTTAACTGAGCAGGATAATGTGGGTAAGGCCGTGAAAGCAATTACATTAAAAGCTAATAAACTATGGAAACATGTGTTTGATGATCGAGAACATTAAGGAGAAACTCAAGAGTGTCTTTTTTTTAAATAAATGATTACAATTTTATCGGGAAAGCGTGGTAAATGTTCCATGGAAAGAAGAATCTAATAAAACATAATACGTCGATGAAAAGTCTATATTTTTGTTGCACAATATTCATTGTTAAGAAACTTTACTAGAAATACCAGTAAACATTTTGGTACATATTTATTTTTTTATTTTTTCGTTCATAGTATAATCAATTCCCTTACACTCAGAGAAATCGTAGTAGTACAGACAACTATAAAGTGACAACTATTAATTTTTAGTCCATGCAACTATTTTCATAGTTAGGGTAATTAGGAAAATAGTTATGGTAACTACTTGGTAGTTATAGTAACTATTTGTTAGTTGTGGCAACTATTAAAAAATTGGTCGTACGAATTAAAAGTGAATAGTTGTCACGTTATAGTTACTAATACCATTATTTTCTCTCAGTGTATATACTGTAGAGTTTACTAGCGAAAAAAAGAAGCAGAAATAGAGAAAATATGGCAGTAGACTTCGAAAAGAAAGTCTATTATCTTTGAACAAATTTGAAACAATGGCACCGTGAATAAAACCAGGTTACATAAATTCAACGACAAATTTAAACAAAATTCAAATGTAGTTTGAGTAACAACAGCGTTCTTAATAATATATGGCAAAATTTCTCGTAAGTATACATTTTATTAGATAACTACTTGGCGGGTACTTCTACAATATCGATATGGTAATTTTTCTCAGGCCTTTCTCCCCGTATACTGGAGACAAATTACGTTACTATCATTTTGACTGTCATAATATAATAATTTTTATATTACGGGAATAGCTGATTTTTGAGACTTTTTTAAATTTAAAAAAATCGACAACCGGTGAAATTTAATTATAACAGGATTCTAGATTTTTTTATACGATAAAAATTCATTTACTGGCGAAATTTGAAAAATAAAAATTATTAAATCTGCCATTTTTTTCACTTTTTAAATTCAGGACAATATTTAAAAAAATAAAATTCCATAGAAGTGGATTGTTGAAAGGTTGAATATTTTCTCTAAGGACATTCCAAGACTTCTGTCTATTTATAATATAATTTAATGACATCTATTTAAATTATACGTGCTACATACTTATGAACGTACGGAATAAAAATGCATGACATATTAAACGTGTTCATCTAAAACATCTCATCCTCGAGTAAACTAGAAACGCGGATAATCGGAAACTCGATTGCCATCGGGATTCCCGTCTCTAGTAGATTACTAGCGAGATTTAAGGGAAAAAACGCTCGTTGTACACTACGTCAGAAATTTCTCTAACGAAATTGGCAAGTCATAACTTAAATCACCATTTAATAGACTCAAATTTCGCGGTGGCCTAGCAGCTTCCACTTAACTATAGTCGCAAGAGACTTTCCCGATAGTTTAAGCGCGAAGAAGGAAGAAGCTCCGGAAGGATCTCTAAAGAACCGGAAGTATAATAGGAGGTTCAAGGTACAACGATCTCGAAACCGTCAGCGAGAATCTGACTGTAAGAGTACGATAATCGTGCGGATTTTATCTTCACGTAATTTCGCACGAGACTGGAGCTCCAGCGTTTCGCGCCGCTATGGCGCGAACTTCCGGTTGTCACGGAATGTACGAGACAGCGCAGCCGGCGGGTCTCGATATCGTGGGCGGGATAAATGCGCTGGCAAGCCGCTTGCATGCATCGAGAGAGGAAAGGATCCTGGTTTCACTTCTCGGCGAGTTATACGCACGTGACAGAGAACAAGATATAGAGAACTGCGAGGCAGTGAATACATTAGTCTTTTCGAAAGATGAGAAACTGCTGGACGTTTATGATTATGATGGCAACGAGAAAAAAAGCTTAAAAATGACTTTTACTTTTAATACATATGAATATATTCGTATGGCAAGCGAATTGTGTAAAGTAAAAGAGATTACCAACAGCTGCGTTCTTGACTTAGTTTTTAAGGCTGTACACTCAGAGAAATCGTAATAGTACAGTCAACTATAAAGTGACAACTATTCATTTTTGTTACATGCAACTATTTTTATAGTTACGATAACTACGAAAATAGTTATGGTAACTATTTGGTAGTTATAGTAACTATTTGATAGTTGTGTCAACTATAAAAAAATTGTTGTACCAACCATAAATAAATAGTTCACTTTATAGTTACTAATACCATAATTTTCTCTCGGTGTATAAACGTTTAAATTTTTTATCCATTTTTTTTTCTTTCAAGTCCTTAGAAAGGATTAAAAAGACTGTTTTCTAGGATAAAATGTATGACTTGACAAAAATAGTGGAGACCAAAAATTGATAGATTTTTTTCTTTAATTTTAGGGTGTCGATAAATATTAGATATCCGCACTACCGATTGACTAATAATTGAATTATTCATCATGCTAATTAACAGAACAAACTTGTTGATTATGAAAACGATACTACGATTTTATAAAATTATTTTATGCAGTGTAGTTAACGTTCATCACAATCAACCGTAGCAATACAACACATACGTAATTTTTCATTAGACTGTAAAAAAAATCTACTTGAAATTTAATATACTTTTACTGGAAGTTTTTATGCATAACCTAGTATTTAAATTTAATATACAAGTGTAATCTAAAATTAATGTATGGTACAGCACATTCAATAATTTACTTTAATTTTGCAGTAAAAGTACTTCAATTTTAATAATTTGCTTTAATTTTACTGGAAAAGTACATGAATTTTATACCACAATTTTATGTTAAATTTCAATGACGAGTTTATGCATAAAAACTTCCAGTCTTTTCTAACAGTGTAGAAGTAACCTATTACAAAACCATCCTTTTTATAGGTGCATACACAACCCTAGAAGCTTAGCATTTTATGCTATAAGTATGCAATCAATGAACCCCATTATATTTTAGAGATGGAACTCTTAGAAAAAAAATAATTTTTTTAAAATGCTAAACAATAAACTTTATTACAAATGCTAAATACAAAAATAAATAAATACATAATTAAGATCTGATTTTGAGTGACTAATATTGTGGGCAATATGTTGGACCTCACCGCATGCAAACGGGTATGAAGCGAATGCAAATCGCGCAACTGACAAATGCGGTTATCCGCATGTTCGATCAACGCGGAAGACATGTTGTTTTGACACAAACGACGGTATTGTCAAAAAGAATAATGGGATAGAAGGATTGAACAAGCGAAAGGCAATGAATAATGATAAACCTCAGACGCGAGCATGAATGTACAAATCGTATACAGTAAGGAACACGTGAAACTAGACAAACAAATGGCGCCACGAAAGCTGAAAGAGTTTTAAAGAGTCTACAATTATGTGAATCTCATTGCATAATATTCTAAGTAAGCTTTTACTACACGGAAAGAAATGTTTGGTTGTGGCAACTACGTTTTCGATTTGCTGTACACAATGTCTAAAAAATTAGTTTCCTCAACCATATCGAATAGTAACCTCAATTATTCACGATTAGTTCTCGCGAGATTAGTTAGGTTAACTAATCCAATCGTTGAGACTACCATTCGAATCGTCGGTATTATCATTCGAATCGTCGGTATTATCATTCGAATCGTCGGTATTATCATTCGAATCGTCAGTATTATCATTCGAATCGTCGGTATTATCATTCGAATTGTCGGTATTATCATTCGAATCGTCGGTATTATCATTCGAATCGTCGGTATTATCATTCGAATCGTCGGTATTACCATTCGAATAGTTGGTATTACCATTTGAGTTGTAAGATAAATAATTGGTAAGCAGTGTAGGCGGCCGTTTTTTAGTAGATAATAATTCCGAAGTAAGCGGCTTCGTATCGGCCCAAAAGGAATTAGGAAACAAATTAAATAATTCCCCCCCCCCCCTCTTTTTTTGACGTTTCGGTCAATGTGTGTGGACCTTCTTCAGATTTTTAATATAATTTTCGTTTTAGATCATGTGTATTAAGGAAATCCTTTAATAACGTGTAAGATAAATAGAATAATCGATTGGTTGTGTTAACTCATTACTTGGTTATGGCAACTAATCTTTTTTTCCGTGTAAAATAACAAAATGATTATGAACACCATTTACGTTCATTGAGAGCCAATTATTTCACGTCGAGACAGATGTTAATAAATAAATGAAGGTACAAGGCAGGAGCGAGTGAGAGCACATGATCTCTTGCCATACAAATTTTTTTTTCCTTATTGTAGTATGAAGTCATCGTTTCTTTTTTTTTTACATACTGGGCGATGAAATTTACATATTGTTGAGTTTTTTTCCATTCATATTTACCATATGAAATTGTCAAAGGCGATGTAATAACAGTAAACTTCGAACATTTATTTCATAAAAATCTGACTACAGATTGTACCCAATTTTTTTGTTGTTGTTCAACTTCTTTGTATCTCGTATAAAAATCTTTCATGGTTCTTGGAATCCATTTAGTGATCGTTCAACTTATACAGTTTAATCATAAAAACGTTTATGGTTAAAATTATTCAAATTAACTATAGATGACTAAAATTCTTCAGTTACTGGTTTTTTTTTTTTGTTACACTACACTTTTGTTCAATATAAGTGTTCTTCTGGATTGACCCTGAAAGTGATACTTCAAATTGCTACATGATGTATTATTCAACTTGACCATCGGAGCGACATTCCTATTTTTTTCTTAATCGAATAGTAATACATCGATAATTAATACAAAATATTTTCTAGGTGCTAATACATATGTCGTATTCATCATCTACAGATTCCTATGTTTCACTTGATATCTAGGATCGTCTTTAAGATTATTAAATTCTGCATTCATAGACCTCGGCATTTTGCCTGCGGCGAGCAACTATTCATGTTCACGTGGTTTGGCAATGATCCATTTTCCATCAATAATATTTTATAGATAGCCTTTAACTCTTATTAATGATAATTCATGGCTTTTCTCGTTGAGTCAGACATGAATCTTTTTAGTCTAGATGAATAAAAAGTCACACCACTTAATGTGGAAATGCATCAAATTATTACTAAAAAGTGATGCCACCCTCTTCGGTAATATTGATAACTATCTCGATCCGATAGTTGCGGGATTCCTTTTCTACATCCTCAAAAATGGTGGAAGTTCTAATAATAAACTATAAAGTGATAGCTATGTATTTTTAGTCCATGCAACTATTTTTTATATTTGTACTAACTATAAAACAGTGAAGTCTATGTTTTTATAATTAACATGAATTATTAAAAAATTGTTGCATGGACGTATAATGAATAGCTGTCACTTTTTAGCTCGCAGCCGATAAATGTCTGAAACGTTAAAGTAATACTTTTCATATTGACAGACTAATGATAAATAAGTTTGTCTACCGACTAATGGTGGATATAAAAGTTGGCACTTGATTTTAATAGATTATGTAGAAATTGAGTGATTTTGGATGCAAAATGACGAGTCACGTCGTTCAAATACTTTGCAATTTATCGTAGCATATTCCCTGTCGAGACGATGGTATAGAATGTAATGTAAAGTACCGGGAGCATGAGGAATCGCGATTCGTCAGCCTTGGTCGAAAAGAGAGTGAGGTCGAACGTCTCGTCGATTGAGGGTAGACGGCCTCGCAGGCCAATTTCCACATCGAGCGGGTCCGGGATTGCGATTTTTTTAACGTCTAGCGCGTGAGTCTCTATATGTCTCTACTCTGTACGTATGAAAATTACGATGTAATGTGAAACCCATTCTACAGAGTAAATCTCTTCGCTTCTGCTTAAACGCATATCTTCGCAGCTTGTCCAAGATGGCTGAAAAAAATTTAAAAATAATTTGTCGTCCTGTACAGAATTCGACCAAATAGATAACTTTTCACCGATGGAAAATTATATGAATCACCGTAGCACAGTCTTCTTAAATTTAGAGATGATAATTTAGTCTCGTGTACGATAATTGTATAGAAATAAGAACGGATACTATTCGAATGGAGAAGCAAAAATATACATTTTTGAAAAATAAGGAGTTAATGACTAATCATCGTGCAGACATTTTTTGTATAGTTCTGAATAATTATTCTTTCATTGTGGATAATAATATTTTGTTGGAGTTCTTAATTTTTTCTTTAATACCGGTGTATTCGAAAGTTCTTTTTAAAATTCTACATCTATTTTTTTTTGCACTGGTCTGTTGCTTAAAATAAACTTCTGGTGTCGCGAAATAACGCTGCTAAGCTTGGAAAGTGAACGTCTGACTGTCCTTCGGTCATAATTTCTGGATCTTAGTCACAGTGACTACATTTCAAGAGTTTGTATCAAGTTTTAGGAGTCATTCGCGTGACATTAACCAATTACAGAAGTTCGTTGAAAACTTACGACATAAAGATCACGTGTAGGGCATTTCACATGATCTGAGCATCAATTACAAGGTTGTTTAATTTCAAAAGGGGTAGAAGGAAAGTTTTCGAAAAAGACGTTTTAGAGCCTAAATTAAATCCGAGTTTTGGTTCCTTGTTTCAACATTGAAAAAAAAACCCACGTCATACTTGGTTAAAAAGTGGCTCAGCTCATGTCAAATACTCCGTATAAGCTGTGAGCGGGAAGTTTTTTTCGAAATATCATCAACTTTGCGTCCGAGACCTTCGATTCTGAATAAATCTTGAAAAACCGTGGCGATCAATGCCAACGAGAATCTGCAAAGAATTTCTCAAGATTAAGGATCGGTTAACTGGAAGCTACAGGGTTCGCTTTTGCTGTTGCTCTCAGCATAGTAGCTTGACGATAACTTTCACTGCAGGCTCCGGTGGTACTTCGCTTGCGCATTCCGCCGGTTTAACATTCCGGCAAGCGACGACACATCATGTGCATCGAATTAAATGCACTTCGTTGGGACGTGGATACAATACTGTCTTTCTCTTTTCACCCTCGCATTCAGAAATTAATGATTTGTCGAGCTACTTGTTGTGTCTTCTTGACGCTACCTCCATCTCATGATGTTTGTTATTAATTGCAGAATATGTTGCGTCGTTGCATCTGTACTGGCTGAAGAGGACATCATCACAAAAGCTAGGCCCGGTCACGAATATGTGGACATCCGGTCTTCCATTGGCCAGCCTTCGGCCGCCCAATCCAGGGCGATCTCCGTTGAAGGTAATTTAAAATTACTTTTTTCAACACGTTGAACGGTTCATTCCAGAAAGTATTTCTAGTGGATCTGCAATTAAGGTAGTATGAGCACAAACCTCACGATCAGAGAGAAAAGTGACTTTTTAATATGCTATAGAATAGGTTCAGAGGATGCTGTCTGTAAAATTTCAAACCATTTTACCGACCATTTACAATAATAGTTAATGTGTAAAATTGGGAAATTTAGTACATGTTATATACGGAAATTGCCCTGATAACACTTTGAGACCGAAATAACCATTCTTCAAATTCAGACACCTCCGTAAATAAAAGCTCGAAATACCGAGAAAACTGCTACGAACACGTATGTCCCTTAAAAAATATATGTTACCGAATATTTCGAATACATATCATCGATTAAATTGACGAGTTTTCGCGAACCGGCATCAAACTGCCGGAAAACAGTTGACTATAGCGTAGCCACGCGTTCCTTGATTGGCCAAATGGCGGCTGGCTGGACAATTTGAATCAAATGACACTCTTATTTAAACTACTACCGTTTTATAAATATTCACACCTTATCATCACACACACTTCATAATTTTTCTCTCTTTATATTGTGATTTTTAAAATAGCGAAATGTGTGATACTTCGCTTTTTCCCCATAATAAAAAATATGGACTTTCTATTTATTAGGTACTCCGCCCATACTACCTTAAGCAAAATTCGATTCATCCTATCGAAGAGAAAAAAAAATTGGTGCGCTCATTGTTTGAAATAATTACTTAACCAATCCCAAAAAGATGGAGTTGGCAATGAATATGGCATCATGATGCTGAACAAAAGATAGTATTTTTATCTTTGACACATTTGATAAATACGATTTTAATAGCCCTTTTTTCTGTAAGGAGCAACCGTAATTATCTCCAAATTTACTCGCGGTTAGGAGACGAAATGGTAGTTTTTATTGTCATTGCTTGAACAGAAACAAAAATGTAGCTCTTAATATAAGGCGCTAAGTTAAAGCTGTGAAACTCTCTCTAAGGATCGAATTTATATTCCCGAATGTGAACTTAAGTATGCAATGTGAAATTCGATTTTACTTGAGTTCAAACTTGGGACTATAAATTCGACCTTAAGTGAGGAACTACGATTATGTTTTAATTTCAAGTATCTATTTTTCGGATTCCTTTTATAGTAAATTCGGTCAAGAATGTAGCCAAAATTTCGCATCTATCTGAGCAATGTAATTTCTCGCACAAAGTGCACATTTGATTACTACGACCTTTGAAATAACGAAAAGATTGAACACTTACGCATTGACCTTTTCAGAGTTCGTGACTTCTCACAAAATACCAGAAGGTCTGGTGAAACCAGCGGACGACGATGATGAAGACTTCGAAGAGCCTGCAAAACTCACGCAAGGGGACGAAGTTCCAAAAGTAGAAAAATTGGATACAAAGGTCCAGCGACTAGGAAACGTTGACCAGAGTTTGGAGCCTTCAGGAGGCGATGACTTCGAGAAAAATAACTCGAAGCGACAGGCTCGTGTTGAACTTGAAAATTTCAGCGACACCGGAGTTGTACAGGAAGAGGGGATAAGAAAACTCGATGCACACAGGACAAAGGACGAAGAAGATGATAAGGATGCTCTAATTCCCGGTGTTCAAGTCAGGTACTTGCTTAAGTTTCTATGTGACTACGTTGTGTACATGTAACAGATATCCTAATAATTTAGTTAATAATTAATATAACTTGTTTAATTAGCCCTCTGGTTTCATTCTATTATTAGTGCCGAGTATGGAACGACCATGGTGCCAGTATTGACAACCGAACGAGAATATCGTTCTTTCGACTTCGTGCCAGTAAACATTATTCGCGAGGACACCAAGAATGGATGGACTCCATACTCTAACCAAAACTTTGATGATCTTAGCGATGTCAGCCTTGTACCTGCTGGTTCAAATTCACGTATCCAGGTAAATAAATTATATTTAAACAAAACTTGGAGATTATTCTTTTAACCTTGGTTGAGCCTCCAAACCTATCAATTATATTTAGCTAAGAAAATATGTTGGATCATTATCACATTTGTGTTTTGCCCAATAAAGTTCATTTCATTTCCAAATACTGAGCACAAGCCTTGAAACTATAGCATGAAATATAATTGTTCAGGTGAAAAAAGGACCGAATGGCAAAGATTACGAGTACGAATACGTATACTACTACTATGATGAGGAGGAAGAAGGTAAAGCTAGTGCTTCGACGAACAACGCGCAAGAAGGTGGCACCAGAACTACGTCTTCACCGAGAGCTCGTGCAGGTGCCAGCAACAACAGAAGCAAATACAGCACCGTTGACCGTTCCACAACCGCTGAGCCTGCAACCAACGAAGTGATTCCCAACAGACATGGCAACCGAGGCCGACAATTGGGAGAAAATGAGGATGTTTCCGAAGAG
Source organism: Ephialtes manifestator (assembly GCA_963970395.1). Lineage (NCBI taxonomy): Eukaryota > Metazoa > Arthropoda > Insecta > Hymenoptera > Ichneumonidae > Ephialtes > Ephialtes manifestator. Next base: position 16,778,194 of record OZ019975.1, read on the forward strand.
AGACTACCGACAAACACTCGATTCCCGCCCAGGTCACTGTTAGTTTGCAAGCATTACCTAAATCATTTTAGCCGCAGGATCTTTTAATCCTGACAACAATTGATCAATTAATTTGTCTTCAACAGATCGCGATCAAACCACAATACCGGAACTACCGAGCCCAGCCGAGCTCGAGGAAACCGACCCAGGCCATCTCTCGATCTCGTTGACTCCAGCAGCTTCAGAACTCACCAGGAAGGACCCGAGTTCCCCCAAAACTTGCCTAAAGGTCCAGTTAGATTCTTGGGTGTCACCCCGAATGAGAACATCGATGAAAAACCAGCAACCAGGGTGAGAGGAAGACCACAAAGAGTCCAAGAGCCTGCACCAGTCATCGAGACATCCGACGAACCTATTCCGACCCAACGAAGACGACCAGTCGGTGAACCTGCCGTGGAAGTCGAATTGAACCGAGGACAACCTTCTCGGCCTGCACCTGTCGAAGACGATGACGACGAAGAAACCGAATCATCTTCTTTGCCGAATTTGGAGGATTCCGATAAGATCAGCCCAGACGAAAAACATTCCGTGGATTCGACCTCCGAAGGTACTACAGTGGAAACTCCGACCACCGAGTATCCGTCGGCAATGGACAAAGTAGCCCTGGACCTGTATGCGTTTATTCAACAAGGCCACAGCAATCTCGTTGACGCTGCTGCCGATGCCGAAGAAAATGCTGAAAGCACAACTGTCGAAGACGATGATATGACGACCGATGTTCCAACAACGACAGAGGAAATTACTACCACCACAACCGAACCCACTACCACAACCACTACGACTGAAGCTACAACAACAACAACCACAACCGAGGCACCGACTACCACAACGCAGATTCCTGCTGGCCGAGGAAAATTCAGAAAGCCCGGTCTTCCCGGAGGAGGCGGTACCAGAAATCGGTAATTGCTATTTTGACATTGCTCTTCAGCAGCTCTAATAATAGGTCGTGCTTATCTTCACCCACTAACAAACTAATTTAAGTACTAAACAAAATTTGTTATAATTATTATAAACAAGTCAAATCACATTATTCACGTTTTTAATCTGGAAATAATTACAAGTTGATTTTAGTGTATGCATAAAGCCCAGGATAACAAATTTGTGCACAATATTCATCTCAATAACTAAGTCATTTAGGCCTTGTTGATTTATGGGAATACTGTTTAAAATTGTTGGTACAATTAGTTTTAGCTCCAAGGCAAACAGTGGTGGAAGTACTACGACAACGGAGGCTCCAGCAGAGCCCACCCAGAGGAACAGAAATCGTTTCGGAGGTTCCAGCTCCGGCGGATTTAAGCGACCAAGACCAGGCCAGAAACAGCCGGTTGACGAGGAAATTCAAAAGGAATCATCGTCGAATGTAAATGCGGAAAAACCATCATCAGGACGCAACAGGTATCGCGGTGCTGCTTCCAGAAGTCCGGCAGGCACGACTGCCGCGCCTTCTACACCATCATCGAATGGAAACTCCGGAGTTTCTCGACCGTCGTTCAACAAATTGAACGTCAATCGAAGACGCGGAAGGCCAACCGCAGCTCCAACGGCGAGCGAAGAATCGCAGAATTCCGGCGAAGCTTCGCAAAACGGACAAACTGATGCAGCTCATGAAGAACCAACGACACCTAAATCTGCTGTAAGAGCGAGACTTCCAGGCATTGGAGCTAGGCCAGTCAGACCTGGACCTCGCGTAAACCTCAGGAATAGACCAGGAAAACCAACGACGACAACTACCGCCGCACCTGAAGTATCCGAAGGATCTGTCGAAGAACCCGCTGGTGAAGGTACCGAAGAAGAAACTCACGAGGTTCGTCTTGCATTTTTATGATTGTAACGTGAGTTTCCATGTCCTTATATCCTTGGGACTCTTGTAGTGCTTGTACCCTTTTGAAACGTTGACTTTCATTCATACTTATAAAGACTCACTGTTTGTACGGAACTCTTGTTAAAGATTGAACATTTCCCAAGACTCAATGTAATTGTTCTCTGATATATTCGATATTAACGATTAGGAGATAGTCGTTGGCTTTTGTTTACATCATGCTGTTCGGAATTGCACATTCGTCAATGAAACCGTACAAAAGGTTCAGAAGAATTTTTATGACCACTCATAGGAACTAGCTTTAAATCAAAATATAAAACAATAATTTTGACAGAACTTGACGTAGGGTATCGCATCTTTTAAGGATAGATGAATTGTTTTAAGGGTCGGTTTTTTATTTGACCATGATGAAACTGATCATATGTTAGTATCCCAGCGGGCTGCACTGAAACGGGGAAAGTTTACACCTAGGATTAGTGCATAAGGCTTCACAGAAAATTTTTATATTTTGTCACAAATTTGTTAACGACCGCGAAGTTATCCCATCTGGAGACGGATGACTATTTGCAACGAGGTTACGCAGATGATGTCACAAACACCGGGGCATGTTTCCTAGAGTTACTTTCACTGGATGGCCTTTCGAAATGTCATTGCAAACTCGTGAGGCACTTACTCGCTCGATGGTTTAGTCGGGTCGTCTAGAGAGGCTGCGAGCGATGGTACCGACGGCCGAACCTCTCTTATATTCTCTGTGATTCTCCGCGACAACTTGTTTTTCATCTCTCGCATCTATTCGTTACTTTGGGGGCTGTTCTATGACGCTGAATTATCGTTATTTATGGCGGAGCTAGGCGTTCCAAGATTTTATTCTAGGTATACCTGATCGGGTCATGAGACATCGTTAGATTCCTATAATGGCTCTATACCGGTTTCTCGTTTCGAAACTTGAAATTTGCAAAGACAAGTTCTTCGCCTAAGCTTCGGTTAACTTTATGGTGTTTAGCCGTATTAATTGATTAATTAATCACTTTTATCGCAGACTTATCGGGTCGTTCGCAAAGTACTATGCCATCATGCCGCGACGTCTTTACCATATGCGAGATTTAGCATTTTATAACATTGAAAATCCATGCACATTCATGCCTTATGCCAATCCGATATTTATGGAGAGTCCGTTATGATTCGTATTTTTTGTTGTTGGTGTATAATTGGAGTTTTCATGCTTTGTTCTCAAGACCGCATAATAGTTGAAGCTGAACCCTAATATTTTAAGATAGTAGTGTTCGAAATAATCAAATCAGTGCCAAATTATAAAAACCTGTGTCTGCCATTTTTGGCATCTTCGAAGCTGTTTTGAAAATTAAAAATACATAATTTTCCGTACACGAGATCAGTAATGGTCAGAACAGACACACATTAATGTCTTATTCTCTGAACTGCCTTACAATTTGATCACGTGTTAAATTAGGGTCGTTCACGTTAGATCTAAAGACCTTCTAAGTCTTATAACTACTAAATTCCAATTTAGTCGGCTTGCTGTATTTTTTACTGTCTAACTCAAGGTCTCTGCGAATTGCCGCATTTGCCACGTACCAGGCAGTGTCAAGCATCAGCGGGAGTATTTTTTACTGGAACCTTTAAATGATTTCCAAGTTTCAGCAAGCAGTTCCTTACTCAAGTACAAGTCCACATTGGCTTTGAAATGACTTTGTAGATAACTAGCTTCCACTGTAATAATAATTGCCATTTCCGGCCAACAAGCCAATACATTTTGCGTAATTTTAAATACGGCTCCATTCACTTGGTTCTGATATCCTTTTTCACGCCTTAGTCTCTTATCTAAGAACATTCCGAAGTATTTTGCTCCGTTGACACTTGGTGATGGTTGATCGTACCCCCTAGCAGATCGAACAACCGTGAAAACAACCGCGAAAACCCAAAAAAAACCGTGTTTCTAACCCGGTCGGAATGAGCCACAAAACCAACCGATAATTCTTGTCAATCCAACCGAAAAACCAACCGAGCTTTCAAAAGCTCGCAGCTTGTGAATAGGTTGGTCCACGGGTTGTTGAGACTCAAGTCCAACCGGAATTCCAACCGTCGCAAGAAGCATCACTCGGTTTGTCTTAGGGTTGTGCAGGGTTTTGCCAACCAGAATACCAACCGGCGCAAGAAGCAGCGACCGGTTGGTCTCTGGGTTGTGAAAACTCAGGTCCAACCGGAATTCCAACTGTCGCAACCACCACCGACCACCGAATTGCAATTGTGACAAGTAGCATCGACTGGTTGGTCTCTGGGTTGTGCAAACCCAGGTCTAACCTGGTATTCTAGCAGTTCAAGCCACACTTAGAATTCGCGGTCCTGAAATTCGTCGTGGCGTGATACCTTTTAATTATCATTGTCGAAATCACGGTCCTGCTGGGAGTGTTTCTATACCCTAACGTATGTTGTAGGCTAGGGTATAACCGACAATAAAAATGATCCACGTCGGTATATGGGCGTAAGGTGATTTACGATAGCCTGTACTTATACATGGAACGGCAAACAATCACTTGCGAGAAACTTTTTGGCTCATTCGCCATCTAGCGGTCTAATTTCGGGTGCACGTGCGTCGGCGATGGTGAAGAGGTGGACCCCCTTCCTTTTCTCACGCGGAAACCCGGCTTAGCTCCGCTAGATGGCGAATGACCCGAAACGTTTCTCGCAAGTGATTGTTCGTCGTTCCATGTATAAGTACAAGCTATCGTAAAACGTCGTTCACCCATTTATCGACGTGGGTCGTTTTTACTGTTGTTTATACCGTAGCGTAGAATATACGCTAGGGTACAAGAAAATTCCCAGCAGGATCGTAATTTTACCCACGATTACTGAAAGAAATCATGGCACGATGAATTTCAGGACCGTGAATTCTAAGTGTGGCTTGAACTGCTAACAAATCCGGTTGGACCTGGGTTGTGCAAACCCAGGGAACAACCGGTAGCTGCTTTTTGCGCAGGTTTTTCGGGTTGGCAAAACCTTGCACAACCCTGAGACCAACCGAGCGATGCTTCTTGCGACGGTTGGTATTCCGGTTGGACTTGTGTCTCAACTACCCGAGGACCAACCTATTCGCAAGCTGCGAGCTTTTGCAAGCACGGTTGGTTTTTCGGTTGGATTGACAAGAATTATCGGTTGGATTTGTGGCTCAATTCGACCGGGTTGGAAATACGGTTTTTTTTGGGTTGTTCGATCTGCTAGGGCCCGAGGAGAAATTTTTAGCGTTACATCAGGCACAAACCCAAGCCTGACCGGGTAATGAGAAGGCCCTGACAGGGCCTTAGCAGCATCAGATTGACAACTTTCAAATGTCAACTTTCCAAATTTCTACTTGGGTACAAGCTTGACGTAGTATCGATTCTCTTTTCCTGTGGCACCCTAAACATGTACATAAATCATTCATTATAATTCATCGGACACTGTAAAAAAATCTACTTGAAATTTGATGTACTTTTACTGGAAGTTTTTATGCATAATCTAGTATATTAAATTGAATATACAAGTATAGTGTAAAATTAATGTATGGTAAAGCACATTCAATAATTTACTTCAATTTTACAGTAAAAGTACTGGAATTGTAATACTTTGCTTTAATTTTACTGGAATTTTATACCACATGGAGAGAAATTTATGTGTCACGACAACATAAAACGGTGAGAACAAAAATCGTTACTTTAGGCTGACAAATCAGTTTTGCTATACTGATAAATCGTTTTGCTGGGCTGACCAATTTTTTTTTGTTAGCCTAACAAAATGATTTTTGTTGTCACCGTTTATTGTTGTCATAACACAGAAATTTCTCTCCGTGCACAATTTTATATTAAATTTCGATTACGAGTTTATGCATACAAGCTTCCAGTCTTTTCTAACAATGTATAACAATTTATTTTGAATTTACAGGCACCGGCAGAGACCATTCCACCAGCTCGTCAAACCACCGTCAATCCTTTGAACAAATTGCGCTCGAGGAATCGCATTCAGGTTCAACCAAAGACAACGACCCGTGCACCGGTTTCAGTGTCTCACCGGCGGTCGCCTCTTTTGCCCCGACGTAAAACCACCGAGGCACCAGTGACTGAAGAGGCCGTTTCCGAAGAAGAATCAGCATCTGAGACTGTCGTCGAAACCGAAGCGACGGAAGCTGCGTTACCAGAAACGAGCACGGCTGCAAGCACTAAGCACGAAGAAACCAGAGGTCTGAGTGGTTTACTTGCACCCCGACGTAGGATAGCAGCAAGACGTCCAGGACAACTGTTTAGCCGAGAATAGAGTCGGTCTTAGAAGTTGACGAAATATCGATGCGATTTCCTTTTCACTGCGATCCTACACGTTCATTAGAATCATTTATTATCGCAGCAAAATAATGGCGTTTAATAATAATGAAGCGGTGAACCCTTTGGAAAAATGATCTAGCATCCGATCGAGCATTCTCGGCGAAATCTAGAAAACTTTCACGCAGGACGCTAGGATTCACGTGAATTCTTCGATTGAATTGTGAAGTGTCATTTATAGGTACCAGACCATAAAATACTCGATCGATCATTAAAACATTTAAGGAGGTTCGATACCTTAAATATTTCGAAAATTCTGAATATGTATGTTCAAGTTTGATGTGGAATTTTCACGTCTCAGCTAAAAGAAAAGTCAGTACCTTTTTCTCAACTTGTAGGGTCGAAGTATATGCATTTTAAGATTGTTATATTTCACAATATAGATATATTTTACTCGGAAATATAACGTTCTTTACGATTACATATATCGTCGCTGATATAGTTGGTTAAATTGATGATTTTCCGATGAGACAATTATTTCTCCTCGAACTTAAACATATTATCTTTATGATTTACGATAAGGAGGTGAATTTTTCCCAGATTTCATATCGTCAGTTGCGGTGATTGGACACTGATGCACTATCACACCATTAATGCATTCAAAATTATTATTATTATGGTATCGAACCTCTTTAACAGGTTCGTAGTTATAATTTGTTGGAATAGTAATTACAACGGATTGTTCGCTTCCTTGTCGTTGAAATTATGTGGCGCAAGAGCGTATACGCTAAGGAAGTAACGAATGCACGAGAGACGATATATACCTTCTGTTATAATGTCACTTCCAGCCACAAAAGACTGTCGTTGTCTGGTAAAACTCCGAAATATTTCTCGAATCATGTGATGACGACGACGTCTATGATATAACTATAATTATGATATTTAATTCGACATGACTTGTGTGAGTAATTTTATTTAATTATTAACTATGGTAATGATGTTATTGTATACGTATACTTGAAGTAGAAACGCGTAATATTATATATGTTTGAATCATTCTCCATTTCTTAGAACGGAACGCCTATAAGTGCCTTGATGTTATGCTGTTTTTTATATGATACGAACTACCAGAAATTCTGTAAATATTTCTATTATACTTGTACGTAAAGTAACCGAGTGTCATGTTATTATTCTCTCAATACCCTAGCGGATCCAAAGAACCTCTAACTAACCGAAAAACGGCCGGTTGTTATGGAACAAAGACGAACTAAAAAATTATGCAGAAGCAACCTTGCTTAGAAAATCCCATTTAGACCAATAGGATGGACAACAAACACCATTCATACCGATAAAAACCAATACGGTTTCAATAGGACTTTATGAGTTTAAGGAGGTTGGAGCGTTCCACACTAGTCAAATCCCCAGATAGACATTTTACGACAAGGTAACGACACTATGGCGGCAAGTGATGACACGGCGTGTCGTCAAAAATGCGCCATGTACTGCAGCATTAAGCTGCATTGTTAACGACACGGCGTGCTGATGCCGCCACTTTGCCTGCAAAATTGTGACACGCGTTGACGCCATTTGGCGCTGCACAGCGTGTCGGAATTTTGCAAGCAAAGCGGCGGCATTCGTGCCGTTAAGCACGCCGTGTCGTTAATACTGCAGCTTAATGCTGCAGTACATGGCGCATTTTTGACGACACACCATGCGGCACGTTTTTATATCTGGGTCGGTGCTAAATTTTTAAAAGCGTTTCTACAATTTCAGATGGTTTAATAATCTGTTCCAAGGTGTTAATCACATAGCAGCATTAGTTCTTGATATTCAAATACATTCATAGCTGTGATATCAACAGTAAATCTATCAATATCTGCAAATTTCCGATGTTATGTTTTTTCATCCAGTTTTCGACCAATAGCTCATTTTGTTTACTAAAAGATATTCTATCGACTGGCCGTCTATTTTTTTAAATCGTATTAGTAGTTAAAAAAATACAACCGTTTGTTTATCCTATCATAGTTTATCCCATCAAGTGTACAAATGGCTGTAACTTTTGAACGCCTGATACTATAGAAAATCCGGACGGTCAATCGATTAAGGATCTTCCACTGATCAAAATGCGCTATGTTTCGTCGTAATCGGACTGATATTACGGTTTACCCTTTTACAATACTGGATGAAAAAACATGACATCGGAAATTTGGAGATATTGATCGATTTACTGTTCATATGACAGCTGTGAATGTATTTGAATATCAAGAACTAATGCTGCTATTTGATTAACTCCTTGGAACAGATTATTAAACCATCTGAAACTATAAAAAAGCTTTTAAAAATTTAGCACTGATTTGATTAGTGTGGAGCGCTACAAGCTCCTTAAATGGAATTATGGTCAGAAAATCCAACCTAAAGAATGTAATTTTTTTTTCTTCGAGATATCAAATTTTGGCCTTCACTATCGTTCTCAAGTCGCATATTGTACCTCAGAAAGTACCGGTTAGTGAAAAACCGGAAAGTGAAAAAGTCACTTTTGGTCGGTTCTGATTTCAGAATTCACAGATTCCCCTTCCAGTCGGAAACCTAATTTTATTTTAAACGATATTGTAATGGTAGTATAATTTCTATCCATGCAACACTTCTAATAGCAATTCACGAAACTGATAAAATGGCACGAGTTCTTATATCGAAAATACAAGTTATTATTTCATCCACGATAATCTGTAAAAGTCACAGTAGGGGAGAGTGGGGTAAAATGTGTCACAGGGCACAGTGAACCACTTGGAATTTCTCGGAGGTTTAACGTGAATAATTAATGGTTTTTTTTATGTTGGGAAATGAACCAAATTGAGTTTCAGCCTACGTGAAAAACAATGATCCAGTGTTATGAATAATTATTAAAAAAAAAAAGATTTGGACCCTTCAGAATAACACTGTGGGCTGTCAATAAAAATGTAATATCTCAGTTTTTTCTCCAAGCCTGCTTGAGTTTTCGATCGTAAATGATAGTTCAATTATCGCTGCGTTGCTCAGAGTAACCATGTTTTGTTAAATTGAGTTTGATAAATGATTATTTTACGTTAAAAACTTTGTTGATCCCTAATGGGGTACAATGGGGTACAATGAACCACCGAGTATTAGACAGAATGTAGGGTGGAATACAATCTGTCACGTATTTCGGCGATGGCCCGTAAAAGAAAATCATAAATACTTACTGATGTGTACCCCTGGAACAGAAATTTTTCGTGATTTAGAAAAATGTGAAAGCTAACCTTACCTTTCTGAGCTGCCCACATATTTAGTCATGATGAGTGGTATTAATGCTCGCGCGGCACTCTGTGCTTATGTTTTCTATGTATCAGCATTATGAATAATCGGTTTTCAAAGCAAAAGTATTATGAACTTACCTTGCACCATTTTTTACATTACATAACACACTATACCCCACTAGTGGGGCACAATGTCTCATTTCGGAAATGATTTTTGATTGAATTATTTTTATATCCTCGTCCCTTTTTAACTGTTGGTTACAATTTTTTTCTATGCCCAAAGGTTCAAAGAAACCAATTATGATTGGTTTTTAGTCGTAACTCTACTCTAATAAATATAAAAAATTATAAGGAAAATAGTGACACACTGTGCCCCACTCTCCCCTACGCTAATAAAAATTTCAATCCCAATGCACGATGGTTAGCGCGCGAAGAGCACATCCGCTGCTAGTAGTATCGAAAAGTGAAAGAACAGGGGCCAAATCGGTATCTAAAGCCGAACCTGAACAAACGGAATAATGCAGTTTCATTCTGATGTCAGCGCCACTTTATAATCGACGGCGCAGCGGAAAGTGTTCCAAGTTTCAATTTAGCCGATCTACCGCTGGTATCCTAGTAGCCAGTAACGATTTACCGATAGTAAATTGGGTAGGAATCATTCTAACGGAATAACACTGTAATACCGATCCGTATTTCTAGATTCATACGATTCGGTTGTAATATCTTATCTCAACACTTAGCATCGCATAGAAAGAACCAGATTCTTGTTTTTCGGCACATGAAAAGTCCCGCGCGCGGTTCTGTCCTATATTTGGAAAGCGATACTGTCAACATAAACCGTTTTTGTAAACAACTGATGTACCCAGAAACTGTAACCTTATAGCTTAATCGCCTTTACGTGATTCAGTATGCTGAAGTAGGCTGATTCATCACCTGTGGATTAGGTTATAGTTTTACGTTGATAACAAAAGCTGCCTAAGATCTTGACACTATATCGGCATTAAACTGAATAAAAAATGTCAATGTGGCGGAATAAATACATGTTCGACGTAGACGGCGAAATATCCCAGATATTTCCCAACGATTCGGCGGAAATACAGTTTGTTTTGAATGGAAAGACGGAAAAGGCTCTGTTAAAAAAAGCACGATTCTATCATTGTGGCAGACTTATTCCTGACAATGTTCCGCTTGATAAGTACCTTCGAAATGACATGCAAGTATGTGTCTTTATACTTTTAAATATTCTCTATTTCATACTATATTTTTAATTCCTGTATTGAGGTTTTGAGTGAACTCACAATCATAAACATAGAATTATGTTTCAATCGAACATATGAAATCTTTCACCTCGATACATAAATATAAGTTGGTATTCATTAAAAAAATGAAGCACTAACAAGTGAAATGTTTTATTATTGTGTAGCTTATGAGCAGACTTTAAAAATGTATTTGAGCATGACGTCTTAATTTTTGAGATCAGTGTGCATCAAAGGGCCAAATTAACTGTGTAAGATCTTATACTATTTATATAGTTTTTTTCTGTGATGCAAGTGCTATATACTATGTACTATATTATATCTATGTAAAGTTATTGCACAAAAGATATATTTGATTCTACTAAAAATTCATTTTTCTTACAATAACTTTGTTATCAAAGTTTATTGTAACTTGTATATAAGAACTTCAAATGTAAATTTTCATCCTTAGGCCCGATACTCTTCTATCAAAAAGCACAAAACTATGCAAAGTCTCTTCAGTTAATCACTGTATCATGAATTTTGAATATTCTTCTATTCTTAAATTCATGTTGAAGAAAATATATCAATCCTAAAAAACTGAAGCAGGATTAAAACAACATGCACGAATTTTGCTATATTTTCTTTAAACGTACTTTGTCATTTGTACGATTGTGGAACAATTTTATTGCCACAATTTTTTAAGGACTCTTGAAAAAATGTCTTTTTTTTTTTAAATTATTTGCAAGAATTGTCTAAATTGTGATTTCCTGTTGCAGGTAGTATTTTCTTGTCATGTTTTGGAGCCGCAGGAAGGTGCTACTCCCAATCCATATCATTACATTCAGTACAATTGGTATGTGTCAATGTGCAGAGCCAAAAACAGGGAGTCACCTCTTACAGAGGTAACCATAAGTGGGGGTGTCTTTGCGACTGTAGGTATTATAGCAAAAATCACAAAACGTCATGGAATTCTCTCTATGATTGACGGTGATGGAGATGAGCAGAGAGTAGCGTTTCTTGCCAGCAAAGTCTACATTCATGGGAAGAGATTCTCATCGTCCAAGATGCTGAACACTCAGCTATGTTTAGATGAGAAAATGGTTTTTGACGGTGTGCCATGTATCCCAGAAGAGGATGGGGATAATTGTAGATGGTTTGCCACCTGCGCCTTTCAGGGAAAACGGCCGCGTCTTGCAAACCCGTCTGATTTAATGAGCAACGATTTTCAAGCTAATTATCTAGTGCTAAAGCCTAATAGTGGAGCCAATAAGGATGGTAGTACAAACGACAGAATCCATCAGTTTCACCAGTCACCCGCTAATCTTAAGAATCGGCTGCTTAAAGTCATCAAACTGGTGAGATCATAAAGCAGAGAATGAGATTTTCTTAATGCTAAGAGAATTGCTATGGTAATCGGAGTTCCATTATACGAGTCTCTATGATTTCTTTACGTTATTTGACTTTCTTTCAATCCCATATGGTTTATGGAATTAATAGTTTAATTTTATAGAATATCAATAACAATTTCATAGTTTTATTATCTATTTTCTCTGCCAAGAAAATAAATCTATTATAAACAAATTCCGTAAAAATTCTTTGCTATATTACATTTCTGCCATGTGACGATAATATCAACATTATTAAAGTTTAACACTATATATCAGATTATAATATTAACGATACTCCGCTTTTTTTTTTACAATCAAACTTCCTACAGAGTGATAGTCTTTTATTGTGGTGGATAAAATGAAAGAGGAATTGTTTTTCTAGCAGTGTAATTTACATCAGCGCCCAAGTCTATATCTGTGGAGTATTCATATTTAAATCTATTTTTTGGCCTGTAGTATACGAACAATCCACGCACTCTCTTTACTACCGGATATGGCTTCATATTCGATATCCTCAACGATGAATTCGGAATTATACTCGGCTGCTTCAAGAAAAATGTGTATCAAACGATACTATTTCATCGGAAAAATGCATTCCTCTTCAAAGTGCCTTTGGCACGAGCAAAATTGAGCGAAATCTTTGTGCAAGGTGAGATGAGAATTAATTTTATTAAATCGGTACATACTGGCAAAAAAAACGTTGTTTTTCTCTGTAAAAGAAACACAAGTAATTAATGCGTTGTTGAGAAAAAAAAGCAAAATTTCTTTGAAAATGGTAGTAATATTATGTTGCAATGTATTATTTCATTACGATCACAGTGGGTATCGTTATTTTTTTAATTTCTATTCATATTTTATAGGTGATCGCGTGAAGTTCATAGCCGTAGGAGCGCCCTCGAATTTCTATACTGGCTGGATAGCTGTTCAAGTTTCTGTACCAACATCGGTGTAAAGGGTCGAAGATACTTTTGAGATATGAAAAGTACAAGATTTAATACTACGAGAGCTCTTCTATTCACACTTAGCGATAAGTTCCTATGATAAAGCTACTTGTGATATTAATTACTTACTATTCACAGTTTATTTTTTACCGACTTTTCGACTGATTGTAAACGGTCTACTGTGATGTTGGAGATAATATTGTGAGCGATTTCTTTACCTGGTGCATATTTAAGCCTAACTACATTTAATCTACATTTTATCTTGTGCTAAGTATGACCATAAGATAAACAGAAATGTAACATTGACGAATTTATATAAAAATAATGCGTATAATACAATTGTTAGTGAAAAAGGAAGGATTTTCAAGTAGTTCTAACTATGTATCCGCTATACGTGCCTTCCCACTTCTTGGAGAAACAGCAATGCTCCATCTATAATGACATAAAATTCAATCGAGAATTCATAATTAATACCTGGGGATTTAAGATCATGAATAACATGCTTAATTATGAAGATGAGGAGATATTACTCAATCGGTATTAAAGACTGCAATTCGAACTGTGCTGCCACATTTGATCATCTGCATAAAAGCAAAGAATTCCCTTCTTTTGTCAATTTTGCAGTGTAACTGGCCGGTTTTTTATTCGACACATAGGGAAACGTGACATTGGACAATTAGTTCCAGATCACTCTAATCTATACATATCTTAGACTATTTTATGTAGCATTTCTAATTTAAACCGATTTTGATTATTACTTTTAAAAAATCACAATAAATAATTAAAGGTTGCAAAAATATAACTATGTCATTATGGTTAAAAACATTTTTGGCAAATTTAATTTCGTTCTAAAACGAAATTTATGCACGTTTCCAGTAACTAGAATGGCGTAGATTGAGAGGTCGATTTCATTTTCTTATTCGATAAATAACTTTCTGAATAATTTTCTTTCGTATTGGTACGAAAGTTTATAAATATTTGATTAAAAAGGACAGACTTGAACTATAAAAACTCATCTAAAAATCTGGTGAAATTTCACCATGAGTGAAAAATATACCGACTCTTCTTTCAACGTGAGATATTCTTTGCAGTGAATGCGTTCAAGAATTTCACAAAAAAGAAAAAACGGAATTACCAAGACCATCTTTTATTCAGAAACCAATTTTGTACTTCCATATTTGTCGAATTATAGGATTTTGTTTTGAAGTAATAACAGGCAATACAACTCTAAAAACGTTAGAAACTCAGCCGTACACCTGCTTATATATCGAAATCCGTGTTATTGCAAAACCGACAACAGTGACATTCTAAAAAGGCTATTTACATTCTCGCAAATCGCTCACGTCGAGGACGTTCTTATCAATCGTAAAACCAGATACATTATTCGCGGCGCCAGCTACCGGTCTGTAGTCGGACAGATCTCCACTCTGAGATATTATTTAGGAAACGTCCTCGAACCGTGAATCAATGCAAACTCGGCCGAGCACCGGTTGACCTGGGGAATGTCGTGTCCATATACGGGGCGGTAGTACAGCTAATAGGAAGTATATCCTTGCCATATGTGAGACGCAAAGTCGCGCGATTTCCTTGCAAAATCTATACCGAGGCTTTAGCGCCAAATGCCTTTCAACTTTGAATTAAAATCTCGCCATCTACGGGAGTCTTGGCTAAATATAAAGAAGCTAAGGGTGGGGAGCGTGTCAACGTATGACCGTGGCCGAACTCTGAGCGCGATTCGCGAGTACCCTAGGTTCACGGTCCTATGCCACCGGAATCCCCGATCTTACAATTAGTCACGAGTCGGCCGGCCGGCATCCTTGTGCGTCGCCAGCGTTGTGCGTCTCTTTTTTATTTCTTTTTTCTCTCGAGGACGCTCGCGCTCCCTCAATTCGCCAAATATAGACGATACGAAGTATAACACGAGAGTCACACAATACTCGTTCGGTAAACTTTGCCTATCCAGTATTGCACTTATATATATATGGGCGTTACGGGCTTTAGGTTGCACGCGAGCGCGACAAAGAGAGCTACGGCCACTGTGGAATCTCACTCATGCGGTTCCGGGCTCAAAATAATCTCTTTAGTTCGCCCGACGCCTCTCGGTCGCACGAACT
This sequence comes from Ephialtes manifestator, assembly GCA_963970395.1. Taxonomy (NCBI): domain Eukaryota; kingdom Metazoa; phylum Arthropoda; class Insecta; order Hymenoptera; family Ichneumonidae; genus Ephialtes; species Ephialtes manifestator. The sequence goes on from OZ019975.1 coordinate 16,793,312, forward strand.
TTCGACCTACGGCGAATGCAACCAGAGCAAAAAGTCACGTTGCCCGCTTTACTCGCGCGGGGAGAAGCTCTCCGTCTCTAAAGTATGCTATACAGTTTATTAGCCTCGGTGGTATAGACATTGCAGTAGGGAACTATAAGGTAAGTGTATAGAAGTGCTCGCAAATGTCCCAGTCGCTCCACGTCGCCAGAAATATTTTGAGTTATTACCGGAATTCCATTAATTCCACTGCAGACTTGTGACAGTATTAGTAATACTGATTTAACGTACGTAAAAAGTTGCGATTACCATACATGAATTATAATTTACTTTCAGATACTTTTCCAGGCCCGAACTTCGAAAAACTTCGATTATGTTGAACTTCTTAAAAAAAAATCTTGACATCGTATGTAGGGTTTAAAAAATTTTGTAATTTTGAACAGAATTTTTCTGTAAGTATATAAAAAAGGATGCAAAGTGAAATCGTGCACATTGCTTCCTCATTATTTTTTGCTTTTCATAAAGCTTCTGTTATGAGGAAGCCAAAATTCATTAACATACTTCCTCATACCTCATACCTAGCTTTGTAAAAAGCGAAATATAATGAAGAAGCAATGTCCAAGATTATATTTTGCATCTTTGTTTAAAATCATGGCAAAAAGGCTTGTAGCCGGAAAGATAGTGAAGGCCTAAATTCGATATCTTGAGGAAATTTTTTCTTTTGTTGATTTTCCAACCTGAAGTTAGATCTGTGAATTCTGGAAACACAAACAGAAAAAAGTCACTTTTTTGCTTCCTCATAGAGGAAGCTTTGTTTTCGTGAATTTTTTTTTTCGAGACTTTCATGTCAGGACACTCAGAATGGTTTAAAACGTCGAGAAAAGTGGTTTAGAAAAAATGTCTGTATGAGTGTGTGTGCGTATGTGTACAATTTTTTGTTAGCACGATAGCCGTCGCAATTTTTGAGATATCGGGCTCAAATTTGAACCTCGAGTAAACTGCCGTTAAACAAGGTATGGAATTAAATTTGGAGTTGATCCATCAAGGTGTTCAAAATTTATGGCATTTTGAATTTTTTGGAGAATGTCAGCTCGGGCTCTAACTCCTGCAATTTTTATGATATCCGGCTCAAACTTGAACCAGATGTGGACTGTTATCACATAGTGTTTGGGATTAAATTTGGTGTCAATCCGTTAAAAGGTTCACAATTTATGGCATTTTTTAATTTTTTAATATTTTTTGTTCGTGCTGTAACTTTCGCAATTTTTAAGATATCGGGCTCAAATTTGGTCCACAAGTGGACTGTTATTAAATAAAGTTTGGAAGTAAATTTGACGTCAATCCGTTAAGGGGTTTATAATTTATTGCATTTTAAATTTTTTGTTCGTGCTCTGACTTCCGCACTTTTTAAGATATCGGGCTCAAATTTGGTCCACAAGTACAGTGTGGGTAAAATAAGCATCCGTTCGAATCTGGCGAGAATATGTCAAGGGGTTCAAAACTAATGCCACTTTTTGAAATTTTTTTAAACAAGGCTGCAAAGTAAAACTTTGCAAATTGCTTCCTCATTGTTGTTGGATTTTTACAAAGCTTCCTCTATGAGGAAGCCAAAATAGATTAACATGCTTCTACATAGTAGTAGATTTGTAAAAATCCAACAATAATGAGGAAGCAATTTGCAAAGTTCTACTTTGCAGCCTTTTTTAAAATCATGGTAAAAAGGCTTGTAATCGGTATTTTCTGTGATAGAATATGCGACTTGAGAACGATAGTTGAATCCAAAATTCGATATCTTGAAGGAAAAAAAATCTGGTTGGATTTTCCGATCTAAAGCTGGATCTGTGATTTCTGGAATCAGAAGGGGAAAAATATCACTTTTTTTAAATCATGGTAAAAAGGCTTATAATCGGTATTTTCTGTGATAGAATATGCGACTTGAGAACGATAGCGAAGGCCAAAAATCGATATTTTGTAGAAAAGAAAAATGCAGCCTGGATTTTCCGACCGGAAGTTGGATCTGTGAATTCTGGAATCAGAAACAGAAAAAAGTCACTTTTTTAAAAATCATGGTAAAAAGGCTTGCAACCAGTATTTGCTGTGATAGAATATGCGACTTGAGAGCGGTAGTGAAGGTCTATTTAAAAAAAATTGCCAAATTATCGAAGCAGGTCAGGGTCAGTGCATAAAAAATTCATCTGGAATCCGCAATATATTTTAGAAGCTAGAAATCGCAATCGTTGCGATGATTCGAGTTATTTGTATCTTGCATAAACATTACCATGCTAAATGGTTATCTAAACATGTTCGGTCTCTTAAGTAAGTGTGAGGCCACTGGTATTTTAACAACTAGTTGCCGACCACTGGCTATGGATTCTGCCTATAAACTCTCGCGCGTATCTATGGAAATGTCGTGACTCTGTGATCCGGCAGTCATCACATAACTCACCACACATTTTACGACCAATTTCCATATCGTTGACACACTCTAGGCGAACAAAAAAAACAACAAGTCTAACCACGAAACATATCGTAATAGATTGCAATCTCGAAAAAAAATTGCTTTGTGTATACTTGACTGCATCGTGTGAATGTCACCTGCTTGCGCAGTAAATATCCTGTCAGGAGTAGATTATTATATATAGCTACGCGCTGAAATACTCATCGGGCAACATCCACTTTGCCTTCGGAATTGCTCGGAATGGCAACGCCAAGGTCCTCAACTTCCGCGTATATGTTTTTCCCTTGTGGAGCACAGCGGAGATCTCTTGTGCTCGCACCGACTCTTCCCATTCCGAGTCTCATTTCCTTGGCTATCATTATGTAGCGCGAGGGGAGAGAGAGCACACGGTAGTGGCAGCAGCAGCTTCTCTGCGACCAAGCAAACTTCGTAATATACCGTGCAGAGTTTATTTGCTTGGGTAGCTTGTGCCCTCCACGACCACCGCACGAGCCTCCATATTTGGATTTAATCACTGGTCGAGTCACCGTTGTCATTTTCGCAGGCGAGACACCGGAGATGCAGTAAAAATAGCGAAGTAATGCTGTAGCAGAAAAGCCGACAGGTACTTTGATGAAGGTTTGGTCAATGATGAAACTATATCTGTTAAGCGTTGGTATCTCAATCTAAGAAGCAAAATTTACTTAGTTAAGTCGAAACAAAAATAGAATTCGCGTTGACTCATCACGAGTCTCCGATTGAAAAGGCCTGAGATCGAAGGAAGCTAAAGGGGAGATGAAGAGATGATCGAATTAAAGAAATACTGGGATTGATATCAAACCTCGGAAAATAAAAACTTGTTTTTATCAACTTCCGCCTGCCCATTGGGTTTTTGAGAGCCAAGTGAAGCCAAAGTGTCCTGGGCGTTTAATTGAATTTAAAATAATCAAAGTTGTCATAGTGTTCACTTTTTTTTTACAAAACTGTGGAAAATGGGGATTAGTTTGAAAATGATGTAATATAGATATGCAATAAATGATTTTGAAAGAAAGTCTTTGTAGAGTTTCACACCTCACAGCATAAGTTTTCAAACAAATATAAGTGTATTGGCCTCGTTCCAAAAATTTGAAGTGACTGAAGACCCGAAAGTGAAGAACATTGTATCGTGATTCATGCTTATAGAGATAGTGATTCATACATACAAAAAGGAGGATAGTTGCTGGAAATGAATATGTATTACTATTACGAATAGAATTAACTAAATTCCGCACGAAAAAAAACAAATCAGATAATGTTTTTATAAAATGCAGTGCGCACAGATATGATTTTTATTTGGCGTTGATTATGATGGATTTTAGAAACTTTTAGTAAAAAAACTCCCGATTGAAAAAATGAGTTAAATCAATAAACAAATTGAAAAGCAAAAATTCTGACATAATAATCATTTGCATATTATTATTATAGAGGCTTTAACAATTAATCTGAAATTTAGTACATCGGGAGAGCATCGATGCTCCTTTCTTTGTAAACATTTATGAAAAACTTAAACCATCTTGCCAGATTTTATAAGAACTAATATCCAGCTGGAGTAGATATTCAATTTAATGTTAGTTGGTAAAGAGGTTCAGATTTTATAGAATTTTGAGTTATCGAAAAATTGCCATTATCGTTTTAAGGAGATTGGAGCGCTCCACAGTAGTCAAATCAGTGCTAAATTTTTAAAAGGGTTTCTACAATTTCAGATGGTTTAATAATCTGTTCCAAGGTGTTAATCACATAACAGCATTAGTTCTTGATATTCAAATACATTCACAGCTGTCATATGAACAGTAAATCGATCAATATCTCCAAATTCCCAATGTCATGTTTTTTCATCCAGTTTTGTAAAAGGGTAAACCGCAATATTAGTCCGATTATGACGAAACATAGCTCATTTTGATCAATGGAAGATCCTTAATCGATTGACCGTCCGGATTTTCTATAGTATCAGGTGTTCAAAAGTTACAGCCATTTGTATACTTGATGTTAGGTTATGATAGGATAAACAAACGGTTGTATCTTTTGAACTACTAATACGATTTTAAAAAATAGATGGCCAATCGATAGAATATCTTTTACTAAACAAAATGAGCTATTGGTCGTCATAATCGGACTGATATTAGGGTTTACCCTTTTAAAAAACTGGATGAAAAAACATAACATCGGAAATTTGCAAATATTGATCGATTTACTGTTGATATCACAGCTGTGAATGTATTTGAATATCAAGTACTAATGCTGCTATGTGATTAACACCTTGGAACAGATTATTAAACCATCTGAAATTGTAGAAACGCTTTTAAAAATTTAGCACTGATTTTACTAGTGTGGAGCGCTCCACCTCCTTAATGTCCGGGTTTTATAGAATTCCGAATTTATTATAATTATAATATAAAACAGTTTGCTTCCTCATTTTGCTTGTTTCTCAAAGCTTCCTCTATGAGGACGCTAAATTTTATCACTATATTTCCTTGTTGAGGTAGGTCTAAGAAATGTGCAAAATGAGGAAGTAATGTGCAAGGCCCAACTTTTCAAGCTTTTTTTAGGACAGCAGACGAACTTTTTTTTAAATTTCATTTAGCTGATTTTCATTAACAATTAAAATAAAAAATGTAGTTCCATTCTGCTGATTTTTATTAACAATTAAAATAAAAAATATAGTTTCATTTCGCTGATTTTTATTAACAATAAAAATTAAAAGTAATAACAAAAAAAAATAAAAATACATAAACGCACTCGGAGGTTCCAATAATTCGATTTTATTTCTATACATATTGAATCAAGTGCTGAATAATTGTGATTATAATATTAAAAAGTTTGCTTCCTCATTTTGCTTGTTTCTCAAAGCTTCCTCTATGAGGACGATAAATTTTATAACTATATTTCCTTGTTGAGGTAGGTCTGAGAAATGTGCAAAATGAGGAAGCAATGTGCAAGACCCAACTTTTACAGCTTTTTTTAGGACAGCAGACCAACCTTTTTTTAAATTTCATTCAGCTGATTTTCATTAACAATTAAAATAAAAAATGTAGTTCCATTTTGCTGATTTTTATTAACAATTAAAATAAAAAATATAGTTTCATTTCGCTAATTTTTATTAACAATAAAAATTAAAAGTAATAACAAAAAACAATTAAAATGCATAAAAGCACTCGGAGGTTCCAATAATTCGATTTTATTTCTATACATATTGAATCAAGTGCTGAATAATTATGATTATAATATAAAAAAGTTTGCTTCCTCATTTTGCTTGTTTCTCAAAGCTTCCTCTATGAGGACGTTAAATTTTATCACTATATTTCCTTATTGAGGTAGGTCTGAGAAATGTGCAAAATGAGGAAGCAATGTGCAAGGCTCAACTTTTCAAGCTTTTTTTAGGACAGCAGACCAAACTTTTTTTAATTTCATTTAGCTGATTTTTATTAACAATTAAAATAAAAAATGTAGTTCCATTCTGCTGATTTTTATTAACAATAAAAATAAAAAATATAGTTTCATTTCGCTAATTTTTATTAACAATAAAAATTAAAAGTAATAACAAAAAAAATTAAAATACATAAACGCACTCGGAGGTTCCAATAATTCGATTTTATTTCTATACATATTGAATCAAGTGCTGATTAATTATGATTATAATATAAAAAAGTTTGTTTCCTCATTTCGCTTGTTTCTCAAAGCTTCCTCTATGAGGACGATAAATTTTATAACTATATTTCTTTATTGAGGTAGATCTGAGAAATGTGCAAAATGAGGAAGTAATGTGCAAGGCCCAACTTTTCAAGTTTTTTTTAGGACAGCAGTCCAAGCTTGTTTTTAATTTCATTTAGCTGATTTTCATTAACAATTAAAATAAAAAATGTAGTTCCATTTTGCTGATTTTTATTAACTATTAAAATAAAATATATAGTTTCATTTCGCTGATTTTTATCAATAATAAAAATTAAAAGTAATAACAAAAAAAATTAAAATATATATATGCACTCGGAGGTTCCAATAATTCGATTTTATTTCTATACATATTGAATCAAGCGCTGAATAAATCGCAATGAATGGCTTTTAATTGCACGAGTGTTTCTGCGCAAACACTCAAAGAAGTGGACAACGCGTGTCTTCTAAAATCCTTTCCAATTGCCTGCGCAGTAATGTGCGCGTGGGCGAGACAGCTCGAGAACGTGTAACGCGTTAGAGACGTAGAGGTAGAGTTCTACCTACCGCAATAAGAAGCGTCGAGCATTGCGACTTCCATTGTTCTGTCGGTCGTCGAGTTTGCCTCGATTCCTCTTGCGTATGTACCTTCGGTCCCTTATGCCTACCTATATATATATGTACCTACGTACAATTTCATAGCGATTGTTCGATGCTGAACAACACAATCGTGGCAATCGGTCGCTATAACAAATGCGAATAAGACTTTTGCAGTGGGTCGGCAGGACCCACCTACGCGTCATATATTTATTTACTAAGGAGGCTTCATATTCATAATAAATAATAATAATAAAAATATAAAAATCGTTCTTCGTTCTTTTGTATTTTTACTACACTGAAACCAACCTGAAAAACCAACTTCCCATGTAGAAATCAGTCTGGGCGTCCCAGTTTGAAACTCGATCCTGGTCGGGATTGGCTCGGGTTTCCATAAATGGGTTATCCAACTTGGAATCCGAATAGATCCCAAATAGATTTCCGGTTACGTACTTGATGACAGTTTATCATTGATTAGGATTTGCTAGGGTTACCCTAAGAGAGCCGTCCTATTTAGAATCGGGATCCAATTCTGAACGACGAGCTGTATTACCGTACATCGGGATTTGTTACGGTTACCCTAAGAGGGGTTCTCTTTGGATTCTGAATAGAACCCGGATCGTCTTCCCATTACTCAACGATTTGTCCGGAACTAATTTTACTTCACCCTTTATGCAGTAAAATGTTGTAGAATATACGTACGAAAAACTTTTCCTTAACTCGCGTGATTGTAACAACGTGTGCGATTCATGTGCCCCAGACGCGTTCTCGTCGCTGCCCATGCAGAAATTTCGACACGGATCCAGCTGGATCCAGCCTGGTATGCCCATCTAATGGCTGGAATCCAGTCAGCTATCGGATCGGATCCCAGTTCGAGATCCCGATCGGAATCCAGTTTCCGCGCGTTACATCCCATGTCTGGAATTCGATCCGATGACCGACTGGAATCCGACCGGAAGATACGAATACCAGGCATGATCCAGCTGAATCCCTGCCGAAATTTCTGCATGGGTTGTCGATCGGTGATTACGCTAAAACAACTTTTGCCATTACCTTCTAATAAAATACTTTCACGGCTGGTTCAACAAAATCGACTAATTTCCAAGATACTGAATTGAATTTATAAAAAATTTCTAAGAAATTTTTTATAAATTCAAGATACTGTTATACTGGAAATTTCGGTTTATGAGCTGGTATGTTAAACTTTATAATGCAAAATTAACCCTAGAAAGCTGTATTTCCAAATCCAACCGCTTTAATTAGATTCCAATCACTATACACATGTTTTTCCGAGAGGGCAAACATTTTTTTTATTTATCTGCGGAATAATAAATCATGTAACCGGCAATTAAATTATGGTACGATTAAGTATTTGTATATTAAAACTCACTATATTCAACATTCTGGCACTTGGATTTTTCGCAGTGTAGTTAAGATTCTTGAATAAATGAAAAGCAAAAAAAAAATAACAAATAGAAATACGTTTATATTGAACACGACGTTTTATACGGTACTTTAATTTTATGTCACACTTGTATATTAAATTGAATCTACCGTTTTACGCATAAAAACTTTTCGCACAGGTTCATTAAATTTTTAAGCAGATATATATATTTTTTAAATCTCATAATCCCACGTTCATAGAAATGATAAATTTAATTTAGATTACTTCTGAAAAATCAACTGTAAATTGACATTGAATGCGAGATTTTAAGAGTTTGAGGCTAATTCTGTTAAACCAATCGTAAAAACGTGCAATTAAAAGACTGAAATGCGAGTTGATTTAGCGTACAAATCAACCGGTTGACTTATGGTTAATTATACGATAGCTATTAAACTCGACCCAAAGTTGGGCTTAGATACCATTCGAAAGCGTTTTTTTTTTCACAGATAACTACAGGACGCGTCAAACGAGTGTTCATAATTATTACAACCTTTTTTACCTTCAATTAAGTAAAAATCTCCATAATCTTACAACTGTCAAGGATACTTCAGAGTTGAAAGATGGATCTTTGAATGTATGAATATTGATGAAGTTGAGAATCTGCGAGACGTAGTAACCTCAAGCGCAGATGGCTCTTGCGTTCCTTTGATTACGACTTCGAAGGCGTTCGCCTGAAGGCACCTGTGTCATGCCAGCCGCCCACTCGCGGAAACTCGTGTGTTTCGGTCGATGCCGGTCGCACGTGGAGCTGAGCTTGTGCTCGGACAAATCAGTCATCGAGAAATCCACTTATTCCGCTTCCATAGACACATCGACGTCATCAACGTTATTCTCTATGCAGCTTATGTATTATAAGGTACTGATTTTATTTTTGAGAGATATTGAGGAGACCTTAAGGGGTAACAGTACTTTAGCGTTTTGGAAAAATAGATTATTTTTTTATTACCTTAAGGGGTAATACCGCTTGAGAATTTTGGTAAAAATAGATTATTTTTTTATTACCTTAAGGGGTAACACTACTTTAGGATTTTGGAAAAATAGATTATTTTTTTATTACCTTAAAGGGTAACACCACTTTAGGATTTTGGAACAATAGATAATTTTTTTTCGCTTAAACAATACTGTAGGATCATAAAAGCAATATGCAGTTGGTCCAATAGTGAACATTTTTAAAAAATGATTTAATTATCGAGCGGCGTCCGTTGAACCGTTACGAAATGGGGAAGTCAAGCTTCGAGAAGGTTGGCTAGAAAATCGACTAGAAAATTATCAGCAATCGATTCTGACGACTTTGAAGTAGAAGAAGGCTTTGGTTGCCGAATTTTTAAGCTTTTAGCAGTGTTCTCCGCTATGTCGCAAGCTGTTGTGTGCAAAAAATGCAAATCTGATGTGACATTCACAATCTGGTGAATGCTCGTAAAACTTTAAATGCGATTTTCTCCGAACCACTTTTTTTCAACTGGGAGGACGTATAATATGAACACCGTTGCATGGATCGATTTGAAATTTTGATAGTAGCTTCACAATTACATTCTCTATTGAAGTACGTAACGGTTTTTTGAATGTAATATAAACTTTTGTTTATGATCAATTTACTGCTTATCTTTTCGCAAAAAATCGATCCATTTTTTCAACAGCGCATCATTTCTACAATACTTGATTTAAAAAAGCCCTATATATTTCCATAGTCAATAGTATATAGATTGCAAAATTTTTTGTTTTTTCGTTCCAGATCTTATACTTTACGAGAAAACCGGCCGTCCGTTAAAGTGTTTAAAAAAAATACGATTTTCAAGATGAGCTCTGTCGCCGCCATTTTGTATCAAAATGATGATAACATTTTTTTTCGTACTTCAATATATGCTAAATAAACCCTCTGAGAAGAAATCCTATACCTTTTTTTATACTCCCAAGATAAATAGTCAAAGTTAGGCCTGTTTTCTGCCGCTAGGAAAAAGCGGGTTTTACTGCCCTCAATCCCTTAAGAAATTGGGTTGAGGGAGTGTGTTGTTGTTTCTGTTGGCGTTTGAACCTCGGTTGCAGGTAATGATGACGCTATGACGGTCACAATTGGTCAATTGACGGTTACAGCCCAACTATATGAATGCACTTTTTACCGCCGTTTTACAGAATTGACGGTCAATTGACCATCACGGCACATCTCTAGTCGCAGGTTGCTATTGCATCTTGCAGCGAATGCTTGCAAATCAGTCATCGATTTCCGCTTCTGTAGACACATTGACGTCATCAACGTTATTCTCTATGCAGCTTATGTATTATAGGCAGCGATTTTATTTTTGGGAGATATTGGGAAGACCTTAAGGAGTCGGGTTGAGGGAGTGCGTTGTTGTTTGTGTTGGCATTTGGACCTCATTCGCAGGTAGTGATGTGCTATGACGGTCACAACTGATCAATTTATGGTCACAGCCCAACTAAATAGATGTACTTTTGACTGTCAGTTGACCGTCACGGTACATCTCTAGTCTCAGATTGCTACTGCATCTTGCAAATCAGTCATCGAATTCCGCTTTTATAGACACATTGACGTCATCAACGTTATTCTCTATGCAACTTATGTATTATAAGATAGTGATTTTATTTTTGGGAGATATTGTGAAGACCTTAAGGAGACGGGTTGAGGGAGTAGGTTGGTATTTCTATTGGCGTTCGAACCTCGATCGCAGGAAGCTATTGCAGTTTGCAACGAATGCTTGCAAATCAGACAGCGAGAGTTCCACTTAGACTGCTTCCATAGACACATCGATGTCATCAATGTTACTCACTTTGCAGCTTATGTATTATAAGGTAATGATTTTATTTTTGAGAGATATTGGGAAGACCTTAAGGATTCGGGTTGAGGGAGTAGCTTGTTGTTTGTGTTGGCGTTTGGACCTCGATCGCAGGATGCTATTGCAGCTTGCAACGAATACTTGCAAATCAGACAGCGAGAGTTCCACTTAGACTGCTTCCATAGACACATCGCCGTCATCAACGTTACTCACTTTGCAGCTTATGTATTATAAGGTAATGATTTTATTTTTGAGAGATATTGGGAAGACTTTAAGGAAACGGGCTGAGGGAGTGCGTTGTTGTTTGTGTTGGCGTTTGGACCTCGGTCGCAGGTCGTGAAGTGCTATGACGGTCACAACTGATCAATTCTTTAGTTAAGTTAGTTACTCTGTAACTCATCTAACTGTATTGTAAATGGTCCTGTGGAAATATCCACTCGACTTGTAATTGGGTCTTGCCCGTAAAATATATTAAATAAATAAATAAACTTACGGTTACAGCCCAGCTAAATAAAATTGACGATCAGTTGATGGTAGCGATTTTATTTTTGGGAGATATTGGGAAGACCTTAAGGAGTTGGTTTGAGGGAATACGTTGTTGTTTGTGTTGGCGTTTGGACCTCGGTCGCAGGATGCTATTGCAGCTTGCAACGAATGTTTTCGAATCAGACAGCGAGAGTTCTACTTAGACTGCTTCCATAGACACATCGACGTCATCAACGTTACTCTCTTTGCAGCTTATGCATTATAAGGAATGATTTTATTTTTGAGAGATATTGGGAAGAATTTAAGAAAACGGGATGAGGGAGTGTGTTGTTGTTTCTATTGGCGTTTGGACCTCGGTCGCAGGTAATGATGTGTTATGACGGTCACAACCCGTACAGAAATTAGTTCGGGCAGCCGCGATTAAATAAGGGGCCTTTTTAGGTATAAACGTGGCATCCACAATAGGGAATCTACTCTAGAACCCTACGAGGCTCAACAGAAGCCGCCACAACAAACTTCGAGGCCTAATCAGGCTTAAATGTGGAACCTTCACTAGGGTCGCCCATATTGGGCCTCTAAAGGCTCCGTACTTCAAGCGTGACTAGCCTAGTAGGGCCCCTAATAGAACTGGGCAAACTAGAAAGGGCCAAGTTGGAGCCCCAACTATATTTCTGCACGGGAACTGATCAATTTTTTAGTTAAGTTAATTACTCTGTAATTCACCTAACTGTATTGTAAATCGTCCTGTGCTAATATCCACTCAACTTGTAATTGGGCCTTGCCCGTAAAATATATTAAATAAATAAATAAATGTATGGTCACAGCCCAGCTAAATAGAATTGACGGTCAGTTGATGGTAGCGATTTTATTTTTGGGAGATATTGGGAAGACCTTAAGGAGTCGGGTTGAGGGAGTACGTTGTTGTTTGTGTTGGCGTTTGGACCTCGGACGCAGGATGCTATTGCAGCTTGCAATGCGACCTGCCGAGAGGCAGTCTCGCCATATGCGGCAAGGACGCCGCTCCATATGGGGGATTGGGCCTTATAATGGACCTCGCGCGTCCCTCTCTGTCCAGCTATCGGCGGCGAGCCCATGAAACGCGTCTTTAAATCGCCAGCGCAGCTTCCTTAAAAACATGACTCTCCCGTTCCGACTCATAACTTTTCATTATTTCTTCGACTATTTGTTCTCTTTATTATGCCCTTCATCGACTTTTGATTGGTTTTACAAGTCACGCTCATTGATAAAATAATAATAACGCGCAAGAGCGGTAACGTTGCTTATATAGAAATATAATTAATTAATAAATCGACAATAAATTATCGACAGAGCGACAATAACGATGAGAAATGCATTAGGTGTTGCGGATTATAAACGCTAAACGTAAGAGTAATGATGAAATAATAATAATAATCGATGATAATAATAATAATATTAATCAATAATAATTAATGGCCATAATAACGTAAGAGAATGTGTCGGCGGCTGCGATGATTATGAATTATGTTTATCAAATACGGCGCACGCGGTGAGTCACAGGCAGACTATTTACGAACTTTGCGTACATGGGCATAAATAATCTGTTCCATATAGCGTAGACTTATAGGCATATGCACGAGTCTCCAACTCGATTGTTATTTATCGCTGTCTAACAACGGTAACGCACAATTAATATACAAAAGTACCTGAGTAAAAGAAAAAAAGAAAAAAAAGAAAAATAAAAATCATTCGCACAAGCCGTAAGATTTCTTAGCTAAAATTTATTGGTATACGGATTAATAGTAGAAGGTTCTACAGGTTTTACTAAAAATAGTTTGGAGTTTTTGACGGCTGAATTTGTTTCTCTTTTTTTTTTTGCACAATCTTATGGTAATCCTAGGCGTTCTAAAATCTTTGTCGTTCGTCACCTAAGCTTCTCTCTTCGACCTAACTCAACTTTTTCGAGGGTTTCGCTCGCTCGTTGACGACCAAATCCCTCGACTATTTAAGACACGAGTTGCCAAAGTATCCCCAACATTATATTGGTATAAAAAATGTTTTTTTTTTTGTTTTTTTTGTTTTTTTTTTTGTTTTCGTTCGTTAACATTGGAATGGCATTTGCCCAAGTTTATGATACGCTCACTATATCCCAGTCCGTGTTATCGTCGCGGGAGGCCTTCGGAACTTATCGCTCCCACGACGCGGGCCAGGACTTAACGCTCATTGCGCTGGTCATTCGACGCGCAAATTCCGCTCTCGTCCACTATTCGATATACCCCATCGTGCCAGACAGTCTATGCACATTAAATGGCACGCGAGATAATCGTAACGCGTAAATAAATTGCCTTTAATAAATACAACCAATAGACTATATATTTTGCTTTTTTTTCGTATATAAATAAATAATATGCAAAAAGCGATCGTCGATCGATTTAAAAACTATTGAATATAGCGAAAATCGCCAACCGGGCCGAGTTCGCGATTCTAATTGATAAAAGAACATTTCGTCCTCGGTTTTCCATAACAATGAAAAGAATTGCGCGATTCGCGAAGTCGTCTCGGTTGTTCAATTAATATAATTTAATAATCATTTAACTATGCATTATTCCTCGTTGAGAAAATAAATTCACTCCGTCTCGACGGGATCGGATTCATCTACGCTCACTTTTTGTAGAACGGCAAATTTATATCGAATTTTCAACGTAGCAATGCAATACTAACATACTTTTACGTAGCAAATACGTATACGTACCAATTATTCATTGAACGTACTATGCGATAATCCAAATGCATGTCAAAAGTAACTACAAATCTCTTCGATGACGAGTTTTAGGACGATTTGTTTCATCGTACAATGACTTAACATAATAATCTTTAAGAAAAACTGAATAATTGTAAATATATCGTTTAACAATCAATCTAAAAAAAACGTCTTAATCGTTTAAGCACCAGCCCGGTGATCTAACTCTGTAATTCCGGGCACCGGGGTATAGTAATCGACATGAAGACATTAAAGTCTCATCCAAGATGTTTTTCTTTTCTTTTCAACATGTTAAATCATCGCTTGAAAATCGTATGTCGCAAAGGTGATGTAGCGGAAAAATTATTCCGATTCTCTCGATTTCAGAGGCTGTCGGATGCAACGGACATCGGTCTCTTGTAGACAGGCGCTGGTATTCTCGAGAATCCACTGCCTCGTTCGGATGGAGGTTTCGGATCTTTTCTGGGACTCGCAGCGAGCTGAACTTCCTGTGGCAGAGTAACAACACCATTGCCATCGATCCACGCCCGCGTGAACTCGAGGTTTGGGTCAGCACCGGCAGCTTCGTGATCGCCATCAGGTCCTACAACTTGTCCTTGATAATCTCTAATCAAGACCTGAAGTTTTTCCACGACCTCCTTGTCGTCCCTCAGATGTGCCATTTTATGGAGTATCTGTTCAAGCAGAGGATTGGCAATTTTCGTCGGTGAGCTTTGAAGAGAAGTGCTGCTGCTGGTAGAAGACTTGATTCTCCTTCCGTTTCTGTCGTACTGAACAGCGGGAATTGTCCCACCAGCTGAGTTACCACCGCCCGATGATCCCAACCGTGGAAGACTCTGTCTCGCTGGATTTTTCCTTGAGAAACTGGTCGGCGAAGAGGACTTGACGGGATTTGTCTGTTTGATCGAATTCAGAGGCTTGACGAAGGTGTCGTTCGTCAGTGCTGGTCTCTGTCTCGTTTGCCGTCCGTTCCACGTGTTGCTGTTGCCATTAACGTTGTTATTACTTGCAGTGTGTCTCTCAGCCCGGGGTGAACCCTCGCAGCACGTTTGTTGAGTGGTTCTCGAGAGGCCGAAAGCTTTGCTGAGACTCCCCGTCGGCGGTGCTGGTGGCTTTCTCATACTGCTTCTCGCACCCGAGGCTCGCTTCAAGGGACTGCCCTCCGGACTGGAATTGCCTTCTCGAGGCGTTCTACTGCCTGACGAGCATCTCGACAAGTTGCTGTTCTCCCTGGCGATTGAACCTCCTCGCGGTGTACGCTCACCTGGAAGAGCGTGGCTGTTGCTGCCTGCACTCGCGGATCGTGAACCCGAACCGGAGCTCCTTACTCCGGTTGAACCTACTGGGCTCAATGAGCACGTTGGACTCGCGACCGAGCCTCCCACTGTCCTCGTCTTCCGCAAACCCGTCTCGATGCTCTCCGTTTCTACGCAGGAACGCAGGCCATCTTCGACTCCCTCGGATTTTGGTTTCGACGCCTCTTCTGTCACGCCAACAGATAAAAAGACAAGACAAACTGTTATAAATATTGTTGTGATGATAGTACGATAGCTTAAGTATACACGCGGGTTTCACGAGCGCGGGGCTTCTTTATAAAAGTCCGTGGCATCGTGGAAAGACTTTCTATAGCATCGTGACACAATTCACAGGCTCCCACTACACTCACCCGATCGCTAACCCCTTCCGTCCACGGATTCTTGATTCTATTATAGGCGCTACACTACATACGTTGTATTATAGTTTGGCGGAGCGGGGAAATGTGGGTCTGTGGGTAATGCGAATCGCTCTTACTCCAAAGACTCTATATTTATTATGATAGGTTCTTAAATAGATTTAAAACAATTCTCACGGTTTAAAATTTGAACTGAAATATATTTTGGCAATTTTTATAATGGGTTACTCATTGTAGCAAACTTTTAATTATTATCCGTATATCATTATTTTTCCAAACTGCAATTAAATACGTTTTAATTACTTCTCTCATTGATGAGTCGAAATTATTCTTTGGTATCGTTTTATTTTATGTCACTTGCAAAGTTATTGCTAAAATTGTATGTAAAGCGGTGAAACTCATACAGAAAATACTCTATTTTTATTACGATATGTTAATAATTAGATTTTTAAAAATTCTCAATGCCTAAAATGTGAACTCAAATACATTTTTGTCAAATTTTTATCATGGGTTATTTATTGTAGCAAACTTTTAATTTTTATCCGCATATCATTTTTCCAATCTGCAATTAAATACGTTTTAATTACTTCTCTCATTGATGAGTCGGAATTATAATTTGTTATCACTTTGTTTTATGCCACTTGCAAAGTTTTATTTGATAAAACTAAAGTAAATTTTGGTGAATCTTAAGGTTTTATTTTTAAGAATAAAATAACTTTTTTCTCCCTAGTGGTGAAATGTAGTATTTGCGCACAACTTATAGGCATAAAAAGTGTAATTTCTTATGTAAGTGACACAGAAAAACTTTGAAATTATGAAATTACGGTGTTCATGTAGTTCTTCATTAAAATGTACATACGGCTATATATTTTTTTGAATAATTCATATAATTTAAAGACTACTCCACGACAATAGTTAAAATAACGCTTGACGAATTTAAATATGTTTCGACATAATTAAAAATAAATAAATATGCTAAACAATACAAGCTATGCTAATTTGTCAATTTGTAAAAGACTACCCCACAATAATAGTTAAAATCATGCTTGACGAATTTTAATATGTTCTGACATAATTCAAAATAAATAAATATACCCAGAAATGGAAGCTATGCTAATTTGTAAACTTCTAGAGACCTTGAAGAAATTCTTGTAGCATTAATATTCCTTTCAAATTCACGCTATACGGTAGAAACAGTTAAATTGGAAACAAAAATACGAAAATCTATATTCAGTGATCCGCATTACCCTGACTGCCTCAACCGGGACCATGCCAATATTGATGCCTCCCGCACGGAGAAAAAAGGTTACTTGGGGCTACTCCCATTTTATGAGTTGGTAAAACGTCTTATTTAGTGACTATAACCATTTTGTGAATTGATACAAGGAATAAGTGGTTGTCCCAACTCACAAATATGTGGTTATATGGACTAAATAAAAGTGAATTCGTGCAACCACTTTTTGAGTGTGCCCAACTCATTTTTTTTCTCCGTGCGCCCACATACACGAACGTGATACGTACACGACGATAATTAACATTGTATGTGGAGCAGTAGGGCTGTTCAAAAAAACATAATTTTCTTATAATCGGTTTCTCCTGAAATGCTGTATTGATTATCACAAAAAAAATGTTTTCGCGAAAGCTGGCAGTTGTGCGACGATATTAAGTACTGCCGCATCAAGGCCAAAATTGATGAAAAGCAGCGATTTTTATAAATTTTTTTTGACGTGGTGAAGCGCTCATGGAGATTGTGGTTGCTTTCGATAGACTATGAAATTGTGTAAAGGCAGAAACATGTTCGATAATGTTTAGTACTGCCGCATCGACATTGAAGTTACCAAAATCAAAAAATTAAATCCTTTAAAACATTTAAATATTCGTCTGCTCATCGACTATTTCGTGCGATTTCAAATGAAAAAACGGCTCTTGAAACGTGAGTCATGTATGATCATAATCTTGATGATGATAAGCGATTTTCGAATTTTGGGAAACTGCGATATCAATGCGGCAGTACTAAATTTGATCATACAGGACTCCCGTTTCATGAGCCATTTTGTCATTTGAAAACGCGCGAAATAGTCGATGAGCAGATGAATATTTCAATGTTTCAAAGGATTTCATTTTTTATTTTGTTAACTTCAATGTCGATGCGGCAGTACTAAACATTATGGAACATGTTTCTGCCTTTACACAATTTCATAGTTTATCGAAAGCAACCACAACCTCCATGAGCGCTACACCAAGTAAAAATTTTTTTTTTTTTAAATCGCCGTTTTTAATGAATTTTGGCCTTGATGCGGCAGTACTTAATATCATCGCACAACTCCCAGCTTTCGCGAAAACATTTTTTTGTGATAATCAATACATCATTTCAGGAGCAACCGATTATAAAGAAATTATGTTTTTTTGAACAGCTCTAGTGGAGCAGATGCGCGAAATGTAATTTTTGGTGAACCTTAAAGTTTCCTTTTTTAGAATAAAAAAAGTTTTTTCTCCCTAATATTGAAATGTACTATTTGCGCACAGGTTATAGGTATAAAAGGTCTAATTTCTTACGTAAGCGACACAGCAAAAATTTTGAGTTATCGTGTTCATGAAGTTTATCATTAAAATGGACACTCGGCTATAATTTTTTTTGAATAATTCATATAATTTAAATACTACTCCAGAATAATAGTTAAAATAACGCTTGACGAATTTAAATATGTTCTGACATAATTCAAAATAAATAAATATGCCAAGCCAATGCTAATTTGTAAACTTCGAGAGACCTTGAAGAAATTCTTATAGCATCAATATTCCTTTCAAACTCACGCTATACGGTAGAAACAGTTAAATTGGAAACAAAAATACGAAAAATCTATCTTGAGTGACCCGCATTGCCTGGACTGCCTCAACCGGGACCGTGCCACTATTGATGTCTCCCGCACACATACACGAGCGTGATACGTACGCGACGATGGTCAATCGATCGTAGCGTTAAGCGCGACATGGCTTAAATTGAAGGACAAGGAGTTAGCGATGGTGTTGCGTGTCTACGGTCGTCCCACGCCTGGGCCTTTCACGAATCCACATCAGAGTGGCTGGTACCACCAAATGTGTCTTTGGGATGCGCGCGAGCGCGTTAACGGAGAGCAAAACTGTCTGTGTACACGAATGGTTAGCATAAAGCGTGGGTTTTTTTCTCTCCGCTTTGCCAATCGCGATTCTCGTGAGTCTCGCTCATGAGTATCTCGATACTCGAATTCCGCTCGTTTCCGCCCCCGCAGCGGGTGACATTATTATTATTATTTTTTTTGCGAGTTCCTTCATTTGGTCTGAAGCGCAAAGTCTCGTTGCATTGGGAAGAAGCGACTTGTTTAATTCGGCTGGAAAATGCCACGTTGATTGCAGTAATAATTAGAACTTACTGTGAGAATCGAGAAGACCGGCAGAGACGTCGTGGTGGTGTTGATTAGCGGTGGTCGAAGTAATTGTCGGTTGTACAGCGCCTAAGCTGCGGTATCCTTCGTCGGATACTTCACTACCGTTGTCCGAATGCTCGCCATCAGCGTGCGAAGACTTTGAGTACTGTTGCGAAGGATCCTTGGCGAACAACTCGTCCGTTGGGGGTCGTTGTTCCTCTTTGATAGACGGCGGACTCGGTATCGGACTGGAACTCGCACTCGACTCCGGACCTCCGCCGCACTTGTAACCGTAGATCGTTGGCTCGTACTTCGGAGCGTCATCGCGGTCAAAGGCTCGGCGTGCTACTCCTCCCTCCACAACGTATCGCTTCGTGAATTCTTCGGACAGAGGCACCTTCTCGCGGATCTCTTCGTGAAGATCCTTCTTGGGATCCTGCATTAAGCAAGAATATTCGGTTATGCCTCATGGAAAAAAATATATACGAAAATATATCTGCGCCCAAGAAATCGTAATAGTACAGACAACTATATAGCGTAAAAACTATTAATTTTAATCATGCAACTATTTTCATAGTTACGGTAACTATTTGGTAGTTACATTAACTATTCGATAGTTGTGGCAACTAAAAAAAAATTAGTTGTAAGAACTAAAAATAAATAGTTGTTACTTTGTAGTTATTAATTTTCTCTCAGTGTGACATATAGAAATTTCCGGGCGATTATATAACTAAAATAAATTTTTTATATATTTTGGATATATCTCGGATATTTTTCACTTGATGTATATCACATATATTTTTCAATTCTAAGATATATCCGACATATAGAGATTTTGGGAAAAATATATCTCCATACATCTAGAATACATCCTTTATGTATCTTGCATATACTTTATTTCCATATGGGTGCTATCACATGATTTTGTTTTATGAATTGCATAATTACTGATATGAACAAACATGGATATTTTTTCAACTAGTTTTATGAATCTGCCCGAGGTCTACTTTAATAATTCATTTGCATCCTACAAAAATAGGATATAAAAAATTATCTTAATTTTGCATATTTATGAATGCAAAAAACGAGACCTGAGGCGAATAATATAATATTAAGAATGCACAAGATACAGTAATTCTTAACACATTTAGTTTCAGAATTGTAAACAATATTTGCATAGTGATTAACGAGTATACACATTAAATAATAGAAACTATTAAAAAAAGTAGTGCCAAGGGAAAACAGTTATTTTTTTAAGTGTTTTTTTTTTGTTGTGAAATTCAAATAACTTTCTGATGAAAAGTCAAGCAGGGAAAGCTGATTAAGCTATTTTAAAAAATAGCTTAATTAGCTATTTTAAAAAATAGCTAATGATTATGAGATCTGATTAAGCTATTTTTTAAAATAGCTTAATCAGATCTCATAATCAGTTCTCAGCTGATTATTCAACCCACGGCTATAGTATCATTAACAATCGTTTTAATAAGTATAATTAACGACTCTATTGTTTTATTCGATAATTATTCTTTTTCTTATTGTCGAGCTGTCTATCAATCAACGTTAAGCTATGATAAGAAATTTATTGATCTCCTACTGTGAATCGCAATCTTGTTAATTCGCACAGTCTCGCTATCTTTATGGCACATCCTGTCGCCGCAAATAAAAGATAATCATTTTGATTGATTTTCTATTTATCAATTCTACAATCTGGCTTTCAATAATTATCAGCTCACTTGATTCCAATATCCACAGGGTGAAATTATAGGTAGAGAAAATTTCCTAAATACCTTTCAGAATAATATTCAAAAATCCATCGTTCATGTTCAAATAATCATTTTTGATTGATTTTCTATTTATCAATCCTACAATCTGGCTTTCAATAATTATCAGCTCACTTGATTCTAATATCCACAGGGTGAAATTATAGGTAGAGAAAATTTCCTAAATACCTTTCAGAATAATATTCAAAAATCCATCATTCATGTTCAAATAATCATTTTGATTGATTTTCTATTTATCAATTCTATAATCTGGCTTTCAATAATTATCAGCTCACTTGATTCCAATATCCACAGGGTGAAATTATAGGTAGAGAAAATTTCCTAAATACCTTTCAGAATAATATTCAAAAATCCATCGTTCATGTTCAAATAATCATTTTTGATTGATTTTCTATTTATCAATTCTACAATCTGGCTTTCAATAATTATCAGCTCACTTGATTCCGATATCCACAGGGTGAAATTATAGGCAATGAAAATTTCCTAAATACCTTTCAGAATAATATTCAAAAATCCATCATTCATGTTCAAATAATCATTTTGATTGATTTTCTATTTATCAATTCTATAATCTGGCTTTCAATAATTATCAGCTCACTTGATTCCAATATCCATAGGGTGAAATTATACGCAATGAAAATTTCCGAAATACCTTTCAGAATAATATTCAAAAATCCATCATTCATATTCAAAATTATTATTTGTGTCTATTAAACACAGAAATAAATTTTTAAATACCTGATAATCGTCGAGATGTCTACTGTGGTACATCTGTGATCTTCCATCATATTTCACTTGACGGATTTCTTCGTTAAGAGCTTTTCTAGTGGGATCCAATGTGTTGGAGGACTTGGCCGGACTTGCTGAGTTGGAATCCGTTTTTGGAGTCGGTGATCTCGATCTCTGGGCGTTACCGAGATCGCTCAATTGCCTACGCACTGGACTGGAGAGGAATTTTGTTTGAGGCGTCGGACTAGGCGAGCGATTGTCCGTCTTTTTGAGTTCTTGGCCGAGCTGCCGGTGAGATTGATGCGGAGTCGGCGAACGCGAACGATTTCCCATTGCAGACGAGCTCCTTGGAGTCTGCAGTTGATGCGATTGTTGCTGTTGTTGATGCTGTTGCGGTTGAGCCGGTTGTTGAGGCGTTCCAGCACACGAACCAACGCTCGAAGCTGAACTTCTTCGGGTTCTGGGAGGTGATCTTTCGTACAAAATTAATATATGTTTAAATCATTTGTCAATTATTGGTAATATATTAAATTAACTTTATTGAGGAAGTCTTTTTATGGGTATTAGATAGGAAATGTAATTTCAATTTATGATTAATATACAGTAATGCCGGACATGCGGACGGAAAAACGGGTGTGGTTACCAGCACTTTACAAGAAATAGGTGGTGTTAAAAGTCAAGTGTTTTAATGCAGTTTCTTAAGCCTTCACTTTCAATTAATAATAAATGTGCTTATCCATTGCCTAGCTGCACGCATAACATTTTTTTTTTCAAATTGGTAAGTCATTAAATTTTATTAAATCCGGCAAGATATTTAAGCTATTTATTGTGCGCACGTTTTTTTTGCATCAAAAATGATATTTAATATTTTTTATTATTTGGAACGTGCAATATTTTAATTCTATATTATTTCTTGATGAACTGTCATTAAGGGGAGGGAGTCAGGTAAAAAAATTGATTTTGGAAATTCAATATCATCCAAATCCTATTGCATATAAAAATGCCCAACGCACTATATTATCTATCTTAAGCAAAGTTCTTAGGTTTTCCATTCTGCGCATGATTCAGATTTTCTTCTTCATGAAAAGATACGCCGGCTAAATGGAGCAAACTATTTTTTTTAAATTCTGAAAGCAAAGTTAATCACTGATTTAGAAAATAGCATAAAATTTATTTATTAATAATTATGTCACTTTAAAAATATTACATTTTATTAACATTTGCTCCTTTTAGCCGGTGTATCTTTTCATGAAGAAGAAAATAAGACGTCAACTACTCCAATCTGCCTAGTAGTTTGATCTGAATCATGCGCAGAATGGTAAACCTAAGAACTTTGCTTAAGATAATATTGAAAAGCATATGCAAGTCAGACGACAGTAAAAAATCCTTTCATCGAGTACCAACAATATTGTGCGTTGGGCATTTTTATATGCAATGGGATTTCGATGATATTGAATTTCCAAAATCAATTTTTTTTACCTGACTCCCTCCCCTTAACTAGATTGAATTGAATTGATTAATGGTTGCAGAAAATTCAACGAACCTCTCGTAATGCACCTGCGCGCTACCAAGATCGAAGGAGCCTCCAGCCTTTTGAATGAGTTTCGCCGAAATCATAGATCGATGAGCTTCACGAAAAAAAAAAACGGAACAATGTAATTGTAACTGTATTATTCTCACTGCGGAGAAGTTGGTAAAGTCGAGAAGAAAGAAAAATTGCTACTTACACGTACGACAACGACAAGGATCGTGCTTGTCGAGGTAGTGGCTGAGTGTGTCCCAACCTCCACCCACGCGGACCATTACGTGACTCCTCAAGATTCTCACGAATATGAGGACCTTGGTGTCGCCGATCCTGTACTTGCCCTCGGACACACGGATCATCGGAAACTGGGTCGGGCAGGTGCACCTCTCCACCAAGTCGCGAACCTATAAAAACAAATTCATAGCTCTTTTTATCGTCCCGTTCGATGCCACATATTTCATATTTTCATATTTCTTTTTTTTTTCCTGCCATCAAAGAGTCCATAAATCCATTTCAAAATCTTTGCAATCACCCAGCAGCTCATAAAACTTGCTGAGTCATATACCGCTTTGCAGAAGCCATGAGAAAGGCATAGATCATGGATCTAGGTTGCAAATTGACAGAAAGGAATAGAAATCACTGGATAGCTGTTTGCTAATTTTCACGCCTTTTCTGTATCACTCGTGTTCCGCAGGTGCGACTCATTGACACATTTATTTATTGGTCTGTCCTCCAGCCATTGGACCTTCTCTTGTTCACCCTTAAAGGCATTGAAATTAATGAACTTTCTGTATTTCGAAAACGAAAATGAGTTTCATAATATTAACATTTTTATTTCAATTTCTGTGGGAAGTGTTTATGCCAGAGACGAAATTTATTGGCTATAGGGAAGAACGATCGATGATTCGATCGATAAGCTTTCGATATTTGTTGTCAAAGTTGTTGAAGGGAAAAAAATGTATTGGTACACCAAAACAATTTTGTTATAATAACAAAATATATTCTGTACAAGCAATCATTTTTTCTCTCTAGCTTCATGGATTTGCTGGAGGAGCAAGGAAATATCAGCAAATCATACTTTGTTAGAACAAAATGACTATTTTCGTCTGTGTTCTTTTAGAAGAAGAAATGGTCTGGATATTAGAGTAATAATAATATCGAATTTTTATGACAGATATTCTATAAGGGACATAAATTGTCATTAAACAAAAAGTTTGCTGAAAAGCAGAAAAATTGATGATTACAATTTTCCAATTTTCAGGCCATTTTCTGTAATAGTTGCGATTTACATACTCGACACGTTGTAACCGACAACATCATCGCCCTAACCATTTTCCGATATTCATTCCTGTATCATTCATATCCTGCAAACTCGACACTTTCTCCCCCATTGGACCAATTATACCCTCCCGTAGATTCGTTCTGGTAGCCATTGAAATTGATGGACTTTCGATATCTTCGAAACGAAAATGAGTTCTCATCTCTAGGCATTTCATCAATTTCTGCCGGAAATAAATCGAAGCGGAAATTCATTGGAAATAGGGAAAACTCTTGATGATTGACAAGATAAGCGTTCAATCTCAGTGATTGAAGTTGATCACGTTGATAAAAACATGTTTTACTGATATTAGCTTACAAAACTGTTCTAAAGTAGTTCAGCCTCATTTAAAAAATATGTAATACTGTATTACTATGTAGTATTGTATGGATTGGCCCAATGCGGTGAGGCGCGGTGCATCGGTCGGGACAAATTGTATGGCGCATTGCAGGTGAGCAGACAGGATGAATGCTTATGATGCTATAATGCAAGGCCGCAAAGGCTTACGTAACCCAACCTAGCAATACGGAATATACGAGAGATTATCGGTGCGTGCATTCATTTCTATACAGAGTGAACGTATGGAGGAGAGGACTGGCCGCGTGGCCTCTCCTAACAATACAATTATATCTGTACAATCAGCGAACTTTCAGTAGTCATCACATAACGGTTTCAGTAATCACTGGAAATTAGCGACACGTGCTAATATTTTTATTTCATACTGGACGAAACTACCAAGCGTTTCCTTCATATTAGAATACAAATTAGCAACCATTGAAATTAAGGGGATGTTTTGAGTTAGGGGATGACTTGAAGTTAGACTATCTATATTTTAATCTGACATATTAGATATTATTAAGCTTAATTTTAAGACAATGGATTGAATTACTTGAACGTACGTGAGTAATAACTGAAGTTTTATTTTCACATATTAGGAGGGATTAGTGAGGAAATCGGGGTTAAGGATTTGGAGAAAACTTGGATGATCTTCTCACTGAACAATTGTTAATCAATTGGACAATCCCATAAGTACAGAATATGGAGTTTGAAACGTTCTTTGATGAGAATATTATCTAGAAAATTAGCGATACGTGCTAATATTTTTATTTAATAGTAGATGAAATTACCGAGCTTTTCTCAAATTTCGTATATCTAGAATACAAATTACCAAGTTATTGAAATGAAGGGGATGTTTGGAGTACCTATGTTTTAATCTGACATATTAGGATTAAATTACTTGAACATAAATCAGCAATAAGTCAAGTTTATTTTCACATATTAGGAGGGATTAGTGAGAAAGTCAGGGTTAGGGATTTGGAGAAAACTTCACGGAAAAAAAAGATTAGTTGCCATAACCAAGAAATGAGTTGACACAACCAATCGATTATTCTATTTCCCTAGCAACTCAAATGGTAATACCAATGATTCGAATGGTAATACCGACGATTCGAATGATAATACCGACGATTCGAATGGTAGTCCCAACTATTCGAGTGGTAGTCCCAACGATTGGATTAGTTAACCTAACTAATCCACTCGAGAACTAATCGTGAATAGTTGAGGTTAGTATTCGATATGGTTGAAGCAACTAATTTTTTAGACATTGTGTACAGCAAATCGAAAACGTAGTTGCCACAACCAAACATTTCTTTCCGTGTTGTCAATGATCCGTGATCTTCTCAGTGAAAAATCATTAATCAATTAGACAATCCCATAAGTACGGAATACCAAGTTTGAAACGTTCATTGACGAGTATATTATCTAGGAATTGCTTCATACGTCTTCATATGTCTTCATGTCTTTTAACTTTTTTAAGGTTTCCAAAGTTCAA
This sequence comes from Ephialtes manifestator, assembly GCA_963970395.1. Classification (NCBI taxonomy): domain Eukaryota; kingdom Metazoa; phylum Arthropoda; class Insecta; order Hymenoptera; family Ichneumonidae; genus Ephialtes; species Ephialtes manifestator. Next base: position 16,819,728 of record OZ019975.1, read on the forward strand.
ACAGCTAATTTCTTTTATTTTTTGCGATCACAGTGATTTTATTTAATTAACTTTTTTCAGCTTATTACATATTGAATCAAGTTTTTATACAGACCAAAAAAATTCCACGGCGGAAACGCACTAAAAAAAAGTGACATTTAAAAATAATCATACAAATAAAGTGGCTCAGCAACTAAAGCTTGAATCCAACCAACAGCGAACTAGAAAACTAATAAAACATACTCAAATTTGCATACAATCGGGCTACCGATTTTTTCACGAAGGATAAAAAATTCTTGTTAACAAAGGTGTTTTATTTTTTTTTGTTTCAGTGCAGAAAAAATCTGCAGTAAGAGATCATGGTCATGGTTGATAGAATTTTATTCTTGACACACTGTGATGACTATCTGAATAATACATCTCATTAGGAGGATGCGCGAGGTCACAAAGTAATTATGCAAAATTTCATCTATAAAATGTGTATGTGCTGGTTGTGAACATCTTTTATGGCTTAGAAGTGTATGTATATGATAATACTACACGTTTAATTGAACTGGGCAGGTTGCTCTTGAGAGTGTTGTACGGCCAACTGGAAACGCGAGTCAAAGTCATCGGTGCGGTAGCTATTATCATGGGGAGTGGCGGGATGTGGGAGAGCGACTATTGCGTTTGTATGAAATATGCACAGTGTGAAGCATAAGTGTATATCCATAAGCCAGTCTGGACTATCGGGTGCGTAGTGTCGCGCCGTTACCGTCGAGTTTCCATACACTTCCTATCGTATCTTGTTTATTTCTCGTCTCATTTAATACAGACTGCTTCGATATTCATAAGAATCGACGAGTGTTATTATTCATAGTTCATGATTCATAAGTAGCATAACTGTGCCACAATAATCTCTATTCGTTTATGGCGAAACCAGAAGTGAACGAGTTTCCTATATGTTACACTGATAAGACGTAAGTGGTTTCAGCAAAGCTATCAAATGCGTTCTCGAGATAAGAAGAGTTCTTACAATCACCTCCCCCCATATCCACTGTTTTTGTATAAATTTGAAAATTTTATTAGTGGCCTTATTCTAAACAAAAAATAATGTATTTTATTATTATTTATTGTCAGTTGAATAAGCGGCATTACTACTTATCATTGAAATTACATTTTCGCATTACGCAGCTTTTACAATTGGACCGTAATAATAGTCTGATAGTGTTGCGTGAGAATTTTCCATAATGCTGAAAGGCTATTCGAACTATATATGTTTTTTTACATTATATGCTAGTGGCAAACAAATTTCAGCGAATTTTATTTCGCTTCTGAAAATGTAAAAATTTTCTTATCCGCAATTATGAGTATTTTTGTAGACTGTAGTTATGAATACAAAAGAAAATGTGAAGGAGTGAATTTCGAAGGATATTTCGGTTTTTAAAAATCCCAGGCTTAATAAAAATCGAGTTTTTACGGTTTTTAGGCAGAAATTCAAAAGCTTGATAGGTTGTTGAATTTGAAAATTACCAAACTTCGAGTATCAAACAAATTGTATTAAATTTGATTTCACTTCTGGAATTTTCCACATTTTCTCATTCGTAAATATGCGGATTTTCTTTAGACTGTAATTATTAATACAAAAGAAAATGTCAAGGAGTAAATTTCAAAGGATATTTCGCTCTTCAAAATTCCCCGGCTCAACGCAATACCAAGCCTCTACAGTCCCCGGGCAGAAATTCGAAAGCTCGATAGTTTTTTTTTTCTGCGCTTGTTGAATTTTTTAATTATGAAAATTCGTGTGGCAAACTTATTGCAGTAAATGTGATTTCGTTTCTGAATTTGTCAACATTTTTTCATTCATAAATATGCGTATTTTTCCCGACTGTAATTATTAATACAAAAGGAAATGTCAAGGAGTAGATTTCAAAGGATATTTCGCTCTTCAAAAAATCCCGGCTCAACGACTCCAAACCTGTGCAGAAATTCGAAAGCTCGATAGTTTTTTTTCCTGCGCTTGTTGAATTTTTTAATTATGAAAATTCGTGTGGCAAACAAATTGCATTAAATTTAATTTCGCTTCTGCAATTATCAACATTTTTTTCATTCATAAATATGCGTATTTTTCCAGACTGTAATTATTAATGCAAAAGGAAATGTCAAGGAGTAGAATTCAAAGACTCAACGCATAAATTCCAAAGCTCGATTATTTGTTTCTGCGGTTGTTAATTATTTTTCAGTTTTGAAAATTGGAATGGCAAACAAATTATAATAATAGATGTTAAAGGATATTTCGCCCTTTAAAATTGCTAGGCTCAATGCAACCGAGCATTTACTGCCCCAAGGCAGAAATACAAAAGCTCAATAAGTTGTTGAATTTTATCATTAGGAAACATCGAATGCCAAACAAATTGCATTAAACTTGATTTCGCTTCTGGAATTTTCAACATTTTCTCATTCATAAATATGCGTATTTTCCCGACAGCAATTAATAATACAAAAGAAAATTTCAAGGAGTAGATTTCAAAGGATATTTCGCTCTTCAAAAATCCCCGGCTCAACGACTCCAAACCTGTGCAGAAATTCGAAAGCTCGATAGTTTTTTTTCCTGCGCTTGTTGAATTTTTTAATTATGAAAATTCGCGTGGCAAACAAATTGCATTAAATTTAATTTCACTTCTGAAATTATCAACATTTTGTCATTCATAAATATGCGTATTTTTCCAGACTGCAATTTTTAATACAAAAGAAAATGTCAAGGAGTAGATTTCAAAGATTCAATGCATAAATTCCAAAGGTCGATTATTTGTTTCTGCGGTTGTTAAATTTTGTTTAGTTTGGAAAATTCGAATGGCAAACAAATTATAATAATAGATTTCAAAGGATATTTCGCTCTTTAAAATTGCTAGGCTCAATGCAACCGAGCCTTTACTGTCCCCGCCCAGAAATACAAAAGCTCAATAGGTTGTTGAATTTTATCATTAGGAAATTTCGAATGCTAAACAAATTGCATTAAATTTGATTCCGCTTCTGAAATTATCAACATTTTTTCGTTCATAAATATGCGTATTTTTCCAGGCTGTAATTTTTAATACAAAATGAAATGTCAAGGAGTAGATTTGAAAGGATATTTCGCTCTTCAAAAAGCCCGGCTTAACGATACCAAACCTGTACAGTACCCGGGCAGAAATTTGAAAGCTCGATAGTTTTTTTTTCCTGCGCTTGTTGAATTTTTTAATTATGAAAATTTGCGTGGCAAACAAATTGCATTACATTTAATTTCGCTTCTAAAATTGTTAACATTTTTTCATTCATAAATACGCGTATTTTTCCAGACTGCAATTTTTAATACAAAAGAAAATGTCAAGGAGTAGATTTCAAAGATTCAATGCATAAATTCCAAAGGTCGATTATTTGTTTCTGCGGTTGTTAAATATTGTTTAGTTTGGAAAATTCGAATGGCAAACAAATTATAATAATAAATTTCAAAGGATATTTCGCTCTTTAAAATTGCTAGGCTCAATGCAACCGAGCCTTTACTGCCCCAAGGCAGAAATTCGAAAGCTCGATAGGTTGTTTCTGCGGGTGTTGCTCATTTGGTGGTTCTTTCACTCGGTACCTAGCAACATACCCCAAAGGCTGGCTAGCTCAGACGCGTTGGTTTAATGCCGACGCGATAGTGGTCTCGCGTCGCGCCGAACCGCGCTCTGCGCCGCGCCACGCCGCGTCAGACTCTCCGCAATCAATACATCGCAACGCGAAAGCTCGCGGCTCAGCTGTTCCCCGGGATATTGCTGATTTTCTTTTCTTCATAAATTCGCGGCAGAAAAAAAATAATATCTCCACTACAATAGAAAATGTCAATAACACTGTCAGAATTTTTCTATGAAAATTAATATAAAGTATTGGAATTTTTTTTGCGGATACGCGTATATTAAATTTAATATACAAATATTAATTAATATACAGTATACTAAACAAATAAAACTTGTGTTTATATTATAATTATAATGTATAAAAAATGAAATTTAATATATTATATCATATATTAATTTTCAAAATATTTTTAACAGTATTCATATTTCATATGTTACAGTATTAATATATTTTTTTGCAAAATTGTTTAATTTTTAAAATAAAACATAATATGTGTTCTGCAATATTTTGTTGTAAAAATCTTTGGAATTTTTATTAACCCGTTAATAAATAAATTAATATTCAGCGATTTTATTTTAATGATCCTTAATGCAACGTGTATAATATAATATAGGGATATAAAATATTTATTGAGCGATCGATGCAAGACAGGAGCTTCGAGTGAAGGTAGAGGCTCACCACGTTGAGGCGTGGAATGCCGAGGTTCGAGGCCTCAGGAGGGAGGACGGGCGGTTAAAGAGAGCATTGAGTAGGGCAGCAACAGCGGAGGAACGTTTGACGTTCCTCGATGCCGGTGCTGCTGCTGCTGCTGCTGTTGCTTTTGCTGCTGCTGCTAGGTGCGGGCACACCCGACTCAGCTTGGACTCAGACCAGCGAGCCCAGGGTTCAGCCCGACTCACCGTTCCGTGTCCTTCGAGTCAATCAACAACGTTTGGAAGCACCTCGAGTCTACTTTATTGGAATAACCCAGATTCACCTGGTGACCAGAGGTCATCGTTATATCTATACTTGCACTACAAGATCCTTCCTCTTTTCCTATATTTTCCAACCAATAGCCGCGCCCCTATCGCTGGTATTTCAGTAAAACGACATATTATATTTATTGCATACTTCTGATCTCAAGGGTCACACATTCATCACATCATACTCTATAATTATAAAGTTATAAAAAGAGGAGAATCGAATAAAAATTTCTGTAGTTACATCTAATATGAACTACCATAAATTTCTGTCAAATAACTTGTGAAATTAAACAAATCCAACAGATTATTTTGTCATTTTCAGTGCCATGTTACCATGATTTTCAAACGTTTTAGTTACTAAATAAATATGCAATAAATATACAATTTTTTGTTGACGTATTCACAAAATTTTTCGTGAAACTGTATTCAGAAAAATACTACCTACATTAGCTCTATAAAAATATTCATACATGGACAAATTTCTCATATCGTCATTGATGTTTCACACATTTTTTATCAGATCTTATTATCCGTGTAACAAATATTAAATATTTTCCAACTATGAATGTAAACCATAATGTTTAATCTTTATGTATAAAATAATTTGATAGATTCATATCTCATTTCCTCGAGTCGAATTTTTATCACTTCTCAAGAAGGAAAACGATAAAAAAAACTCTGAGTCAGCTAATTACAAGTAACGAAATCCCAAATACTATAATTAGCAATTACGTCTATAAGCTATGTCGTGTTTTTGTGTATATATTGCTATCTCATTTGCCCAGTAGAATCCCAGTAGAACGGATGAGAGCTCATATCTACGAAGGCGGAGTTTGGGCCCAAAAGTCATTAGCATAATGTCATAATTCGATGGAATCGTCTCTATTTTATTATCATGAAATTTCCAAACGATCTCTATCGTCGCAGCGTCGATGAAAGCCTATAAAGAGTGATTAGCCAAGCCTCAGACCGCAGGTAGACCTTGCACGGCTGAGTAGCTTGGGAGCGCAGCGGCAAGATGCAGAGAGCAGTCGCTGCTGCATGGGCGATGACGTCGGGGGTAGCCCAGCTCACTGGTTAATTGTACATAATAACTAGCACGCTATCGAGACCGCAGGTCGCCCCTTTTACGGTAGCTTATATCTATGTATAGACTTCAACTCTCCTGTCCTTTCTCAGAAGGACAGACGAAGCAGCAGCAGCATCACGCGGCAATTGCGCTGCCTCGGTTGAGAGACCTCCTGCGCACCCGGGAATACGCGAATAATTACGTTGCCGACTGTCCACTCTCGTTGCTCATTGCGAGCCATAATGACTTTTATAGGTACTTGCGTTACATATGAGATACCTGTCACGGTACTTAACCCGTCGGACTACCGAGTTACGCACCCCAAATTCATTCCTTGGACAATTCAATGCCAAACTTCATTTTTATTTATATTCATCATTTTACGCAATTTTTCTTAATGACAAAGGCCATTTTTCCTTAACCTTTTGCAAGTCTCAAGAACATCCCAACTGCTCGGTTTCGTCAATGAAATAACGTCTTACTTTGCTCCCCCAAGGAAAGAAATTATTTATAGATTATTTAAAAATATATATTGCTTTAAACATCTTATTGGGCATATATAATCTACATACGCTCTATATGTAATCTATATACAACTTATGCATAAACCCAACTTCACAGGTGTTCTTATACAGACTATAGAACACATAGAAAAATATATATGTAACATATACGTTAAATATATGGCGCCAAAAAGTTCTATATGCTGCATATATTCTGCATATATGTGTGCAAAAATATATTCAAAATATATGGGATATATGTATGGAATATATGTAAAATATATTTCATGTACGTTTAGCGCCAAAAAGTTCTATACGTCGAATATATCGTGCATATATTTCTATTTTCATGTGGGTTACTTGGGCCACAGACGGAGAAAAGGATCTAGTTTATTTAACTGTTTAAAATAAATGGAAGCATAGTTTAATTTGTTTTTTCATTCCAGATATCAATTTTTAGAAATCGTAATAGTCGAACTATTGAGCTACGCACCTCAAATTAATTCTTTGCACAATTCAATGCAATTCTTTACTTTTTTGCGTCCTCATAGAGGAAACAACAATTTCGAGCGAAATTTTTTTTTTCGTGTTTTTTATGTCTGTACACACAAATCGGTCTAAAACGTGGAGAAAAGTGGTTTAGAAAAAATGTATAGAACTGCTTAAACAGTTGAGTTGCAATTTGGCAGCCACGTAAAACATATCGATGCTTTTATTTATGTAATTTCCAAAAAAAAATTTTTTTAAATGTTTAAATTTTATTTGATTTTGCAATTTTCGAAAAATGTCTGTACGCTCTTTAGCGTCCGCAAATTTTAAGCTACTGAGCTAAATAATTGTCTGTGAATAAAGCTATATTAAAGGAGGATCTGTATTGAATTTGGAATGAATCTGTAAAAAAGTTCGATTTTATGGGATGTTGAACTTTTTTTAAATTAAATATTCATTTTACTCTAACTCACGTTAAATCTCACCAAGTCAACTGAAATTTTCTACAGATGAAAAATAACATTCAGCTTTGCTACCTACCAAATTTGGTCGCGACTGGTAAAACCGTTTGGATTTCACGTATTTTTGAATTTTTCAACTACTATATAGATAATGGAAAAAGTTGCAAACTAGAACTTGCACATTGTTTTCTCATTAATTTTCATTTTTTACAAAGCTTCCTTCCTGACGATGCCAACATTAATGAACAAGCTTACTCACAGAAGTGTCTTTGTGAAAAATGAAAATGAATGAGGAAGCAATGTGCAAAGTTCTACACTGAGAGAAAATTATGGTATTAGTAACTATAAAGTGACAACTATTCATTTATGGTTGGTACAACAATTTTTTTATAGTTGACACAACTATCAAATAGTTACTATAACTACCAAATAGTTACCATAACTATTTTAGTAGTTATCGTAACTATAAAAATAGTTGCATGTAATAAAAATGAATACTTGTCACTTTATAGTTGACTGTACTATTACGATTTCTCTGAGTGTATATTGCGACATTTTATTTAATCTTCATTTTATGTCATTTTTCTTAATGGCAAAGGATATTTTTCATTAACCTTTTGCAAGTCTCGCGAGCATCGCAACTGTGTGGTTTCAATGTAACAGTCTGCATTACACACGCAGATAAGGGTTTAGTCAAAATTGCCATACAATCTGAGAGAAAGTGCTAATAGTCACTTCGTAATATTTGCTACTTGTCACCCGTTATGAAAAATTCCGAAAAAAAATTGAATGTATTTACGAGTGTTATTTCTATGTATATGAAACAAATTATCTGTAAATCTCGGACTTGTTGATAGCTGGCAACATGCCTCAACTCTACCACATAATTATATAAGACTTTCTGCGATATATGGTATTTTCTCTGTAGTTAGCAACGTGTATTTCGAAAGTGTAAAGTATTGCATATCTTTTACATTGTTAATGACTATCCGCCTATTTGCAGTTTGTCATTTTCTCGTATTCTGATCTAAAAGTGAGGCAATTTAATTTAAGAAAGATGGAACTGGTTAAAATTTTCATATAAGATTGAGTGAGAGATTTTCTATTATTTTTTATTGGATATATTATATTACATTCACACTTGTTGACCGGAATTTTTCTTAAGTAACAATTGTTTTTCAACAGTTTTTCTCAGATATATGTTAATTTTCATTAGTTACTTTTCTCTGTGTACAATGCAACGCTTTCTGAGCGTGGAAGTGCGTTGCTTCGTACCTTTACACTGTAGTCACGTATTACACACTTTATTACAAGCGTAATGCGTTTACGTGTCTTTATCATGTAAAGTAACACGCTTTGAAACGTGTAAAAAGTGACTACAATGCAAAAGATACGAAATGCCATGCTTGTTTTTAGAATGTGACATTTATGAAGGGTTGAAGGTTAGTTTCTGTTCACTGAAATTGTGTTAACTAAATTTTCGATTATGAAATTTCCGAAGAATAATTTTCAAGCTCTCCAAAGTATATTTAAGGGAACAAAATTGGCCTTATCGTACAAATATAAAATTGTTGTTCCTTAAAAGTGGTAACCGTGAAAATGACCTTATATTTTTATCTCAGGCATGAGTCAATGATGTCTGTGAGGAATCAGTAAAAACTCCCGCGCCCGTTAAGTATTTTAAGTCCTTATCAAAGGAAGAGCATAGCATGCTCGGTGTAAACACGAGAATGTAGGTCTAAACGTAGAAGAGTCAATATTTTGTAGCGATAAGTGGTTGTTCAGTATGCGCGGTTACCGGATGAGCTCGAGAATCTTCTTCCTACTCGAGAGACTCTACGGGCCGAAAATTCTCCACTTCACCGTGAATAACGGTAATCTCCAACTGGCGACAAAAACGTACCTACTCGTCCTCATACTTATCTCCGCAAACAAACATTTTTACTGTGAATGGACGATAGGGTGCAAGTGTTGCTCTAGCTTATAGAAAAGCACGAGAGCAAGAGAGAGAGAAAAAGTGAGATAGATAGGAACATATAGCGCTAGCTTCCACGGAAAGAAGCTTAGCCAGCAGCGAGAATGATAAAATCGTTGCGCACGTTGAAATATACACATAGTGCTCGAACTCTCCGAACGTACGTATGAAATTCTGCGCGTTATACCTACACAACGACAGCAGTACCGTAGATACCCGCTCGGTATAGGGGAGAGCGGGGCAAAATGGCAACACGGGGCATAATGGTTACGGGGCACGATGGAACAGAGGGGCCATTCCATACCAAGCCATTAATTTGCCATCACGCCAATTTGTCTGTAGTTTGTAAGCATAATAAATGAAATTCAGTGAAATTTTGAGAAAAATCGAAATGGTCTCTCAACAAAAAAAAAAATTATTTCTTTATTTTGTGAATAAAAAATTATTTCTTTATTTTGTCAAAAAAAAGCGGAACTTTTTTTTGAACGGCTATGGAATTTTTTTATTGAAATGTACAATTACACAAATATTCTTCATAATGTAACGAACAACATAAACAATGACAAAGCCCCAAATTATTGAAAGAAAAGTCAAACTCATCTGCGAATGCGGAAGAGGACACGCCATACCTCTTTTACAGTGCACTGTAAAAAAAGTCTACTTGAAAGTTAATGTACAAGTATTGAAAGTTTTTATGCATAAACTGGTATATTAAATTTAATACACAAGCGTGATGTAAAATTAAATTATGGTACAGCAAATTCAATAATTTATTTAAATTTTACAGTAAAAATACTTGAATTTTAATAATTTGCTTTACTTTTACCACAAAAGTATATTCATTTTATAACACAATAGCACATTAAATTTACATGACGAGTTTATGCATAAAAACTTCCAGTCTTTTCTAATAGTCTGTCGCTTCACAATCGACGGAGTCGTGGATACGTTGCAATACATGTGAAAAATGGGTACACTTTTTGTGTGCTGATGAAGATGAGGTCATATTTGCGAAATCTGCGTCCAATGTAATTCAAAATAAATACAAAATGAGTAAAGTGTTCGATGTAAAAAAACAATAGATATTTACATTATTTGAAATTTAATTTTAAAGTTATTGTGAGATTATATATATATTAGTAATTAAATCATAACATAATTCATTTACAATTTTGCCATTTTGATGAGGTGTGCCATTATGCCTGACGTTGCCATTTTTCCCCGCTCTACCCTATACTATCAGAGTCAAATAAATATGCTATCTATGCACGTACATGGTATATTGGTGCAGTAGTAGGCGTTTGCATACATATTGCATTGAACGCGGAGGATCGAGCGAGTCGTAATCTCGCGCCTCCTACTTGCATCGAGCAGTCGCGAGCGCGGGCGCGGGGGGAATATGCGGCCTTTCTCGTCGAGCAAGGCCGACTATCGGAACAGCTCGATCGCTTCGCGGCTCAACACGTCTCAGCATAGAGAGAGTCGCGCGCGCGCGCGGCTGTGCTCAAAGCTTCTCAATCCCTGTGTATACTAGTTTAAACCCGGTCTTGCAATCGCTACAACAACAAGACCTTTCCCCTTGTCTATATCCATTCTTTTCTGCCGTGCATATAGTCTACCTGGATTCTTAGTAGTTGTTATCTGTCTGTAATTCGTTTGTTTCGTAACACTTCCGGTCGTCCACAGGGTTACTAATTCTGTAACACTGTTTGCGCACGTTTAATTGGATTGATTACAGCGATTTATTGATATATGCAATATTTTTTTATTGCGCTTTGCACGAGATATGGGAATTCTGTTTATTTTCCTTTTACTCCACTGGCATTTCTTATAATTAGCCAGATTTTACATCTACTGCACAGCGTCTGTATATCATTTCAGATGTTTTTTTTTATAATTGAGGTGCTAATTTTTTAAAAATTTTTATATGTTTCAAGAAAAAGTTGCACAAGAAAAATACAAGAAATGTTTATTCTTTTATGAGCTTTTCAATGTGAATATACATTTGTAATTGGAAAAATGGTTTCTGAGTAAAATAATCAAGTGAATATTTTTTGTCCCCTATTGTGACATCTTTAATTTTACATCCAATTACCCACGATTTATGGGAATGTAAATAAGAAATGTGTGTAGAAAAATTATAGCAATCGAAATTAACAATAACAGCAAAATTACTACATTTCTGAAAATTTAAAACATATTTCTGTAAGTTCAAATAAAAGTCAAATCTAGTTTTATTGTTTGTCTAAAAAAATGTGTTGTTTTCATTTTACATACTATATTGAACTTTCATTGAAACCTCATTAATAACATAAACGTTTCACATTTAATTTTCAGTACATTTTTTTCGTTCAAGATATAAAGTGTTCAGAAAAAAAGAAGATGTACCCTCAATTTCTCATAAAAAACAAAATGAGAAAAATTTGCACAGTTTGCACTCTGAATTAGCAGTAAAATCTGGCTGGTTATGAAAAATATTAGAGGTCTGAAAAAAAGGCTTGATTGACACAGAATGGCTCATATACGTCAGCATCGATATCTATTTCCGTCGTATCGATCCTGTTTCGTGTTAATACCCTTAAGGACTTTTGTTATTGCTTTCTTCTCTTTTGCCATATCTTGACAAACTCATGGTATCCCATCTCTTGGGTGGTCCAACGTTACTTTTCTTTCGGCGCGGACTTTTTACTTTCTGGACATTCTCGCGTCTTGATTACTCAGTTTGATCGAAGGGCGAATCAGTCGTTCTTTTTTTCCGAATATTTTTAGTACCATCTGTAATTCTTTCGGTTCATTACGTTAGAGATCTTTAACTGTTTCATGACAGATTCAATAATATTTCTTCGGAATGCATAATTGTGCATTAATAATTTTTTATATTGTTCACATTTCTAGTTTTCTATACGCTCGTCACTTGTCATTAGTATCGCTCACATACATCTTTAAAAGGCAATGGTACTTCCCCCACCACATCTTAAAATTTCAAAAGCTGTTTTCTCCCGAACAGTACGGCAGATAGAGTCCGTATTTTCAGGTAATACGCGGAACTATCGTAGAATTGGGCTAAGCTTCTGGCTCCTCAGTCGATTCAGTCGTTTTTTGTGAGAATTAAAAGAAAAATAGTGCGAGAGACACAGCTACGTGCGAGAGAGACAGACCTATAGGCGTTTAACATTGGGCGAACAAATTTTCAGCGGTGTATCACTGCCTCTTAATATCTTTTAGAATTTCCGTTATTATCATCCTCTATAATAAAAATTAAGAACTGTATCTAACATTTTTAAGAAAACAAATGATAATTTTAAGAAACATAGTCTTGCTCAAGATAGCAAAAGGAATTTGTCTGAATTTGGGTTTGAGATGACTTTTTATTTTCTGGACATTATCTCGTCTTGATTGCTCACTTTGATCGAAGCGCGAAAAAGTGGTACTTTTTTTTCAAATATTTTTAGTACCATCAGTAATGCTTTCAGTTCATTACACTATTGATCTTTGTTCGTTTCCAAACAGATTTAATAATATTACTTCGGAATGCAGAATTGTGCGTTAATAATTTTTTATATTGTTCACATTTCTACTTTTCTATACGCTCGTCACTTGTCAACAGTATCGCTCACATACATGTTCAATATCCTTTAGAACTTCATTATTATCATCCTCTAGAATAAAAATTGAGAACAGTATCCATAATATTCTTAAGAAAACAAATTGTAACTTTAAAAAAATATAGAATTGTACAGGATAGCAAAAGGAATTTGTTTGAATTTGTGTTTGAGACGACTTTTTATTTTCTGGACATTCTCTCGTCTTGATAGCTCACTTTGATCGAAGCGCGAATAAATCATTTGTTTTTTTTCGAATATTTTTAGTGCCATCAGTAATGCTTTCAGTTCATTAAACTATTGATCTTTGTTCGTTTCCAAACAGGTTCAATAATATTACTTCGGAATTCACAATTGTGCGTTAATAATTTTTTACATTGTTCACATTTTTACTTCTCTATACGCCTGTCACTTGTCAACAGTATCGCCCGCATACATCTTCAATATCCTTTAGAACTTCCGTTATTATCATCCTATCATCTATAATAAAAATTAAGAAATGTATCTAACATTTTAAAGAAAATCAATGGTAATTTTAAGAAACATAGTATTGTTCAAGATAGGAAAAGGAATTTGTTTGAATTTGTGTTTGAGATGACTTTTTATTTTCTGGACATTATCTCGTCTTGATTGCTCACTTTGATCGAAGCGCGAAAAAGTGGTAATTTTTTTTTCAAATATTTTTAGTACCATCAGTAATGCTTTCAGTTCATTAAACTATTGATCTTTGTTCGCTTCCAAACAGATTCAATAATATTACTTCGGAATGCACAATTGTGCGTTAATAATTTTTTATATTGTTCAGATTTCTACTTTTCTATACGCCCGTCACTTGTCAACAGTATCGCTCGCATACATCTTCAATATCCTTTAGAACTTCCGTTATTATCATCCTATCATCTATAATAAAAATTAAGAAATGTATCTAACATTTTTAAGAAAATCAATGGTAATTTTAAGAAATATAGTATTGTTCAAGATAGGAAAAGGAATTTGTTTGAATTTCTGTTTGAGACGACTTTTTACTTTCTGGACATTATATCATCTTGATCGCTCACTTTGATCGAAGCGCGAAAAAGTGGTACTTTTTTTTTCAAATATTTTTAGTACCACCAGTAACGCTTTCAGTTCATTAAACTATTGATCTCTGTTCGTTTCCAAACAGATTCAATAATATTACTTCGGAATGCACAATTGTGCGTTAATAATTTTTTATATTGTTCAGATTTCTACTTTTCTATACGCCCGTCACTTGTCAACAGTATCGCTCACATACATCTTCAATATCCTTTAGAACTTCCGTTATTATCATCTTCCCTTTTGCTATACCTTCGTGTTCGTTCACTTGGGTGGTCCGACGGTACGTTTTCCTGCTGCAGACATTCTGTTCTTTTTTTTGTCCTCTCGAGTCTCAAGAGCCTTTTTCTTGTTTCCAGTTATTTACCCCTTTTGTGTTGCTTGTTTTTTAAACGAAGGTAAATCATTTTTATAATTCAATTGTTTTGGCAAGAGAACGTTTTTATAAATATTGTCGTCAATATTGATAAGAGATATTTTGTTTGGTAGTTTTGGATCGGCTCGGAAGGAAGCTAAACTTGGCGGACTTTGAACGGCTTGAACTTGACACGAAAGGGCCGAAGAGGGCGATCAATACTACGCCGGAGGAGAGGTCCCGCAGCGCTTGCGAGCCTCACTCCTCTTCCTCCCCCTCGTCCTTCCTCACGTCCTTGCTCGCCCGCGTTCCTTGCTGCATAGCTACAGCATCTTCACCTTGTACAATACGGATGTCTCAGTCATTGATCACGTACTCGGAACTTACAGGATACAATAACATTCAATAAGACTATTATAAAGAAATATTTTTCTCTTTACCAACTAAACATTTTTCAATATTTACAATGTCAATTGAGTTAACTCTACAATTAAGAAACATCAGCACTTTTATTTTTTATAAATATTTCGAAGAGAGACCAACGCGACTAAAAATTTTAAGATATTGACCAAACGAATTATAATTTGATATTTATTACTAGAAATATATGTTACCATATTGCTGAGAAATTGTACCAGAATTTTATCAAAACGAAAATAAAAATTAAGTGAATTAGCTTACAAATGTATTCAATTTTAAAAAGTATGGGCTTATGGGAAAAATTGCACATTACGTTGATTTTCGTGAAATATTGTAATCAGTTTTGAAGGAAAATTTTTGAAGTATTGTTTTTACAAAATATTATTAGCTCTACCACCAATACGGTTGGATATTATTAATATATATGTAAGTATATTGATGAAAAATCGTACTAGAATTTTACCAAGACAAAAAATAATCCGATGAATTAACTTAAAAATGCATTCAATAAAAAAAAGTATAGGCTTATGCGGGAAAATGGTCCATTACGTTAATTTTCGTGAAATATTGTAATCAGTTTTGAAGAAAAATGTTAGCATTTTTTCTTTTTAACGAAATATTATTAATTTCACCACCAATATGGTTGAATATTCCAAAAAAATAATTATTATCATGTTATTCACATAACAAATAATGAAATGTAGAGAGTTGAAAATTGCTGGGCCGTTACCAATCAGTTTAAAAGTTTATCCAATGTATAAATTATTATATGCGCTGTGTATCAAACTCCCGAGTCAATTTAAATGCTGGGAATGTGCATGCGGTGGTATCTCTCTTGTGACTCGCCCTGCTTGGTTCCTGATTGCCACACGTCACTAGTATGTCCACACTATTACCACGCTGTCGATAGGCCTAATCCCAGGCATCAGATAAGAATACCCCGTTCATATTATTCCTTAGAAAGGTACGTCACAGCGATACGCGTAGGCAATTGCAGCGACGAGTATATAAAGCCGCCGGTCATATCCGGGGTTGGCGTTTATGTACCTTGAATTTATTTGCCGCTAAGACTTAATCGAGACTTTTGAGCCTGGAAACTCATCGAGTAATCGACTTTTCCAGTAGATCAGCAAGGAGTCGAAGGTATGGGTGGGTTGGGCTATAAAGTGTATAGCCGTGTCTACATAGATATATATATTTATATGAAGTATTCCAGCTGTACCGAACCCACTTTCTGGCCGATATTTTTTTATTTTCTTTAATCTCTTTGAAACCTTTTGGCATTACCTCAAAAGATGCCATACATCAATTTCTAGATTTGCAACTATTTTTTCCACTGAACTACGCGGAAATGAACATTTTTCAAATTTGACGTCTCCAATACTTTAGAGCTGTGGAAAGGTGCGAAAATTTAAATAAATGATTTTCTTCCTCTACTATTTCGATAGGAAATTTTCGACGCTTTCCGAAAAAAAAAAATATATAAAAACATAATAAAATATATTTAAAAAAAAAATTAATTATTTTTTCACCAAAAACCTTAAAAAGGATTTTTCAAAAAGATAGTAATTTATTCGAGCGAAACATTTAAAAAAATTTTATATATCTATCA
Source organism: Ephialtes manifestator (assembly GCA_963970395.1). Taxonomy (NCBI): domain Eukaryota; kingdom Metazoa; phylum Arthropoda; class Insecta; order Hymenoptera; family Ichneumonidae; genus Ephialtes; species Ephialtes manifestator. The sequence continues at coordinate 16,835,871 of OZ019975.1, forward strand.
GAGAAGGTACTCTGTAAATTTCAAGTTGGACTTCGCATTCGTCTAAAAATGGCGCTATTTTTCGTATGACCAGGTCCAAGTAAAAAAATTATATATAGAGTATATAAAAAATATATATAGTTTTAGACATAGAATTGGGCATATATAGTTTTTATAAAATCTATATACAATTTATATACAATTTATACATAAACCCAACTTTACAAGTGATCTTATATATAAATTGCATATAGATTGTATATAGAATTTATACAGACTATATATGCCCAATTCCATATGTCGGACTATATATCATTTTTTTACTTGGGGAAATTCGCAAGTACCTCAAATCTTGATTTTCTTTCGCAATTGAACATTTTCAGAATATCTGGAGTCTATCAAATGATGTTAATACACAAATACATCAAATTTAAAGCCGTATGTAACAGTTTTCTTAAAAATAATAGCTTATGAATTAAATTATATAAGAATTGAACTGTTCAAAAAAATAATGACGCTAATTATTGACTTTCGAATTTCTGGTCATATGAAAACTAACGCCATTTTAAGGCGAATGCGAAGTCCAACTTGAAATTTCTAGAGTACCCCAAGTAAAAAAATTATATATAGTCCGACATATGGAATTGGGCATATATAGTCTGTATAATCTCTATATACAATCTATATGCAATTTATATATAAGATCACCTGTAAAGTTGGGTTTATGTATAAATTGTATATAAATTGTATATAGATTTTATAAAAACTATATATGCCCAATTCTATGTTTAAAACTATATATATTTTTTATATACTCTATATATTTTTTTTTTACTTGGGACCTTCTCAGATAGTTATGTAAAATTTTTAAAAATGTTTCGTTCGAATAAATTACAATCTTTATGAGAAAAGTAATTTTGAAGGTTTTTGGTCAAAAACTAATCAAGATTTTTTTTTTTTTCAAAAACGGCTATATTTTTTATGTAAAGCCCGGAGAATTTCCGATCGTAATAATGTAAGAAGAATAGTACATTACGTTACAAGGGAGGGAAGTGCAACTGTTCACCGATGGTGAAATTCACACGAAATGAAAAGTTGCACCCCTCCCATGTAGCGTACTATACTTTTCTCCCGATTTCGCTAAAAAATAACCACGCATGCGTCGTACTGTTTTTATTACTCTCGCCGGGAAGGAATGAGCTGATTACCTCCCGAGGGACGTGATGAAAGTGGACTGCGCATGCGTAGGTCATTCGTAACAAATGAGCGATTTCCCGACCGCGTTGCGGACACGAAATGGGGTTATTTTAGCGGAGTCGGGAGAAAAATCATTTATTTAAATTTTCCCACCTTCCCACAGCTCTAAAGTTCATTTCCGTGTAGTTCAGTAGAGAAAATAGTTAAAAATATGAAAATTGGTATGAATGCTGGAGAAGTCCCAAGTAAAAAAATTATATATAGTCCGACATATGGAATTGGGCATATATAGTCTGTATAAACTCTATATACAATCTATATGCAATTTATATATAAGATCACCTGTAAAGTTGGGTTTATGTATAAATTGTATATAGATTTTATAAAAACTATATATGCCCAATTCTATGCTTAAAACTATATATATTTTTTTATATACTCTATATATAATTTTTTTACTTGGGGTAGCGGCTACGAATCAGCCTTCTTTAAAAATATGCTGCGGGCAAAAAATAGTTCGGAAAAAATGCTTTAAAAAAAATAATAATTAGAAAAAACTAATAAAAAAGGCCGATTCGTAGCCGCTACTTCTTCACCATTCATACTAATACACGGCCGTTTAACTCCACTCATAATTCTGAAAATTGGTGTATGGGGCGTCCTTTGAGGTAATGCTGAAAGGTAAGTAGTCGAGTTTCAAGAAAATCAAAAAATGTCGGGCAGAAAGTGGGTTTGGTTCAGCTGGAATACCTCATATATATATGTAGGCATTAGCTGGTACGCAAGGGTACACGGTGATATCGAGCGAAGACTGGCTGGCCGGTTGCCCTAGCGGGGACTCAACATTCTGCATTCCTCGAGGCACTGCAGAATTTTCAATCGACGCTTCTAGCTTCTACAACTTCTAGCTCACTTTCTCACTCACTCCTTCATATTTAGTGTCCTCTTACATGTATGTATAATATGCCTTCCAGGTATTTACCTAGTATGTCTCATTCCTATGTAGCAAGACGCTTACGAAGATCCGTATAGTTGCGGCAGACCGTAATTCTTGGTTGAAAGTGAATATCTGTACATGGGATAGACATTAAGACCGCTTCTATGACTATTGCATCTATAGTGGCGTTTGATTCAAATTCCGAGCAACAGTAACGCAATGACACGGGAGCTAGTGGATTCCCGACGGCGTTCATTCCATTCACTAGATCTCGAGGTCCCGCGTGATATGATTAGTCATTTGCATAATTCTACGAATTTACGGAATTTGGCATTGATTCTCTAAATCAATGATAAACACGCTTTTCTATTGGAAGAACAAAAGTATTATTGGTGACAATATTTTTATTTTTTCTCAAAATATAACATTGGCTAAAATAGCTGAAACGTGGAATAAAAAAAAATTAATTTGAACATGTAAAGATTGTTTTGAAAATTAATGGAAACAGTATTCACCTGACTAAATTAAATTTTTTAATAAAGTTCGGCGGGATTTTTTGTATAAGTAGGATTTAATAACACTAGCTTTGCTTAGCGCATTACGGAAAATGTACTATTGCCGATATTTAAATAGCTATTATAAAAACGATGTTTTTAAACTTATTCGTATTAAATAAATTTTATTAGGCCGGCCATCAAATAAATTAATTCTATAAAAAAAAAAATTATTTCCACTAATACTGACGAAACAAAATTTTATTTCGGTCAGATCAAGTTTATTCAATTGCAATAAATGGTATTTCATTGTTATGAATTCTATTTGATTCAACTATAAATTAACTATAAATAAATCTCTTAGGCCCATTTCTCCGGATGTATCTTTCTACAAGTTTATTTCCAGATCCCAATGAAACTTGAGGGTAGAAGATTTTTTTTATCTTCAAGATATTGTTGAAATTTAAAAAAATTTTGGATCCCCTAATGAACATGTATCTTTGATATGAAAGCTTTATATCCTTTTAGTACATCTTATTATGTAGCGTGTTAACTGGTTAACTATTGCCATTAAGAACTATATATATATATATAAGAAAACGTGTAATGTAGATAATTTATAGCCGCAGCATTTCGCGGTAGAAGCGACAAATGAAATAAGGGCCTGTCGGTATTCCGTTGGCAAGTTATTTCTTGCTGAGCGTCGACACGTGTCGGGGTGCCCCACCCCATATCCGGCGGGCATACCTTCCATTAAATTTCCCACTTCTTCGCGTTTCCTTTTGGCCCTCTCTTTATCGATTACACCTATCGTTATTATCATGTTAAGAAACGTGACGTGCCAATTGACACAACAAGACCAGGGAGAGATAGCGGCTTGATGTATCTCAGATTCTTCCAGGTATATACAGCGTTCTGCGCAGCTTTGACCACGTCGACTTCTACGACGACAACGAGACCGCGAGTAGAGTGGCTACTCTAGCATAGCTATCTCGATTCCATCTCGATAAAACTCTCGCAAGAACGTTGATGCGATAAAAAGGACAGAGCATATAGGTACATTGCTATGGTACATGCACATACACATACACACAGCTCGATATAGATTTATCCTGCCAATTATCGTAGGTCGAAGGTATAGCTACGTACGAAGCTACCTTCGTAACGAGTCTGATTTCGCAAGTAAGATAAGAGCTTGGTGCGGAAAGCCGACGAGACGAAAGCCCATATGCCTACTTCTGCCTGACCACCACCATGGCAACAGTGTCTCACATAAATAATGATACCTCAGGGATAGATGGTCATTGTTTTCTTTTTTTATTTCATTTTTTTTTTAAGGAATAAAATCACTTGTGTTTTTATTGACAAAGGCTCCACTGCTAGTAGTAATTGGCTTTCGGTATCAATTAATGTACCAAGTATGTGCAATGTTACACGGAAATAAATGTTCGGCAGCCATATCGAATGGTAACCTCAAATACACTTTAAAAAAATGTCATTGATTCAATAAATCCATCGTTTGCGGGCTGCCAAAACCCGTGCAGAAATTAGTTTGGGCAGCCGCGATTAAATAAGGGGCCTTTTTAGGTATAAACGTGGCACCCACAATAGGGAATCTACTCTAGAACCCTACTAGGCTCAACAGAGGCGGCCACGACAAACTTCGCGGCCTAATCAGGCTTAAATGTGGAACCATCTCTAGGGTCGCCCATATTCAGCCTCTAAAGACCTCGTACTTCAAGCGTGACTAGCCTAGTAGGGCCCCTAATAGAACTGGGGCAAACTAGAAAGGGCCAAGTCAGAGCCCCAACTATTTGTCTACCCGGGAAACAAGCGTTATCAACTTAATTTGAATTCTAATTCCTTCAATTCCATACGAGATCGAAACAATAACTCTAAAATAAGCAAAATAATGTTTTATTATTTGAATGTTAAATGGGATTGAACGAATAAGAACTAGAGTTAATTCAAAAATACTTCTTTTGGCCGGTCGCAAACGATGGATTTATTGAATCAATGACATTTTTTTTCAGTGCATTCACGATTAGTTCTCGCGAAATTAGTGAGGTGAACCAATCCAATAGTTGGGACTACTATTCGAATCGTTGGCACTACCATTTGAGTTGTAAGGGACGTAGAATAATGATTGTGGTTGTGTCAACTAATTTTTTGGTTATGGCAATTAATCATTTCTGTCAGTGTAGACCTTAGTTTTTTGACCTTCGCGAATTCGATAAATTCCGGTTTTTCGAAACACCATTGAATGATAGTGGAACTTGAAATGAGTCTAGGACATTTGACTCTCGAGCAAGCTGGCAGAGAGAGAGAGATAACTATAATAGAGGGTGGAGGCTGAAACTTTAAGTAAGCGATGGGATGTAACTGATAGCGCACGTATGTTTGGGCCTAACCGGAAATTGGCCCTTACAGGATGTAATAACCTTAAATAAGATAGATTATAAGGAAATATTTTCGTCTTCCGCATCTTAATTTTTTCAAGATTTCAAAGGACAATTAAGTGGAGTAACGATTAATACAATTTTTTACTTTAATCGTTAATATAGATATTTATTCACGAATAAAACAAAGAACTATATCGACAAATTTTAAGAAAACACATTGTGATTTTTTAGAAACATGATATTGTTCTAGTTGACAAGAGGAATTTGTTTAAATTTGTTTTTGACGGATTCAGATATTTGACACCATTGAATGATAGTAGAACTTGAAATGAGTCTAGGACATTTGACTCTTGAGCAAGCTGGCAGCGTGAGAGATAACTATAATAGAGGGTGGAGGCTGTAACTTCAAGTAAGCGATGGGATGTAACAGATAGCGTACGTATGTTTGGGCCTAACCGGAAATTGGCCCTTACAGGATGTAATAACCTTAAATAAGATAGATTATATGAAAATATTTTCGTCTTCCGCATCTACATTTTTTCAAGATTTCAAAGGACAATTAAGTGGAGTAACGATTAATACAATTTTTTACTTTAATCGTTAATATAAATATTTATCTACGAATAAAACAAAGAACTATATCGACAAATTTTAAGAAAACACAGTGTGATTTTTTAGAAATATGATATTGTTCTAGTTGACAAAAGGAATTTGTTTAAACTTGTTTTTGACAGATTTAGATATTTGACACCATTGAATAATAGTAGAACTTGAAATGAGTCTAGGACATTTGACTCTCGAGTAAGTGAGTCGGAAAAGGATAACTATAATAGAGGGTGGAGGCTGTAACTTCAAGTAAGCGATGGGAAGTAAGTGATAATGCACGTATGTTTGAACCTAACCGGAAATTGGCCATTACCGGATGTAATAACCTTAAATAAGACAGATTATAAGGAAATATTTTCGTCTTCCGCATCTAATTTTTTTCAGGATTTCAAAAGACAATTAAGTGAAGTAACCATTAATAAATTTTTTTACTTTAATCGTTAATATAGATATTTATTCACGAATAAAACAAAGAACTATATCGACAAATTTTAAGAAAACTCATTGTGATTTTTTAGAAATATGATATTGTTCTAGTTGACAAAAGGATTTTGTTTAAACTTGTTTTTGACATATTTAGATATTTGACACCATTGAATAATAGTAGAACTTGAAATGAGTCTAGGACATTTGACTCTCGAGTAAGTGAGTCGGAAAAGGATAACTATAATAGAGGGTGGAGGCTGTAACTTCAAGTAAGCGATGGGAAGTAAGTGATAATGCACGTATGTTTGAACCTAACCGGAAATTGGCCATTACCGGATGTAATAACATAACATAGGACGAATATAAAGAAATATTTTCCTCTTGTACATCTACATTTTTTTCAAGATATTGAAGGCCAGTGAAGTTGATTTAGCATTAATAAAAATTTCTACTTTAATCTTTAATATAAATATTTATCCACGAATAAAAATAAAGAACTATATTTAACAATTTGAAGAAAATTAATTGTAATTTAAGAAAAAAATATAATATTGTTCAAGTTGGCAAAAGGAATTTGTTTGAATTTGTTCTTTTACGAATTCAGCTATTAGACACGATGACCGGTTAAGTCCGGTTGAGTCTAACGGGAATTAGAAGTTGATGTCGATTTTAACTTGACGTTTTATAAGCATGTATGCGATATGTTGTATATTAAAGAATATTGTGAATCGTTTTATTAGATAAGTAGACAACAAATTCATAAGTATATTTCTAGCCTCCTGCATGACGCCAAATGTATGGCATTTTACTTAGAAAATTGATTATATAAGGACTTGTACGTAAGAAAAACAAACGTGAGATGATGTTACGGTACATGTGATCACGTATACTTGAACATCCATGCTGTTTTACATAAATATAATGTAATACGTAATAATGTAAGAAATATCAATGATATCATTTATCGCCATGTATTTTTCGCACTGATTGGTCATAAAATTCTTATTGTGAATGGGAATGGCGCATCTTGTTTCAATTTTTGTTTCCAGTTAGTTCCAAATCAATTGCATCAATTAAAATGTGTCTCTGTATTTGTCAGACTCTCGCTTAAGGAACATTACCCGAGGGTACCTCTATTCTACGAAGGTCGTGTATAAATTAAAACAGGATATTTGTCGTTCTGTCTATTTGGCATCAATACTCCATGATCCAGGAATAACTGCTCTTCACAGGATAATTTTCATAAATTCATCCCATTGGATGATCATTATGGAATAATTCCCATAGGTTAATCCCATGAAATGAACATCATGGGATATTTTTCATAGGTTAATTCCATGAAATGATCATCATGGAATAATTTTCATAGGTTAATCCCATGAAATGATCATTAAGGGAATATTTTCCATAGGTTAATTCTATGAAATTATGATCATGGAATAATTTTCATGTGTTAATCCCATGAAATGATCATCATAGGATAATTTTCATAAGTTAATTCCGTGAACCGATCCTCGTAGAGTTATGGTTAAACAATATTTATTTGCGTCCATCTCAAGGGATAATCATGACAAGTACACGGAAAAAAAAGATTGGTTGCCATAACCAAGAAATGAGTTGACACAACCAATCGATTATTCTATTTATCTTACAACTCAAATGGTAATACCAACGATTCGAATCGTAATACCGACGATTCGAATGATAATACCGACGATTCGAATGGTAATACCGACGATTCGAATGATAATACCGACGATTCGAATGGTAGTCCCAACTATTCGAGTGGTAGTCCCAACGATTGGATTAGTTAACCTAACTAATCTCGCGAGAACTAATCGTGAATAGTTGAGGTTACTATTCGATATGGTCGAGGCAACTAATTTTTTAGACATTGCGTACAGCAAACCGAAAACGTAGTTGCCACAACCAAACATTTATTTCCGTGTACCGCACAACGTTCCGTGGTGTAATTATCATGAGGTAATCCCAGCGTACAAAAGAGGGGTTTGGGTTTACTCTTAGCGCCATCTTTGTTGTCTTCGTATCCCTTGTTCAAAATCTCCAGTATGACTCATTTCAGTTTGTACTAAACTTCATTGTTCGGCACATTCTAATGCCACATACTCATCCGCCGCAAGTTGCCCCGGATGTGCTGCACAATTGAAATTAGCCCCCTATCTTTGTCAAACAGAAGTTCGTCCGGTTTCAAGTCTCATAAATAGTAGAAGCCTGTGTCTGTAGGGTTTGCGATAGCACCAAAGAGTATTCTACCATCTGCTCCGTTGTCTTCGAAAGAGATGCCCACATAGCATTCAACACGATGTATTCGACCTACGAATGATCGGACATTGTCATTGCTTCAACCATTGCGGCGTTTGTGAACGGGCTGCAGGCTTCACGACGCCGTAAATGAATAAAAGATCACTAGAACCTATCAATGACCCCAACAAAAAGACTCGACAATAACTTTGATGAGGGACTAATGAGAAAATAGATCATAAAAAAAAAGAAGAAAAAACGTTAACTTACCATTTCGTCGAGGCTCTTGAGATCATTGGTGACAATTTGAGGCTGCGGGCCGTAAATGAGACAGGGTTCCTCTTGGTTGATATCGGCATACTCATCCTCGTCATCTGCGTCCTCGTCGTCGTCGTCGTGATGATTGTGACCGTTGCCGGTTGTGCCCGAATTATTCGTCGCGTTGTTGGCCTTATTGTCGGCCGCTATTTCACGATCGATCTGTCTCTCCATCTGGACGAGCATCGGCGCAAGCATACCGAACTTCGCACCGCGTCTCGCAACCTCAAGCAGACACAGTATAACGTGACGCTCGTTCTTTCGCATTATTAGGTCGTCGGTTTCGAAGAGGAGACACTCGATAATACCAAGACTGTTGCGGCACCAGCTTATAAAGTTGGATACGTTGTCGCGGGCGAAGAAAGTACCGGCCTTCGCGTTCGGCAAGAAGGCCACATCGCTCAACTGGCTCATCGGCATTGCCAGCGACGACGTTATCGAGCGCGTCATTATTTTTCGGGCCTGACGTCTTGCCACGTATTCCGACGCTGATTTTCTAACGTTGTTCGCGTGCTGCAATCAAAAAAACATTATCGTTCATTAAATTAATGCTCTTGGACAATTTAACACGGCTATTAACCACAAGGAAACATTTATATTGTCTTAACGAAGTATGTGAACTACGTTTCATCTCGTCTTCGATATAATTTCGTCTGTGTTGGAGTGTTTGTTTGTCCGGCAATTGCGGTTGAATGCGACAACCAATTCTCGTGAAATTTGGCAGGGTTCTTTTACGACTCTTGTCTCGGAAACAACAAGGACAATTCAATCAAGCGATAATTGTAATGGATGAATCAAAATGGTCGAATAAAGAACTAAAAATTTGATTTAAGTCATTAACATTTGGGCTTTATGACGCTACGGATTTGGGACGCAATGACGACATTTCTTTTAGAAACTACAGCGAAGTTAAGATTACTTATACATAAACTAATGAATGAATGATAGTATTCGAAATTAAGGAGCCATAATTTGTTCTCAACGTCAATTTAACTGCCAACGTAGCACACGGAAAGAAATGGGCAAGGGGCCGACTCTACACCTCCCAACTCTGCACTAAGACAAGTCGACACAAAAAGTCAACACGAATGACTGTACACACGTTGAGTTGCCTGCGTGTACAGTCATTCGTGTCGACTTACCTTTGTGCCGAGTTGGGAGGTGTAGAGTCGGTCCCTTGCCAAGAAATGTTTGGTTGTGGCAACTACGTTTTCGATTTACTGTACACAATGTCTAAAAAATTAGTTGCCTCAACCATATCGAATAGTAACCTTAACTATTCACGATTAGTTCTCGCGAGATTAGTTAGGTTAACTAATCCAATCGTTGGGACTACCACTCGAATAGTTGGGACTACCATTCGAGTCTTCGGTATTACCATTCGAATCGTCGGTATTACCATTCGAATCGTCGGTATTACCATTCGAATCGTTGGTATTACCATTCGAATCGTTGGTATTACCATTTGAGTTGTAAGGGAAATAGAATAATCGATTGGTTGTGTCAACTCATTTCTTGGTTATGGCAACTAATCTTTTTTTTCCGTGCATACTTGTCACATTAGAAGATTCGCTATTTTTCAAGACATCTTTTCAAAATTGTATCTTAAAATACTGACTAAATTTTACCAATAGTAAAATACCATTAGGTATGCATTCTACATTTTTATTTCGCGTAAGAAAAATTTTCGCATTTTTTTACAGTTTTTATAATAACATCTTTATAATAATTTTTACGATTCACAATATTCACTGCGACGAATTCTTATATCGCACGTCTATATATTTTCTCTGCTGTCATTATTATTTTGCTAATTGAGACGGGGTGAAAGTTAGGTCATCTCAAGTCTACTCAAAGTCCGAAATGTGAATATGCAAACAACTTTTTCTCCACATCGAGAGACTTCTTAGAGCCTAAACCATTTATTACAGTTGTGGATTCCGTGAAATTGGGAAGTTGACTTGTTCGTTGTGTGTAGAAAGCCCCACGAATTATAATGCATAATTAAGTGCTTACAAACGACACTCGTGCGGATGGGAGTCGTTATTTATCTCGTTTGAGTACTCTCGGTGTCAGTGGCGGTCGCGCGTTCTTCTTGTACGTGAGAGCGTGAGGTCGATATCCCGTCAGAGTATCTCGCCTCTCAATTCGTCTCCCACATAGTGGGCAGACATATCGCGTGGATTGTGCTGCTGAAGCTGCTCTCCACGTGGTATCCATAAGGCGCACACGCGTACGTGCTATTCACACGTCTGGTCGTCGTAGCTGATCGGCTTATCGTCATAATTTTTCATCACATGATATAGCGAATTTTAAAAGCATATTTCATATTCACTCCCGTCAATTTCTGATCGAAAAGAAAAAGCCAACAGCTTTTCATACTATTATTCGTTTCTTGGGATACGAAAAATGGATGACAAATTTTTTGATAAAATACATACAATGTTTAGATTAGATCTTTCATAGAAGAAGCCGTTTTTATTTTTTATCACAAGATATAGTGAATTTTAAAAGCATTTTTCATATTCACTCCGGTCAATTTCTGATTGAAAAGAAAAAGCGAATTGCTTTTTATACTATGATTTGTTTCTTGCGATACAAAAAATGGATGACTATTTTTTTATTACAATACAACTAATGTTTAGTTTAGATCTTTCATAGAACAATTTTTTTTTAAAAGCATTTTTATCTTGAGAAAATAAAACACACATCATTTAGGAATCACTTGACTAACCACGCTGAAATTTGGCAACGCACGCTTCTTTTTATTTACTACGATTCACTTTGTAATCGTTAAGATAATTGAAATTTTATCAAATTTGGAAATAAAAAAAATGTTGTAAATGCGATACCTGGACCATTTTTTAAGCAATCGAATCAAAACTTTGTATGTAATTAAAGTTGAAGTCTTAAATGGTTACTATTGAGTTTGGGCAAGATCGATCAATGGGTTCAAATGTTGATATTATTGTTCAATTCGCTTCATGATTGAAAAATCAATCTATTATAATTCCAGAAGGACTTGGAATAACGGGATGTGATTTAGTATCCATGAGGAGTCGTTATTACCCAATAATCTTGGTGAAATTAATTGAATTCCGCGAAGTCACAAAAATTTTATGAGAATTTAGTTTTTGATGAATATTAAACACGCCATTTCATGTTAATTTTGACTATCGAACCGAAACTTTCTACAGAAGTGTAGTAATGAACGAGTTATGAAATTCGCGACAAAAATAAAATTATATTGAAATAAGCCAGCAAAGTAGAACCTGAAAAATAGTTTTTTAAAATTATTTCCTATCTTTTCCTTTTTAAGCAAAGCAATAAAGATCAGCATCGTTTATTTATATGTATTTTTGTCTAAAATGAAAAATAATAAGAAAAAATCATGCAAGTTTCTTTGGAGCCTTTTTGTCTGTCAATTGCACGATGAAAGAAATAAGAGTTTAAGACAAAAAACTCTGCAGTATCGTCTATTTCTGTGTTATTCAATATTTATTGCTCTGTACGCCATCTTCATGGATGGATGTTTCGAATGCAACACGCACGTATTTCAACATCGGTCTATAAACTTGGAGAAGATATATCGAGGATCGAGCAAGCGTGAACCGACGAACCCGACACGATTTTTTTCCCCTCAACATCCGGCGAGTCGACACTAGTCGACATTTCTTGTCTGCCAACACATTCGTCGTCCAAATCTTATCAACAGACCCAACTCCTATTACAGAAGTACCAAATTTTCTCCGAAAACTCAATGAATCATAAAACGTCAATTATTTCGAGCACGGGAAGCAAAAAATTATAGGTATTCATATAAATCCGTGGTAAAGTGATTGTTTAACTATAATTAATAACCGGCTCAGTTTTTAATTGAATCGAATTTCTGTTTTCATGGAAATATTTTTTTAAGAATATTTCAAGCATTATTAGTTTGCTTGTTTAGCGTCTAACTTGTACAATAAAATATATAAGAAAAGAAACGAAGTTCCTCAAAAATACCTATTAATTTTTTGGAAAAAATCATGAATTTTTCATCGAAACATGTGCAGGATTTTAGAAACTAACTCTGTCTGACTGGAGTGATGAAAAACTATTTGAGAAAGACTTAACCACTTTAGATTGAAGATATTCATAGATTTCAAGCGTAATCATTAAAAAAAAATAAAGTATTTGCAGAAATTTTCAGATAAATATTTTCACCATGATATTTATTTAACTTATTTAATTTATATACCATTCACAAACGAATAAATGTCTTTTTATTGCTCTGTAAAAAAAATCTGCCTGAAATTTAGTGTACTTTTACTGGACGTTTTTATTCATAAACCAGTATATTAAATTTAGTATAGAAGTGTAATGTAAAATTAACGTATGGTACAGCTCATTCAATAATTTACTTTAATTTTACAGTAAAAGTACTTTAATTTTAATACTTTGCTTTAATTTTACTGGAAAAGTACATGAATTTTATACCACAATTGTATATTAAATTTCGATGACGAGTTTATGAATAAAGACTTCCAATCTTTCCTAACAGTGTGGCAATTCGATGGATTACCTCTGTCATCAAGATGAAACATTTTCTTCCTAATTATTCCATCAATCAATAGACATTTTGTCGGCTGCTGCTTTACAAAATTTGTGCATTGAATGAAACGAAGGTTGACCAAGTATCTGTGATAAAGTCGACATTCTTATCTCCCAATGCATTCGCCGTCCAAATCTTATCAACAGACCCAACTCCTATTACAGAAGTTTCAAATTTTCTTTCAAAACTCAATGAATCATAAAGCGTCAATTGCTACGAGCACAAAAAGCGAAAAAATGATACGTATTCGTAGAATCATGTTTGATTATTGCGTATCAGTGTACAAACAGTAATAAAGTGGTTCGTGATTGGAGGCAACGCGGCGTGAAATGAGCGTGAAATTCCCGTCATCTTGGCGCTTGTTATATGCGAGAAAGAAGGAAGGAAGGTGGGAGGGGGTAGATTGAGTGGATGTAGCGAGGAGGAGGAGATGACGAATCGTGCTATAGTGTAATATCCACACGTATGCTCATGTATGCACTAATGTGTATACGTTGAAATAAGCAGGCGAGATGAGAAACGCTGCTGCAAGGAACGAGGCTATACATGATTGCACATGTGCGAAGCAGCCAGCTGTAGTATAAGTATAGTGTATCATGTGAAGGAGCATAGTAGCAGCTCGCTGGTCTGCTCATCACTTGACGGCAGGATGTCACATTACGTGCCCTGTGACCCCTCACGAGTATCATCTCGCGGCACCGCGTCGCAAATCGGCTTAATCGAAATGCCCCCCTTGCACAAATACACACAAGATATATTGTCATTAAAATAGTATGCATCCTCGTTAATCGGATGTTAGATGTCGGATGATTGAAAAAGAAAAAAAACCGTCTAGCCATATGCAAAGAAGGCATGAAGATATATTAGTTTAGCAACTAGAAAATAAAATTTCTGGAAAATTATTTCTTAAGATCGGATTACAAGATTAGAATTTTTGTAATTTTTGTGCAGGGAATTTTCTCTCTACCATTTTTTTTTCACTCCAACTAAAATGTTTAAAAATACACTGAGAAAAATGAATGTAGATAGATTGCTGAATATAGTGAGTTCTACTATTAAAATAACACATACATTATTTATTGTTACAGCAATCATAACAACATTGTTGTCCTCTCAAGGAAATATGTATATAGTGGAATTCACTAAACATTTCTCTGAGTGTATATCGTTTTTGATGGCCTGTAGAAAGAAAGTTTATTCATATTTGATTAATTAATTTTAAACCAAGTGCTCTGTTTTCAATAATAAAATGTTAAATGATTTAAAAAAAGCAACTGTTATTTCCGAACGATTTCCAATACCATTTTTAAAAAACCGACATTAATAAACAGATATTAAGAAAATTAAGTCGATATAAAAAATTCCTTTTGTTACTGCCGTAAAATGTGGTTTTGAAATAATCAATTAAATTTCAACAAATTATATTCTTATGGGCCTCAAAAAACCGTACATATTCGTTCTTTTAAGTTTTAGATACTATGGACTATATCCGAAAACCCACTGCTTAATTGAAAAATTTGAGAAACTGAACATTTTCAGAAGGTATGAAGATATATTAGTTTAGCAACTAGAATATAAAATTTTTGGAAAATTATTTCTTAAAATCGGATGACAAGATTAGAATTTTTGTAATTTTTGTGCAGGGAATTTTCCCTCTAACATTTTTTTCACTCCAACTAAAATGTTTAAAAATACACTGAGAAAAATGAATGTGAATAGATTGCTGAATATAGTGAGTTCTACTATAAAAATAATTACTCGTACCATAATTTAGGTGCTGGTTACATTATTTATTGTTACAGTGATCATAACAACATTGTTGTCCTCTTAGGGAAACATGGTTATAGTGGAATTCACTAAACATTTCTCTGAGAGTATATCGTTTTTGATGGCCTGTAGAAAGAAAGTTTATTCATATTTGATTAATTAATTTTAAACCAAGTGCTCTGTTTTTAATAATAAAATGTTAAATGATTTAAAAAAGGCAACTGTCATTTCCGAACGATTTCCAATACCATTTTTTAAAAACCGACATTAATAAACAGACGTTAAGAAAATTAAGGCGATATAAAAAATTCCTTTTGTTACTGCCGTAAAATGTGGTTTTGAAATAATCAATTAAATTTGAACAAATTATATTCTTACGGGCCTCAAAAAACCGTACATATTCCTTCTTTTAAGTTTTAGATACCATGGACCATATCCGAAAACCCACTGCTTAATTGAAAAATTTGAGAAACTGAACATTTTCAGAAGGCATGACGATATATTAGTTTAGTAACTAGAAATTAAATTTTTGGAAAATTATTTCTTAAAATCGGATGACAAGATTAGAATTTTTGTAATTTTTGTGCAGGGTATTTTCCCTCTAACATTTTTTTTTCACTCCAACCAAAATGTTTAAAAATACACTGAGAAAAATGAATGTGGATAGATTGCTGAACAGTGAGTTCTACTATCAAAATAATTATTCGTACTATAATTTCGGTGCTGGTTACATTATTTATTGTTACAGCAATCATAACAACATTGTTGTCCTCTCAGGGAAGCATGTCTATAGTGGAATTCACTAAACATTTCTCTGAGTGTATATCGTTTTTGATCGCCTCTAGAAAGAAAGTTTATTCATATTTAATTAAAGAAAAATTTTAAAAAAGAAAAAATTTATTAAGTTTAATTAAAATTTGCACAAATTATATTTTTACGGGCCACAAAAAACCGTACACATTCGTTCTTTTAAGTTTTAGATACCACACTGAGAGAAGAGTTTGTTAAAAGTTAACAAATCTTGTTTAAATATGTCGAAATGAACCATTTAGTTATTCTTATTGAATCTCACTTCAGCCAAATAAGATTTGTTAACTATTAACAAATGTCAGCAAGCTTCATTTGCGACAAGCAAATTTTATTTAGCTCAAGTGAGATTCAATAAGAATAACAAAATGGTTCATTTCGCCATATTTAACCAAGATTTGTTAACTGTTAACAAATGTTAACAACCTTTTCTCTCAGTGCATGGACCATATCCGAAAACCCACTGTTTAATTGAAAAATTTGAGAAACTGAACATTTTCTCTAAACAAATTCAAAAACATATTTTTATTTAGTGTATTTGATTCTATCGTATCCAATGTTTTTGTACAAATTGAGATATTCTTTTTTTTATTGCTGACCTGATATGGAATGTCTCATACGCACTTAGTTGAGTGGAATAGACACATAACTCAATTTTTTGTTGTTATTGAATACAGCGAATGCATTATACGAAGAATTGCGGGTATTATTGGCGCAGGTGGTGAGTGAATCATTTCACTTGTATACGAGAATATGGATCGTATATAAGTTGTCGCCTACAGCGGGGAATTTCCTTTGACGGTTCGATAGTCCGTTGAAGCGACTTCCTAGATGCACGACTCATGCCTCATTTCCCTCACGACGTGTACCTTGTACATACTTCGAAACGACGTCGATGCAGCCGAGCGGGCTGCTAAACTGAGCAACTAAAAGCAAACTAAAGACCGAGACGTGTGTTCGATTGTTCAGAGTACAGTGGACGTACGTGCCTCAAGAGAATGCGATCGTCTTCGATCGTCGACCCTTTTCTCTCCCTTTTTGCATCGCATGAAAGATTCAATGAGTCGCAGAGTAGGGAATCATATATGTATATAGGCTCAACAAGAGAGAGGCTAATATACAATACACTATGTATTGTATATTAGCGCAGAGTTACAATGCGGATAACAAAGAAAAAAAAGACCGCAGAAAAATTATGAAATTGGACGTAATGTGAAGGGAATCATCAATAGTTGGACCTGAATGTAATTTTTGTTCGATATGCAGCAAGTTACTTTTATACCGAAATTTTTATCAGAAAGATCTTGAAACTGATTTTATTTTTGATTATTGAATTACATTATACGATCTAGAATATATTTAATTCTATATAGTTCTTTAAAAATTAATTCTTTAAATTCATATGGACTATACAAAATATATGAAGATTCTATATGTCCATTTTCGCACATAGCTTCTATATAAATATTTATATATAATCTTCACATAATATTTTCACTTGGGTGAATATATCTCGTGTAAAAAAAAATCGTCTATGTAGAGTAGCGATAGATTTACGAAGAGACGTCTACAAAAAGTTCACCAACTGGAACGATTGTAAACTAGAATATAGACTTATGATTACAGCAAAAATCTATATCTAGTCTACGTAGATATATATAGATCTACGTAGACTAGATATAGATTTTTGATGTAATCGTCAGTCTTTATTCTAGTCTACGATCGTCCCAGTTGGTGAACTTTTTGTAGACGTTCTTCGTAGATTTATCGCCACTCTACATAGACGATTTTTTTTTTACACAGAATATTACAAAAATTCGTGGTTAAAGTGATTGTTCAACTATAATTAATAACCGCTCCAGCTTTTAATTTAAGCGAATTTCTGTTCTCGTGGAAATATTTTGTCAGGCGTCTTAAGAATATTTCAAGCATCATCAGTTTGTTTTTTTAGCGTCTATCTTGCATAATTAATAAATATGTATATATAATATATTAATCTTTGGAAAAATTCATACATTTTTAGTTGAAGCATGTGGAGGATTTTAGAAAAAAAACTCTGACTCGCTGGAATGATGGTAAATCATTTGAGAAAGACTTAATCATTTTAGGTCGTTCAGAAAAATGTTTCACAACATAAACTAAAATAAGTAGAGAAAATTCAAGTTATTCACAGATTTCAAGCGTAATCAGTTTCAAAAATAAAATATTTGCAGAAATTTTCAGATAAATATTTTTAACAGGATATTTATTTAACTTTAATTCATATGCTATTCATAAACGCATAAATGTCTTTTTATTGACATTTCGATGGATAACTTCTGTCATAAAGACCAAACATTTTCTTCCTAATTATTCCATCAATCAATAGACATTTTTTCGGCTGGTGCTCTACTAAATTTGTGCGCTCAATCAATCGAAGTTTGAACAAGCATCTGTAATGAAGTCACTGAAGGAGTGAGTCAAACAAAGAGGGTACTGTTTTGTGTCAAGATTCGTGAACTCTCGTTGAGTTCTCAATCGGCTCCTCTGAGCCATTATCTCGTAGTGATTCTCAATCGAAGCCGAACATGCAATACGATTTTATGTGAACTCTGTATAGAGAAGAGATAAGAGCTTTGCGTTACAAATCGTCTTAATCAAAATGCCATTCTTGGACAAATACAAACTAGCTATATTCTTATTAAAATATTAAGAATCTTCTTTAATCGGAAGGTAAATTTGGAATAACAGAAAAAAACGTTTTGCTACATGCAAAAATGATACCAGACATTCCATATCAGTTCAGCAACTAGAAAAAAAAATGTCAAATCATTTCTTAAAATTGAGTTCCATGATTTGAAAAAGGTAATAAATTTTGTAATTTTTTTCTATATATTTCCCATTTTTTAAATGTTTCTCTCTAACAGAACGGATTATTGCATCTAAAATGTAAAAACACGCAAATATGCGGTTTTTGATGGTGTATAAAAAGAAAATTTATTCATATTTAATTAATTAATTTTTGACCATGTACTCTGTTTTTATATACATATACATATATATATATTTTTTTATATATATAAGCCCTTTTATATACACCCTTTCGGGTATTTACGGATCTCCTCTAACTAATCCTATTCCAGTTTCCCTTGCTACCGATTTATTCCTAATTTCCGTTTTTCTCTGTTTCTTTTTTAAATATCAATATGTAAATTGATTTAAAAAAGAAAGATCCTTTTCTTTTCTTTTCTATACCTCGGAATATTCGTTGTTTTTTGTTTGTTTTTTTACACAATTTAAGAAATTATCTCGTAGTGATTCTTAATCAGCGCCGAACATATTGTATGATTATATGTGAACTCTGTTTGGAGAAAAGATAAGATTTGAGTCGATGACTCTCCGGCGAGTTCCAAGACGGAGCTTTGCGCCCCTTTTCTCGACTGGTCCTCCCCATTAGAAGCTATCGCTATTTTCGTCGTTTCAACAATTTCTGAGACAACCCCCACGGTGAAACGGGTATATGCTATCGTTATTTTTAGAAAGGAGGGTTGGAAACGGGAAAAGGACGCGTGCTGGCGACGTCGACGCGCCCGGCGCGTCTATGGCCATTCATAAGCCAGACGAACCGAGACCGTCTAAAGAAAAAACATGTGCGCTACCAGCATCTATACTATATTCGTGTATATATGTAGTCGGTACCTAAGGCATCCGCATATACAAACACAAATGCACATATATCTCACATACGGGACGAAACGACGAGACGAAGCTGTATCTCAGCGGCTGATGCATTTTCCTTCTGTACTAAACATAAACACCCGCGTCCTCTTCTCATTTCTTTGCGTGTGAACTCGGCTACGTTGTATTCCTCTTTCATTCCAGCCACTTGTCCGCGCTGCATTTTCCGAATGCGGGACAACGAATTGGACGAGGTCGACGAACCGTTCGTGTATTGTTACTAGAGAGTTGCGCAAAATATATTCTCCTATCGAAAACTTTGAGTTACAACCCGACTTGCAATATTATTCGACGAAAAATAAGTATATTTGAAAAATTATTGAAAACTCTTCATTTTAAGCGAAAAACTATATTTTTTTATATGTGATAGAAATTTTTACATACGTTACTTAATTTATGTGTTTATTTCTTATGTATACTTTTCAACATATGCCTGACAGATGTGCGTAAAAATATATTAAACATTTATGTCTTTTCATAAAAATGATTTTCAATACATGTGAAAATATACTTTGGAAGACACATTATTTTTTATGCGGTTTGTACAAATAAGGAAATCTGTCAATGACTTGATCAGGAACTCACGTAATTAATTAAGTAAGTAATGTAGATATAATAGCAGTAATGACAATAATAAGTAATTAGAAAATTGTTAATTGGAGACAGAGTTGTAAATCTCCATTAATTCATGAGATCTAGTTTACAGTACAATTTGTTTTGTAATTATGATTTCATAATAATAATATGTAGTGATTATAAAATAGAGTGTAAACATTTGAATAGCTGAAGAAAATACTAATTTTCGCTTTAATATTGCAAGATATAGTGGACAAAATGGAAGAAATAAGTGATGCATTACTTATTTTTTCCATTTTTTCAAAAGAATTACCGTGAATTTTTATTGAAAAATAAAAATTTTTGCAGCCATTCCAAAGTTTAATCATCGTATTACAATCGCTACATGTTATTATTGTAAAATCATAATTATAGAGCTGATTGTATCGTCATCATTATTTCTATAAGTATTAGGCATTTACAATTCTGATTAGAGACTGTTTTGCTGCAAAAATGTGGCGAATTATTTATTACTATACTATTAATTTCTCGATAGTAAAAATGTTACAATTTCAAAACGGAAGATTCTTCTACCACATGATAACAATACCAGATTATAACTCTACCAGGAGACCAACTTTCCACGTTCTTATCGTGATACTTTTTACCATCAGCACCGCAGGGTTAATTTTTTTTTCTAGAATAATAAATGCTAGAAAATATAAATGTATGGCATATTTATAATTTAAGCATGGCCTTTGTTTATTTATTTAGTGCAATCACTGGCTTAAGGATTCACTTTGACTATAATATACACCTTTAAATCTTTTTGTGCTTGCAAAATTGAGTAAGTAATTTGAACCGACTTTTTGTCTTTAAAGTTGAATGTTAAATTGCAATATTTGCAAACATAGCATTTTGATAGTGATGCTAAAAAACTGTTAATTGTGCATGAGATCGTAAAGATTTTTATTCACTTAGAATAAATAAGATCTCCGCAAATTTCATGCAGGAACTATGCGTTAGGTTTCGTAAAATAACAATAATCGAGATGCATTGGTAGTTGAGATGCGCCACATAATCTATAATAGGCAATAACGCTGACTATAGAATTATCTAATCAGCGACGACAAGCATTTTATTTAATACTGAATAATATTGATCTTAATATGCTTATCGCATGACATAATCAGTTAAATGAGTCTTCCGACATCGCATTTCATCCAAAATTTGTAATTCGTATTTGCTTAGAAAAAATAACCAACAATTATGAAAAATGTTTTCTTATTTTTTTAAAATTGAACGTTCCATTTTTTTCCCAAAAATATATGTATTTACTAAAACAATATATCTTACATGTATTTGTAATGCCACAAAGCTCCATAATATCGTTTTTACGAAATGCACTCATCTAAAATATTTTTTATATATTTTAGATTAAATATGCACATTGAGTAAAAATCAGATCATTTTCTTATATCATCAGTCTTAACGATTCTGCAAAAGGTTGTAATCGCTTCTGCGAAAAATGTATTTCGTCTCGGAATGTTAAGTGAATTTATTGGAGGCGTTTGGCTGTATGTACAATATACCTATATGATTTTATGTAGTGTGACTAATAGACCCTTTGTTCAATTATAAATAATCGAGACACACATGTTGGCGTCAATATCTGAGAATTCCAAGCGGTCGCTACAGACGATAATGTAGGTGTGGATGCTGTGCCGTTTCCTTGAAATGCCATATGTGTTCGATGATGCAGAAGTCGAGCGCCTTGCGCTGTTCACCCACACCGACATATGCACATACCGGGAGCGGAAGAGAAAATAAAATAGCTATAGAAAGCCTTACTACACGTCCGCACTGCCGTCTTTGTGGCTCGTCAAGGCGAACTACCAAAAAAAGCATTCCCGAGGATATATCCATCGATCCTTGATGACCTTGCGCTCGTTTGATCCCAACATCCTACCGACCAACTACTGCTATACGTATATATTGACAAAAAAAAAAAAGAACAAGTTCCATCTAAGGAATTCCCATATAGAATTGATGACGAATAGATAAGTCGACGGAAGTGAGACGTTTGAAAGACGCTTTCCTTGTCCGTGGAATAACAAGTAGGTAGCACCTGATGTAGCAGTAGGTTCCGTTAAATTGGTATGTGACAAGCGGACAGACAAGAAACGTCGTAGCTGGCGAGCACGCATCGCGAGATAAATAATGCGATTGAATATATACTGCAGAAAATCGTGGTTAAAGTGATTTTTTGAATTTTAATTTTTAATACAGTGCGATCAGATTACCAGTAGATCCGTGTTTATTTCTCTTCTTTTCCGTGCAGAAATTAGTTCGGGCAGCCGCGATTAAATAAGGGAACTTTTTAGGTATAAACGTGGCATTCACAATAGAGAATCCACTCTAGAACCCTACTAGGCTCAACAGAGGCGGCCACGACAAACTTCGGGGCCTAATCAGGCGTAAATGTGGAACCATCATTAGGGTCGCCCATATTGAGCCTCTTCGTTGCTTACAAAGGTACACGGAAAGAAACGTGACGAGCCTAGTAGGGCCCCTAATAGAACTGGGGCAATCTAGAAAGGCCCAAGTTGGAACCCCAACTATATTGCTGCACGGGTTCTAAGACCACTTTTGTACTCTACATTCACCCACCCAACTAAAAAAAAGGATTGCAAAAGTGTTTTAAACACTTGTCCGGAATTTAAGATTGTCCAACTGAAATTAAAAACGGCCCAATTTTTAATTCAAGCGAGTTTGTGGTGTCGTGGAAATATTTTGTCAAGAGTCTTAAGAATGTTTCAAGCATCATTAGTTTGTTTGTTTAGCGGCTAACTTGTATTATAAAGAATATAAGAAAAAAATAAATTCCCCAAAAATACATATTAGTTTTTTGGGAGAATTCATAAAATTTTTCATTTTATAAAAAACTCTGACTCTAGAATGATGGAAAATCATTTGAGTAAGACTTAAATTAAAGTCGAGACGCTAGCGCGTCGCTTGATCAACTTGGGACCTTCAGAAAAACCTTTCACAAATATTTTCAAATCAATTCCGAAACATTAGATCCAGAGAACTAAAATGATTTAAGGGCTTTTTCTAAATTGTACCAAAACAGAGAAATATTCAGGGGAATTTCATAGATTTTCGGAGAAAGTTGTAGAAATTTTCAGATAAATATTTTCACCGGGGTATTTATTTAACTTATTTGATCCATATATCATTCATAAACGTGCAAATTCCTTTTTATTGACATTACGATGAATCACATCAGGCATAAAGACTAAACACGAAGACTAACGTGGAATAACAAGTAGGTAGCACCTGATATAGCAGCAGGTTCCGTTAAATTGGTATGTGACAAGCGGAAAGACAAGAAACGTCGTAGCTGGGGAGGAGCACGCATCGCGAGATAAATAATGCGATCTAGCACGTGCGTTGCTCTTTGAAATAAGCACAGAGACGACGATCCGCGCGAACCGTGATAAAATTGTGCTCGATCCATAAATTCCAATTTCAAGCAAACGAACTACGAGAAGAAAAGCAGATGGATCCAATTACGTTTAATTGATATGATCGCACGACGTTAACTGAGACAAGCTTAAGCAACGTCCCGCAGTGTCCAGTTTCATCCGATGATTGCCTTCTCACAGCGAAAACTTTGCTCGGTATTTGAAAATATTTTATCGCCAAAGCCTCATGCTATTTGTATTACACCAGTGTGCGAATTGATACGATGAGGGGGACCAAGTGAAACGAGAGACTCGGATAGGGATATATAAAATGAAAACTATTATCGCGCGAGAATTGGTAATATCGAATGCGTTCGAAGCTATTTATTATGGCAATTATCGACCATGTTAAATTAGTGATTAATTAATTGTCATTTGGATTTGTTATCACGATGATTAATGCTTGGTAGTTGGCCGAAGTATATATAAGGAATATAAGGAGCCATATTTTTTTACAAATATAATTTTTTGGTGGACATTTCATATTGTGATTAGAGCATTTCAAAATAATCAAATGGATGATCAATTTTTACTTCCGCTTTTACAAATTCATACGAATTAAATTTGTACGGACAAAAAAACGATACGGTGAAAGAAAATAAATCTGTACTTTTAATACAAATTTTTTGTCCACGTACACGGAAACGTTTTGTACATTTTACAAAATAATTTCAGTCAATTTTTCAGTTCCACAAAAAAAAAAAAAAAGTACAAAAATAATTTGTAAGCCAGCAATGAAAAACCATCCCTTTACTTTTAAACTCACTCTATGTGCATATTCACTTAATAAGTAATTGAATATCAATTAGTTTTGCAGAAGATCTTACCATATCAGTAAGCAAATGTATAACGATTTAATTTTCTCCATTACCAATTGTCCATTTCTTTTTTTATGACAAAAATAAATCTATACAAAACTGTTCTTTTATTTTTAATAAAATATTTATACTTTTATTCGCCATTATCATACGGTAATTGTAAAAAAAATTATCTATATTTAGAAATTAAATAAACAAATTCGTTCGAGTTCGAAACTAATTCATTGTCCATTTGTGATATGAAATTAATGTACTTTTATAATTAAAGTAAAGTAAATGTAACTCCATTGTAAATATGTATATTTACTTTGCAGTAAATATATATACTTATTTACTTATTTAATATTTTAATGCAAATTATTAATATGATTGTACTTTTACAGTAAAACTAAAGTAAATTGAACTGCATTGTAAATATGTATATTTACTTTGCAACAAATATATATACTTATATACTTATTTAATAATAAAATGCAAATTATTAAAATGAATGTACTTTTCGAGTAAAATTAAAGTAAATTTAACTGCATTGTAAATATGCATATTTACTTTGCAGTAAATATATATACTTATATACTTATTTAATAATTTAATGCAAATTATTAAAATGAATGCACTTTTACAGTATAATTAAAGTAAATTGAACTGCATTGTAAATATGTATATTTACTTTGCAGTAAATATATATACTTATATACTTATTTAATAATTTAATGCAAATTATTAAAATGAATGTACATTAACAGTAAAATTAAAGTAAGTTATTGAAATTACCATACCATATATTAATTCACATCGCACTTCTTGTGTATTAAATTCAGTATACAAGTTCATGCATAAAAACTTCCAGTACTTTCACATTAAATTTCAAGCAGATTTCTTTTACAGTGCAAACAGACGAGAAAGGTGTTTTGTTAAATCAGTAGCGCGGTTGCGATTGTTCCGGTATTGTTGTGCTGTGCGGGTTTCGCGAGTTTATTCGAGGATATAGCCATGTATTATAGAAGGCGGCCGTTGCCCTTATATAGACGGCACTTGAAGGCGCCTGGTATTTGTCATTTCCGACGTGGAAGGCCACGAGCTCGGCAGAGTTGAATCCGCGGCGCTCGATCGTTTTCTCGCACGTTTTAAAAGCGTCTTAGGGCGAAAGCCGCGCTCGGATCGTTGCGCGCTCACGAGGCCGTCGATCCTCTCCGGTCCAAGGATATTTCACGCGGTCTCGTCTCTGTCCGAGCGACGAACCTTCTGCGCTCGTGCCACACTGGCTATCTCGTATTTCGCGAAATAAAAAAAAAGATACAACTGCGAACTTCAGACAACTCCCCTTTCTCGCAAGTAGGTAATATAAAGAGCGCGAAAAAGGAAGTGAGCGAGAAAGGGATACGCGGCACATATAATGTGAGCGTTGAAACGAGAGGAGAAGTGACGAAGGAGTTGCCGCTTGCAATCAGACATAACGAGTTACATTTCCGTAAATCACTCGGACGGAAACAAATTGCAAATGCTTCTCGCGTTTACGAGATCGTAAAAACGACCTCGGGACCACTCGACTCGTCATCGACGAAGCTCCACTCATTTCATATCGAGTTGCAGCCTCAACTTTCCTATATATAAATACTATAGATAAGATATACTATACACTACAAGTACTTCATCTCTGACCTGCAGGATTTCTTATTTATCAACAAATTTCGGCTGAGCACATGAAAAAAAAAAAAAAAAAATACTTGAAATATAGATAAAAGTTTAAATGAACATAATATAGCAACTTTCAGCAGTTAAAAGAACAATTTCGACACCTCACAAATAAAAAAGTATCACAATTATTCTTCTCATATCTGTAATGATAATTTTTTTTTAAAGCATAATTATTGTCCTTATATGATTATTTTGAAAACTGTTTTTTTTTTTTCAGAATAATTTTTTAATCATTTACCACAATAGGTGTTTTTATGTTTTTTTAATTTGCCATTCTTTGGGTAAAGTAGTTAGAATTTTCTGTAAAATTTGCAATAAATACTTGTACTTTTAGTCCTTTTTATCTTCTTGAGCTCGTTTAAATGTCATAGAACTTCGGTCGGGTTTGCAGTAAAATTCGTATTTTCATAGCACAGCTTCCAACCCTCCCGCAGAGTTTATTGCTGAGACGCGGGACATTTAACAGGTTGTACGGCACGTAAGGACAACTTCGACTTTGACTTATCTAATTTATTGATTTCTTGAGAAAACTCCATCGTCACAATAAATGACAGAATAAAAATATTTATTAAAATTATGTTTCTAACCAACACTGAAATATTAACAACTTTCACTATTTAGAAGCTATGATGATTTTTCCTTCAAAGCGTGATTATATTAAATCTAATAGAATGATTTAAAAACCCGTTTTTCGCAAAATAATTATTTACTTTATTGCTACAATAATAATATTAATACTATTCCATTGTTCGCTCTTGAAACAAAATTGTAAACTTTTTGTTTTACAATTCGCAATAAATAATTACATTGTGCAACTATATATCCCATCACTTTTAAAATAACTTTAATCGTTACTTTATTCTGTGAATAATGATTTATTCACATATCGGTGATAAAATGTATAAAGATTTAAAAAAAAAGCCATAAAAATAAAAATAAAATCTTATTGTTTTTGCCATAACTGTGAATTTTGTACGATTTTTAAATTAACTGTTATGAAAAAACATTTTTCATTTGTAATCAAAAGAATATTTATTCATTTCTTTCCAGATTGAAAATTTTTAAATCAATATTTTACTTATGAAATAAACAAACCGAAACTAATGTTATGCTTAAAACTGTGAATTATACTTATTGCTTCCTCATAGAGGAAGCTTTGTTTTCATGAAATTTTTTTTTTCGAGATTTTCATGTCAGTACACTCAGAATGGGCCAAAACGTCGAGAAAAGTGATTTAGAAAAAATGTCTGTATGTGTGTGTGTGTGTGTGTGTTACACGATCGAAAAATGTAAACCTTTATAACTCGGGAATGCCTTGAGATATCAAGCTGAAATTTGGACCATAGATAGCGGGATCAAGCCTCATCGTTCATACAGATTTTTGTTAAAATCCTTCATCGTTAAATTATTACGCGTTTTTTAATTTTTTGAAAAATGTCTATTTACGCGATAACTCTTTCAATTTTCGAGATATTGATCTTAAAATTGGTATGAATGTGAGCTTTCATACGCCGGTGTGATCGCTATTGAATTTGGTTAAAATCGGTTGAACCGTTAAAATTTTATGATGTTTTGAATTTTTCAAAAAATTGACATCGCTCTATTGTAACTTTTGCAAAACGTAAGATAGCGAGCTCAAATTTAGTATATAAATGAAACAATATTCAGCCATTATATATGTATAATTTAGTGACGAACGGTATGAAATTTTTGATTTTATGGAATGTTGAATTATTTTTAAAAATATACATTGTCACATTCACTTTCGGAAACGCTCTAATAATCACGAAATAACGTAATAACGACATAGAAAAAGCGTATCGACAACATGTATATTTATCTAATTAAAACAAGGATGCAAAGTAGAACCTTGCACATTGCTTCCTCATTATTTTTCGCGTTTTGCAAAGCTTCCTCTATGAGGAAGCCAAAAATTGAATAACATACTTCCTCATAGAGGTAGCTTTGTAAAACGCGAAAAATAATGAGGAAGAAATGTGCAAGGTTCTACTGTGCATCCTTTTTTTTCTAATCATTCTCACGCTCAAATGCCGAAGAACACCGTGCGCCGTTGCAAAACATTATTTACATCGCTGTTAGCGAAATGAAAAAGAAAAATTCGTATTTTCATAGCGCAGCCTCCCGCGGAGTTTGTTGCAGAGACGCGAGAGACATTTGACTGCGGTCTCTGAGCGCTCGCCTCATTTCCCATAACATTTTATCATTCAACCAGTGTTCTGACCGCAACGTACGTTTTCTCGAAGGTCTTGCGGCGTGAAAACTCGGAATGAATTATCGCGCGTTCAGTCTTCAGGTAGACATACGCACGGCAGTATGGCATATATGACCAGAATGAGGAAAGAGGAAGGCGAAGAAGGAAGAGAAACGACAGAAAGAAAACAGTTGTGGCTAGGTCCCACGACGAGAAGCACGTGCGCGCTTGCGCCCTGTGTACACCCACACATAATGCAGCAACTTTATAGCTATCGAGATGAATATGTATAGGTGTGTCAAGTTTATGTATGTAGATATAGTAGTAGGAGACGGGGGCCGTTGACTTTCTCCAAGTTGGCGCGGGGTCCGCCGGACCGGCGACACGGCAGCGCGTACTAAGGCAGCAGTGAGCACTAGGTATTCTCTTCTGTACCACCGCGTTGAGCTGTACCGCACCCGGCTCGGCTCACCGAGCCAATATATACATGCATGTACCACCAGTGTGTACAACCACCTATACATACCCTTACATTTATTTTCTACCTACTCTAAATATTTCTTTGGCATGAATTTATAACGGCCTGTGAATATCTTTTGGCTGTAACACTAATACAGTGTTTAGTGGGGGCAAAATGGGCACGAGGGTTAGATAGGTAGCAGAAAAATCCTAACTTTAGTAAAAATGATTTTTTTTGCTAAAATATATTTGTATGTTGCGAAAATAAATAAATATATTTTTTTATATAAATTTCAATTAAATTTAACGCGATGATTGGATAATTTCAGGTCCGATATGTCTAGCTGTTTTGGGGTTATACGGGTCAAATCAATTATTATAGTTTATAAGAAAAAAAGCGATTACTTCTGAAAATATATATAAATTAATTTTCTACCTAGTCTAAATATTTATTTTACGTGAATTTGTAACGGCCTGTGAATAACTTTTGGCTGTAACACTAATAAAGTGTTAGTGGGGGCAAAACGGGCACGAGGGTTAAATAGGTAGCAGAAAAATTCTAACTTTAGTAAAAATGATTTTTTGGCAAAAATATATTTATATGTTGCAAACATAAATAAATATATTTTTTTAATATAAATTTCAATTAAATTCACCGCGATGATTGGATAATTTCAGGGCCGATATGTCTAGCCGTTCTGGCGTTATGCGGGTCAAATCAATTATTATAGTTTGTGAGGAAAAAAGTCATTACTTCTGAAAACTTTCGTTGATTCTGTTGACAATATCAATGAATTGGATTTTATTTAAAATGTAACATAATTAAAATGTGATTATAAATGTGCTTAAAATATATAAATTTCCGATACCAAATTTTATTTCAAATGTGAATTATACATATTACATACGCTTACATTTATTTTCTACGTACTCTAAATATTTCTTTGGCGTGAATTTATAACGGCCTGTGAATAACTTTTGGATGTGACACTAATAAAGGGTTAGTGGGGTTTTCCCCACTAAACGGGTACGAGGGTAAAATGGGTAGCAAGGCAGAAAAATTATAATTTTAGTAAAAATTGTTTTTTTTTTTTGCAAATTTTTAATTTTTTGTGCGCAACAATAGTGCGGGAAATTAGTTGAAATTTTCTATGGGAAAAATAGTGAACAGCTATTGTGACGGCTTTTAATGGCTAACAAATTTTTTTCAAATTTTTCTGATTTAATACTGAAATTCTAAAACTCATTTTGTGGCGGGATCATTTAAAAAATATATTTAAAAAAAGGGTGCTTGGTTGTTATTGCCGATTTTGATTTCATAAAAAACTGATAAATAGTGGAATTTAAAAAAAAAATGCAATACCAAGACAGGAAATGATTGAAAAATCGTTAAGGTCGAGAGCGAGTGGCATTAAATAGCTGGTACTTTTAAGTGATTTAAAAGTCCATTATAAAAATATTCTACAAACCCGTTAGTGTCTTTTAGAATTTCAAAAAAGTAAACTTTTTTTTTGTGTTGCTGAAATAATCTGAATGAATTTTCTTGGCAGCTATATAAATATGTGCAGATTTCTATATTTTAGAGGTGTCCATACATTAATCGTCCGTAAGATATAATTGTTTACTCGAAAAATAATGTTTTTTTTCCAACTACACTTTTAAAAATTGAAAAAAAATGAGGATTTACATTGGTGCATATCTAAAATACATTTAGCGTTTCAAGTTCATGAAAATTAATCATTTATACATAAAAATAAAAAAAATAGAATTTTTTAAAAGTGCCATATTGCTAGTATTTTGAATTAGCAAAGTGTCAAACAGTCAGAGTTGTAAATCCCCATTAATTCATGAGATATACTTTACAGTACAATTTGTTTTGTAATTACGATTTCATAATAATAATATGTAGTGATTATAAAATAGAGTGTAAACATTTGAATAGCTGAAAAAAATACTAATTTTCGCTTTAATATTGCAAGAAATAGTGGAAAAAATGGAAGAAATAAGTAATGCATTACTTATTTTTTTCCATTTTTTCAAAAGGATTACCGTGAACTTTTATTGAAAAATAATAATTTTTGCAGCCATTCCAAAGTTTAATTATCGTATTAAAATCGCTACATGTTATTATTATAAAATCATAATTATGCTGATCGTATCATCAACATTATTTCTATAAATATCAGGCATTTACAACTCTGCAAACAGTTGAGAGAACTTTTTTTTCAACGTCTAAATGATTTTAAAAAAATATTCTTATATTGCTGTCCATTTTGACCCGTGCCTGCTTTGCCACTCTAGTCCGTAACGAGCGCGAGCTCGCGGAGGAGGACCGACGAAGAGAGATTACTGCTGGGTCGTTGGAATACCTGGGAGTTCGCTTTACAGAGGAAACTCTAGTGTAAGCTAGACGATGCGGGGCCCCAGCTGATGTCAGAGAGATCAACAGCTCCCACTACCGCCAGACCCTCATCCCCTTCACGTGTATCACTACCACCACTGCTGACTTAACCAGTAGTCTATAGAATTTCATTATAGCCGTTTGATATAGCAGATATTTGAACTCTCAAATATTGTGTTACACCCCCGCATGAGTGAATGAGTTTGGTTACCACAATAAAGGTGGTCGAAAATATTGACCCACTGGCACGATACTGAACTTGAGGTGTAGTTTGTCCTTTTTTCATTCATATTTATTATCTTTGCCTGTCATGCCTCTTTTTTTCTTATTAGTGAAGGTATCTCCATCGGTTTTCCACCCACGAGCCAACCTTTTTCGGTTATTTTTATTGACATAACGTCTACCATGAAAGTTCAACATTGAATATTATTCTTATGCCGGTGAAGCATTGTACTGCGTAATATTACAAAATAAATATATATAGGTAGTTATATAAAAATTAAAAAAATATTTTAACTTTTGGAATTATGAGAGTGAAAGCGTAACAATTGTGTAGGGCATGAATGAAAAATGATTGTATTTTTGCAAAATACAAAGTATTTTTTTTTGCATTGAAGCAGCGAGTGCAATCAATGCACAATTTGTTCAAAATTAATAATTGCTTTTGTCTTGAAGGCTTTAAATTCAGTCGGTTGATTTTTACAATATTTGTACAAATTAAAACAAAATTCGATTGCTATAAAGGTAAAAAAATCGGCATGAATCTATTGATATCTTTTGAGCAATATATCGACGATCGGAAATTTCTAAGTATGCCTAAATTGTTAGAAATGAAACAAAATTTTCGCAAAAAAAAATTGAACAGCTTTGATATTTCTTCAAAATTGTGTCCAACATGAGACTAAAAATTCAACATATAATTTCACTACAGATTCAACACAATTTTTCCAAACGAATGTAAGCTGCAACGTAATGTAAGCTGTAACAAGCTGTAACATGAATTGCTGTTTGGAAAGCTGCAATTTCAGTCTCTCCAACACCTAAATAGAGAACAAATATAACTGCTTCAATTTTCGATACAATGAGTGGACTTTCATTATAGAGAAGGTAAAAAAAAGTTTCTCAACAATAACAAGAACATTTAAGTGATTTATTTCTGAGAATCTTGTAGGAGTTGAAAATAATGGCTGTTACTTTCTATTCGACATTTTTTACTCGATCAATCGTTCATCAGTATCGCCCATGCTTCAATTTTTGTGATCGCTGGACACAAGAAACAGGAGAAAACGCATGCCATCGGTAAATTGGTTGCCCTGTCGCGTTACCTAGCACAACAAATAATTTAGTGCGTGACTGGAGCCGCTACAGAATGTAGGCCGCTCGATCGAGCAACGTCCTATGTTGGTATATATGAGCTATGAGGTATTCGGCATGGCCCTAGAGCACAGCATGACATCGATAGAGATATCTATAGCTTATGTAGTATTGTACTAATATAATAAAGTCAGATTAAGCGTCCGGCATTGTGGGCCCGGGGATGACGACTCTATGGAATGAATGGCACTCGTTTGGACGATGCCTCCGATCGTTGCCAACGCTCGCCAAGTCTGAGGAACCGCGCGCGCTCTGCACTCTATGCAACAGCAACAACAGCAGCAGGAGCAGCAGCAGCAACACGGCTATGGCTCACGACGCACGTCCCTCGATCCTCGTAGATCAGTGAAAGTCTTCGCGTCGCTGATCATGCCGTCGCTTGTTGGCCTCGCGCTCAAATACTATTACGACTAATACACTCTATGCATAGACGCTATTTGCGCCCGATAGAGTGACAATTTTTTTTCTTAATCACCTGAGTGGGTCATATTTTGGTTCTACAAGAAACACTTCCATCTTCTAAGGTAAACGTACCAATGGCGGGACGCTTAAGATGATGTCTGTTTTGTATGACTATTTTCACATGCATATGGGGCATTCCAATTTTTCATGCTCTGACCCTGACCTCCATCAATAATTTTGACAATTTTTTATCAAAAAGTATATTGAAAAAGAAGAGATACGTAATTTTTTGTTTGGCGCTACGACCAATATTTCCGGTAGACGAATTTTTGTAAGAGTTTGTATTTTTCGGTATTGGTATTATTTTTATCGTTAATATCTTGGAAATTAACGATCCTATCGAAAAATGTTTGCAAAGGGCTATGTAACGAATATAAACAAATGTTATTGTAGTTTTTCTAAAATTTTGTTATATGACGTTAAACAGCAAAGTATCGTTTTGCAAAATGCGCCACTTTTTATAATTTTTATATGCTTATATAAAAATTCTGTGTAAAATAACAAAATTTTTGAGATCCTATGCAGGTTGGCAGGTATTTTTTTTCGAAAAGTACTACGTAATTCAAGCTTTACGTTATTACGTAAAGCTTTAATTATTATTCAGGATGTTAAAAAAACTTCAATTACATAGAACTTCTCATTAAAAAATCTTGCCATCCTGCAGAATTTTTCCGTGAGTATATAAAAATGATAAAAAGTGGCGGTTTTTTGAAAAACGATTTATTGTTATTTAACTATTGAAATATTTTATATATATATATATTATGTAGCTTTTCATAAACTAAACAAATTTGATCCTGAACATTTTGTGATAGGACTATTAATTTTCAAGATATTAACGAATAAAAAAATATACATACCGAAAAATTCAAATTTTTATCATTTGGTTTTTCGCTCGTAGCGTCAAACCAAAAAATACGTGTCATTTCATTTTCAAAATATTTTTTGTTAAAAAATTGTTAAAATTATTGAAGGTCAAGGTGGAAGTATGAAAAATTCAGATCGAATGCCCCATATATTGATTTTTTTCATTAATGATGGCGATGAATTGCACGATTGGAGTTTCTAGTTTCCGAAAATCATCGGATTAAGATATTTCTGATGTTTGTAAAAAATATTCATTCATTATAATGCCGAAAAGTTCAGATGCACTAGCGTCGGGATAACTATTTTTGTCTATGTCCCGATGCCGAGATATCATATGTACGTATCCGTGGACATCTGTAAAATATTTATGTTCATAAAACATCTGCGATATTCGTACGCTATCGTTATCACTAACTACCACATATCCCGGCATAACGTCAAAATGGCAATCGCGTATTTACGTCCCAACTCTGGGACCCCACGAGATTCTTTAGTCGTCCCAGTCGCGGGACACACGTTGGATAATGGCGCCAATTTACATTCGGTCGGTTCCAATATCATATCAATTATTAGTCGGCTCTAATAATTGATATGATATTGGAACCGAAAAAAAAGCTTAGCTTTAGCTTAGTTATGGAAAAAAGTGCTGAAAAAGTTCGAGCGGCAGAAGTTCGCTTACCTATACTTTTCATGTAAATTTTTAATTTCCGATGAATAACGTGAAACTTTTTCACGTAAGTTAATTATATACAATAGATGCAATTACAAGAGTTACATTTCAAATTTTATCCATTAAACTCTTCCCTGTTGGAAAAAGGTTGAAACGTACTGATAGAAACCGATAGAAATGGACAAAAACCGCATAGATCCAGATAGGATTCTATGCGGTAGAGTTTAATGGATAAAATTTGAAATGTAACTCTTCTAATTGCATCTATTGTATATAATTAACTTACGTGAAAAAGTTTCACGTTATTCATAGATCCGGATACGATTCTATCTGGACCTATGCGGTTTTTGTCCATTTCTATCGGTTTCTATCAGTATGTTTCAACCTTTTTCCAACAGGGTTAGTATCTTCTTAGTGTCTGGCAATTTGGACGTGTTCCGCCTGAAATTTTTCTCAATTTCCCATTTTGCAAGAAAAACAAGAAGTTTGCTACTTTTTTTGCTAACTTTATAAATTTCAATTAAATTTACCACGGTAATCGGATAATTTCAGGTCCGATATGTCTAGCCGTTCTGGAGTTATACGGGTCAAATCGATTATTGTACTTTATGAATAAAGCGATAACTTCTGAACCCTTTAGTTGATTCTGTGGACGATGACAACGAATCGATTTTGATTAAAATCTTCACGGATGAAGGCGAGTATATGCTTTGTTAGCGTGCCAAGTTTCGGTCATATGGTACAAGCGTTTCTCCAGCTTTTAGAGATAAAAGAAAAAATGTTTTGGACTCGATGTTTCACATATGTTAAAGTGGGCTGATATAACGTTCGAAAAAAAATTGGCATGGCAACAAAGCTTTTATTTCATATTAACTTTCCGATTTTTTAAAATGTAACGTAATTGAAAAGTATTTATAACTTTTCTTGAAATATAGAAATTTTCGACACCAAAGTGTATTTCAAAGGTAAATTACATTAGTACGGATAGTGAGAGCGACAAAGTGGCTCTCGGCAGATATAAAACAATTTTTTTCGCATTGCGAATATGCATTGCGTTCTATTTTTACATTAGAAAGACAAAGGTTCGCTCTTAAAACGGATGTAAGTGGATACGGTAGTTTAATGGAAGAAAATAGGTAAGCGGTTTCCAATCACTATCTTGGACCAAGTTTCGGCCAGATAATTCAAGCGTTTCTCCAGCTTTTAGAGATAAAAGAGATAACCTTTGGAACTTACACACAAATAACGGAAATGTTTTCTGAACGACTCAATGTTTCAGGTAATTTAAAGTATCTTGACATGACTCTCAAACAAACAAACAAATGGCATAGCAACAAAGTTTTCACTATGAGTTCGCCAAAAAATCGTGATAATCAACTATAATTCATTTTCCGCTCAGTCGATTTTTTAATATTCAACGTAACTAAAAACTATTTATAACTGTCCATGGAATATAGAAATTTCCGGCACCAAAGTGTATTTCAAATGTGAATTATATTAGTATTGATGAAAAATAAAGTTGCTCACCAAGCAAAAAAATTATATATAGGGTACATAAAAATATGTATAGTTTTAAACATAGAATTGGGCATATATAGTTTGTATAAACTCTATATATAATCTATATACAAATTATACATAAACCCAACTTCACAGGTGAAACTATATATAAATTCTATATAGACCACATAGATTGTATATAGAGTTTATACAGACTATATATGCCCAATTCCATATGTCAGACTATATATAATTTTTTTACTTGGGATACTATGCTAGGCCGACAAGAAGATTTACTAGACCAGCAAAAACATTTTCTAGGCCAACAAATACGGTTTGCTGTAACTACATCAGCAAATGATTTGTCACCGTGCCCAATTCCATGCGTCGAT
Organism: Ephialtes manifestator; assembly: GCA_963970395.1. Classification (NCBI taxonomy): domain Eukaryota; kingdom Metazoa; phylum Arthropoda; class Insecta; order Hymenoptera; family Ichneumonidae; genus Ephialtes; species Ephialtes manifestator. The sequence goes on from OZ019975.1 coordinate 16,872,312, forward strand.
CTACATATAATTTTTTTTACTTGAGTCTCGTCAGATGCACTGAGAGAAAAATACATGGTTAAAGCAACAATACTATACTTTTACCATATAATAGTTTGCTATTACCATACAATATAATTCCCAGGAGCGCCGATTATATTTTATAGTAATGACAATAACAAAAATAATAGCTGCAAACATAATTATAGCTCAATAAAACAAATACATAGTATCATGTAAAAATCGATATGATCGGGTCTCCTGCGAACTATATCAGTATAGTCGGCTCTACCATTCTACTATATATTTTTCTCAGTGTGTAAAACAATTTTTTCTTTTCGCATGGAAATATGCATTGCGTTCTATTTTTAGCCTAAAAAGACAAAGGTTCACTATTCGGACGGATGTAAGCGAATACGGTAGTTTAATTGAAGAAAAAAGGAGAAGCGGACTATATCTGCAGCTGCATGTGTGGGGGGATATCTTTATTTCAGCGTTCCGTTTGTTAGCAAGCTCATCGCGGGTCTTACACGAATTTGACATTACGGTCACGTAGCCCAACGAGTTTCCGCTGGACGTCATACGCGCATCCTCTCTTTTTCTCTCTCGTTCCCTCGTGACGAATGTTCAGACGCGGTGCAACACCCTCTCAGTACGTCCGTTCGACATACATACATTCTCATTACACCGACACTCCAACGTCTTCTTTCCTTTTATCTGTTGATGGCGCACGCAATTCAATTGCTATCGATGTGTCGCCCGTGCGTTCGCAGATCTATCTATTCTGTACGTGCTACGGTAATCTAACTATGACAATGTAACGATGACTCGACAATATTGTCCAAAGTACCGTTGACCGCGTTCGGTCAAATCTCAATGTTTACGTCTCAACTTTTTTCTTTCTTTTTCTTCAGACAACGTACACGTGCGGACGATGACTCGCTCATAAAAAAAACTACCAAGGATTTATTTATTTTTCCGAATAAAATGCAAAAGTGTTTCAGTGGCATGCAAATATTATTCGTAATAATAAAACTTAGAATTGCGACAATTTTATTGTAAATATAAATTTAATGTGGAGGATTTTTAATTAATAATCTTTGACGTAATATCTGTAGCGACACAATAATTATCCTTTTAATGCAAGGAGGATTATTATTTTTTTTACTGAATTTAATATTCAAGGCTTATTATGAATTAATATAAAAAAGAAACACGTCGGCATAGTTTTTATTAAGATGGCAATAGTTAGTTTTACTTCCGAAAATTCGAAAGCAGCTGTAATCTTATAGACTTTTAGTTGGTTGAAAATGATACAATGTAGGTTTCAAACTACAAAGGAAACTAGTCCCTTAATAATTGTAGTTAATTAAGATTTATTCATAAATACAACTTCATGATTCGTTATCTTAGGCGTGTGGATTTTGTGTTATATCATCTTTAATAAACTAAATGTATGTGGCAACATTAACAATTGCATTTGACTTTTTGAAAGTGATACACGTACTATTTTTTTTCTTCGTTAAAATTCTGCTTTCTATTTCTATTAAGGGGAGGGAGTCAGGTCGAAAAAATTGATTTTGGAAAATCAATATCATCCAAATCCTATTGCATATAAAAATGCCCAATGCACTATATTGTTGGTGCTTGATGAAAGAATTTTTTACTGTCGTCTGACTTGCATATGCTTTTCAATATTATCTTAAGCAAAGTTCTTAGGTTTTCCATTCTGCGCATGATTCAGATCAAACTACTAGGCAGATTGGAATCATTGACGTCTCATTTTCTACTTCATGAAAAGATACACCGGCTAAATGCAGCAAACTATTTTTTTTTCATTATGAAAGCAAAGTTAATCACTGATTTAGAAAATAGCATATAATTTATTTATTAATAATTATGTTACTTAAAAAATATTACATTTTATTAACATTTGCTCCATTTAGTCGGTGTATCTGTTCATGAAGAAGAAAATGAGAAGTCAACCATTCCAATCTGCCTAGTAGTTTGATCTGAATCATGCGCAGAATGGAAAACTTAAGATCTTTGCTTAAGATAATATTTAAAAGTATATGCAAGTCTGACGACAGTAAAAAATCCTTTAATCGAGTACCAATAATATAGTGCGTTGGGCATTTTTATATGCAATAAGATTTGGATGATATGGAATTTCCAAAATCAATTTTTTTGACGTGACACCCTCCTCTTAATAATTTTTTTTTGATAAATTTTATATAAAAACTGTGGCATACAACATCCAATAAAAATTTATTTGGATTACAATTTAAAAAATCCTTCTCAATAGTTCATCCTATTATGACCGAACCCTTTTGCTGCCGAAAAACATTATTTTTCGTAAATGTTGGATATTTCCCTGAATCATAGTGGAAGAAAACCGCATTTAAAAAAAACCTTTTTTCGTTTAAAAGTGTAAATGCATTTCTCTTTTTGTTAAACACTTTCAAATTTATTAAGATTATAATTAAAAAAGATGTTTGAAGGAAATCGCTATTTCTTCACCCAAGTGAAAATATTATATATAGAGTATATAAAAATATATATTGTTTTAAACATCACATTGGGCATATATAGTCTACCTACGCTCTATATGTAATCTATATACAATTTATGCCTAAACTGAACTTCACAAGTGGTCTTATATATAAATTGCATATAGATTGTATATAAAGTAAAGACTATGTATGCCCAATTCCATGTGTCGGAATATATATAATTTTTTTGCTTGGGGAAATTCTAGCTAATATATTACGCTGGCAATTAACGAGTTAAATAGTAAATGTATGGTTAGTATAATTTCATTTTGTTATTGAATCGACAAGCAATCACGTAAATCTTGACAAACATTTTTTCCATGATTAATAGTCGAGACAATTACAGGTTTACTCACTTTGCATAGCGCGACGCCAGTATCGAGCCTGTCCATAAAGTTGTCGAGGCTCATTCTGAGCTCGGGGTAAAGTGCGTTGAGCCACTCAGCGAGATCCTCCTTCATCGCTATCAAGTATTCCTCGGACGACTTGAAAGGCCTGTACGGCCTTGCTTCCAGTAAGACCGACATACTGCGTCACTGGATTGTTCTGAAATCAGTCAATTATACGTTTTTTGTATTGTAGCCTATAATGAATTACGTAACTTGTAATGATCCAGCAGCATATACCCAAAGGGTCCAAATCCGTAAGCCCAAGGGCGACAATGGCCTGAGTGTAAAGCCGAAAAGAAAACTACAAAGAAGGAAGGCTGTTACGTGAGTAAATGCGACTGATCGGGGATTATTTTTTGAAATATACGTTTCTTTTCCATAGATGGGAATTGGAACTAAATGCCCAAGAACTGTGGGAAAATTTTCACCGGATCTCACACCCACGACTTCTTTTCTCGTGGTTCATTCATTAAACTTTCGTTGACATTCCTACAGTTCCGCGGAATTTCTTACCAGCGTATCAGCCCTTCGTGCCCCAAGAGTCACTCACTTCAACGGCAATATAAGTTTAAGCTTAATTAAATTAGCTCTATAATCTCGAGACTGCTGGAGAGAATCTACAGGGACAGTTTAAGCTCGTTAGATCGAACGCGAAGACCCGCACAGTGTTAAATATCTCTATTAAACTAGCCGGGACTAGGTGACGGTATGCATACTCTTGCTTCTACGAAGCTTGCTATGAAATCCTGAACCGTTGCAGTATAGCTTGAAACATTAATAGAGGCTGCGACGCAGCACCATATGATCGAGTTGAGTGCAGATAACGATCGGTAAAGATAGAGCGTAGATTATTCTTGAAAATAATTTAATGCCTTGATAAGAGCGGCGCACTTATTAAAAGGACTATCGCTGACGTCTTGAGCTTTTTTTTGCACTCAGAGATATTGTAGTAGACTTAGAAACTATCAATTCATAATCCTTACGACGATTTTCATATTTACACTACATTTTTCTCAATAATGCTGTACGGCGTTCCGATAATAATCGAAGAAGTAAATGGATATTTAAAAATAGTTATATGGAGTATTAATAGTTGTCGCTTAATGGCTAACGACGATTTTTATGAGTGTGACTAATTTCCTTTGACCACAAGGAAAAATTGATTCTAATGTTTCTGTTGATATTTTTCTATTGTATAAAGTTACCAGTACATTTTCAACAAAATATTTTTTTTATTAGTTTTTTTCGTACACCGATAGGAATGAAAAAAATTAAAAATAACGACTTTGTTCATATAAGGACCATTGATTTTGCTTCCTCATAGAGGAAGCTTTGTTTTCATGAAAAAAAAAATGTTCGAGATTTTTATATCAGATTACTCAGAATGGTCTAAAACATCGAGAAAAGTGGTTTAGAAAAATTGTCCGGATATATGTGTGTATGTGTGTGTGTTTGTGTGTGATGAAAGGCCAAAAATTCGTTTAACTGTAACTTTTAAACTATTCGACCGAATCAGCTCAAATTTAAACAACATGTGCAGTACTACCTAATCTTCAATTAGTATAAATTTCGGGGAAATCGATTGACACATTTCATTTTTATAAGAATTTTGAAATTTTGAAAAAAATACGTAAATGCTCTAGCTCGAACGAATTTTTTACTATCGAGCTGAAACTTCGTATTAAAATTCAACAAAGTAATGCGACCTTTGGTACTGAATTTGGGCCAACTCGGCAAAGCGGTTCGGTTTTTATGAGATTTTGAATTTTTCGAAAAATTTTCGTTTTGCTCTAATTCAGGTAAAATTTCAAATAATCGAGTGAAATCTTCAACACAGGAAAAATAATATTCAGTCCATGCTACCTACAAAATTTGGTGATGATCGGTAAAGCGGTTCGGATTTTACGTTAATTTAAATTTTAAAAAAATTGACTAGTTTCGCTCTGCATTTCGTAAAACATCAGAAAATAAGAATAAAATTAAACAAGGATGCAAAGTAGAACCTTGCACATTGCATCCTCATTATTTTTCGCTTTTTACAAAGCTTTATAAGGAAGCCAAAATTGATTAACATACTTCCTCATAGAGGTAGCTTTGTAAAAAGCAAAAAATAATGAGGAAGCAATGTGCAAGGTTCTACTTTGCATACTTGTTTAATAATAATGCCGTATATTATCGATTAATTAATTTTTAAAAATGATTTTTAAATTTTGGACAACTTTCTTGTTATGACCAAATTAATTGGCTGGTTTTTTCGAACACATACCGTTTTTTTGATTAATTTTTTCATTCAAGTTTTCATTGAATAACGAGTTATATTAAAACAGCCTTAAAAAGATTTCGTAATTAAAAGATTCGAAGCCGTTGAAAATTTTATAAAGCCAAAAAAGTTTATAATTAAATCATTGTTTACTAATTTATTGATAACTTTTCGACGTTATTTAAAAAAAAAATCTTCAGTGTATCGTCAACGACGATGTTTAAAAAGATGAAGATCTTGTCATCAAATCCTTAAACTCTAAACTCGAATTTAAAAAAATTACCAGGGTTATTAGCAAAGGTATGAAACTTTCGTTTGATAATGTATGTGTGATATTTTCTTAATATATATATATACGTTTTATGAATAAAGTCCGCATAAACTTTTGCCATAAACGGTATTAAAAATGTTTCACAGAGTATAATGGCCAATAGAAATATAGAATAAAATATACCGATTGTTTTTCTCCATTAGCATTTCTTTGCGAAGGAGAAAATCCGGATGCTCATGTTTTTTGTATGAATGTCGAGGCATTGTGATGCGTGGTGAATGAAAGTGAGAATTTCGCATGGAGAAGCGACTAGAGACTCAGATGTAAATGTGATGGGGATGGTATAAATGAAAGCGATTGGATGGGAGAGTTGGCTGAACGCGTGAATGAGCTAAATTCCCGCGCGAAAGAGTTAAATTCCCGCGTGAATGAACTTCTGCGGGTTTTATGCTCGCACGTTGCGAGCTGATTCGCTAGTGAGAGTTCAGTCACGAGGGAAAGGGGTGCGAGGGCTGTAGCACATTCTTAATGCCCGGTTTATGCCATTTTATTACATTTCGCGCCTACGCGACAACATAAATGTACTTAAGGAGGCATTGACGGTACAGTCAGCTCAATCGTTTACTAAGATTTCAAAAATTTATTATACATTTTCAAATGGAGATTCGTATAAATCTCCCGACAACATTTGAAAAAAGAAAATTAAAAAAAAGAAATCTAAGTACTGAAAAATTCGCTTTTCGAAACATGAGGCTTTCGAAAAAATTTGCAAAAAAAAAAGAGATTTTATGCGTCTATTGCAATAGAAATAGGAGATATATTAACAACAAAAAATGCAAATTGTAAAGAAAAAAACTTGAAATACGCATATTTACAATAGCAGTCAAGAATACTTAGAAAAAGACGTGAAATACAGTAAGACCTCAATTATCCGACGTCGGATCATACAGAGTGCGCATGCTATTCTCCGTATTACCCGAGGCCGGATAACCGAGGTCTTACCGTAAACTGAAAACATCTGAGATATGTTGTCAAGTACACATTGTTTATTTAATATACTTAGTAACATTTATGTGTACATTGACTTGATATATTATAAATTGGGATTATATTATTTGATAAAAATGTATAAAATTTCGATTGTAGTATTTGTCAAGTGTATCAAATCTAATTTATGATTGTTTTCTGGTACAATATTTATAAAAGGGAAAGTATTGTAAATGAAAATAGATCTGAATTAAAGAGATTCTGCTTAATATAGAAAAAAATGTATAGCAATTGATTTAGTTTTTTGGAAATCGAATTCGTAATCTTCGTTTGATCTAAGCAAGCAATTGCTTATTTTGTTTGTTGGCAAACTTTTTACGAATTCACCGAGTAAGTTTCTTCATTGTGCTTTTCAATTAGGAGACAAGTTGAGTTATGTGTAAACGATGAAAAATATTCAAAAATTGTACCGGTATAAAGTATCTATCAAGAAAAAAAATGAGTCATAGCTCTTTAAGATTTAACTGAAATTGCAAATTAAATTTTGAGAAAATCCATATATTATGTCCATTTTTCTGAAAATTTCTACCTATTCATGTTTTTTTATATTGCGTACTATTACTTCAATTTAGATCCACTTTTATTTATACTAATTTGGTTTTGAAAAGTTGTACAATGAATTATTGAAATATTAGTATGCTGTTGATCTGACTATACCGTCGATACGTCCTTAATCGCGAAATGTGTGCGTCGATTAATCGATGCAACGCTACTCGAGCTTAGTATCAATGTAACTATGCCCAACCATCTAATCTATTATGCGTGGATGCTGAGACTGCAGAATAACCGTCGCGTAAGCGTTACGAGTTCACCCAGTAATTTTCTTCGTTGTATGTTTCAATTAGGAAAAAAATAGAGTTTTCCTTGAACCTTTTTTTTTCATAAAAAAAATTGCTATTATTTGTAAACAATGGAAATTATTCCAAAAGTTTATCCATATAAAACATCTGTCAAGGATTAAAACGAAATCGTAAATTAAATTTTGAGAAAATTCATATAATATGTCAATTTTTCTGTAAATTCATCCCCACTAATTTTTTTTACATTACGTACTATTATTTCAATTTAGATCCACTTTTATTTATACAATTTTTTCTTTGAAAATGTGTACAAATAATTATCAAAGTCTTATACGAATTCACCGAGTAATTTTCTTCGTTGTATTTTTCAATTAGGAGAAAAATAGAGTTTTCCTTGTAACTTTTTTTTCGTAATAAAAAATCGCTGTTATTTCTAAACAATGGAAATTATTCCAAAAGTTTATCGATATAAAACATCTGCCAAGAATTAAAACGAAATTGTAAATTAAATTTTGAGAAAATTCATATAATATATCAATTTTTCTGTAAATTCATCCCCACTCTTTTTTTTTTACATTACGTACTATTATTTCAATTTAGATCCACTTTTATTTATACTAATTTTTCTTTGAAAATGTGTACAGATAATTATCAAAGTCTTAGTATGCTATTGATCTGACTGTACCATCGATGCCTCCTTAATCGTGAAATGTGTGCATCGATTAATCGATGCAACGCTACTCGAGCTTAGTATCAATGTAACTATGTCCAACCATCTTATCTATTATGTGTGGATGCTGAGACTGCAAAATAGCCGTCGCGTAAGCGTTACGAATTCACCGAGTAATTTTCTTCGTTGTATTTTTCAATTAGGAGAAAAATAGAGTTTTCCTTGAAACTTTTTTTTCCATAAAAAAAATTGCTGTTACTTGTAAACAATGGAAATTATTCCAAAAGTTTATCGATATAAAACATCTGTCAAAAATTAAAACGAAATTGTAAATTAAATTTTGAGAAAATTCATATAATATATCAATTTTTCTGTAAATTCATCCCCACTAATTTTTTTTTCCATTCCGTACTATTATCTCAATTTAGATCCACTTTTATTTATCCTATTTTTTCTTTGAAAATATGTACAGATAATTATCAAAGTCTTAGTATGCTATTGATCTGACTGTACCATCGATGCCTCCTTAATCGTGAAATGTGTGCATCGATTAATCGATGCAATGCTACCCGAGCTTAGTATCAATGTAACTATGCCCAACCATCTTATCTATTATGCGTGGATACTGAGACTGCAAAATAGTCGTCGCGTAAGCGTTACGAATTCACCGAGTAATTTTCTTCGTTGTATTTTTCAATTAGGAGAAAAATAGAGTTTTTCTTGTAACTTTTTTTTCATTAAAAAAATCGCTGTAATTTGTAAACAATGGAAATTATTCCAAAAGTTTATCGATATAAAACATCTGCCAAGAATTAAAACGAAATTGGAAATTAAATTTTGAGAAAATTCATGTATGTCAATTTTTCTGTAAATTCATCCCCACTAATTTTTTTTCCATTACGTACTATTATTTCAATTTAGATCCACTTTTATTTATCCTATTTTTTCTTTGAAAATATGTACAGATAATTATCAAAGTCTTAGTATGCTATTGATCTGACTGTACCGTCGATGCCTCCTTAAATGCGAAATGTGTGCGTCGATTAATCGATGCAACGCTACTCGAGCTTAGTATCAGTGTACCTAACTATGCCCAACCACCTAATCTATTATGCGTGGATGCTGAGACTCCGAGATAGCCGTCGCGTAAGCGTTGCGCATATGTAGGCAGCAGAAACGGAAAAGTTGCCGGTTGCTTGCATGCCCAGTGCAGCGCGTGCACGGTGTAATACGCGCACGGACACCCAACGGACCTCGAGACTCTCGGAAGAAAATCTTGTGAATGAGCGCGTTCCCCATTCACTTTTAGCCGTAGACAGTCGTAACGAGCGGCTGTAACCGACGTAGCGTAGCGACGACAATTTATTTTCTCAAATATTATCTATTTTTGATACGAAATATTCATTTTATTTCGCGAATTCGAGACTGACTCATCGAGTTATATTCTTGTGCCGCATCATCCGGGACGTGAATTGATAAGATTACAGAACTGAAGGATGTACATGTTATTTCACTGGCACTTATTATATGCTTGAAAATAGGCTTCGTTTTGAGTAAACAGATTACATATTTTTACCGCATTATAATTACTAATCTATTTATTCAACCACAAATTTATTGAGTAATATAATTATTTATTTTATGAGTAAAATGCTGGTTTCCGTAATAATACTGTGTCACAGTAAACTGAAGAAATTGGCTTTTTAATATTACTATTGAGATCGCGCTATTCACAAACTTATGTAATCTTAATGCTTTATGAAAATACTAATAATTCCATAAATAATTTTATTCATGTAATTTCCATGGTATTGAAGTAATTTATTTATCTAATTACACTCAGAGAAATCGTAATAGTACAGTCAACTATAAAGTAACACCTATTAATTTTTAGTCCATACAACTATTTTCATAGTTACGGTAATCATGAAAATAGTTATGGTAACTATTTGGTAGTTATAGTAATTATTTGATAGTTGTGGCAACTATTAAAAAATTGATCGTACGAACTAAAAACACTTTATAGTTACTAATACCATCATTTTCTCTCAGTGTTCAGATGTATTGAGTAATATAATTATTTATTTTATGAGCAAAATGCTGGTTTCAGTAATAATTACTGTGTCACAGTAAACTGAACAAATTGGCTTTTTTCTATTACTATTAAGATCGCGCTATTCACAAATTTATGTAAACTTAATTCTTTATGAAAATACTAATAATTCCATAAAGAATTTTATTCATGTAATTTCCATGGTATTGAAGTAATTTATTTATCTAATTACAGATTATTGAGTAATATAATTATTAATTTACCGAATAACTTATTATATTAACTTCATATATCAAAAATCCTCCTTATCAAAAAAAAAAAAATTGCCTCTGCTTGTCATTTTTTTAAATTAAGAGAGTTAACTAATTCCTCTTTTAAACAATTCTCATTTTGCATTTTTTATACTTATTCTATTTTGCATATTTTTCAAATAAAGTAAACATTTAAAATGCATTCCTAATAAAATTTCCCTATGCGTCAAATTCTTCTACGACTTTCTATTAAAATTAAACAAGATCTAAAAAAAAATCTTGGTCCTTCAAAGTAGCAAATATACTAGGTTAGCAGCTAAAGAGTTAGAATGAAATATTGCATTTCAGTAAACCGATGAATGTATTCTTCTCCACTGTAAGACTTTTATAAATTCATATAGATTTTTTTGCAATAAAAGAAAATCCCACGATTGCCACGATAATTTAGTTAATTTGATTATTACTCGATTAATGAAACGTTTACTGGTATCAATATTTCATGCGACCCTTTTTTTTTACAGTTCCAGAATACTGCTGTTGTTTGTATATACGTATGTATGTAGTGCACGCATCGCTACGGTAACTGAAAAGAATAAAGAAGTGAGCCGTATAATCGAGCGTTTACCTGCCCAGATTACTAATATTCTCGAGGCGCCCCTCGCTCTTCTGGTTGTGGGCGTTATAAACAGTCAATGCTGAATCGAGAAACTCAGACGATCGGCAACGGTTCACGAATAACAAATAGCGGCTATTACGTGCGATTAATCGCAAGCGATTAATACAGCACACGAGAACTCACCTAATCGTTCTATCCAGAAGTACACCTGCAGTTTCTCCCCCCGTCACCCAGTCCAATACACTATTCGTTATAATCACGCCCGGGAATTTTTCTTTTCGTTTTTGCACTTTTGATTATCCTGTTAACGTCCTGGGAAAACCCTTTGATTCGATATGATCATAGAACACGTACACTCTTAAATACTATTGCAGAAATGGAATATTTGTTCATGGCTCCAGAGGTAATATGATAAATTTTAGATTTTTAATCTTACTAATTACTAAATCTCTTATTTGTCAATGTTATTGCTTTTGCTGTTCTTTTTCTTTTTTAGTTTTATCAGTTTTCTGTTACTTTTCGTTTTGTTTTGTTTTTTTTATAGTAAGACACTATTTTCGATTTGAATCGTGTATGGCATTTGAAATTGTTTGAAAGTACGTGTTGCGTGTCTTTAACGTTCAGTTGCGAAAATAGTGTGGACCTCGCGGATAGTCCTCGAACTCCATGCTCACTCGTTTTATGTGCATTCACATGCCAAGCGGGCGGGCAGAGACTGAAGCGCCCACGGGCAATCCAGCCGTATATAACAGCGGCTGTGATGGTGCACCGAGGTCGGTATATCCTCAAGTTGGAAGGGGATCCCTCAATGCAAACATCGCATTCCAGAGTGGGCTACTGATCGACCAGAATCTCGCAGAAGAGTCGGTAACGTTGACTACTGTTTCGCGCCTGTAGGATCTTACCATTTTGCTATATATTCGAAAATATTTTTTTGGAAAACTTATGAGAACTTTGCTTGTTGTAATAATTCCAGGTGGGGGTCAAAATAGCGAATGATCACAACACCGAATGGCTAAAATAGCGAATTTCAAAATAATTAACGTCTTAGTCTAGAGTGGCCATTATTTTGATATTTGCTATTTTAGCCATTCGCTATTTTGATTGCATTTTAATACGATGGGGGGTCCAAATAGCAAATGGTCAAAACAGCGAATGGCTAAAATAGCGAATTTCAAAATAATCAACGTCTTAATCTAGAGCGGCCATTATTTTGAAATTTGCTATTTTAGCCATTCGCTATTTTGATTGCATATTAATAAGATGGGGGGTGAAAATAGCAAATGATCAAAATAGCGAAATTAAATATAATGGCCACTCTAGATTAAGACGTTCGTTATTTTGAAATTCGCTATTTTAGCTATTTGCTATTTTTACCCCCACCCATAATTTGATATTTGCTATTCCTTAAAATATTTAACAATAGTACTAAAAAATTACATGCATTATCTATTAGAACAATAAAATAAACATGTTCGATATAGATTTGTTTGAAAATGTTATAAATAATAATAAATGAATAATCGGTAGTGGAAGAACGCATTAGTGTTCCTAGCGCTTCAGTTTTCGAAACACTTCGCAATGAATTTTTATAGAATACCTTTTTTATTCTTTTCAATAAAATGCTTATACTAATATGGTAGGATATTTAAAAATATATATATATATACTTTGTTTTTATTATTTTTTAACTTTCAATATTTGTCAAAATATTAACTGTATAAAAGAATTTGTATAAACATTTTATTAGGAGAAAAAACAATCATCTTCGTCATAAGTTTGCTTGAAAATACCATAAACGAGAAATAACAAATAATAGAAATAAATGAGGACCCATTACATCGATCTTAAAAACATTTAGTTATGAATTTTATTACAAAACCTTTTTTTATTGAATAATATCAATTTATACAAAAAACAAATATAGCAAATTAAAAAATTATTGTTCGTTAAAATCCTAATTTTCATATTTTGGTTATTATTCTTAAGATTTCGAGAAATGAATTCGACATAATTTTAAGAAAAATAGTTGCCCTATCTTAATTTTCATATAAAATAGACAACATACAATAAGGCAGAAATTTAAAAAAGGTGAATTGACTAAAATTCTATGTGCCCATTTTAGAAATCACCATAATCTAGAACAGTTTTTATTTTAGTAGTAGTAGTAATCGAGATTTATTGACAAAATATATATAATGATTTTGATCTGTATATTGCAAATTATGATTATAATTATAATTTCTATTGCCTTACATTATACTTTACCAATTGACCGCAGTCGCAGTCGATGTCCAATAGGTAAAGAAATAAAGTGAGATAAAACAGGGTGGTTACAACTTTTATGAAAAAATCATTTCACCTCAGCCGGTAAAATAATAAATGTTCACGATGGTGTCACAACTGTTTTTTAATCTCAAGATGGTAACATCCAAATTGCTTGAAAAATATTGACAGAGAAGTACCTTTTTCTAAGACCCAACACATTACTTACCATGCGTCGGTAAAATAGCTATGAAGATTCAGCTGATCACAGGTCTACCACAACATATGGTAACGATTTTTTTCACTCGATGCGTTTGCCGTTACATTAGCCTCTGTTCCCAACAGATGTCGCGATACGTAAAAGCTGCTTTTTCCAATTTGCATTCAAAACAATTCGTTGAACAAAATAAAAAGTGATTTTTGGTGAACGTATTAAAGTGGATCCAGCTATTGCGCAGTTTGGGTGAATACAAATGGACGCAAGTAGAAACATTAAAGCCAGATGAGTGAAGAAAATGAGGGGGATTGTTAGGAACTAAATGTTTTTCAGAAACCTCCGGAGATGAAAGCCGACAATCAGAGGGTTGCACGAATTATTCCACCCTCGGTACTTGGCCACTCAAAGTTTTCACTACCGGTGACGCGCGTTCGCTTATACTAACGACGGGGAATCCTAATCGCGTATTATAATTGTTAATTCGCTAAATGGTCCAACGTCTCCATCCCTCGTTTGGCTGATGCTATGGAGTCCAAGAATCTCCGCAGAACTCTTTGCAAGAGTCGTCCCAACGCGCCAGCATATTTTTTACGTGCCACTTGCGTCATCTATAAACCCCTTCCTCTACTCCACTTGTATCCCAAGTGGACTTTGACTTACTCGTCTACCTTCATTTAATTCACATACCACGGATTTTACGGTTAATAAAAGATCTGCGTTGTTTATTCGCTTGGTTGTAACAATGTTGTAATATCGCGTATCAAAGTAAGTGTGTTTTGAATATTACCAAGAGAATCGAACACATTTACCGTGTTCATGTACTTAACGTCGTGAAACCGCGAATTTTAATCGAACCTAGATATAACAATCTCATAGTGTCTACGTGATCAATTAATCGTATGTGCTCATACGATGCGGCAAAGTGTGTCGTTTATGCAGCACTCAGGCTGCAGACCTGCATGCTGAGCCGTTAAGGGGATGCTAAAGTAGATTTTGTTACTAACTTGGTTAGTTGGTAAACAGAAGATTTGAAAGTTCCGACTTAGCAAGATTAATATGCTACGCATGTGCTTTTAATCACGTATGACTATATTATAAATTTAAGCGACGCGACAAACTTTGGCCATTTCCAGTGGAAATGTACGATACATTGCAAAAAAATCCCATTGCCTCTTTTATTTATCGATATAACCACTTGTCACAACTGAACACACGAGGTGAAGGCTTGTTTCATCTTCACGTTCGTATCTAAAGTGTAATCGAACTTTTCGATCATAATTGCATATTCGGAGAACTCCGAGTAATCGAATTTTCGAGGAGTATGTGAATTTCAGAATCCTTTATATCATACACAATCTATACTAATGACATTTCAGTCCTATGAATTTTTAACCATATCCGTAGCATGTTAATGACGTCAAGTCCAAACTAAGAAACGTCTATTTTTATTTTTTCGATAAAACGATGCTCTCCTTTTTTTCCGGAGATATTTTCATCTACTGTGTGGGTAGTAACGATATTGGTCACTTCGCCCATCCTTCGTTACATTGACCCAACCCTAGCTCTTTTTAGACCATTCGCTATGACATATGCGCCAGATTGTCAAAATACCTTAGGCAATATGGATGTCTATCACTATTTACCACGGCTTTCGTCATGGTTGCATGAAAGCTTAAGGAGAATAACCGTAGAGTTGACTGTACGAAAGGTTGGTGTACATACAGCACATATATCGGTTCAAAACTTCCTCGTTGAATGATGTCGAGCTTGGAAATCGATGGATGTTGGCCAATCGCAATTCCTGCAGCTATGTATAATATATACTACGCGACGATACATATATATTTAAATCTGTCTGTGCATAGAGATGTTTCGGAGTGCTCTAAATGATTCCTTAAGCATGTCGAAGTCCTGTATGTTTTCATATTCCGGTATATCTGGCTGCAGAGTTTGAGAATATATTCTGTAACATCTTTCCTTGTTCGCTAACCTACAGTTCTCTTTCTGTTCTTGCGTTGTCTCGCGGTGTCCCGTTACTCGCCTCGCGGCCGATCGAGCGAAACCCCCAAAGCAATTAATTCGTTTTATAGGGGTTGCTGCTGGCGCTGCTCATGCAAATCCAAAGCTTCTCTTGCGGCCTTGGAGTTGGCCACTGGTTAAGCTTCGCTATTTTCCTCAAGATCCAAGTAGCCTATTCGATGCTCGTAAAAGAGCCTCGATAGTTTAATTTCGCCTCAGACAGCTGCTCTTTCCACCGCGAGAAAATTACTTCTAGAATACTTGCCTCATTAACCTTTATGAACAACCATTCAAAATTACAATAAACCACTCGCTATTTTTCTTATTAACTGAAGTTATATTTATACAAACTACACTGAGAGCAAAATCTGGAAATTTAAATAAAAATATAGTTAGACCGACGATAATCTAACTATAAACTATAATTCCCAGGAGGAACGTGTATATTTTATGGTTATAGCAAATATAAGAAAATAGTTAGATGAACCATTAATATAATTCCCAGGAGGAACGTCTATATTTTATGGGTTTAGCAAATATAATTATAGTAGCAATCATCAAAATGATAATAGTTTCAAAAACTATTCTAATTGTTTCAAATATGCCGTTTCGTTACATATACGATTTCAACGTTTGTTTCCAATAACCTTGCAAGTATCAGTTATTGAACTATATTATCATCGCTTCAACCATAAAATATTGCAAGCCTTCCTATATTCGTTTTATCATGTGAAATCGTTAAATCAACGATATGCTTTTCTCTCAGTGTAATCCACTAAACGTAAAAAAGTATTTCTCATACATGATTTTATTCAGACGTGCATTGGCAACCCTAAGAAATTTTGATTTTATACCAGCGTTGACTTCATTGATGTGAATAATAATATTTTTTATTTCACTCAGTGCGTAGAACGCGGTTTTACGCACGCTTCGCGTGCGTCAAACATCGTTTACACACCTCGTGAAATAAAATTTTGTACGATACTCATGCGAAAAACGTTTTCTTAACTCGTGTGATTGCAACACTCGCCTTCGGCTCGTGCTGCAAATTCACACTCATCAGAAATAGTATATTACACACCTAGGGCAGTAAATAAGAAAGCCTCAGATCACATGTAATTGTCGGCCGAGGCGAAGCCGTGGTTGACAATTACATGTGATCTGAGGCTTTCTTATTTAGTGCCCGAGGAGTGTATACGATTTTTCTCATCGACGGAGCCGAAAACCGGGAACTTCGTTCCACGCAGCGGAACGAAAGTTGTCGCTTTCGGCCCGGAGGTGAGAAAAAGTTTTTTCGCACTCGTATCGTAATGTACTATTACGTTATTTCATTCGCACAAGCATGTGTGTTGAAATCATTGTAATAATGAATTTTTAACAGTATAATGTTCACAGGATTCATAGAACAACCAAATCTATTTCGTGGTACATTTAGAAAATCGAAACTTATTTGTTAGATAAACAAATAGTTGTCATTTTTGTGTCAATTAATTCTGCACCTTTCGATTACCAAAATTAGCTGTTGTCGTTACAATTGTACTCATATTATCAGATTTTCCATATAATGGAATAATTGATCGTTTGTTTACATATATCAATGTATTTTCTTTCCAAACTGTGACTGTAAATTCATGGTTTTATGTATTACGAAAACACGATGATGCAGAAATCACATTTCAAAACTGTCAATTGAAACCCCAAAATATGTAGAAACGCATTTTTCAATTTTCACCTTAAATCTGCTGTTATCAGGTGAATCGGGTCAAACGGTCTATCCAACAACAATCTTGAACATTTTTGCAGTTGGGCATTAACATTTTTTTTCTCATCTCTCTTATAGAGTGTGACGTATTTTTCGTGAGCATAAACGAGAACCATAAAATTAACGGGAACTGCTACACGATATTGTCACCTTCGGCATCCACTCTCGTTCGCGCATACGCAAGCCCGGCGGGCGCCAGATAATTTTTGTTTTTCACCAGTATTAACGAACCGGTATGCCCGAGGAATCGAGTTGACCGGGCTCAATCCCAATAAAATTGAAAGTTCGGAGCAAAACTAACGATCGAGAACACAACTGGATGCGCTTGCGAGAACGAAAGGTTGCGGAAATGCCCGGCCGCTCAGAATGCTAGGTTGTGGTAGAGAGGATCGAGGTATGGCCCAGCAAATAGCTTTAAATTATTGAGATCTCAAACAGCAAAACAAAGCTTCGATATTCTTTGAAAAATGTCCGAGAGCTAATACAGTAATTTGTATTATAGAATTAAGGGATCTTTCCAGTGTGACGTCCTTAAAAATAGCCTATTTTCATGACTTTTGTTTGGTCGGTTACTATACACCGATCAATCTGAAATTTGCATGACATATTAAGGTAATCATGAATGACAGAAAATGATTTTTTATAAGTCGATTCTTATTGTTTAAATATTTTTTTTTATTGTTGAAAATAATGTTGATAAAAACGATAGCCTCATGGTGGACATCTTAGGGGTCGCAAATTTGATCTGAAAAAAAAACCCAAAGGATTATTAATTAGTATGCGATTGGCTATCGCGCTATGGAGGCTTTTTTAAAATCAAAATTGACAAAATGGCGGCGTTTTGAACAAAAAGTACCGAATTTAGCCGTTTTTTTTTAAATGGGAAGATTAAAAAAAAAGCTTCCATAGCTTCCGTTTTCAAATTCTAAAATTTGAAAACGATCGCTTGAAAACTATTCCCTGGGGAATGTCCACCGTTTTGAAAAATGTCGTTTCGAGAAAAACGCGTTTAAAGTTTCGAGTGTACAAATTTCATATACCTAAATTGTGTACTTACGACTAATTGGTGATGCCAGGTCCGTAAAGTAAGCCAGCGAAGTATTTCGAATTTCGCTTCAAAAATTTGAGAGGATGTTTTTGACCGTATATACTAATGGATAAGACCAAAAAAATCGATTTTTTTTCGCACTGGACAGATCTCTTAATGCGCGAGAGCCAACATAAAGCATCGAAATCGTTAACGGTAACAGCGAGTTGCAAAGCAACGCGCGTGTATCCGAAACTCAACGGTAACTGCCCGAATATTCAGTGTCACGAGATCTTTAATCATAATAATCGATTAAATAATTAAATAAACGAAAACGACTCACCAGAATTATTCCCGATCAGAGTTGTAAGTCCCCATTAATTCATAAGATATAGTTTACAGTACAAATTGTTTTGCAATTATGATTTCATAATAATAATATCTAGTGATTATAAAATAAAGTGTAAACATGTGGATAGCTGAAAAAAATACTAATTTTAGCTTTAATATTGCAAGAAATAGTGGAAAACAAGGATGCAAAGTAGAACCTTGCACATTGCTTCCTCATTATTTTTCGCGTTTTACAAAGCTACCTCTATGAGGAAGTATGTTATTCAATTTTTGGCTTCCTCATAGAGGAAGCTTTGTAAAACGCGAAAAATAATGAGGAAGCAATGTGCAAGGTTCTACTTTGCATCCTTGTTTTAATTAGATAAATGTACATGTTGTGGATTCGCTTTTTCTATTTCGTTATTTCGTGATTATTAGAGCGTTTCCGAAGTGAATGTGATAATGTATATTTTTAAAAATAATTCAAGATTCCATAAAATCAAAAATGTCATACCGTTCGTCACTAAATTATACATATATAATGGCTGAATATTGTTTCATTTATATACAAAATTTGAACTCGCTATCTTAAGTTTTGCAAAAGTTATAATAGAGCGATAATGTCAATTTTTTGAAACATTCAAAACATCATAAAATTTTTACGGCTCAACCGATCTTAACCAAATTCAATAGCGATCACCGGCATATGAAAGCTCAAATTCATACCAATTTTTAGATCAATGTCTCGAAAATTGAAAGAGTTATCGCGTAAACAGACATTTTTCAAAAAATTAAAAAACGCGTAATAATTTAACCATGAAGTGGATTTTAACAAAAATTTGTATGAACGATGAGCCTTGATCCCTATATCTATGGTCCAAATTTCAGCTTGATATCTCAAGGCCTTCTCGAGTTATAAAGGTTTACATTTTTCGATTGTGTAACATACACACACACATACACACACACACACACACACACACACACACACACACACACACACACACACACACACACACACACACACATTTTTTCTAAATCACTTTTCTCGATGTTTTGGACCATTCTGAGTGTACTGACATGAAAATCTGGAAAAAAAAATTTTTCACGAAAACAAAGCTTCCTCTATGAGGAAGCAAAATGGAAGAAATAAGTAATGCATTACTTATTTTTTTCCATTTTTTCAAAACGATTACCGTGAATTTTTATTGAATAATTATAATTTTTGCAGCCATTCCAAAGTTTAATCATCGTATTACAATCGCTACATGTTATAATTATAAAATCATAATTATAGAGCTGATCGTATCATCATCATTATTTCTGTAAGTATTAGGCATTTACAACTCTGTTCCCGATAAATCGAGGAGCGAGAACTGAAATCCAAAGGACGATAATCGAGAACAATGCACTAAACTGCATTAAATAAATCACGAGAACACTGATTTTATTTCGAGAATAAAATTCACCGTGATCGAGAACTTGTAGCGTGGGTACTACACTACACACGTCGAGGGCGAGAGCTGAACAATAGACGGGAGCGTGATCGGCAGAAAAACCGTCAACACAGGAGTGCATTTCCAACCCGAGGCACCTCGGCGGTATCCCGAGCGAGACTGATTATCTCCAATAATTATCGAAAACTCGACATTTTAATAATTCATGTCTCCCAAAATCCCTTTCCCGACAGCTACTGCCCTCTCTCACACGAATCATCTCGTAACTATATCGGGATCGCAAATTATGCCGGTAACATTCAAAATCTATACAGTTGCCATGTTATATTATACCTTGATATATTACACCAGGATACTCCGTCCTCTGCGAAAACTAACGAATCTCCACCTGTTCTCCAGCACAATGCACTACCGCTATACACGCAAAAAAGGCTTGGTTAGAACTTGGTAAGCTAACCAAGTGACTTGGTTGGACCAACCAAGAAATTGGTCACCTAACAAATTACTTGGTTGGTCTAACCAATTAATCGTCTGGCGCATATATAACCAAGGCACTTGGTTGTTCTAACCAAGCCTTTTTTTCCGTGTAGGGCGTCGGATTTACACCGGTCTACAACTAACCGCAAGACTTTTGCCGGCAATTCTGATCTGTCAGGCTGCTCGTTTCGTTGAGCTTTCATCCTCGCGACAGATTTGAATATGCCAAGCTTTTACGTCTTCAAAGACCACGAAAAAAATCAATAAAATAGGTACCCGAGCCTCAACTCCATACTTCTCGGAACCGATTATTCTTAGCGAAGATGACGATTCGAGGAGGGGCAGCGACGAAACAATGACTATATCGCCAGCAAAAATCCTTGTGACCGCGATTTAAAAAAATCACGTCACAAGAGACATGAGAAACACTTAGAGGACACTTCGTTGATTAAAGTACACAAGGTGTAAAATCAAATATGAACCAATCTTTAGAACAATTATTCAAAACATTTGACAGAATATTCGATTAGTAACTGACAGTTTCAAATTTATATTATTTTGGATATTTTAGATAAATGCTGCTTTGTTAATAGATTTAAAAAATGTATTTACGACATTGCGATGAAGTATGCTATTAAAAGTGAATCATTTTTCTACTACAATATTGAATCATGTTAACAAATCTGTTAGAAATGTAGTTACAACGATATGTTCTGTGCTTTCTCGTGATTTTTCGTAGCATGACTTATATGGTAGAAAAGCAAAGCTGTGGAAGGGCGAAGAAATGTGCTGGCGTATCCCAGGCGAGTGTGATGGCTAAAGGTTGAACGAGTTGGGCTTCAACCTAGCTCGCCATGTTCCCGAGGGTCCTGGCCCGAGCTTTCGGCCACCGGCCGGTGCGACTTTTATACGTGATGGATGAGGCCGCCACGGCGTCCACTCTCTGCCGACAGCGCAATACTTACACGCTTGCCTCTCCGTTCACCCGTGCTTATAGTACTTGTACCTATGTATCTAACTCCATTCCTGAAAGAGAAAAAGACACGCAACACGTGCCATTCTCTTCGTTGAAGCTACGTGCTACTTTTACCCAGGATATTGGCTATATCAGGATCCTCAAAGGAATAAAAAATACAAATGAAAACTTATAGATGAAGTATCATGATTTCAAGAGAACTCAACAAATGGACGTGGATAGATCAATTGTTTGTATCGTCGAGAAGGAAATGCCCCTTGGCGAAGCATTCTGGCAACTTAGGGTCCAAGTAAAAAAATATATCTATAGAGTACATAAATAATATATATAGTTTTAAACATAGAATGTTTAAACAACGATTTAAACCGCTGACTGCAGATTTATTTAAAAAAATAATTTTCCATCCTAAAATCATTTGTATCATCATTAGGGCTGTTCAAAAAAACATAATTTTCTTATAATCGGTTGTTCCTGAAATGCTGTATTGATTATTACAAAAAGAATGTTTTCGCGAAAGCTGGCAGTTGTGCGATGATATTAAGTACTGCCGCATCAAGGCCAAAATTCATGAAAAGCGGCGATTTTTATACATTTTTTATTTTACCTGGTGAAGCGCTTATGGAGATTGTGGTTGCTTTCGATAGACTATGAAATTGTGTAAAGGCAGAAACATGTTCGATAATGTTTAGTACTGCCGCATCGACATTGAAGTTACCAAAATCAAAAAATTAAATCCTTTAAAACATTTAAATATTCGTCTGCTCATCGACTATTTCGTGCGATTTCAAATGCAAAAATGGCTCTTGAAACGGGACTCATGTATGATTATAATCATGATGATGATAAGCGATTTTCGAATTTTGGGAAACTGCGATATCGATGCGGCAGTACTAAATTTGATCATACAGGACTCCCGTTTCATGAGCCATTTTTTCATTTGAAAACGCGCGAAATAGTCGATGAGCAGATGAATATTTCAATGTTTTAAAGGATTTCATTTTTTATTTTGTTAACTTCAATGTCGATGCGGCAGTACTAAACATTATCGAACATGTTTCTGCCTTTACACTATTTCATAGTCTATCGAAAGCAACCACAATCTCCATGAGCGCTTCACCAAGTAAAAAAAAAATTTCTAAAAATCGCCGTTTTTAATGAATTTTGGCCTCGATGCGGCAGTACTTGATATCATCGCACAACTCCCAGTTTTCGAGAAAACATTTTTTTTGTGGTAAACAATACAGCATTTCAGTAGCAATCGATTATAAGAAAATTATGTTTTTTTGAACAGCCCTAATCATCATCTATATTTCCAAAAAGTTGGAAACTTACAACTCCGGTTGAGACAACCAACTTTTAAATGATTGGGACATAGTTGCGGCGCATATTAGGACTATATTTTTCCCAAGGGTTACGATTATTTACGGTAACCCCATATGAAAGGTCGTAATATTGATTGGACTAAGAAAAATATGAATCTTTCAAAAATAGGAGTCGTTGATGTTTCATTTCCAAAAGAATATTTTGAGCTATTTATCAAAAATTATCGGACGCCTATGTTCAGCATTATTCTTGTGAATAATGCTGGGATGAGTGAAACAATGTAACTAATTTAGATCATGTTGGCATGTGACAATAATTAGTTAGATATTGATCCTCTAAAGTCTGTAATTACTGTGACGCCGTATGTATTTCAAGTCTGTATTCAAACCGCATTACTTAGTTTTATATTCAATAAAAAGTTGCCACAAGTGAATATTTAACTTTTAGTACCGTACACTCCCACGCATGACCTGTAATTGAGACTCAAATAATAGGGAAGTGCTATCAACTTCCGCACAAGTGAGGGTTAAACTAGCCTGTAAAACAGAGACGGAATTTTGAAGACTATTAACAAAAAAAAATTCAGTCTGTTAATTGTATGAGAACTATATGTCAGCTACCAGTTTTACAAACAAACAAAAAATACAACAAATGAAGTGGAAAAAAAATAAAAAATTAACCAAACTATTTGTCATTACTTCAAAAGAAAAAAAGTAAATTTGCTAGGCAGTGGGTAAAATATCTCGTATTTTCGATATAAGTATTGTTGACATTTTATTCGTTCCGTAAATAGCTGTCGTACCAGCGTGAAGTTGATACTCGTCGACGAACAGCTTTAGGCATGTTGTTCATTTTGACAGTTCTAAAATTAACACACCGCGAGATTGTGATTTCTGTTAGACAATAGGATATTATATTTAGAGATGGAGGAGAATAGTGACAGTGGTGACAAGATATTCCAGATGGATTCCACAGCAAAAGCTGACAAAAACGTGGACGGTTTTTCCGTGGACTCCGAACGGTCAATGACGCGAGAACTTCTTTGGTTGGTTATCACGACTAGCACGATTCGCATCGTCGGTCTCAAGGTTTGTTGCGAAGAGAGGTGAGCTGCGGATTATCAACTCCGTTTCATAAATATGAATTCTAATGCTAATTCATTACTGCAAATTACAGATTAAGTATGATATTGTAATGATAGTATAATTTCTAGCCATGCACAACTTCTAATAGCAATGCACGAAACTAATAAAATTGTATGAGTTCTTATATCGAAAATGCAATTTATTTCGTCCACGATAATATGTAAAAGTCACAGTACGCTAATAAAAATGTTAACACCGAGATCCAATGGTTAGCGTGCGAACCACGGATCCGCTGCGTCATTTTTAAAATTGGGACTTTATTCTGTTTCTGATTTCAGAATGTACGAATCCGGTTTCCAGTTGGAAAATTAAACCTAAAGAACCTACTTTTTTTTCTTCAAGAAATCGAATTGTGGCCTTCACTATCGTTCTCAAGTCGCATATTGTACCTCAGAAAGTACAGTTTACATGCCTTTTTACGATGATTTTTTATAAAGTCACTTTTTGTCGGTTCTGATTTCAGAATTCACAGATCCGACTATTGGTCGGAAAATCCAACCTAAAAAACCTACATTTTTTTCTTCAAGATATAGAATTCTGGCCTTCACTATCGTTCTAAAGTCGTATATTGTACCTCAGAAAGTACCGGTTACATGCCTTTTTACGATGATTTTTGAAAAAGTCACTTTTGGTCGGTTTTGATTTCAGAATTCACAGACCCGACTTTTGGTCGGAAAATCCAACCTAATTTTATTTTAAATGATATTGTAATGGTAGTATAATTTATAACCATGCACCAATTCTAAAAGCAATTCGCGAATCTAATAAAATGGCACGAGTTCTTATATCGAAAATGTAAGTTATTTCATCCACAATAATCGGTAAAAGTCACAGTATGCTTATAAACATTTTAATACCGAGGCGGGATGGTGTTAGTACATTTAAAAAAAAAAGTAGAACCTTACAAAAAAGACTTGAGAACAATAGTGAAGGCCAAAATTCGATATCTCAATGAAAAGTATGCAATGTAAAAGGGGCGACTTTTTTCTTCGATTTTTATGTATATGTGTCTAAGATTACATCAGCTGGAGTTGGATTAGTTCATCCTTGTAGGAAATTCGAGTTGACTTTTAATTGACTTAATGTTATCGATTAGAACGACAAGATTCATTTTTCGAAAATTTGCTTTATTTATTAAGAACAATTTAGCTCATAAGTCCAAAAATTTCGACAGCTGGATAGCGTACAGACTTTTTTTAAAATTCAGTCTTATAAAATCTGAGAGGATGTCTGAACTTTTTCAAACATTTTCACAAAGGGGCATTGTTGTTCTACCAACGTACCAAATTTCAGCTTGATTATTAAAGCCCTGCTTCAGATACAGCGGTTTGAATTTTGCAAGTCTGCTACACTGTAAAAAAATTCTGTTTGAAAATTAATATACCGTATATTAATTTTTAGATGCATTCATCATTGACAAATACAATATTTGTATATTAAAATACTCACGTACTGTAAATTTCAAATACCATTATCGGAGAATTCTTCTACTATTCTTAAATTTACTATAAAAGTATATTAATATGGAATTCATATTCCCCTAATCCATTAAATCTACTATACCCGTTTCTATTAAATTCACTTGCATTTTTAACAGCCACTTTTAAAAAGACTGGAAGTTTTTATTCATACACTTGTTATCTAAATTTAATGTTCAATTATGGTATAAAAAATGTACTTTTGCGGTAAAATTACAGCAAATTATTAAAATTCAAGTACTTTTACTGTAAAATTAAAGTAAATTATTGTATTTGCTATAAAATATATATTAATTTTACAGCACCCTTGTATATTAAATTTAATGTACCAGCTTATGAATAAAATTTTCCAGTACTTATACATTAAATTTCACGTAAATTTTTTTACAGTGAGTATAAAACATTTTTTTAAAAATTAATATACCGTATATAAAGCTCGGATGCATATACCATATGCATTTTCAGATGCATTCGTCATTGACGAATTCAATATTTGTTTATTAAAATGAAGATTACAATACTCACGTACTGTCATTTTCAAATACTTGTATCGGAGAATTCTCATACTATTCTTAAATTTACAATAAAAGTATATTAATATGGAATTTATATACCCGTTTCGAAAATCTCATATCGTTTTGTATATTAAATTCATTTTTAAATGCATTTTTAACAATGTACACACACACACGCCCATACATACACACATATCCATGCGGACATTTTTCTAAACCACTTTTCTCGATGTTTTGGGCCATTTACGGTAACATGACATGAAAATATGGAAAAAAAATTTTTCACGAAAACAAAGCTTCGTCTATAAGGAATAAAGAAATCACTTTATTATTTTACACATTGCTTTATAACTAACCAATTAATCAATGTGTACTACACTGTTAAAAAAATCTGTATTAAAATTAATACAGAAGTGTTGGAAGTTTTTTTGCAGATACCGTATATGAAATTTTGTATACACGTGTATATGAAAAATCATAACAGTTAGAGGAATATTAAAATTCAACGTTATTAAGATTTAATGTCAATATGACCATATGCATTTAATGCTGTGCATTAAATTTCATAAACATGTATGATGAATTTTCATATGAGCGGTATCTGAAAACTCAAGCACATATGTGTTACAAATTTAAAGTGGACATAAAAACAATTTAAAAAATAGAAATATTATTCGAACATTATTTTTTCAAAGAAATTATGTCATCAGAAATTGTTGGGTATTGGTTTTCGCCACAGAAAATTTTTCGCTTACGCTGGGGTTTGAACCTACGACATACCTACCTAAGTACCTAACAACGCACGCACGCTACCAACTACGCTATCAACGACTTAGTAATTTTGGATATCTAAATGACATAAGAGTTGTATAATTATTATTCTCTCAAGCATACTTACAATTGACATAACAAAATATTCAATTGATTGCAGTCAGAGCGCGAAGTGGGTTGGAAATATTTTCAAGTGAACATAATTTTTGGACGAACGGAATCTTTTTCTCACGAGGAAGCTCAGGTATCCGGATTTTCGAAAAAATTATATCCACAGACCTGTGAAGTTCTAGCAACAAACATAAATCAAACATAAATTTGCAGCAATAGCAGCTCGAGATGCTCCAGTGTTTAAAAAAAATCGATTTTGGAAACCTCGAGTAACTTATCAGAAGTCGATGCTATGTAATAAGTGTTAGCGATCTAGTGCGGGTTTTTTTCGTTATTGGAAAATGTGTATTAAATTTGAAATCAGTCACTAAAAATCCAATAAATTCATGTTGATTTTCATGTACTAATATAGTAATGATTGATTTAGTAACCATGTGTTATAATTTTATATCACCGGATTGGTAAAATCCATACACGCATATTAAATAAAAAGTAGAACCTTGCAAATTGCTTCCAAATTTACTGTGCAACTATATTAATGTTTATTTTCTATACCGAGTTTTGTAAATTTCTCACACGTTTATGTTGCAAAAACACAAACATTTTGTAAAAAGTTTTGTCCACCTACGTGGACAAAACTGCAAATACTTTGACGGGTATTTTTCAGCATTAGTAACTGAAATTTTGATAACTTTGATCTTAAATTTAATGCGACAATTTGTATTAAATTTCAAATCGGGCACTAAAATTCCTAAAATGCATGTTAATTTTCATGTATTGATTTAGTAATTATTGATTTAATAATCATGTATTGTAATTTTCTATCACCGCGTTATCGAAATTCATTGATCTGTATTAAATTTATTATGCAAACATATTAATTTCGATTTCCTATACCAAGTTTTACAAAATTCATAGACGTTTGTATAGGAAAAACTCGAACATTTTTTACAGTGTAAGCAATTACAAGTTAACAATGAAGAAGTTAATCATAAAATGTATTACAAAATTGATGTAGAACTGAGTTAGTATTTGCATCATTAAATTTCAAGTACACAGCCTGCGTTGATATTGAAGCCGTTTTTCAATATTAATGTCGTAGGGCCTAGCCCTAATATGACTTCGACGCATAGTTCGGAAAAAGCTCAAATTAAATTTCGAAACTTCTAAGAATGTAGTAAGTAACCTGCTTCACGTAAAAATGTGATATTTTGTGCTTCAGGCAAAGCCCCTGCAGTTTTAACTAATCGTAAGAATTTAATTCACGATGAGCGTCGAAAGTATCCTCGTAAAAAACAAGTTCGAGGTGCTCGCAGATGATAGTTGCGGTGCAAGAGTTTACAAACGGGGGGCCCCTCCCCGTCTGCTCTGCGTTTGGTGACTGTGCTTGGAGGGTCGCTCCGACGTGCAGAGAAACGACGATGGGAGGGTGGTGTAGGATAAGCGAAGGATCGTGAGGAACCAAGTCTTTCAATAAGCGAAGAAGGACGACAGTGGGGAAAGGGAGAAGAGGCGCTTCAATCGCGAGAAGCGCGCGCTCGTTCTCTCGACTGGGGCGACGCTGTGCGGCACGAAGAGGAGAGGATGGCTTCGCTTTGTCGCCGCGGGGAGGACAACCGCCTCACATGTCGAACTTATGAAAATTAATAAGAAAAATTGGCCATAAATTCAGTGGAGACTGGAGGCCGAAGGCGCGCCTGGTCTGGGCAATAAAATTAGAATGATGTAGATACCCGTTGGTTTAGCACGACGATGGGACGGAACACGAGCGCGCGAAGAGTCGCGGCTGGGATATATATAGTGGAGCCAACGCGGAAGGGATCCTGTTCCCCCCAAGAGTCTTTGCCTGTTGACGAGAGTGAGAAGGGTGAGGGAGGAACGTTTGTTACTCGCCGGAATGCAACCATCTTCCCATCTCTTCTCAACGTACGAGTTAGCTAGCAAGATTACATCCATGCTCCGCGCTCGGATGTGGCGTCGTGACATCGTTCCCGTACTCGCGAGCCCCCTCGTCGTTATTAAATTCTATGCTCCGAAATATACGCCAAGGCGTTGACTTATCATCGTCTTTTGGCGTGAGCTCGCTTGGCAACTCTTGTAGGACGATCAACGGGCCCGAGTAACCGAACGCAAACACTCGTTGGTCGCGAAATGCGTATCTGATATTTATGCCGAGAGATTGGTTTTTGAAAACCGATGGTACAGGCAATATTATGACCCTTGAAGTCCGAAAACTCTATTACGTTCATAACATTTATTTCTCAACCCCTCGACACTTTTTTTGGAACCAAATATGTAAAGATGTGACTTTTGTAAAATAAAAATCAGTTTTTGAAATTTATTTTTTACACTTGAACAAAAAATATACATGCATGCAATTTTATTTCAAATACTTTCTTTAGGGTGCAAATAAATAAATTAGCATTAATGGAGATATATTTTATAATATTTTTTTTACCACCGTGACAAATATTGTAAGTCGAGCATTAAAGGATAACTAAAGACTATCTGATTTGTTTCGTATTTTTCAACATCATCATGGATTTGCGGCGAATTCTGTCAATTCATTGCGAATTTAGTATTTCTGTCCCTGTCATTAAGACACTTTATCACGTTAGCCTGGCAAATTTCATGTAGCAATTTTTAATTCGGATTTTTTTTGCCAGTAACAACAAAAACTGCTGAATAGGGAGCTTCATGAAAATTAAATAATCTTTTATATTTTCTTTTCTTCTTAAACATGGATGCAATGTATTTTTCATACCACTTAATCCGTGAGTAGAAATTTGAATCGTTATATCAAACGTGAGTATGGCGCTGCTACCCGTGTGGAAATTCCAACTCACCATCACCTAGAAATCAACTAGTTTTCTTATTTTCTGTACAAGATCTAGGTCGGAAAACTAGCTAGATCCGAGCGCTATGTGTAATATCTCGCTGTCTAGTCGTTGTACACAAAAACTGTCTAAAGTCTGTCTAAGATTCTATTAAGTCGCCCAGTAAACTTAGCTAGAGATTAGCCAGTACGGAAATCGGTTAACCCTATCGCATAAAATTGACTAGGTGCTAGACCGGATTTCTCTATTGAACCCAGATACCGGTTAAATAACCTAGGATAAATAAAAAACAGAATTAATATAAACCGTCATGTATTGCATCAGCACGTAACAGGAAAGCTGTTTAACACTATTTAAACAGGGAACACTATTTAATAACGTACGTAATCACTTTTTCATTAATAATCAAATATCTCGATAAGGCCTATCGCAAAAAACAAAAAAATATAAATTCTTTCGCGTCGTACAAAACAGAAAAAAATCGTAGTCCTCTAGAACGTATTTTTTGGTACCTTTCACGAACATGCACGTGCCACTCTACATAATAATAACTCGCTGCGCAGCGTGTCACGACTGGACCCTGTATCGGAAAACGCCCGCGTTTCCGCCGAAAACGACGCGCATTGCGGCGTTAACTTAGTTAACGTATACATTATGTCTAGCCTCTGGTCAGGTAAGCTGTGCCATGAAAGCTAGATAGATCCTAGATGCCCTGGGCATCTATACATGTATGCTAGATATATTATGTCTAGCCTCTAGTCAGGTAAGCTGTGCCATGAAAGCTAGACAGATCCTAGATAGATATGCTATCTATCAGTGCATTCTGGCTAGATTGTGTCTAGTCCCACTACAGAAAAACTTGATAGAAAAAACTAGCTAGACGCTAGGTTCAAACCAGTTTGTCCCCAACAGATTTCCACACGGGTAAGGCCCTTCCCATGGCCCAGTAAGGGTATGATTTGAGCCTGATGTAACGCTAAAAATTTCCGGTCGTGGTAGTCAACATATATTAAATTCCGGCATCTATCTAAATACTTATGCTCGTTAAGGGCTACCTTAAGTTCTTCCATTTTCTGACCACACTTAAAATATTTCCTGTATAAATATTTAAATCTGAAAATCGCGAAAAAGCATATTAAATATCTCTACTGTATAATGAAAATTCAATAATTCACTTCTTTTCATAACTCATGCCCATAGCGATTCTCATTACAGTACTTTAAAACAATAATCGTTGTTTCGAGAAAATCCGCTCTTGTCGAGGATCCGGCCAATTTGAATTTCGCGGAAATAATTTTATGCTACAAGCGGAAATGAGAAATCGTTCAAGGTATGTTAAAAGGATCGGGAAAGGCCTCACAAGGGGCTCGTTTTACGGCAGAATATGCAATTATTAATTAGTACGTGATGAGGAAAGCTGTATTTCCGTGGGCGGCTGAGGAAAGGGTGAAAGACGAGCCGGAGAAGGAACGGTGATATAATAATAATAATAGGCTGCGGTGGTATAGTGGCGATGAGGTGAGGTGTACGAAGAAGTATAGCAGCGCACGACGTGGAGTATAAGAGCACTCTAAGAAATCGTGTTAGGCAGCTCGGCAACTTAGCAACGATTGAGCTTCAACTATCAATTGTTCGTCCGTGCAATTATTTTTATATAATTTTTTTTTTCAATTGTTATCTTAAATACTTTTAATTGGCTGCAATACTTCGGACTAATCTAATAAAAGGAACGGAGTCACTACAAAGAGAGCATTGGAAAATATTTGTCTTCATGATATAATTCTTATAAGAAAATAGGAATTAATTCGCAAACACCTCATTATTATGTCCGTCATCCGATTTTTCTACTTATAAGGGAGAGTAATGCACAATTTTCTTTTACTAGCAACAACGTCTGCGCTCCGCGCGTCCAATGCTTTGGTGACTGCGTCTTTTTTTAGCTAAAACGATCCTGAAGAATCAATATATACGTCTACCTAAAATAGCAGGTAGTCAGAATTACGCTACTTTCATGACATACTTTTGATATAATCATTACATATCCTCTTTAAAACCGCTCTATCAATCACCATCAATTTCAGATGCTATAAAAAGGTAGTTTTATTAGACATTCCTCAGAACTGATAAATCTAATGGACAGCGTTCCTATTTCATCCCATAAAATAATTACTTTCGATGTGCTGTGTTTTTATGAGAGGATATTATAATCGCTGCAACTTATTATTTTCAAAAACATAATCACAAAGTCAATTGTATTATAAATTCTATTTTCAAAAGAATTACGGATTTACAATTCTATTTATTACCAAGATCAGCGTCGCTTTTGTTTAGAAATTAAAAAGAGACCCTTTCAAACTTCTAGGCAAAAATAATGATCTATTCATCGATTACTTTTTGTTTGTATGGAGACAGTTCTATTCAATAACACACCACGAAAAAGGCAGCCATTAAAGTCACTGGCGATACGTGACTCTACAGCGGCCATGGCAGAACAGCGAAAGCGACAGTTCAAAATGCGCGCCATACGCGGCGACTTTGCAGCGGCACCCTGGACAGACTGAAGTTGGCTCTGACACAGCCGTCGCCGACCAATCGGAAGACTCGAAAAGCGGCTTCAGTCTTTCGAGTTCAATGTGCCATGTCTTTTTTAAGAGAGGATTTATTCGATGCATTTTTTAAATTTCCTTCGATACACCAGAAAGTAAGGAAAAAAATATTTCAATAACAATATCACAAAACTCAATATTTTTACCAGGACAGTGGACATTCTTTATACATTTTTATCCTTGGCAATCGATTATCGAATATTTGTGTAGCAAATTGCAGTTAGACAATTTAGATTATACAATCGTTTGAATGTTTCTACACAATTACCAAAAAAAAAAACACGCCCATATAGTTACGTGGTAGGGTAGCATATACGCAAACACACTTATACGCAAAAGTCTACATCCGTAAAAAAATTTATTCGCAAAAGTCCGTATCCGCAAAAAATCTAAAAAACGTCAGAGGGCGCTGTGAGCTCATTCTACGCCATCCTCCACGTGTAAATGGGCCGAGTTGAGCGTGAAAAAATTCGGACGCCGCCGAGTTTTAAATGAAATACTCCATGGCTTTCATTGTCTAGGCTGATTTCTATACTGTTGTCGGAGTCCAGGTTGGTTTCTCCGTAGTTCTTGGTGTCCAAGTTCTTTTCTCCATAACTTTTTGTGTCCAGGTAGGTTTCTCCATAGTTTTTGGAGTCTACGTTAATTTCTCCATAGCTTTTGGTGTTTAAGTTCAATTAATCACAGTTTTTGGTATCCAGGTTGATACCAAAAACTCTATGGCTTTCATTATCTAGGGTGATTTCTCTACAGTTGTCGGGGTCCAGGTTGGTTTCTCCATAGTTCTTGGTGTCCAGGTGGTATTCTCCATAGCTTTTTGTGTCCAGGTTTATTACTTCATGGGTTTCATTGTCTAGGTTGATTTCCTCACAGTTGATAGGGTCCAGGTTGGATTCTCCATAGTTCTTGGTGTCCAGGTTGGATTCTCCATAGTTCTTGGTGTCCAGGTTGGATTCTCCATAGTTCTTGGTGTCCAGGTTGTTTTCTCCTTAGCTTTTTGTGTCCAGATTGATTTTTCCATAGTTTTTGGAGTCCAGATTAATTTCTCCATAACTTTTGGTGTCTAAGTTCAATTAATCAAAGTTTTTGGTGTTCAGGTTGATTACTCAATCGGTTTCATTGTCTAGGTTGATTCCCCACAGTTGATGGGGTCCAGGTTGGTTTCTCCATAGTTCTTGGTGTCCAGGTTGTTTTCTCCATAGCTTTTTGTGTCCAGGTTGATTTTTTCATAGCTTTTGTCGTCCAGATCACTGGACGACAAACCTGGAGAAACCAACCTGGACACAAAAAGCTATGTCGTCCAGTGATCTAGACGACAAAAGCTATCAAAAAATTAACCTGGATACCAAGAACTACGGAGAAACCAACCTGGACTCCGACAACTGTATAGAAATCAACCTAGACCATGAAAGCCATGGAGTATTTCATTTAAAATTCGGCGGCGTCCGAAATTTTTTCCGCTCAGCTCGGTCCATTTTACACGTAGCGGATGGCGTAGAATGAGCTCACAGCGCCCTCTGACGTTTTTCAGATTTTTTGCGGATACAGACTTTTGCGAATACATTTTTTTGCGCATATAGACTTTTGCGTATAAGTGTGTTTGCGTATATGCTAGCCTAGCAGTTACGTCCCCACACACGTACATGTAAACATAACAATAGTATATTACGCCACTAGGGAGGGAAAGTAGACTATGTCCAACCGCGTGTAAGATTACCACCCGAGCCGAGCCTCGCCTTCGGCTCGGGTGGTAATCTTACACGCGGTTGGGGATCGTCTACTTTCACTCCCCAGTGGAGTATACTATTTTTCACCATATCTGCAGCGGAAAGTTCGAATTACGTAAAGCCCGTAGGGCGGGAAGTCGAACTTTCCGCACAGGTATGGTGAAAAGTCATATACTGACTGGAAATGTCAAAAACAATTAGTTTGTTACGAAATCAAAGTTTCCTCGATTTGGCAGAAAAAGTTAGTGTCAATACGAAAATTATCGAATGGACAAACAATATTGCTAGGTCTACCTTGATTTCACTGAGTGATATATACACTTTTTTTCTACCTACATATGGAAGTTTTATTTTTTCCTTTTGTTCCTAGCGTGGAAAGTCGTTTTCTTCACTCATTCCCTCATTTTCTGACGAGAGGAGCGAGAGAGTTCGGGGAATTCGAGGTTGTAGATTCTCATGCCTCTGTACAGCAGAGTCGGGAGGACATCATCATCACTGTAAGCTTCTTAGTCCTCCGGGACGACCCCCTTGAAAGCGCAGCTACTCCGAGCAGTCTCATCGTTTCCAACTGCTGCTTCGCATACTGTCTATAGTGCCCTAATACATTGGTAGACTCTTCGAATCTGTATACGTCATTGTTTCGAATGTTTCGCAATGCCTCTTCTTGTGTTTTCCGATCGAGACAGCACAGAATGCCTTGGAACATTCAGTGCAACCACAATGGGTGATCAGGTCCGTTATGGGATTCCTAGCGACACTATCATCGATAGTATGACTTGCTAACTCAACATTTTCTATACTAGCTTTTACATCATTGTTCACAAAGCTGGTTCAAGACTTGAAAGCACGTAGGAACAAAATAGTACACGGCAAATAAATGTTTGGTTGTTACAACTACGTTTCCAATTTGCTGTACCCAAAGCCTCGAAAATTAGTTATCCCAACCATATCGAACAGTAACCTCAACTATTCACACGATTAGTTCTTGCGAGATTAGTAAGCGTAACCAATCCAATCGTTGGGACCACCATTCGAATAGAAATAAAATAATCGATTGGTTGTGTCAACTCATGTTTTGCGATATAGTATATTGCGCAACAAGGGTCGAAAGTTGGCAATTGCGACGAGCGCGAAAATTGCCGTCCGAGCGAAGCGAGGACTGCAATCACACGAGTCGCAAACGCCAATTTTGGTCCGTGTTGCACACTATATTTTTTGTATCAAATGCATGAATAGTGGTGCTTTGAATGGTAGTTTTGCGAAACGAACCGGAAAAAATAAGGTTGCAAGTTACCGTCTCTAGGGACGAAAGTGAAGGAATCGATAACTGCGTATGCGCCAACCTATTGCTTCAACACTGTCATGAAAATAGCGACTTTCGTCTCGCAAAACTGCCATGAAAAGCACCGCTGTTCATGCACGTGTTACAAAATAGTATATTGCGGCACAAGGGAGAGAAAACACATTTCTCGTGAATGTGAGTTTGCAGCACGAGCCGAAGGCGAGTAATGCATTCACACGAGCTGCGAACATGTTTTCCTTCCGAGAATTGCATACGATTTTACGTTACAAGGCGAGGAAAGAGAGTTTTTCGTGCCGAAGTGACGTAAAAACTGTTTCTATCGAGTGTTGTCACACGACTTAACAAAACGTTTATCGCACGAGTATCGCACAAAATTTTATTTCACGAATTGTGAAAATGGGGATTGATGCACAAGAAGTGTGCGTAAAACCGCCTTTCTCGCACCGCGTGACAAAAATAGTACATTTTTACACTACGGAAAACATAAGTTTTTTCCTTGAGTGCTGAGTGAAATTTTCAGTACGATGCGTTTTTCACAAGTGACAACTTGCGAAAAGTCCACTTTTCTGAATGTGAAAGGAAGTAATAGTCAAATAATAAAACTGTGTATGATATTCGATAATTATCTACTGGACTCTGACAGAAATTGACATAAAAAAGTTAGTAAAACTGCTTCAACTGATTTTATCCATTGGGCTGTTTTCATTACTAAAGAGATAATGGTTGAGAAGTTTTCTGCAATGTCACTTCTTTATACGAGAAAACCATATAGTCAAACTATACGGATTGTATACCTCGTGGACGTTAACAAATGATATCTTAAAATTATATCCAAATTATAATTTAGTATATAGTTTGTTATAATTTATTTCCAGATATAATTTTCATTTTGGAGTTTGGTAGATTAATTCAATTAATCTACGAAACTCCAAAATTTCTATCTGCGACATTCGTAACTATACCCCAGTAACTTTACGCTAGTAACAAACGTGATGAGAAAGTCACGTGTTGCCAACAAGCCAGTAGCAACTTTTATTTATTTATCCATTGACAGAGAATGAATAATAGTGTATCTTTTTTAAAGAGGCAGCGATTTTTAACGCCTATAAATCTGTCTCTCGCGCACATAACCTCACTTTTTACTTTTTCAGTACTCCCGAATAAATACCTTTGGGTTTTGGGAAGCCAAAAGCTTAGCCGAATTGTACTATCCTTTCACCCAACATCTCAAAATGCAAGCCCAATCTTTGTAGTTATTTGAGAGAAAACAGCTTTTGAAATTTTGAAAGCGGTGGGGAAAAGTATCACGGCCTCCTAAAGGATTATGGACAGATGCCTCGTTGATGTTTCATTTTCTTACTTTCAAATATAGATTGAAAGCAAATAAATGATCACTGAAAGAGTCTAATCCAGGAGGAAGATTATTCCGATCTTCGATAGGCTTACTTTCGAATTAATTTGAATTCAGTAGGAAGAGGAAATACTGCGGACGACGGAATTTACAGAAAAAAAACATCACGGGATTTGGGCGTTCGAGAGCTCAGCATTGAGCGGTGATCGCGGAGGGTCTGTGGGGTACGACCTCTAATAACGAATTCGTTTGCAGTGAACGTCGGTGCATATAATGATTATTCAAATTCGTGGAAAGTGGCGGCGGGATGTAGAGTAGGGCCTGCTTGAGGAACTCTCTGCCATCTCTCACTCTGCCCACGTGACTATATCTCTCAGTTCGTCGGGGTTCTACGATCTGCGGTGTGTGATCCGGGCCATTAGCCAAAGCCTCCTTTGTCGTTGTCTCTCTCGGCCTTTTTCGTATTCCCGGAAAAGGGCAAACGAGTGAGCGAGTGAGAACGAGAAGGGAGAGGCAAAGTGAAGATTGGAGAATGCGCGGCCTGTTTGTGGGATGCTTTTTGCACGAACCAACGACTCAGGTCCTACTAACTCCGTCGCTTGAATCCGCGGCACGTGCGTTTTCAGGAAGATTCACCCTCGGGCCTGCAGCCTCCTCCTGTAACCCCTTTAACCTCCACAGCCTGGCAACTCCAACTGCGTTATCTGTTCGAGCCATGAAAAATTTGTTGCGATGTATTTACAAAGGAGGTGCTTGGAAACAATGTTTTGGACGTGGTTGGTCGAACTCGTTAAAACAATGAATTACAATTCCTTATTCATATATTCACTCAGTGTACTATTAAATGAGACGTTTTTATATATATTGCTTTCGCCAGCAGTTCAATGTTCCTTGAAATCTAAAACCGAGCGGTTTTTTTTCAAAAGTCTTGTATTACTGCCCGATCATTATACTTTTTATTGCAAGACCTCATTGTTTTTTTTTTTCTACGTATTTGACTTTTGAAGCTCATCGTTAAAACTTTAGTAAAATGTAATATTACCAACATGAGCATTATAAAAAAAACTTTCTGAAATTTAATGTACAAATACTGGAAGTTTTTATGCATAAACTGGTATACTAAAATTAATATACACGTGCAATGTAAAAAAATATATATGGTATAGTAAATTCAATAACTTTCTTGAATTTAACTGTAAAAATAGATTACTTTCATAACACAATTGGAAATTTAATTTAATTTACGAGTTTATGCATAAAAACTGATCTAATCTTTTTTAACAGTGTAAGAAATCCCTAACGGGAAAGGTGCCTGGTGGAAATGTCGATTTTTAAACGGGTTTAACTTTACTTGTCCCGCATCGGACTAGCCCCGGTTTTCCCTTCTTCTTTGAGTGTTATCCACGTGTACTTGTTTTACGGTAGTGAATAATATACCACATGCTGCGTGCACTGTTGTGTACAGAAATTGTACGGAAAACATGTACGAACAGCGGAAACTGAGGAAAATTACCGTCCGCGTTTAACAGTTGGCTCGCTAACGAGTGCATGACTTAAAGCAGTCATCCATCCAAGTATCGGTAGGTCGATTTGTTGTTTAACAGCTGCAGCAATATTCATTGTTAAAGTTTTTTTATTTGGAAATTACAATATACGACATTTTATATAAAAAATAATTTAAAAAATTGTATGAATATTTTGATATTTTTTGCTGCAAATTTAATTTACAAATCAATTTATTCTAGTTAATTAAATTTACAACAGTGATAGAAATTTCAAAAATGCAATGAAAGGAAATAGTGAAAAATTAATGTACTTCGCTGTCTCAAATTTACTATACAGTGTGTAAATTTTCGAAAGCAAAATATTAACATCAATTGACAGTTCACACTACAGTAAATTCATTTTAGAAAATAAATTGGCAATTCAAGTAACAAAAGGCACATAATTTTTATATCCGGATCTATTTAATTTTCATGTTGTTTACTCAAATCTTAATATGAAAATATTATATTAAATAATATAATTATGCGAATAGCTATAAGCAAAACAAATCTTGTCATGAAAAAATAAAAAATTTTAATAAAACAGGAATAAAAATAAAAAACGGGTTGAAGGACCTATCGGTCGATTTCCCATTGGCTTCAGCAAACTGTGCAATACTACGCCCAAACTTTTAGACACCCAAAAAAAGATATGTAACATACATTTAGCCAATAAAAATGTTTACTACTACTATTGTATTAAAGACAAAAATCTTAATTTTCCATTGCAATGTGAATGAATTCTAATTTAGTGTACACTAAAGTTCGCATATTTCACATAATTTTGTATGTTAATCGCGTTTTAAATTTCATAACATTTGTAACAGTCTTCAAACAGTTATTTGACGATCCATATAAATAATCTATATTATAATGATAATAATAAATACTTTA
Organism: Ephialtes manifestator; assembly: GCA_963970395.1. Taxonomy (NCBI): domain Eukaryota; kingdom Metazoa; phylum Arthropoda; class Insecta; order Hymenoptera; family Ichneumonidae; genus Ephialtes; species Ephialtes manifestator. The sequence goes on from OZ019975.1 coordinate 16,911,335, forward strand.
ACGGGTATCAAATACAAATCTTTTGTTTTTACAATGTTCCAAATATGATATCGTATAATGATGCACCTCTTCATAAAAAAAAAGATGTAAAGTAGAGCCTTGCACATTGCTTCGTCATTATATTTTGCTCTATACAAAGCTACCTCTATGAGGAAATATGTTGATTGATTTTGGCTTCCTCATAGAGGAAGCTTTATATAGAGCGAAATATAATGAGGAAGCAATGTGCAAGGTTGTACTTTGCACCGTTGTTTTAAGTAATAGATCAATATGGCTGAGTATTATTTTGTTCACATATTGCATTTGGGCTTCATATCAATATTTCAAAAGTTAACGCGATAAAGTTAATATTTGACATAATTCGAAATTCCATAAAATCATAATTATTTACGTTTCGTCACTAAATTACATATCTATAATGACTGAGTATAATTTCGTTTACATACCAAGTTTGGGCTTGAGATCATAAGTCTTACAAAAGTTAATGGGATACAGTTGGATTTTTGATAAATCGAAATTTCATAAGATAAAAATGTTTTTCCTTCATCACTAAATTATATATCTATCGTGGCTGCATATTAATTCGTTCACATCTTTAATTCGTGATTGGTATCTCATGTTTTGCCGCAGTTAATGCGATACAGTTAATTTTTTGAATGATTTAAAATTCCATAAAGCAAACATTTTTATATAGTTTGTCACTAAATTATATATTTATCATAGCTAAATATTATTGTGTTCATGTACCAAATTCGAGCTCGATATATAAGACAATATTTTGGAAAAGTTAATGGCATAAAGTTCATTTAAAAAAAATTTCAAAACTCCATAAAATCTGAGCCACTCGACTGATTCGAGCCAAATTCAATACCAAACAACATCAAGTGCAAATGCTCTTACGAAGAACTATTTAGCATAATACTCTAATTTACACAAAGGTTTTTTTCAAAAAATTAAAAAAACTACAAAATCTAAATTTTCGCATCCATTCAGTCAACATTTGCAGTAATTAAAGAGGAGCTGATGCTTCAGTTGTGTGCCAAATTTGAACTCGATAGCTACCCGCGTAGAAAAAAAGAACCTTGTGCAGAATCTTTTAAAGAATCTTAAAAAACGTCTTGAAAGTATCTTTGAAAGAATCTTTAAAGGAATCTTGAAAAGAATCACGTATAGAATCCGGAGCAAGATTCTTTCCAGGATTCTTTTCAAGATTCTTTCTATCCGAAAGCGTTCTGCGAATCTTTCCTAGAATCTTCGAAAGAATCTTGAAAAGCGTCTTTAAGAGAATCGTGAAAAGATTCCATCCATTAAACAGAAAAATCGTTGAAAGAATCTTAATGAAATTCTTCAGAGTAATCGAGCAAAACCTGTTGTTGCTTTCCCTTGGTGTCGAGACAGTACATTTCGGTACGTCAACGAAGGGTAAACCCCTCGTGTATGGTCGAACTCAGAACAGCTTTGCAGTCTTATATACGTTCAGGCTTCAAGTTACTTGCGAGAAACGCTTCGACCGCTCGCCATCTAGTGGCATCGTAGGAAACACTGATATTCAATACTCCGCTAGATGGCGAGCGAGATTATTTCAAAACGATTTTTTGTACACTTTCAATTGAATCAATTGATTCAATTGAAAGTGTATACTCGATTTAGATATTCATGCCTATATGATATAAGCAAAAATATTAAGTGTTACCTTTTGTAGACATTTATTAACGTTGCTCGTCACAATGACGGGAAGAAGGGAGGACGGTTATTCAGGCCGGTTCCGTACAAGTCGAGTCACTCGCAAAAGCGAGGTAGTCGCGTGATTCGCGAACATAATACGGGAACCAAAAGGTGGCAGCGGCTGTGTAATAGCCCGGTCGAGATAATGGTACGGTCTGTAAGGGTGTGGGGCTTGCGAGCTCGCGAGCATAGGCCAACCATATAGTCAGCCGGAGCCTGCCGCGTTGCAACGCGCTGGGTAATAACGCGGCCCTATCAAACATTGATTAGGACCTTAAACCACGTGCAATCGAGCTCGGCGTGCGCGGCCGCGAGTGCCTCCATTAGAAAGATTGAGAGAATTGTGAAACAGTTTGAAATTCCGATTTTCCCGAGCTTTGGTAGCCCGGAAGTCGCTGGCATTTCTGTACTCTGCGACGGAAAGGATCAGCGGAATTTGCTTGAATACTGAATACGTAGTGAGCGAATATTAGTATTACAACTACCGAAGCATTAAATCGTCGCAAATAAAATAGGGATGTACGAAAACGTACAGCATTTTTTATATCGACTGCTTCACAATATCATATCTTCCGTTCAGATTTTCTTATGGAATTCTCATTCCGCCCACTTAAGGATAATTCACACATTCATTCCTAGATAAAAATGAATAAATTCTATTAAAATAAAAACACTTTGTCAACAGAGAAAAATCTGAACAGCATTAATACAATTGATGATACAAACAGCATTGATTTTGAATAATAACGATGATGAAGGATTGTCGGCTTCTGGCGGCCCGGTTAAAGAATTGAATTCTTTAACCGGGCCGCCAGAAGCCGACAATCCTTCATCATCATTATCATTCCGGCCACAGCAACAAACAACAAAAGTTTGAATAATAACGTTAGAAAACGTGATAGAAAATCAGCCTAAAATAATGGCTTCTTAATGTTTTAGAAAACTTTTGTTTATAAACTTAATTTGCTGATTTTTTTTTTTTTTTGAACCGATGTGATGGTTTTCTAGTTCAGAACATCGGTAGGTCGGGGATTCGATTCCCGGTGCCGTCAATTTTCGTCGAAAATATAAATACGGACGCGATGAAGCTCCAGATGTATACATGAGACCCACACAGGTATTTCTACCTGTGGGGGTCACATGTATACAGCTGTAGTCCGTGCTTACGTTCTCGACGAAACGTGACGCAGCTCCGGTGCCGGGAGGCGAACTCGAGACCGGCTATATCGGCATAGGTTTTCCGCAGTTTTCCTATGCCCGGAGTAGAAATGCTACAGGGATAGGAATATAGAGGGGGAAGTCGGATGTGGCCGCATGGAGGTCTGGTTGCTGATCCGGACCAGACCCCCAGTGGGGACTGGCTACTGACTCGGGCCGACCCTGTAATAGGCGTAATGTCTGCAGACAGAAGAAAAATGCAACATAAAATTTTTTAAAAAATACAAAATTTGCTGATTTTTTCCAGTGCACATGCTTTAACTAATTTTAAAATTATTTTCAAACTTCATTTTTTGATAATGCTCAAGGCTTTAAAAAAAATACATAGGGGAGTTGGGGGCAAAACGGGCAGGGGGGCAAAACGGGTAGCTCCATTAAAAATCGGGATTGGGGGCAAAACGGGCACCGTCTCAACTTTCGTACAAACGATTTGTCTCAGTTTTTTACGTTCCTTAGATAGGGAAAATGCGGAAAATACGTCAAATTGGTGATGAAAAAAAAAATTGATAATCTTCATCAGATCAGAATTTTTTTAACCATCCGTTCAGAACGTTTTTTCGATACTTTGTTGAGCAAGGAAAAAAAATATAGTCAAATGAATTTTTCAAAAAATTTATAATCAAATTAATTCTTTGAAAAAAAGTCGGTATATCATAAAGAAATCAATTAGATCGAAATTCTCATTTTATGATTTGGTGCCAATTTTGACCCTGATACTTATACTTAGCCGAAATACCTGTTTTGCCCCCTGCCTGTTTTATTGACATCACCAATTATTTTCCAAAATTTTCAAGTAAGAAATGTCAGGAAATTGAAAAAAGTCGTGTTCGAAAAAGTTGAAACGATGCCCGTTTTGCCCTCCTGCCCATTTTGCCCCCATCTCCCCTATAGAACCTTTTTACAATAAACAAATCTCAAGAATTTTAAATATTGGAAAAACATATCTTGAAAAATCACGTTTTCGGAAGATCAGCAAATTTGTTTCATAACAAAAGTCGTACAGATTTCCAACAGGTGTATAAACAATTAATTTTCTCCATAATTTATTCATCATTTTGTCGCATTATTATTATCGTTTTAAATCCAAGTTCTAAATATTTCCAGTGTCATTGTTACTTTTTTTGTTTTAGATACTCAATCTCCAATCCAATCAAACTTCTGGTTGGAAATGTAAGCATAAAGTATATCCTTAACACTCAGAAAAAAAGTGTTTCTGTGGATAAAAGAGAAAGTGATGAATACGAAAGATAATGAAAAGAGGAGTGTCGTTTAAATATTTGAGTGCCGCCAGCTCCAAGTGGAGTATATAGTAGTATATTTACCGCCTGGGTGGCGTTTGCCACACTTCCACTTTATGAAGATCCGAGTAATTAGCCGAGCTTTTCAGAGTTATCAAGCCCGACTCCTTGGCTCATAGTTGGTTAGCATTGGAACAAGTGTCACGAGGTATTGCCGCTCGGGTGCGCGATGAGGTAACAAGACTCGCGAAAAGAAACGACGTCGTTGGGCGAGCGCAACGTCGGTCGAGAAGTTGGCTCGTTTCTACGACGCGCCGTGGGAAATAATGCGTGGCTGGTAGATACTACGCCAGGCCGCTGGTGCTGCTTCTGCTTCTGGTCCCGACAAAATTACAATTTGGGCATGTAATTCCGTAGCGGAGAAATGGCCTCCACATACCTCGGCGAGTAGGGCGGTAAGGTGGAGCATAGTGAGACGAAGCCAGCAGTGGGCCACCCTGGGGAGCCAAAGCTAGATAGAACCCTGGAGGGGCCAGGAAGTCACGGGAGAGCTAGGAAGGGTAGGATTTATCAACAGCTCGTTCCGCACTAACTAGACGTGGGGGTTTACGTGGGGAAACTCGAAAGATATTGCATCAGCGAGCTGATGATAGCGCGACGACGCTGTGCATTAAATTGCATCCGGTCGTTGGAGGAATTTAGACGCCGGTGATGCCGTTACAAGCCACCCCTCGGGCCACCTTCTTCCTTCTCGCGCTCTGTAACTTCTATGTCACCCAATAATTCCGGCATTCGTGATGTATGCACCATATCTAATGTCTTTCCTTAGTTCGTGAATAAGTGTCCACATTTATCTGCATTTGTTTAATCGGCCTACACTTTCATTCGAATATGTACCAATTTATCTTTGTGTCTATAGACACTAGGGTGGCCCTAATGTGAGCTCTATTTTTTTTATTTTTAGTCTCACTCCGCGCGTAAAAATAATTATGTCAAATTGAGATCACAAATCGACATATGTCAAAAAGTGCAATTTTTTAGATGCGTTAAGACGAAATATCTTAGAAAATTTTAAAGCGTTTTTGAGATCGATTTGATATTAGTACACGTGATATGTACAATTGATTTTGGTCTTTCAAATGTATAATTTAATTCCAGCGCAATAATTTTACTCAAATTAGTAAAAAAAACTTGGTATCATATCGATCTCAAAATTGCTTTGAACTTTGTAAAGATTTTTCGTCTTAACGCGTCTCAAAAATGGTACTTTTTGAGATATGTCTATTTATGATCCCAATTTGACATAATTATTTTTGAAGTGAAAAACCAATTCTCGTGATATATGGAACTTGTGAAAGATTATTTAGAGGTTGCTTAACAATCCTGAAAATTTTCAAAACGATTTTTTTTCTTCAATTTTTGTCATTTCTCAATTGTAGTATGTTAACATACGGTCAAACGCGAAAAAAACGACTTAGCTGGTTGTGCGACTGCTTCGTTAATATTTTCATAACATTTTTAAACTATGAACTATACGTCCGATTATGTGAGAAAATCGTGAGAGTTGGGAAAAAATAAATTAAAAAATCCTTTTATAGGTCGTTGGGCGACCTTTTGATGTTAATATATTTTTTGGTAATTTCCACCATCAACTAGGAATGAGATAACAACATGATATGAGGGATGAGAGATTACAAAATATGAATAAAAAAAATTGTTTTAAAATTTTTCGAAATTATTGAGCGACCTCTAAATCATTTTCCAGAAGCTCCATATTTCATATGTATTGTTTTTTTTCACCCAAAATAACTATTTTATTTTGGTGAGACTAAAAATTTAAAAAATACAGCTGTAACTTGGGACACGCTAATAGACATGTTTCAAATTTGCAATGTAAATTAATAATAGTGTATACAGAAGGGTTCAGTATCACTTAAACGATGTGTCAATATTTAATACTAATAACAAATATGTGTTTTACTCTAATAAACGTTAGTTTGATATTTATTGTTAAGTATGCAATACACATACAGTGCGAACCAGAAGTTTGATTGACCTATATTGCTATTTTTTTCTATTGAAACGAATTTGCATTGTTCGTGCCCAGAAGTATATTTTCATATATGTATAATTCAGTTATTCGCAATGTATAACTGGACATTAGATTTGTAATTTTTATTTGCAAAAATATAATCGAATTATATGTTCGATAAAATAACTTAAAACATTTCTATTTATTATAAAGGTTAGTGGAAAACAATATTTCTTAAAAAAAATTATTGTTTACTGAGAGATGAATTTATGAGTCGTAGTTCTAGATGTTCATAACCTCCCTTAATATTGTTTTTAAAAAATGATTAATAATTGTATAAAAATTAAAAGCGTACCCAATTTTGCTTCCTCATAGAGGAAGCTTTGTTTTCATGAAAAAAAAACTTTCGAGATTTTTATGTCAGATTACTCAGAATGGTCTAAAACACCGAGAAAAGTGGTTTAGAGAAATTGTCCGGATGTATGTGTGTATGTGTGTGTGTGTGTGTGTGTGAAAGGCCAAAAATTCATTTAACTGTATCTTTTAAACTATTCGACCGAATCAACTCAAATGTAAACAACATGTGCAGTACTACCTAATCTTCAATTGGTATAAATTTCGAGAAAATCTATTGACACATTTCATGTTTATAAGAATTTTGAAATTTTGAAAAAAGTACGTAAATTCTCTAGCGCGAACGAATTTTTTACCATCGAGCTGAAACTTCGTACCCTGAATTTGGGCCAAATCGGTAAAGCGGTTCGGTTTTTATGAGATTTTGAATTTTTCGAAAAAATTTCGTTTTGCTCTAATTCAGGTAAAATTTCAAATAATCGAGTGAAATTTTCTACACAGAAAAAATAACATTCAGCCCTGCTACCTACCAAATTTGATGATGATCGGTAAAGCGGTTCGGATTTCACGTTAATTTAAGTTTTAAAAAAATTGACTAGTTTCGCTCTGCATTTCGTAAAACATCAGAAAATAAGAATAAAATAAAACAAGGATGCAAAGTAGAACCTTGCATATTGCATTCTCATTATTTTTCGTTTTTTACAAAGCGTCCTCTATGAGAAAGCCAAAATTGATTAACATACTTCCTCATCGAGGTAGCTTTGTAAAAAGCGAAAAATAATGAGGAAGCAATGTGCAAGGTTCTACTTTGCATTTTTTTTATATTGAAGATATTAAAATGTGTGAGCTAGTCGAGGTTGTGAATTATAATGCATCCGGTCGTTGGAGGAATTTCGACTCTTGTGATATCGTTACAAGCGACTATTCGGGCCACCTTCTTCCCTCTCGCACTCTCTAACTTCTACGTCACCCAATAATTCCGGCGCTTGTAATGTATGCACCATATCTAATGTCTCTCCTTCGTTCGTGAATAAGTGTGCACATTTATCTACATTTGTTTAATCGGCCTCTACTTCCATTCGAATATATAGCAATTTATCTTTGAGTCCATAGACATGTTTCAAATTTGCAATGTAAATTAATGACAGTGTATACAGAAAGGTTTAGTGTTGGTTGTACGATGTGTCAATATTTATATGTAACGAAAAATAATTGAGGTAAGCTGGTGAGCTATGTTAAGTAAAAGTAATGTTGTTTAATTATTTAACTATAAAAAAATATGTGTGTTACTCTAACAAACGTTTGTTTGTTATTTATTGTTAAGTATGCAACATACATACATTACGAATCTGAAGTATGTTTGACATGTATTGCTATTTTTTTCCGATGAAACGATTTCACGTTATTTCTGCCCAGAATTATTTTTTTCATATGTATCATTGAGTCATTCGCAATGTACAACTGAAAATTGGGTTTTTAATTTTTTTTTTGCAAAACTAGAATTGAATTCTAGTGAAGAAAAATATTAGGGTTGCCCTAAGATAATTTAGGGCCCTATCGGGCTTTACTGTGGACACTATAAAAGGGAGTTCTATATCACTCCCAATTAGGGACCTAGTAAGGAAACTGTAGGGTTTCATGCTGATATTTAATGGGGCTATATTAGGGCAATTAATTAAGGGCCCAGTCAGGCTTAATCATGGCACCAACTAAATAAATCAATAATAATTTCGCCATGTAAGGGCCCCATAAGGCAATTGTAGGTTGCCACGGCGAACTTTACTAAGGGCTTGATAGGGTAATTACTTGAGGGCCCACTCAGACTTCATCATCATACCCAGTAAATTAATTAATCATTATTTTGCCAAATAAGGATCTCATAAGGCCGTGGTGAAGTTTAATAAGGCCTTCATAAGTTAATTAATTAAAGGTCTAGTCAGGCTTAACGATGGCGTAAAGTAAACAAATCAATAATAAATTTCCGGCAGTCCCAGGTTTACATTGCAAAATTGGTGGTCACCTATCCAACTTCAGGTCAGTCAGACAGTCACGCACCTAGATACAAATGAACTAATTAGCGCAAACGATAAATCAAGCAATTTTGTGGAACATAATTATAGATGACAACAACGATACAATTTACCCTATTCGATATAACCAATTACTGTAAAATAATAACTGAATGTGCTTTTATTTTTACACGTTAGAGTCATGTAAATCTATCAAGTCCTGACTATATTACATTAATTTTATTTCAAATTTCATATTACAGTCATTCAAATAAACAAAAAAAAATTGCATATTCATATGATTTGAATGGCCAAGAGAGCTAAGGCGCTGCGTAACTACACCATCCGGAGGGTTCTAGGTTCGATTCCCGCAATGTAAAATAAAATGTAATATGTTTTTTCAGCGTTTAATATGTACCACCGTGTAGAGAAAGACGAAATATCTAATTAAAAGTGCAGCATTACTCAACTAAATAATAATAAATATATATTTTTAAATAAACTTTCTTTATTATTTTAGTAAGCACTTAATACGGCAGCTTTAAAAGGTCCTCATTATTTTGCCTTTAAAGGACCCTAACATTTAGCCTTTAAAGGTTCCGAAGAAAAAAAGCGTGACCATCATTTGCGAAACCCTATGAGTCTTCCACATAAGGCCCCTAAGAGAATTAGGGAATATTAATCGGGGCCTTGGAAGAACCCTGATAAGATTTCTTCACGGGTGTATGTTCGTAAACTAAATAAAAATATTTCTGTTTATTGTGAACGGACAACAATTTTTTTAAAAACAGACACGTATTGTTGTCTAGATTGTTACCTAGTTATTCATAATCTCAGTTAATATATTGTTCTTAAAAAATGATGAGTAATTGTATAAAAATAAAATGTTTACATATGTATGATTGAGTCATTCGCAATGTATAACTGAAAATTGGGTTTTTCATTTTTTTTTGCAAACTACAATCGAATTGTATGTTAGTAAACTAAATAAAAATATTTCTGTTTATTGTGAACGGACAACCAGTTTTTAAAAAACAGACTGTCTAGATTGTTGTCTATATTGTCACCTAGATATTCATCATCTCAGTTAATATATTGTTCTTAAAAAAATCATGATTAATTGTATAAAAATCAAAAGCGTATACAATTTTCGATACTAAAGGTATTAAAGTCTGTGAGCTGATCGAATAAAGCAGCGTATCGATGTACATCTGTTGTGAAAAATTCTTGGAATTTTTTTTCACCAGCAAATAAAACGTGTTCACGCTTTGATATTTTTACTCAACTTGCATCGAGTCATTCACCGTTGAAAGAGAATATGCTCTCACCACATAACAACGGGCAGTATAAACGTGTGATGCTCGCTGTTGGGCCGGAAATAAATGAGAGTATAGTATGCACCAACTAGTAGGTATACCATCGCTCAATACTATCGGTTTTCGTGCATCGCTCACCAATCGATTTTTCGCTTTTATTCGTCACACTCGGTCGAGGCAGCTCCCGTGTACTCGTGAATGTGCTTCAATCGGTTTGTCGTACGTATATGTTTATACAGGGACTCGAGAGCGAGAACCATATCTACTAGCTGAAGGGTTACTCCATGACACATTCGAATAAGAGTGTGGAGGGAGTTGCCCTCACTAGCCTACGGCTGTAGTACGTATTTTCACGTACCTCGCTTCTCACTAATTTGTATTTAAAGCTTAACCGTCGGGCCTCGGTATATGGGCCCCGCGTGCAACAATTTCACGCTTGACAGAAGGCGCGAGTACCGCGCTAGTGGAGAGAGGCATAGAGAGAGTGAGATGGAGAGAGTGAGAGGGAGGGAGAGAGAGAGATGGGCAGGAATAGTAGTAGCAGCTTGGACGCTCAGCCCATTCCACCTCGACGGTCCGCGCGTCGCCCGTCTGCCTCTGCCATACCCTTTCCACTGGCATCGACATAATTGCTTCACTGGATGCAGTACGTACTATGCGGTTGGCTCTTCACTAGCGCGTGCAATACAGAGCCATAACTATTACTGCCTAGAAAATTCTTGCATGTCGTGGAGTGTTTTCATAAATATTTCGTAGGTTCATTGCTAAAAATATAGTCAGCAAATTTCATTTTATGTATTTCTTTTAAAAAATAAAGAATTCCCATCAATATTTTATTATCGGGATTTTTGGAAAAAATTGAAAACACTTACGGTAATAGGAATTTGATGCAAATGTCAATCATTTTACGACCCTTTAGTCACACGTCATTTTTTTTTTAATTCAAGCAATAAAGTCGAAAATAATTGGGGTTGAATGCTTGAAATGTTTCACAAATGTTCCTACGATCTTCCGTTTCTGAATTAATTTAGTTTTTTTTTCTTTATCGACGATATCTCCGCCACTGTTGATATGCGAACAAAAAGACATTTTTTTTAAACGTCTTATTGCAAAATATTATGTTCATTTTTCTTCTTGGTTCTTAAGATAACTGTATTCTGTATAATTTATACTGTTAATACTATTCCATAAATAATACCAATCCCTATTTAATTCGGATTTATTTATTTATAAATTCGGTAAATTTATTTATTTTCCTGGAGCTGATTACTCTCTTACGACTAATCTTTGCATTTCCAGGCTTGAGACTGGAATTACAAAATGTAAAACATAATTTTCTTAAAAATCAGAACAAAAACACTTATTTTACCGAAGAAAATAACATAAACATTATTTTTTTTTGTGCTGCTCCGATTTAAGATTGCCAAGAGATAATTTAACAAACTTCCAAAATGCAATTCATAGTGACATGAAAAATGATGAAATGTTTCTGACGCGTTAAAATTGTGGAATGACTCTTATATTTCTTTCGAAAAAATGTTTCCGCCTTTTTTTGTTCTATTTCAAACCCAGGTAATTCATGTACAAGCAAAATGAAAACTCTGAAGTGCTGTCGACTCTAGCGAGGACTACTTGTCCCTTCACGATCGTTCACGTGTTCCCTCACTCTCACTTTCTCGTTTATATAGCCATAGTACTTTACTTTGTTTCTCGTCTTGCCGGCCCGGCGGCCCCACATCTCACGGCTCGGGGTTCGCTCAGGCTAGAATGCAATTTTAATCTCGAATTCCGAGAAAATTACCTCCCCGTCAGAGCTCCTTAAGCGGCTACTAGGCGAGATTGGCCTGCTGCGAACTGTCGGCCCGGTTGATGTATACGGGCCGGGGTATTCAACTTTTCGCGGAGGAACACCTTCCTTCTGCCTGGCTCAATCGTCCCTCCCTTTCCTTTTGCCCTCTCGTCCTCGCACACTCACTCTACTCTCGCACTGTAGTCCCTTCACCTGTCGCTCGTTCCACAGAGCCCAGTACCTCCGCCACCAGCCGAGAATCCTAGCACCGTTCGTTCGCGTTTCTCGCTCCACTCGCTGGTTGACTCGTACCCCCAAAACCCTGCACGTTGCCTCCCATCCAAGAGGGAAGAGTCTCCATCGAGTTGGTTAAGTTGGTATGTGAACGTACCTCGGTCGTAATGGAGGTGCACTCACTAACACTGCAGCCTATAGATAGTGATGCCAATTTGACTGACGACGATTCATCCCTAAACCCGACATCTGTTACACTTATAGTTACTTCACTTGCTGAGAATGTTTGCCTCTTGCACGAGAATTATGTTGAGAAGGTCGAGAGAAAAACATGATTAAAAAAAAAATTTTTAGTTCAAAGATAAATAAAAATTTAATTTATCTTTAGAAGACTGGAATAAAGGATTTTTCTGTCAATATAAAAATTAGTTACATCAATCGGATTCTTCATAAACCAGATTCAGGCTCTTTTTACTGTTCGCATGATCCGGAATAAACTGCTTATACAAATATATTAAAAATAGTCCCTTCACCTGTCGCTCGTTTCACAGAGCCCAGTACCTCCGCCACCAGCCGACAATCCTAGCACTGTTCGTTCGCGTTTCTCGCTCCACTCGCTGGTTGACTCGTACCCCCAAAACCCTGCACGTTGCCTCCCATCCAAGAGGGAAGAGTCTCCATCGAGTTGGTTAAGTTGGTATGTGAACGTACCTCGGTCGTAATGGAAGTGCAACTCACTAACACTGCAGCTTATAGATAGTGATGCCAATTTGGCTGACGACGATTCATCCCTAAACCCGACATCTGTTACACTTATAGTTACTTCACTTGCTGCGAATGTTTGCCTCTTGCATGAGAATTATGTTGAGAAGGTCGAGAGAAAAACATGATTTTCAATGGATTTTTTTTCCTAGTGAAAAGATAAATCAAAATTTAATTTATCTTTAGAAAACTGGAATGAAGGATTTTTCTGTCAATATAAAAATCAATTACATCAATCGAAGAGAAACTAAACCAGATTCAGGCTCTTTGTACTGTCGCATGATCCGGAATAAACTGCTTATACAAATATGTTAAAAATAGTCCCTCCACCTGTCCAGCTTGTTTGATTTGCTTGTTCCAGAGAGCCCAATACCTCCACCACCAGCCGAGAATCCTTGCACCGTTTGTTCGCGTTTCTCGCTCCCCTCACTGGTTGACTCGTACCCCCAAAACCCTGCACGTTGCCTCCCATCCAAGAGGGAAGAGTCTCTATCGAGTTGGTTAAGTTGGTATGTGAACGTATCTCGGGATCTTCGTCGTAATGGAAGTGCAAATCACTAACACTGCAGCCTATAGATCGGGATGCCAATTTGGCTGACGACGATTCATCCCTAAACCCGACATCTGTTACACTTACAGTTACTTCACTTGCTGAGAATGTTTGCCTCTTGCATGAGAGTTATGTTGAGAAGGTCGAGAAAAAAACATGATTTTCAATGGAATTTTTTTTTCCTAGTCAAAAGATAAATAATAATTAAATTTATCTTTTCATCAAAATTTATCAAAAGATAATTAAAAATGTAATTTATCTTTAGAAAACTGGAATGAAGGATTTTTCTGTTAATAGAAAGATCAGTTACATCAATCGAAAAGAGGCTAAACCAGATTCAGTCTTTTTCTACTGTTCGCATGATCCGGAATAAACTTCACAGAGCCCAGTACCTCCAGAATCCTAGGCCCGTTTGTTCGCGTTGCTCGCTCCACTGGCTGGTTGACTCGCACCTCCAAAAGCCAGCACGTTGCCTCCCATCCAAGCGGAAAAAGTCTCCATCGTGTTGGTTAAGTTGATATATGAACGTATCTCGGAATCTTCGTCGTAATACAAGTGCAACCCACTAATACTGCAACCTATAGATAGGGATGCCAATTTGTCTGACGACAATTCACCCCTAAACCCGGCAGTTACTAAGTGTAACGTACTTCACTTACCGCCGCTAATGTGTGCCTCTTGTATGAGAATTATGTTAAGAAGGCCGAGAGAAAAACATGATTTTCAATGGAGTTTTATTTTTCCCTAGTCGGAAGGTAAATTTAAATCAAATATATCTTCAGAGGACTGGAATGAAGGATTTTTCTGTAAATATGAAAATAAGTTAAATTAATCGGGTCCTTCGTAAATCAGGTTCATGCTTTTACTATTGTTCGCATGATCCGGAACGAACTGCTCATACAAATATATTTTTAATTGGTTTTGCTCTGAATAACTGTGAGTATTCAACTTTTCGGTGAGGAACATCTTCGTTCTGCCTGGCTCAATCGTCCCTCCTTTTTCTTTTGCTCTCTCGGCCTCGCACCGTAGTCCCTTAACCTGTCGCTCGTTCCACAGCGCCCAGTACCTCCGCCACCAGCCGAGAATCCTAGCCCCGTTTGTTCGCGTTGCTCGCTCCACTCGCTGGTTGACTCGCACCTCCAAAAGTCAGCACATTGCCTCCCATCCAAGCGGAAAAAGTCTCCATCGTGTTGGTTAAGTTGATATATGAACGTATCTCGGAATCTTCGTCGTAATACAAGTGCAACCCACTAATACTGCAACCTATAGATAGGGATGCCAATTTGTCTGACGACAATTCACCCCTAACCCCGGCAGTTACTAAGTATAACGTACTTCACTTACCGCCGCTAATGTGTGCCTCTTGTATGAGAATTATGTTAAGGAGGTCGAGAGAGAAAAACATGATTTTCAATGGAGTGTTTTTTTCTCTAGTCGGAAGGTAAATTTAAATCAAATATATCTTCAGAGGACTGGAATGAAGGATTTTTCTGTAAATATGAAAATAAGTTAAATTAATCCGGTCCTTCGTAAATCAGGTTCATGCTTTTTCTACTGTTCGCATGATCCGGAAAGAACTGCTCATACAAATAAATTTTTTATTGGTTTTGCTCTGAATAACTATGAGTATTTAACTTTTCGTGGAGGAACATCTTCCTTCTGCCTGGCTCAATCGTCCCTCCTTTTTCTTTTACCCTCTCGGCCTCGCACTCTCAGTCTACTCTCGCACCGTAGTCCCTTAACCTGTCGCCCGTTCCACAGCGCCCAGTACCTCCGCCACCAGCCGAGAATCCTAGCGCCGTTCGTTCGCGTTACTCGCTCCACTCGCTGTCTGACTCACACCTCCAAAAGCCTGCACGTTGCCGCCCATCCAAGTGGGAAGAGTCTCCATCGAGTTGGTTAAGTTGGTATGTGAACGTATCTCGGGATCTTCGTCGTAATAGAAGTGCAACCGACAAACACTGCAGCCTATAGATAGGCGTGCCAATTTTACGCAAAAAAATGCTTGGTTATATATACGCTAGCCAATTAATTGGCTAGATCAACCAAGTTATTGGGCCGCGCCACCAAGCGGCATTGTAATATAACCAATAACTTGGTTGACATAACTAACAATCTGATTGGTCTAACCAAGAAATTGGCTGGCGTGTATTTAACCAAGCGCTTGCCCGAGTAGAAATTTCATCAGGCATGACTGCTGTCACACGGGGTCCAGATCAGTTTTAGGTACGGTAACCTTATTTGGGGTCGCCGTAAATTCACCTGCTCAGGTTCATGTAGGGCTGAGATATGGCATTCGTACTTAATAATACCGTCTTTCCACCGGATCAGGCTGATGACAGGCTAGATATGGTAACCTTATTTAGGGGTGGTCGTAAGTTTACCTGATCAGGTCCATGTAAGGCCGAGATATGACATTCTACCTTAAAAATGCCGTCTTTCCACCGGATCAGGCCCATGTCAGGCTTTACATACGGTAACCTCATATAGATATGCCATTCATCGACCTTATCCGTTTCGCTTCCTGTGGCATTTGGACCAAGATTTTGTCCAATTTACCTTTACTTTCCCTGGTCAAATCTACATACGATCTTCGTATGGCATAGTTTTTTTTAAATATGCCGTAAATTTACATTATCAGGTTCCTGTAAGGGCTAGTTACGGCATTCGTTAAAAACATTTAAAAATTATTGTTATGCAAAATCAATCTTTTCAGCACCTCGCGTGTGCTGGATTTTTTCACATCTTTATCCCATCGAGAGGTATTCGAAATTTTCGCTGAAACTCACGTTTTCCGGGACTGTACAGCTAGAATTACTTTGAAATCTATCCACGTACTGACCGTCAAACGCCAATACCTGGATGGGTAACCGCCCCATTATGTTTGAATTTTGAATATTTCGGTCGTAGTCACAATAAATGGATGTACAGTCTTGACGTGTTTTCATTTTAAGTATAGTTCAAATTGACAATAAATATATAAACTTTCTAAGATGTCAATGGCCGAGTGGGCTAAGGCGCAGAACTGTCACCCAGAGGATCAAGGTTCGATTCCCACCAACGGCAAATAAATTTACATGGGTTTTTTTCAGCAATTAATATGTATTGAAAACTAAATAAGCTCGAATATCCAATAGAAAGTGCAAAGTAAATCGAATTCGATGAGCGCAGATAATTATTTTGTAATTTATTTGCCGTTTTTATAAGTAGGGGCTTAGTAGGGCAGCCTGTATCCGGCCCTTATCTGGAAAACTTAATCTGACCCTGATCATGCGCTGCATTACTTTCCTGCAAGGCCCGTATAAGGTTGCCAGGCAGGGGCCTTAGATTTAAAGCCGGCTACCACGCTAGGGCCTGATATTCTCCGTAGCTGAATTTCTACTCGGGTGGTTGTTCTAACCATGCCTTTTTTTCCGTATTGGCTGACGACAATTCATTCCTAAACCCGACATCTGTTACACTTATACACGGAAAAAACCAGGTAAGTTGGGATAATGAAGTTACTGGTTAAATATGTGCCAGTCGATTGATTGGTAATACCAACCATGAATTTGGTAGTCGTACCAATATGTTGGTTGCCCGAACTAATTAATCATCTGGTAGATAACCAGTAACTTGGTTTCCTAACCAACCTGTTTTTTTGCGTGTACTTACTTAATTTACTGCCACTAATGTTTGCCTCTTGTATGAGAATTATGTTACGAAGGTCGAGAGAAAAACATGATTTTCAATGGAGTGTTTTTTTTCTTAGTCGACTGATAAATGTTAATTAAATCTATCTTTTGAGGACTAGAACGAAGGATTTTTCTGTAAATATGAAAATTAGTTAAATCAACCGGTTTCTTCGTAAAACAGAGTCAGGCTTTTTCTACTGATCGCATGATCCGGAATGAACTGCTCATACAAATGTATTTGAAATTGGTTTTGCTCTGAATAACTATGAGTAATTATAAGAAGATGTTGGCATTAGAAATAACTTATCTTAAAAAATATTATTTTTGCTCATCGTTCAGAATTATTTGAAGTTATTGAAACTAAAAAGTATTTTGAATATATTTTTGATCAAAATGCTTATTGTTAATATTTATTACTATTCTTTATGCTGTCTCATTTTTTTCAGAGTATCATTTTGCACCACTCAAACGAAGTGATTCTTTTTAAAGGCCCTTGTGACAAAGTTATGTACTGACTGAATTTCATATTAACAGAAAAATTCTTCGCGCATTCCTCAAAGGATGTATTGAATTAAATTGAAATTTGGAGTCGACAAAGTATAAAAAATGAAAATAAAAAATTCTGGATGATTCGGCTTCGTTAATTGATGATTAAATCTTCATTATCAGCACGTATGTATACTAGAACGGAACAATATTTGAATTTAAATAAAAATATGTTCACAATACTTTTTAGTTTGAATAACTGAATAATTCTCAACGATGAGCAATAATAAGATTTTTTAAGATCAGTTATTGTTATCAGAACTTTTTAATTCACGAATAGATCAATAATATAATTACTCATAATTATTCAGACTAAAACGTATTTAAAATTCGTAGTATGTATGTATATATTTCCCGCCGATCGTGGGAGTTTGGATTAATACCAAGCATACGCAGCTTAAAAGCATCGGGAGTATGAAAAGTAAATTAGTGACTATAGATTATTTTAATAATTTCAATTGGAACTAATTATATTTAAGCAATACGAAAATATGATAAATTATAGATACCTTTATAAGAGAGCAAAATGTGAAAACCTATTACCGTTAACTTTGTTAATCCTATGACAGTAACAAAATTAAAAGCTGTTTCCCATATCATGCAGGCTTTTTTTTTACTCCTCTGTAAACGTTAATTATATACTTGTTTACCTTTGGAGGTTGGATTATTTGAGCGCATGCAATTGATAATGCTTCGACATTGTCGTCAACAAATAATTAATAACAGCTTCGTTAAATAACGTCGAATAAAGCTGAATATATTTGTGAAATATGAAAAAAGCATGGAAATATTCTGTATTACGATTTCATGAGAAAACGAGATTTCTGTACCAATTTTTATTTAATATTCCGATAAATTAGCTACCGTGAGTGAAAAAAATGCTGATAGATGAAACTTCTAACTTACCTTGAAAAACCGACAGATGTGTATTCTTCAGTGTCTTAAAAAGTCGTAAACTCTGAACATAATTCTGTAAAGTGGGTCGCAACATTGATTCACAATCGATCAGAGTCAACGATAATTGCATGTTTTTATTGATATACAAGATATACATCGCGGGGGTTAGCATCAGCGCCATTCCTACGCTTTCGTGGGTACACGGTACCGAAGATTCATTAGCTCTCGTCACTCTCACCTCTCGTCCTCCAAGATACACACTGCACTCAATCTTTCGCACCGTCTGTCATATAGTAGTTAGGTACAATCATTTTTCTTTTTTGTTTTTGCAAATGAGTCATAGTGATTGCGTATGTTTTCGTGTTTCGAGCTACGCAATCAATGCGTCACAGGAATTAATCAAACAGGTTATTGAAATTTGCAGACCACTCATTCATTCACTTTTGCGGGAAAAAATAAAGTATATTCCTGTTTTTTTTTTGTTTTTTTTTCTGGGTGGTTCAGCAGTGTCGAGAATGATTAATCGTTCGAGTCGATCGACATTAGCAGATCGTTTTGTCTGCTTGACATATTCCTTCCGGTTTAGCGAGGAATAATTTGCCGTTAGCGCAGGCACATAGCTGATATATACTCGATTCTCTCTGACCGGAACTCGACGATCTTCCGTTCCGTTGTGTCTGTTGTTGTTGCGTTTGTTGCTGCTGCTCTCTCGTACTATGATGCTGCTCCAAACGAGTAGCACTTTTGAGGCCCTGGAGGAAGACTGATTTGGATTCCAACCGAATTGCACCCTCGATGCTCTGGAGCGTCAAATCGCCTAGCGAGGAGGCTGATATCTCGCCGGCTCTCGACTCTATCACCACTCGCTCTGGTGCCTTAATTTCCAGGGATCGAGTCGCCGATTCTAATCTGCAAACCACAAGTAAAGATATTTATCAGTATGTTATAAGGGAAATGTGATTTCGCAAGAAAAATTATCTTTCTCAAACAGATTCTGTTCAACAATTTAACAGTCAGTCGAATCTGGATTCCCACAGATTTTGCGAATCTGAAGCTTGGAGATTTTTTCGGAAAATAAGAATGTGATAACATAACAATAATATATTGATTTAGCCAATCAATTATAATTCCCGTAAATGTTCCCGTGCAGAAATATAGTTGGGGCTCCAACTTGGCCCTTTCTAGATTGCCCTAATTGTAGTAGGGGCCCTACTAGGCTAGTCACGCTTGAAAGTACTATCCATTAGAGGCTCAATACGGGTGACCCTAATGAGAGTTCCACATTTAAGCCTGATTAGGCCCCGAAGTTTGTCGTGGCCGCCTCTGTTGAGCCTAGTCGGGTTCTAGAGTAGATTGTGGATGCTACGTTTATACCTAAAAAGGCCCCTTATTTAATCGCGGCTGCCCGAACTATTTTCTGCGCGGGTTGGCTTAGGTATTAGAACAAAAAAGAAATACACGGTGATCTCGTTTTTGAGGACAAACCCTACTTCTGTTTACCCCACCTAAACTACAAAATAATTCTGTTGTTGGAAACTATAAAGGGACAACATTTCATTTTAAGCCTATGTGACTATTTTTTCATAGTTACGATAACCATAAAACAGTCGTTGCAATTATAAAAAAATATAATTAAAACCATTTTTTAGTTACCGTAACTACAAAAAAAATGAACTTGAAAAAAAAAAAAAACGAAAAGCTGTCACTTTGTAGTTGCCGGGACTTCCACAATTTCTCTGAGTCTAGCCGGTCGATTCGTACATGTATGGGCAGCTGTTTATTTAATGAATATTTTCTAACGGAAATGTATCATATCGTGAATGTGCGGTTATTTTATGCGGTTCTATCCTATTTTAAAAATAAAACTTCACAGCATTTACAACATTTCCTCATACAGATAATAACTAAACGAAGCAGGATAAGCTCTTTCTACGTGGTGTCGGTAGAATGAGAGGCTGCAGTAGTCGCAATGTAGTGGATATCAAAGAGAAATCCAGCGTAGCGAGTTTCGAGTGTCCTGGGTTCTCAAGGGAATCCTCTTTCGGCTGGAAAGAAATCCGAGAGTCATTCGGATGGGGTGGCAGTGGGTTGTAAGGGGTTGAGGGGCAAGAGGGTTAGGATGGAAGAGTAGTTTGCCGCGTGGTTCGGCGAAACCGGATACCGCGCGGCTTCTCCCCCACTTTCACCCGCCAATAGATGGTGCATTGGTTGTCCATTGGTGGGAGAGAAGTCTTTGGGATATTTCTAGCAGGGTTGAGTCAGTGCGCGGTCCGCAATAATCGATTCTCTCGTTCGGTAAGAAGGACAACGTTCTTGGCGGTGCTCACCTAGCTATGCAAGTACCTATATAACGGAAGCTGATATACGTAAAGCTAAAAATGAGCACGAGGAAGGGCGCAGAGTGGCTGTACAGATCGAGTATAGGTTGGAAAGCTTGAGGGTGTAGGATGAGGTCGAATAGAGAGGTGGAAGCACCGGCTGGTGTACCAAGACTCCCTGGAAGCAAGAGTCTCGACTCCTGCTGGCTGCTGATGCACTTACTATCTCTTCGGAGGTCTCCCCGGTCGGTACGGTCTTGCCTGTGTACGTACGTTACCTACCTACTTCACCTATAACATACACACGCAAGTATATACATATATTTACACTCTCACCGTGTGGATACAACTCGAAGCTTCTACCTTCAACCTACTCCACCTACATCCGCGAGACCCGCGCACACGGCCCACGGTATTTCATATCTGGCGCAAATCCAATCCTATGAATATAATTTTCCGCCCGAGCAAAGTTTTATTGTAATCGTAAATCCGTCTGTAAATTGCTCGACGCTATCAATAACTGCGCGGTGGCAGTAGTGATACTGGCTATTCCCTCTTTTCCTCTCTTTCACTCTCACGACCGTTCGCGTTTCCTACTTCCGGCTTTCTCGGATCAGCTATATCGTCGATGTGAGAGGTACTATAATACGTGGCTGTTGGCTGCTGCTCCGGTGATGCGTATGCACCAACCTTGTCGGGTTATATCTACGTATGTACGTCAGTTTGCAGGGACGCACTACCTGCGTATAACGACCGTCAGGATCTTATGGCAGGTTAGAGAGGAAGAGAAATTGCGGGAACGGCTCATCTGGGTGAATGGGTGGAAGAATGGGCCAAGGTGGATGTAACATCGCCGAGTGAACGATTTCGCGTAAATGGATGGAAGGTGGATCGAGGGTATTACGAGACGTTGTTATTTGGTCGTCAACTAGTGCCGTGTTAGCCTGCTCCCTTAGTATCCCTTTCTTGGTTGGAGGGTTTGCGGGAAGTTGGGTCAAAACGGACAGGGGGACTAAACGGGCAGAGAGATAGAAGATTGTAGCTTAAGTTCCATTTTTCTTTACTAGTTTCTGTAATTCCACGACGACTTGTGGATAAGAAAATCTCGGTCTTCCCTTCAGCGACTATTTATTACATTTCGACCAGTTTCTCATTTATTAGCCTTTGCCCAAATTTTGGATATATTAAGTTTATTTAAAAGATTACTATTGCTTTTGACAGGAAATGATTGGTCTTTTAATAATATGCTTTTAAAAATTAAGGCGTTCATTACTCTTGAGTGGATTGAAGTGTCATAATCAAAAATATTGAAAATTCATTAATCACTGTCAGATTTCAAGATATTAAGTAGACGATGATATCGAGTTCTTCCTCTCAGGCAAAAAGGTTTTCAATTTGATACCGCAAAATGTGGTTTGCTCATTTAGAATTAAATCCGAATAAATGTTATTCTCGTTAGCTATAAAAGTAGTATTTTATTTTATTTTTATCTTTAAGTACGTTTATTGGCTTTTACTATCTCTACCCCTTTATTCCCCATTATATCCCTCGGGACCCCCTAGAGTGTTGTCCACAACCACTCTTCCTAATGCACTACTGTATCGCATATGCACGAGGGTGCCGGAAAACTGCGGAAAACCTGGCCGATACGGACAGCTCTATTTTTACCGAGTTTCTATTGTATGATCATACATTTAGAAACTTCATCAAAATTATTTTACAAACATTACATATATAAATGGTTCAAATAAACATTTAAAAATAATCATACAGTCTAAAAGAAAAATGGCAATTTGTCTTTTCATACGAAGATCACATAAGCAAAACGATATATTGTGATACAAAATATGAAAATTGTCTAACAAAGTTACCAAATATTTGTAATTTGCAAAAAAAGTCTCTGCGGTACAGGATACACTTGATAATGGAGATGAAATATAGATGAAGAGAAAAAACTCCCCAAGCTACAGAATTTATAAAAGTAGTTATTTCTTGCTACTTATACTAATTGGTATAATTAACCAATCTCGACATATGACCGTTTGTATGAAAGAAGGTAATAAGTAAACTTTGTTTCTTGACTATATTATGAAAACATCTTTCAAAGTAGTCTTGGAAAGTAAGCTGCGAGAAATTGGCTTATATTAGTCTTTTGACGATAATTCAAAAAATTATTCCATTCAAAAAAAATCCAGAACGCCCGTTACGTTTTTTGAGAATACAATCTGGAAAAGTATCAGTAAAAATGTTTGCACAGTAACAACGTGATTTTCGTTCTTTACTGAAATTTTCGATTGATTTTTTCCACGTTTAATGATTAAAGAACGCGAAAAACTGCAGGGGGTAGTTTTTAAGAAAGATAAGATTTTTATCTTACTGCCTATTTGCTTTCTGTTTGTTTTGACCCAACTTTTCCTATCGTACCGAAGCTATCGAAAAAAGAGAATAGCAAGAGAACTTTATCACTGGCAGCTGGGTTAAGGGATGTCTGAACCGTGGCAACCACCGGTCTCTCCGTCTACTGGTGGAATAGAATTAACTCAATTATTCAACTTCGCTCGCATATATCCATTCGATCAACGTCCGCTTCACGATAGCCATTAAACGCTCTTTTTGTTCCTATTTTTTTTCTCATTTTAATGTAGTATGCGTATGCATGAGGATTTAGTGAATGGAGGTTATTGGTGAATTTATAATCACCTTAGGGGATGACCGGACTCGGCACGGACCAGAGGCGTCTGGACACTTCCGCGAAAAACAGCACCTCCGACCCCGGTGACCCTTAACATTTCAGCACCCACGACGACCTGTTCCCGATCCGCGGAGAAAAGAACACCGCCGCGGGGATCGGTTATACGAAAGCCTCGAGACACGCAGTCTAATCGATCTTCACCTGTAATTTAAAAAAATATATATCCATTTAATTATTTTTGTTTCCAATATTTGTCTACACTGAGAAAAAAAGTTGCAAAGTAGAACTTTGCACGTTGCTTCCTCATTAATTTTCATTTTTCACACCTCCATGTGTAAGCTTATTTATTAACTTTGGCTTCCTCATAGAGGAAAGTTTGTAAAAAATGAAAATGAATGAGGTAACAATGTGCAAAGTTCAACTTCGTAACTTTTTTCGTTGTCTATATAGCTCTTGAAAAATTCAAAATCACGTAAAATCCAAACCGCTTTACCGATCAAGATCAAATTTCGTAGGTAGCCGCGCTGTATGTTATAAATTTCATAAAAAATGAAGTTGATAAATTTCAGTTGATTTGATGAGACTTGACGTGAATTAGAGCAAAACGAATATCTTTTAAAAAATTCAAAGTCCATAAAAATCGAACTTTTTTTTACAGATTAATTCCAAATTCAATACCAATCCTCCTTTTCAATAGATAAAAATTGGCGGATGCTAGAGAGCGTTCGGGCTTTTTTCAAAAATTGCAGTCGAATAAAATTTGAACATATTTTTGAATTTTTTTGAAAATTGCAGTCGAATAAAATTTGAACATATTTTTGAATTTTTTTGAAAATTGCAGTCGAATAAAATTTGAACATATTTTTTAATTTTTTTGAAAATTGCAATCGAATAAAATTTGAAAATATTTTTGAATTTTTTTGAAAATTGCAGTCGAATAAAATTTAAACATATTTTTGAATTTTTTTGAAAATTGCAGTCAAATAAAATTTGAACATATTTTTGAATTTTTTTGAAAATTGCAGTCAAACCAAAGCGTTGACCTGCTTACATGTTTGCTATATTTCATCCCGATTGTTGAAGCAGTTCTTGAGATATGTAAGTTTGAATTTTGAGTGTCGGTCACACACACATACACGCACATCCATGCATAGATTTATTCTAATCCATTTTTCTCGATGTTTTAGACGATTTTGAATGTACTGACCTAAAAAATTCGAAAAAAAAATTTCGCACGAAATCAAAGCTTCCTCTATGAGGAAGCAAAAATCGGTTAAACTTAATGAATGTGCGTTTGCGGGTGGCCAAAGAAATATTTGGTTGATTGGAAAGAATACTTGGTTAAACTAACCAACGGATAGTCGAATTGAGTTTTCCCTTATTCACGATGAATATTATTTTGCTCAAGTGACAAAATATTTCTTTCGCCACCTGCAAACACACGTTCAGTAAGTCTAACCGATTTTTCTCCGAAATATGATGGAATGGAATGATAAACGTACCAAGAGTGAGCCTTGCGAGTAATCGACCATCGTGCGCCCTTGCCGACGCCGTAAAGTTGCTCCAGGATTCGAGGACCAGGTTCCGGCCTCTCCGCGAGCTCACACTTGATGCTATTAATGCATCCAGAATTGCCGCTTGACCGTTTAGTTCTACACCTCCCGGAACGACCTTAAGTGAACCGATCCCTTCCTGAAAAATATAAGAATGTACATAATGTTAATGTTAATAATTGATGCATTATGTGCTAATCAAATTTGGATTAGAAGCATTCGCTGTTTCTGAATTTTCACATGTAATACCACAAGAGCTTTGAAATTATCGGATATATCAATATCACGAGCGCGTAACGCGAGTGATTTTTCTGGAAAACTTGACGAGTTTATTTGTTTGCAGGGAACCTGGAGGGAAATATCAGATTAATTTCGAAACTCGAGTGGTATTCGGGGGATTATTTTTTCTATTCAAATTGCGACAAATGGAATTGCACCATGAGACAAAAATTATCGTTCTGCCAAGGAAATTTCATAATCAGAACAAAAACCTTTCAATTCATGTTTAAAGTATTGCAGTTAAATACACAATTGTTATAGACATTTGTATATTGATTCCAGACTGACGTTTTCGATTTAATCGTATTAACAGGGACATTTCCCTTTACTTTTTCATCAATAGTTTGCAAGGATTCAACTCCAAACCTACTCATATCAAATAAAAATCCTTTGACTGCCACAATAAAATTCAATCTGTCAGTTTGACAGATGTTGACGCGGCTAAATGATTTTTTGTTTTATATATATAACCAACACGCAAAATTATCAAAAAATTATCAGTATAATACCGTGTAGCTTGCCCCACGTGACGTCGAATGGTGCAATTCCATTGGTCGAAATTTGGATGGGAAAAATAATCAGCTTTAATTTCTTCAACATATCCTATATAATACACCTCTTCATCTAACTTGTGCGAAATTATCGAGATTCTCGATAATTGCTAAAATTACCGTAAATCGTCATATAATTTTGTAAGCACACATTTACGGGGATAGTAAAAGATATATGTTGAATTTTACAGTTCAATCAGTTGAAAAATAAAATTAATCTTTCATTCACTCTAGTGCACTTAAGTTTGTCCTCTGCATAATTGGCATGCAATGATTGCCTACATTTTATATATGTACGATATACATTAATTAGATGCAATTGAATTAAAAAACAGGGAAGGTTATTTTCACTTTCCAATAAATAATTTAAGTTAAAAGTATCTCCGTAGCCTCTTATCGGAAAATCCACGGCGGGGCGCATGCTCACTATTTGATTTTGAGATCTGAAGTAAAATAAATAATGCATCCAATCGCATATAACTTTTGTCTCTTTCACGTCGTCACAATGGTAACATGAATAAAAAATCGAGTTCAACCCCATAATAGTGATGTTTTTTCTGATATTGAAAAAACAATGAAGACATTATCAAATATTCTTAATTAAGGCTGAAAATAATTAATGATGTCATCCTAAGTACGATGGATTGTTATTTGATTAGTTGCTATGAAAAGACTAAGTTCTCCTTGAGAATAAATAAGGGTTAAAGCATGTCCCTGACGGCACAGATTTTCATTTGTTAAGAGGCAGTGGTACTTCCCCCACCACACCTCAAAATTTCGAAATCTATTTTCTCTCAAAAAACAACACAGATTGGCCTTGCATTTTGAGGGAATACGCGGAAGGATGATACAATTGGGCTAAGCTTCTGGCTCCTCAATCGATTCAGTCGTTTTTTTTGTGAGAATTAAAAGAAAAATAGTGCGAGAGAGACAGGGCTATGTCTGAGAGAGACAGACCTATAGGCGTTTAACATTGGGTGACGAAATTTCCGACGGTGTACCACTGCCTCTTAAGGAGGTTCGGTGATGGCGGCAGGGTGGGAATAGGCACTGTTGTGCTGCGCGGTAAGGGGCTGACGCCGTGTGAGCGAGACACCATGCGAGCCGCGTTAAGCGTAGAAGCAAAAAATTCCCAATTTCTCTGTCAATTTCGCGGTGACCTTCAAATTTCAAGCTCGTGCCCTATTCAGAATACTTTTCCGGACGTCTACATATTTTTTTGATTATTCTATCTTGGATTTAGCTCTTGCAAAGACGTAAAAAGTTCAATATTCGACTCACTTTTCTTTTCTTTACATGTAAATAGTCGCAACTTTGTTATTTAATATCTCGGAAACTACATGGTGAATCCCTTAAAAATGTTGCGTACGTGTCCGTTATCATTACAGCTGTTATATGATTTTTTTAAACAATTTTATCTTGGATTTGATTTTTTTTATGAACCTCCTTAAGGAAAGTCTTCTGTTACTTGTGGTGGGGAGACCGAAGAGCGGTGAGACGTGAGACGGAGGTAGCTAGACAATGCAACAATGTTGCGTCGGAGGCGGCAAACTCGTGTAACACGAGTTATACTTATCACTTTAATTTCAACAAAACGGTACAGACGAATGTTTCGAAAATTGGATATGTAGTTCTGGAAAGTACGTCGTTTCAAGCGGTATACGTTTCTAAAAGATAACATCACTCCTTCTATTTATCTTACACGATCGAAAATGCACTATTTTCCATAAGCCCAATGTTAAATCTCTTAACTTTGAGAATTAATATCTTTACAACGGTGCAGAGAACCTCATGAAAACTCCACAGTTTGATGAGAGGATTACCCGTGAACATGCTGTCCAAATTTCAAAACGCTAGCATCACTTCGAGATAACAGAAGACCCTCCTTAAGACGCACGGAGAAAAAAGTCTGTGTGTAGCTACGCGGGTTTCCGTTGTTAATTACTATTACTCGCGTACCGCAGTGACACAAGGCTTTATCAAAGTTGTTCTTATACACGTAGAAGCTTTCACATCGTATTGTAATCTTTCCGATTTTGCTTTAGTACCATGCTCATTATTCTTATATTAATGTTTCCAACCGAAATTTTACTTATACGTATACGTATGACAGTATTCCCTTTTTATATAGGAATAATTAGTTAATTTTTCGTACTATTTTCAGTATGATACTGGCATTAATTATGGAAGGATTTTCTATGCGTTCCCTTAAATCGGATGGGGGTCAAAATAGAGATTGACCAAAATAGCGAATGGTTAAAATAGCGAATTTCAAAATAACGAACGTCTGAATCTAGAATGGCCATCATTATGAAATTCGCTATTTTGATCACTCGCTATTTTGACCCCCATCTTATTAAAATGCAATCAAAATAGCGAATCGTCAAAATAGCGAATGTCTAAAATAGCGAATTTCATAATGATGGCCATTCTATATTTAGACATTCCTTATTTCAAAATCCGCTATTTAAGCCATCCGCTATTTTGCCCCTCACCCGTACCATATTTTCTACGAGTGGTAGCTATATTCGCGGTTCTATTTCTCTCCGTGTGGTTAATCAGGTTTAGAAAATATTATCGTAATTCACTATTGTTGAATTTTGCAAATTTTCATACATGGTCTTAACCATAATCGTATAAGGCGAATGTAAGATTATGAAAACATCGGTTGACTTCTTTGTAATCTCTTCGTAATCTCTACTGTAACATGACTATTGCATAAAGAGAGTGAGAGAGACGTGAATATAAGAGTTAGGGGAAGGTCGGGTAGAGGTTTGTGTGGCCTACGCGCGGCTTTATTGGTTTCCGATGATTGGCCACTCGATCGGAAGCAATTGCCACACCACGCACGACTGGTATATCTCTATACGTGTACATAGCCAGCAGTGTCCTTACTTGGCACGGATACCGTTACCGATATACACTGAGGCTTACATTATAATGGGACTAAGAGCGCACGATGCTATGTGTCTATAAGGTAGATCGTTGGAGATGCCTGGAGGTCGGGGTTGGGCTCTTCGCCAGGAAAACTGCGCTCCAAAGTCTAAGCTGTGTATATGTGTGTATTCTGGGGTACGACCTCTCCAAGTTCGGACCTCTCTCTGATCGGCAATCGGCTCCGTGCTTGCGGCGGCAGAATGCTCTGCAGTAGTTATACTCCTATATCCCCCGACCACTGAACGTCGATTAGCCAAATTGTTCAGAAAATAATACGACATCTTGCTTTTTCGCTATTCTTTCTCCGACGTTGTAGGCCCTTATACGATGATCCGAATAACTGAACTACCCAACCATATTGATAATTGAACTGTCCGCATTTTATCGCGACCACAGCGTAAAATGTGGTTGGATTTTCTTTTAGAGGAATTAATACTGTACAGAATGCCCTGCAGTTGTTATACTCCTATACCCCCGCGAGCACTGAACGTCGATTAGCCAAATTGATCAGAAAATAATACGACATCTTGTTTTTCTGCTATTCTTTCTCCGACGTTCTAGGGCCTTATACGATGATCCGAATAACGGGATTATTCAACCATATTGATATTTGAACTGTCTTCATCTTATCGCAGCCACAGCATAAAACGTGGCTGGATTTTATTTTAGAGGAATTAATACTGTACAAAATGACCTGCAGTGGTTATACTTCTATACTTTCCGACCATTGAATGTCGATTAGCCAAATTGCTCAGAAAATAATACGACATCTTACTTTTTCTCTATTTTTTTTTTACTTATACGATGATCCGAATAACTGGACTATCCAACTATATTGATAATTGAACTTGTC
Organism: Ephialtes manifestator; assembly: GCA_963970395.1. Lineage (NCBI taxonomy): Eukaryota > Metazoa > Arthropoda > Insecta > Hymenoptera > Ichneumonidae > Ephialtes > Ephialtes manifestator. The sequence goes on from OZ019975.1 coordinate 16,940,862, forward strand.
TTCATTTTATCGCGACCACAGCGTAAAATGTGGTTGTATTTTCATTTAGAGGAATTAATACTGTACAAAATGCCCTGCAGTTGTTATACTCCTATACCTCCGCGAGCACTGAACGTCGGTTAGCCAAATTGATCAGAAAATAATACGACATCTTGCTATTATATAATCTGCTATTCTTTCTCCGACGTTCTAGGGCCTTATACGATGATCCGAATAACGGGACTATTCAACCATATTGATATTTGAACTGGCTGGATTTTATTTTAGAACAATACTGTACAAAATGCCCTGCAATCGTTATACTTATATACTTCCCGATCACTGAACGTCGATTAGCCAAATTGTTCAGAAAATAATACGACATGTTACTTTTTCGCTATTTTTTTTCGCTTATACGATGACCCGAACAACTGGACTATCCAACTATGTTGATAATTGAACTTATTTTCATTTTATCGTGACCACAGCGTAAAATGGGGCTGGATTTTCGTTTAGAGGAATTAATATTGTACAAAATGCCCTGCGGTCGTTGCACTTCTATATCCCCCGAATACTGAACGTCGATTAGCCAAATTGTGCAGAAAATAATGCGACATCTTGCTTTTTCGCTATTCTTTCTCCGACGTTGTAGGGCGTTATACGATGTTCCGAATAACTGGACTATCCAGCCATATTCATAATAGAACTGTCCGCATTTTATCACGACCACAGCGCAAAACGTGGCTGGATTTTCTTTTAGAGGAATTAATACTGTGGATTTAATAATCTCATTTTATAACTTTCTGTAACAGTGGCAGTAAAAATTAATTATACACAATTAGGAACCTTTGCTTTTTATAATATAAAACCACCGGTACTGTACATATTTACATAAAGCAACAGGCTATCCGAATGTAACTGTATAGGGATCTGATGTAAAGAGCACGAAGTTCACGAAAAAAGAAAAAAGATATATATATCTACATAATATATATATATATATAGCGTATATATATCAAGAGTCGCGGTAGCGACTCGGCGCCAAGTTAAAAAAGAAAATTAATGTCTTCATTTGATGATTCTGTCTGATATGAATACATATCCTCTGCATTTCTCCTTTACAAGATAAGCTGTCTTTCGAAAAAAGACCAAGTGTAAAAAATTTGAGACAAGTACATACATTTGTACTACATATATGCACACAAAGTTTTGAAATAGACTAACACACGAGCAGAAGAAATTTGCATTCAAAGATAAATAATATGAGCTCGAAAAAATCGATATAACGCTAAGTAATAAATTCATTTATTTGATGATAAAAAAGAGACCTCAGGACTTACCAAGTTGTAATAAATTAGTTAATTACTGAATGCTCATTTTGCTATATAAATTCGCCAAGGAAATAACGATTTTCGTGGTTCTCCCAAACAAACATTTGTTTCATCGGGTTTTACTCAAACGTAAAAGACATTTCACAGTTTTAGTTCCCTCTCAAGCCATAAAAAATATTTTTTCATTTACCAGCGCACAATTCAAATGCATACGACATTAATGATCCACCGTACATCAAGGGTCATCCGTAAATGACAATTATTTAAAAAATCTATTTTCGCAGAAGATTAATGATCCCACAGTAGATCAAGGGTCATCCGTAAATTACAATTATTTAAAAAATCTATTTTCATAGAAGCCCCAGACTAAGAAATAACGTGATAAAGTATGAAAATGGGTTGTTTATTTGTCGTTTGGCCGGAGATTGAACTCGGATCGTTTGTAAACCGAAAAACATGGTAGTGTGCTACTCTTATTTACACATTCGGACCTTGTATGCAATGCAAATCCGTTAGATATTCCAATCACAATCCCTTAGTCAACTCGACTGTCCAAAGACTGTATTCATAAAAAATATTTTTTCATTTACCAGCGCACAATTAAAATGCATACGACATTAATGATCCACCGTACATCAAGGGTCATCCGTAAATGACAATTATTTAAAAAATCTATTTTCGCAGAAGATTAATGATCCCACAGTAGATCAAGGGTCATCCGTAAATGACAATTATTTTTAAAATCTATTTTCACAGAAGCCACAGACTAAGAAATAAGTGTACGTGATAAAGTATGAAAATGGGTTGTTTATTTATCGTTTGGCCGGAGATTGAACCTGGATCGTTTGTAAATCGAAAAATATGGTAGTGTGCTAATCTTATTTACACATTTGGACCTTATATGCAATGCAAATTCGTTACATATTCCTGTCACAATCCCTTAGTGAACTCGACTGTGCAAAGTTGGGTATTTTGTTATGTGATTGCAGCTGAATGATGACAGACGTTTTCGTGATACTGGTGTTGCGCGTTGGCACTTTTTCTCGTGCGTATTGAAAGCCACGGTTTAGCTTTTCAGTGTCTGACCTGTTTGTGGAAATGTCTGAATATGCTTCATCCATGAATGCATGTATATAGATGTGTTGGATATTCGAATACTTCTGCCAGCAATATAACATTTGAACGTTTCATTGCATTGAGAAAAAAAGTTTGAATGATCTCAATCGGCGTATACCCTCGATCAAACGAATTTTTAGTCGGTATAACAAATCTTTTGGTTACTGCAAATATATTTAAACCAATTGAAACTAATAATTTTTGAAGAAACTAAACTTTTGGATGAGAAAAAAAACAACGTTTTTTTTCTCAGTGTGATGACGTTAATATTTGGGAGTTAGCAGAATTGTGGATATTGTTAGTGACGATATCTTCCTGGTTAGATGAAACGCTCATTTCAAACTGTTTCTTCATGAATCGGTTGTCATATAACATGCTAGGTTGTTAATGAAGAACATGACATGAACATTTAATTTTCCTCCTCCGACATTACTTAATTATGACCCAAATAGTATCACCGCTGACTTCGATAACACGAGGCTTTGATTTCCAATAATCATTTCGAAATACATCTTCGGGAATTCCTATTGAATTTTCGACGCAGCCTAAAATCTCGAATTAAACCAATTGAAACTAATAATTATTGAAGAAACTACACTTTTGGATGAGAAAAAAAACGTCGTTTTTTTCTCAGTGTGATGACGTTAATATTTGGGAGTTAGCAGAATTGTGGATATTATTAGTGATGATATCTTTCTGGTTAGATGAAACGCTCATTTCAAACTGTTTCTTCATGAATCGGTTGTCATATAACATGCCAGATTGTTAATGAAGACCATGACATGAACATTTAATTTTCCTCCTACGACATCACTTAATAATGACCCAATTAGTATCATCGCTGACTTCGATAACACGAGGCTTTGATTTCCAATAATCATTTCGAAATATATCTTCGGGAATTCCTATTGAATTTTCGACGCAGCCCAAAATCTCGAATTAAGCCAATTGAAACTAATAATTATTGAAGAAACTAAACTTTTGAATGAGAAAAAAACAACGTTTTTTCTCAGTGTGATGACGTCAATATTTGGGAGTTTGCATAATTGTGGATATTATTAGTGACGATATCTTCCTGATTAGATGAAACGCTCATTTCAAACTGTTTCTTCATGAATCGGTTGTCATATAACATGCCAGGTTGTTAATGAAGAACATGACATGAACATTTAATTATCCTCCTACAACATCACTTAATTATGACCCAATTAGTATCATCGCTGACTTCGATAACACGAGGCTTCGATTTCCAATAATCATTCCGAAATAGATCTTCGGGAATTCCTATTGAATTTTCGACGCAGCCCAAAATCTCGAATTACGCCAATCAACGGGTGTCGTGTCACGCGCTCTGACTAATTTTCTGGCTACTCTCCCGGCAGAAGGGCATACTCGGATTACTCGCCAACTGAAGTTAGTCGAGAAGTCCGTCGACCCGAGGATAATTATGTGCGGTGCATTAGCGTCTGTAACTCTTGGTCCTCTGTGCCGGATCAAGGATTGTAGGTATACACATAAGTCAGTGTTTGCAGTCTCTGCGACTCTCATTACTCAATCCTGCAAATTCCAAGCATCAAATGAGGCTCGACGGTGAGTAAAGTTTCAATGCGATTGGTTTATACGAAAGAATCGAAAGAATGAAAGAGCTTTAGAGAAAATGGTACACGGCAAGGGCTAAGAAAGTGGAATAGCCACGTCTTACGTCCGGCTATTTTTTTTATTATTTCCCTCTATGATAAAAAGAAGGAAATAAAAGAAGGGAAAAGAAGGATGGTCGAGCTGACTCAGCGTTTTTCTCTCGGCTAAGTCATTCTTCCAATGGATCAGCCACTACCACCGCAAAAACCTTTATTTATAATAATATATTTCACATTTTCTAATGGAAGCAATTCCATAAACGCCAAGGTTCTCGGGAGTAAGCTTGGGCATTGCCCGAGGGCATCATTAATGCAGGCAGCTAACATATACCCACCGAATTGTCCGGGCTCGCGTCGTTTCTACTATCTACTATAATATTCCGGGCTTTCTTCGTCTCCGTTCCTTCACGTTTTACCCGCAATACCGGCACGAGACACTTCTTCTTTCAACCCATCCACCGCGTACCTTCAATATTGTACTGCACGGTATACCTCTGTGTATATACCTATTGCTTCATCTATGTTTCTTCTCCACATGCTCGTCTAGTAATTTCACTATATTTTCTGCTCTAATTAATCTTGGTTACACGAATTGTCGATGTTTTCTAAATACTTCATCTTCTACAGTTTCTCTACGGGACATATTTTTGGAATATGTATCGGATAAGCTCCCTTTTAATTAACAGATATTTTTTGACTGGGTTTTACAAAATAAACTCTTATTTTTTATAAAATTAGCTGTATAATAAGTATGAAAATAACGTGCCATGCTATATCTTCCACATATTTAGAATGCTTAAGGATCCTGCCAACACGTATGACCCAAATCTCCACATATGTTTGAAACCCCGAGATTTCCAATATTCGAATACAAACATTTAAAAATTGTAGTATCGATACAGCTTATTTAGATACTAATTGCATTCATCACATTGGATGGAAATTTGTCATTCGTTTTTGAAAATAGAATAACTCTGGCAATATTTATTTTTTCAATGAAATTCAACGAGTCGCTAGGTCTACCGAATAAAATATTTGATAACGTGTCGAAACTTTTTTTTCGACAAAGAAAATTGTATTGTATGGTATGTAATGGTATTTGCTCAATATCATGTATCGGTATATGGCATACCGGATATAGCTAGCATTATCCATGTAAAATGCTTGGGTTCTGTCAACGTGTATGCTGAAACCCCTCCATATGTCGACATTCCGCCCGATTGCTTTGGATAACTGCAGCCGCTACTCTTCGAAAAATATTTGCTCTCAATGATGTGTGGATTTAATCGATAGTTTTATCATTGCCTGGATATTTATCGTCTTATATATGTAATCCCTGAACAATATATTTAGATGTTCTAATTTTCTCAATTCGGCATAAAAATATTGCTCTTTATCCAGTTTTACATTTCTATTTTAACAAATTATATTTTTACTTTTTCTGTAAAATCGACTAAAATTTTCGGACATTCGAAGTCAAACTTTTGTTGAAGGTACACGGAAAGAAATGTTTGGTTGTGGCAACTACGTTTTCAGTTTGCTGTACACAATGTCTAAAAAATTAGTTGCCTCAACCATATCGAATAGTAACCTCAACTATTCACGATTAGTTCTCGCGAGATTAGTTAGGTTAACTAATCCAATAGTTGGGACTACCATTCGAATCGTCGGTATTACCATTCGAATTGTCGGTATTACAATTCGAATCTTTGGTATTACCATTTGAGTTGTAAGGGAAATAGAATAATAGATTGGTTGTGTCAACTCATTTCTTGGTTATGGCAACTAATCGATTTTTTCCGTGCATAGCATTTCTTATTCAGTATTTTTTTACAATGTACGCTTATTCGTGGATACATTAAAAACGAATAATCAACCATTGACAAATTATTTGAACTCTTACCAAATGCCGGAATAATTGATTGACTGTTTGTTATCGAGTTTCGTAGTATTTAAATTTGTGTTCGTAGATGCTAAAACCGAATGGCATACGCGTCCTGTACACGTTCGGTCCATGCAAGCACGATACCTAACCGTAGTTGGACCGGAGCGTGTAGGTATACTTATGTCGCCTACCGATGGCAGAAGGGAAAAGGGTGAAGAGGACGGTAGGAAGGATAGCTAGCTCGTGTACGTTTATACACGTTATACGCTCAAAATTCATGGCACCGAGCTAGCCTCGCTATATTGCACTTGCACTTGGTGGCTCGGCACTATAATGGATATCCTTTAGTACAGGGTGCAGAAGGGTGGTTGGCTTCAACATATAGAGGTGAAACCATGGCGGCAGCAGCAGCAGCAGCAGTAGCAGCAGCAGTACCACCACCACCACCACCAGGTAGATCTATATAAATACAGGGGGTTATGAGGGTCACGTCGACGGAGCTACTGGGAGGGTATTAGGTAGGCGCGCAAGACTTGCCCCCCTTTCACCCTCAACCGACATCTATCTATATAACATGGGCATCCATGTAAGCCTTTACTGCCAATATACCATGTTGTCCGGCATAACGCGCTTCTGGTTATGTCGTCCGGGAGCCGGGAGTCCTCAACTGCCTTCCCCCCACGTCTTGGAAGTCTATTGGCCTTCTTCCACTTGATCTAATACTGCGCGAGGTACTAGGTCCTCCACGTAACTCGTTACCAACGTTAACCACTGCATATACGAGTATTGCAGCTATAAACCTTTGTATTGTCTAATATTTTAGAATAAAGCTTCGGGAGCGTCTCGCTGGCATCCATGATGGGTATGGATTGCCGTATGTAGGCATAGGGCCGAGGGAAATAACTGGTGAGAAGAGAGTGCAGAGGGTAAAGACGCGGAAACGAGGCTGAGCTTCTGGTGGGACCGGATGAGATAGCTTGCCGCGCGCGAATTCGCGCCCGTACTCACCGAGGGAGAGAAATACACGAAGAAAAATAAGTAGGAGAGAGCTTACATTTCCCATGGGATATTCCGAGATAGGGACCGTTCCCTCGCTCCCCGACTTCTCACTTACGCATTGATACTCAATTTCCCTCGAATTTAGCCTCGCAACGTTAAATCTCATTGTACGAGATCGGCTGTACATTTTCGGACTTGATTTCTTTTTTTTTTTTTCTTTTTTAAAATCGATGCTACATGCTGATATCATATGATATTTTCAGATTAGACCGAAGAAAACAGAGCCTAAAATGCTCTATATTATAATTTTTTTCAAGCTGGTAGTTATTAATTTACTTTTAGAATTATGGTTATTACTATTACGACGAAAACACATTGAACAAAGTTCCAATCTCCATTCGTACTATTTTTTGGAGGATTCGTATAGTTTCTAAGAAACCCTTATGTATCACTTTATCGTGTCTTAGCTCTGGGTTTTTTTTAACCCAAAACAGAATAAAATTGTATATATCTCACGAAAAACTTTCTAAATAATTGCGAATCACCCTGTACACAAAATACCATCGAATCCAATACATACCCGTTTTCGACTGTTGCAAAAACATACAAAATAGTATAAAATTAAAGGCGTAGCAACATCTGGAGGAGATGGCTAAAACATGTGCATTTATTTTACATTGGCAACCAGTGCATGCCGTCGCAAAACTTACCGCTGAAAATTCGAAATTCGCTATGGGTTAAAACATAATTGGTACAGAGGTCGAAATAGATATCTATAGTTGGGTCAACTTTATCTATTATTTATTACGCGAATGTGAAATGCAAACCTCCGACCTACTTGCCGAAAGGGCACTGCAGTTTCCCGTTGCAGATACACGCATCGCAAGTACACGGAAATAGAGATTTTCTAATTTTGTATACGACCTCGTGACCTGGTGACTTTTCCATCCTACCACCGATTACCTCGATCACTCCCTCGATGACCCGGTAGAAAGGTCATGATATACATTTTTGGTTTCCAAATTCATAAAGTCTGGTGGAAAAAAGTTTGTTGGTAAGTTCATTTTACTGAACATTATATCGGAACGCAGATATCGGATTTGTGGCGTGTGGGGGTTTTATTGATAATAAGATATGAAAAAAGGGCACGTTTTTATCTCTACCAGATATAACTCTACAAAATTACAACTCTAGCAGAAAATAAGACTTCGTCAAAACTCTGCAATAATACATCTTTACCTGAACCGACGTCATTGAAACATTTGCACTAATATACCATTCGAATTTATCAGTAATGTGATAATATATCACGGTGAAATGAATTAAACTTTGGTTGCGATAATAAAATACAAACATCACTTGATTTGGTTCAACTAATCTCGACGATATTATTGGCAATAAACACAAAGAAAAAATGTCGGTGGTAACCCGTGTAGAAAAAAAGAATCTTGTGAAGAATCTTTTAAAGAATCTTAAAAAAAGGCTTGAAAGAATCTTTGAAAGAATCTTCAAAGGAATCTTAAAAAGAATCACGTACAGGATCCGGAGCAAGATTCTTTTCAAGATTCTTTCTATCCGAAAGCGTTCTGAGAATCTTTCAAAGAATCTTCGAAAGAATCTTGAAAAGCGTCTTTAAGAGAATCGTGAAAAGATTCCGCCCATTAAACAGACAAATCGTTAAAAGAATCCTAATGAAAATTTTCAGAGGAATCGAGCGAAACCTGTTGTTGCTTTCCCTTGGTGTCGAGACAGTACATTTCAATACGTCAACGAAGGGTAAACTCCTCCTGTATAGTCGAACTCAGGACAGCTTTGCAGTCTTATATACGTTCAGGCTTCAAGTCACTTGCGAGAAACGCTTCGACCGCTCGCCATCTAGCGCAGTATTATTCACCAGTGTTTCGTATGACGTCACTAGGTGGCGAACGGACGGAGCGTTTCTCGCAAGTGTTTTGAAGCCTCAGCGTATATATAAGACTGTAAAGCTTTCTGAGTTCGACTACACACGAGGGGTTTACCCTTCGTTGACGTACAGAAATATACTGTCTCGACACTAAGGGAAAGCCACAACAGGTTTTGCTCGATTCCTCTGAAGAATTTCATTAAAATTCTTTCAACGATTTTTCTGTTTAATGGACGGAATCTTTTCACGATTCTCTTAGAGACGCTTTTCAAGATTCTTTCAAAGATTCTTTGTAAGATTCTCAAAACGCTTTCGGATAGAAAGAATCTTCAAAAGAATCCTGGAAAGAATCTTGCTCCGGATCCTATACGTGATTCTTTTCAAGATTCCTTTAAAGATTTTTTCAAAGATTCTTTCAAGACTTTTTCAAAGATTCTTTCAATCTTTTTTTTAAGATTCTTTAAAAGATTCTTTTTTTCTACGCGGGAACCCAGTCGGTCAAAAGTTTGCAATCTTTAAATATGGCCAATATTATTGTATTGATTAATAGTAGTAGTAGTAAGTGTATTTATTAACATTACATGATATATTAGTAAACATTGCTAATATAGGCCATCGACCTTCAGCCCTATTAATTAATATTTTTATGGAATATTAGCTTCAAACATGCACAAGATCACATTTTCCAAAAAATTATAGGTTATGATGACAGGGATCGAGTAGTTACAATTTATTCACGAGGTATGATGACTTTTGGCATTTCCCAATATAGTCAAGTCGGTCGCTTGTTTATTAGTAAGTTGTTATGTCGCTCACTTAGATAATTCAATCGGCCCTCGACTGAGTTTGGGGTTATGCCACCTAGACTCTATTCTTCATATCCGGCACGTATTAAATTTATTTCAAGCATCAATACAGTTATTCAAAGGCAATTTGCATTTCTTATATGGGCATATCTCACAAACCTTTGACTTTCGTGTAACTCGACTGCGGAATGCAATAGTAATTTACACAGAATAAATTACGCGAGTATCAAACTTTTACTAAGATGTAAGAATCATAACGTATCTGAAATAAAATAATGTAATTTTATAATGCACCAATAACTGTTTTATCCTGGTTCAAATGCGGAAATTAACAACGTTTTCGCTTGTAACTCTGATTTTCGCGTCACTTCGTACAGGTGTAGCATTGATATGCACCTTCAGAAAAATAAGAAAAAAATCATGAAATTCTGGTAAGGTACAATGAACATAATGTACCTAATTGTAATCGCCAAACATGTCAAAATTAAGCGGTTATCCTGTGAACGTCTGTCACTCGGTTTCGATGGTGAACCTGACATCCACCGTTATATGGTGCAGGAATATCAGCACAAGCTAATTGAGCCAAATGAATTGGATGCACATGAAGGTAAGATCATTACGGATTGAATGGAGTGAAATTTATGTCGGAGAGTCAATTACTTTGCTCGGAACGTTCTGCGACAAGGACTCATATTGCTGCGGGGAGGATAAATGTCAGGTTTTTCGCATCGTTATCCGGCCAAACTAGTCAAGTAAGATAATTAAATTTCATCTGAGTACGTTATTCTTATCACGAATTACATGCGCGCAGATGTGCCCGACCTCTAGACGAGAAACTATTTTTTTCTGGGTCAAAATGTATTCAATTGTCAGGTTCGAGAATGTCAGGTTTATAAATTCGCATATTAAATTCAAACTATTATCGTTCCTCAATTATCTAAATTATATTGTGAGTTAGTAAAGTCATTACCAGTCATACTTTTCATTTTCTGCATACGAATTGAGTAAAATTGAATTAGAAAAATGACCTATTGGAAGGGATAAAACTATGCCTCGAAATGGGTCATTTAAAAAAAAGTTAAATTGAAAGTAAGTTAAACACTTGTAAAACACAATAACACATAGTTCCTACAATGAATTAGCACCAAATAAATTATTTTTAGTTAAAATGATAATATGATTTTTTATTTTAGCACCCTGTATATGATGCTTTGTCCGTGAACGAATATTGCTTTCTAAAGGTCTTAAGATGAGTACAAAAAATTGGCGATCCTGTGCTCCTATAACTAGATTTTTATTCTTTGAGGCCGTGAAAGTCGAAGTTTTGTGAGATACGCCCATATGTCTGCTTTATTCAATGTAGAAATTAACATTATGAACAGCACTTCGGTGCATTTCACAATTAATGGAATTTTATAAGCGCCCATTTATATTTCTGTTGTACAAAGCTTCAATTGTATTATTCATACTGAGATAAATTTTGTACAACGTCCACAGAAAATTTCTCGTACTAGCAGCGGATGCGCGCTTCGCGCTATAACCATCGAATCTCGGTGTTCAAATTTTTATTAGCGTACTGTGACTTTTACGGCTTATCGTGGATGAAATAACTTGCATTTTCGATATAAGAACTCGTGCCATTTTATTAGCTTCGTGAATTGCTATTAGAAGTGGTGCATGGATAGAAATTATACTATCACTAAAATATCAATTAAAATAAAATTAGGTTGAATTTTCCGACCGGAAGTGGAATCTGTGAATTCAGTAATCAGAGACGAAAAAAAGTCATTTTTTCAAAAATCATCATAAAAAGGATGCAAAGCAGAACCTTGCACATTGCTTCCTCACTATATTTCGCTTTTTACAAAGCAACCTCGAAGAGGAAGTATGGGAATTGATTTTGGCTTCCTCATAGAGGAAGCTTTGTAAAAAGCGAAATATAATGAGGAAGCAATGTGCAAGGTTTTGGTTTACATCCTTGTTTTAAATAAATATAAATAAGCGCACACTCTCGCTTTGTGAAAATATAATAAGGACAAAAGGTCCACAAACTCCCTCGAATACTCTATCTTCTCTGTTTTTTTTTGTAGAACACGATAGAAATCGGTGATTTCCGAAATTTCATTGGGAAGCAAGGATATGGTTAGTTTATACGACATAAATCGCTACTTTTCGCAATATACACTGTACAACATCGCTATGAAAATATGTTATCGTTCAACATTTTTGGGCTATATCTGACGTATTTTTCTGTTGATCATGAATTTGGCACTCATTTGACTCCCAGCTCGATATTTGATACCAAAATTCACATCGCAGAAAAAAAAATTAAAAAATTCAAAAAATCAAAATCTCATAAAATTTTAACGTTTCAACCGATCTTAACCAAATTTAATAGGTATCATCGGTGTATGAAAGCTCATGTACATACCAATTTTGAGCTTAATATCTCGAAAATTAAAAGAGTTACCGCGTTAACAGACATTTTTGAAAAAATTCAAAACCGCGTAAGAATTTAATGATCATGGGGATTTTTACAAAAATTGGTATGAACGATGAGGATTGACCCCTCTATCTATGGTGTAAATTTCAGCTCTATATCTCGAGGCGTTCCCGAGTTATAAAGGTTTACATTTTTGGAGCGTGTAACGTACATACACACACATACACACATACAGACATTTTTTCAAAATCACTTTTTTCGACGTTTTGGACTGAGTGTACTGACATGAAAATCTAGAAAAAAAATTTTTTCACGAAAACAAAGCATCCTCTGTGAGGAAGCAAAAGGCATGTAAACGGTACTTTTTGAGGTACAATATGCGACTTCAGAACGATAGTGAAGGCCAAAATTCGACATCTAGAAAAAAGCCAAAAATGCCTTTCCAGGCATTTTTGGTTACAATTACTTAGAACTTCGATGTGAAAACCATTTATTTAAATATATTTAACATTGCGTATTCTCGAGTGTTTTGTGATTATGGTAATGACACACTATTTACCGAATACTCTCATCAGCCCTTGAAAATCTTTAAATCAGCATCGTAGAGTCGGTGGCCCAAACACGATGGGGCCGAGGTTATTCTTTGAGGATTGAGAGGGAGCCACGATGGATAAAACGAGGTAGATGGATTACGTCGTGGCTTCAGCAATTACGCGAATTATATTAAGCATCGTCTCTTTCTCTCTGACTCGGTGGCCCGTTCTTGAAGAGCAGCAGACTCGTGTTGAGCTTGCAGGCTCGCCGTTCCTTCAGCTTCGTTCCTTACTTGCCTCTTAGCGCATATACGAGAGCGGAAGCAAGCTTGACGGCAGGGCCTGTTATTCGGCGCGGTAACTCGGGCGAAACTAATTTTAAGCCGCAAGACAGAAGTCTGCTTTAATAGCTGTCGAAAACTTACCGGTCTTTCCCTCGTGTCTTGTAGCCCGCTGCGCCTACCTACTTCTCTCTAGCTGATTCTTGTCTCTCGCTCTTTCACTCCCGTTTTTCGCTTTTAATTTATACAAGGATTCGTGCTTCTGCTTTTTCCATCTGGATTCATCAACGACATTTGATTGAATTTCTTTGAAAATAATGAAGGTACGAGAATGAAGATCCCTTACGAGAAGTTCTTGTTGTCCGTGAAGTTTGGTATAACAGATTAACTTGTCTTCGCATATACTTTTTCCCGCCAAAATAGAACAATTCATACTTTTTTGTCTCAAGTGGAAATTTTGTTGCTACAACTTTGTTTTCGAGTTTTCCATGTGTACTCAATGTCTTTCTGTATACTTAAAATGGTCTGAAACGTCGAGAAACGGGATTTAGAAATAGTGTCCGAATGTATGTGTGAGTGTCGTGATAAAGAGGTTAAAATTAATACCACCATAATTTGATTCTACTGTCTATCTTGAATTCCAACCTGGACTGCCCAGAATTCATCCTGAACATCCCAGCATTCATCTTGGAGTGCCCAGAATTCATCCTGGACATCCCAGAATTCAGCCTGAACATCCCAGAATTCATCCTGGACAGCCTACAATTTATCCTGGATTATGCCCTGGATACCTCATATTTTGTACGCGAGTTACTATTCGAAATGCCTGTCACAACTCATTTTGGAGAAGTTGGGGACAGGAAATTGCAAATGTAACTACCGCAGCTAATGACGTTTTTTAAGCGTGTAACTTGCGTGGTCCTATGATGTATAATGCCCATCGTGGACGGTGCAATGCGGCAGTTAAGAATAATGCTAGGCAATAGAGATGAGCAATGCATATGTACTTACGGAACTGAATTCCATGACTTTGAGAAGCCAGAGTGTGAGAGCGAGGTTGAGTATGACCATCACCATGAGCCCTAGTACAAGTGAGTAGAGACATCTCTTTCTCCAGCCGTAAAGGCCAAGTCTGAAGCCATTGCACGTGTGTGGCTGCTCGTCGTGTTGGGGTGTGCACGTTCTCGAGGATGTAGTCGGAGTTTGTCTCGTTCCGCCACCTCCGGCACTCCCACTTTGCATCTGGCGGTTCATGCTGTTTGAATTTCCGGCCTCGTCCGAGCAGCTTGGTTGTCCTCCACGTTGCATCCTGTAACAGCAACGAGCCAAAGGCATATTCTCATTTCATATAATTTTTAATGACTCGTCTTTATCGTGTATTACCCTTTAATAGCCCACCATAGAAAAATGTATGTTTGAAAATTCGCCTGAGGATAAAGTTGACTAATATGTGAGAGATAAAAAGACACTACTTCCTCATAGAGGAAGCTACATTTTTTTCAGATTTTCATGTCAGTACCCGTGCAGAAAAATAGTTGGGGCTGCTACTTGGCCCTTTCTAGTTTGCCCCCATTCTATTAGGGGCCCAGTATGAAAATCTAAGTACAGCCCTACTAGGCTGGTCACGCTTCACTGGTACGGGACCTTTATAGATTTCCCTGTTAGGGCCTATAAAGGCTGCCCTATTAAGCCCCTACTAAAATAATAAAGAAAATTGATTGAAAAATATTAATTTTTGCTTATTAAATCGAGTAATCCTGCATTTCAAATAGATATTACATCTTCCTCTACATGATGGTACATATTAATCACTGAAAAAACATATTTCAATTTTTTGACATTGACGGGAATCGAACCTGGGACCCTCCGGATGATGTTGTTGCACTGCGCTTTAGCTCACTCGGCCATTCAGATCATATGATTATACAATTTTTTTTTGTCTATTTGAATATCGGTAATATGAAATATAAAAGGAACTTCGTGTAATATAATCTGAACTTTATAGATTTATATGATTGCGTCTGCTGTGTTAATAATAGAAGCACATTCAGTTATTTTTCACGGCAATCGGATATATAAAAAATGATACATTGTATCGTTTTTGTCATTTAGAAACATATTCGACGAAGTTGCTTATTTCATTGTTTGCGCGCATTAGTTCGTTAGTATTTGGGTGGACGATCGTCTGACTGAGCTGAGGCTTAGTACTAGGGTGACCGCGTGGTTGACGACTGATGGTCAATACTTAGATGGGTGACCGCTTTGCTAACTCTGACTGTCTGTACTAGGTTGGATAACCGCCTAGCCTGACGGTAATTACTTAGATGGATGACCGCGGGTCTGGCGACTGATGGTCAATACATAGATGGGTGACCGCTTAGCTGACACTGACCTTCAATAGTTAGATGGGTGATCACCTGGTTAACTCCGACGGGTTTCAGTAAGGGAATAATTTGTCATACCTATTGCAGAATACGTATCGGAAATATAAAAAAATCAAATTATAAAGGGCCTGTAAAGTTGCCTCTACAGTGCCTATACAGTTGTCTGTATGGGTACCTTTGTAGGCAACGAAGAGGGTCAATATGGGTGACCCTAGTGAGGGTTCCACATTTGAGCCTGATTAGGCCCCGAAATGAACATTTTTTACTATATATTCTGTTGTGGCAGCCTCTGTTGAGCCTACTTGGGTTCTAGAGTGGATTCCCTATCGTGGATGCCACGTTATACCTAAGAAGGACCCTTATTTAATTGCGGCTGCCCGAACTAATTTCTTCACGGGTATACTCAAAATGTATGTGTATGTAATGAAAAGGCTAAAATTCATACCATCATAACTCGTAAACAACTCGACCAAATTAGCTATACTGCACTGAGTTTAAATTTTATAAAAGTCGATTTTATAAAAGTCGAGAGAGGCATTCAGATTCTATGAGATTTACAAGATTCTGAAAACGATCCGTCGACGCCCTAACTCGAATATTTTTTAAGCTGTCGGCCTGAAACTCTTAGTGAAAATTGAATGAACTAATGCAGAATTTTGTACTGAATTTGGGTAAAATCGGTGAAGCGGGCTGTATGGGGTTTTCAAATTTTTTTAATATTCACAAACTTTCCACGTAAACGAAACAATGTTCAGAGATGCTAGGTACATAATTTAATGAAGATCGTGAAGAGAGTTCGGATTTTATAGGAGTTTGATTTCTTGTTTATTACTGCTTGACAAGTAAAATTCAGTGCTTAATTTATTTATTTAAAACATGGATGCAAAGTCAAACCTATATATACATTTTTTAGAAAAGCAACCGAAAAAAATTCACAGTTAGTACTCTTAAGAGATACTAAGTACATCTGGTAGTACATAGTATTAAGTACATTTCAGTCATTATGGAAAGTATGAGACAGAACCGGGGAAAAAGTGGCTAACTGACCGAGAATATCTCTAATCTAATTTATATTGCGAGCACTTGAACGCATACATAATTTCAATGCACATGTTTTCCCTCGTGGGTCTATAACTACTCTATTTATTGACGAAAACATGTTTTTTCTCTTTCAGGATCATTTTACTTCCGCTATCTCATGACACGAGGATTATCCTGAACGCAGGTACAGTAGTAAGCACGTTTGTTATATCCATATACTATATATACAGCGATAGTGGTAGTGCAAGGTAAACTAGATAATGCACAGTGCTAACGAGAGAGCCGGAGAAATGTGAACTCTTGATGACCACGAGGTCCCCATGGAGTACAGCAGCCTCTTCTTATTTGCAAATTAGCGTCCGAGTAATCAGTGTTAAGCCACCACAAGGGTGGCGCTGGGTTAGAACGAAGAGGAGAGTTGACGTGGTAGAGGCTCCAACGAAGCCTACGCTACCGAGTACACACGTACAGCGTATGCTCGACGAGTTTCTAGTTGTAAGAGTAACAGAGAGAGAGAAAAGGGAGAGGGAGCGAATAGAAACTGGGGAAAAGGGAGGGTAGGAAACGAGAAAGGGAGAACTTATGCAAAGCTACCCGCAAAATGCCTGACATAACTTTTCTCCTAATCCCTGGCCGTAGCCCGAAGGCCTCGAACCGACCAACCAACCCCGTTTTTCCACCCTTCCACGCCCGCTCATCCTCAGCTCTTTTTCTCTCTCTTTCTTTCTCTTTCTTTCTCTCTCTCTCATTCTCACTTTCTCTCGTTCACTCTCTGTCTCCCTTTGCCGCCGTCGCTACCCCACGGGCTTCGCTGCGGTTCGTTTTATATTTTTGCTGTACCCGACCGAGCTGAAATATTCAATGCACCCCGTCCCTCGCGGGTAATTATGCCTTTCGCGGGGCATAAAGCTTCGGAGAGAAGAGAGAACGCAGCTGGAGGGAAGAAGGGAGCAAGAGCGAGGCAATGGACGAGCGCGAGTGCGCGAAAAGAGAAGAAAAAGAAATATGTGAAAATTCCGAAATTAAAACCTCGAAGATAAACCTTGGGTAAATGCTCGACCAAAAACCTCTACCGTACCCGTGGACAGACTCTCGTGCTATGAAAATACAAAACACGACCGAAGGGAATCTTCAAAAGAAAGCATACTCGTTTTTTAAACAGTTGCGATTAACCCTCTTGTTTTTTTTTAAACCGCCGAAAAATTCTAACAGATATGCATAACTTGGCACTCCTTTACCACGGTATTAATTAAATGTTTATATGGAGGGTCATTGTTACGTCTAGCTAATACAAAAAGTAATAACATTTTATTTAAAAAATTCCTGTCTCTAATTACAATAATATTGGAAATTTATTTAATGAGTGATAGGAATATATGTTTTTCAATGGACATTTTTTTCAATAATCTATTGAAATATATATTGTGGAGGAACAGTCAAAAGTTATTTCAAGTATTGTATTTTCCAATGGCAATGTGACAAAACCTATATCCGCCTCACGAGCGCGATACAGGAAAGAAAACAAAAAGTTTTAAATAAATCTCACAGAGAATCCGCTTTGTTATTTTGTAACAAAAGTAAAACAGTGAGCTGAAGATATTTGAAACGCTGAGCAAAACCTGGAACTTAGTTTTTGTTTCGGCCATGTCTCAATCGCTGTTGTCTGGTTTTTGCGTGTATCTTTTTGTCAGTAAAATGAAGCTTTTATCTACTATGTAAATAATTGCTAATGCGTGTAAAGTAATTATATTGTAATTATTAGTAAATTTTCAGTAGAGAAATAGAAAATTTTACGCTTTTTTATTCAACTAAGTGTGATTGAAGGGTCTACATTTCAACTCGGGCAGATATTTATTACTATAACTTTTTGGATTAGAACTGTAATTTTAACACTCTGATTCGAAGTAATCTGCACTGCACATGAATAAGATAATTGGGCGTAGGTCGGAATATGTGACGGTATGGGTTAATAAATAATTGGGAATGTCTCCAGTTTGCAGAGAGCGAGAGAGAATAAGAAGTAGCGATTGCGGTTGTGAAACTAGAATGAAAAAGGTTGAATAACAAGAGAAAGGTGGATGGGAAAAGGCAGGTGAACGGCAGGAGGTCGTTTTCGAATTACCGAACTCGTTACCAACTCGTTTTCCACTGCGTCTGGCATCGTATTTCTCACCATACGGAAACTCGATTCGCGTAACGTGACTTTTAGCGGTACGGCGTGAAAACCAAGGCTGCTCACGGTCTACACAGGGTTTCCTATCTCAGCTTTCGAACAATGTAAAAAATTGGTTATTGCGGTCACCAATCATCAGTAGCGACAAGAAATGAAATTTTCAAATTTATCAAATGTATAAACGGCTCAGCAACTTCCATCGATGATCTATGCATTAAGAGGCATTGTATTATTAAAATAATCTTGGTAAGTTACAGCACAGCCAGTAATACGAGTCTGCACCGAAGTTATACTTTCAAAATTCCGAGTAGAAATTTTTAGGGTTATATCAGGTATAAATCAGGCCTTGACTGGGTATTGACGCAGTTCTGAAAGGGCATTACCAAGGCCACAATTGCACCTGATGTAACGCTCTAAATTTCTATTCGGGATGCATTGAGAGTCACAAAATTATTGAAATTCTGTGATACATTCGTTAAAATCAGCAAGTTTCTTGTATAACACGTGCAGAATTTCGTTTTTTTTCTTAATAAATTGCAATTCTCTCCTTTAATGACTGATGATAGTATTACATGAAAACCGATGATCGTTCTAAATTATGATAGCCGATCGCAGCTATTTATTATTTGACGTTACGTGATTTAAAGGTGACAAGTAATGATGCCGCGAGACGAGACGTGACGCGAATGTATATTGTCTCGTCTCGTATCGAGTATTTTTCATTTTTATAAATTCCAACACCATATAATGCCAACAAAAATAATAATCTAATTTCCTCATAAACGTAGATACGATAATAAAGCATAAGAAAATTGTTTACAAGATGAAGAGAGTGCGATAGAGAACGCCGCGACTGATGGTTCGGTAGTGTTGGCTTTGCGCGTTAAGAATACCAGCGCCACTTTTGCTCATGCAAAGTTTCGAGAGAGTTGGCGCTGATGTTCTTAAGGTTGTTGTGGGGTCTGGGCTTGCGGGGTGAGGCGGCGAGGAGACTAGGGGGCGCGCGGTATGCGGTGCGGTTGGTGTGCGAGTGCGTATTAGGGCTGTTAAAAAAATCATAATTTTCTTATAATCGATTTCTCCTGAAATGCGGTATTGATTGTCACAAAAAAAATGTTTTCCCGAAAGCTGGGAGTTGTGCGATGATATTAAGTACTGCCGCATCAAGGCCAAAATTCATTAAAAACGGCGATTTTTAGAATTTTTTTTTTTACTTGGTGAAGCGCTCATGGAGATTGTGGTTGCTTTCGATAGACTATGAAATAGTGTAAAGGCAGAAACATGTTCGATAATATTTAGTACTGCCGCATCAACATTGAAGTTAACAAAATAAAAAATGAAATCCTTTAAAACATTGAAATATTCATCTGCTCATCGACTATTTCGCGCGTTTTCAAATGAAAAAAATGGCTCATGAAACGGGAGTCCTGTATGATCAAATTTAGTGCTGCCGCATCGATATCGCAGTTTCCCAAAATTCGAAAATCGCTGATCATCATCATGATTATGATCATACATGAGTCCCGTTTCAAGAGCCATTTTTACATTTGAAATCGCACGAAATACTCGATGAGCAGACGAATATTTCAATGTTTTAAAGGATTTAATTTTTTGATTTTGGTAACTTCAATGTCGATGCGGCAGTACTAAACATTATCGAACATGTTACTGTTATGTGCCTTTACACAATTTCATAGTCTATCGAAAGCAACCACAATCTCCATGAGCGCTTCACCACGTAAAAAAAAAAAAATCATAAAAATCGCCGCTTTTCATGAATTTTGGCCTTGATGCGGCAGTACTTAATATCATCGCACAACTGCCAGCTTTCACGAAAATATTTTTTTTATGATAATCAATACAGCATTTCAGGAACAACCGATTATAAGAAAATTATGTTTTTTTGAACAGCTCTAGTGCGTATTCAGTTCCCAAGCGAAGACGACCAAGACTTTTCATAAATTAATAATTAAATAACGGTGCTGTCGATCGTCTTCCAAAATTATCAAACGTTAAAGCGATTATCGTTTAAACTATACATAGTTGTTTTATGTACGTGGTAGCATTTTCTTAGCTGTTATACGGTAAATACGGCGAAATCGCCCGAACTCGCTGTAACAATAGTGCAATAGGTTGTAAAATTTGCGATTTTTTCCCTCATAAACGGTGCTGTTCACCGTTTTTAAATTTCACCAGACTATTTGCAAAGGAATAATGAACATTCGTGCAAATTTTCATGACAGTGGTAGCATTTTGATTTGGCCCCACAACAACCTTAATGCGCGAAGCCAATAACGCTATGTACCGATGCGAGCGCTACGACGGTTACCGAGAGACTGCCGACGCGCATGTCCCCACGCTCAGCGTCGAAAGCGAACGATCACCGTGTCATCAGGAAATACAGAACCAGATTGACTAACCAGAACGCAGAAATTCTTCTGTGTCTAAATTCCTGGTTGCAATCCACTCTCTCCTCTGAGATTAAATCTCAAATATTGTTTCTCGACGATATGATAAGTTTTTGTCTCGTCTTGTCTCGTCTCGACCGAGACGAAAAAAAAGGTCTCTTGTCTCGTCTCTTGAGTCGACTATCTCGTCTCGTTTTTCTCGTCTCTCTTGTCTCTTGCGGCATCACTAGTGATGAGCGTTGGGATGGGCTCGGAAACAAGTTAATAGAATGGTCTGAAGACAGGGCACAAGGCAAAAGGCAAAAGGAGAGAGGTATGTTCGCTTAGAAAAATAAGTTGTCGGGTTGTACAGTTGGTACGTCTAGTGCAGGTATCGTGATGACGCCACGCGACAACGTCGATTTTGCCATGCTGGTGCGGTAGGCTTACCTCCGCAGCAGCCAGTACCTCCAGACTGCTTCGTAGTCGTGCACTAAATATTTCAAGGGGCTGCGGGGCTTCGATCCCCACCGGGACTCCGCCGAGAGACACGAGCCAACAGATTAGTGCCACTTGCGACCAACAGCAGTAGCAAGCCTGCGTCACCGGCAGCTTCTCCTCTATGGTAAACACAACACATCCGCATATATATCTAAACCTATCCTAGTTGTTATCTACAGCTATATCTTATGTCGAACATATCTGAATGAAGCTATCTGTCCTGTACGTTACAATCTAGAAGGGGTTGTGAAGCTATCTAGCTTATTATACTGTTTGCTCTGCACCAGCATCAACAACAATTGAAAGGTGGTAAAAACAAAGAAAAAAAAAGTTGCTACTGGCATATTCGCAATACGTGACTTTCTCATCACAATTGTTACTGGCAAAGTTGTTATCGTGAATTTA
The DNA here is from genome assembly GCA_963970395.1 of Ephialtes manifestator. NCBI lineage: Eukaryota > Metazoa > Arthropoda > Insecta > Hymenoptera > Ichneumonidae > Ephialtes > Ephialtes manifestator. Next base: position 16,962,666 of record OZ019975.1, read on the forward strand.
TTGGGGTATAGTGACTAACTACACGAATAGAAATTTGTGAATTTCGCACATTTATTGTAATCTATTACATTTCTCGCTATAATTTGTCAACAACGCGTATTTAAATGTTCGCGACTCACTTCACATCTCTCTTTCGTTTGGTGGTATTATTGTCGGCACTTCGATAGTTTGACAAGTCGGATTTATATTTCAATTATGCATATTTGAAAAGTTTCGAATCTTATGACGTGTATGAGGCCTCCGCAGGATTTTGAATTCGTATAAAATGCTGTGCGAGTGATAAATACTATGATACGATGAGTGTATGAGTGTTTATAGTCTAACATCATGACTGTGAATAACCGAAAATATTTTTTTTCTTGCAATTTTCACTTTCCTTTTAATCTAACATATGGTATGAATATTCATATTATATTTCTCATTGAAAACTGCTCAAGATCATTGATAGTAGCTCTTTTGTTTAGTGAATGTGTAATACAATCCATGTTTCAGGCAATATAAATTTTTCACAACATACAGTTGCAGAAGTCTTATGTGAGTGATTGAAAAGACCACAAAATCTTCTCTGTACTAAATCTCTTGTTGTTCATTGCTCATTTGCTAGTAATTCTGTCTGTATGTATCATACCAAAGCATAATAACTTTTATATTAGCTTGCGGTCCAAAAATAAATAAATACATTTATTTTTTTATTCACTATTCCAGGTAAAGTATTAGAAGCAGTGAAGATTTTGGATTGGATTTCAATACCAAAACTACATTTTACATGCAAAAGGTACACACTAAATTTCATTGCGGTCCATACATTTTTTCAGAAGTTATTGTACTTTCGGACACAGCCAGACAGACAGACAGAAATTAATGAATGTGTTTTTTGGAATCAACGACACTCAAAACATGTATTTCCATAAAAATCCAAGAGTCGAATTTTTTTTGGATTGCAATACTTTCTCTTTTACATACTTCGTATGTGATGAGAAAGTAAAAACGAGTTCTGGGGCTAATGGGTTGGTCATTCATATTTGAGACTGTTGAAGGACATGAATGATTCCCGTACGCGCTTTAAACGTTTTTTTAAAAAGTGACCGTTGTCCGTTTCGGATTCCTGAATTCATAGATCCGACTTTCAGTCGGAAAAACGAATCTAATTTTTTTTTTAAATCAAGTCGCATATTGTATCATAGAAAGTATCGGTTACATGCCTTTTTACGATGTTTTTAAAAAATGTACTTTCTTCAGTTTCTGATTCCAGAAATCACAGATCCGACTTTCGGTTGACAAATCCAACCTGCGGAGTACTGAATATCAGTGTTTCGTACGATGCTACTAGATGGCGAGCGGTCGAAGCGTTTCTCGCAAGTGACTTGAAGCCTGAACGTATATAAGACTGCAAAGCAGTTCTGAGTTCGACTATACACGAGGGGTTTACCCTTCGTTGACGTACCGAAATGTACTGTTTCGACACCAAGGGAAAGCAACAAAAGGTTTTGCTCGATTCCTCTGAAGAATTTCGTTAAGATTCTTTCAACGATTTTTCTGTTTAATGGTCGGAATCTTTTCACGATTCTCTTAAAGAAGCTTTTCAAGATTCTCAGAACGCCTTCGGATAGAAAGAATCTTGAAAAGAATCCTGGAAAGAATCTTGCTCCGGATCCTATACGTGATTCTTTTGAAGATTCCTTTAAAGATTCTTTCAAGACTTTTTTTAAGATTCTTTAAAAGATTCTTCACAAGATTCTTTTTTTTCTACGCGGGTTAGTACGACATGAGATTCACGAAAGAGATACAGCTCCCGTGTAGCATCGATCGTTCAACGTTTGCTGTCATAACCTCAAAGTTGCCCGAAAATTTCCAGACGTTTTGCGAGCGCCCCTCTGCGTACATCGAGTTTCTATTCACGGTATAAGTAAACATTTCCAAACTTCCAAGATTGATCCCATTTACTATGTTGTCCGGGTTTTTTCACCAAACTATTTTAGATGTCTTAACTATATTTTTCTCTCGGTGCGGTTATTACATCCTAAAATAGTAGCTTGAGCCAACGATTTACAAAAACAGAACACACCTGCACTCTATTGAAGTTCATTAAGCTTGAGCACATAGTTCAATAGATAATGTTCCATTTGTAATTACGTTCTATTGAAATGAAAGTTTTGCACTGAAATTTAAACCTAAGCTTAAACTGCAGTTTTACCCTCCGGGACCATTCCTCGGCTGGCAGTAAGTAGGTATTCGAATTCAATTAAACGTCTCAATATCTCGAATGACACTTGGTGATTCTTGCCAGCATCGGTTCAATCCAAACCCTCTGCCCGAGTAGAAATTTCATCAGGCATGCCTGCTGTCACACGAGGTCCAGATCAGTTTTAGGTACGGTAACCTTATTTGGGGCATCCGTAAATTCACCTGCTCAGGTCCATGTAAAGGTGAGATATGGCATTCTACCTTAAAAATGCCGTCTTTCCACCGGATCAGACCCATGTCAGGCATACATTACATACGGTAACGTCATATAGATATGTCATTCATCGACCTTATCCATTTCGCATAAGGTCTTCCTGTGGCATTTGGACCAAGATTTTGTCCAATTTACCTTTACTGTCCCTGGTCAGATCCGCATAAGGTCTTCGTATGGCATGGTTTTTTTTTAAATATGCCGTAAATTTACATTATCAGGTTCGTATAAGGGCTAGATACGGCATTCGTTAAAAAAATTAAAAAATTATTGTTATGCAAAATCAATCTTTTCAGCACCTTGCGTGTGCTGGATTTTTTCACATCTTTATCCCATCGAGAAGTATTCGAAATTTTCGCTGAAACTCACGTTTTGCGGGACTGTACCGCTAGAATTACTTTGAAATCTATCCAGGTACTGACCGTCAAACGCCAGTACCTGGATGGGTGACCGCCCCATCATGTTTAAATTTTGAATATGTCGGTCGTACTCACAATAAATAGATGTACAGTCTTGACGTGTTTTCATTTTAAGTGTACTTCAAATAGACAATAAATATATAAACTTTCTAAGATGTCAATGGCCGAGTGGGCTAAGGCGCAGAACTGTCACCCAGAGGATCAAGGTTCGATTCCCACCAACGGCAAATAAATTTACATGTGTTTTTTTCAGCAATTAATATGTACTGAAAACTAAATAAGCTCGAATATCCAATAGAAAGTGCAAAATAAATCGAATTCGATGAGCGCAGGTAATTATTTTGTAATTTATTTGCCATTTTTATAAGTAGGGGCTTAGTAGGGCAGCCTCCATCATCCGGCCCTTATCTGGAAAACTTAATCTGGCCCTGATCATGCGCTGCGTTACTTTCCTGCCAGGCCCGTATAAGGTTGCCGGGCAGGGGCCTTAGATTTAAATCCGGCTACCACGCTAGGGCCTGATATTCCCTGTAGATGAATTTCTACTCGGGTGGTTTAGACCGGACACAATAGAACGAGGGAATAATAATAGGCAACTTTATAAAATGACAAATGTTACCCATTTGGAACACGAGCAGAATAAATGAAAATTTTATACTCTAACTCTTTACGATTTGTGGCGAGATGACAGAAGAAAAAAAGGCAGATAAGAAATCTCAAGAGATTTGTATAGTCAATAGAGAAGTAAGGGAACAACGGTTGGCGATCGCAGTTTCTGCTACGTAGAAGAGATACGAGAAGTTAAGAAGTCGTAAGACTGCTGCTTGAGGCTCGGGGGCATTGAGAGGCTCGATATTTCCCAAGGGGTTTGCCAACGGAGGGCGTAAACGTGGCCAGTTATTGGCTGTATGATTCAATCGAGAGATCAAACATCATCGAAGGCTATACAGTCGACGATTTCCTCTTGGGGACCTGTTGACGTCTCATACCAACTTGCTCCGATATCAAGCGCTGCTCCGATGCTTAACACATCAAATGGGTAAGTAATACGGCAGCCTCACAAGGGTTAACGTGTCGCCTGGGGTTTTAATTAAAACTGAATAAATCTAGTCTGATTAAATCAAAATTCTTTATTGAATGATAGAATCAATAATTGGCAACGCTATGGTTCATACCCCAGCATTCTCTTCATGAGAAATATTTTATTCATGTGGCTACTACGTAAAAAAAGTATTTTATATATATATACGCTTAACGAACTGATATTCGCTCTTTCTCTCGCATTTGCTAAACTTTGTTTTGGGTTTCACTTTTAGGTAAACCCTCTCAAGTCAACGACCTAATTAAATATGTATCTATGTATACATTTCAGAAAGTTGTTTATTTGTCCTGAGGCCCTGGGCCAAATTTTCTATAAAGCCCCTTATAATATCTTTCCAGGTCCCGAAAGTTCTAAGTTCACTTATGAGATCCTTCCTTGCACATTGATTTTTCCATATTCTTCTATAAGAATAGAATGAAAATTCAGGGTCAAGGAAGCTATCTCCTAATGGGACTTAGTAAGATCGGTGCACTCCTATCCCTTCAGGACCGGCTTATTCTAGGTCCTCCTATGAGCCCGGTCTCAGGCTTGGATTATGTTAAGTCCCCTTGTATGTTCCATCGAGGTCCTGATAATTTTATAATTTCCTAAGCTGAATTTTAAATTAAACGAATAGAACGTGCTCGTGAGACAAAATAATCTGCTAGGGCTAAATGAAAATGTAACTTTGTTTTGCGACCGACTCCTTTTTTTTTACCAAAGAAAATGATTATTATTTTAAAGAAGTCTTCACCTGGCCGCAAGGGCTCTGTTTGACGAAATATTTTACTATTGGACTGTATTTATGGACACCAGTTAGTTTTTACAAAACTAACAAAATACTCACAATAAATCTTAATTCTGCTCGGCTAGTTCTAGGAATATTCGACTATGAGACAACACAAGGGGGTTCGATTGGGGGACCCAAGTAGGAATAAATTTGCAAGTTCAATAAGAAGCTGAGAAATAGACAGGCAATATATTATTAGTATATTAAAGTTTCACTTACGTAATTTGACAATATATAATTCGATTCCTTGACAGTTTGTCTTAATAATCCGTACAGCTTACTCCACAATTCGGCAGTATACAATATTGCGGTTTTAACTTCCTGGTTTAACAATTATAATACGTTTGACAATATTTGACTCCTCGAGGACTGACTGTCTCCGGGCGCTATCGGCAGACGAGTGATTTTCGGTTCGCGATCGATTTGCCTAATCGCTCGCTGGTCGCGCGCATCGCACGTCTAGCCCTTAGATCTCGTTGATTGTTACGAGTCGATATATGGCTAGCTTTGTCTCGCATGTGGATGGAATATAGCGTCGCTCTTTCAGTTTCTTTTCTCGGAAACTCGTTACGTTAGACAAAGATATACACCGTCGCAAGTAGTGGGTGTGATAGACGACGAGAATTCGGACTCGGCTCTAATTTTGTCAATTTTAATACTTGGCAAAGTGCTCGAGGCGTCAACTCGAGTTTTCGACGTCGAGGAAATAGTTTCCGACAATAGTTTCTACGCAAAAAGTTGACATTGTTGTTTCCACAGTAAACATAGTCCTTCTTTTGTTTAACCTTATTGTTTAAAATTTGGTTGAAGCAAGATTGCAATTTATATAAGCTTGCACATTATTTTCTTAGTCTTCACGAATTTTTATTGAAGTATTATGCAAAGTACCTATTTTGTGTTTGGCGACTCCCATTTCCTGGTACTCCATATTAATTCGGTTCCACCTGTCTGCAGCCTCAGCTGCAGTAGATAATACATCGATCTGGGTTAATATCCTCTGTAATAAACGGATTTTCGAGTAAATTTAGTGTTGCTTTGATATCACTTGCGGATGTTTTGTTTCATGGGTGACTGTAATTTTCCAGACGCCAACACTCCAGCCATTGAACCTACCTATGGTGGTAAACATTAACGCAAAATGTATGACTTTTGCCATTATGCCGAGTGATAAACGGAATTTTAGTACGGTTGTGTGTTACTTCGATATCACCTGCCGATTTCTTTTTCCGTGTATCTGTAATATAGTGATCTATCAATTTAGTTATTAATCCGTGTAATCGGAGGGATTTTAGCAATACCTTTATTGTTCCAAGTGAAAAGGAATATAAACAGTACAAGTAATAGGTTTATTTGAGCGGATTAACGAGGCGCGGAGGGGAAATCAGCTTGTTAATAAAGCCGATCTGCCGCGGGTGGTAAAGCACACCTCTCTCACTCGAGCGAGCGTAGGATGGTGAGCAGTTGGGTGTGCTTAACGAGCGTATAAGTATTTACAACCCAATCGTTCGGAGATTAACGGGTCGTATCGTTAAAGTCGAGCCGAGTAAATTATAAAATCGAGAGCACTGCGGAAGCCTGGCCGTTCGTGCGGCACGAAAGCCAGTCGCGCGCGCACCACCGGCCACAGGTTTTACGGGGGATGTTGGTGGGATTGAGCGCAGGGTGGCGGAGTGCTGCCCCGCGAGACAGATATACTAGAGCGTCGCATGCCGCGAATCACATTATTTCGCAAGCCGACGCGGGTATAACGTTTCCAATTGGAAAACCTAGCAAATGTTTGGTGTTTCGATGGGAACTTGTCAAAGTATTCTGCCCTTCTGGACATCTGGTTGAGGTTCACAGCATCGTTTCTGCTTGCTTTGCTCGGCAGCGCTTTGAACGAACATCCATTGAAATTTGGCGAACAAGGATTCAAAATCATTTTCGATATTAATATTTCATTGGGCAACGGCCTCTATGGCATACGCTGTAGTTGCCGCTCGCGAATCATCGCCGATTTAACGTTCGACGGCACAATACCCTCGAGAATTCCAATGAAATTCTATGAAATTTCGCTTGCATCGTCGAAATGATTGTTCACAGAGACCGGGAACCTATTTATATTTTCAGCATTAATACTTGTCAGCGCCTATACAGCATGTCTGTATGAGCTGGAGCTTATCCAGCTCGTGTACAATGCTGCTTACACTCAGCATTCGGTAATACTACGTTTTTAGATTAAAATCTAATAAATATTAAACAAGTACATGTCACATGGGTTTTCGAATTCTAGGAAGGAATTTGGTGCATAAAAGATGTCTTTTCTTCCCCCCGATCATCTCTTACTTTCTTTGAATTGCTTTTTGCTATATGACTCGATAATTCATTGTTTACCCTTTAATCGCCTTTTGTGTTGCCCTTTCAAATTGTCTGTTGTTTTCACCAGATCGTCTTTTATTTTCCGACTTCATTAGTCCACGATAACTTTTCTAAGTCCTTCCTAATTGTCTATTATTCTCTCTGCATCTCCATCAACCACATCTTGGATTTCTAGTTTCTACGAATTTTGACTACTTCGGAAACTTAGCTGCTGTAGAACTTTAGCCACTCCGGGGCTTCGGCCACTCTGGAATATGAGCGTATAATCTGTTCGTCTATCTTGTACGCGTCAACAGCATTCTAGCAGTTTTAGTCTCCTTAACATCTTTCCAATCGCCAAAAAATTGTCCGCCCTAGAAATCCCTTACCCAGTGATAGGTATTCTGATAATAAACTGGGTTATCTAAGATCGGAACATCGATTTTATTATAACATTATTATTTAACTAAATGTTCCAAGACTTATTCTGGAACAGTGCAGCTGAATATAATGTTGAATTAGGTATGAAATGACGGACTGCGAAAGAAGGAGATTTGCCGATATACTCAGTGATTCATTGGTAGTTGTCTGTAATCGCGTATTAGCCTACTTACAATACAAACATTTTCACACTCCACTTTGGATGTACCCGCAGTTTCAACGCAAACTAGGTACGCGAAAGACAATGGATGAGTAATCGCTGGAACATAAATACATCAGGATCTTCCACTCGGCTACAATTAAAACACACGTCTCCACTGTTTGATTGGCCAATAACAGCGCACGGAAAAAAAAGTTTGGTTGTGACAACTACTTTTTCGATTTGCTGTACACAATGTCTAAAAAATTTGTTGCCTCAAACATATCGAATAGTAACCTCAACTATTCACGATTAGTTCTTGATTGGATTAGTTAGATTAACTAATCCAATTGTTGGGACTACCATTCGAATCGTCGGGATTATCATTCGAATCGTTGGTATTACCATTTGAGTTGCTGGGGAAATAGAATAATCGATTGGTTGTGTCAACTCATTTCTTGGTTATGGCAACTAATCTCTTTTTTCCATGCGTTGTAAGTCGACATAAACGGTTTTTCTTGTTTTTTTCCCAATGCGTTATAATCCTGCGAGCGAACCGCGCCGGGTAGTTAATCAAATGTTTATTTCGCTTTGGTAGCCACGGGCAATTGGACGATGTACAACAATCACTCCCAAAATACCACTTCGTTTTTCATCGGAGTCGTACGGCACCCGCAGGCATACGTTTGCAGTCTCGAATAACCAGTACGACTAACGAAACTCACCCCTGCGACGAGTAATCCCATACTCCACGGGCGGTCGCACAATGCCCGATTATATTCCATGGAACGATAGTGCCCGCCCATTGCAGCCTCGTCGACGGTGTTTAGTTGAGTCTACTGTCACTCGTGAGAGAATCTACCATACGTACCTGTCGCTCGAACACGCGATATTCATGCTTTTTATCTCGTTTCACTAATCCAGATAAGCCACAATTGAGTCATAGCTTAAGGGGATCGAAATCATACAAAAAACAAAGCTTCCTCGATGAGAAAGCAAAACCATAAACTTTACGTAATTGCATAAAAGTTCCTTGATTGACACCTGAAAAGGATATTCAAGTTTTTCTGTATCTCATTTCACCGACAGATATTTTTTTCACGTTGTGCAATTTTTCGTAAGTTTGAAGACTTTGCGTTTGATAGAACAAAAGATTACCGGTAACTCATATTTTTTTCCACTGGCCTGATAGTTATGCTATTAATAAGATTACTTGGATGTCGAGATTATATTGTGTAGAGATGTCCGAGATACAGATTTTTTCATATAGAGCTGGTTCCGTTTTTCGATGCTGAGCCGGTCCATTTGGGGATTTTTTATTTAGGTTAAACATGTTTGGTATACATTCTTTTTGGTATAAATTCGAATTTTTCGGCGGAGGGCAGCATTTTTAGTTTTTATCCAATCAACAGTTTTTACAAATGAACATCAGAAACTGCTATAATCATAGAACTTTAGACTTCCCATTACGATAATTGGATGCCAAAATATCTTATGTGTCTTGTAGTTTAATTTTTATACTTGTTTGTGGACTCAAAATGCTTAACAAAAAGTTTTCAATAATATTCTGAAGTGTAACAATACAATGTAGTATAATTTTTTTAGGGAGTGTTTGATACGAATCATGATTTATTTCGAGTGCCCCGGTAAGTGAGAAGAATGAGAGTTGAAGAAAAGTTGGCTGAGCTAACAAGTGCCTCACGCTGCCAGCACGTTTCACCGGCACGGGAAATCACGTTGGGCAACGTCATTACCGGTAAGAAACGGGAGATGATTCCCTTTGGTCCGGTTAGGAGGTCTAGTCCGGGGATTACAGACGATCTACTCTCGGGTAGCAGCTTCCTAACCCTCTACTTTTTCTCTTTTGAAGCAAGAAGTCCTGCTCACCTGCAACCCATCCTCAGCAATGTTCGATCTTCGATCGTTGAACGTGGAAACTCGATATTTTCCCAACTCATCCTCTGATCACCTTATCGAGTTCCATGCCATCACATCGATCGTACTTACGTGTCTTACTAGAAGTACGCGGGCAGCTTAACTAAACTGCACATAAGTGCACCTTCTGCTAAATGTATAAGCTCGACCGGCTCTAAAATGATCAATCCATATACTATGGCAAATCCTTCATTGAATAAAGCTGGTGATCTATGGTAATAAAAATCATCGATATTAAGGGTGAAAATGGTCGAATAAAAATATTGAATCGGTATCTCATTAGTGAATAAGAGTTTTTAGAAATATGGAGTAGAATGTGATGCAAAACATTCTGGAAAATAACGATTTCATAATAATAGGTGTGGGTTTTTTCGCGAATCTAAATCACACTCGAATAACAGCACTCATGATACGTAATAATTAATTTTTTTACTACATATATGAATATCAAACTATTTTGTTACAGTAAAAAAATGCTGGGTCGTCAATTTCTTTATTGTCTATGTTTATGAATTTGCTAATATAACACTTTTTATTAAAGTAACAAAATCTTTTTCCTGCGTGTATTATGCGGTTATGCATCTGCTAATATTTTTGGTAGTATGATCCAGTTACTTCGTTAGTTTACCCACTATTGTATGCGCGAAATAATTAGCTGGTCAGATTATTCAGTTAGTTGATTAACCCAGCATATTAAATTCGTTGAGATATAATCGGCCATGTAATGAGTTCTCGTATTTATCTATTTATGTTCATGTAAGCATGTAAGTGATATTACGGTGGGCTTGGATGAAACTCAACTCAAAAGAGCTTACACCTCCCGGTTTTTGCAGTAGTTATTTCTATGATGACTTACGTATATTTTGAGACCAAAAAGAAAAAAATCGTCTGGGATCATTTTGAAAAAACCTCATTTTTGATGTTCGTGGCATAGTTATTTTGTTCCTGTCCTATGTAAATAACTTAAATGAGTAATTTTTTTCACTGAAACTTTCTATTATTATGTCTAAAAGAATACTCTTGGCTTTCAAGAACCTGCGTGGTCCAACACTATTTTTAATTTTTATTAAAGTGCTCAAAAACGTGAAAAATCCAGTTTTTTGTAAAATTATTCATTCTAGGTGCACTACATGTATAAAGTAATTAGTATGGAATGAAAGGATATACAATTCTGTATACAACTTAAAAAAAGTAATGTCCTAATGACAATACATTAAAAGAATGTGACAAACCATATATATGTTAATTAGTATTGTTTTACAATACATTGAAAAATAATTCGTTATTTGTATATAACGAGTATTCATTTTTGCAATTCTATCAACAGATCCCAGCAGAGTATTATAATTCTTGCTAGACATACCAGCGCGCCTCCAGAATCATGACAGTTCTAAGAAGGGGTTGAGTAAGAAAAGTAGATTCTGTGAACTGCGAATACGGTGGGATTTTGCCATGCCGAGAAGGTAGATGTGTAGACATCGCGGTGACATTTCCCATCGGACGTTGCAGCTATATACCGGCGGGCAAAAGTGCTTGCTGGCATTCCCGATTCAGTAGCGCTCACGACAGCATATCCTGATACAGTCGAGACCCGCTGTGACGTAACCTGCTCCCCTGTCGACTCGGATCAAGGCAAATACTTGCTTTCCATTCCAGTTAACACACGTACACCCCTCAAGAATATGCATCCTCTATATTCCATATATAATTCTCGTACCCGCTCATCCGATCATAGAACGCGTTTGTCCTTTCTTCAGAAACTCAGTTATCTTCAGTTTTAAGGCGATGAACTAAACCGATTAGGCCACCTTTAGTCCGAGAGTGACAACATTGATAATTGCAACTGGCTAGAAGAGAACAGCGGAAATATGTAGCAGGAGAGAGTGGGGTACAATGTGACACGGCCAATATCACGGGGGTTTGTAGTGTGTAAATTTCTATATTTTTAGTACTAGACAAGAAGTCAAATTGCAATTGGTCAGTGCAAAAAGAATTGCGATTACAGATAGTGCATAAAACATAAGCAGTAATAATAGATTTGGACAGCTCTGAACAAAAATTTCGCTTGCCGAAAAATGAAATATTTTATCTCACATTGCTTCCCGAGTAGAATTTCAGCTACGGGGAATATCAGGCCCTAGCGTGGTAGCCGGATTTAAATCTAAGGTCCCTGCCTGGCAACCTTATGCGGGCCTTGCAGGAAAGTAACGCAGCGCATGATCAGGGCCAGATTAAGTTTTCCAGATAAGGGCCGGATAGAGGCTGCCCTACTAAGCCCCTACTTATAAATGTGGCAAATAAATTACAAAATAATTATCTGCGCTCATCGAATTCGATTTATTTTGCACTTTCTATTGGATATTCGAGCTTATTTAGTTTTCAGTTCATATTAATTGCTGAAAAAAACACTTGTAAATTTATTTGCCGTTGGTGGGAATCGAACCTTGATCCTCTGGGTGACAGTTCTGCGTCTTAGCCCACTCGGCCATTGACATCTTAGAAAATTTATATATTTATTGTCTATTTGAAGTATACTTAAAATGAAAACACGTCAAGACTGTACATCCATTTATTGTGAGTACGACCGAAATATTCAAAATTCAATCATGATGGGGCGTTCACCCATCCAGGTACTGGTGTTTGACGGTCAGTACCTGGATAGATTTCAAAGTAATTCTAGCGGTACAGTCCCGTAAAACGTGAGTTTCAGCGAAAATTTCGAATACTTCTCGATAGGATAAAGATGTGAAAAAATCCAGCACACGCAAGGTGCTGAAAAGATTGATTTTGCATAACAATAATTTAATGTTTTTAACGAATGCCATATCTAGCCCTTACACGAACCTGATAATGTAAATTTACGGCATATTTTAAAAAAACCATGCCATACGAAGACCGTATGCGGATCTAAAGGTAAATTGGACAAAATCTTGGTCGAAATGCCACACTAAGACCTTATGCGAAACAGATAAGCATATCTATATGAGGTTACCGTATGTAAAGCCTGACATGGGCCTGAACCGGTGGAAAGACTGCATTTTTAAGGTAGAATGCCATATCTCGGCCTTACATGAACCTGATCAGGTGAACTTACGACGACCCCTAAATAAGGTTACCATATCAAGCCTTACATCAGACTGATCCGGTGGAAAGACGGCATTATTAAGTACGAATGCCATATCTCAGCCTTTCATGGACCTGAGCAGGTGAATTTACGGATGCCCCAAATAAGGTTACCGTACCGAAAACTGATCTGGACCTCGTGTGACAACAGGCATGCCTGATGAAATTTCTACTCGGGTTGATAGCCCAGGTTTTAGATAATAATAGAGTAATTATTCGTGCTTTACTCAGTGCCCATATTGTTGTTATTTTTACTTGAAAACATATTAATAATTACAATGATTATTACAATATTTTTTGATAGTGTGGTTCAATGTGACATTGAATTGTGTGTCTCAATGTTATATCTCTTGGAGTTGTTGTTGTTAGGACAACAATATCAGAAGTCGAAACTGGTCCGAAATAGACATAGAACAACTTCGAAAGGCACTGTTGAAGAGAGAAAGATGAACGAGGTGACTCTTCGAGTGGTCAACAAAGACTAAGTTAGGTAAAGCATAACAAGCACTGCTGGAGTCATAAATATGAATCGGATGACTGCATCGTGTACCATCGAATAAATGTAAAACCTATCGAAAAAATTGAAAGTTTCCTTTTTTTGTAATCAGTGGATTATGTTTTATATCGGTTGTAACATTGTGCCCCTCCATCTGTGACTATTATTTTGATATCATCAACCCTTCTTAACTATTCATTGCAGCTTCTTCGTATACCCAAAGGTTTAGAGAAACCAATTATGATTGGAATTTATTCGTAACACTATGCTAGACAAGTTTTAAAATTCTAAGAAAAATTGCGTCACACTGTACCCCACTCTCCCCTACATCACGTTAAGGGGATGTTAAAGCTGTATTTAATACTCTGTATTATTAATATGCCGAGCACTTGCAACATATTATACAGGACTGTGAGATTAACATATACCTTTTTGATGTCCGGTGAAATTTCGGTTGAAAACGTACACAGAACGATAAAATTCGCATATTTGTGACTGTCCAGAAAATCAATGTCGTCGTTCGAAATGTCGACAGCATCTGTCCAGTGACGAGGACACTGCATATATGCAGTTTCGACATTTCTTGAATTTCTTTTTTGTAATCTATTTTCCAACAATCTTACAATATTCAAAAAACCTCAAAGAAGCGATTTCCGGCCAGGGTCGATGTATATCAGTGCCAGAAGAATGTTTATTCGCTATCTAGAATATATTACGAACTCTGTCGATAAACCCAGAAGGCTTGGCATCAGTAATTTATATGTATCTTTAATAAAGTCCGCGCAGATCTTTTGTATTTTTTTACCAAATTTTCAAGTTACATGATGCATGTTCTACAATTTTAATTAATTGTAAATAAGAGAGCTGAAACAGCCCATAATCATAATTGCTCTCTACTTCAATCTAAACATCTAAACAAGGTTACCTGCATTACAGTTACTTGATTTCATTGCAGAAAAACTTTTTTCACTCTCGTACATCTCTGGAGTTAGTAATTGTAAATAGTAGTAAAGATACAACTCAACCATGTTTTTTAAGTTATAGTAACTATTTCATAGTGAGTAGTGTTTAATTAGTACACTGCAAAAAATCTTTCTTAAAATTAATATACTTGTATTGGAAGTACCATATGCATAAACTGTACATTAAATTTCATAAACCTTTATATTGAATTTTCACATGAACGGTATTGGAAAAAATGTAGCTTTCGATAACATTACGGCACAATTGTTTCTGGTTTTTCTATCGCTGCAAGATATTTTTCGATAAATATGTTTGAAAATTCATAGACATTACTTTTGATATTTAATGACCTTGTATATTAAATTTCATAAACATTTATGTTGAATTTTCATATGAGCGGTATCTGAAAATTCAAATACATATGTGTTGGAAATTTAAAGTGGACATAAAAACAATTAAAAAAATATAAATAGTAGTCGGACATTATTTTTTTACACAAATTATGTCATCAGAAATTGTTAGGAATTGGTTTTCGCCAGAGAAAATTTTTCGCTTAGACTGGGGTTTGAACCTACGACCTACCTGTTAAGTACCTAACCAACGCACGCACGCTACCGACTACGCTATCAACGACTTAGTAATTTTGGATATTTAAATGACATAAGAGTTGTACAACTATAATTCTGTCAAGCATACTCATATTTGACATAACAAAAGGTTCAATTGATTACAATCAGAGCGCAAAGTGGGTTGGAAATATTTTCAAGTGAACCTAATTTTTGGATGAACGGAATCTTTTTGAAAATCTCGAGTAACTTATCAGAAGTCGATGCTTAGTGGTAAGTGTTAGCGATCTAGTGCGCGTTTTTTTCGTTATTGGAAAATCTGTATTAAATTTCAAATCAGCCACTAAAATTACAAAAATTCATGTTGATTTTCATGTACTAATTTAGTAATGATTGATTTAGTAACCATGTGTTGTAATTTTGTATCACGGGTTTGGTAAAATCCATATATACATAGAAAATTAACTATGCAACTATATTAATGTTTATTTCCTACAGCGAGTTTTGTAAATTTCTCACACTTTTGTGTAGCAAAAACGCAAACATTTTTCATAAAGTAATATACCCATATAGACAAAATTGCAAATACTTTACTTGGTATTTTTCAATATCAGTAACTGTAATTTGAGTACCTTTGATCTTACATTTAATGGAACAATGTATATTAAATTTCAAATCGGGTACGAAAATTCCGAAAATGTATATTGATTTTCATATACTAATTTAGTAAATGATGATTTAATAATCATGTGTTGTAATTTCCAATCACCGAATTATCAAAATTCATATATCTGTATTAAATTTACTATGCAAACATATTAATTCCGATTTCCTATACCAAATTTTACAAAATTCATACACGTTTGTATAGGAAAAACGCGAACTTTTTACAGAGTACCCGGGAAAAACGATTCATATATAATCATATATAATCATATATAAACTGCTCATATATGATTGTATATGAATTTTGTCTCTATATGATCATGCATGATCATATATGACTATGCATGATCATACATAATCATATATAAACTGCTCATATATGATTGTATATGAATTTTGTCTCTATATGATCATGCATGATCATATATGACTATGCATGATCATATATAATTGTATCTGAGCATATACAATCATATATAGTTATATGTGATTATATAAGACGATGCCTAAATAGATATAATCTTCTGAAAGTTGGAGAGTATATTTGCAAGACACCAAATCTCTTGAAGAAAGTAATGTAAAAATACAATGAAGTTGAACTTCATCACGATATACGGTTAAGAAATATCATTACTAATGTTATATTTCGATTATATGTACAACGTATAAGGTCCCGAACTGTTCGTGTTAATTTCTGTGCACTATTACAATAAACGATTATCACGATCCTTTTATGTTGATATTATTTAGTATAGTAATCTTGATCATTCTTATTAATATGCGACCGTTTCAATTCATCAAGTGGAAGGTTTTAATGAAACGTCCGCCCAGGAAAGCCAAATATCTCCATTAATCGTTGCGAATGAGCATGTGATTATAAAGAAAAGAACCGCATATGCAAAAATACCTATAACTTGAGCGCTTCAAACAAAACCGGATGATTCACGCATTTACAAAACGGATATTAAATGCTTAGTTATATAACCATATAACAAATTTTACATCCGTGTATAAATAAGACGTGAACATCGAAATAATTCGTGAATATTATATAACAATAGATTATGGAATACCATATAATCTTACGTGCACGATCATACATGAGCTGTCAGTTCTCTGTGCGCAGTCATATATGATTGTATATGATCATATATTGCACAGTCGACACACAGAATAGATCTCATATACAATCCTATATGATCATATCTGTTTATATATGACATGGTAAACAGGCAGTTTTGGTGTTATATATGGTCATATATAGGGTCATATATGCCAATGTATATATACATATAAAGTTATATACGCTCATATACATTTGTATATGGATCCACATACAATCATATATGCGCTAAAAATGGGCGATATATAGTTGTATATAACTATATATGATCATATCTGTTCATATATGACATCGCAAGCTGGCGGTTTTGGTATTATATATGATCATGTATACCACTGTATATGTACATATAAACTCATATATGCTCATATATGTTTTCATATACAATGATATATTACGTTATATACAATTATATATAATTATATACAACTATACATGAAATTATATACAATTATATATGATTATATATGAACCGTTTTTCCCGGGTATAGTTACCGTTGCGACTTGGAACGAGTTGATTGGAACAAGACGTGAATAATGAAAATATATTAATTTTACAAAACTTGTTAGTCTTAAACGAATATTGAGACGAGCTATTGAAGCTGTTAAAAATACCCAGTGGTTAATAGACGTTACGTGGGATGTTTTAGTATTAAACGCAGACGAGTTTGCGGTGAAATTTTCCGGCAGATCGGTACAAATGCACTTTCCATTCTGAAGGATAGGTCCTCGATGCTCCAGCAGCGGCAGGAGCAGCAGCAGTTGAATGTATAACGATTGGCTGGCAAATTTATTAGAGGGTCCCACGCGGAATGAGGGAGGCTGTGCGCGTTGGAGGTGCGAATGTAGAGTCTAATCCGAACGCGGCGGTGCGCGAGCTATCGACAGAAAGATTTATCTCGGGTGCCCAACCAACCCTGCTTCCCTGCGCACTCACTCTTTCTATCTATATCTGTCTTGCCCACTATTTTTTCCCCACTTGCTCACTTGCACGCCAGGCAGATCCGCATCGCCTCCGCACTCTGGAATCCCTCGAGTTTTCAACCCCTGCAGCATGCGGACTTTCGACGGCTCGACCGGGAATTTAATTCGCCTGTGGCATCTCTCGACCGTCCCTC
The DNA here is from genome assembly GCA_963970395.1 of Ephialtes manifestator. NCBI lineage: Eukaryota > Metazoa > Arthropoda > Insecta > Hymenoptera > Ichneumonidae > Ephialtes > Ephialtes manifestator. The sequence goes on from OZ019975.1 coordinate 16,980,318, forward strand.
GTTCTCCATAACACTATATTTCATCGGGAATTCAGATATCACACCTCGACGGTATTTTATTTGTGGTAGTCTTTATCCTTGCCAAAAAATCTTTTTTTTTGACCGTTTAATTAATTGATGAAGACATATTCATACAAACAGTTGGCGATCTTTTCAGATAAACATTTGCATTTTTTCCTGCTTTTCCATGACCGAATTAGAATGACTTGATCATCTTTGGAAAATTTCGATCTTATTACTGGAAATCAAATTTAGACAAATTGAGTTTGATCTGAGACATCCATTTTGGAAATAACTTTTGTACAAATTAACTTTGTCATCATAAACCCAAAAATAGTTGGTTCATTAAATTATGTATTCAAAGACCCTATCAAATTCCTCATTTGATTATCAATTATTGGTTGTTTTTAAATCCAAGTCGGTTCGGCGAACTCACTTTCTTCTTCCTGCATGAAGACGAACATTCATTCGTTGCTTTTGCAATGCAGGCGTGGATCAATCAATTGGGATCTAAATACCTCGTTAGGCATTAAAACGATCTAAAGATTTTATTGAATCTTCGACAAGCCAATTGGTTATAACAACCAACTGATAGATAATGCCAATAAAGCGATTGGTAATGCCAAAGAACCAATTTCTAACAGTAAACCAACGATTGAAAATGTTAATCAATCGATTCGCAAGACAAATCAACGATTCTTCCGGTAATATCATTTTTTCTAGTTCTGTAAGCATCACTCTTAAATGTGATTAAATAATTTCTTCCCACAATTTGTTTTTAGAAATAAATGAAATCTTATTGGATATTTTATTCGATTCCATTGCCGAAGACAAAAAAGAGACTCGTGCATCTTTGGACAAATCGATTGGGCTCTCGGTCGGTCGGAAGGATTCGCGTGACCCTATATCCAAGGGTTGGGAAGTAATCGAATGAATAAAACAGTCGACGTCGGGGTACGGCCATCTCCCATGGCGATCTCCCCTGGCCCGGTACCTCGAGTTCCGTGCATTATTTCCTAATAGAATCGGCTGACCTGGCTAGCAGAGGAAATATTAAACACCATTAAAATATTGTGAAAGGTACGCGGACGCTTTTCGCTTCCATGCACTGTTTACTAGCGTTACCTACCGGTCTCGTCTCTCAGGAGGCTCTACCATCCATAAACATCCCTTTACTCAATTACTGATATTCCAATTTCGAAGCTTGAACATCGCAGTATGATTGAAACAAAAAAATCCATAAAGCCCTCATATTTCACGAAACATCCTCCATACACGCGGCTAAAAATTTTTACAGTAAAATAACACGTACAATTAAAATACAACATTCCCCATTGTTTTTCAATGTTATTCAGGTTTCACCAAGACATCGATACATGTAGGTATCATAGTCGATTTTGGATTTCTCATTAAGGGAGTTTTGTGAAAAGCTGAAAGCTCGTTGATAGTGAGAAAGCAGGCCATTCTAATGTGAAGATTTGTTTATTCGATACAACTGTCCAGTTTCTCAAAACTTGTGAGAATTCACGAAAGAATAGTTCATCATAAATTCTAGATTTCGCAGCTTTTCGGGGAAACCCAAGTAATAAATGATGATTTCTGCCCAAGTGCTCGAGTAGAAAAAAAAAGTTTATAGTTGATCAATAGTTATCAACGCGTAAGTGAAACTCCTGTTACAATCCGAGACTTATGGTTGATTTGTCTTTAACATGATGGTCGCCATATTCATTAGAAGGATTTTTTTAAATCAACAGTTGACGACAAATAGAGCATGTGTTGACCATAAGTTTACACCCAAAGAAATCGATTTGATGAGTTCATTTGAATCAAATATGGGATCCATTTCAAAGAAGTACAATTTTATTTGGATACATCCCGTGTAGAAAAATAGTTGGGGCTCTGACTTGGCCCTTTCTAGTTTGCCCCAGTTCTATTAGGGGCCCTACTAGGCTAGTCACGCTTGAAAGTTATACCTTTGTAGGCAACGAAGAGGCTCAATATGGGCGACCCTAGTGAGGGTTCCACATTTAAGCCTGATTAGGCCCCGAAGCTTGTCGTGGCCGCCTCTGTTGAGCCTAGTAGGGTTCTAGAGTAGATTCCCTATTGTGAATGCCACGTTTATACCTAAAAAGGCCCCTCATTTGATCGCGGCTGTCCGAACTAACTTCTGCACGGGATGTTATTTAAAATTAATACAATTTTTTTCAAGTCAATGAAATTCTGTTCTATTGAAATAACATTCTATTACGCTTTCATATCATTTCGATCAAACAGAATTTATTTCGTTGAAATAAATCGTATTAATTACTAATAAAATTTATTTGGATCAAATAAAATTCGGTGAATCGCAGATACATCTAAAATTTGATTGAAATAAATCCATCAAACTCATTTTTCTCTCGGTGTAGGACCGTCCTAGTTCATATAAAGTTGAAAACCGCTGCTAATAATTGACAAACTTTTTTTTACCTATTCGGAATGCAAGAGAATAATTGGAGTTGTTATTTGGATACATGTTATTTTTAATTAATACAATTTTTATCAAGTTAATTAAACTCTGTTCTATTGAAATAACATTCTATTACGCTTTCATATCATTTCGATCAAACAGAATTTATTTCGTTGAAATAAATCGTATTAATTACTAATAAAATTTATTTGGGTCAAATAAAATTCGGTGAATCGCAGATACATCTAAAATTTGATTTAAATAAACCCATCAAACACATTTCTCTCGGTGTAGGACCGTCCTAGTTCATATGAAGTTGAAAACCGGTGCTAACCATTGACAAACTTTTTTTACCTATTCGGAATGCAAGAGAATAATTTGAGTGGTTATTTGGATACATGTTATTTTAAATTAATACAATTTTGTTCAAGTCATTTAAACTCTGTTCTATTGAAATAAGATTCTATTACGCTTTCATATCATTTCGATCAAACAGAATTTATTTCGTTGAAATAAATCGTATTAATTACTAATAAAATTTATTTGGATCAAATAAAATTCGGTGAATCGCAGATAGATCTGAAATTTGATTTAAATAAACCCATCAAACTCATTTCTCTCGCTGCAGGACCGTCCTAGTTCATATGAAGTTGAAAACCGGTGCTAACCATTGACAAACCTTTTTTTTACCTATTCGGAATGCAAGAGAATAATTTGAGTGGTTATTTGGATACATGTTATTTTAAATTAATACAATTTTTTTCAAGTCATTTAAACTCTGTTCTATTGAAATAAGATTCTATTACGCTTTCATATCATTTCGATCAAACAGAATTTATTTCGTTGAAATAAATCGTATTAATTACTAATAAAATTTATTTGGATCAAATAAAATTCGGTGAATCGCAGGTAGATCTGAAATTTGATTTAAATAAACCCATCAAACTCATTTCTCTCGCTGTAGGACCGTCCTAGTTCATATAAAGTTGCAAACCGCTGCTAACAATTGACAAACTTTTTTTTACCTATTCGGAATGCAAGAGAATAATTGGAGTGGTTATTTGGATACATGTTATTTAAAATTAATACAATTTTTTCCAGTCAATTAAATTCTGTTCTATTGAAATAACATTCTATTACGCTTTCCTATCATTTCGATCAAACAGAATTTATTTCGCTGAAATAAATCATATTAATTACTAATAAAATTTATTTGGATCAAATAAAATTCGGTGAATCGCAGATACATCTAAAATTAGATTTAAATAAATCCATCAAACTCATTTCTCTCTGTGTAGGACCGTCCTAGTTCATATGAAGTTGAAAACCGCTGCTAACCATTGACAAACTTTTTTTTTACCTATTCGGAATGCAAGAGAATAATTGGAGTGGTTGTATCTAACGCATCGACGGTTCACGTAAGGGATAATCGTCGCGTTACGAGCGTCCATCTCGAAGTTGGTGTAAAGGGATTATTCGTTTGGTCGAAGAGGCACGAGACCCCTCTGTGATGTACTGTGCACGTAGAATTCAGCGAGGTAACGGTCAGTCCTCTCTCAACCAAGCCACAGAGTCCACCTCCAACACGTTGGGAGTGACGGTAATGTGATTCCACGGTGAGTTGCGGCTCCTGTTGGCCCGGGTGTCGAGCCTCGCTACGGCAACACGCTAGTCCACTCTATGCCTGCTGAGGCGTACAAGCGCAGTACCGCAAAGCACGTACAGTCCGAAGCTCGAAATTTCTCATCCACGCAAAGAACACTAATTATTAGCAGTTAGGGAACTTCTGGGCAGCGAGTTACTTGCATTGGGAGTCTCATACCATCGCAGTGGTGCACCTGCTGTACTTGATAGTATTCTGAAACTTTTTTTTACATCATATAAGGTTGGAAATCTAATGAGGATATTTTGAAAATAAAATGTATTCTTTTCGTTTAATTTCCGATGATACAATTCCGGTTGTGGAGTTTTACTCAACCTCTTCGAGAGGTTGCATAAAATGAAATTAATGGGAAGTTCACTCAACCCCTACAATCATTCGGGTTTTTTTCTAAAATATTTCGAAAGTGGGCTTGCTTAGCTAAAATTATGATACGCACGCTTAATCGCTAAATATGATGTTATTACACTAAATTAACATAACGAATCGTTATATTTAATACAAACTATTTGATATTTTGCCTTGTAATGCGATTTGTTGAGTAAGAGAAAACCCGCGACAATTTATCTTTGAGCCTTTTTCTAATCATAATCAAATTATTTTATGAAATTAATATGTCGACATATTTAACAGACTTGAAATTTAATAGTTGCAAATACATATATCATCACGACAGGATTTAAAACATAATACAGATGTAGAAATCTACGACCACGAAAACGCACTGATAAAAAAAATCGTTAAAACCAACAAAACGTGCACTTGCGGGCAGCGAAAAAAATATTCTTTTGATCGAATGAAATATGTAATTGATCAAAGCAACAGCTGATAGAATCAAAAAATGATTCGATTACCATTGCCAAACATTTTGTCCAATCGACAAAATATTCTTTTTGCCGCCCGCAAGCGCACGTTTTGTTGGTTCTAACGATTTTTTTATCAGTGCGGATTTTGGAGAATAACTAAAAGTACGCGACTATAAATTGTTTTTTTTAAGTTGAGATAACTTCATGTTATATAAGTCTTCTACACCGAAAACTTCTAAGGCAAAATCCAATTCTAGTAAGCATTTCTATGAAGTTGCTTCAAAGAAGTCACGTAGGTAATTGATATACAGCGTGTAATTCGTTCAACCACTTATGATACTCTACTAATATTTACTTTCACTACACATTGCGGTTCGTTTAACGTCACATAATATTGCATCACAGAAACACGGTTTTCATTTGAGGTGGATCGAATTTTCTGTAGAGGTTGGGTCAACCGCAAATTTTATTTTCAACTAAAATTTAAAAAATTAAGAATTTTTAAAAATTTATTTATAATATAATTATAAATAAATATAACTTTTAACTAAAATTTAAAAAATTAAAAATCTTTTAAATTTTAGTCGAAATTAAAAATTAAAAATTAACAATTTTTTAAATTTTAGTTGAAATTAAAAATTAAAAACTAAAAATTTTTTAAATTTTACTTGAAATTTAAAATTAAAAAATTAAAAAAGTAAATTTTTTAAATTTTTTCTCAAATTTAGAAAATTTTATTTTCAAATTAAATTATTATATCAACATTAAAGTCCTTTAAGGTTTTATGTGATTTTCTATGATATTACATAAAATTAATCATATTGCGTATAAACATACAACATGTGTGATTCGCTCAACCACTCATAACACTCTAATTGACCACCGACCAATATTTGCTTCGAATCCTCATTTCATCAATACATCGCACACTGCGAATCATTCAATATTGTATGCGGGTCACATAAACAAATATTCTATTGAAATAACGTCGTAATGACGTAGTGAAAACGACGTAGTTGCTCTGAAAAAAACATTGTATTGCTTCAAAGGATTTGCAGTTAACTCAAACCCCATTAAATTGTTTTAAGAAATTATTTCCTAATCTTCCGGCGAATTTGACAGATTTTTTTATCAACATACTTTATCCGTACTTTATTCCTTAATGACCACGAAAATGTAAATAAATATAATATAACGTAATTAAATTATTGAAGCTTTGGCAGAAAAATATATGGATACTCAGAGATATTGTAGTCGTAGTCAATATTACGAAACAACTATTAATAATTGATCCACACAACTATATATATATACTTTTTCAGGTTATAATAACTATTTTATATGGTGACTGTAACGAATATATGAAAAATATATTACCTATAAAGAATAAATATATTCTGATTTTTTATTCATCGTACGGGTTTTCCTCGAGGGTTAAGGAGACAATGTCGGGTTTGACGCGCCCACGACCCTTTTCGATGTAAGGCAAGCGAAAGCTAATATTTCCCCGGGATTCTCGACACTTCCAAGTATAACTTGTATTCACTTAGGGATCTTTCACTCCATCAGCAGCGTTTAACGGGAAAGGTATATTCTATTCCCGAGAGGACAACCCAGCTGAAGTCCCGAATTATACGATTCAGGATTTGATTTATACTTCTAGATTTAGTAAAATCGACGACAGTAAAATCGAAATGTCGTTTGCGATTTTATAATTGTAATATCAGTTTGGATAGAATTTCTTCGATGTTGAAAATATAATGCAAGACTGAAAGCGATGGGTTTTTAAATATTTATTTTGAATCAAGCATTTTACAGATCGGTATATGCATGAGATATAAACAGCACTTTTTTTCAACAAAATTAATTTTGTCGAAGCACCTCAGGGTAATCAAATGGGTGAGACACGAAGGGTCATTCACTAGTGAAATCACTGAAGCACCTTGTATGAAATCAAGAACGTAATCATAAGAAATCGTCCGAAATCATTGATTTAGGTTTTCCTTGAAATCACATTGAAATCATATGAATTCACGAAATCGAAATGAAATAAATTCCAGTTTTTAACCAATATCCTCTCGCGCACACAACTTTTTGTACAACAGGCAAGGCGTCGCGAGGTCAAACGTAGTGAAAATTATAAAATGGTGGTTGATGATAATTCAGTTGAACCACGAAGCTCGAAAAGAGCGATCATTATCAGTGACCGTTTTTCGATTTATTAATCAATACAGTGTTACTATTTTTCCACCGGACAGAACGACAAAAGGTTTAGCTGTAAAAGATATTATCTTTAAGAATATACTTAATATAAATAAGAATAAACTGTTTATAAGCTTCAAGTGTTTTTTTAAGACGCCATATAGCGTCTTAAAAAAACACTTGAACAATATGCGACTTGAGAACGATAGTGAAGGACAAAATTCGATATCTGGAAGAAGAAAAAAATTTAGGTTCTTCAGGTTGAATTTTCCGACCAAAATTCGGATCTGTGAAAAACCGACCAAAAGAGACTTTTTCAAAAATCATCGTAAAAAGGCATGTAACCGGTACTTTCTGAGGTACAATATTCGACTTGAGAACGATAGTTGAGGCCAAAATTCGATATCTTGACGAAGAAAAAAAATTAGGTTCTTTAGGTTGGATTTTCCATATCCCTCTGCAAAAGTAGTTTTCCGAAAATGGAATCGATTTCTCATTGATTTCCACTGGTTTGAAATCATAATTCGATAAATTTGAAATCTTATGAAGCCACCTGAAAATATATAAATTTTGTAAAATCACGAAGTGTTTGAAATCACACAGGAAATCGCATGAAATTAGATACTTATTGAAATCTTATGTGTATCTAAAATGGAAGTGAATGGCCCCTTGGTGAGACATGTAAAAAAAAGGGAATCCTCTGGCGGATTTTTTCGAAAAAGCTATACACAACAGGAGAAGTAGAGTGGTAGAAAGCAAGAGGCGAAGCGACACATTGCTCGTTGCACATAGTTTGGACGGTATCGCGTATGGGAATTGCACACTCAGCCAAAAGCTGGGCAACACGTGCGCATGGCAAGTTCACAGCGCACAGACGCGAGCGTACGCGGGTCGGAGACCCGGGGGAAGAGCAAAGTCAAACCAGGTCTCTGTGTGCCCTGAGCTTATATTATCCGGTTACCCGTGAGGCTTACAACCCAAACAAACGAATGAATAGTGGATGTGCGGCTCGACGAGCTTGCGATCTCTGCCACTCCCTCACCCATATACCTCCAGCCCCATCAATGCTCTTCGACCTTCCCTTCAAACAATAGAATCCGACAATTGAACCTGGTACTACACCGAATACTGTAGTCCAAACACCCCATCAAAAGTGACTCGGTAATTTTACTGTTGTCGTAACTGCAGTTACAGTCTATCATTTTAATTAATAATTGGTGGCTATCTGAATTGGGAACTACAGCCCAGCAATCACCCTTCGTTCTGCAAGAATAATAAAGGGTTTCTTAAAATAAATAGTGAATTATTTCATTTTTCTAGAGCGTTTATAAAGTTCAAAGTATTATCAGCAAATAACAAATATTTTGCTGAATTTCTCTTCAATGCAGTTTATGATTTTCATACATTGTATCGAATTATTATATCGTCACGTTTTAGCCACTTCAAAACGAAGTTGTACTGAAGATTCTCGGGCAACGTGCGAGAGAACAACTTTTTTTTTTTAATGAATTGAGCTGTCTTACTTCTTATTAACTAAAGAGTTACGATTATTCCTCTACAGTCAACCATGTGTTCGAAATACATAAAATTGGCGCTACCCAGAATTGCCCCTAATATCGGAATTTGTTAAATTGTGAATACTATTAGTTTGCCTACTTTCTTTTAAATTATTCACTTCATGAAACATGTTAAAGAGTTAATTGCTATTTAATTGTCAAAAGTTATTTGAAATTAGCATAAAGCATTGGGATATTTAGCAATAAAAACTATGGATCTAAGGTACTAAATGGAATCTTAGTTTCGTGTTGTACATATTGCAAATTTCACATTTTACACATTCTATGTATTATGACGAATCTGCGAAATGCACGTTTTTCGAAAGTCCAAAATTTGCCACGCGTATTGCCCGAAAAGAACTCTACCAGATTATCGAAATAGTAATATCAGTAATTGAATTACAAAGAAACTACACGTTCATTATCCTAAAAAAATTGGAAAACATTTGAACTCCTTATTTTTACCATATTCAAATATCAAATATCAAAACTTCAGTTAAATTTTTATCTCCTTAGTATCGTCAAACAAATGCCAATACATAAGGAAAAGAATTGTTAAATAGTGAGCCAATATTGAAATGCTCGTAAAACCGTATAAAATACGGTACACATCAAATTTAAGTACCAGTGCAACTAACACCAATCTCTTTCCTCAACTATTTTTAGTTGGTTGGCTTTACGAATCGTTCGGTTGGCTTTACCAATTCGTTTGACCGAAGTTTCGATTGGTTGTGTTAACCAACCGGTCTCATGTAAATTTTGTGACTGGTTCGTTGACGCAACCACTGTGAAACTCACCAACGAATATTGGATCTCATACACAATTACTTTTTATGCGATATAACTGCTATGCGGATTGGTGCGCATCAATAATTTTGTTGGTTCTTCCAATTAAACCTTTTTTTCGAGCGTGAATGGATATTTGTTTGTAGTACGTGTCGGCCGAAATAGTGTTACTTCGCCGTTGAGAATACGGTTGTACGAGACTTGCACCGTCAGGAATCTCGAGATTTGTCGAGTATTCTCCAAGCTGTCCTGAGGAACACTGTTGCGGGTCCTAAGGTTTAAGGTTGGACTAGAAGCTATGGAACTTCCGTAATGCGTTAATCCGGAGCTGGAGTCTCGCGACATGGCGCGCTCCAAAAGCACGTTTCCGCTAGTTCGAGATAAGGTAGCGAGTCGCGCGGATACGCGACGACGACGACGACGCCACCAAGAACGACAAGAGGGATACTGGGTTGAACGAGGATGAGAAGGAATGCAGCTGCGCGTATCCGACGTTACTCGATGTTGCCCACTACCAGTGATTTGACGTCCCTTGCAAATATGATCGGTCACATCCACCCTTCTCTCTATTAACTGTACCAATTCTGCTTCTCAACCAACTGCAGGAGCGCCTCAGAGAGCTCGAACTTGAATTCGTAGATGCAAATATAATTATGTAGATCCTCCGATATATATATCTCTTAGTGCCGACTTAGATGAATGAAAACTCTTGTTTTGGTTTCAGTATTTTAAATGACCTAGACCGCTTTTAATTGAAAACGGGGGCTATCTAAGAAAAAAAAAACCCTTCCTACAGCATAATTTTAGAAATACTTTTTTTTTACATTTTCCTATTTGGATTAAAACAGACAACAAAATTGGACACAGTTAAAAAGTGGGCGAAACTATGTGGAATACAGACTCTGATTAAAAACATCAACTTTACACCGAATTATATTTTTATTTTGAAATTTGTATGAGTGCTCCGTTCTAATCCAAAGGGGGTAGGGGGTAGAAAAAAAAAGTAAGTCTTCCTAAAATCACATTTTATTTTCCTAAAATCACATTTTAGGAAGACTTATGATCGCTGAGCTTCTGATTTTTCGATTACAATAAAAAGTAATCGAGACTACGACAGCATATACTGAAATTGGTAGTTGAAACCATTTTTTTTTTCAGCGTAAAGTTTGAATCAATCGCTATACTGCGATGTACAACATTTTACATGCGAGTCAGAGGATTGAGTAATAAAACTTGATCAGTGGAAGCAACCGGCTTGTTTGATTGCATTTCGGACAACGGTGAAAAAAAAATAAAAAACATACGTGCCAAGCACTCCACTTTTTCCATTCGTGACACTAACGGATGGTGCAGGACCTCGCCTTTGTCCTGCGGGAACGAAGAGTAGGTGGTGCATGGAGGGTGAATTGGTCTGCGTATCGAGTGGATATTGTACACATCCACTGTTACATGTACAGTTACCTATACTGTAGCAAATATATGAACTACTGGAGAATGTTTAGGTGACTGAATCTAGACGATAGGTCCAAGTGGAGGTTTATAGGAGCGAAATCTACCGACATTGAAGAGAGAGCATGAAGAGGCCGCGGGCGTAGGGAAGCGGTTTCGGCTTTATGCCACGTGTTAGGGCGAGTAATAAGTTAGGTTAACGGGACGCGGGGCACGTACCGACCACTAGCCACTAGGTACCGCTATTGGACAGTCGTGGCAGAGTACTACAAGCTGGTAGACTATAGTTGGATGAAGGGAGCTTGACGCTGGGCTATGTATCCCAGTTTCTAAAACCGACACTGCGGGTTAACTCGCTCGGGGGTGCACGTTGACGGGTACTACGGTCGCTACATCCACTGGAGGAAACAAACTTTGTTTGTCACCAACAACGCCATTCCATTTCCTTCGCTCTCTATGCACACTTTATCTAGTCAGGGCTCCAATTCTCAACTCCCTTCTCATATTCCTTTGAACTACTGTGTCGAAAATTTTCACAACGCACTATCAGTATAGATACAAGTATTATATGTTTTTTTTTATACATTAAAAGAAAGGTTAGTTGTCATAACCAAAGAATTAGTTGACCCAACCAATGGATTATTCTATTTCTCTTACAACACAAATGATAGTGCCAACGAATCGAATGGTAATACCGACGTATCGAATGGTAATACCGGCAATTCGAATGGTAATACCGACGATTCGAATGGTAGGCCCAACGATTCGAATAGTAGTCCCAACGATTTGAATAGTAGTCCAAACGATTCGAATAGTAGTTTCAACGATTCGAGGAGTAGTCCCAACGATTCGAATGGGAGTTCCAACTATTCGAATAGTAGACCCAACGATTGGCTTGGTTACGTTTACTAATCTCGCAAGAACTAATCGTGTGACTAGTTGGGGAACATAATTTTTGAATCCTTGTGTGCAGCAGATTGGAAACGTAGTTGTCACAACCAAACATTTGTTTCCGTGTACTTGCACTTAAAGAAAAAAGTAGTTCTGGCTACCAATTCCAGCATATGCTGTGTCGCGTATTAGTTACTGAAACTAAATCGGAATCGCAGTCTCAACTTTTTTCGATTGATAGCAAAAATAGTACGTATGACCAACAAGTTGGACCCTGCAACTATCATAGCTGCTATCCAATCCAAATGATTCGTTACGCCAACCAACCGGTGAGTTGAGGTTATGATCTCAGCTGGTCATTGTTACTATCGATAATCTACTAACGAGGTTATAGTTTCCTCAACCGACCGCGTAGTTGACGCTATTCTAACTATTTAGATTGGTTGTCGGGACCGATAAATCAGTTTTTACAACTACTTTTTTCTTTCCGAGTCACGCTAAGACGTAACCGCATCTCTTGATCAATCTAAGGTTACATATTGGAATTTGGGAAACACGGTCAGCATCAAATAAAAATATTATCTAACCAGATATTATGAATTATGAGGTTTTCCCAAGCTGAATTGGTAATAGATCCTTTATTATCAACTTTACGACTGACAATCAAAGTAACCAGTAGTAGTAAATTTATTTGTGACAGGTGAAAACCTTTTACAAATTACTAAGTGAACTTAGCCTTTGATAGATACATGATATACTATGTATTTTTAATATTATATTGAGACGTTATCAAAGTGCTACGACGTCCAAAAGTGACCAGTGCATCGAAAATCCGCCACACGCCGCCTCCAGGAATTTCAAATTTACCGCCGCGACGACGCCGACATCTATCAGGAACCAAATGGACAAATAACGCGACCGACATTACCGGCCGTCATAGGAAGGAGTCCCGGGATACGCCGTCTAGGACCGGCGCAATTCGACAAGAGTGGGAACGAGATGACCCCCACCATTCACCAAGATTGCATCAGCCCGGATTTCGGGTATAAAAGGGGCTGCGAAGCAGCCAAAATCATTCATTCGTCGGCTCCCTTACGGAGCACTCAGCTCTAGCGAAAGCTCTGATGGTCTGCTGCCATAAAACAGGTTTCTATTAGTCTCTGACTACGAAACTCTGCTAAAATTCCTAAAGATTTCCTTATTGGGCAACTGCTAGTGGAGACGCTAGCGACTGTTCCTGTCTGGTCACCTATATCTCACCATAAATTAGTTTTTCTCCTTGTTAAAAGTAGAATCATTTTCCTTTTCCAAACACCAGCATCGGGCAACTGCTAGTGGAGACGCTAGCGACCGCTCCTGTCGGGTTACCTTTCCCTTTAAAAGTACTGGTTAACAAACCATTTGATCGACACCATATTTGTTGTAAAATTATTGTGATAAACAAAAGCAGCAGATATTTAATGAGCTCTTATCATTAGAATCTTCCGTTGGTCACGTCCAGCAGGACAAATGAGAATAACATAAACAAAAAACGCTTGTATTTTGCAAATAATTTTGGTTTATTGAATACATTGAGAATTAACTATTTTTATAATAATTTTCTTCTGATTCACCTGTCCCAAGAACTCACGACGTTTCACACACGCGGCGTATCCGACCGAATTGGCGGGGCGTAAAAAGTGTGAACGTTACAATATCTTAACTTTAACAGCACATTGCGAGGTTTGGTTGCAGAGCTTAATACAATCTTAGCTTAAAACTAATAAATAATATCTCAAATGATGCTATAGTGCTATAATGTTAAAAATTGCTTTACACTTAACTCTCAAGATTCTTATGTTTAGCTTACACACTAGTCAATCACACAGTACAAATGAGCGATCCTTAGAACTAGCTGCGATGAAGAGGAATAAGTTTTTAATACTGTCCGTAGTGAGAAGTTCTAGACTAATTGGGGATACAAAGTTCTCTAAGCGATGTTCTTTGTGTGTCTGATAAAGGGGACATTCGCCTAATGGGTGCTGTATCGATTCTGCTTTTAGTGTACCGCAGCAGAAACACAGTTCCGCGCTATTAAACTTATACATTAGCTTTTTTATTTTAAAGCTGAAGTTGAACCCTCCCGCAAGTCTGCATTGAGCAACTACTCTTATTTGCGCGAGGGGTATGAGTGTTTAGAGGGAGAGTAATTTATAGTGTTGTGGTGTAAAGTCCCCAAAATTGGTTGTTGTACATCACTAGGCGTTATAGGTGTAGACTGTTGGCCCCGGAAGCTGACTGAATTGTAGCTCTTATCCTCTTGATTATTTTCATCGAGAGATTTTTTGTGCAAAGCTAATTCCTTAGGAACGTCGTTTCCTGTGACGTTGGTATGTGCATCGTTTATCTGTCATCTCCTGGGTGAAGCCTTGTCTGGATTCCATCTCCTGTGAGTCCTTTGTCGTCGTCCCAGATGTACCAGGTGTCATCGATGCGAAGCTTTCGGTATCCAACTCGTACTTTACATCTCGTACTGCTATCGAGGCAATTTTATGTTGTACCTCCGGTTCTCGTGTGGTCCGGTCATGAGTGTTGTACCGTTCCTTGCTTTCAAGTTGTTGTCTGTTACTCGTGATCGTCTTCTTATCATTCGATGAAGCCAGTTTGATAAGTATAGCTTTCGTTTTTTCGGCCTTGACCGGCTTGTCAACAGGTCGAGCTTCTTAAATTGCCACCTCGAGGCCCAGTTGACAATTGATAAACTGCTCAGCTTCGATGAAGCAGTTTCGTGGATCTACTTGTAAGCGATGGACTATGATATTGTCCTTATGTATTTCTTTCTCGTGGTTCTCTTCGTACTTCTGAAGTCTACGGATTCTGTCCTGCAGTAGCTTTTTTCCACATCCCAGCGTAAGTTGATAGCATCCACTTTATCTTATCAACTGCTTTGATTCGTGAGCAGACCTCTCTTGTTTTGATGCTTTCATCTCGTAGCTACTCTACCACACACGTTAAGTTAACTAACCTCGCTAACACTTCCGAGATGTCGGCTGTCGTGTTGCTTTTTGGAGAAGAGTCGGGTTTATTCTGGATATTATTCTATCCCTTTCCAGACGACGTCGTGCTGCGTAGATTCATCATTTCGGTAATCTTCGGGTTAGACTGTTTGCTACCAGTCCCTTGTTTCCTAATGCCGCTTTTTCCCATCATATTGATGCCTTCTAATATGGGCGAGAGGAGTTCCAAACCTCAAAAACCGCAAATCATTTAATGCTTTCTATTAACGTTTCCCTGGGTTCAGAACTCACCCTCAAAGTGAAATACGCTTCTCTATTAATTGAATCATACCTAAATTACGTTCGAAACAAGTTTTCTATCAAAGATTAAGACGAAAATATACGCAGCGTAAACGCGGCAACTTTCCTCGTTCAGTGCCACCTCTCGATCCTCCCAATCAAAGTAACCATTTAACTACGTAAGGGCAGCGTGCGATAACGATCCCGACATAGCGTTATACATGTGGAGTTTGCGGTTACTGGGACTATCCAACTAGGCACGTCCACACCTACTGGAATCTACCTAAACGGCGTTTCGATACCGGAACAACATAAGATTTGTCTGGCTCAATGATTGAGCACGAAGTTTATATTTTTAAATGTAGGTTAACGCGAACATAACTGTATGGGACACCATATTTATTTGTTACTAAAATGAGCTGTAACTTGTCCTGGTAATAGGTAAAAGCTAATGTATAAACACTAAAAAAATTTTGTCACATCTTAGCATGCTTAATAACAAATTAAAAAAGCGGATTATTTCCGCAAACACATTTTAATTAATGTAAAAATCAATACCTGAACTAGCGTAGCTTAGTGTAGCGCAACATAATCTATTTAACCCCTCTCCTGAGCCTGTGTTTTTATCCACTGTGTTTCAGATACCGAAAAGATTTAATTTTTTTTATGAATCTACGAATTTAACATACGGTATATTGTTTCGTATCGATTATTTAGTTTTTTAAACACTTGCGTGCGAAATTCGTTTTCTAGTATCTGCGTAGCGTTCGCGAAGTGCTGGATTCTCACATTTTATGTGATTGGTTGTGTTGTGCCCAGAATATTTAAGGAAATTGTTCGTTCGTTGACCGCACAAGTTCAGTGCACCGTTTAAACTTCGCCACGGAGCGAGCTAGAAATACGAAACCACGTTTATTCGACGGAGCTGACTTTTCTCTGGGGTACGTTTTTGCGGAACTCCGTCAGACGTTTTTGGAGCATTTGGGCAATCGAACTATTTCGAAAGAGCTCGCACTTTGACTCAGCGCGGAGTCGGTATCGTTCGATGAAGTAATGTACGCGGAAGCAATAAATGCATACGCACCGATTTTTGGTAGCAGAACGTGGTTGCAGAATTACGTGAACAATCTAGACGAGGTGATAGACATGTTGGTGCAAGAGGAAACTGAGCTATCAGCAAGGGCTTGGACTTTGGAACCAGGAGAAGCCCTCAAGCTTATCAGAAATTTCGATGGAAATGACCCCTCAAAATTGAAAGGATTTTTGAGATCGGTGGAAGCAACATTTGGAAAAGTTGAGCACCGGTATCACGCAGATTTGCTTGAATTTGTGCTCAGTAGTAAGCTCGACGATCGTGCTATGCGAGAAACAGAACACAAGACCATCGAGACTGTCAAGCAGTTACGTAACGAACTTGAAGCGCTCTATGGTAAGCAAAAATCTTTAGCAGCACTACCGATCGAGTTCAACTCGCTTCGCCAGGAGCCGTCCGAAGCAATAAGTGTTTACGCCGCCAGAGCAGAGCAGATTACAATGGAGGTGACCGAAAAACTGTGTGAGATCGTGAATACCGATCTTGAAGCGCGAGCAGTTGAAAAAGATATACGCAAGTGTGGACAGATGAATTTTGAAAACAGTCTGCATGGTCAGGTGCAGACTTTGGTAGGCAAATTGCTGGGAGTTAATCGGGAATAAGTTTAGTCTTCAATCGAACAACAAAGTGACCAGTCGGTCTTGGGTCAGACTCGCTCATAAGTAACGAAATCGAGACGAGCTCGATATTGTAATACACTATATTGTTATCTGTTTAAATAAATCTTCTTAACTTCACGTTATTTACTTGAGTCTAACTCTTTATTGGCAAACGATCCCAATAAATAAAATATATGTTAAATTGACCCCCCGCGGGCATAACAGTTGTTCACCGTGAGCTAAATTCGTCGAGCCGTGTGCGAAGTATATAAAGATGTTCACTGGTCTTGCTGTCAGCTTGATGATACACAAAAAGAGTATTGAAAATAAAGGTTAAATAAAACTTTAAAACGAAACTTCGCACGCAGGTATATAAAAAAATAAAGTGTGTGACAAGTGCGCCATAGGTGATTCTCGACCAGCGTGATGGCAAATTTCACACTCATCTCGAATCACATACTTCGCGCACTAGTCGCACAATATACTATTTTAATCCTCTATGTTAATACTTTATGTGTATCCTAAAATCAATAACAATCTTTATTAATATAACGAAATAATACGTTACAAATAATAGTCTCGTATTTTCGTTTTTAACTCTATTTTGGATACATCATGGATTCACATAATGAGTACAAGAATATATTTATAATCGTCTCGTTACGTGTATCACATCCCGTGTAGAAAAATAGTTGGGGCTCCTACTTGGCCCTTTCCAGTTTGCCCCAATTCTATTAGGGGCCCAGTATGGAAATCTAAGTACAGCCCTACTAGGCTGGTCACGCTTCAAAGTACGGGCCCTTATAGGTTTCCCTGTTAGGGCCTATAAAGGTTGCCCTATTAAACCCCTACTAAAATAATAAAGAAAATTGATTGAAAAATATTAATTTTTGCTTATTAAATCGAGTAATTCTGCATTTTAAGTAGATATTACATCTTCCTCTACATGATGGTACATATTAATCACTGAAAAAACATATTAAAATTTTTTGACATTGACGGCAATCGAACCTGGGACCCTCCGGATGATGTTGTTGCACTGCGCTTTAGTTCACTCGGCCATTCAGATCATATGATTATACTTTTTTTTTTGTTTATTTGAATATCGGTAATATGAAATATAAAATGAAATTCGTGTAATATAGTCCGAACTTTATAGATTTATATGATTGCGTCTGCTGTGGTAATAATAGAAGCACATTCAGTTATTTTTCACGGCAATCGGTTATATAAAAAAATGATACATTGTATCGTTTTTGTCATTTATAAACATATTCGACTAAGTTGCTTATTTCATTGTTTGCGCACATTAGTTCGTTAGTATTTGGGTAGACGATCGTCTGACTGACCTGAGGGTTAGTACTAGGGGGATCGCGTGGCTGACGACTGATGGTCAGTACTTAGATGGGTGACCGCTTTGCTAACTCTGACTGTCAGTACTAGGTTGGATAACCGCCTAGCCTGACGGTAATTACTTAGGTGGATAACCGCGGGGCTGGGGACTGATGGTCAATACATAGATGGGTGACCGCTTAGTTGACACTGACCTTCAATAGTTAGATGGGTGATCACCTGGTTAACTCCGACGGGTTTCAGTAAGGGAATAATTTGTCATATCTATTGCAGAATACGTATCGGAAATATAAAAAAATCAAATTATAAAGGGCCTATAAAGTTGCCTATACAGTTGTCTATAAAGGGTACCTTTGGAGGCAACGAAGAGGCTCAATATGGGTGACCCTATAGTGAGGGTTCCACATTTGAGCCTGATTAGGCCACGAAGTGGACATTTTTTACTATATATTTTGTCGAGGCAGCCTCTGTTGAGCCTAGTAGGGTTCTAGAGTGGATTCCCTATTGTGGATGCCACGTTTATACCTAAGAAGGCCCCTTATTTAATCGCGGCTGCCCAAACTAATTTCTGCACGGGATATTTGCAAGGCCATATCGAAAGTCATGAACATGTGCAGGTCATCATACATGATGAAGCTAATTAAATACACCCAAGTAAATGCTAATTGAGTATTTCCGTCGTTGAATAGACGTTGGTAACTCCAAATTGTCACTGAAACCTTTTAATTACATGCGAAATTTCATGGAGAACCTGAATAATTGTAATGTAACTGCAGAAGTAAATGTTACTCATCCACAATACATGGCAGGTAATGTGAAGTAGCGCGACGTTTGTATGGTCTGTTACGAAGATCGATAGTAATTGCAATGCGTTCCTTCTCGCTCGCACAAACGACGTATCTTGTCCTTTCACAAGTATCTGAAATCCGCAGCTGCTACTACCGTTGCCACCATGGTTGCGGCGGAGAATCGCCAGGATGTGGCGTTGAGGGGAGGAAGATGGGAACGAGAGCGAGAATGAAAAGAACTAAAACGGGGGTTGGTTTCCGGCAAACCAATTCGTTAGAAACTCTTGGTATACAATGAGAATCTCGACAATGGCCGGCGGCCGGGTCCGGGGCCAGAAGTTCTATCTCCATTCCTCGTACATCGACGCGAAAATTTTTCGGACCCGGCGGCAGAGCTTTTCGCTCCTCCTACACGAACTTCATTCCAGCAATAAATGCGATATAACTTCCGGCACGGTCTTTCTCATAGATCTCTCTACATCTATTCACAATTCTCCAGTTTCTTCTGATACTGTCCTTTGCTTTTTCATCCTACTCGTCTTCTTCTTCCTCTTCTTCTTTTTCTTCTTTTTCTAGAAGTGACAATAGCTTTATTCGTTCATTTATTTATTTATTTTTTATTTTCTATACAAGGCTTAGGTACTTGTGGTTGTAGTATTTTTGGCACATTTATAACTTGATAATTAATTTACAAAGGAAAAAATATATAAAACTCGAGACAGATGGAGTTGAGATTGAGCGAAAATATTTAGAACTTTATTTTAGCAATAAATGCGACATAACTTCAGGCACGGTCTCCTTCATAGATCTCTCTACATCTATTCACAATTCCCCAGTTTCTTTTTAAACTGTCCTTTGCTTTTCCTACTCGTCTTCTTTTTCTTTTTCTTTTTCTTTTTCTACATGTGACAATAGCTTAATTTGTTTATTTATTTTTTCTTTTTTATTTCCTATATAGGGCTTTTGGTTTTAGTATGTTTGGTACATTTATAACTTTATAATTAATTTATACACCAAAAAATGCATAAAGCTCGACGCAGAATGAGTTACGAACAAACTTTCTATTAGATTATAATTTTGTGAGGAAACGAGCCTTTCGTTTTTCCCCATTACACTTTTATTATCATCGTGTAATTATCTTGGAACATGTTTGTAATGTGATAGTGTTGTATCTGTATAACGATGATTTTTCGAGTTAAATCGTTATAGAGATGTTTTTTTTTCTATAGAAATTAATAGTAGAATTACAAATGTGTATTATATGCTTCTTTCATTATATTTGTGCTAAAAACAGTTTCTGTTTCATTGAATCAAGTTTTGAAAACAATTCACATTTTCGTTGAGATACACGGAGAAAAATCATTTGCTAGCATAGTGACAGCAAACTTTATTTGTTGGCCTAGAAAATGTATTTGCTGGCCTAACAAATAATTTTGTTGGCCTAGCAAATGTATTTGCTGGCCTAACAAATAATTTTGTTAGCCTAGCAAATCTTTTTGCTGGTCTAGCAAATTTTTTGACAAGCCTAGCAAATTATTAGGCTAAGAAATAAGGCTTTGCGGTCACTATATTAGCAACTGATTTGTTGATGCAACAAAACTTTTCTCTCCGTGTACGTTCAAATAAAATAAGAAAGATTATATATTCGGCTTGCCGAACAATACTAGCAGCAGATGCGAGCTTTGCGCGTAACCATCAAACCTCGGTATTAAAATTTTTATTAGTGTACTGTGACTTTTACAGATTATCGTGGCTGAAATAATTTACATTTTCGATATAAGAACTAGTGCCAATTTATTACTTTCGTGAGTTCTGAAATCAGAAACAGAAAAAAGGCTCGATTTTTTAAAATCATGGTAAAAAGGCATATAACCGGTACTTTCTGAGGTACAATATGCGACTTGAGATCGATAGTGAAGGCCAACATTTGAAATCTTGAAGAAGAAAAAAATGTAGGTTCTTTAGGTTGGATTTTCCGACCAAAAGTCGGATCTATAAATTTTGAAATCAGAACCGACCAAAAGTGATTTTTTAAAAAATCATCGTAAAATGCATGTACACGGAAAGAAAAAAGTAGTTCTGGCTACCAATTCCAGCATATGCTGCGCCGCGTGTTAGTTACTGAAACTAAATCGGAATCGTAGTCTCAACTTTTTTCGATTGGTAGCAAAAATAATACGTATAACCAAGAACTTGGTTCCTGCAACTATCACGGCTGTTATCCAATCCAAATGATTCGTTACGCCAACCAACCGGTGAGTTGAGGTTATGATCTCAGCTGGTCATTGTTACTATCGATACTCTACCAACGAGGTTATAGTTTCTTCAACCGACCGAGTAGTTGGCGCTATACTAACTAATTCGATTGGTTGTCGGTACCGATAAATCAGTTTTCACAACTACTTTTTTCTGTCTGTGTAACCGGTACTTTCTGAGGTACAATATGCGATTTGATATGAGAACGATAGTGAAGTCCAAAATTCGATATCTAGAAGAAAAAACATGTAGGTTGGATTTTCCGACCGGAAGACAAACCTGTGATTTCTGAAATCAGAGTCGAAAAAAAGTAAAAATGAACAACATGTCTGAAATTGTTCTCCGACGAGTATCAACTTCACGCTGCACTGTTAGAAAAAACTGGAAGTTTTTATACATAAACTCGCCATCGAAATTTAATATACATTGTGGTTTAAAATTCATATACTTTTACGGTAAAATTAAAGTAAATTATTGAATGTGCTGTACCATACATTAATTTTCCATTACACGTGTATATTAAATTTAATATACTAGTTTATGCATAAAAACTTCCAGTAAAGGTACATTAAATTTCGACAATGCGAGATATTTCATCCACTGATTTTTTGAAGAGGGATATATGCATATATCTATTTTCACATTGAATATATCAAGATCAGTTCAAACTCGCGCCCCGAGAATTCTGGGCACATTCATTCTTGATAGTAACATGTAAAATTTTACCTCTATGTACTCATTATCCAAATACCCATGGAAGGGAAAGCTGAAGAAGAAAAATTATTCCGCTACACGCATGAAAGCTTTGAGCGATTAAAACGCCGTTCTGTTAGTGACGGCGTACCAAAGGGGTTTGTAAATTTCAGTGCCCGTGAAATCTCAAAGGACAAAGTAAAATTCTCTTTCGTTAATTTGATACGGACCGTGTACGGTGAACTGCGGAGCGCGTGTGTCCGGCGTTTCGCGAAAAGGAGAATCGACTCAATTACACGATGAATTCATGCCAGCCCGATCGGATGTTCGAGGGTAAAACCAGCATGGAAGAACCGTCGAGGATGCATGCAGAGAGAAAACTGGATAGAGCAAGTGAGAGGTCGACCGATCGACCTGTAATACCGTTGGGGACACGACGAGTCTTTTATCGTGCCACGTGCTAAAGTATATCTATATATTTGTCGTTCATAGCGAGAGAGAAAGAGAGAGGGAGAGAGAGCGAGAAAGGTGGACGTGAAAAAGCGTCATGCCGAAGTTGAAGGGGTGTTTGCGGTGGCTGAGGGGCGCTGCAGGGGACAAGTTAAAAGAGTGGGAGTCGAGGCGAGCCATAATCAAAACCACCGTCAGCGTCCATCATAAAACTGTTTACCCCGGCGTACCACGAGGTATATCGTCGCCTTTTTTCTTATTTTCTTTTTTTAACAGCGCGTGATCGCACAAAGTGAAAGAGGCTCGTGGCATTTTCTCTTTGCAATAAAGCTTCCGCTGGACCAGAGACGAAGTAGAGTGCACTTTCTCATTGAGAACTCGTAGCAGATGGATGCTTCCAGTCTTTCTTGCTCGGCCAGCGATAAATTACGATAGGAGCTAGCAACTCGAACACTATCGCTACGTTTTTGATTCTCTTTTCTTGTCATTCATATCAAAACCCTATTTTCACATCCTTCATTCTTACGGTACATAAAAGTTATTAACACTTACTTTAAGAGAGAGCAGAATTTAAAAGAGAGTTCAAAGTTCGTTCGTATTGTATATGGAAAAAATCAGTTAATAAGTTCAAAGGTTATGGCCAATTTTCAAAAAGTTTTCAAGTAGATTCTGAACAGAAAAAAATGTGAAGCCAAATAAAAAAGAACTAATATGCAACTTTTAAAGTTTACATGAATATTATCCAACTACCACGATGAGAGTCTGGAAAAAGAATCATCATAATACATAATATGGCAGAGGCAGTGGCCACAAACGGGAAATCCATTCTATACACACAATTCTACGAAGTAGAACATGGTTTCTCATTATTTTCCACTTGCCACAAAGCTTCCTTTATGAGGAAATCAAAATCCACCAACTTAATTGCTAATAAAAATGAGACATAATGAGGATACAATATGCAAAGTTTTACTGTAGTTATAATTATAAGTTTAATTAGCGGTTGGCGTGGCTCGAGCGCCCTCGCATCGTTTTCCAAGAAAGATTAGACGTGTTACTTTTTAATTTCCGTCACATCGCTATTACATGCAAAATGATTATCACATCCTTTCAACTTGTAAACTTGAAATTTCTTTTTTTGCATATGTTTATTTGCGTGTGTTTTTATCTTTTACTAATTTTATCTATTTACTAAAATGCTGTATTTATTTTTAATCTCATTTTTCACTATTTTTTCCTTGTCTTGATTAATCTGTTGCTTGCGTTATGACTTTTTCTTCATTGTCTTCTTCTTCTTTCTTTTTTTCTTCTTTTCTTTTTATGAGTGTCCGTAATGTGAATGTTTATGAGTTCCTGTGTGGAAGTGCAAGAAAGTGTTTGTGATGACTGATAATGTTTATGGGTATTCTAGAGAATTCATGAGTGCCTGTCCAAGAATACACATGTGCACTTTATTATTATATAGAAAGCGTTTTCTCCGTCAGTTCAGACACTATAAGTTTTTTAACAACTTTTTTACCTCTTCAAATATTATTTTTATTATAGTCACTACCAATTTTTATTATGGTTTACGTACAGACCACAGGAGGTTATATAAAATACAGAGAAAAATGTTAAATGTCCGAATGAGTGAATAAAATATATTTAAGAAAAGTGGGTGAACTGGCGGAGAATGCCCTATAGATTGCTATAGATTGTTTTTCGTAAACCACATTTGCCCACTGAAACTTTCTCACAAAAATATACATTATTAGCTTTCAGTTGGTATACTGTATTGATTGTTCGCTGATCACGAATTGCCACAAATTCTTTGAAGACCGAAATAAATTATATTTCTATCAATAATGTGTCACCAAACAGGATTTTTTTCTTTATGTTTTTTTCATGGATTAAAAACAGAAACAATTCAATAAGATCAAAAAACGATATATTAAATGCAGGAAAAAAATAATGGAATATAACACCATGCTCTTAAACATATGATTTTAACAACTATTCCATCAATAGCTTGTCCGTCTCACAGATTGTCGGCCGCAAAATCACTGAAAATTTTTCAATCGGATACGACGATATTAAAGCGAATGAAAGATACAAACATGTTCTTATTCGTATGATTTAAAGAACTATTATATCAATATCTTGTTTTTACCATTATAGTGTATCTATATGCATTTTCGACCCTGCATCGTCATAAAACACACGTCCATCAAAGAATCTCTTTACCGCATTTTCTCTTTATTCTACGATGGTCAAACATTTCGCTTGATGCCTTGCCACAGGCTTCCATGCATCTGAGGATCGTTGGATTTTGCCCATACTCTTATCCTCAACCAAAATTACATTCTCATAAGAATTTTCTAACCATGGCTTTGGCTCGTTGATGCGCTTGACCGTTTTTCTTCCAGCTTCATTGGTGCATAAAATACCGCTGAATAAATCAAATTCTTCATCGACGTAAGATGATCCTTGTAAAATCTCTCTTTGCTATAGCAATACACTATGATCAAAGGGATCAAAGACCAACGCGAATATATCATCGTTCACGGAAAGAAATGTTTGGTTGTGGCAACTACGTTCTCGATTTGCTGTACACAATGTCTAAAAAATTAGTTGCCTCAATCATATCGAATAGTAACCTCAATTATTCACGATTAGTTCTCGCGAGATTAGTTAGGTTAACTAATCTAATCGTTGGAACTACCACTCGAATAGTAGGGACTATCATTCGAATCGTCGGTATTATCATTAGAATCGTCGGTATTACCATTCGAATCGTTGGTATTACCATTTGAGTTGTAAGATAAATAAAATAATCGATTGGTTGTGTCAACTCATTCTTTGGTTATGGTAACTAATTTGTTTTTCCGTGTTTTGTCTTGAATAAAAAAATAAATACCAGGCTTGTCAGAGTTTATCAAAGCGCGTAAAATCAAGAATGAAAATACGTACAAAAAATAAATAATTCGCAGCTTGGTAGATTAGTGGCAGAGGCGTGGCAAGGCTTTTGTTTTCCAAGTGAAAAAGCAACAACACGCAAAAGAAGAAAACAGTGAAAAGGCGAGGGGGAAATAGTACGAGTGTTATGAAAGATTATCTTGTTTAAGATAAAGAAAATGAGAAATGATCGTAAGTCTTGATCCTTTTTATCGATATTGTTCAAAGGGACCAAAGACCAACGCGAATATCTCAACGTTTTGTCTTGAATAAAAATAGTATATTTCGATACAAGAGGCCAAAGGAGCGTTTTGCGCACTGCTCGCGTGAAGACAGTACGGAGCCTCGCCGAGGCTTCATACTGTCTGCACACGAGCAGTGTGCAGAATCATCATTTGGCCTCGTGTATCGAACCATATTTTTCTTTATGAGTGCAATGCAAAATCCGAGTTTGTCCGACGTTTACAAACATGCCAAATGAGCTGCAACTTCAAGCAGTGAGCAAAATCCAGGGAACAGTGTGCAAAATGAGGGAGCCAGTGCGCAAAATGTTTTGCGCACTGGCTCCCTCATTTTGCACACTGTACCCTGGATTTTGCTCACACGCAAAATGTTTTGCGCACTAGTGCGTCAACTGGCCATTTTGCATGTCTATAAACGGTGGGGAAACGAGGATTTTGCATGCACGAGTAAAGAAAAATAAATACCAGGCTTGTCAGAGTTTATCCAAGAGAGTAAAATCAAGAATGAATGTACGTATAAAAATAAATAATACACGACTTGGTATATTAGTGGTGGAGGCGTGGCAAGGCTTTTGTTTTCTAAGTGCAAAAGCAACAAACACGCAAGAGAAGAAAACAGTGGGAAGGGGACGATTAGTACGAGTTGGGATAATGCGCGGGTGGGGAAAGATATGTTCTTTCCTTTTAACCCTTTGAGTCACACATTTCTCGTTTCCGAAATTAAATGAAACATTAATTATTGTCAGAAATTAGTTTAAAACATTTAACTCTAAGCGAAAACAGGTGGGTCGCTCAGTGACCCACTGTGACGCAAAGGGTACATAACATGCTTACAGAATTCTGGTCCGATACTTCGAGTCGTTCTAGAGTTATAAGAATTATCTTGCCCGAGTTAAAATATAAACCCTTCCAACACCCTCCGTTGAATTAATATGGGTAAAATATGGCACTTTTGGAGGTTTATACAAGTGTCTAAGAACTTCATCTCACACTGTACAACCTAATTGGTCCAAACATAAGAATTTCAGTCTACGGTAGACTTCGCTTACTCCATTCGGGTAATATCTGCCATTTTAGGAGGTTTTAATGAGTGTCAAATGAATGGAGGAACCTCCGTTTACCCCGCGGGACTGCTACATTTAGGTTTTGAAGAGGGTCAATTTTCAACTCGGGTGTCTATAAAAAAAGAAAATGAGAAATGATCCTAAGTCTTGATCCTCTTTATCGATATTGTTTAAAGGGACCAAAGACCAACGTGAATATCTCAACGTTTTGTCCTGAATAAAAAAATAAATCCCAGGCTTTCCAGTGTTTATCCAAGAGAGTAAAATCAAGAATGAAAGTACGTATAAAAAATAAATAATACACGGCTTGGTAGATTAGTGGTGGAGGCGTGGCAAGGCTTTTGTTTTCCAAGTGCAAAAGCAACAACACGCAAGAGAAGAAAACAGTGGAAAGGGGAGGGGGTGCGAGTAGTACGAGTTGCGATAGTGCGCGGGTGGGAGACGATATGGCACTTGGCCAGAGCACGTAGGAAGGACGTCTTCCAACCTCCAGCCGGATTACCTGCTGTTACAATAAAAAGACACGCCAGAAAAGACAAAGCAGGAAAGCAGGTATAGAAAAAGCGTGAAGCAAGCAGTGGTGTACATGTAGTCGTGTAGAACGCAGTAACAGGAACGAGAGGGTCGTTCGAGCCGACGAAGAGGACGCCCAGTATACCCCAGTCGCCGCTACCCCATTAACGCTCTAAAGAGTTAACGAATTTATACACACTGCGCCACCTAATTACTAGCTCGCGTCGGGCCTGGAGAATGAACGGTGGAAAAAAATTAAAACCCGCGGTAGCGGGACACGGGGTTAGCTAGAAGAGGAAGAGAGAAGGAAGAGAGTGAACAAAAAAAAAAAAACAACACCAACAACAACACAACCACCCGCCGGGGCTAGGTAATTGAAAGGCCGACGAGGAGATGATGGCGTCGGTAAAATATTCTCGTGGCAGGTACCACCCGAGTTACCCCGGTACTGGCCGACGACCTCCGAGCTTTTTACCACACAGACCTCTTTTTTTCACTCCACTCTACACTGCTTTGCTTTTTTGTGAAACCGGTCGAGTACTGACGATGACTGACGTGACATCCAAAACGAACAAATAATCATAAACGAAATATAAATATCCAAATAGCATCGATGGTGTTCGGTGATATTCGACGCTGACAGTAAAGGAACCACCATAAAATGAAAAGGTAAAAAAACTGATTAGTTATTAGAACTATTTGTTTATTATTGTTAACAAAAAGAAACAATAACTACTGACCATCCACCATAATTAAAAACATTAATCTGAATGACTATCATGTGAAATAAATGATCGTAAGCGAAATATAAACATCCCAATACCGTTGGTGGTGTTTGATAATATTCGACGCCTACAGTAAAAAAACCACCGTGGAACAAATAGGTTAAAAATCTGTTTCTTTATTAGAAATATTTGTTTATTATTATAAACAGAAAGAAACAATAATTACTGACCATCCATCATTATTTAAAACAATACCTTAAATGCCCATGCACGGAAAAAACAGATTAGTTGCCATAACCAAGAAATGAGTTGACACAACCAATCGATTGTTCTATTTCCCTTACAACTCAAATGGTAATACCAACGATTCGAATGGTAATACCGACGATTCGAATGGTAGTCCCAACTATTCGAGTGGTAATCCCAACGATTGGATTAGTTAACCTAACTAATCTCGCGAGAACTAATCGTGAATAGTTGAGGTTACTATTCGATATGGTTCAGGCAACTATTTTTTAGATATTGTGTACAGCAAATCGAAAACGTAGGTGCCACAACCAAACATTTCTTTCCGTGTGATGTGGAAGAAATAATCATAAACGAAATATAAATATCCAAATACCGTTGATAGTGTTTGATGATTTTCGACGCCTACAGTGAACAAATCATCGTGAAATGAACAGGTTAAAAAACTATTTCGTTATTCGAACTATTTGTTTACTATTGTTAACAATGAGAAACAATAATTACTGACAATCCGCTATAACTTGATTTTCACTCATTCAGTTTGTAAAATTGTTTCAATGTAATGCAACTCTGCACAGTGAGTATGCTATAAATTTCACGCATTTTTCAACGCTGTATTTGTTCCCGCTGTCCATGCAAAAATGTAAAAGACTTTTCCTACGAGCGATGCATGGATTATTTAATTGGTGATAAATTTGGTAAGCGAAATATTTTTATCTCCGCGTAAAAAGTATCGTATAAAATCGAAAATCTGTAATAATTTTATACCGTTGAGCGATATTGGAAGTGCGTCGGTTGGTACATTCTGGGAATCTTGTTGCGGCTCACATTCGAGCTTCATTATTAGGTCGTAGCTACTCTCAGTGGATTATTAAACTGGAGAGCGTGGTATCGCTGCCAGACCCAAAACCCTCTTGGCCAAGGTTTCAAACTGTAGTTTATTTATAGTTGAAAAGTTTGGAGGGATTTCACACTCCTGGGCCCGCGTTGTTGGTCATACACCTGCGGCGCTGTCGCGACTCTGGTTGCAAGGAGACCGAGCCGCTTCGACGACCCGCCCTATCAGCATACAGCCGCCAACTTTATCTCACCCGGGCTGTGACTCTCTGCAACGTCCAACTCGTTCCAACCCTCTACGCTCTTGGGTTGTGGCCCTCTCTGCGCGTCATCTTATATCCGCGGGCTCGGCAACCTCACGGCCCCGTGGGAATAAGAAATGCGGGAATACGTATAGTAGCTACGTACCGACGTGCCACAGTGTATACCTTCGAAGATTCTAAAAGTTTTACTAGCCGAGTAGACCCTATACCCTCGGCCACCAGACTTCTCCGACTCTCTTATATACCCGCCGAATCTATACCCCCGAATACATAACATACCAGCTACGCTTTCTCACTTTTTCACTCCGTACCCTTTTAAAGCTTTGCGAATTCGATCTTTTTCTCCTGCAATCCTAACGTACCCGCAAATTGCTGCCATTTCAAATTGATAATTCAAGAAATGTTTCAAACCTTTTAGTTTGCGGCATGTTTAAAAGCACTTTTGCCGATCCCCAGAAGTATCTATAATAAAAATGTTTTAAAAATTAAAAAACTCCCGACTAAAAAAATTAGTGTAGTTAATAAACAAATTGGGCAAATGAAAAATGGTTAAATAAGAATCATTCGCATATTATAGTCGGGAGATTAATTCGCCAAGGGTGTGGCAATCTCCCGACTATAATATGCGAATGATTCTTATTTAACTATCTTTCATTTATCCAATTTGTTTATTAATTGCACTCATTTTTTTCAGTCGCGAGTCTTTTAATTTTTGTAATATGATTTTTATTTCATCGTTTTTGAAGTAATTCTGATACTTCACCATAAACGATATGAATCATTCGCATATTATAGTCGGGAGATTAATTCGCCAAGGGTGTGGCAATCTCCCGACTATAATATGCGAATGATTCTTATTTATCTATCTTTCATTTATCCAATTTGTTTATTAATTGCACTCATTTTTTTCAGTCGCGAGTCTTTTAATTTTTATAATATTATTTTTATTTTATCGTTTTTGAAGTAATTTAGATACTTCACTATAAGCGCTGTGAAGTGAGTTACAGAATATGCAATAATGGCGGCCATCTTGTGGCATTTCGATATATTCAAACAGGCAAACAGGGTCTTTGTTTAAATTCTTATATCTTTAGAAAATCGCACCTAATACATACAATCTATGAAAAAAGACCCATGAACCTGTGTATCAAATTCTATTAAGGCAGCTTTAACGATTTTAAAGAACGTTGTACTATTACAAATAGGCAATATGTCTATTTGCCAATGTTTTTCTCCTGTAATCTTGACATTCCCACAAATTGCTGCCATTTAAAATTTATAATTCAAGAAATGTATCAAACCTTTTAGTTTGCGGCATGTTTAAAAGCATTTTTATCGAACCCCACACATATCTATAAAAATATGGTCGTAAAGTATGAACCTGAGAATGAATGATTCGTTATTTTTCATCACTTGCAAAGCCACTTCTACCACAAATTCCAGCTTTTTAAGAGATGGTGAAAAAAAATGGTAGAGAAAAATCAGACAGCAATGTGCAATGTCCTATTTAATACTGTGTGGGCATATTTGAATATTGTATGCATTATTATCTTATAAAAATCTGTATATTTTATGGCATATTGCCTATTTGTATTAGTACGCGCCATGCCAGTGAAACACATACTCCCGTCTTTTTGGCCTACGGGCAGTCGGGAGTAAAAATAATAAATAATATATATAAATCGAAGATTCTAAAAGTTTTACTAGCCGAGTAGACCCTATACCCTCGACCCCCAGACTTCTCCGACTCTCTTATATACGCACCGAATCTATACCCCCGAATACATAACATACCAGTTACGCTTTCGCACTTTTTCACGCCGTATCTTTTTAAAGCTTGGCGAATTCGATCTTTTCTCTTGCAATCCTAACGTTCGCACAAATTGTTGCCATTTGAAATTGATAATTCAAGAAATGTTTGAAACCTTTTAGTTTGCGGCATGATTAAAAGCATTTTTATCGAACTCCAGAAATATCTATAAAAATATGGTCGTAAAGTATGAACCTGAGAATGAATGATTCGTTATTTTTCATCGCTTGCAAAGCCACTTCTACCAAAAACTCCAGCTTTTTAAGCGATGGTGAAAAAAATGGTAGAGAAAAATCAGACAGCTATGTGCAAAGTCCTATTTAATTGGGCATATTTGAATACTGTATGCATTATTATCTTATAAAAATCTGTATATTTTATGGCATATTGCCTATTTGTATTAGTACGCGCCATGCCAGTGAAACACATACTCCCATCTTTTTGGCCTGCGGGCAGTCGGGAGTAAAAATAATAAATAATATATATAAATCGAAGATTCTAAAAGTTTTACTAGCCGAGTAGACCCTATGTCCTCGACCCCCAGACTTCTCCGACTCTCTTATATACGCACCGAATCTATACCCCCGAATACATAACATACCAGTTACGCTTTCGCACTTTTTCACGCCGTATCTTTGTAAAGCTTGGCGAATTCGATCTTTTTCCCCTCCAATCCTAACGTTCGCACAAATTGCTGCCATTTGAAATTGATAATTCAAGGAATGTTTGAAACCTTTTAGTTTGCGGCATGTTTAAAAGCATTTTTATCGAACCCCAGAAATATCTATAAAAATATGGTCGTAAAGTATGAACCTGAGAATGAATGATTCGTTATTTTTCATCGCTTGCAAAGCCACTTCTACCAGAAACTCCAGTTTTTTAAGAGATGGTGAAAAAAATGGTGGAATAAAGTCGGACAGCAATGTGCAAAGTCCTATTTAATACTTTGTGGGCATATTTGAATACTGTATGCATTATTATCTGATAAAAATCTGTATCTTTTATCGCAGTAACTATTATTAACAACTTATGATGCTCATTATTATTTCGAAATATAATAACAATAACCCTAGGTGCTAAGTACACTCGCACGTAGAAAGTTTCCGTTCGATAGCTTCAAAGTTATCGGAACTAAAATACGTACTTAATTTTGTTCTTTTCAATAAAATATAAACTCTGATAGAAGTTACGCGACTTAATCGATTTCCTCTTAATTCTAACATACTAAACGCGTTATAAATGCTTTGCATGCTTGTAGAATTTTAGTTCGATACTTCAAGCCGGTTCTAGAGTTATGAGAGATTATCTTGTCTACGAAAAATGAAAATAAAAAATGCTGGTAAGTCTTGATCCTCTTTATCGATATTACTCGAATTCAGAAGCGTTCATCCTCCGTCGAAAGTTCAGATTTGCAAGATTTTAGTCCGATCTCTTGATAACCGTTTCGGCTATCGAATTTGCCAAATTAGTCAGTAAATTCTAAACGTTATGACATTTTGGTTCCTCATAAAGGAAGCTTTGTTTTCGTGACATTTTTTTTTTTTTTTTCGAGATTTTCATGTCAGGACACTTAGAATGGTCTACAACGTCGAGAAAAGTGGTTTAGAAAAAATTCTGTATGTGTGTGCGTATATATATGTGCACAATTCTTTGTTAGCACGATAGCTGTGGCAATTTTTAAGATATCGGGCCCAAATTTGAACCACGAGTAAACGGTCGTTAAACAAGGTACGGGATTGAATTTGGAGTTAATCCATCAAGTTGTTCAAAATTTATGGCATTTTGAATTTTTTGGAGAATGTCAGCTCGGGCTCTAACTCCCGCAATTTTTATGATATCCGACTCAAAGTTGGACCAGAAGAGGACTGTTATCAAATAGTGTTTGGGATTGTATTTGGTGTCAATCCGTTAAGGGGTTCACAATTTACGGCATTTAAAAATTTTTAAATATTTTTTGTTCGTGCTCTAACTTTCGCAATTTTTAAGATGTCGGGCTCAAATTTGGTCCACAAGTGGACTGTTATTAAATAAAGTTTGGGAGTGAATTTGACGTCAGTTCATTAAGGGGTTTAAAATTTATGGCATTTTTAATTTTTTGTTGGCGCTCTAACTTCCGCAATTTTTAAGATATCGGGTTCAAATTTGGTCCACAAGTAGAGTGTGGGTAAACTAAGCATCAGTTCGAATCTGGCGAGATTCTGTCAAGGGGTTCAAAACTAATGCCATTTAAAATTTTGTTAAACAAGGCTGCAAAGTAGAACTTTGCAAATTGTTTCCTCATTATTATTGGATTTTTACAAAGCTTCCTGTATGAGGAAGCCAAAATAGATTAACATGCTTCCTCATAGAGGTAGATTTGTAAAAATCCAATAATAATGAGGAAGCAATTTGCAAAGTTCTACTTTGCAGCCTTTTTAAGGTTGAATGATTTTAATGGAAATCGTGACAAATTTCTCATCTGTGAGTGAGTTAAACAGTAAGAAATAGGTCAACCAAGTTTTTAAATTAGTTAAATAATTAACCAATCGACCTTCGCATAGTAAATTTTCATCAATTTATGAAAGATCAGTTGTTTGAAAAAAATGAAATCTAGAAAACGGATATCTGCGAGGGCATTTGCAAAAAAATCGTAACGAAATTTTTTAAAAGTTTCATTCCAATATTGTCGGTAGTAGAAAATACGTCAATTCTACAGGCAGCACTAATTGCAACACACTCATACAAATACGACAGGTAGTGAAGTGGTTAAAAACAGAGCCAAGTAATGGGATAATATCGAGTTACTTTCAGTAAAATGGAACACAGAATAGCACGGAAAGCTGTACTCTCGTTTAATCCTTTGGCGAACAGTCAACAAATCGCAATGTCTCGACTGTACACTCTCAAGCTTCTCTAACATCGCAGTCGCTACTCGCTCGAGCTACGTGATCTCGTAAAAATGTTAATGAGTTCTTCGTATACCGACATCGTTGGACTGTCTCTCGCTCTCTCACGCAGTTTCTGTTAAAAAGAAACGGGTGAAACGCGTCTGAGACACTGTTACGTGGCACCACGTGCCCCGCTCTCCACCCTTTTCAGGGCTTCGCTCCTTTACCACTATTCCACGTAGAACCCATGCTACGTGGATTTTTATACCTTTCTCTATACCTTTCCAACCGCACACATACACAGTCAAATACTTTATCCAGGTGCAAACACTCGTTCTCCTTGATCTCTACAATCTCATCTTATTCCATCTGTATTTCCTCCCTTTTCATGTTTCTATACACTGTAAGTTCAAGTTTGTTATGAAGTATGTGGTTCCACATCCTTTCTGTTGTATTCACTTTATATACATTTAAAGTATTTTATTTCTACGTACCATTCTTAGATAAAAGGAACAGACTTTAAACATGTAAAAAACGACTACAATAAGAAGATATAGAAAAAAAAACACGTTTCGTAACAAATTTTAATCTACCTCATTCTAGGATGTTATGCGAAGTCTGTTAGAAATTTTTGTATGGAAATTAATACAAAGTATTGGCAATTTTTTTTGCGGATACGCGTATATTAAATTCAATATACAAATATTATACAGTATACTAAACACTTTATCAAAGTTGTGTTTACAATATAATTATTTGAATGTTACAACATATCTTATATTATTAGTATATTAAATAAAATTTTATATTAAATTTTGAATATATTATCACTTTATGATTTTCAGGGATGCCACAATTTCTCTAGGTGTGACAATTGATTATTCATATAATAGTCATCATTATTCACAGTGAATTACGCTAACACGGAAATAGTTAACATGACTAAAAAAAATAATCGCGTCGATGCATGATTGATAGTTGTCATTTAGCCAGAACTACGATCATTTTAGTGTACTACAAAATCCTTTTTGCACATTTATATTAATTCCTCGATAAAGTAAATGCGCATTTACAGTTCACCAGAATAAACTGTAGAGCTTTTTGTCAATTGAACTAATTTGTATTTGCATCCTGCATGAATAAAATAAACTTTCGAAGATAATACGTATTAGGGGCCTAACGTGTTATTTTAGTGTTATGATTTATTCGCAAACAGGGATGGAGTCTGGATAGTCCGGGATGGAGTTAATCTACCTCATTCTAGGATGTTATGCGAAGTCTGTTAGAAATTTTTGTATGAAAATTAATACAAAGTATTGGCAGTTTTTTTTGCGGATACGCGTATATTAAATTCAATATACAAATATTATTTAATACACAAAAAAATTGTTTTAAAATTAATATACAGTATACTAAACACTTTATCAAAGTTGTGTTTACAATATAATTATTTGAATTTTACAACATATCTGTATATTAAATAAAAATTAATATTAAATTTTGAATATAAATTGTTATCACTTTATGATTTTCAGGGATGTCACAATTTCTCTAGGTGTGACAATTGATTATTCATATAATAGTCATCATTATTCACAGTGAATTACGCTAACACGGAAATATTTAACATGACTAAAAAAAATAATCGCATCGATGCATGATTGATAGTTATCATTTAGCCAGAACTACGATCATTTTAGTGTACTACCGAAATCGTTTTTGTACATTTATATTAATTCCCGGACAAAGTAAATGCGCATTTACAGTTCACCAGAATAAACTATAGAGCTTTTTGTCAATTGAACTAATTTGTATTTGCATCCTGCATGAATAAAATAAACTTTCGAAGATAATACGTATTAGTGGCCTAACGTGTTATTTTAGTGTTATGATTTATTCGCAAACAGGGAGTCGGCCTTGCTCCTGGCTCGGTTATTATTTTGGCAAAAGGACACGCTTGCGGGTTATCTTTCGGTGGTTGGGTTATAGTGTCGGTGGAATTTCCATAGAAATCGTACGTAATGCAGCTGGTATTGTTAGTTGTGCAGATCTCAAAGCTAGAGAGAGGAAGGAATAGTGGGGTTTCGCGATAGTGATACTGGAGGGGTTGAACAAGCTAGCTAATGCTGTGGAGATGATAATATGTACCCTCGGGAGGCTTTCTGTCTCGTGCAGCAAGACTGTTACTGCATCGCCCTTATGCATATGTGGCACGAGAAAGGAGAGGCTGGCCTCCTCTAAACAATCCACCTCCTGTTTCAGGGCACCTACTCCTCTGTACTCCTGTACCCGCTATGATGCCAAAGGGTCAGATGTCATAATGGCCCAATGAATTTTCATCGTACTACAATGCTAACGCATAATCCAGAAACGTATTTTCTCGAGGTACTGTATAAATTATTTACTGCAAATGTATTAGATACTTCCCTGTAGATAAATATTCAACATATATATTGTGGGACTTAAATATTTAAATGTATTATTCGATAATGATACGATTATTTTATAAATATTTTATTACCATCAGTTCTACAATCCATCTCCTGTTACAGGACACCTACACTGACAGAAGAGTTTATTAACAGTTAACAAATCTTGGTTGAATATGGCGAAATGAACCATTTAGTTATTCTTATTGAATCTCACTTGAGCCAAATAAGGTTTGTTAACTATTAACAAATGTCAGCGAGCTTCATTTGCGACAAGCAAATTTTATTTAGCTCAAGTGAAATTTAATAGGAATAACTAAATGGTTCATTTCGCCATATTTAACCAAGATTTGTTAACTGTTAACAAACTCTTCTCTCAGTGTACCCCTTAGTAATTCTGCACTCGATATGATGCCAAAAAGTCAGAGATCATAATGGCCCAATAAATTTTCATCTTACTACAATGCTAACACATAATCCAGAAATGTATTTTCTCGACGTCCTGTACAAATTAGTTACTACAATTGTACTAAATCCATCCATTGAAAATAAATGCTCAAAATATATATTATTCAATTTATTTAATGGATTTAATTAACATTGATGGAGTCTATATCAACAATCAGTGGGATTTATATATTTAAATGTGTTATTCGATAATGATACATTCATTTTATAAATATTTCATCGCCGTCACATCCACCATTTTTAATACATTAATATTGATATTCTTTCATTGCCCTAATTTCTATACGTCATATGCATTGGATACAGAGAGCTTGAACGATATGAAGATGATGAGAAAATGTCTAAGGAAAACAGGCTAGCTCAGCATCGACGATTTGACTTTGGTAAAGCACAACTTGTATCAAAGGAATGACGGAGGACAAGGGGATTGGTGAGGGAACTGAGAAGCAAGCTTTTGTCTTTCGTTTCCCGTTGAATGCACGCCTACGCTTTTCCGGAAACTATGTACTACCTTGTACGGTACTCATAGCATTGAGCATGGCATAGTTCCTCGTTTGATCAAGCTTCTCGGATCGACTCTACGTATGCCAACTTCAAATCTGTACCAACGTATGTATATATGTATATATATGCATGACGAACCGTTTTTGTGCGTCTCCTACATCTATTTACAGTCAATCCAAGTAGGTTACGAATTGTCTAGTTCAAAAGTTCTCCTATTGTGATGACGGTGTTTTTTTTTGTCAAAATAATACACTTTGTTATAAGAATGGTACGTAAATACAATATGGTGTAAATAAATAGTACTTTTTCATACGAGTGCGAAAAAGCGGGCTTTCAATGAAGAGTGTAAAGTCGACGGCACGAGGGGGAAGCGAGTGCGCTAACTTCGAAGAATAGACTTCGTCGAGTGTCCGTTTTTCTTTTTTTTTTGTGCGGTACGTAACAAATGAACAAAAACTACCACTTTCTATGCCTGAAGTGTGCACAAAAGTAAGAACTCGTGTGGTTTTCGTATGCTCAGTACGTTTTTCACCACTTCCCCACACTTCACAGGCACGAACTCTGGAAACAATTGATGGAAAGTCTATGCGTGACTTTCATATAGCATTCTAGAAGTATGCTTTATATTTCTAACTTTTATACGTGTATTACAAATATTATCATTCAACAACGAATGCGTTTCATAAGCATGAAAATGTCAGGGTAGTGTGCTAGGTACTCTCTAATTTACTCTGCAGTGTTGTCTGGGAAAAGGGTGGGTCTTTTTATGCATACGTCACAAAAAATAATAAAAGGGACTGCAATCCTTTTTGAAGGACTTGGAATATTGATATATTTATTCTGTATTACTTGCATCAAATATTAACTTTTGATGTCTCTAACTTGTGCGTAGAAAGACACTTTTCGGTACTAGTAAGTAAAAAAAACTGACGCATGCGTAGATCCCAATATTTTCAAATCTTTGTGTACTAGTGGGGAAAAGTGTTTTTTCACGAACCGGTTAGAGGCATCAAAAGTCGACATTTGATGTAGGTGTTACATCGAGGGCCCAACAGATCAATGAATCGCTGGACAAGTAGGAATGACCAATGTCTTGGAATAGTGTGTCTGTATGGCGTTCCCCCTTTTCCATACCCGTCACCCGTGGGTCGATGGTGCCAGCTTCCCCCTAAAAATCACATCTCACTATTCTCTCTCACCTGAGAGATAATGAGGGATGCCAATATTAAAAAGTGGAAGCGCTCGATATTAGGCGTAACTATTCCTAGAATTACAACACACCATTGTCCAAACTACCCGCGTAAAAATGATGTGTCCAGGATGGAGTCTGGACAGTCCGGGATGGAGTCCGGGTAATCCAGGATGGAGAATGGGATTTAATCCGATCCCATTGTCCATCTTAGACTCCATCTTGGACTGCCCAGACTCCACCCGGGATTGTCCAGAATCCATCCTACACAACCCAGACTTCATCCTGGATTCTGTCCTGGATTCCATCCTACACAACCCAGACTTCATCCTGGATTCTGTCCTGGATTCCATCCTACACAACCCAGACTTCATCCTGGATTCTGTCCTGGATTTCATCCTGGACACCGCATCTTTTTTACGCGGGTAGGCCATCTTCTGGTATATAAGAAGTGGCATGTCTCGATAAAATGAATAGTCTTTTCTCGGAATCTGATCCGTTAACTTCTGTCACTGCACCATTGCGGATCGAAGGTGACAATAATAATCTGCAGTTGTTAACTTCCTCTTGTCGCTGCACCCATAGAGATTAGGGTGACAATATTAAATAATCAGTAGAAGTATACTTGTAAAGTCTATTGAAGTATTCTCAATAAACCACTTGTTAACTCATAATCTTGCGTTGGCACATATATCAATACCTTCCTCTACCTGTTCGATGAGAGGATATCGCAACGAGGAAACCTCCGCAACTACTCTATTCCATGTAGGTTTTGCCGATAAAACTGAAACGGCCAATACTCGGATCAACGTTGGTGTGACGATTATTAACTTTGCAATCTTAGACCAATGCTCGGCCGAATATCGACATGCCAATCGATGATTTCTAGATTTAAGGCCAATGCTCGGCCGAGAATCGACTCGCCGATTGTTGGTTTGTCGCTATAACACCAATGCTCGGCCGATTGTTGACTCGCCAATTGTTGGTTTGTCGATATGAGACTAATGATCGGCCAAATATTGACTCACCAATTGTTGGTTTATCGATATGAGACCAATGCTCGGCCGATTATTGCTCCTCAATTGTTGGTTTGTCGATATGAGACCAATGCTCGGCCAAGTATTGACTCTCCAATTGTTGGTTTGTCGATATGAGACCAATGCTCGGCCAGTTATTGACTTATCAATAGTTGGTTTATCGTTATGAGACCAATGCTCGGCCGAGTATTGACTCTCCAATTGTTGGTTTGTCGATATGAGACCAATGCTCGGCCAGTTATTGACTTATCAATAGTTGGTTTATCGTTATGAGACCAATGCTCGGCCGAGTATTGAATCGCCAATTGTTGGTTTGTCGATATGAGACCAATGCTCGACCGAGAATCGACTCGCCGATTGTTGGTTTGTCGATATGAGATCAATGCTCGGCTAAGTATTGACTCGCCAATCGATGGTTAGCCGATTAGGGGCCAATGCCTCAATGACAAGGAAAGGCTCCGGTATCCGGATTTTATTTATTTTATATTCATTTAATTTGCCACAGCAGTAGCGCACAATGCGTTAAGGGTTTTTATTTATCAACGTCACATGTAAATCGATAAAATCTGCGCCGCCTAAGCGATATCTATTATTTATTATTATCATCGACAGCAATGGGTGCGCGGTCGGTACTCGCGTAGAAAAAAAGAATCTGTCCGAGATTCTTGAGAAGATTCTCGCCGAGATTAAGAATCTCGCTGAAATTCTGTGGAATCTCAGCGAGATTCTCAGATAGATTTTAAAAGAATCTCGGTTCAGCGGGCAACCGTAATTCTCGCCGAGATTCTCGCTGAGATTGTTAAGAATCTCGGCGAGAATCACGGTTACACGCTGAACTGAGATTCTTTTAAAATCTATCTGAGAATATCGCCGAGATTCTACAGAATCTCGATCAGCTTCTTAGCGAGATTCGTTAGTGGGTAGCAGAAGATAAAAAGAATCTCTATCAAAATCTCGCTGAGATTCTAGAGAATATCGTCCAGCGAGATTCTTTTCATTTTCATTTAAAATGAAATGAATCTATATCAAAAAAGTTCTTTACGAATATTGAAGGACTGCTAACACGCATTAGTTAGTACATCAACGAAGGTTCAACCCCTCGTGTGTAGTCGAACTCAGAAAAGCTTTCTAGTCTTATATATACGCTGAGGTTTCAAACCACTTGTGAGAAACGCTCCATGCGTTCGTCACCTAGTGACATCATACGAAACACTGGTGGACAATACTCCGCTAGATGGCGAAGAAACGAAGCGTTTCTCGCAAGTCACTTGAAGCCCCACCGTATATATAAGACTCGAAAGCTTTTCTGAATTCGATTACACACGAGGGGTCTAACCTTCGTTGATGTACTAACTAATTAGTATTAGCACTCCTTCAATATTCGTAAAGATCTTTTTTTATATAGATTCATTTCATTTTAAATGAAAATGATGGCTTTACAACACTGTTTAGACGTAACATAGGCATTACAGAAAATTATGCGTATGGCTTGTGCGTAATAGGAATAAATTCTTGACTCGTGTGAACTTACAGAATTTCACACTCGTCCAGAATTTCCCCTTTTTACGCCTTTCCCATACAAATAACTATAAATATTTCGCATTGATCAACTTGGGTAGGTATCCAGTTTTTTCGTTGGGTGGCTAGAAGCGGAGATCGATTTCGCCCTCCTGAGGTTTCTCTCTTTTTTTCAACCCTTTATTCTCCACTTTCTATTTAGCCGTTCTTTCGGATACATTTTTCGTTCTATCTTGGCGCGGTATCGACGAGAAAAGTATAGAAGCAGAAACAGAAACGTATACTTCTATGTGGAATGCCTCCATGACGGGTGTGGGAGGAGCGATCATTGCCGCGGGAAAACAGGCATCCGTGGATTTATTTTCCGTTTCTATTGAGACACGATCGTTTATATTCCGGGAATAGAAATTCGCATTGGATTCTATGGCGAAGCCCACTTCTTCAGCAGACCGCCCTCGATGCCCCTGTGCTCTATCTTCTCTCGATCGTGAAACCCAATCCCAATAGAAGAAACATGACGTCAGAAGTAAAAAGCCGGAGAAGTCGTTTAGGTTGTATTGGAGAAAGACGACTTACAGAATTTGATGTTGACATGGTTCGTGGGAAAACGAATGAAACACCTCTTAATGTTCTTCCTCGTATCTCGAGGCCTTACAAAGCCGTTGATAAATTGACGAGAAAAATATCTATTTTGTTCTCGACAATTTTATGTGACAATGACAAGTAGCTGTACGTCAATCTGTATAAGCATTCGATAGATGATTACATGTACTCAAGGCCATGGAATATGTCCATATCTGACACTCGAGTGCAACAAAGAGATAGAAAAAAACGATTCCGACAAGTTGTACTCGTAAGTTTCGAAAAATAAAGGCAAACAGTGTTTTTTTATAATTTTAGTATGGAAAATTTAAATCGTAGATCCTACACTAAATAGTAAAAAAAGTAAAAGTACAAAAAATACTAAAAGTAACTTTTAGTATTTATAACGATAATCAATTGTTAAAAAAAAATTTAACTATGTTTTTCAATCAAACTATAAAAATAGTCATATGGACTAACAATCAATAAAAAGCTTCCGCGTCGGAATTTTGTGGAAATGGAAAATAGCGAGAAAGGAATATACTTTTATAAGATGTCTAGAAAAATGAGCTGACATAACCAATAAATTCTAGTAGAATCTCGATTTTATAGATAGGTCGGAACGGGAAGAACACGGAATCGAGTATCTCAAAGCCCATATCCATATAATGTACAAGATCGCTCGCATCACATGTGGGCAAGATTAAGTAGGGGCAAAAAAAAATGGAAGATGTCCGGAAAATCAGTGTCTGAGTGTTTTCTAATTTCCCTGCAATTCCACTTGATTATGAAACCAGGAAGAATTGTTTGCGCAAACCCAGCTTTGCTGATAGATAACATATTCGTTGCTGTAACCAACTATATTTCAACCTTACTGAATCGATCGGTTGACACGACTATTCAAGTGCCCCCTGCCTGAATGCAAGCCTGGATCATGGGTTTGAATATCAAATTACATGATATTGCTAGTACTAATGAACTACGCAAGTGTACCACAAATTGTGTTTGAATTACTAAGTATCGTAAATCATGACCAGAGAGTAACGTTTAAAGCTTTGGAAAAGTTGTTTTCAACGGGTTATGAGAGGTTAATTTTGAGGTCAAACTATTTTAATAGCGACTAAACCATTGAATTCGCTTTCGTAAATAGTTCAGGTCACTATTCAAAATGGTTGTATGAATACATTTATGAGATACCGCAAATAATTTCGAAGAGTTTACGGCTACATTAAACTGAAAATGTAGCTTTTACAACCAATCACTTTTTTCCGTGTATACTACTAATTGTTCGAATTACGGATTTGGCATTTAATTTCTTCTACAGTTTAAAATAGCTATGGCAGTTTTGAATATTATACACTATTTTAAATAATGCTATATCTGAACATAATGCAAAATATATTTTAGCCAAAGGCAATATCAATCTTTGTACAAATCGATCTTGTGATGATTCAATGTCTACATCTTGTGCCTCGACGAGTCTATCAGTAACCGTCAATCACATATCACAGCAAATATTCAAGTTCTTTTCGTGGGCAGAGCCTTTTAGTTGATGGCATCTATACGTTGCAGATGCTGTTCGAACTCTCCGTATCTTGATATCTATTAGCTTTCTGAATATTTCACCGAGAATATTCCCCTCGCTCTTCATAAGATTGCTGTGTGTCGATACTATGACAAGCCTAAAAAAGTTATCACAAATGTTAGTGTATTGAAACTCCCTTTTCTTCGGTTCAACAGACCAGTGAGTTTAGGTCCTCGGAGACAGACCGCAGCGCTACAAATCGGCAAAAAGGTGAAATAATAAATGTGAGGTCAATGGAAAAAAAAGAAATGAAAGATAGCGGAAGAAATTGGAAGAATGGTTGGATAAAGAGGGAAGAGCTGATAAGGGTGGAACGTTGAGAGGGACAGAATGAGAGTTGGAAGACGGAGGAAGAAAGGATCGTCGGTAAAAGATGTGGAGGGTCGACGATTCGAGTCCCTCGCGGGACTTGTGATTGGTTCATTCGATTTGCATGGGAATTGTAATGA
Organism: Ephialtes manifestator; assembly: GCA_963970395.1. Lineage (NCBI taxonomy): Eukaryota > Metazoa > Arthropoda > Insecta > Hymenoptera > Ichneumonidae > Ephialtes > Ephialtes manifestator. Next base: position 17,023,886 of record OZ019975.1, read on the forward strand.
CGCGACACATGGTCCCGGCAGTTTTCTCCTATCAAGCACTCGCGGCAACCACCCAGTCTCCCTAACTCGTAGAGCCACTTGTCCGACCCTCCATACTCTCTATTTTTCCTTACAAGAAAATGAAATTCAACGACATTCAGTGCGTTGACTAGAACGACGCAGTAGGGACGAAATAGTACAATGAACATCCCTCGAGTACCAATCTGTTGACTACTTTTTCGTTAGCCGCTTCGCCGTTTTACCAGAAGCACGTTAAACCTGTGATTTATTATTCACCCCCCGCGTATTACCAATAAAATATGGATTGAAAATCGCTGCAGTGTTAACGTCCGAGTGAATTGTTAGTTTTTCATTTAATGAAAAATAAATGAGTTCCAGCTCAATGAGTTCCATGCTTATTCAGATTATTCGACGCATTTCACATAAGCGCTCGGAAAGTCGTGGTAGAGTGACGAAATATTTCACGAAGGGATTAACTTTTGCCGAGTTCCACGGTACCTGCATTAAATGGTTTTTTGTCCAGGTTGGAAACATTGAAATTATATAGATTGCATGGATAATTTGAAATTTTAGTGATAATATTGTGAAATAAAAAAAAAAAATTGAAAAACAAAAGTTTAAGGGTGTTTCTGCACTTTTGCTCTTGGTTGAGATCGACATTAATTGAGATTCGAAACTTGTCACTTTGTCTATCGAAGCGTGAAAGCCGGCAGTTACAGAGAGGAGGGCCCGGCTGTCCCACGCGATGTTAGGTAAGAGTAACACGCGGCTCGTTCCTCGCTCCTCGCTTCAAACTTGTCGGCTTATTTTCCGAATGCAAATTACTGCCGCCGGAATAATCCATATTTTATGTCGCACGAGGACGAGACCGGTGCATACCGTACGTCCGTCGGATCCAACTCGCCGACTCTCGCTACGTCCGCTATACCGGACAAAGTTTATTCGAAAAGTTTTGGAGTACGAGCGCGCGCCCAGTGCGACCGTTCGGTGAGGGCGAGAGGAAAAAAAATTAAAATCACTTTTACCGCTGAAGGAAACTACTAGGATCGTAGATAAGAGCAAAGAAAGAGCGAAAGAGTGACAATACTTCATGCACTGACTACAGCGCCATCTGCGAGACATACCGTGGCATCACAGGTGGAGACTATCGATAATTTTTTCCAATGCACGAAAAAAAGACGCTCCAATTTAAATAATAACTGTTTGCAGTCCGTTAACAGAATAATTCGTCTATTATTTCAGTTTTTAACGATTACGGCACAGTTTAAAAAGAAGTGAGTGAATTATCCAATTTTTGTGAATTATTTATGACGTGAAAACAGCTTTAGCAAAATTATCCACCCCAAAATTAACCTCGAAAAGCGTAAAGGTAGTCTCGGAATGTGTAGCTGATGGCCAAAACACGTTTCACGACTAAGGTAAACGTACCAATGGCGGGACGTTTAAGGCGATGTCTGTTTTGTATGACAATTGCCGCATGCATATATTAATTATTTTGCAAATGGTGGTAACGAATTGCAAGATTAGAGTTTCTAGTTTCCAAAAACTATACAATAAAAATATTTCTGATTGTTTGATAAATAGTTATTGATTAAAACGCTGAAAAATGCAGATGTACCAGCGCCGGGACGGGTATTTTTGTGCATGTCCCGCTGCCGGGACACCAAATGTGCGTATCGGTGGACATCTACAAATTTTAATGCATCTGCTTGAAAAGAAATGCCAAACAATGTGCGGTTCACAGATTTACACCTATGATGCAATAAATAAAACATATATGTTTATAAAATACATATATATATTTTAGTAAATTATGAATGAAGTTTTTGCTACCGCATAACCCAACATCCGCGTCAAAATGTCAATCGTGCGATTGTGTCCCGGCTCTGGGTCGCAGCGAGATTGCTTACTACTTGCCCCAGTCGCGGAACATACGTTGGACAGTGGTGCCAACGTATATTCGGTCAGCTCCAATAACGGGACACAAAAATTACGAGTTTTAAGATATTGTACGTAACATTTGACAGTGTAATCTTAAACTTTAAGAATTTCTGAATTTGAAATACCTATGGAAAGTCTCGAACGAACTATAATCTCCGGGGTATCATATTAATGATTATTCGGCTCTCCTTAGCTAATTGGTTTAGGGATTTGCTGAAAAAGCTCGAACACCATGGATCCGCTAATATACTTATTATTTACATTTTCAATTTACGATGAAAAACATGAAATCTTTTCACGTATGTTAATTAAATATAACAGATACAATTGGAAGAGTTATTTTTTAATATTTCTCCATTAAACTCTTAGTATCTACAAATATCCCTTTAGTGTCCCTCAATTGGGACCTGTCCCACCATTGGTACGTTTACCTTACTGGAAGTTTACACAAATGTTTAAAAGTCTTATCGAAAACATGCTAATGAAATTACCTAAAATAATCTCTAAAAGCATAATGGGTCTAGAAACTACACTGTTAGCAAAAACTGGATGTTTTTATGCATAACTTCGTAATCGAAATTTAATATACAATTGTGGTATAAAATTCATGTACTTTTTCAGTAAAATTAAAGCAAGTTATTAAAATTCAAGTACTTTTACCGTAAAATTAAAGTAAATTATTGATTGTGCTGTACCATACATTAATTTTACATTACACTTGTATATTAAATTTACTATACTAGTTTATGCATGAAAACTTCCAATAAAAGTACATTCAATTTAAAGTCGATTTTTTTACAATGTAATGGAAATGGCTTCTTAAATTTTCGAAAAGCGTTACGGTATATTCGGAAAAAGGGTTTTCAATTTCAACTTCGCCACTGATCAGACTACATCTCGTGGTAGTCCTCAAATATAAATTTGACTGAAATATGAATACCGACCAAGTATACAATATAAATATAAAGGTATTCTTCATGGCGAACCTAAAATATAGTTTCGACTGAAATATGAATACCGATCAGGTATACAATATCGTCCGGCCGGGAATAATCATGAATTTCGGATTTCAGCGAAGCCATGGGCAGCTAAAATAAAAGATCTGCATGTCTTATTTTAGGCAAGATAACCTTTTTGGAATGAGCGTCTCTGTAAGGATATTTTGAATAACCAGAATTCTGCCTACCCTAAAATGCACCAGGATATTGTTTATGAATCTAGTACATTTCAAAATTAGAGAGAAAAAACTTGTTTTAGCCAGTGTGAGCTTATAGTACGAACCGAAGACGAGAACTACAATCACACAAGCTGAAGTAATGTTTTTTTTAAATTTCTGTAAAGAACTTTTCAACACGACGTTGGGAAATAGAAAAGTGCACTTTTCTGAACCGAGGACTGAAAACGGTAATTATTTACCTATCCCAGTAAACACGGTTATGTTACAGTTATTATTTCCCACTCAAGTTAGTCATTATTTCCCACTCAAAAATGTTACCGGTTATGTTACAGTTATTATTTCCCACTCAAGTTAGTTATTATTTCCCACTCAAAAATGTTGCCATGTTATGTAACATGCGTTACATAGCCGTTACAATTCAGTTATGTTGCCTGTACGGTGCGTAATGTTACTGATGCAAAGTAACGTAAAATTTACGAAACCGCAACTTCGAAAGGTAACTTCAAGTGAGGTTCGCTACCCTTAGAAAGTAAAAAAAATTGCTGCTACAATTAAAAGTAGAACAAGCTATTGGCGAATAATGCCAATCAGTTAGGGCACCTCCGAAGGGTATCCCACTGTTTCTTTTGAACTGCGAAGTCGCTCAGTCTTATACACGCTAGGGTCACGAATCGCTTGCGAGAAACTTTTGAGTCATTAGCCACCTAGCGGACATAACATTCTGTTTGAATATGTGACGTTCTTACAACGTTGCCACGTTACATAACTGTAACATAACCGAACTATCGCCACAGTTACATTACAATCGTTACATAACGTGGATGTTTACGATGTTACATAACCACTGTAATATACATGTTACGTAAATGTTACATTCCCTTGCAACGTTTTTGCAATGTTGCCACGTTACATGACTGTAACATGACCGAACTATAGCCGGAGTGACATTACAAACGTTACATGTATGTTGCATTACAGTTACACATTTTTGTTACATAACTGTAACGGAACTATGGCATATAACAGTTACATAACGTGCATGTTTGCAATGTTGCCATGTTACATAACGGTAACATTGCCTTCCTGTCACAAGAGTGACGTCCCAATTGTTACTTGCACGTTCCGTTGCGGTTTCATAGCTTTTGTTATGCAACTGCAACGAGAATATGTCACATAACAGTAACATTACCTGCATATAACAAATGAAACATCACATGTTACTCCTACGTTACATAGCCGCAACATAACGCAAACGTTACATTGTTACAATCACATGTAACTTCCAGGTTACATTGCTGTTCAATTATGTGTTTACTGGGTATATATCTAAAGAGCCGTAAGCAGCCCTAAGAACAACATATAAGGAGGACAATAATCAAAAGAACCTAAAAAATCTAATTAATCTAATAAACCTAAAGAATCTAACTAACCTGAAATACCTAAAGATCTTAAGGACCAACCAGTTTCATACAATTATTGTTTCCATTGGCCTTTTTTCCCCGACCTTTTCTGTCCGAATAACATGTTTTCCATATTATTAATTATAATATTTACTGTTTTCCATTTCTTACCATTTTTGTTCTACAAAAATCTACTTAAATTGAATTTTTATTTAACGAAAAAATGGTTGATTTTAAATCTTTTATCCTTGTAACCATAACGTCTCATTACCTTCTGAAAGTTGAGCATATCGACCAGCGAATCGGTGTTATTAATTATAATATTGATCGCTTTTCATTTCTTACAATTTTTTCTAAAAAAATCTACTGAAAATGATTTTTTATATGACGAAAAAATGTTTGCTTGTAAATCTGTTATCCCTGTAACGATAATGTATCATTACCTTCAGAAAGTTGAGCATATCGACCAGCGAATCCATGTTATTAATTATAATATTGATCGCTGCCCATTTCTTACAATTATTTCTACAGAAATCTACTGAAATTGATTTTTTATGTGATGAAAAAATTGTTGGTTGTAAACTGATTATCCCTGTAACCATAATGTATTATTACCTTCACGAAGTTTAGCATATCGACCAACGAATCCATATTAATAATTACAATATACACTGTTTTCCATTTCCTACAATGTTTTCTACAAAAATCTACTCGAATTGATTTTTTATGTAACGAAAAAATTGTTGGTCGTAAATCTGTCATTCTTGTAAACATAGTGTATTATTACCTTCAGGAAGTTCAGCATATCGATCAGCGAAATATACGTAGTGTCTGAAGAGAATTATATGTATACCGCAAGACGGTTATTGTAAATCGAGTTGGCACTAAAGGTGCGACTGAGGTAGAGACAACAGAGAGATTTGTGGGTAGTAGAATGTGGCTTCTCTTTCCACACGAACGGAAAAGCAGCGCGGGTCGCTCAGTCAATCTCGGGGCCTCTGTCTGCCCCTTGATCCTAGCAACCCTCTCTTTGTGCGGAGTCGACTTTAATACGAGCATGCCTTGCGTGTAGCCCGCAGCGAGCGAGCTTATCTTGGACTCGTGCCACGAGACGACACGCGAATTAAATTCGGCTTGGTAAACGTCTCGCGGATACTTGTTGGAGCATACCACCTCCGCGGGAACGTCAACCAGGGAGCTATTCATGTGTGTGTGTGTGTGTGTGTTTATGCGTGCGATGCCATTTTACGAGGATCGTTTGGCCTATTCTCGTGCATCTTTCGCTCGATTTCACGCGAGATTCAAATACCTAAAGAGTGTAAACGCCTCGTGAAAGTGCCGAAATTTCCCCGGCATATTGGAATGCTCGTATTATCCTGTTTGCAAATAAAATCTTAGTGGCTTTTGGAAAGATATTAAATATTTATTTTTTCTTTACTTATACCACTATCTATATCATTTTCATTATATCAGTCAGAGTTGTAAATGCCTAATACTTATAGAAATAATGATGATGATACGGTCAGCTCTATAATTATGATTTTATAATAATAACATGTAGCGATTGTAATACGATGGTTAAACTTTGGAATGGCTGCAAAAATTATTATTTTTCAATAAAAATTCACGGTAATTCTTTTGAAAAAATGGAAAAAATTTCTTCCATTTTTTCCACTATTTCTTGCAATATTAAAGCGAAAAGTAGTATTTTTTCAGCTATTCAAATGTTTACACTCTATTTTATAATCACTACATATTATTATTATGAAATCATAATTACAAAACAAATTGTACTGTAAACAATATCTCATGAATTAATGGGGATTTACAACTCTGATATCAGAATAGTTATTAGGAGATGCTTTGAATATACTATTTAAACTTTTGTTTAATAAATTTTATTACTTTTTGAATTAACACAATTTAAAAAATTTAAATAAACGAAAAAACAAATCGATGGAAAAATATGAAATAAATTGAGGAATCAATAGATGACAAAACCCTCTTTTGAATTAACGATAAGCGCCTATCTCTAATGACAGGACCCCTGAGACACAAATTATCGCGGCCGAAAAGCCGATTTATTAGTAAAAGTAATGAATGGTTTTTTTTCTATTGATTTTCAATTAAAACCGTTCTATAACTGTTTATATCTTTTTCCAATGATAGGGCTTTTTTATATCAATTATGCTGTCTATTGCAGCCGAATTATATATCAACACAACGCTTTTTCAAATAAGCAGGCACTCTACAGTCGTTTTTTCTTTTTTTTAACGAATCCAAATAGCTACGAAGAGAACGAGAGCGCTCGGGAAGAAGGTATAAAAGCGCTAGAGAAGAAAGGCGGGTCGATTAAAGAAGCCGTGAGCCAACGGCTTGACGCGCGAGGGGAGAAGAGCGCGGTTTGCTTTCGCAGCTCTACTGGAAAATTCTCCAGCTAACACCAATGTGGATGCCTGAAATAACGCCGTCGTATTTTCTTTCAATCCGCTAGCGAAGTGGAACGGATTTCGGGACTAGTGCAATTCCGAAGGTCGAACGCGAAATACGAAGACCACGAGATGATAAAATTGTATGTAAAGAGAATGCGAAAATCCCATTGAATATTTTTTGTTTAGTGTAAGCATAAAATTGTTTATCAACTCCTAGAAATTTACAGCTGTTCGATAGATACCATCAATTTTTGGGAACATTGAAAAAACCATAAAACCCGAACATCTTTGCTGACGCTGCAATATCGAAGATCTGTAAATGGTACTTTATTAATTGAAATTGCAATAGCTCGACCGGTAGACATTTTTAAAAGCTACAAAAATGTACAGCGAGTGCAAACTTTTTTCGGATATTTTCAAAATGCCATAAAATCTCGATGCCTGCTAACACTATGATGCAATTATAACGATCGAAGGGAAACAGTACCGTTTTATGTAGGTATCACATTTCAAAGAGATTCCTTCCGTCATTCCCGAGATTTCGATGTTGATATGTTGAAATCCCAGTACACAGATACGTACATATATTCAAATTTTTGGTTGTAAATTACTCTTTTTGCAAATTACATACTTTTAAGTATCTTGGCATAAAAATGTTGAGAATAAATATCGTGAATTTGAATAATTCTCTCAGGAAAAATAAAACGTTACAATACACAACCTTGCACCTTGCTTCCACTTTTTTTTAGTCCGAAATACAAACAGCTTCATCTATAAAAAAAAGTACCTACGATCCGCAATATTAGCTTTCTCATAGACGAAGCTTCAAAAACTGCCGACAACAAAATGAAGAAAATGATATGTAACTTTGTATTCCAAGGGTTTTCTAATATTTGGAGAGACAGTTTTCCAATTCTTACCACAAATTTGAATTCGAGATCTTGAGAAATTATAGTGAACATCGTAGAATGTGTCAGAATAAATGCCTACCATCAGCTTTAAAAAACCGCCGTGATATCCATTTTTGTTAAAACGCGAAACATTGATATCGTTATAATAACCAGATTCCAAAACCAGAAAACCAGATGCAACAGATTTTCACCAAATACGATACAAAAAAAATGTCGTTGCCATAGAATCAAGACACCGTCACCGATTCTCTCTAAATTGAATGCCGAAAATTGTTTAATTCCAAACAACTGTTAATGGGAAAGTGCAATTTTCATGCAGGATTCTAAAATTATGTTTTAAATGGACAGCCTAACTTTCATAAGCACATTACTAAGATTAGTATACAACATCGAAGGCTTTTTTTAACATCATAAGACTGAAAATGAAAACTGGGCTTTGGTATTGTCAGAGAATGTAATTCAATTTCTGTAACATTAGCCCGAAAACAAAAATAATTCACGCAACTATATATATATTGCGAAATATTTTACCCGAAAATTCGGAACTTAATTAATATCAAGCAGGTGTTTTAATTATTGCATAAATGTTAAATCGTACAAGAGCGTAGTGACTGCATTATTTGTAACTGCGTTTCAGTTTGATAGATTCAGACGTTCTTAATCCAAAGCTATTTTCTAAAATATTTTTTAAAAGATCCAGTAACAGATTCTGAAGTAATTTAACCAACAGTGGGATCCCGCGTAGAAAAAAAGAATCTGGCCGAGATTCTCGCTGAGATTCTCTTGAGAATCTCGAGAATCACGGTTGCGCGCCGAACCGAGATTCTTTTAAAATCTATTTAAGAATCTCGGTCCGAGATTCTCTAGAAGAGTCAGCTTCTCTAAGAAGCTGACCGAGATTCTCTAGAATCTAGATTCGTTAGTGGGTAGCTGAAAATAAAAAGAATCTCCATTAGAATCCCGCCGAAAATAAAAAGAATCTCTATCAAAAACCCGCCGAGATTCTAGGGAATCTCGGCCAGTTTCTTACTGAGATTCTTTAGTGGGTAGCTGGAAATAAAAAGAATCTCTATCAGAATCTCGCTGAGATTCTAGAGAATCTCGCCCAGCGTCATTCTTTTCATTTTCATTGAAAATGAAATTAATCTATATCAAAAAAGATCTTTACGAATATTGAAGGACTGCTAACACTAATTAGTTAGTACGTCAACGAAGGTTCAACCCCTCGTGTGTAGTCGAACTAAGAAAAGCTTTCCATTCTTATATATACGCTGAGGCTTCAAACCACTTGCGAGAAACACTCCGTCCGTTCGCCATCTAGTGACATTATACGAAACACTGGTGGACAATACTCCGCTAGATGGCGAAGGAACGAAGCGTTTCTCGCAAGTGACTTAAAGCCCCAGAGTATATATAAGACTGGAAAGCTTTTCTGAGTTCGACTACACACGAGGGTTCTAACCTTCGTTGATGTACTAACAAATTAGTGTTAGGAATATTAAAATATTCGTAAAGATCTTTTTAATATAGATTATTTTAATTTTCGATGAAAATGAAAATGAGAAGAATCTCGCTAAGAAGCTGGCCGAGATTCTGATAGAGATTCTTTTTATTTTCAGCTACCCACCAAAGAATCTCGGCAAGAAGCTGGCCGAGATTCTCAGATAGATTTAAAAAGAATCTCGGTTCGACGAGAATCTTCTTAAGAATCTCGGCCAGATTCTTTTTTTCTCCGCAGGATTAAGGACTACATCTTGCATTTTAAATTCGCGAAATATTCGAGTCCAATTTTCAAATTATTTTTCTTTATAAAAGTGTCCAGCATTGAAGAAATTATTATTCTTCAAAATTCTTCGAAAAAGGTGCTCGAGCGATAAAGGGTTGTATTATAGAGGTTTAACATTCTGAACTTCGTGAGCCTGGCACATTAACTCACGTACACATCTACCCACACATTTTCCCTATACATGATTGACGTTAAATACGTTTTGAAGTATTATCAATACCAATCTCGATTTTTTCTTCATGAAAAAGAAGCTTCTTCTGAGAGGAAGCAAAAATGAAATTATCACAGTTTCCATCGCCAATCTTTCCATGTCTGATCTCGACAGATGAAAAAAAAAGTGGTTGATTAATGTCTGCACGTGGCGCGAGGCGTGACAATCGGGAGTGTAAGTAAAAACTCAAGTAAAATAGTGAAAATAAGTAATAAAGAAATAAATTAATTGTAAATATAGGTACAACGCTGTTTCTATTTTTATGTCCTGGAAGCAGGTTGAAACGGTAACAAGGTGGGTAAAACCGTGCGTGCTTTAACGATATAAGCGCAAGCGTATAATGGTCCGTAGTTAATTCAATAGAGGAAGAATGGTGTGAGGTTGAACGGTGTGAGGAGCTAGAAGAAGGGACGTAGCCTGTGCGAGGCTGGTGTGCGCGTACGTTGCTGCTAATTGAGCTATTAGTAGACGTTAGTGTGGACTAATTAACCGGACACGCCAAGAGTATTCTAATGTTATATCTATATGGGTATACATAAAAAGGCACACAAGTGATCAGGAGTCATCTCGATAGATTCAGTGCCAAGTGCTATTCGTAGTGTATAAACCTAAGCTTTTCCACCCTCGAATGTTTGATACTATGAGTATGTACTAGTATTAATGGCTCTAAATGCTCTAATAGCTTTTGATTATTAGTAGCTCCTTATTAATATCACGAATAAAGGGGTCGACAACGTATAACGTGAAGGCTGATAAAGTGAAGGAGAACGTCGGAGAATTGATCGTCGAAAGGGGTTGGCTGCCTGGGAATGGCAGCTGTTAGTGGAGATATGGGGCAATCGTTCTGCCCTAAAATACCTACCCTAACGGCGCTATTGAACCAACTAAAGTACGGGCCAACGATAAAGCCGAATTTTGTTGCAATGAGCATTGGCTGAATTTCGAGTAATTCCTGTGTGCAAACGACGTACAGCTCTTGTAATACTTTACTTATTCAACGGTTTAATTTACCACTATTATAGATACTGATGGGACACTTAAAAACGGATTATGCACACATGCCTAACCAAAAATATCACTTTTCTTCGAATTTTCGTACATCGCGATAAGAGAAAATTCATTTAAAAAAAAACTTTATGTAATCGAAGAACAAGAACAATGATCGTGAATATTGACAAAGCAGAAAAGATTTTTTGTTAATATGTAAAATAATTTGTTAGTATAAAATATATACTAACGAATTTTAGAGGATTTTATTTTCTGTCTTTTTAAAATGATTTGCATGTTTATTTGTGTTTTTTTCTTCGGAATACATACGAGTTGTGTGGTGGGTATTTGTAGTTCGTTAACAGAACAATTCCTCTATTATTTCAGTTGTTAACACCCAGATTCTGCATATGGGGCATTCCATTTGAATTTTTCACACTTCGACCCTGACCTCCTTCAATAATTTTAACAATTTTTTATGAGAAAGTATTTCGAAAAAGAAAAGACACGTATTTTTTTGTTTGTCGCTATGAACGATATTTCCGACAGACCGATTTTATATAAAAATTTCAATTTTTTGGTATTTATATTTTTTTATTCGCTAATATCAAGTTTGTTTAGTTCAAAAAATGTTAATTTCGTCTTCCTAATGTTTTTTTTAATGGCGTTAAACAACAAAATATCGTTTTTAACAAAACCGCTACTTTTTATCATTTTTATATACTCACGGAAAAATTCTGTTTGAAATTATAAAATTTATGAGACCCTATGCGGAATGGCATGATTTTTTAATGAGAACTTCTACGTAATTGAAGTTTTTTAACATCCTGAATTATTACGTAAAGCTTGAATTACGTAGTACTTTTCGAAAAAAATATCTGTCAACTTGCATAGGGTCTCAAATTTTTTAATGTAAGTATATAAAAATTATAAAAAGTTGCGCTTTTTTATAAAACGATACTGTGTTGTTTAACGTCATATAACAAAATTTTACAAAAACTACAATAACATTTTTTTATATACGTTATGTAGCCCTTTGCAAACGGAACGAATTTTATCGCAGACATTTTTCGATAGGAATGTTCATTTCCAAGATATTAACGATAAAAATAATATCAATACCGAAAAATTCAAACATTAACAAAAATTCGGCTGTCGGAAATATTGGTCGCAGCGCTAAACAAAAAAATACATGTCCATTCTTTTTCAAAATACTTTTTGATATAAAATTGTCAAAATTATTGATAGAGGTCAGGGTCAGAGCATGAAAAATTCAGCTGGAATGCCCCATATGTACAACACATTAAGACAAAAAATTTGCTAATTTATATAACAAAAATCTCATCTACCATAAAATATAACATTTTAAACAATTTTTTTACATTTTCCAAATTACCATATTCGAACATTTTTACAGCTGTTTTTATAAAAATTCTGATTATTATAAATCGAATAATTATCCTAAAATTTCTTGCGTGTAATCTGAAACTTTTCAAACATAATTGGAAAAAAGAAAAATTTTAAACCATAAAAAGAATTTTTCATAAGTCATATGTATTTGCGGAAAAATCAGGGCGTTTATTTTATACTTCTTTTTCAAAACTTATATATTGAAATAATAAATTGGCTTAATTTTAATAAAAAAATTGATATTTTTAGTAATATTGCAGATAATAGTGCCCAAAATATAATAAGTTCCAGTACGACCATTATAGTTCACTTATACAAATCCCCGAAGACGACACTCGGAAAGTAAAAAACATTTAACAAGCGTTTTAATATTGTGTCTCTAGACAATTGGATCTGCATTTCAGCGTTTTTCCATGTCGCTTTAAAACATGTTGGCACAGAGACAGATGAAGGCCAGACGTAAATTTAACCAGTGCCCTTTTCAGGAATTACATAAGAAATAAAGTGAGAAAGAATAACGTGGTCCTACCTCAGCTTGTACTCGGAGTGCGGCGAGGCCTCCGGAGACTTGTAGCTGTTGCCAGTCTGTAACAGTAAACGAGGTCACACGGAATTACACTCGAGTTGATGCATATTATATGAAGACATGTATAATTACGACGACTGAGTGAGATGAGACATCAATTGATGTCGCGTATTTCCCAGCCACATTTATTAATAAATGGGATAAGCTATGAAATCTACGACTTGACGTGGAACCCGATGACGTTTAGCTATCGTAGCTGTCAAATGCTCTCGACAATACGAGAGACACGCCGACAGGTAATTTTGACCTCGCTTTTATTCTTTCCCAAAGAATATCTATAGCTGTATTATTACTTTACCGAAATAATGTTGATAATGAATTTTTATTCAGAAATTAAGCTGAGGACGAAGAAGAGAGAAAATAAGCGAATGAATCTATTCAGTGAAAGTAGAACGGTCGAATAGTTCAAAAACATCTGTTAGGCCTGTGATAAATCGCACCTCTAAATCTCGACGAGTCGAACGCACCGGCATATTAATAATTAATCGACCGTATATGCCCCGGGAACTTTCTGTGCTTTGCTGGCTCTCGTTCATAATCGTATATGTATACCGAAAGAGCCTGCGGGCTTTCGTTTTCCCAACTCCTATTGCAGTGCCAAAAACTTTATTATTCCTTCGTTGAGACGGAAACGGAAATAATATGCGAAGTGTGACACGCTGAGTGTCAGAACAATCGACATGACGATTTTTTTTTTTTTTTTGCTGTTTTTTCTATTTAGGGGAGATGGGGGCAAAAAGGGCACCTGCATTAAAAATCGGGATTGGGGCCACCGTCTCAGTTTTTTACATTCCTTAGATAAGGAAAGGGCGGAAAATACGTCAAATTGTTGATGAAAAAAAATCGATAATTTTCATCAGATCAGAATATTTTTAAACGTTCCTTCAGAACTCTACCTATTTTGCCTCCATGCACGGAAAAAAAGGCTTGGTTGGAACAACCAAGTGCCTTGGTTGTATATGCGCCAGACAATTAATTGGTTAGACCAATCAAGTTATTTGTTAGGCTACCAATTTCTTGGTTGGTCTAACCAAGTCACTTGTTAGGCTACGAATTTCTTGGTTGATCTAACCAAGTCACTTGGTTAGCTAACCAAGTCACTTGGTTAGTCCAACCAAGTCACTTGGTTAGTCCAACCAAGAAATTGGTAGCCTAACAAATTACTTGGTTGGTCTAACCAATTAATCGTCTGGCGCATATATAACCAAGCACCTTGGTTGTTCCAACCAAGCCTTTTTTTGCGTCTGCCCGTTTTATTGATATCACCAACTATTTTCCGAAATTTTCAAGTAAGAAATGTCAGAAAATTGAAAAAAGTCGTTTTCGAAAAAGTTGAAACGATGCTCGTTTTGCCCCCAGTTGTAATTTTCTGTCGTGATGCACGTTCTGCCCCCATCTCCCCTATCTAAATTATGTGTCGAATATATAAAACCGTAAAGAGTGTGGCAAAGTGTAATGCCAATAAAATAAAAACGAAGCCATGCGAGGAGCATTGGGAATCAAATTGACACCAACTCGAGTGCTGCATGCATTGCAGTGACTGCTATAGTGAGAGAGGCTGTACTCGTCTCGCGCTGCTATCCCACATTCGATCTATACTATGCCGCTCATCACAAGGATCAATTTTATACTCCAAAGTACGTGAATGTCGTTATATCGCATTTTCCATTTATGAATCCTCGTTAATTCTGGCTTTTATCATTTCATAATACGTTGCAATTAAAAATTAAACGTTGACGTTACCGATCACAACGAAATGAATATATTGCTAAGTTTATTAGCACAGCTATGGGCTTTGATACTGAAATCGCTATTTATTTTTGTAATGGTTAATAGACAAAATAATGCATATTTATAACTCTATGATTCATTTCTATAAAATAAAAAATACTACTCTACCACATTGTAATTCGAAGACACTGCTGAAGGTAAATAGTTTGGATTATACGTCAGAATAACTCCAATAAATTGAATTGCAGTCACAGATAATATTGTGGCTAAATAACAAAATTTAAATGATTTAAACATTAAAATAGTTTACGTAAAAATAATATTATCTAAAATAACACATTTTCGAATAATTCTTATTTGCATATTTTTGTATTCGGTGTGTCCAAAAAGCTAAGCTAACTTAACTAACTGAGAAAGACATAAAAATCAGCTGAAAAAAAATTTGTATAGTGTAAGTTATAACCAAAATGGTTATAACATTTTTTTTTACCGGTTGTTAAATTGGTTGGTATTTTTATATGGTACCAGAAGTACGATAGTAAAAAACCACAATATTGCTTTGTACGTATAGATTACAACAAAATCACGAGGTTACCGATTATAATTAGTAATTTCTTAACGTTGTACGAGATTCATTTACATTTTATAAAATAAAAATTAATGAGCCTCAGTGAATATATTCTTCAGTTTGCTGATGATACAGTCTTCACCACACACAAAAAAACCTTACAACAAACCACAGATTCTAGCAACAGACAACATAACCACATGGTTCAACAACTGGTGACTTAAGCCTAATTCAGGGAAGTCACAGTTACGAATCTTTAATCACAAAATTTCTCCAGATTCGCCCAAAATTCGATTCTACAATGTCGAAATACCAGCCGCACAATATGCAAAATATCTAGGAATCCACATCGATCAAAAACTAAATTTTAACTTCCACCTGTAACAATATAAAAATAAAGTCACACAAAGAGCCTCAAACGTCCGGAAAATTACATTTTCAAATCGCCCCATACACATAAAACACTTGACCAAAATGTATAAATCTATTTGCCGGCCAGTACTAGAATACGGTCATCCAATTTTTCTAAATTGTAAAGAAGCAGCGATTAAAAAAGCAAAAATCGCGAAAACTAGCGCTATCCAGCGCTGGACACGTATCCGCCATCCCAACAACCCTCTGAATAACCATCAATTTTAGTAATAGTAGTGAAATGTATTTATTGACATACACACAAAGAGGCATAGAATAATTGCATGGGCAATAACAGTTTGATGGGTTAGTGTTGCCAATTGGCCATCGACCGAAGTCCTTCAGCCCGGGTTTACTTTTACACCAGTGTCTGACATAATTACTTTGACTTAATAAATACATTCATAATATGAGATAACGTTACAGTAGTGGTTTAGTTTTCCATTTCTTTTGGTCAGCTTATCAGCTGTTGGTATGTGGAATGGGTCGGGTGGTTCACCCATTCCACATACCATTTTATAGTGGTTCAATATAGTTTTGTTGACTAGTAGCAAATCGCTTGAAGAGATAGCGGGTTCTTAAACTAATCGGTGTAATCCCGCGTAGAAAAAAATAATCTGGCCGAGATTTTCAGCGAGAATCACGGTTGCGCGCCGAACCGAGATTCTTTTTAAATCTATCTGAGAATCTCGCTGATATTCTAGAGAATCTCGGTAAGAATCTGGCCAGATTCTTACCGAGATTCTTTAGTGGGTAGCTGAAAATAAAAAGAATCTCCATCAGTATCACGCCCTGCTTTTTACCGAGATTCTTTAGGGGTTCGCCGAAAATAAAAAGAATCTCTATCAGAATCTCGCCGAGATTCTCTAGAATCTCAGCGAGATACTGATAGAGGTTCTTTAATGGCTAGCTGGAAATAAAAAGAATCTCTATCAGAATCTCGCCGAGGTTCTAGAGAATCTCGGCCGGCTTCTTAGCGAGATTCTTCTCATTTTCATTTTCATTGAAAATGAAAAGAATCTATATAAAAAAGATCTTTACGAATGTTTTAATATTGCTAACACTAATTTGTTAGTACATCAACGAAGGTTAGAACCCTCGTGTGTAGCCGAACTCAGAAAAGCTTTCCAGTCTTATATATACGCTGGGGCTTCAAGTCACTTGCGAGTAACGCTTCGTTCCTTCGTCATCTAGCGGAGTATTGTCCACCAATGTTTCGTATGATGTCACTAGGTGGCAAACGGACGGAGCATTTCTCGCAAGTGGTTTGAAGCCTCAGCGTATATATAAGACTGGAAAGCTTTTCTGAGTTCGACTACACACGAGGGGTTGAATCTTCGTTGATGTACTAACTAATTAGTGTTAGCAGTCCTTTAATATTCGTAAAGATCTTTTTTTATATAGATTCATTTCATTTTCAATAAAAATGAAAAGAATCTCGCTAGGCGAGATTCTCTAGAATCTCAGCGAGATTCTGATGGAGATTCTTTTTATTTTCAGCTACCCACTAACGAATCTCGCTACGAAGCCTACCGAGATTCTCAGATAGGTTTTAAAAGAATCTCGGATCGGCGCGCAACCGTGATTCTCGCCGAGATTCTCGCTGAGAATCTCGCCCAGATTCTTTTTTTTCTACGCGGGATGCCAGTAGCTTCGTAAAGAAAAGTGTTTCGTGTTATGCAATTATTCTATGTCTCTTTGTGTGTATGTCAATAAATACATTTTACTACTATTACTAAAAATTGATAGTAGTTATAAATGCACCAAAAATAATATTGTCAAGCACGTTATTAGAAACCCAACAGTGCGTCATTTATATTAGACTCAAAGAAGCTAACAATATGTAATTACATTTTACTCAAGCCTCAACAAAAATACAGAACTTGAAGAATAATATTTAACGATCATGACCGAGTTTGTTTATGAATTATGCACGTGTGTTTGGACTTAAAAACATTGATGATTGCTTGGCAACTATCGCTCGCTATTTTCAGCATCAACGTTTTATACCATTTCGCATACTCCGAGATTTTCATCACATGGAAGAAATGCATTTATAATTTTGATATTAATCCCTCTACCAAAAATGAATTCGACACTGATTTAATTTTGGAAAGCATCCTTTTCGAGTGCGGCATAGCCAGTATCGAATGAAATGGCATTTTTAATAATTTATTGACTGACTGGATTATACGTGTACGAAATACTATAATTAATTTCAAGCGAATAATTAACTTTAATTATTTATAATACCTGTAAAAGTGCGAAAATAAACATTTTCTCTCTGCATCACAGTCACAGCCATATATTTTAAAACCCGTTTCAAAAGCTTATTCATTCAATTAACATTCATCACCGTTGATGGTAGTGATTTATTACGGCCGAGTTGTTATTTGTTGCAGATTTTTCTGCAATTTGTTCACAGTATAGTTGTTTGTCATAAAAAAAAATTAAATACAGATTTATAAATGTGTTGTTCACAAAGCTAAGAAAATAATAACAAATATTTTAAAAAAAGGTATGACTACCTTTTGATCAACTAGAAATCATCCCTAAAATTTGTTCACAATGTATCCTCGCAGCGACAAATCCATAATCATGTATTTGCATCATTTCACAGAAACTTTAAACTTTTCCATTCAATGACGATCATGATATACACAGTGGACAAAAGTCGGTTGGTTGAAGTGACGAGAGCGAATTACTCCGAGATTTAAATCATGAGGAAAAAAATTTCAAGATAAACATTTATAATTCTAACATTAATTCCTCTACCAAACTTTCATTCAACTGTGATTTAATTTTGGAAAACATCCTTTTCGAGAGCCGCATAGGCAGTATTGAATGAAATGGTATTTTAAATAATTTATTGACTGACTTCATTATCTGTGTATGAAATAATGTAATTAATTTCAAGCGAATAATTAATTTAAATTATTGAGGATAACTGCAAAAGTGTGAAAATAAACATTTTTTCTCTGCATAACAGTCACAATCATAAATTTAAAAAAACAGGTTATTTTTTGCAGATTTTTTTTAAATTCAATCATGGTATAGTGGGTTTGGTAGTAAAAAAAAGATGAAATATAGATTTATAGATATGTCTTGGTCACACAACAAAAAAAAAATAATAAATTTAAGAAACGGTATTACTACCTTTTGATCAACTTTAAATCATCCCTAAAATATGTTCAGAATGTATCGCAGATTTTTTCTGCAATTTAATCATAGTATAGTCGTCTGTCATTTAAAAAAAAATACAGATGTAGCAAAGAAAGCTCATAAAGCAAAGAAAATAATAATAAATTTAAAAACAACGGTATAACTACCTTTTGATCAACTATAAATCATCCCTACAATTTGTTCACAATGTATTCTCGCAGCGGCTAATCCATAATCATGTATTTGCACCATTTCACAGAAACACTTGTTAAACACTATATAAGCTTTTCCATTCAATGATGATGATTGTATACACAGTCGATGAAAGACGCTCGGTTGAAGTGACGAGAGCGAGCAATACTCTCGATAGGCGTGGGAGTTTAGCGGATTTTACTCGCAGCACACACGCGGCACGGGAAAGTGGCTCTCTTGCCAACTTGCTTGCTTGGCAAGAGTACCAGAGAGACGTGAGTGTAGTGGCTTCTAGTCGGAAAGCGATGAGTAGACGACGAAGAAGAAAAGGAGCTGGAAAGGTGGAGGAGAAGGAGGAGAAGAAGAAGAAAGAGGTGGAGATGGGCGAGGAGACGATGAGGTAGAGAGGAAGAGGACGAAGGCTCTGCTCGACTGCCGGAATCGACCGAAATAGTATACATCGGTCCGCGCGGGGTCATAACTCACTCCAGCGACAGATAGACTTGGTGCGCTCCGTTTGTAGAGTGTAGTCTGTACTTTGCGTTCGTCACCCATCCAGCAATCCCTTTTCGGTTTCGGCAGCACAACTCTTCTCAAGACGTGCAGTCAATCTACCAGTTTCTTATTCTCCATGCACAAACGAATTCTCGTGAGGCATTCTTTTATCATACTTGCAACAGAACAGATAATACTCGAATAATAAATGTTCTTACTGTATTAAAAATAATATTATAAAAAAATTTAAAAGTTCCGACTGAAAAAATGAGTCTAATTAATAAGCAGATTGGGTGAATGAAAAATGGTTAAATATGGATTATTCGCATATTAGAGTCGGGATATTAATTCGTCAAGGGTGCACGCAGAGAAAAAAATGGTTGCCCTAACCATGTCCAACCATTCGCATGGTTAAATACGTTCCAACCGACAAAATTTGTTAGGAGAACCAACTACTGGGGTTCCAATGTGTGACGTCCAATGGATTGGATCCAATCCATTGACGTCACACCCAATCGGTTGTTTGTGACGTCCAATGGATTGGTTGTGTCACCTGGTAGTTGGTTCTCCCAACCAATTTTGTCGATTGGAACGTATTTAACCATGCGAATGGTTGGGGCAACCAATTTTTTCTCTGTGTGTGTGGTAATCTCCCGATTATAAGATGCGAATGATTCTTATTTAACGATTTTTCATTTACCCAATTTGTTTATTAATTACACTCATTTTTTAAATCGGGAGTTTTAAAATTTTTATAACATTATTTTTATTTCATAATTTTTAAAGTAATTCTAATACTTCATCATAAGCGCTGTGAAGTGAGTTACACAATATACAATAATGGCGGCCATCTTGTGGCATTTCGATATACTCACACATGCAAACAGGCAGCAAAAATAATTATAGTAGCAATCATCAAAATGATAATAGTTTCAAATATGCCGTTTCGTTGCATATACGATTTCAACGTTTGTTTTCAATAACCTTTCAAATATCGTTTATTGAACTATATTATCATCGTTTCAACCATAAAACATTGCAAGCCTTCCTATATTCGTTTTATCATGTGAAATCGTTAAACCAACGATATGCTTTTCTCTCAGTGTATACAGAATCTGTGTACCGAATTCTGTTAAGACATCTGTAACCGTTACATTATACTAATAGAAATAGGCATATTCGCGCCATGCCTGTGAAACACATGCTCCCGTCATTTTGCCCTGCGGGCAGTTGGAAGTAAAAAAGTAGAAACTTGCATATTTCTTCTTTATTATTGCTTCCTCATAGAGGAAGCTTTGTTTTCGAGAAAAAAATGTTTTTCTTGATTTTCGTGTCAGTACATTCAGAATGGTCCAAAACGTCGAGAAAAGTGGTTTAGAAAAAATGTCTGTATGTGTGTGTGTGTGTGTGTGTGTATGTTACACGCTCGAAAAATGTAAACCTTTATAACTTGGGAACGCCTCGAGCTATCAAGCTGATATTTACACCATAGGTAGAGCTGTCAATACTCATCGTTCATACTAGTTTTTGTTAAAATCCCCCCGATCGTTAAATTTTTACGCGGTTTTGAATTTTTCCAAAAATGTCTGTTAACGCGATAACTTTTTCAATTTTCGAGATATTGAGCTCAAAATTGGCATGAATGTGCGCTTTTATACACCGGTAATCCCTATTGAATTTGGTTAATATCGGTTGAACCGTTAAAATTTTATGATGTTTTGAATTCTTCAAAAAATTGACATTATCGCTCTATTGTAACTTTTGCAAAACTTAAGATAGCGAGCTCAAATTTTGTATATAAATAAAACAATATTCAGCCATTATATATGTATAATTTTGTGACGAACGGTATGAAATTTTAGATTTTATGGAATGTTGAATTATTTTAAAAAATATACATTATCACATTCAGTTTCGGAAACGCTCTAATAATCACGAAATAACGTAATAACGAAATAGAAAAAGCGAATCCACAACATGTATATTTATCTAATTAAAACAAGGATGCAAAGTAGAACCTTGCACTTTGCTTCCTCATTATTTTTCGCGTTTTACAAAGCTTCCTCTATGAGGAAGCCAAAAATTGAATAACATACTGCCTCATAGAGGTAGCTTTGTAAAACGCGAAAAATAATGAGGAAGCAATGTGCACGGTTCTACTTTTTTCACTTTTTAGGTTCTTTATTATTCCTTATTATTATTTTCCAGTTTTTGCTATGAGGAAGTATATTCATCGATTTGACTTCCTCATAGAGGGAGTAATGTAAAAAGTGAAAAATAATGAGGAAGCAATATGAAATATTGTACTTTGCATCCTTGGTTTAAGTAAATTAGGAAAAAATTACGTTTAGCGAAATTGTAGTCGTCAAAAATAATAAAGATAATACAAATTCTTGTATAACATTCTTAACATCTCTGAATATTATTTTGTTTACACACACAATTTGGGTGTGGTAATTGATGTTTCACAAAAGTTAATGTAATAATGATTGTTGAGTTATAGGTGGTGGAAATTTTGAAGTACTGTGTGACCTGACATGAAAATCTCGAAAAAATATATTTTTCATGAAAATAAAGCTTACTCTATAAGGAAGCAAGAAGTTATTTATAAAAATTTAAGTGAATTATTAAAATTATTGTACCGTACATGGATTTAGCATCGCACTTGTATATTAAATTTAGTAAACCAATTTATGCATAATAACATCCAGTACTCGTACATCAAATTTCAAGTTGATTTTTGTACAGCGGAAGTAATGCAGTTGAATCAAGCAATATTGAGCTGATTCAATTACATCACGGCGATCTTCGCCTTGTGTAACTTCGCCCGGATGTTGAACTAACTTAAATCAATTCAGCTAAATTAAATTTTGTTTAAAGGTACATGTGCAGGAAGCTCTTTTCCAGAAAATATTTCGAAATTTCACATGCGTCTATGAATATTAAACAATGGGTATATTAAAAGTGAATATTGCCGAACAGTAATATCCCCCAAAAAAATACTACGTGTACAAAAATTCAGACAAATAAATTTACCTTAGTGGCATTCTATATCCCCCAAAAAGGCAGTTGGTTAAAATCTTGAGAAAATGTACAAAAAGTCATGAAATTAACAGTTAATGTCTGCAGGGTGTATTGTCAAGTACAAATTGTTGTTCATTTCGAAAAATGTCTTGCATTTGAAATTAAAAAATATAAACTGAAAAGAAATCGGAATAAAATTACAAAATAAATAAATAAATTGTAACAAAAAAAAAATTAGAACTCAGTACTAGGCGAGTTTATGTCCTGAAATAAAGATTCAATAGTAAACCAATTTATTCCATACTTCACAAGCTCGCCAAGTACTGAGATATAATTTGTTTGTTACAATTAATTAATTTATTTTATTTTTTTATTCCGATTTTCTTTTTTCAGTTTATAATTTTTTACTTCAAATACAAGATGTTTTTCGCTGTATATATAAATGAACAACAATATGTACTTGACAATGCATCCAATTTAAGAAAGTGCAACATGTTTAAAATAAATCGTAAAGACGTCAATTCACAAAGAGGACACTTTTTTATTTTAAAAAATCGACGTTTCCTTATATTAATAATCGAATATTAATTTTATATAGATGACATTGCGTATTAAAAAACTGTTAAAATAATTATGAAATGTATCAAGTAACTATATATATTAAATAAAATTTCGTCTTTTCTTGGATTCCATGGTACATTTGGAATTACAAAAATAATTCATATCTTCAAAAAGGACAGCTTACGTTTTTTTCCTTACACATTCTCATTCAACTTTAAATAAATCCTTCTTGTTTCAGTTACTGATTATTATTTCTACATCTCTACCGGCTTAATTGCTTATACATATTACATTTGAAGTTTTGGTTGCGACTGTCTTGACGAAAATACGTTGACTCTGTAGATCCAGTATAAGTAATAGTTGACCAACAGTCGCGGGAAACAGAGAATCTGCGGGAGAAAGAGAAGGTACGAGGGGAGTAGAGCAGGAGAAGCATTCCAAAGTAGTTTGAATTCGTGCGGGTCCGGCAGAAGCTTGCTCGAGCACACGTGGCGTGTGTTCGACCAAGACGCACGGATTCTGTCTGGTGGTTCTACAGCTCGCACCGTTGCACCCACGCGGTTCCATAACCCTCCGGTCTTTCCTACTACTAACACATGACGCCGCGGAAGTTGACCTAGCTGCTATTTTCGTCGGATTAGTCCGCTTCTTTTTTTTTCTGTCTACACCCAACGTGTTTCGATCCCTCTAGGTGTAAGATCGATAAATTCACTGATTTGTTAAGTGTGATTACTTACGATGATTTTGTAAGTATGCACTGAGAGAAAAGCATTATCGTTCATTTAACGATTTCACATGATAAAACGAATTCAGTAAGGCTTGCAATGTTTTATGGTTGAAGCGATGATAATATAGTTCAATAAACGACCCAAGTTAAAAAATTATATTTAAAGTATATAAAAAATGTATATAGTTTTAAACATAGAAACGGGCATATATATTCTACATACATTCTATATACAATTTATACATAAACCCAACTTCAAAGGTGCTCTTATATATGGGGTAAAACACGTCAAGTCGGCCACACGAATTTTTCATTTCAATAAAAAGTTTTCAATTTTCTTCAGGATGTTGTTCTGGCTGAAAACAAAAATTACAAGTTTTTTCAGATTTTTTTATCGCATATTTCAGCCGTTACAAAAATCTGAACTGAAATAATCGTTCATTTTTTAACGCCAAAACTACAGCTCTCGCAAAAAAATCACGTGAACAAAAAATTTAAGGTATTTAACGTTCTTTTCAATAAATTTTTTGCAAAATCTTCCTACTCTGTTTTATGCTATTTTTCAATGGAATAAAATTATAATATTTTTTTTCTCCAAAACTGCGTTCCCGATTCGGCTGAAATTTTTACATTTTGTTCCTTAATATGTTTAGAATCAGAGAAAAAATTGTCGAGATGGGCGGCGATTTCATTCCACTGTTGCAGCTCTTCAAACGATCGAATACCAGGGCAATCTAATGTGTAATTGCTCTGTACGTTCAACAGACTGTCTACATAATAATTCTAAAGCCCGCACTGCATTTTTTGCATCGGATATTTTTTTCCTCTTCAATTTTAGGGTTTTTTAATACATTTATTTTATCGACTCATGGAATTGAAACTTTTTTCCTGATGACACGTAATTCATCATCGTGCTCTTTTCTCATCAATCGAAAATTGGCAAAACGTGATGAATAAATGTCTCTTGAGTTCAATATTCACGTGCTCAATGTTACACGACCATCGTTCTGCGTTGTGAACACAAAGTGTGGACAACAGGTACGGGGGAATTTGCCAATTAACTTAATTAAAAAAAAAAAATTTAATTAAAAATAACAAAAAAATAAACAAGTGATGCGGGCTTTAGATTGTTTCTATTGACAGTCTCAACCCTGTTGAACGCAGAGAGCAATTACACATTAGATTACCGTTATGTTCGATCATTCGAAGAGCTGTAACTGTGGAACGAAGTCGCCGCCCACCTCGCTAATTTTTTTTCATATTTTCAACATATTACGGAACAAAATGTAAAAATCTCATCTGAATCGAGGACGCAGTTTCGGAGAAAAAAAATATTGAAATATTATTTAATTGAAAAATAGCATAAAACGGAGTAGGGAAATTTGCAAAAAAATTGATTGAAGAGAACCTTAGATACCTTAAATTTTTTGTTAATATGATTTTTCTGCGCGAGCCGTAGTTTTGGCGTTAAAAAATTAACGATTATTATTTTCAGTTATTTGTAACGGCTGAAATATGCAATAAAAGAATCTGAAAGAATTTACAATTTTTTTTTTCAGCCAGACAAACATCCTCAAGAAATTTGAAAACTTTTTATTGAAATAAGAAATTCGTGTGGCCGCCTTGACGTATTTTACCCCATATAAATTGCATATAGATTGTATATAAAATTTATACAGACTATATATCCCCAATTCCATATGTCGGACTATATATAATTTTTTTCCTTGGGGATACTTGCAAAGTTTTTAGAAACAAACGTTGAAATCGTATATGGGCATATCTCACAAACCTTTGACTTTCGTGTAACTCGACTGCGGAATGCGTAATTTACACAGAATGAATTACGCGAGTATCAAACTTTTACTAAGATGTACGAAGCATAATCTATCTGAAGAAAAATAATTTAATTTTATAATGAACCAATAGACTGTTTTATCCTGGTTCAAATGCGGAAATTAACAACGTTTCCGCTTGTAACTCTGATTTTCGCGTCACTTCGTACGAGTGTAGCATTGATATGCACCTTCAGAAAAATAAGAAAAAAACCATGAAATTCTGGTAAGGTGCAATGAACATAATGTACCTAATTGTAATCGCCAAACATGTCAGAAAATTAAGCGGTAATCCTGTGAACGTCTGTCACTCGATTTCGATGGTGAACCTGGCATCCACCGTTATATGGTGCAGGAAAATCAGCACAAGCTAATTGAGCCAAATGAATTGGATGCACATGAAGGTAGGATCATCACGGATTGAATGAAGTAAAATTTATGTCGGAGTCAATTATTTTACTCGCAACGTTTTGCGATATGGACTCATATTGCTGCGTGGAGAATAAATGTCAGGTTTTTCGCATCGTTATCCGGCCAAACTAGTCAAGTAAGATAATTAAATTCCATCTGAGTACGTTATTCTTATCACGAATTAGATGTGCGCAGATGTGCCCGACCTCAAGTCGAGAAACCATTTTTTTCTGGGTCAAAATGTATTCAATTGTCAGGTTCGAGAATGTCAGGTTTATAAATTCGCATAATAAATACAAACTATTATCGATCCTAAATTATCTAAATTATATTTTGAATTAGTAGTCATTACCAGTCATACTTTTCATTTTCTACATACGAATTGAGTAAAATTGAATTAGAAAAATGACCTATTGGAAGGGATAAGACTATGCCCTCAAATGGGTCATTTAAAAAAAAAAGTTAAATTGAAAGTAAGTTAAACACTTATAAAACACAATAACACATATTTCCTACAATGAATTAGCACCAAATAAATGATTTTTAGTTAAAAGTATAATATGATTTTGCTTTTTTGATGAATATTGCTTTCTAAAGGTCTTAAGATGAGTATAAAAAATTGGCGATCCTGTGCCCCTATAACTAGATTTTTATTCTTTGAGGCCGTGAAAGTCGAAGGTTTGTGAGATACGCCCATATGCAACGCAACGGCATATAAGAAACGATTATCATTTTGATGATTGCTACTATAATTATTTTTTGCTACAACCATAAAATAGAGACGTTCCTCCTGGGAATTATATTTATGGTTGATCCAATTATTTTCTTATTTTTTGCTATAGGGTATAAGTACCGGTTGTGGCCACTTTAAGAATTTTCCCATTTTCAAGTACTTGTGATTGGGACCAAATATCATAAAACTGTTTTGGACCTATACTTTTCATATCTGAGAAGAATATAATTTCAGATTTCTAGCATTAAAATCTTCATATGTGTCGAGAAAACACTGGAAAATAGAAAAAAGTAGGAACATAGCCATTTCATCAATTCTGGCCACCTATGCACCGGTTTTGGCCACAGTGATGTACCGGTTTTGGCCATACTTAAAATTAGAATAACTCAATATTCATTGCACTTGAAACATTTTTTAAGGTGTGTTTAATAAATCAAAATCGTATTCTTATGAAAGCATCCAATTCCTCTACACGAAAATGTCTTTAAAGCACAGATGCCATGTGTGAACCTAACTAACCTTTTTTGACATTCGTCTCCTTCGTTTTGCACTTTTTCGTAGCAGCTTTCTTTGTCACAAATAGTCATACATTATATTAATGTTTTGCTCTTTACACTTTTATTTTTATTTTTACCAGAGTTCTTTCCGAAAGTAGATTTTTGCATTGCGTAATGATGGGAATCTTCAACATGAAAGGTGTTCCACCGCTTTACCTTCTTTTTTACTATATATTTCTAAGGATATATTTTTCTTAGCTGTTTTTGGTTTTTTTGTTTCTTCTTTACGAATTTATGAATTGATTGTGTAATAATTAACGAAAAATTAATGATTATATTATCATGGCCATATCCGGGGCAACATGCTTATTCCATGTACCAGTTGTGGCCATCGTATTTTTTATAAATGTATAGCTTTATTTCAAACTTTTAGTACATCAACATTTGCAGTGATGACTCTTAATATTGATATGTGCAAAGCTGCATGCTATTCACCAACTATAGAATCCGAATATATATCTAGAGCTTTCGTCAAAATCTTGTCGAATTCCGTAAGGAGTTGAGAATTTGATGAATCAGCTGATGATACTTTAATTACTGATACAGAACTTTTTGTAATGGAGACGAACGGACGTCAAAATGACGATAAATGTTTCCAAAATACACAACGTTATGAAAAATTATGATTAAATACAGGTACAGAATTAAAATAGCAACAAAAAACGTATTTAAGTGTGGGGGTGGCCACAACCGGTACAGTGGCCACAACCGGTACTTCTACCCTAACCATAAAATAATTATACTTTATATAGTGCGTTATAGGCAGCGACCGTGTATTGTTAATATTAATTTTCATCGTATGCGACTATTCTCGGTCAATATTTTTAATGGTGGAATTTTGCGAAGCACATCTCGGGTCTGAGACAGTGATCGCTAGATTCAAAGCGCGCGAAATCGAAGCCCAATTCAAATTTCACTAATGCGAATCTTTTTACAAATATCGACTATAGCTGCTTAATAAATTATAATAAATTTAATTAATTCATCAAGCAGCCACAATCGACAAATTTTATTCTGAAACAAATTGTGAAAAAATTCCGCCACGACCCGGGTTCGAACCGGGAATACCCAGAATTCTAGCCTGGTGCGTTACGAATTACGCGTAATTGATAATGCACCAGGCTACCGAAGCCCAATTCAACCAGGAAAACCCGGGTCGTGGCGGAATTTTTTCACAATTTGTTACAGATTAAAATTTGTCGATTGTGGCTGCTTGATGAATTAATTCAATTTATTAAGCAGCTACAGTCGATATTTGTAAAAAGATTCGCATTAGTGAAATTTGAATTGGGCTTCGGATTCGCGCGCATTGAATCTAACGATCACTGTCTCAGGCCCGAGATGTGCTTCGCAAAATTCCATCATTAAAAATATTCACCGAGAATAGTCGCATACGACGAAAATTAATATTATACTTTATAGTTAGATTATCGTCGGACTAACTATATTTTTTTTAAATTACCATATGTATTTTTCTCTCAGTGTGACACTACAACTACAGCCTCAATTTTTCTCTGCAATTGTATATTCGTTAATACACAGTTATACATATGAGATATCTTCAGCTTTTCTATCTTTTGATCAAATCTAACAACCATTATTATCTTGAAGTAGAAACAAGTCGATAAGGTCATGACCGATATTTAAAAAAATAGATACCGAATAGGTACCGAACATTTCTTAAAGTAGAAATAATTTAAAAAAAATGGTTTTGCGAAATGATACTCTAAAAAATAATGTTTGCGGATCGCGTGACGAGTGTCGTATCTTAACCTCCATTGATATATTTCTTATATAGCTTTCTTTAATGTTATTGTCAAATGGACAGTAAAAAGGTAGAAAAGAACTAAAATTTGTTATTCGATCGTTATTGAATTTGTCACAATATGTTTATCAAATAGATGATACATTGTGCGCAACTATGCATGAAGACTTTTGAATATAACAAATACATAATATTTATACAGTTATCTTTTACATGATTCATCATTTTTCCATTTCCATCACCAAATCGCGCAAGTACGAAAAATTTGTGAATTGAGATTACAATCATGCAAAATTAATTTGGTACATCATCACATGAGCTTTACGAAAAGCTGAAAAAGAAAAAAAAATTGCATCGATTGACGGGGCTGCAAAATAAAATTGTTACTCATGAAAATGATTTCCTTTCTAATAAATTTCAAATTCTGTTTTTTATGAATCTCAAGAATTTCATACAGATTAAAGTTACATTTAATTTTTTTGATTTTTACGGGACTCGTTTTCTTAACCTTTTCTCATATTGTCACTTATTAGGTACAGTAACACTTTCGGAGATTCCAAACTGTGCAGTAATGCGAGGGATGGAAAGCGTTTACTAGAACACAAGAGAACAGAACTTCGTTGAGTGAGTGCACGCGAGCATGAGGTAACTGCCGCGTCCTAAATGTCGGATGGGGAGGTTGTGCTCGTTCACGGCGGCTAACCGCCAGCGGTTTCCACTACATCGACCTAATCACCGGCTAAAACTATCGAGCTACCTGTTTGCCGATTATGCGATCGCGGATTATCGACTTGGTGTGTATCACATGGGCGAAGCAAGTAGACCGAATGGCGACCCTGCTGATAATTCATTGATTGGCTCTGCGTAACATAAAGGGTCTATTTTGATCTGATAAAGTAAATAAATAAACCTTATATTTTTTTTACTGCGAAAAAAAAGTTTGAATGAACTAAATCTGCGTACACCCTTCTTCAAACGAATTTTTAGATAGTAAAACATAATTTGTAAACCGCAAATATATTTTAGACAGCTGAATCTAATAATTATTGAAGAAACTAATCATTCGATTGTCCTAACGAAAAATTCGTTTGAACGAAGGTATCGCTAAATTCATATCAAACAAATTTTTAATTGGTAACAAATATTTTGTTTACCGTGAATATATTTTACACAACTGAATCTAATAATTATTGAAAAAACTAAATATTTTATTATCCTAATGAAAAATTCGTTTCAACGAGGGTATCGCTAGATTCATATCAAACAAATTTTTAATTGGTAACAAATATTTTGTTTACCGTGAATATATTTTACACAACTAAATCTAATAATTATTGAAAAAACTAAATATTTTATTGTCCTAATGAAAAATTCGTTTCAACGAGGGTATCGCTAAATTCATATCAAACAAATTTTTAATTGGTAACAAATATTTTGTTTACCGTGAATATATTTTACACAACTGAATCTAATAATTATTGAAGAAACTAATCATTCGATTGTCCTAACGAAAAATTCGATTGAACGAAGGTATCGCTAAATTCATATCAAACAAATTTTTAATTGGTAACAAATATTTTGTTTACCGTGAATATATTTTACACAACTGAATCTAATAATTATTGAAAAAACTAAATATTTTATTGTCCTAATGAAAAATTCGTTTCAACGAGGGTATCGCTAAATTCATATCAAACAAATTTTTAATTGGTAACAAATATTTTGTTTACCGTGAATATATTTTACACAACTGAATCTAATAATTATTGAAAAAACTAAGTATTTTATTGTCCTAATGAAAAATTCGTTTCAACGAGGGTATCGCTAAATTCATATCAAACAAATTTTTAATTGGTAACAAATATTTTGTTTACCGTGAATATATTTTACACAACTGAATCTAATAATTATTGAAAAAACTAAATATTTTATTGTCCTAATGAAAAATTCGTTTCAACGAGGGTATCGCTAAATTCATATCAAACAAATTTTTAATTGGTAACAAATATTTTGTTTACCGTGAATATATTTTACACAACTGAATCTAATAATTATTGAAAAAACTAAATATTTTATTGTCCTAATGAAAAATTCGTTTCAACGAGGGTATCGCTAAATTCATATCAAACAAATTTTTAATTGGTAACAAATATTTTGTTTACCGTGAATATATTTTACACAACTGAATCTAATAATTATTGAAAAAACTAAATATTTTATTGTCCTAATGAAAAATTCGTTTCAACGAGGGTATCGCTAAATTCATATCAAACAAATTTTTAATTGGTAACAAATATTTTGTTTACCGTGAATATATTTTACACAACTGAATCTAATAATTATTGAAAAAACTAAATACTTTATTGTCCTAATGAAAAATTCGTTTGATCAAGGGTATCGCTAAATTCATATCAAGCAAATTTTTAGTTGATATCAAATATTTTGGTGACCGCAAATATATTTTAAACGACTGGATCTAATAATTATTTAAAAAAACTAAATATTTTATTGTCCTAATGAAGAATTCGTTTGACCGAGGGTATGCGCCGATTTAGATCATTCAAGATTTTGTTTTACTCAGTGAATGTCTATCAATCAATGATTAAAAAAAAATACAACGTATGACTAAGTACACGCATGTCCTTGACGCGAAGAAACCCAGCTGAGAGAACAATATTTCTTCAAACCAAGAAACTCGCAGTAAGAGAGCAATTAGACAGCTAGACTCTAATTAGCTCCGTATACGCCCGGTTTTTGTTTAATTAACACGAGCACCGTAAAGCACCGTGGTGCGACGTTGGCACCGTGCACGACCACCATCGTTCTTCTCGTTACCCACAATTCCCTCCATTTTCCTCTCTAAATATTTATTCATTATTTTTTTGTTCGTTCTTTTACATAATGCGAATAAACGTTCTGATTTTCATTAGTTTTATTTATTTTATAGGAAAAAGCATCGTTTTCCGCTTCGTCGAATACTTCGGATAATCGTTCAATATTATTCTCGTTAAAGTAGTATCTTGAGAAGCATCAGCTTTCGATTGTCTTCTAATGGTTCATTAGTCTTTCTTTCTGCGACTCAAGATGCTTATCAGATTTCAATGCTCATCGATTTCATTGCGCTATCGTACGGAGATTTTACCTTCAAGGGAGTTAATTAAAAAAATAATTCCCAATGAATATGAGATACGAGAAATAAAAATTTATTTTATTGAGAATAACTCCGAGGGAAGTCGAATAGCAGAATAATAAATAGATTAAAGAGGAGAGTAATAATAAGGTAAGGTTGTACGTCTTCAAGGGGGCCATTACGTTTCCCCTTTCGTTGTAAATCTCTTGAGAGCGCTTACAGCGTTTACGAGGAGGGTTACACGATCGCGATCGCGCTCCCGCTTTCTCCTGACATGCACCAACTAACGCACCCTACTCGACTGCCTCCAACACTTGCACCACCAGCAGTGGTACCAGCAGTAGCTGTGATGGGACAGGGTCGTCGTCGTCGTCGTTGGCCAGTGAACGTCGTCGTGAATGTAATCGCAGCTTCATGTAGGTAATACCTATAGAACTGTGTAGGTATGCCATGCACGCAACCAGCTAACCCAATGCCCGATGCTGTCCTGCCAGGAGCGCACACGGACACCCGAGAACGTAGGCTGTAGATGTGACACAATGGGAAAAGCAGGAGGGGTTGAGTTCATAGGTGTAATACATGTGAAGTGCGCACGTAGCTAGCTTAGCAAGGGTGGGTGCGAGTAGATAGACACGAGAGTCATGAGAGGTTCGTATAGTACGTTAGCGTACAGTATAAACTCGCAAAATGTTGCAATTCGACTGATCAAATTATTGCTAAATTCAATACACCCATGTCGGATATTTTTATGCATGGACTGGTACAGTAGAATCTCGCAGAGCTTACCTTTATCGGACATAAATCGTTACATGAAGGGGCATGTATGAGCGTTTTGATTGGACAGCTACATGTCTCTGCATTAGATTTAAATTTAGGTTTAGGTTTAGGTTTATTGCTCTAAGACCAATTGGTCCTGTAGGCAACCCCTTTAACGGGGAAAAAACACGCAAAAAAATGCTTGGTTACACGGAAAAAAAAGCTTGGTTGGAACAACCAAGTGCCTTGGTTATATATGCGCCGGACAATTAATTGGTTAGACCAACCAAGTTATTTGTTAGGCTACCAATTTCTTGGTTGGTCTAACCAAGTCACTTGGTTAACTTACCAAGTGACAATTGGTTGGTCTAACCAATTAATTGCCTGGCGCACATATAACCAAGGCACTTGGTTGTTCCAACCAAGCCTTTTTTTCCGTGCAGATATACAAGAGGCGGTAGAGTGCCATATCATGATATTAGGTAAGGTATGCGAGTAGATACAGAAATGAATGTACTTTTGTGGTTAAATTAAAGCAAATTATCAAAATTGAAGTACTTTTACTGTAAAATTAAGGTTGTTGTAGGGTCTTGGCTTATGGGGTGAGGTGGCGGGGCGACTAGGGGGCGCGCGGTGTGCGGTGCGGTTGGTGCGCGATTGAGACAGCTGCGTATTCAGTTCCCAAACGAAGACGACCAAGACCACTTTTAAAAAATTAATAATTAAATAACGGTGCTGTCGATCGTCTTCCGAAGGTGCCAAACGTTAAAGCGATTATCGTTTAAACTATACATAGTTGTTTTATGTACGTGGTAGCATTTTCTTAGCTGTTATAACGTAAATACGGCGAAATCGCCAGAACTCGCTATAACAATAGTGCAATAGGTTGTAAAATTTACGATTTTTTTTGTTCTAAACGGTGCTGTTCACCGTTCTAAAATTTCACCAGACTATTTTCAAAGGGATAATGAACATACGTGAAAATTTTCATTACAGTGGTAGCATTTTGACTTGGCCCCACACAACCTTAAAATACATTATTGAATTTGTTGTACATGGAAAAACAGGATAACCAAAATACTGGTTAAATATATGCCAGATGATTAATTAGTTCGATCAACCAAGTTATTGGTTATGGCTATCAAATTCATGGTTGATATAACCACTTAATCGACTGTCACATATTTAACCAATAATTTGGTTAACCCAACTAACCTGCTTTTTTCGTGTACCATACATTAATTTTACACTTGTATATATATATATATATATATATATATATATATATATATATATATATATATATATATTGTTTTTTATTTCGGTGATACTTCGGATCCCTTTTGGGTTATTACGTTTTCCCTTCTCTCAGTTTCTACTATCACTCCCTACGCGCACTTCGCTAAGCAAACCTAACCCTACCCGCACTATCACACTTGAATATTGAATTTAATATACTAGTTTATGCATAAAAACTTTTAGTACTTGTACATTAAATTTCAAGTAGATTTTTTAACGGCGTATACATGAGAGACGTGAGAGGTTCATATAGCACGATAGTATACAGTATAAACTCGCAAAATGTCACAATTTGACTAATCAAAATATTGCTACATTGAATGCACCGGTGTCGGACACTTTTATCCATGAACTGGTACAGTAGAACCTCGTATAGTTTACCTTTGCCAAGTTTACATCGTTAAATGGAGGGGCATGTATCAGCGTTTTGGTTGAACGCCTACATGTCTCGAGGTAAGCTGTGCGAAGTTCTACGATATATTAACCCAAAAGCCAAGACGTTTTGAAATTTTTAAAAAATTCTCAATTTTTTAACAATTTTCTGGATCAAAATAGTGAAAAACTTGCTATTTTGAAAAAAAATTATAATTTTTCACATATTTGGCGTTCATGCATGTGTATGATATGAAATTAGATATAGGATCCATTCCTTATAGAATTCTATAGTATTTCTAAATTTTCCAGAATTCCGTTGATTCAAATGTCTACCATGGGGCGATGGAGGGCAACAAATCAAACAACGAAAGATCTTTCTAAAATATAAATACAGTTAAACAATAAATGTAATAATTAATGTTAATCAAGTTGAAGTTCTATCTATCCGCGAAGTTACGGAGAGTTTGACTGTACGTGCGATATAAGGAGTTCTTGAATGTTGTTGTGCGGAACACGAGAAAGCTGGCGACGATAGAGAGGGGGATGTATTAGGCAGTGTAGATGGTGCGGTGCAACGTCTAACCCTGCATGGTCGGGCTGTCTGCTGACTAGCTGGGTAGCACACTCGCATGTCGTCGCTCTCCAGACTGCGAGAGGGTTCGGTGCCGCGGTAGTTCTCTCGGTAGGTCGCGGGTGCTCTCTCGTAGAGCCTCGACGGTCTCTCCAGCTCTCAGTCTGCTTCCCTGGTGGACGTTAGCTGCAGGTGGCGCAGCGTATTTATAGCCGACCCGTGACTCCTCTTCCTCTTCCGTTTCCTCTTCCTCTTCCGTTTGCAGCTCTTCGCCGCACGCGGACCCGAGCAGGAACGTCGGGAGCTTCCCAACATTCTATGCGAAGCCCCTGAGCCTTCTTTCAACCCCACGGACGGTTTCTACGAGTCAAGTCGCTTGGTCGCTTCCGGGCTCAGCGGAGCCACGATTCCAGCGTCCAGAGAAACATTCAAGGAGCAAGTTAGGAGTCTGGAAAGAACGAACCTCCCGGATTATATACTACTACGACTCTCTAAAACTTTCTCTGGCCCTTACACTGCACTCTGACACCGTTATTGTTGAAAGGGATGGACGACTTCTACTTCTGGCGAATCAATGAATGAAACTGCCTACAGATCATTATTCTGTATGTTTCAGGTGAAGTAAAAGGTAGAGCGGGCTCAACCAGCATGAATGAAAGCGGGCCCCGCTTGCAGAAAACTTGGCCTAGTAAGGAAACTCTAAGACGACACCGGTGACTCTCTATCTTGTTCGGTTGATCTCGTCTGACGAGGGGAAAGCACCCCGACAGACTCAAGACTGGTTCATGTGTCGGGCGTATCTCATCCTCGTTACCGAGAATCCTTAATGGCCTGCAGTGTCATCTAGCATAGTGTGTTTTCATAACGCGTGACTTGAGATAAGAGCTGCTACATGCCCGTCTGACAAACGAGCAACACGTAGTTCATGTCAGAATTTCTTGGAAACCTGCAGAATCTACTTTCCTACATACGCAGTTTCAGAGAGTGAAATATTATTTGCTAAGTTCTGTTCCGTTTAATTTCTGAGAGTTAAGCAGAATTGCATAACGCATTAGACTTGTTAATGCATATACTTCATAAAAGAGAAGAATAATTATATGTTTGATTAACTTAATTACAATTTTATTGAAATCAATGAGTTTTATCAGATGAAACAAATTTTTAATGTGTTTGGACGACGTAAAATGGGATTATTCCATTTTATATTTATTTTTAAAGCGAAATCATTATTCAAAGATTTTTGTTGTGATACGCATTCAATAAAATCAAACACATTGGGGGAAGGAGCCGACAACTATTATGCAGGTAAACCTGCATACAACTACAAAATCCGAAGTACGGTTTTGTCGATTATGTTGTCCGGTTAGAGTACATGATAATATAGCAGATATTTGAAACGAAGTTATTTCTTTAGTTTAGTTTAGTTAGTTAGTTAGTTCCAATTCCGACTTACACTCGTGAGGGTTTTTACCTTGCTCCATCTCTAACCTTTTTCTCTAACTAACACTTTCCTTCCTGCACTTCACTCACCTACTTCAACCCCGGTTTGCGTCCGCAGCCGACTTACTACCTCTGTATCACATTCGCAGAGAGCATGGGGAAACTGTAGAAAACCCGTACCGATACAGGCAATCATATTCTACGGATTCTCCGGAATTTTTACACTGGAGTAAAGTGCAGAAACAAAGTCTCTGTTTAATACTTCGGGACCGCGCGGTAACACTTCGACCTTTCGGGGTTGTAAGGCCCGATTTACACACTGGCGGTGACGTAGTCCCTTGGTATTGTCGTCAGGGAAGTTAATCACCAACGACTTGATTTTTTGTATGTGAAGGGTTACTTGATGAATAGTAGATGAACAACGGAAAACTATTATTTATTGAAAGTCAACACTGTACACTAAATTACTTAATATTTACTTGCACGTTTGTATTGGAGTTTGGTATATTATGAGTCAACGCGTGGGTATGAGCTATTATTACTTGTGCTTGAGAGCGGTCTCAAGGCACAATAATCGCTTAAAGAAAATTACCCCAACACGAGTCAATCTCAACTGTTGCCCAGTAGGTATTGATGTGACTCGGTCGAGGTGAAAAGTTTGACTGATTTTTCATAGTTGGTGACGAGAAGTTCCTTAAAAAAGGGAAGGGCGAGACTCTATTTTTCACGCGGTTATCATTGGTGCAAAAGTAAAGAGTAGGCGGATTTTTCTCATCACCAATCACGAAGGGGATTGTTTTGGTGGGGAAGATGGGTGCAGAGTGGACATCCCTGTCGGACCCAAGCTTGACCGGCTGCGATTTCCCGTGACGCGCTCCTTACCAGAATAAAAAGTTTTCCGCGCCTGACTCGAGCGTCGAGTCAGCGCGGAGTTAATCCCTTTATTGAGGTACGCTAGCATGCTGGTCAGATGGGCCTCGAGCATAGTCCATGCCTTACTGCACGCATACCTTATTGCCTAGAAGATCTTAAAGAATAAAGACTTAAAAACTGTCGAATCTGGTCGCCAAATGTGGCAGTTGTTCGACGTGACGCGCGGACCCGCAGATAATTTGGGAATTCCTCACTTTATTATCCTTCAGGGCAGAAATAGCGTCGCGTCTGAACGAACGTTGGCTACGCACGTTCTCGACTTTATCATTACTTTATAATATTCAAAAAACAATGTTTCAACTATATATTCGTCCCATGCGACGGAACATACTCCCCCCTTGAGAGGGTACTGATCAAGAGTTAAGGATAAAAGTTAATCGGTGTTGCTGCTGCTGTCGCTGTTGGTATCCATAGGTAGCGGCGCAAGACTGCGGACGTTCCGTGTGAAGATGCCCTTGCATGTCTTTACTCGTACAACCCTGACGATCCCATCTGCGGCTGGTATGGTTTCGATCACACGTCCCATGGGCCACCGTAGTGGAGGCTGGTTGTCATCCTTGATGAGCACAAGCGTGTCCGGTTTGATGTTATGAGATCCGTGAGTCCATTTGTGACGAGTGTTGAGCTCTGTCAAATATTCCGCATGCCATCGCTTCCAGAAGTCTTGTTTGACCTTCTGGATGTGCTGCCAGTTTGAGAGTCGGTTGATTGATGTTTGTTGTAGATCCAATTCAGGAGCGCTTGTTAAGGGAGTGCCAATCAGAAAATGTCCCGGCGTAAGGACCAGAAGATCATTCGGGTCTGATGAAATTGGCGTTAACGGGCGCGAGTTCAGAATTGCCTCGACTTCAGTGATGAACGTATCTAGTTCCTCAAACGTGAATAGCTGATCGCCGACCACTCGTTTCATGTGGCGTTTGAACGATTTCACTGCCGCCTCCCAGACTCCTCCAAAATTTGGCGATTGTGGTGGCATAAAATGCCAATTTATACTCTGATCTGCGAGGTATTTGAACACGGTCTCTTGATGTTCTTTCGATTGAAGAAGCTCCTTAATTTCCTTCAGCTCGTTGTTCGCACCCACAAAATTTGTGCCGTTGTCCGAGTATATATTCCGGCAGAGTCCTCTTCGTGCGATAAAACGTTTTAGGGCAGCCATGAATCCGTCAGTTGTCAAATCACTGACTAATTCTAAGTGTACTGCCTTGACTGCGAGACAGACAAAGACAGCAACATAGACCTTGATTCGGCCACGGTTTCTGAACTTCCTTTCCTTGATAAAAAATGGGCCACAGTAATCAATGCCCACGTTGAGAAACGGCCGTGCTTCTGTTACTCGAACCTTTGGCAGATCACCCATTTGGCAGCTCGTAGTTCGCGGATCTGCGTGATGGCACCGCATGCAGGCTCGGATAATACGTCTGACTTGGTTACGACCATCAAGTATCCAGTACTTTCGTCGCAGCGCATATAATGTTGCCTGGACTCCGGAATGGTAGGCACGAAGATGTTCGTAGGCGATCAATAATTCGGTGATGTGATGCCGCCGCGGCATTATGATCGGATGCTTCTGGTTGAAAGATGCTGGAGCATGTCTAAGTCGTCCTCCGACTCGTATTAAGCCATCATTGTCGAGAAACGGGTTTAAAGATTTGATCTTGCTCTTCTTGTCTACACTCTTCTTCTCTTGGAGCTCGTGTAGTTCGTCGGAGA
The DNA here is from genome assembly GCA_963970395.1 of Ephialtes manifestator. NCBI lineage: Eukaryota > Metazoa > Arthropoda > Insecta > Hymenoptera > Ichneumonidae > Ephialtes > Ephialtes manifestator. The sequence goes on from OZ019975.1 coordinate 17,063,116, forward strand.
AACAAGATGCTTGTACCAATTTAAAAATGACATTGTCTGCTTCTTGAAGTTCCTGGCTGGATAGCAGTCCTTTATTCTTTGATTTAAATCGTCGGCAGTAAGCAATTACTCGCCGCAGTTTGATGATCGACGAGTACCGTGTAAGTATATTGTTGGAAATGGGCGTCGTTAAGCACTTCACCTTCCGCAATTCTGGTACTCGCTCCAGACTGGGTAATCCGAGTTGTGGCCAGTCTTCTTCAGCGTCCAATAGCCAGGTAGGTCCGTGTTTCCAGATGGACGGAGATATAAATTCCGCTGGAGTTTGACCTCGTGAGATGAGATCAGCAGGATTATCTCTGGACCGAACGTGGCGCCAATCACTTGCACTGGTATGCTCCTGTATGTCGGAGACGCGATTGGCGACGAAAGGCTGAAGTTGGTGTGGTGCTGTTTTGATCCAGTGGAGTGCAATAGTGGAATCACTCCAAAAGGTCACCTTGCTCAGATTTAATTGTGTTGCTTGACGTACCGTTACGTAGAGTTTTGCCAAAAGCTGAGCTGCGCATAATTCTAACCGCGGAATTGTCGCACGTTCGGTGCGTTCTCGATCTTCCTGATCTGCTGCGGACTTGCTGGGTTCACTCCTCTTCAGTGGTGCAACACGGCTTTTCGCGCATAATAATGTGGAGGTTACTCCCCCGTGAGTATCGGTTGCTCTGATGTAAATGCACGCTCCGTAAGCTCTTTCACTGGCGTCGCAAAACCCATGCAACTGGATGTCCCGTGGTTCGACTGCAGCGATTCTACGTGTGAACGAGAGATGGTTTAGCCTTGAGAGATGGGACACGTAATTTAACCATTCGGTGTAAATTGATAGTGGTATGGCATCATCCCAATCTAGTTTCTCCAACCACAGGCGTTGCATGATCAGTTTCGCGTGTGTGATCACTGGTCCCAACAGCCCGAGGGGATCAAACACTCTTGCAATATCTGACAGGATGACTCGTTTAGTTACACGACCGTTTAGTGGTGTAGGATGAACCGTGTAGATGATCGAATCTTGCTCAGAGTTCCAATGTACTCCCAATGTTTTGATGGTGTTGTCCTCCTTGGACTTAAGCCTCAGGTTGACATGGCTAGATGGCAGACCTTCAAGGAGCTTCGGATCATTGGATGCCCATTGCCTCAAGTTGAGATTTCCTCGTCGGAGCAGTGCGTCGATTTCGTTGCGTAGAGAGAGTGCTTCGTCAAATGTAGCTGTTCCGGTCAAGAGGTCATCGACGTATAAATCGTTTTTTATGACCTTCGCTGCCCGTGGAAAGTCTTGACCTTCGTCCTCGGCTAACTGTTGGAGACAGCGGATAGCCAAGTACGGTGCTGGTGATAAGCCGAACGTAATCGTGTTCAACTCATACGTAGCAACTTGACCGTCAATGTCACGCCAAAGAATCCGTTGATATGCTCTGTCCTCTTCGCTTACCAAGAACTGTCGGTACATTTTCTCAATATCTCCAGTGAGTACGTAGGCGTGGGTTCGAAATCTCAAGAGAAGTGAAAAAATGTCGTCCTGGATGGTAGGCCCGACTAGCAGAGTCTCATTCAAGGATATTCCGGTCGAGGATTTTGCCGATCCGTCGAACACTACACGTACCTTCGTAGTTTGGCTAGATTCCTTCATAACCGCGTGGTGCGGTAGATAATATCCCTTGGTAGTAGGCTCACATGGCACCCTTGTCATATGTCCAAGGGTTAGATATTCCTGTATGACGGCGTTGTACTGGGCTTGAAGAAGCGGATCGCGACGCAGTTTCCTCTCAAGTGATGTGAGACGTTTTTCAGCCATTGATCTTGTTTGTCCTAGCTCAGCTTTCTTAGCATTGAAAGGAAGCGCGACGATGTACCGTCCGGTTTTGTCCCGTCTGGTGTGCTGTCGGAAGTGCTCCTCACAATCAGCTTCAACCGGGTGATGTTGCCGAGCTGGCTCTTCGATTTCCCAAAATCGTCTCATAATCCTTTCCATATTCGTCAGAAAGCATTGACGCTCACTGTTGGACTGTTGGGATATGTTTTTCTCGGAGATGTGGCCGCCGATGATCCATCCTAAGCGAGTATTTTGAAGATACAAGTCAGGTTCCGATGGCTTCGAGAGTTTTATTTGTCCCACGCAGAGTGTAGAGAGCGTAGTGCCGGACCCGATCAGCATGTCTATTTCTCCTGGCTGATCGAACTGTGGATCCGCTAGCGGTTTGTTTCTCGGCAGATGAAGATGTTCCCGTGATATTCTTTCATCTGGTATCAGCCCGGCGATGTCTCTTACCGTCAGGAAGCTCAACGTTCTTGTGAAGTCGTTGAGTCTTGATGTTATTGTCGCCTTGACAAGATAGTTTGTGTTACTCCGTGTCTTGTTCATTGCACTAATAGGAATGCTGCATTTTTCCTTGGGGAGACCGAGAGAAGTCGCCAGCCTGTCCGTCATAAAATTTGAGTTTGAACAGGTATCCAGCAATACTCGATGCAGTCTGTTTGATCCGTTTGTATCAGCGACCTTTACAACGGCAGTAACTAAAACGTCCTTCGATATGACACTGGCGACAAGTGACATCATATCGGAGTCTTCCGAGGAGATTTCAGGAGCGGCTAGTCATGCTTCACTAGTATGGTGCGTTGAAGGCGACGTCTTCGGTGCTTCTGAATAGTGAAGCCACGTGTGATGCCTTCCCTTGCAGACCATACACGTGTATTTTGACCCGCACTCCTTCGTACTATGTTCGGATCTGAGACAGTTGAGACATAGTCGTGTCTTCACTGCTATCTCACGTCGATCCTTGGGCGGTAAGGCCTTGAACTGTTGACAGCGTAAGACCGGATGCTGTGTTCCATTACAGATCTGGCATCCTGCCGCAGCAGTTGTGGAGAAGCACTGAGTTTTTGAGGTGCCTTGACTCTTTGTACCGTGATCACTGTCCTTGCCCCTGCTCTTCTTGTGCTCATGCACCCTCTCTTCTTTCGTTGACCGAGCAGGACCAACGTCATCTGATGATACTACGACGTCCCGGAGAAAGGAGATTAACTCGTCAAAGGTTGAGAGCTTATTTCCCCTTTGATTTCGCTTCCAATCTCGTCGCGTCGTTTTGTCGAGTTTGCTGAGCACGATATGGACCAGGATGCTGTCCCATTGGTTGATGCTGAGCGACTTCAGTTGTGACAGATGCAACTGCACTGTGTTGATCATTGCGTTGAGTTCTGCTGGCGACTCCCTTTGCATGTTCGGAATGCTGAAAATCGCAGAGAAGTGGCGGTCGACGATTTTGTTCTTGTGTTCGAACGTTTCCTTCAGCAGATTCCAGGCTTCTTGGTAGCTAGCATTGGTCGTATCGAAACTCCTCACCAGCCGTTCAGGCTCCCCGCGGAGGCATGACCGCAAGTATTTGAGTTTCTGTGTGTCCGCAAGATCCACGCGTTGACCAATGGACGATTGAAAATCTTCCTTGAAGCCTAACCAATCCTCGTATTTACCGTCGAATTTCGGTAGGGCCTGCTCCGGAAGACGCGTTGTAACTGTTGCGATGCCAAACGGATTTGGTGACGATCGCTGTTCGCTAATTGCAATTCCTGCATCGGATGTTGCCGATGTAGCCATTCTGCGCTCGAGCAATCGACCACTTGCAAGGAGGCGGATATACTCTTCTTCCATGGACGCCTGAGTCGCTGCGTGGTTACCCATGGGATCGAGTTCTTCTAAATCCTCTGTTATGCGCATTAGCTCTGCGAAACAGTTTGTGAGACGCTCAGTGTATATCTTGAGTATCTCAAGCTCTGGGTTTTCACGTTGAGCGTCCAGCTGTTTGTTATAGGACGTGAGTTGTCCCCTTATGTAGCCTCGTTTGCGAACGAGTCTATCCTTCATTCTCTGCTGTTCTTCCGAAAGAGACATTGTCGTGCAGTTCGAAGAGAGTTTGAAGGGTGTGAACGATGAGGAGTGAACCGAATTAACAATGAATTGGCACGAGCTTATCGTCTGGCGATGTCAGTGCTAGATTCGATTGTCCTTGTTTCCTTTTCACTATCACATTCACTACAGTAGCACTGTTAGAACTGTTTATTAAATCGTCCGTAGACTGAAAGAATTAAGACCGGATATGCGGATCCGGCTCGAAGGACCAAAAATGTTTAATACTTCGGGACCGCGCGGTAACACTTCGACCTTTCGGGGTTGTAAGGCCCGATTTACACACTGGCGGTGACGTAGTCCCTTGGTATTGTCGTCAGGGAAGTTAATCACCAACGACTTGATTTTTTGTATGTGAAGGGTTACTTGATGAATAGTAGATGAACAACGGAAAACTATTATTTATTGAAAGTCAACACTGTACACTAAATTACTTAATATTTACTTGCACGTTTGTATTGGAGTTTGGTATATTATGAGTCAACGCGTGGGTATGAGCTATTATTACTTGTGCTTGAGAGCGGTCTCAAGGCACAATAATCGCTTAAAGAAAATTACCCCAACACGAGTCAATCTCAACTGTTGCCCAGTAGGTATTGATGTGACTCGGTCGAGGTGAAAAGTTTGACTGATTTTTCATAGTTGGTGACGAGAAGTTCCTTAAAAAAGGGAAGGGCGAGACTCTATTTTTCACGCGGTTATCATTGGTGCAAAAGTAAAGAGTAGGCGGATTTTTCTCATCACCAATCACGAAGGGGATTGTTTTGGTGGGGAAGATGGGTGCAGAGTGGACATCCCTGTCGGACCCAAGCTTGACCGGCTGCGATTTCCCGTGACGCGCTCCTTACCAGAATAAAAAGTTTTCCGCGCCTGACTCGAGCGTCGAGTCAGCGCGGAGTTAATCCCTTTATTGAGGTACGCTAGCATGCTGGTCAGATGGGCCTCGAGCATAGTCCATGCCTTACTGCACGCATACCTTATTGCCTAGAAGATCTTAAAGAATAAAGACTTAAAAACTGTCGAATCTGGTCGCCAAATGTGGCAGTTGTTCGACGTGACGCGCGGACCCGCAGATAATTTGGGAATTCCTCACTTTATTATCCTTCAGGGCAGAAATAGCGTCGCGTCTGAACGAACGTTGGCTACGCACGTTCTCGACTTTATCATTACTTTATAATATTCAAAAAACAATGTTTCAACTATATATTCGTCCCATGCGACGGAACAGTCTCAGTGGAACAAGCCTTCCTGCTCAAAGGTTGATGACGCCAGCCAGCGTGCGGCTAAGCGGGCATCCATCCAAGTACTGCCCGCGAACAACGTTGCAAAACTTGGGTGATCACCGGATCCCCGCATCAACCACTTACTACCACTTACTACCACTGTATCACATTCGCAGAGAGCATGGGGAAACTGTGCAAAACCCGTACCGATACAGGCAATCACATTCTACGGATTCTCCGGAATTGTTACACTGGAGTAAAGTGCAGAAACAAAGTCTCAGTGGAACAAGCCTTCCTGCTCAGAGGTTGATGACACCAGCCAGCGTGTGGCCAAGCGGCCATCCATCCAAGTACTTCCCGCGAACAACGTTGCTTAACTTAGGTGATCACCGGATCTCCGCACCAACCGAGAATCCACCTTTGTCGGTGTGGTATTTAATGTTGTGCCCAGAATTTGTGCTAAATTCTTTTAATTATTACAATTGCACAACGGTCACTCGACTTATGCTGGTGTGTCAAGACAGCACGGTCGACTGGCCAGTCGAAGGCAAATCAAAAAGAGCAAGATCAGCAATTTTTGGTTATACCAGTTAGGAACTGCAATACCCAAAATTCAGTCTTCATTCGAACATCAAAGTGACCAGTCGTTCTTGGGTCAGACTCGCCCATAAGTAACGGAATCGAGACGAGCTCGATATTGTAATACACTATATTGTTATTTGTTTAAATAAATCTTCTTAACTTTACGTAATTGACTTGAGTCTAACTCTTTATTGGCAAACGACCCCAATAAATAAAATATATGTTAAATTGACCCCCCGCGGGCATAACATTAAAAAAAAAATTTTGTTGCAACCCGCGTAAAAATGATTATGTCAAATTGAGATCACAAACCGAGATATGTCAAATATATGACATATCTCGAGATATGACGAAATATCTCAAAACATTTCAAAACGATTTTGAGATCGATTTGATTTACTGATATCAAAGTACAACTTGATATCAGTAAACGTGATATGTATAATTGATTTTGATCTTTCAAGTGTACAATTTAATTTCAGCGCAGTAATTGGGCTCACATTAGTAAAAAAAACTTGCTATCAAATCAATCTCAAAATCGCTTAGAACTTTTCTAAGATTTCTTGTCTTGACGCTTCTTAAAAATGGCACTTTTTGAGATATGTCAAATTATGATCACAATTTGACATAATTATTTTTACGCGGGAAAGCATTTAATAAAATTAATCTAATTGGGGAAGGATGCCAAGTACTGTACATTTTCATATTAGGTGAAACTGCATAGAAATACAAAATCCGAAGTACAGTTTGTCGAGTATGTTGTCCGATTAGAGTACACGATGATATAGCAGATATTGGAGACGGAGGTAGGACGCCTGAGCGGTCGACCTACCGTTCTGACAACAAGGCGTCGGAGGCTCCGATGATCGATGTTTCGTGGATGATAATAACAGTGTCCCTCATCATCGGATGGTGCGAGTGCATGAGGGTCGACCTCCGACTAATGCAAAACGGAGATAGCCGGAGTCGCGTGATCGGATACATCCTCAGTGACCAGCACGAACAAACGGATATCTGTGGGGAGGTCTGCCTCTCTATTCTGCGGTCAATGCGCGGTGCTCAAAGCGTAGGTCGAGCGATGAGCTACGTCGGCTTTCTGGCACATAATCAAAGCTCCCTCTTCACAATAGAAGGGCTCTGATTTTCCACTTCCCTCTGCTATCAACAATTCTCCTTGGGTTTTCCTATCCCACTGCAAATGATGTATGCACTGAGAAAAAAAATGTTTGAAGGAACTAAATATCGGCGTACAATCTCGTTCAAACGAATTTTTAGTTCATCCAACAAATATTTTGATTACCGTAAATATATTTTTGAAATCTAATAATTATTGAATCTAATATTTATTTAATAAATATATTGAATCTAATAATTATTAAAGAAATTGAACATTTGGTTGTCGTAACAAAAAATTCGTTTGAACGAGGTCTCAGTGTAACTAGAGGTTGGTCGATGTTTAATAAATTTAAAAAAAATTGTACTGCTGACTTAAAAACTTGAATTTTATTGGTTACAACAACAATTACAGATAGGAGTGATTAATTTCTTTTGCTTCCTTATAAATGAAGCTTTGTGTTCGTGAATTTTGTTACCGAGATTTTCATGTCGATATAGTAAAAATTGGCTGACACGACGAGAAAAGTCTTTTTAAAAAAGTGCCCGGTGATTGTGTACGTCTGTGTGTGCTATGGGTTAAAAATGAATCCAAAAAAACAAGAGAACGAATTCGACTACCAGGCTGAAAATTGACGCGTCAGTAAAACTGTTGCTACCCTCGTGATCAATTTAATTAAAATTCCTTCTGTCCTTACTGTTTTATCAGAGTTTTAGTTAATGAAAAATGCAAAATTACATAAATCCTTGTACAAATTTCAGCTTGAAAGACAGGACATTTTTTAATACTCTTGATTGTGATCAAGGTTTATTAGTATTAAATTTGGACAGGATCCAAAAGGCGATTTAAAAGTTGTGACATTAATTCGAAATTTGCTTTCTTCAATTAAACCTTAATAACTTACAAACATCTTAAAGCATTGTACTGAAACTTAAGACGGGAGGAACAATTAACTTCGGGTGACTGTGGTAAAGTCAATTGAAATCAACAAATTAATTAACATTTTATTAGATAAAAATCTTGTTAATGTAAAATAGGGCAGACTCCCTATGTCATGTCAATTTCTGGATTGCAAAGTGATCATTTGTACAAAAAATGAAGATACAGTTAAGGTTAATTGTCAATCCTATTGATTAGTCTAGGATTGACAACGTATGTCAAAAGTTATGGAATCTGCCACAATTTTACAAAATATTAAAAATAATGAGAAAGCAATGTGCAAGGTTCTAATTACACTAATGCTTTAGAGCGCCATTCTACAGTTTTTGTTAAATTTTCGAATTCATTTAGAAATACCACGAAGAGTTGAAATATCATTACAGCTAAAAGTCAGCATCACGGATTAAACACACATTATTTTCTTAACAAAGTAATTTATGCTAGAATTCCAAACATGCTAGACATTTCTATAACTTTCTCGGGTTCTAACCGTTCATTGCAAAATATTCATATATTAAGTATGCAATTTTTTGCATAAATATATATAATTATGACATGCTTATAAATATTTTCGTGCGTCTATGCAGATTAAGTTCCATTTCCAATATAGCTTCGCACATTGAGACATAGTAACGAAATAAAGAAGTACATTATTGTGTTCATATACTGGCTGCACTCGAAAGACCCGGAGTACACGTGCATTCAGCTGGAAGTTTAAGTGTGTCTGGATGCTTGGCGCAGAATTTCACGTGTTTCTGCAGTGCTCGCGAGCTCACGGTAAGATTGTGTCTGTTCGTGGAGCGGCGAGAAAATTGGTGTGCTGTGAGAGTGTTCGGATGAGGACGAGAAGGAGGTTTCGAAAAGCTGAGAGGATAAGGATAAGGAAGGGGAGTCTATAGTAGAGTGGAAAAGAAAGAGAGTCGCAGGGACTGTGGAGATACCGAGAGTGAGACGAGGAGGTTGTAGGAGGGTGCAATGCTGTGGCGGAGAGGGAAACGGCTGGAAAAGCAACAGGTGTCGACGTGGGGCTAGCTAGCAGTGCAACCAGCCCCTCGCGACCTCTGTCTCTCGGCTTTATCCACCACCCCCTCTAGCACTCACCCCCTCACCGCGCGATTCGCTTTAACTCCGCGTGCGCGGGTCTCTTGAAGCCTCGACCCTCTCATAGATCCCAGCGAGATAGCAAAAATGTTTAATGGGGTGAATTCGCCGGAAAATACCACAGCACAAGCGACTTGCTTGTAGCGCTGACCTCAGAATATCGCTTCTCTCGATCAGTTTCACATTAACGAACCGCGCGAAGAAACTGGTGAACCGCTTATCGATTTTCTAGCGTCTTTTATATCCTACCTACTTTATTTTCTTTCTATAAGTATAGACTTATTGTGGTAGGTGTAAAGTGTACACGATTTTTTTAAATCGGTAATGTATGGGAATAAATTTGTATCATACGTACTTGGTATTCATTGGGTATTTGTATCAACATTTTTGGCGGTTTGAATATCAAGAGTCGCGGTAGCGACTCGACGCCAAGGTAAAAAAGAAAATTAATGTTGCCTTCACACGACGATTTTCTGTCTGACTTGACAGGGTGCTACTCTATTCCCGACGGCGGCCACTCATGGGCTGTTTTCAAATTGTAACTCGAATTATCTTTGAACACAAGTCGCGAACGAAAAATGTATCAGGTTCAACATTTTTTTTCTTTTTCTCTGTATTTATATGTGTGACGTCGCGTGACCACAACACGAAGGGCGGATTAGCTTTGTACATATAAGCATAAAGGATACGTCCTTCAGAATTTCGTCACGCGATATATATTAAGTAATAATTGGAACTATACACGCGCTCGCATAGAAAAAAATTATTTGGTGAACTGGCTCCAAACGACAAAAATGGTTGGGACAATAAACGTGTTGGTTACGGAAACAAAGCGGTTAGTGGCTACGAACGACCAACTCCCAGTTGTTGAGTAGTAGGGAGTATTAGGGAAATAAAAAAATCCCCAATTTCGGTCCTATATGTGAACCCTCTTTAGAATTTTATATCTTTTGTATGACCTCGAATCGAAATTCCTTCATAATAGTCATTCAGGAACCTCTGCATAATTATGATGATGTTAGATAGGTACAATTAAGGATATTGTATTACACCCATCCAAAACAGCATGTAGTGTTATATCAACATTCACGGTGAAGCCACTGGTGTAGACACATGTTAATCCCTTTGGATGAATAATGATAGCACTTATAATCATAAAAATAGCAGGATCCCGAAGGATATATAGAAATTTCAGTTGTTTCAGAGAGGTCACGTAATCTTATTGGTTATTAATCTGGTTGGCAACAAATGAATTGGTTTCATAACCAATTAGTTTGTGGGTCAAACCAAAAAATTGGTTGTACGAGTCAACTTAGTCGGTTGGAGCGCATTTAATCAGCCAATGGTTGGAGCCACAAATTATTTCTTTCCATGCGATGAGCCTTTTAAGCTGCTCCACATGTATGTAGGGTTAGAAAAGGTCACGGGCGCTGCAAAGCGTCTTCTCGTGTTAGATTGAGTACTGAACTGACCTCGTTACAAGGACATTCTGGAAAGATATACCCCAGTGGGATTAAGTCCGGCTGGTGGTTACATCCCAGCACTGGCCCAAGGCTGGCCGAGCCGCGCGTACTGGCACAGTCTCGGGCCAGTACTGGGATGTAACCTCGAGCCAGGCCTCACCTACCTGGGTATGTATTTTGTGTAAAACGGCTATATCTTTCCGACGCTTACACGTTTTTCATAAATCGGGATTTACTTCAATTTTTTTTATCTATACGCAGAATATACAAAACAATTCTGTTTCTAACAATAAGAGCTCGTCTTTTTAAATTAATTATTTTAATTTAATTAATCAAATTGATTTATGTATAAGACCAGTCCAGACTACCCACAAACCAAAATACCCAACTCACACGATTCATCAAATCCTTGAAAATTTAGCCGCTGACAACCCCAATAGACAATAATGTAATCAGATCACATCATACCCAACAAGAATAACAATATGCACCACAACAATAGTAATCAAGGGCTGAAGGACCCCGGTCGATGGCCCATTGGCGTTGTAAATAAAATATATATGTATATATTAGGTAAATGTAACCACCTATTTTTTTTTTTTTGTAAAATTTCTGTATACAAACCAATAAATTCCTATTACTACTACTACTACTTAATTAAATTTAATCATAAAATTAAAAACTTATTTTCGAACAGTTCGGAATCCCGTTAAACGAATAGTACTGATAATTTAATGTTTATTTATAAATTTTGGAAAAATGAAGTCGGCGGGAATATCCTGTGACTTTCACATTAAATGATCCATGGTTTTGAAATAATAAAATATATTTTTTAAATTAATTAAATACATCTGAATATATTTTCTTATTCCGGGAATTAAAAAAATATTACGGCTGAAGAGAAAATTTCTCAAAAAATGTTATTCTCTCTAAAATAAAAAAAAATGAACTAGAATTTTTTGTAGGAATTATATAATCTTTGATTTATAAATTCGATGGGAAAACCTTTTCTTTCAGTGGCTGAACGGATATGGAATGTCTCTTATAAGATTTTTACGACTATAATGAAAAGCCAGCCCACTTCAATGCTTCAACGCTTTTGTGGCACAATTTCGATGAGTGGAAGCAAGTGGGAAAGACGTACTCTTTCGCTCGTTTTTCCCTCGCTCTCTGTTCCACTCGCGGGCATAAAAGTGCTTTGCGCCAGTGATGCCAGATTGGCGGAATAATCCCGCGGGATATTTTTCCGATAGCTTTGTGGTTCGTTGGAGCCCCATACTTCTTGGCAGCCGTGCGACTAAATGAAAATCCAGCCTAAAGGGTCGATGCAGCACGCCTTTTTGCGTAAAATTTGACACTGATCGAACTAAACTTGTTTACTACCACTTTCCGGGCAACCAATCGAATATTTGTCACCTACAATTATTTTTTACTAGAAAGTTATATAAAAATATAAATCCAACTCGTCCGAAGTTTATGTCACGATATATATCAAAACACCTATATACAATCATGTCCATCGATGTCAAAGTATTCCTTAGGGGCCTTTGTGGTCAGCAGAATCGCTTATAAACAGGCGTTAATTTTGATATACATAGGCCAGGAATACTGCAACATACATAACCTTGAAAACTTAAATAAATTGAGGGCTCGTTTATCGCTAGTGCTTATAAATCCCTGACGATCTCGTTAAAAAAACAATTTTGGTGTGTACGTTAGAGATATAACATATTTTTTTTATGAAACAAATTGTTAGTGGTATAAAAGTATAAAGGATATATACTCTTCCATTATATTGTTCAATGAAGAATTATATTTTCCTATATAAAAATCGATATACCGATATACCGATTGTATTGGAAATGTGAAGGCGAATCGATTCTTTTATTCAATGCCACGGACAGTCGATGGCGCATTCGAGGAATGTATAGCTTCATTTCAGTAGAAAGGCATATAGAGTTGCAGCGAGGATGGTTTACAGAGTACATTGAACGGACTGAGAGTCGGTATTTCCGTGAAGTTGGTCGACGTCTCCGATTGCCATCCGTGCTCGGCGTGTCTTACTTACGAAACTGAAATCCCTCGTAGCAACGCGGAACGCGCGAGAGCGCAGGGTCGAGAATGCAACCGTCTGGAATGCCGAGGCTCTAAGACTTTGGGCTGGCAAGGGATCGTGCGAATGGAATTTCACACTCGAATACGAGGTCGACCGACATTTCGAACTAAAGCAGGACATTCCGAAGGCGAAGCCTCCTCTGTTCCTTCTCGTTGCCTTGGCTCAGTCGGTTTCCTTCCCTGCTGTTTCGTCTTCAAATGTTAGGCGGGGTAGAGTTGAATTCTCAAGAAAAGGAGAGGGTTGTCTGCGCGTTCTACGTATTACGAGATGGTGCTGTTGGTGTTCCTCGTGGAAACAGAATCTCGGACATGGAGCATCGCAAAGCGCGAGAGGCAAACGAGTATGAGAGAGCTACGACGAAGGAAGAGCGAAGGCGAGGGAGGAAAAGGGCGTGAGAGAAACACCGCCTCGAGTTTCTCTTCGAGACACGGTGAGAGCCTTTCGATGTTGGCCGCGTTTTAAAAGAATGGAAAGGAAGCTGGCAACTTTTGCTTTTTTTTAGTAACGACAGGGGAAGGTGAAGAAGCAGGGGGTGCAAAAAAACGTCCGGGACGAGGACGAATTACTCCCTGAGGGAGAAGGGAGACTATCGAGTATATCTTGGCATTGTCTTACGTTGCTCTCTTTCTTACCGGAATTGCCTGCCCGACGCGGAATTGGTCTCACGTGCGCGCTCTCTCTGTGCACATTACCGAACGAATGAAACGCATTAATAACCGTCCGTGTTACGGCAACGTTACAACTGAGCCTAATTCAATTTTGACGAAATTAAAAAACGCTCTTGTTAGGTTTATAGGGAGAAAGTTTCGGCAACGGAGTCTCCCCTAAACGTCAGTCTCCTTGCTTCAAGGATGTTGATTAAACTTTCGAGATTCCGTTAAATTCACTCACGATCGCTCGAGGTATAAAACAATTTTTTGATCATCATGAATTTTGGGAATTTCCTCGACTTGTCAGTTGACATTTGCAGGAAATTACTCAACTAATTGTAAGACGATTAAGGAGGGTGTATGGTTGCACTGTGAGATACCGTCATAATAAATCTTGATGTATGTACATGATTAAGTAGTTAATTTTGCTATCGTCAATGCAAAGGACTAACGATACGTATTTTATTGAATGACAAACAACATTAATGTCATACTTGAGTATGACATACTTGAGTATGACATTAATACATGAGTATGGCATATCTCATTACACAATTTGCAAATTGTTTTTTTTCGACGTCTGCGAGATAATTTAGCATTTGGGAAAGGTTTCAAGGGTCGACGCTGTTGATTTTCCGAATACTGTGCGTAAAGTAACACTTTACGTATGAGATTTTACTTTACACTACACCGGAAAAATAACACTTTTGTCTCTTCTAACCTTCAGACAAATGCCAAGTTATCACGCCGTGATTGCAAAATATATTAGTAGGGGAAATGAGGTTAAGAGCTCATAGTTATCGTTACTTTCAAGCAACGATCATAAAAAAACAAGCTAATCGGTAATTAGCAAATGTTTATTTTTTCCGCATAAGGTGAAAGATGAAAACAACTTGAGAGGTCTTACGATTTTAAGTGGATTTCGAACCACAGGCGATCCCAGAAACAGCAAGTAGGAAGATCTATTGGTGTAAACCGGAAATCAAACTTGAACCCGGAAACACTGCATCTAAGCTAGGAATTAATCGGTTAGACCATTGTTCACTGGGTGAGCCGACTCTCATTTGATTCCACGCAGCGTTTTCCAACACATATGACTGTACAAAATGCTACATCAGTTCTTGTTTGGGCATTCAATACTCACCCTCCGCACGAATCTTCCTTCCGGATGATTCTGTGTACCGTGCGTGTCAGCGATCTATAACTCCAAGATATATCCAAGTCGATTTAAACGCTGAAATAATCGTCGGGCCTCGGCGTCGGTAGCTCACCAATTTCGAAGCTTTCGTATTTAAATTACAGACAATTTGTGAAACCGTCAATTTCGCGGTTATAGGTGTAGGATGGTGGTGATGGCTCGTGTTGGTTGGCGAGTTTGAGTTGGTGCGATAACTGCTGGCACGCATGCATGTCAGCCTGGAGAGGACACGCGAACATGGTAGAAAAATATCCTCAAACCGGAAACAGTCACCAACCTCGTCAATTTCAATACGTCGACCTCCTAATTTTCCTCAGATTCTTTAAATTACCACAACTGCTTGTTAAAATACCCTAATGTCTTTGCAATACACGGAAGGAAATATTTCGTTGTGACAACTACATTTCCAAATTGCTGTACACAAGGTCTCAAATATTAGTTTGAGACCCCAACCATATCGAATAGTAACCTCAACGGGTGGGGGTCAAAATAGCGAATGACCAAAATAGCGAATGGCTAAAATATCGAATTTCAAAATGATGAACGTCTTAATCTAGAATGGCCATTATTTTGAAATTTGCTATTTTAGCCATTCGCTATTTTGATTGCATTTTAATAAGATGGGGGGGGGGGGGGGGGTCAACATATCGAATGGCTGAAATAGCGAATTTAAATATAATGAACGTCTTAATCTAGAATGGCCATTATTTTGAAATTCGTTATTTCAGCTATTCGCTATTTTGGTGATTCGCTATGTTGATCCCCACCCACCTTAACTATTCGCACGATTAGTTCTTGCGAAATTAATAAGCGTAACCAATCCAATTTTTGGGCTGTTATTCAAATCATCGGTGTTACCAATTGAATCGTTGGCACTACCATTTCAGTTGTAAAGGAAAGAGAATAATCGATTGGTTGTGTCAACGCTTTTTTTGGTTATGGCAACTAATCTTTTCTTTCAGTTTACCTGCATTTTCAGTCGAACGATTCGAAGTCGGCCACTTTACTAGAGTCTGAAACTTTCACAAAGGTGTTTTGTCGTGGAAAATAAGATAGCTGTAGGCAGGAGGAAGCACTGTGAGGAGTTGTTATGCTTGTGGCATCTGCAGCCGTACCACCTTCACCATCTCCGTTTCCGATACTTTGTTTTTGCCAGTGACTATGCGAAATTTTTCACCGGAATTGCTCCCCGGATTTCTATCCTCAGTTCCAAAGCTCCCAGATATCTGTTGTTTTCCCGGCTAAGCGAATAAATCTGAATATATGGCCATATACCGTAGGGCATATCTTGGGACCTTGCGACGGTGCATTGCATGGAAAGCATCATAGAGATTCGTGATATATGTATATTTCGGTTTCGGTAACAATATATGTATTCAATGCACTCGATCAAGAAAACCTTTGTCGCATTTGTGGTAAAAATTGTCTGTTTCGAAGTGGTTGACTGATTGTTTGTGGCTCGGAAACAGAATCAGAATACCACTTGGTGATGTTACACCTTAATGCGTATGGCTGGGTCATGTTCAGGACACGGACTGTATGACCAGCATTAGTGTAATTCCAATGGACTTCGCTGATACAGATAGGGCTTCGAAACAGTTCTCAACCTGGTAATCAAATCTAATCCGGCACGGAGGTTCTGGGCGGTAACCGGCAGGCAATGTTACGTCGGATTAACGTGTTATACGAGAATCGAGGGGAGGTGTGATAGTATCGATCATTTTAACACAGACTTGATATTATCCGTCTGTAATACGATATATTCTAAAATGCTTTCACATAATACCGTTGAAAAACATAAAGCCTATTAGTTTACGTGTTTTGACACACATTTGTTATGCACTAGGTTTTTCACGTTATAAAAATTAAATATTATTCTCGATGTTGGCCTCGACAAATTTTATCCGTCGGAATTTAATCTTCATTTCCTTATGTTCAATCGTATCGCCATTTTCAGCTGTGTTAGATTAGCTTGGTTTTGATTAAGATACAATCCTGACATTGTAATGGCCGTATAATGAAATTGCCGAATGCAATAGTAGTAACTGATCCAATTGTGTACCAAATTTTAGCCCGATAGTGTCGTTCTCTAATTATAGATGGATAATTTGTTTTACCCATGACAGACGTGTGAATATCGGATGATCTACCCGTAAACCAAAGACTCAGCTTCTGTCTGAAATAAACGGGCCAATTTTCCGGGGCAGGAAATAAATATTGAACCTGACACATTTGGCATCCGCGACGTTTCGACTGAGATAATTCCAGTTAAAATTTCGTAGCAGACGAAAAAGGGCGAACTTCCAAATAATAAGAGTAGCTCTAGCGTCTCGGTCGTGAGGAGTCTCGTAAGGCATACAAATTTTCTTTTAATACTTGGCGTCGAGACGTTACCGCGTCTGTTGCTTAAGTCCCAACGAAAAGCGACGACTTTTGGTCTTTCGTATTTAATTTTTTTTTTCTCGAAAAAGCTTTCTTTGGCATTTAATTTTTTTCACGGAAAACCTTTTTCTACGCGGTATTGTAACCATTGTTGATGTCAGGGTGTTTTTGAATTCCGAGCATAACTTTAAATACTCAATACTTTAATTAAAAATATAGATAAAAAAGCGATGACTCGGTTAATCGCTCGCTGGACAAAGTGAATGGTTGAATCAAATCGCAATGAGTGACTTGACTATCAGATGATCTACCCGTAAAACAAAGACTCATAACTCAACTTCCGTCTGAAACGATCGGGCCATTTTTCCGGAGCAGGAAATAAATGTTAAGTCCCAACGAAGAGCGACGACTTTTGTTCTTTGGCATTCAATTTTTTTTCTCGAATAAGCTTTCTTTGGCATTTAATCTTTTTTCATGCCAAAAGCTTTTTCTATGAGGAATCCTAACCATTGCTGATATCAGGGTGTTTTTGAATTCCGAGCATAACTTTACATACTCAATGCTTTAATTAAAAATATAGATAAAAAAGCGATATCTCGGTTAATCGCTCGCTGGACAAAGTGAATGGTTGAATCAAATCGCAATGAGTGACTTGACTATCGGATGATCTACCCGTAAACCAAAGACTCGTAACTCGGCTTCCGTCTGAAACGATCGGGCCAATTTTCCGGGGCAGGAAACAAATGTTAAGTCCCAAAGAAAGGAGACGCCTTTTGCCTCGTTGAAAGAGAGTGCCGAGGTGGAAGAAGGGCGGGAGGAAGCCAAGCTGATTCGAAAGATAGAAGGCAACCGAGGCGATCAAGGTGCCGTGCGGAAGAGCCGCGCGTCTCTCGCGCAATCTCGCATGCAAATCGGCTTGGCGTTGGTGGGGGGTTAGATGGTTGTTGGAGAGAAACGGAGCCGGCTGTAGTCCGCGCGCGGGCCACCAAACCTCCCATCCCTAGGTCACGATGCTACGACGTCGACCTCGCCACCCACAGCCCTCAGGGCGCAGAAGGCACTTTCAGAAAAATTTGTTTCCTCGCGATATCGACCTACCTACCTACATGCAAATGCCCGCAGCGCGCCCCACGGTCCGCGTTTCGGTTTACATATTTGCATCGACCGTTCCGCACTTTTCTTCATTTTTCTCAGCTGTATAGCTCCTTTTTCTTTATTCCTTCCTCTTTAACTATACGATTTTTCATGTCCTGGAGCAAAAGATATTATGATTTCAAAACCAATAGTTTATTTTTAAATTTCATTTTAGAATAATAATACAGAAGTCATTCTAGAAAAGTGCTGGCTATTATATGAATTTTTATAATGAATAACGCAAGAAAATTTGCTTATACTATTTTGTAGGTATAATTTCTTTATTAATATGAAATAACATACACATTTTTTTTGTTTAATTCCAAAGATATTATTATGTCAAAACCAAGAGTTTTAGCAATTTTATTTAAAAAAATTATAATAAAATAGTCATTCTAGAAAAGGGCTGGCTGTTATATGAACTTTCATAATAAATAAATTGCAAGAAAATATATTTATTGTATTTTGTAGCTATAATTGTTTTGTAGCACACACATTTTCTTTTGTTCGATTCAGTTTGTTAGAATTTGTAGTTGGGAAAATGGGAGAAGAATTATAAGAATTCGGACGGGCAGACAATTGTAAAACAATTATATACTAATTTCTTACAATTTATTGATTATAATAATTTATATGATAGACAGCACGGTCCTGCCCATCCGAATCCCTATAATTGATTTATAACTGGAAAATAGCATACACATTTTTTAAAAAATTCGATTCAGTTTGTTGAAATATTTTCTCACGACTATTTCAATGTGAGAAAAGAGCCAAAAACGAAAAAAAAGCAAAAGGTTCCCTACGGGAAGTTGGGAAAATGGGAGAGGAATAATGGGGATTCGTACGGGCAGACCAGTGTGGCGCCACACCGCAGGAGTCTAATTCCGAAGCTGCGAAACTTTTTGGTCCGCGCAACTTCAGTGAAAGTACGCACGCCCGCGCCGCGGTGAATTTTCTCTTCGGGATAACTCTTATCCTCTTTCTTTGCCCTTTCGCGTTTCGCCCGCGATCTTCCTCTCTTATCTTTAAATTAACACTGCGGCTGGTTGGGATAAGATCGCCGCGCGCGGCTTCTTCTCGGAACGCGATAATACGTACTAGGTGCTCGGTGCGGTAAATAGTCGACTCGCAGTTTGCAAGCTCAAACTCGCCAAAGCCAACCACAACTTATTCCACAAGCTTGCGCCCCGTAGCCTATTGAATTTTATTATAGACCCGTGCGCGCTTTCTTGGGAAAATGGATTTGCTAACAAATTTCCGCAGTTATCAGATTAACGTGAATTTTCCAGTCATCGACCTTTCAATGTTCTTGTTTCCTCCACTGAAAATATGTATCACGCGTACACAAAGCAGATACACTGCTTTACATTATTATATTCTGTCAAATGTCGATTAAAATTACATAAATATATAATATTTATGACATTTTATACTTTACCCCTGCACAAGCTCTAATATTTTGCGAAAAAAAAATCGCGCCATTTTATCAGGAATTATTGACCATGGAAGGCTCGTTTCTTTCCATCGCTTATTAAAAATTATTTACGTTAGAAGTTTTTAGCTTGAATTATAATTTTTTGGAGCGGAGCAAGTGATTAACTCTTTGAGCCATACATTTTCGTTTCCAAAATTAAAGAAACTGATTAATTATTGTTAGAAATTAGATTAAAACATTTTAATTGAGCGAAAACAGGTGGGTCGCTCAGTAACGCGCAAAAGTGGGTAAAACAAAAATTAATTCTACTATTAAAAATCTTAAAGTTTCGGTGAAATGAAATTCTTTGACAAAGTAATCCAAATAGGAGTGGTCACTAGTGCCCCTACAATTAGTTACTCCGGTTTTGCGGGTTTGTAGGAAATTTTAAATTCAAATTTCTGCAGTTTCGGAGTTAAAGACTAATAGAAACAATTTAGGTATGCAGATCCTCAAAGCTTTCGCTTCGAGACTGGTTGCTCTGCAAGAGAACCGACGACTGATGATCTCTGCTGCTCAGCAGCGCCTTTTATACCTGCTTGAGGCGTTCAAGTGGTCTGAAACACTAGTGGGGAATCTGCACGACCCCACTTTGATGTAGTCACGTGGTATGGCCGTAGTGGGGAGTAAACACGTCCCCACCTCGTGTGCCGAAACTCATAGTTCCTACCGTTGCCGTCAGCGGCGCTTATATCGTTGTGTCCCTTGCCCATATTTCTCTATTGCTGTGTTGGCGGTTGACCTGAATACAACTGTATGTGCTTTAAAATCGCCACAGTATCGAAGCGGGAAAAAAGGTCACGTGTTTGTCCATTAGATAGAAAGAGCGGGAACATTCGTATTAACGTTCTTATCTATTTCCAATATGTCTTGCTTAGTCCAACCGAATGCCTGTTGAAAAAACAAGCAAACTTTTGTACCGTCTATACATTTCTTTACCAGTTTAGTGAATCCTTCAATATCTTCGTTCAGTGTATAATCAATTATACATTCAGAGACATTCAATGAATAACAAAATTATTATTTAAGATAAAACCATTAACGGCACGAACATTGGAACTACTTGGAAAAAGTATGTAATAGATTTTAGTTTATTAATTACAAAGTTTGTATGATATTCAT
Source organism: Ephialtes manifestator (assembly GCA_963970395.1). Classification (NCBI taxonomy): domain Eukaryota; kingdom Metazoa; phylum Arthropoda; class Insecta; order Hymenoptera; family Ichneumonidae; genus Ephialtes; species Ephialtes manifestator. The sequence continues at coordinate 17,083,545 of OZ019975.1, forward strand.
TATTACATAAAGTCGATGAATATGTTCTATAGAAATTCGGCTACACCGGAAGTAGAGGTAGATTTAATCTGTTGTAAAACAGCGAAATAGTCGTACGATTGAAAAGGGTGTGGCTTGGCGAAATGCATGGGGGTGGAAGGGGTAGGGCACGAGAGTGCGGTAGGGGAAGGCGTCACGACGCGGCTAAAACTATTTCTCTTCCTCGTCTGATGCGGCAACGCTGTGATTTGAATACATCGAGTTAGTGGCGCGTGCCAGGACTAGCGAATTCTCGATTCCCCCGCGCGCCGGCTACCAATCTCGGACGCTTTACTAAGGCACTCATTACTTGCCTTTTCACCGATTCACTAGAGAACGTCCTCTTCGCCTGCGCCCGGGGCTTTTCCTCGAACGCTACTAAGATCGATTCCACCTGATACCAGAGCGGCATGGCACACGGTGCAACTCGCTCCCCTCAACCCCTTAACGATATCGGAATTCCGTAAATAATGTCAAGACTCGCGGCTCCATTCTCAAATGCGGCAGCGGCTCACGTCCCTAATACAGCAATATGTTGCTGTAGCCCATGTACACACATACACACACACTTATATACATACATATATATCTACATAGCAAAAAAAAAGATCGGTTGTATGTATTTGCGGGTAAAAATCGTGAGACGAGTACCCCTCGTGATTCGAGGAGAGTGTGAGGGACTAGATGCTGATAGGAGAGTTGCCGAGAGGCTCCGACGTCGACACCACTCCGAGTCCTCACATAATTTGATATTTAAATGAAGTTTAAATAGTTTGCAACAGCAATTTGTCTTGGAAAGTTACGTGAGCTAGGTAGAGCGTGGGGTACGCCCGGCCGTCGAGCGTCGAGCCGTCGAGAGACACGTACCCACCTATACGAACCACCCTCTTCAGAGCTTTCTGTCTCTCTCTCTCTCTCCATCTCTCTCTCGCGCTTTCTTACAGCCTATGTATTAAAGTGGAGAGCGCTTGCGGAACGTAGAAGTGTGGGATCCGGGGAACGAGAACCGTAAGCGTCGTCGCCGGATACCGTGCCAACCCCGCTCCCTTCAACCCACCTCTCTCCTCATCTTCGTGTGACATCGGCCCTGTCAACGTTCTCTCGCGGGCGTTTCAGCATCCTTGGAGCCTTTGCGTTTGTCTAGCCCTAGAATAACCCCTCCCGCAACGCCTCCGACCACCTGCCGCAGGAGACTCGAGATCTCTTTGACAGGCCTCATATTAGACTCACCTTACTTCTTGCTATCATCCCTACGTCTCACGTTTTAGAACGATATAATGCGAAATATCCACGAAACAATAGGTGCCGGGTATAACAAAAATTGTTCTGTGAAACCAACAAATGTGAAAAGTCTTGCAATATTTTATACATCTTGTAAAATTGCTTTGTTGTAATTGAGGACTCACCTTACAATGTTAGAAAAGTCCGGAAGTTCTTATGCATAAACTCGTAAATTACATTTAATTGACAATCCTTCTTCGGGACTTTTTTTCGTTTCAGATTTCAAAATTCACAGATTCGACTTCCGGTTGGGAGAGCCAAACTAAATTTTTTTTTCATCAAAATATAAAATTTTGGCCTTCACTATTGTGACAGGAAAATAAATTCCATCAGTAAAATACTCGACGTCACACGCTCAACTGACTCCTCGAGCGCTCGTAGGGATCGATATTTTGTCAATTACAATCACATGTATAATTACTTTAATTTATTTAAACAAATTGTCAAATTACGGAATATTTTCGATACGAGAATCCTCGCAAGGATGAAATACCGTCAGCACGAGAGAATGAGATAGCGAGATAATCTCGTATATTATCCACGAGATTGACAAAGACGCCAAGGGACAACAGCGCTAGCGAAGAGTATCGATCTCGCTATAGATCGATTCGGCAATTCTCGGGACAAGGGCTGGCAATCCGAATATCAGCGAACGAACTTTACTTTTCCGTCGACCGTCTTGGGGCGCGGAGGGTCAGCCCTCGAGGAGTTCCGTCGATTATAATATCGTTGAATTGTATCGTCTTCTGTAATTTACATAGTTGTAATAATTTGTTGAATCCGTCAAGGGAAAGTGAATTCTATCTGCCGAACAGTATGTGAATTGGGAAAGAAAGAAAATCAAATAGCCACGTGAGATAAATAATAAATTAATATTTTCTGTCCTAAATCGTTTGCTCGCATTCTGTCAATTTTGTAAAATTATTATTACTGGGTCCTCCAATCCTACCCGCCCTATTATTAGTCTCAATTACTTAATAAAAGAGTTAGCCATGTAAATTGTCAAAGTTTATTAATTTCCTATAAAACTAATTGGCGCCCTCATTAATATTCAAATCATTAAAGTTCGATTTAGTCAAATAGAGCCCTGGCAGCCATTGACCCAGGCCGCGCCAGGTTTGGTTTTCGTCAAATTTAGATAATAATTATTCGATAAAAGAAAACCGGTCTCACTATCGCTCTGAAGTCGCATATTGTACGTCAGAAAGTACCGGATACATGCCTTTTTACGATGATTTTTGAAAAAGTCACTTTTGGTCGGTTCTGATTTCAGAATTCACAGATCCGACTTTTGGTCGGAAAATCCAACCTAAAGAACTTACATTTTTTTTCTTCAAGATATCAAATTTTGGCCTTCACTATCGTTCTGAAGTCGCATATTCTACCCCAGAAAATACCGGTTACATGCCTTTTTAGCATAATTTAAAAAATCGTGACCTTTTTTCATTTCTGATTTCAGAATTCACCGTACCGGCTTCTGGTCGGAAAATCCAACCTGTTTTTTTTCCTTCGAAATACCGAATTTTGGCCTTCACTATCGTTATCAAGACGCATATCTACTCCAGAAAATACTGGTTACATGCCTTTTTACCATGATGTAAAAAATCGTAGCTTTTATCCGTTTCTGATTCCAGAATTCTCAAGTCCGACTTTCGATCGGAAAATCCAAAGTAATTATTTTTTTTAAATGATATTGTAATGGTAGTATAATTTCTATCGATGCACCACTTCTAATAGAAATTCACAAAACTAATAAAATGACACGAGTTCTTATATCGAAAATGCAAGTTATTTCATCCACGATAAAAGTCACAGTAAGCTAATAAAAAATTTAATACCGAGGTTTGATGGTTAGCCCGCGAACCGCGCATCCGATGCTATTGTAATATAAAATGAATATACGTTTGCGGTAAAATTTAAGCAAATTATATAAATTCAAAAATTTGAATTTGCTGTATCATACATTAATTTTACATCGAACTTGTGTATTAAATTTAGTATGCCAGTTTACGCATAAAAACTTCCAGTACTTGTACATTAAATTTCAAGTAGATTTTTTTTACAGTGTACTTTTTGCTCTCTACGTCTTACGTTTTATAACGATACAATGCGATATATCAACGTAACAATATATGTCGGGTATAACGAAAATTGTTTTCTAGCCGTCAAATGTGAAAAGTCTTGCAACTATTTCTTCCTCTAATGCTATTACAAGAATGCAATTATATTAGAGGGAGAAATAGTTTCGAGTACATTTAAAATAAATCTTTGAATTTGTATGTCAAAATAGTTTCTGCAGTTTTGAACCCTGATTACTTTAAGTCGCTCCCAGTGGGATTGTCACTGCTTTTTAAACACAATTTTTGCTCTGAAGTGTCTCTAAACATGTTTTCACATGAAAAAAATTTTGGAGAAGTAATTATTGACGCTTATACTGGCGTCATAAAATGGCTTAAACTATAGTGACGGATAAAAAGCCTTGACAGATTTGGTTCAATTAATAGAAAACTTGGGGTAATTATTTTCTTACTTATTTTTTATTTAATAAGTAGTTAATACTTATGTATTAACTAAGAAAAGATTGCGCGATAAAAAAAAAGTTTGGTAAATTATTTATCGAGACTTCAACTGATGACATACAATTTATTAAACAGGTTGAACTTCTGGGAGTTTATTTCATTATTATAGTTGATTGTTATAATAAATATTTGATAGACCTTACTAAATATCTATAATATTCACAGTACTTCAGATGTTGAATAAATTTCAGGTAACATTTTACACGGCGTGAGTTAATTGGTATTTAATCTTTCCGTTTGCCCATCTTCAACCTACACCGCAGTTCAAGTCTCAAATGAAGTTCACTGAGATTCAACGGAGATTAGTCTCCGTTGACTTCAAACGGCTGAAAGTTGACGTCCTTTGCGGCACATTAACTTACTATGAAATTAAACCCTCGTTTTCTTTAATGGTATTAGTCATAAAGGTGGTTTTTAAGAACTTGATTTCGTAATTTGTTTTACTGTAAAGCAAAGAATGAAGGATTTTTTAGCATTCAAGGAAAATTATCTACGTGAATGCTGATATATAAATTAACAAAATTTTACGCAATTGAAACTCAATTTTTATAATAAATCGACGCTCTCATATGAATATTAGCTTCGCTACTATAACTTAGTATTAAAACTCCTATGCATGCTACCGACATTCATATATTTCATGGTTATGCACGATTTTTTAAATTGAAAACTTCATTAAGGATGTTCGACTGTTTCACACTAGTCAAATCAGTGCTAAATTTTTTTAATTGTTTCATTAAAGGTTAATGGATTAAATAACAACAGTAGAGAGTAGTTTGAATTGAAGCATGTATACTTAACCCAGAGGAATATTAAGAGTGCCGGATTTGCATATAGATTAACTAATTAACGTTACTTTCCAATGGGATACATTTTCGTTCGGTTTTTTCTGAGAATAATGTATAACTTTTTGCCAATTTTAATGCGCTATGGCTCATTCTCTTTCTTAAACGATACTCTACAAATTGACCGGCTGGATATTTGATATTATTGATCGTGTAATAATTATAGCCTGTTGTTTGGCCAAAACATAAGGCATAGAAGAAAACGAATAACAGAAATTGTAAAAAATATGGAGGCGGAGTTCATGAACTCGTTTTTTCAACAAGGATAGATAAACTATAAAAATGCAATGTAGGAATTTAGATAATTTAAATAAATTGTAATTCTTTTTTTTACTCGTTTTTAAGTTTTAATGTATCAAAAAAGGGGGAAATCGTTTTTCTTCCACAATAAGTACTAAATAATATTATGAAAGAGAAATTATTTAAACTCTCGTTGCGGACAAGTGCTTTTTATGCACTTATGCAGCTACAGAGATTCGGGGTACATTACGGATTTTTATTTAACTTAAGATTATTCCTTTGCTTGTAAAATTCTGATGTACTCATGCAATTAATAAATAAATAAAAAAATTAAATATCGTTTAACAAAAATCAAAATACTTTCATAAATAAATAGCTATAATTTTTTTTTATTACCATCGATTTTCCATGTCTATCGTGGAGGAAAATACGAAAGCATTTTTCTTTAGTATAATCTTGTGAGATTCCAGCGTAACGAATAAAACCCTAGATTTAGGTTTGCTACCTATGCTTCTCTACTCTCGTGGAAATGAACGAAGCGACAGTACACTCACCTAGTATAATGCCTTTAGCGCTACACAGGTAAAGATTTCATGGCTTGCCGTGTAACAATAATTGTTATTTTACGCGTTATTCTGAGCGTGCAATTTCCCTAATTGCCGTTGCTTAAGCCGTTCATACATACGTTGCGGAATGGCGGTCTGAGGGGTGTGGGACCGCGAGTGGATGGCACGACGCCGTCGGATTCTCTTCGAAAAGCAGAAAGTAAGCGAATTTCGCGTGACGACCGGCTCACTCGGGAATTAACTATTCCCCGAGACTCACCCGCGGCCCACCCCAAAACCGCTTTCTCTTCAATTTCTCGGGCAACTAATCAAAACTTGTGTTTCCACCGGGCAAATCTGCACTCGGATGTCTGCGATTCGTGGGACACGAGTGTAATCTGCTGCTTTTAGAGTCTGCAACTTGCAAAGGGACATCACAAGATTCCTGCCAACGATTTTATCATCTTCCCTCGCTCTCTATTTTTCCATGAATCGATACATTAATCTGCATATGTATCTTTACCAGGAAAGGTGTAAAAAAATATTGGCCATACCTTTTATTGATTTTGACGTTGTTGGCCATTACCTTTTTTGTATACTTTGAAAGAGAAAACTGAATTTTTTGATTCTTAATAGACAAAAGTTTCATGAAGCACGTTAAATATTTTCGTTCGTAATTTTAATATCGGGGTACTGGAACCTCTTTGAAACGTGAAAGAAAAGTAGTGTGGAAAAACATGCCGGTGTTTGTGTATGCGTGCAAAGAGGTTTAGCTTTTAGTATGTTATAACTCAGGAACCGCTCAAACTATCGGAAGTTGACTCGCTAGTGAAGCAGACATTTTCCTTTATACGTAATAATTCTTTAGAAAACTAATATAGCCATACAAATACTATACTAGCGAGCTAAAAACTCCTACACACGCATACACTACAAAAACCTACTTGAAATTTAATGTACGAGTACTTCATTTTGTTATGCATAAACTGATGTACTAAATTTTAAAAATTACATCTATTTAACTGTAGAAGTACTTTAATTTTTATAATTTACGTTAATTTTACTGCAAATTTTATTTTGACAATTCTATTCATAAAAACTTCCGATCTTTTCTAACGATATAGTTCCAAGCCAAAGTTGATTGTTATTACATTACGCCAAAATCAACACAACTATTCAAAATTATCAAATTTTCTCTATAACTCTAGTTACGAACAGGGTTGTTTACATTCGCCTATATCGGCAATAGGGTTAAAAAATCATAAAATTTATTGTTGAAACTACGAATGCAAAGTCGAACCTTGCACATTACTGACTCACTAATGTGCAAGCTTTTCAAACGTTCTAAGCCTAAGCTTAGAAGGTTTGAAAAGGTTTAAAAGCCACCATTTATTATCTGTATAGATTGAGATTCCTTTGTAAAAAATGGAAAATATTGAGAAAATAAAATTCGATGTATAAAAAAAACTTTAACTTGTCATTAAATTTTGTTGGTTCGATCGACTTAGGATTCCATATCGAAGGCTTACCTATTTGATATTTCAAACTGATGGTAAATCAAAAATGGAGCATGAAATGTCCATCGTGAAAGAGTGTGATTTCAGGGATAGTGAAAAATTCTTGAGAATGGTTTAGTGCCAGAAGCATCAGCTATCGAGCAAGTATTGGAGCTCGCGGAAACAAAGTTGATATTAAAATCAATTCGATAGTTTGGCGAAGAGTTAGACTGAGTTTGTAAGCTTAAGGGCCCCTTTTGGCCCCGCGCACTTCTTTCACAGTATATTGAAGTTTAGTCAAGTTCACCCGGTCTATTTGCATTTGAGCGTACGCGGTACGCCACGATGAAACGTCGACGGGCTCCCGCAAAGACGAGCAAATAGAAAAGAACTGGGAGAAAGAGGAAGAGCGCGGAGGAAAAAGAGGGATGAAAGGAGTGAGCAAGGTTCCAGTGTAGAGGCGTGTAGGTGTGTGCGCTGGTTTTAACCCAGCACGGGCACAAAGCTTTAAAGCAGGAGGCAAAACTAACAAACTCAGATCAGCGAAGCCAACAAAGCAAACCACTTGCCGGTTGCACGCGCCTTTACCGTCAACTTATTTCCATATAATTAGAAGCGTCCATTATCCCGAAAAAAAAATTCTCTGCGTTTGATCTACGTTTGATCACCTAGAAATTTCCATCAGGACAACGACTCACTTAAACTTGTCATGTTTGAGCTCCCTTATATGTTGAAAAATAAAATATGTAAATTAAATGGAATAGTTTGCGATTGTATTTTCCTTATAGTTTTTTCAAGTCGAATAGTAATTGGTCTGAAGTTTTGACGAATTATAACTATGAGCGACCAAAATTTTTCACCAGAAAAGAAATCTGACAAAACTTATGGGTATCATTGGTATTTAAAAAAATAAATGGCGTATTTTTCTTATAACTACATAATATTCAATGGCATATATATAGTTATCTTACAGGCAAGTTGCGAAAACTTTACGGGTTCCTTAGTACCGATACATTCTTAAAACTAAAATATAAAATTTGAATCACTAAGGTAAACGCCCCAATAGCCGACCATCTTAGAGAATAGGAAACTGCAAAGTTATATTTCTTATACTAAAATGACCTTTCTATAATCGTAACCATAACTAATGCAAAGCTTAGCTTTTCTACTTTTCGAAAAGCATCCATTAATTCATGTCAGGGGTATAGTTTTTTGTTAAAGTTAGGAAACAATTGAGAAAGTCGATGGACTAGTACCCGACCACCGATTTCAGATAATGTCTAAATACCCGACCAAGCATGCCCCTATACGCAACCACCCGCCGATACGAGGCTATGCGATTCTTTGAAACTTCATTTTATTTCTTAAATTACACGCAACGTTTGGGATAATTTATGATAAATAATAACTAATAAAAAGGCTCACCGTGACGTGCAACCGGCATCAACTTGCCATAGAGGTTATGTTCGCTGAGTTTGTGTTGGCCGGGAATAGGCCGCGGTTGGATATCGGTACAGCATACTGCGGATGCGCCCCATAGCCAACCATGGAAATTGACGACTTAGCAGTGGTTTTTCGCTTATTTTAATGGAAGATTTATAAAGTCTATTTATTCGCGAATACCACAAGCCACGAATTATTGTAGAAATCGTGAAAATAACAGCGTCATAAGCTTAACAACGTTACGCCAATTCTTAACGAACTGGCTAAAAGATATGCGCCGATCCTCTGAGCGGCGTCTGCAGTGCACAATATCTTTAAAAAACGTCAACAAAAAAATTAATGACTATTTTTATTATTAGCCTATGCAGATATAAAGAATTGCAAAAATGGTAGCACTAGTTATTTATTTATTTCATATTCATAATTTCTTAATTTTAGTCAATATTTGTGTCAGTGGTTGGAGACTGGTACATAGTTGGGTACCGGGGCGTTTACCTTAGTGATGGTACAATTAGAAAACAATTTACAATATCTTGTAACTATAAACATAGTAAGCATGACCGAAAAGTTGCTAAATATATTATTAGTATCTTTATTTCTTTATATTCTTGAAAGGAACATAGATTAATTGAATTGTTGATGAATTGTCTTTTTGAATCTACGATTCGTATTAATTTTTTTTTCCTCTGACACTTTTTATGTTGCTCTTAATTCTATAGAACCTACAGTGATATGTATAAAATTAACAAAAAAAATTAATAAAGAGCAGAATTAATATTTGGAGGCGTAACAGAAGCTTTTTTAACACTTACAGTGACTGAACTGACAGAAAAAACCTCGTATATAGATGATAGGCAAACTGCTGAAGATAAATGTTTTAATTTATAAGAACCTGTGGCGCGTAAGCGACGGCAAAAGGTGGAGTGCCATTAAAATCGCGATAACTCTCGACAATGAAACGTTTGGAAAGCGAGGAAGCGCGGTGGATGTTGCGGCTTCGAAATCGGTAATTAAACGGGACAGTTCGCACTTGTATAGAGGCGATCCACTGCCCAGAACGTCACTTTCGTGGTGGCTTCCGAGTATAAAGGTTTTATGTTCGTCAACGTTGCCTGTACTCGATGCGCTCCGGTGTTCGATCGAGCCATGGGGCTTCTCTCAACTTTACAGCCGCCACCTGCAACCGATCCATACATTTCCACAAACCTCCGACACTCGCGTATCCCATCGTCAAATATGCTTACTGTGAAATTCGTTGATGTCACTGTTTGTTCGCACTGGCATACCTACGAAATTCGTGGCCTTCACTTTGGACCACCGGTGGTTGTGATTTTCCCATGAAGGATGGAAGGCTTTCGAGATTACGGGTAACAAGGTGTGAAATATACATAAATTATAAGTGTAGATACTGTGTGGGACAGGCTGGAAGTGAGCTCGGGTTTGAAATTCGGCTGAAAACTGGCGAAGGGAAAGATACGATAGCTAGCGTAGGTATCGTGGCTTTTTGCTGGGTCTAGAGGAAGGAGCAATGGTGGGGAGGAACGACGGGCTTGCGACGTGACTGCACGTTGGTTCGCATTAAAGTTATGAATATAAATCACACCGTCCCAGTCTCGTTCCACGTTCTCCCTTCTTTCGTGCCTGTGTACCCCCCGACACCAACACCAACACTAACATACAAACACCTTCTACATCATCTTTCCCCCTCCCTCTTCTCTGTACGTGTCACCCTATCCCTATTCGTATGTAACCAACGATACACCTTGCAGAGTAGACAGCTTAGAATTTGGTCTCGCTGGGTTTCATACCTACAGAGGCAGAAAGCTACCTCTTGCATAGCCATCGACTACCCCGTACACTTCTTGTTGAAGTGTACTTACCCATCGTCAGATTTATTAGCTTTCGTCCATACTCAACCATTGTGATTTTTTTGAAAATCCCTGACTGCCGGTATATATTTACGTCTCGAGACTCGAGGGACATCGAGTGTGTATGTGAAAAAGTAGTGGAGAGAAAAAAAAAGGCGAGGAAGCTCGACGAGTTGTGGAGGTGAGGAGCTCTGCCGACAAAGCCGGAGGATCGCTAGAGCTGCCAACCCGACAGTTCGGCGGTGTCAAAGTACCGGGCCATAACTCACCCCGTGAGAGTTCATGTCCCCCTGGCACGCACACTCAGCTATATCTACTTCCACTGGCACTGTGCTGTTACTACTGCGAGTTAGGTAGAGCGTGCAGGTTTTCTCAGACTAACGCCTTGGTCCTGTGTAAGCTCGAAGCCACACGGCGAAGCTCACGACCACCCCGGCACCGTATACCCCGCAGATACGATGCGGTCCTGTTTATCGGATGTACCCATGGCACTGCCACGACGACGTCGACGATCGTATTTCTTGGCTCTTCCAGAGGCAAACCCAGCTGTACAGTAAAGGTCTGAATGGTTGGACGACGCTCGTCTCCCGCCAACCTATCCAAATTGACCGGGAAGTTTTATGGCGTCGCTATATATGTCTCCAACTCCCGAACTCCGTTGGTGTTGAAGAAACGAGCTACTTTTGTCTTCTCCCTTAACGACTTCGTCTTTGCAATCGGCTCACACTTCGTTTTTGTACGAGTTTCGTTACACAAATCATTGATTGTTTATATATTTCGTGGAGAAAACAATTGGCACCCCGTTAATTTGATGCAGAAAATATTCCCAAATCGATATATCCACTCTTTTCCTTTAATTTCCATCGATACTATACTTTACACGGAGAAAATATTTTCTCCGTGAGTGAGACATATTGAAGCAATTTGTCAATTTTTCCTATACCTGTGGAAATACGTGGTAGACTATCTATTATATATGCCAATAAATATGGGAAAAATCACCAAGATTTGCGGCATTGATAGAAAACTATGGGGAATAACCTCTATATTTGTGTGGCAATTGAAATATATCAATATATCTATTCAATACAATAAATATATAATATAACACAAGAATACAATTTATTATAATATTTTTCTCACCGTCTGTACAAAGAATCTCGAAAAATAGACTATCGCTTAATTGCATTTCTCGTATCCGATATCTGATGAATTTTCATAAAATATTATGTACCGTCTGGATAGAAGACCTGAGAATACAATATTGGAGACCAATAAAGACGTTTTAAATGGCATCCGCTCCGTTTCGAGGCTGTTTTCACGCCTTAGCTCCATTACTAAAAGCGGTATTTATGATTTACCTCCTAGAACAGCATCGTCTCCATTCGTTATACATTATTAACACGCGATGTCTATCCTGAAGTGAATCGATTTCCCATTCTTAAGGAACCTTGAGTTTTCTAAATATTTATTCAAAATAAAGAGCATCCAGATGCACTTCTATTTAGCAATTAATTATTAGTAATAGAGAGGGCATCATTATTATTATTCTCTTTGCCAACCCATTACTGGGCTGGCAGAGAGAAATATAAGATGGGCTCTATAATTTTTTTTACGTTTCCTAACTTTTATAACTAAATGAGTATTTATGATAATATTCATCATTGTTTTCACCGAAATAGACGAAGAAACTGAATAGTATTATTAGAAAGATTTTTTCGTATTGCAGAGGAGCGAATATCAAGCTGGTATTACCAAATATCATGTGTAATTCCAGTCAGAATCAAATGTCTTATAATCATTACAAGTATTCAGCAGTTAATAGTTTCATAGAATCAGTATAACACTCGTGTTTTCTCACTGTTTTAGTGCACAAGTCGGGAGGTTTAATTAAAATGTTTCAGATATCTTTTATGTCGCCGATACACGGAAGAAAATAATTTTGGTAGATCGGGGTGCTGATTTTCATAAATAACAAACCTAACTTGTTAATTCTACCTTTTCTGTATTTTTCACGATGTCTTTTGTGAACTTTGAAAAGACCCGAGAATATTCTGTTAAGCTGGTGAATTAAAAAAAATATTTTATTGTAATATTGGACGTGACAAAGAAAATTTGCAAGATGTGTCGGATTTACAAAAAAGAAAATTGTAAAATTATAGGTACGAAATAAACCTATAAAAAACCACAAAAAAACTGTTTTTTCGAATTAACGAAAAATAATCAATGAAATTTATCACATTATAAGTACACACTTTGATCCGTTGCTTCCATTTATGAATGAGCGTGGAAACGTAATACGTCTTTCAGGCAGATTTAAAAAATATAAGCCAGAACGTGATGTATAAGAAATGCTATTAAATGGACTACTGTCGTCGTATAAATCGGAGACTCGAGCTGTCGTCGCGGAAAAATTTGTTCCAGTGCAACGGGACAATAGTAGAGGTGTGTGAGTAGCGGTTGCAGAGTGGCAAAGAAGCAGAGAGCGAACGAAGCAAAGCGCAGAGGTAGAAGCAAGTTAAAAAAGCATGGAAATCTGCGCGTCTCTCTGACAGCGGGGTTGCAGCCAGGTTTTCCTGGTTTTCCACTCTGCGAAGCGCGGCTCCCGCGCTGTCGGATTAAATTCGGATCGATATTTTTATCGGCCCGCTTACCTATACGGCTCACTGATGTCTTCCCCTGTGCGGTATACTTTTCCACCATGTCGACATGACTGATTCTCTAGTACTGTTAAGATATTTTAATGAACATCTTTTAAATTGTATCTATCTCGGATATGGAAAATTTGTATTACGTTTCGTCTTCACAATCAAAAGTGAGTGCACGGAGAAAAATCATTTCCTAGCATAGTGACAGCAAATTTTACTTGTTGGCCTAGAAAGTGTATTTGCTGGCCCAACAAATAATTTTACTGGCCTAGCAAATCTTTTTGCTGGTCTAGCAAATCTTTTTGCTGGTCTAGCAAATTTTTTGACAAGCCTAGCAAATAATTTTTGTTAGGCTAAGAAATAAGGCTTTGCTGTCACTATATTAGCAACTGTTTTGTTGATGCAACAAAAGTTTTCTCTCCGTGTGATATGCAAGCGTATTTAACTCTTATTTGAAAACATTAAATTATTGTTGATTTGTAATAATAGTAATGACAGTCAATTTTCTTGTTTGGGTATTATTTAATATTCGTAATATATAATGTGTAAAATGAATTTCAGATAAAAAAATGCAATGCCAAAGAAAAAGAAAAAAAAAAGTTATTTGATTTTTTTTCAACACCCTTAATTATTTTGTGTGAACAAAAAATCGGCGATAAAAACAATAAATAAATAAAATAATTTAAAATACAAATATAATATTCTGATAATTTTTTACGACTTTTAAGAAAATTAAATATGAATGGTACCGTAGAACTTGTCCATTTTTTGCGAATTTCGGCTTATAACTTTACGAACACATAGATTACATGGAGATGAATATTTGCACAGAAAAAAAAATCGATTTTTTTAAATTTTTGACATGACTCCCCTTCCTAACAACCAGAGGTGTAATTTATAGTCCTGCTTTCTTATGCGGATTAAATACGTAACAAACGGATTGGCCAATTGAAGATTTGTGTTGTTTTGTGAACGTCAATGATTAAAATTGTGAGATTATGTCAGTAGTTATATGAGTTAAAAGTTTGAAGTCAGAGAGGTTAAAATAATTAATTATCACATTTTTTCGAAAGTTTCAAACGGGGAAGCCGGTTGTCTAAGCGTGCGCCACTAGTCTGTGACGAGGACTCCGATGTGAGTCGAAACCTAAAAAGAAGACTTAAATTTTTCCCTATGACCGAACATTGCCGCAAAACCTATCTACAACATAAGCAAGTTCGTCATTACAAGGAAGCGTGCGAACAACTATAATTAAAGTCCTTGCATCTATTCTTGCAATGCGAGCGCGCGATCCGTATCATTATATACGTCGTACATTTTTTATATGACGAATTCGTTTGAAATTCTATAAAAATTCTGTTAACTACGGCACGTACTTATATTTAACTATTGAGTCAATATAACTTTGAATTAATACTTTTACGAGTGAATTATAACTAGTGACTTTTAGAAGACTTTTACAGTGGTGTTATAAATATAGTTCATTGCGAATATTTGAGAAATTATTATGAACAGTAGAAAACATTCGCTTACTGCTGACTTTCATTCTGTTTGAATAGTGCCCTGGCCCTACGTAAAATCCGGTTTATCGCGCATCATTCACTCGCACACGAATGTATGGGATAACGAAAGTTGGTCTTGGTTAGCAGTGCAGTAATCCATGTGGCAAAACGCACACGAGTTCACGAACCACGCACCCAACGAGTACCTTAACCATGTACAATGGCACAGGAAATGCAGAGATAGGACAACAATGGCTCCTGCCGCTGGAGCTTGCGCAGCTAAGCACCCATTTATTAATCATACCTTCATTACATGGACCCTGAATATTTTAACGGATTTCGCACGTTCCATCCGCTCGGTTTAATCCGTCAACTCTAATCCTCCTGTGATATCATTCTCACCATCATTGAATATTGCATTGTCAAATGGTGTAACAACGTCATTGTAAACACCCCGTCAGACTCTTTGATGTATCCCAGAAATTGTCTCCAATTCTGTGGGATTAACTCATGTCAAAAGACCTCACTCAAGTTAATACCTATAATACGTCAGAAGGAATATGGAAAGGTGAGAACATGTGATGAAGTTTGTGGATATCAGAGAACTAATCAACATAACGTAATATTGCGCACACACCGATAATGTAAAAATACTTTGTTTGAGGATCACTGCTTAAGGGGGGGGGGGGGGGGTCAAAAATCGATTTTTTTACAAAAATGTAAAAAAATCGATTTTTTTTTCTGTACAAATGTTCATTTCCATGTACGTGTTAGTAAAGTTATAAGACGAAATTCGCAAAAATGGCCAAGTTCTACGGTACCATTTATATTTTATTTTTTCAAAAATTGTAAAAAATTATCAGAATATTATATTTAAATTTGAAACTATTTTATTTATTTATTGTTTTTATATGCGGACATTAAGGCCGATTTTTCGTTGACACAAAATAATTAAGGGTGTTGAATTTTTTTTTAAATTTAATAATTTTCTTTTATTTCACTTTCTGCAGCATTGTTTAGTTAAGTGTGATCTCTGAACCTTCAAAATCTTAGACATAAAGCCGAAAATTTGCCGATTTTTACAATATGCCTGTTTTTTAATGATTTTTTTCTATAGATAAAAAAAATTAATTACGTATTTGTAAATATATTTTTATCTGTTTACCATTTTTTAAAATAATTAGTGAAACGCGATATAAACGATGCGATGACAGTGTGATGTCTCCAATGCAACAAGTAACATTTACATCATATTTGAATTCGCGCGAATAACGGGGCATGCGCTATGATAGTTTGATGCGTATCGTATGCGCAGCGTGTTACTGCCGGGAAATTGACTTCTGCTACACTCGAGCGGCATAACCCGTAATTGACGTTTTTATTTTTTGTTCATACTATGTTATTAGCTTAATTCCATTGCCCACATAGAAAAATATATATGTAACATATACGTTAAATATATGGCGCCAAAAAGTTCTATATGCTGCATATATTCTGCATATATGTGTGCAAAAATACGTTTAGCGCCAAAAAGTTCTATACGTCGAATATATAGTGCATATATTTCTATTTCCATGTGGGTGGCGATTTGCTTTTTTTTTTTAATTAACAGTGTTTAAAACAGAATCAACAATCATCAGAAGTGTTCAAATATGTATTATTTGTTTTGAAGTGGTGATTTAATGTGTTTGCAGTACATTTCTGAATTTTTCAACACTGGACAAATTGTCAGCGATGTTGTCAATAAAAGAGATCATCCCAGTGTTATTCTCAGGTTTTTAAAAATATTATGTATTCATTTACTTATTTATTTGTTAATAAAAAAAACATTTGTTTGGAAAATAATTACTAATATTCTGAAATCTGACTTGCAAATAATATTTTTATTTTGTTCATTAAAGGTACTAAGATGCCCCAAAGGTGAAAGCAGCGCAAAAAATTTTTTTGAGTCATAAACTTTAGATGCCATTTGCCGAAACTTGGTTTTCAACCTATTCTGCGCGTGATTCAGACCAAACTGCTTGGCAGATTGGACTGGTTGACGTCTCATTTTCTTCTTCATCAAAAGTTACACCGGCTAAGCGGAGAAAATGTTAATAAAAGGTAATAGTCTTTAAGTGACATAATTTATAATAAATAAATTTTATGCTATTTTCTAAATCATTGATTAACTTTGCTTTCAGAATGAAAAAAAAATATTTTGCTCCGCTTAGTCGGTGTATCTTTTTGCAAAGAAGAAAATGAGACGTCAACTAGCCCAATCCGCCTAGCAGTTTGGTCTGAATCACGCGCAGAGTAGAAAACCTACATTCTTTGCTTAAGTTAATACTGAAAGGCATATGCAAGTCAGACAATAGTAAAAAATCCTTTCATTGAGTACCAACAACATTTTCAAATTCAATTCTTTTGACCTGACTCCCTCCCCTTAAAATAATATATATCTAATAAATTGTCCAATAAGTAAACAAAGGGAGTTTGATGCAAACTAGCGAGAACTGTTCTCCATTCTCCACTGATTTCTATAGCGGCTGGTAGTTCAGAATTCTCACCATATACGAAGTTGTTAAAATTTGTACCTAACTCATAACTTATACGAGGTTAAAACAGAGTTTTTCATGCATCACCACCTTAGAGTTAAAAAAATCGTATCTCCTAAAATAATTGAGATATCTAAATCCACCATAACATCATGGATATCGTAATACAGATTAGAGTGATCAAAAACTTAAGATGTCGATTTGTTGGCACTGAGATTGAGGATCACTGCTTAAAATAATTGATATCCAATAAATTGTCCAATAAATAAATAAAGTGAGTTTGATGTAAAGCAGCGAGAACTATTATTCGCTCTCTTTCGGTTTCTACAGCTACTGGTAGTTCAATATTCTCACTATATCCGAAGTTGTTAAAATGTGTACCTAACTCATAACGTAGACGAGTATAAAACTGCGTTTTTCATACATCACCTTGGAGTTGAAACATTCGTATCTCCTAAAATAATTGATATATCGGATTTTACGATTCATTATAATTTTCTCTCGATTCAGGGATCCTAAATCCACCTTAACGTCACGAATATGGTAATACAGCTTACTCATTAAAAACTTAAGATGTCCATTTATTGAACCTGTGATTGAGGATCACTGCTTAAAATAATCGATACCTAATAAATTGTCCGATAAGTAAGTAAATGGAGCAGCGTTGCAAAGCAGGGAGAATTGTTCTCAGTTCTCCATCGGTTTCTACAGCGGCTGGTAGTTCAGTTTTCTCACTGTATACGAAGTTGTTAAAATTTGTACCTAACTCATAACTTACACAGTCCGCTAACACAACGAAACTGGTTTCTACTTTGTACTATAGCATCGCCATGTTTCGGCACGTAGCTGCCCGTTGTCACACGTACGGTTTGATGAATATACATGTGCGCGCACCTTCTAATCAAGCTCGAGATTGCAGATTCATTTATCCTTGATTATTCGCTGGAAGCTATTTTGAAGTTTGAGAAGAAAATGTTTCCCGTCGATGCTCGATAAAAAATATATTGATATTATTTATTAAACCAATATTAATATTTACATAATCAAATTATTTATCAACACTTTGATACGTATAGACGGGGTAAAAGCGAACTGTGGATAAAGCCAAACACTTCAATAACTGTGAATACGTGTTCATAATCTCAAATAACGATTTTTTTTTCTACTGTTCAATGTAACCCACGGGTTATTAATTATTTATTTACCATTATAAAAGAGAAAAACATGATTGGCTGCCACAACCAAAAACCACAGATAAATATGCTCCAAAAAGATAATTTGGTTGAGACAGCAACAAAACCCCTTAATTGTGTCAGTTAATTCTGTTGTTTCGTTAATCCTTCCAATGAACGATTGTACACCTACGTTTAATTATTTTTTTTGGCAATTCATTATCGATATTTTTTTCACCTGGAATATAAAGGTTTTTTTTAGTCCACCTTTTATGTCAGGTTAAAAATGTGTCAATGTATTCGTTATTCAGGCAAATTTTATTTTATATTTTATTTTTGTGCAGGAATTGTCACGACAGCAAAAAAAAAGAGTTGGGGATTAATGACCACGGTTAGTATGATGTTCATATCCAATCTATCATGTGATCCCTATTACTGGTGTACATGTCTCAAAACTGAACGAGTAACGGATAAAACGTTATGGACAGTAATAGATTTAAAAAAAAGCAATACAGGCTGTGATAGAGGAGGCTCGGCTTTGATAAAGCATCAAAATGCAGTAAAACGCAAAGATCAGCGTCAATACATTATTAATCCATGTGTAGTGAATATGTGTTAAACACGAAATATATTGATGATAACAAAATAGAGGGAAACCAGATATTCAATCGTGTCCCGTGACAGCGTTGATTACATTCTCGTTCACCGCAAGAATCGTCAGCGATTACCTACACCTCGTTTCCCATTATCCCGGACGTTCGTTTACGTATAAATTCTGCAGCCGTGAGATGAAAACATATTAACATGTTATAATTTTACGCCAAAGGACGTTAAAGTACTATTTCCTTCTTCGTTCGATCAATGCTGGTTTACGCGTTACGTATGACAGAGTTCAAGTAGAATATTCTCGATAGGTTGAATATTATAGTTCAGTATTGTATAGGTCGAAAAGAAAAATAAGGAACTAACTTTGCGATAGCGATGCTGGTGCAACGGATACTTGGCTGCAGAATCGAAAAGGCCGCAGGCGACTAGCTTGGTGCAGATGGTTATGGACTGTATGTGTGCGTAAAGGGGCCTATAGTTGGCGCGCATCCATTACCAACTGCCTCCACACGTCAACCCACTTCCGTTCGCGAAAATTTAGTACACCGCGCTTAGCCCCCAGTCTGCTGCCCCGGTGTTTTGTGCTTTCATGCTCGGAATAAAATAATGTATAATTGATTATACTTTTTTTTCGCAACATTGCATGCGCGAAATCACTTTGGCTTATCAGTGAGCAAGCGCTTCTTTGATACCATTTTTTGCGTTACATTTGCATTCTGATCTGTTGATGCACGAAAACAATTTGCACATGACGAGATAAAGCAACGTTGAGGCATTTCATCTGCTTCATTTTAAATTAAGTCTGCGTTTCTCAAACAAAAACAATGAGCTGTTTGACTGCGAGGCAAGATATAAAAAGCTGAGGTTTTTGAGAGCATCATAAGACCAATTTTCATGTATCCTTGTCGGTCAATGTTGAAAAGAAAAATTCAAGCATTTTTCTCCTTCGACAAGATCCTTGTTCTTTTGAAGGTACGGTAAAAGTCACGGAGATATATGCGAATCAAGATACTTTTCTACCTTGATATAGAAATCGACACTCGGCGTTGCAAGTTGCACGGGTTTATTTATTCATGAACCTAGACGCCCCAACAACTGCTACGAAAACCAACAAAGCTGAGAAAAGGATGATGAAGTAAAGGAAAAGACGACGGAGTGAGGCAATAGATTCCTGCGAAAAGGGTAAGAAGATAAAGGGGAGAAACTCACCGCAAGAGAGTCGAAGTCGGAGAACGACAGACTGAGTATAAAAGCGGAGAACAAAAGAAGGGAGTGCAAACAGTAAAGAGCATGGCCGGAGGATAGTCGCGGTAAATCGCTCGAAGCATCGTCATTGAAGGTTCGGGACCTCTTATTCCTTTGGGGGGTCGAAGTTGATCGTTGATTAATATCCGAGCTAAGCTAACAGGTGGGACTGAGCAAATTGGCACGAAGAATCGCCGGTGCAGTTGCTGAAGGAAACGATGGGAGGAGGAGTCAAGTTGGCCAAGCTATGCGAACGATGCAAGTTAGTTGACAAAGGAGTGGCGTACGGCGAATGAGTTGCGGTACGAAGCCGGTAGTTACAGTGAGTCAGCTCGATCAATTACATGCAAATAAGTACTGGCTCGTTTCTCCGTATGGTTGAGCCCAGAATAGTCTACTCGGGGTCTCTTTGTCGTTGCCAAAATCCGCGAGAACCCAAAGCTACTGGATTCGTCTTAATTACAGTCGTCTCCAGTCAATCTCGATGCTAATGAAGCGATTCGAGTGTGAATTACTTGGAGTTAAGACGAAGATCGAAGAGCGAGCGAGCATACAGCAACTCTTTTCTTCCGTCTATGTATAGATAAGGGTAACGTCCCATTGGTCAATAACCTGATAATACGGCATCAATACCCCGGGTATTCCCCGGGTACACTTCTTCTGAATCGTATTACCCTCTCGTGCACATACACTTCGTCCGGTCACTTGGAAGTGGCTGGCTATTGTGACGTTGACCTAATACAGAAGTATGTACAATAGCCATTGTATAGCTTTGTTTCGGTTACGGCCAGGTCGGATCAAATGAGGTGTAGCTGAAAATAATTAAAACCTTTTGATTGGCCATGGTATGTCATGGCTTTTACAGCTGCGTCCGTAGGCCTGTGATCCGCTGTACTTCCATTTTTCTCCCGCCTGTTTATCTTATTCCAGTGCCCTTAATAAAAGACGCTAAAATTGTTAGGAGACAGTGACGATATCTATAGGTTCTACCAAATGTTTACCTAGTTTTTTTTAGGTATTTCTATAAGCTTTCATGAAAAAACGTAATAAAGTACCCAAAAGTTTACTTTATTAGGTTTTCATTATTCTTCAGAACCTCTGGTACCGGCGATAAAAATATTTAAATATTTCCCCAAATTTTAAATGAATTGGATGAATTCTAAAAATGGAAGAATGACTTTATGACACCATTTTGTCGATATCTATAGAAGGAATTAGTCGCCCATGTTTTACTATTTCAATAACTAAAAAAAAGTTATGACTGTTTATTGGCAATAAAACCCTCTGATACTTGAGTGGTTAATAGAATGATTGTAACATCATTTCTGGGCTAATGTCTGTATTTGATTGCCGGGATGTATCAGCCAATATAACCATATAACTCTCAGCGTCGAGATGCTATTGGGGCTCTTGAGAACAAAAATAATACCGCAGAAATATCTCAGTGACAAATAGCTATCTAGTACAAATAAATTTATTCTGAGAAAAGTAACATGACAATACCGACGTACATTAGACACTAATAATACTTGGCGTCGAGACGCTACCGAGTCTCTTAATACATACCAACTCGCACGATCTGGAAATAAGATGTGTATTTCCGAGAGAATCAGTAGCGGATTGTTATCAGCTGGAAAAATATACAAAAGTTCAAAGTTCGTTGGTACTGGCACTAAATCTGGCAAAGTGACGTCGCTTTAGCCTTTTCAACTGGCGTTACCCTCGGAACGACCAAAACTTCTTGAAGTTTCTATATGAAGTACCTTTGGAATATGATATTCCTGATTGCATTCGAAAAACCAATTTTTTGTTCATATTCATTCAATACTTGTCATTGGACTGATTACTCCCAGTATTTCTCTCAGTATTAGCCCTTAATCTTTATTATTAACTGCTTTTTCTTCTTTGTCCAAACATTCTACTCTGTTCTCCGCTAAATGAATTTTATGCTAATGTGTGAATGATGCATTTACGATGAGTATTTGAATGCTGTATAGTCGATGCTTATATTTTCAATCGCAGAGTACTCTGCGCAATATCGATAGTCGAACTGTATTGTCGAATGCCGGGTGGCACGCAGTGAGGAAAAAGGGTATGAGGGCATCCACAGGCGACACAGCACGAATCGAGAATAAAGCTCCCCCCTTCAATCTTATCAATAGAAACTCGCTCTGTTTGCCGAGAGCAGCATAGATCACGTGCCGCTGGGCGTACACGCATACGTGCCGGGCTAAACAAGTGGGGCCGCTTCTATGAATGTTTGAGGCTAACTGGAAATAGGGAAAAAAGGAAGTGGCATAGCGCTCAGTCGGGAAAGTGGTGCACGGTAAGCCCAGGTTGAAATCGCTCGCACGTCGCAAGTCACCCGGGAGCTCACGTCCTGCGCCCTATACCGCTTTTATTCTTGTTGTACAAGACTGGCAATCTTTTAAAGAAAGACAAACCCGTGCGCTCCTCCAAGCGGATTGTAAATTTATAACGTCTGCCGTAGAGGACTGCACCTTAACTTGTGAATGCGTAACACGTGCTAATCAATGTAAAATCTAACAGACGGTACTAAAATTTTGAGGCATTCGTAGATGGAGTAGTGAATATATGGATCACAAGCGGCGTCGCTGCTGATCTCGCGCTGTTTCCAGGGTGGATAATCGAATCGTGCGATGGTGCGTCGAGTCGAAATCCTGAAACTGCACGTCGCTCGTGAATGCGTCCATCAATCATGCCGAATTATGAGGAATGCCGCGAGGACATAGAGGGCCTCGCGTTCTCTGGAGGTCGCATGGGAAATTGGCGGAAACTCGAATGTTTGAGATCCGTGCACGAGATACAGAGAAAAAGCCCGAGACATTTTCAGACTTGGATTTTATGTTCGTCATCTTATACACTTTTTTTAACCATCGCGTCTACCAAGGATGGTGAGAATTGATAAGACACTACAAATGGGATACTCGTACCATGGACACTTTACGTCCACTTGAAAACATCTAAGGAATTATCCTGGAGAATATAAAGTGCAGACATTTATGGGTAGTAACTTGAAGTTTTAGAAGACCATTTTTTTCTTCACACCTGAACCGAAGTTTCAAACGGAACTTGGTCATTTTTGGTCTGCCGTGTGGTTGAACTTCCGGTTAACAATATATGCAGAAGAAAGAGCTGCAGGTATTGCACCTTGAGTCGCTTCAGACTTGACAGACTTGACGCGGAACCTCTCGTTCTTTGCCATATTCCGGAACGCGGCTTCTCTGCATAAAGCCTATATAAATATGTAGTTACCCTTCGGTTTCCCTACCTTGTGAATAATGTACCGAGACCATAGTATGTGTGTGGTAGTGCGCGATACTCGTGAATATGCCTTCCACCTGCTGCTGCCAACGGTGGTTGTGGTGCATCTACTTTACCTACTCAACCTCGCTCCACTCGGGTCACTATTATCCCTGTGAAAAAGCCTTACATTTTTCCTTGACGTTGGATAGTTGATGCTAAAAAAAATGTCACGGTGTACTTTACGGTGTATTAATATCGAGCCCGGAGGTACTGTTCCATAACTTATCATGTACGTACAACTTCGCTCAACCGCGACCAATTATAAAGTCGATTAGGCGTCTTACATTAATTATCCGACACCTCTATTGCCAGTGATAAAATTTGTTGGAAAGGCTTGTTGGAGGACGTTGGAGGAGTCTACGAGGAAATCGTGATAGATTGAACGCGTTGGCCCATAGAGCGACGAGTAGCTGGCATAGAGAGTTGAGAGGTTTCGCGAGGATCGTGAGGGTCGTACAGGCCAAGAAGGCCGAGGTGGCCACGCGACGCGTCGGTTCATCGCGTGCCAAGGTATGAGGTACTATACCCGGTATACTCCGGCGTATGGCAAGGCGACCCATAGGCCCGGCTAGCGCATACATAATGCATATAATATCAAGACTTCCCAAGTCGTATCACGGCGAGCTTTCAATCGCGCGTAAGCTTCCCGCGTCGCGGAGCTCACCACATGCACCATCACCACCACCACCACCATCTTTTCCACCTTGTTCACTGCATCAGAATTCAGGTCGATAAAAGTCTCACGTATGTGTGTGTGCGTGCCCAAGAGCAAGAACCCGAAAGGCTTTGTGACCTTTCTCAACATTCCAGCTGCTGCTGCTTTACCCACATTTCGTCAACGTCAGAACTAGGATATATTCGCGAGCGAAGTCAGAAATATTGAAAATGCACCTGCCACTGTGGTTATTAGACAGTGACGAGAGTTATACCATATAGAGCCATAGTGGTTTGACTAACTGTACTGCGAGTTTGAAACATTTTTTTAAATTTTTTGTATGGAGCTCCATTGCGATATAGTAATTCGCCAATCGTAGCATGATAGGTGACGTATTCTGCGTTCTGATTGGCCGTTCTAATTGCGTCGAGCCAATCAGAATACAGAATATGGCACTTATCACGTTATGATCGGCAAAATCCTATTCCTAATTCTAAATAGGTATTGAATTATTGCCATCCCAGAAATGCCGACTTTGACAAAACTTGTTACCAGAAACCCGCTTTTTCATAAAAATATTCCCCGACAAAATAACTTGATCATAATATCTTCATGCCCAAATAACTTGTGGTGTTAATGGAAATATGAGCATTATCAATATTACATCATCTTCTGCTTGTGTTTTGGGGTTAAGTCACCGACGCTCCAGAATAGAAAAAAAGTATTTCTGCTCTTTTCATAAATCACAAATCACAATTTTGCCTATATCTCTTTAGCTGTTGAGTGTTTACATAATTCATAACACATGTATACACCAGTGGTCCTTGTTTATCTACGATGCCAAGGGTGATATTATGTTTTCGGTAAACAGTGAAGATAGGTATATCGTACCTACAATTTATTTACAAGTCTCGGAGTACAGGTTAGAGGATCAAGGAGGTAGAACATCAGTCGCGATTCCGGTTAGATATTTTCGTTTGGAACTCGAGTCACGATCGACTCATATATTATACTTTACGACTAGAGGTACGGTTGGGGTCCACGAACGTGGCTGGTGGTGGTGGTGCTTCTCATGGTGCGGCTGTTACTGGGTACATCTCTCTCTACCAGAAGCGAAAGCAAAGTCTCACGGGCCACCTTTCGTCCGCTTGCCCCGCTTAATTAACGTCTGAGCTTCGGTACGTAATGAAGCCCCCAACGACCCTGTCTTTTGGTTCAGAGTTACGGGACCTTGGACCGAAAACCAAGATTTTGATTACTTCCTTACTAGGGAAGATTTGCATCGTCCAAAATACCAGCAGTACTTATATGAACATATACAAGAACTGCTTCCCTTTCAATGCTGGGCTGTCCAAAACTTTCCTCGATTCTTTATGTCAAAGAGATGGTTTCTCTTTTTTTTTTGAGACTATCTTTAATCACGACCAAATCAACAAACTACGCTTCATCTACTTTTAAGCATCCATTTTGTTAGGTTTCTACCACCGTGTATTTTATAAGGCTTTCCGTTTGAATTGGAAAAGGCCATGTTATCATTCATGTGGTTTTTACTAATAATTAAAAACTTGGTTCATAAGCACGTAAAAGAGATAATATTGGGCTTTGAAACTGTACGCGGCTAATCAGACTGGACGCTATTCAAAAAACTTCCCTAGTTAGAGATTCTGTGCGAGTTAAGGCTTTGCGAACTTGAGAGTCGATTTTAACATCTGTCAACATCAAGTTCATCCGCAGTTTTGTCTGCAATCTTTGACACTCAGTATTACTTCATGGTAAAGAGTTATTTTTCATCATCAAAAAACTGTTGTACCAATAGAACGTAGTATAATACTTGTTTCACTTATTTCAGCGACAGCTCTGGCTCAGAGAATAAATTATTCTTCCTTTCATTCATAGAACAAAAGAGTTGCAGCATAAAAGATGTAGGCAAAGATAAACAAACGAGCGGCAGAAGTATCGCCATGAGACGTTGTCGAGCAAGATGGCCTTTCATCGAATTTGCAAACGTCGAGATTCCCCTCTGCGGTTTAATAACAGCAATATACCTTGAAATTAGAACCATCCACGCGAGAAGATTGATTAATTATTCATTTATTGCCGCCCCGGTAGGAGCGGCTAACTGGCGTGCATACTTTATTGGTCATAACTCCGGACGGCTACAAATCGACTGTGGCGCTCGCGCGAGCTTATAGCATTGCTCGGATGTAGCGGCAAAATATAAGAGAGGTGTGGGTTATGGACGTTCCAGACGGAAAGCAATGAAAAGAACGACCATTGTCGAGCCGGGAGTTAATGCAACAATGCAAAGACTTGGAGGTACGCCTGTTCTTTTTCGCCTTCTTCTATTTTATATATTGTCGACCCTTTCTCAAGTCCCGAGTCGTATGGAATACCGTTTTTTTACAGTAATTACGAAGAACACCCTTAAGACCTCGACAAGGGGTCGACATTATTTTCCCATTTCACGAGATGTCGAGAGATTAGGGACTCGAGGCGGTTAGGCAGGTAGTAAGTGGAATACACGAAGCTTGTCGAGACTCCCACAGACTCTAGTCCAGCAAAGTAAGCTACATTATTAGAAGGATGGAGGGAACGAAGGTAAAGATAGTGTGTTCACGAGGGGTTTCTATACTCTAACTGTCCGCGGCGTGATCCGGAGGGAGGAAAGAAGAAGCGATAGGAAAAGCCACGAAACTCGTCGGACGGTGATGCTGCCGTTGCTACTTGCTGCTTCTTTGCGGTTGTTGGGAAGAAACTTTTTTTTTCTCTTCTGAACTCTCTTATCGTGAGGCACACGCCGAGTTGTTGATCCCGGTCGCACCCGCGGTCTGCTGTTCGCGCGATTGCGCGGCCCTCGATGTGAATTAACGGTGCTACCGCGTCCCTCTCTTATATCCTGATGCTGCGGGTTCTTTTAGACGAGCTTTTTCAACCTAGGAGAACGATTACTTTGTGTTGAACAGTGTTAGCGACGGTTCAACCGTCTTTTATTTCCTCCGTTTGGCGGCCTTTTCCGAAACGAAAGCGATAACTGGAACGACATGATAGCTAAAAGATATAGTGACTCTTTTTTTGGTTCGATGGAACGAAGAATTAGGAAGAATTTTGATGAAGGTTTTCCGTACGAGGACAAGCTAGATTTCTAGGTGAAATGTAGCGGTTTGGACGTGCTCGTGATCCCTGCGAAATGCTGACTGTTGACTGTCGTCTCAACATGGCCGACCACCGGAGTTCTCTTGGAAAAGGGACCACATAATTGGGTTACTTGCAGGTCGCGTCTCTTCAACTCGATTAAAGCGTCCTCGCGGCGTAAACATCTTTTGAAGTGGCGCGTGTCAGAGACCAAAGTGTACACATTCAACGCTAATTACCGTGATGCCAGTCATTTCCGAGTTACGAAAGTGAGATGAACGTGAAGCGTGAAAGCTACATAGGCTGAATGATCCGAACATTTCTTCTTCAACCCGGGTTGATTTAAGAGTAAACTTTGTTACAATAATTTAATATCATTGTAAAAATTCTAAAGTTAATATACGTATCGAGTACGTGATAGGGCTTTACGTGTACTTTTATATGTGTTCGGCGTATTGGGAAATACATTCCGGTGGCAATTTTCGTTTTATTCTGACATCAAAAGTAAATATTTTGGACATGCCAAAAACATTAAATTCAATTATAATTCAATAAGCATTTGTTCTCATTATAAATTGGACATAAATACAGTTATGTGAATGAAATTGCAATGCGGTTCGCTACAAATATTTTCTGTATTGAGTTTTATATTAATGATTCCCGCAGAATGTTTTTATGCAGATCGCTTTAAGCTCTCTTTGGATATATGTTTTTTATCCTAATTTAAAAAGCGGTAAAAATAGTATATATTTGAGAAATGCAATAACAAGAAATATATGAGAAATTATGGATCACAGAAGTCACGAACGCCAATTTTTGCTCATGCTGCACACTATATTTTTCCATTACGTGCATAAATTCGAACAACGAAAAATGAGGTTGCAAATTTTCGTCTCTAGGGACGAAAGTAAAATACCCAAGGGAAGAAATTACCATCAAAAGAATTGCTGTTCACGAGTTACAAAAAATCATTTATACCCACAATGTTGAAGTTTTCTTTTTGCTAAAAATTAAATATTACTTCATTAATTCAACTAAGTATACATAAAACTACGAAATATTTTGGAATACAAATTTTTATCATTGGCCCCGGCATATTTCTTTTTCATACCTTCAGTAATAACCGACGAATGCTACTGTCAGGGTTTTCATCTGGTCCGTCAGAGGCGTCGACTTCTCTTTTCGTACTTACCATCAGACTCTCGTTTTTTCAATATTCATCCGCAACCACGAGCCGATCGTGGCATGGTTAGAGGGAACCGCGGTTGTGGTACACGCAAAGGAGTGACGGAGGAAAACAGCGTAAAAAGCCTCGGCCTCGTGTTTATTCGAAGCTTTCGTCGTATTTAAGCGGGGAGAATACGAGTGGGCACCGTTCCCGCTCTCTCTACGCTCCTCCTCCTCTTCCTCCTGCTGCTGTTATCTCTAATCCTCGAATCCCGGAGATGGAGAAAAACCAACGCTGGCTATACGAGTATCTAAAGCCGTGCTAGTACTCTTGCTATGCCATGTAAATAAAACGCATCCTCCACATCGCTGTCACTCGGTCTCTAGCATTTTCTACTCTTCTCGCACTGTCCATTCGTTTCGTTCATCGACTGCCGAAAGAAACTCTTTGTTGGAAAAAAATACGGCCATCTTTTCTTTCCATCTATCATTATAATTAATTCACAATATTATAAAAGACCTTTGTAAGTAAAATTTTAATTAAGATGAAAAATATGGTAGCATTTTTTCTTTTTCTTTATTTTTGCTTCCTAATAAAGGACGCTTTGTTTCCATGCGACATTTTTTTTCCGAGTTGTTTTATGTCAGTATACAAACTTTTTTACCATGATTAAAAAAAAAGTAACTTTTTTACGTTTCTGATTCCAGAATTCACAGATTCGACTTCCGGTCGGAAAATCCATCCTAATTTTTTCTTTCTTTAAGGTATCGAATTTTGACATTTACTATCGTTCTCAAGTCGCATATTCTACCACAGGAAATATCGGTTACAAGCCTTTTTACCATGATTTTAGACAAAAAGAAAGGATGCAGAGTAAAACGTTGCATATTGCTTCCTCGGTATTTTTCGCTTTTTACAAAGCTTTCTCCATAAGGAAGCCAAAATTGATTAACATACTTCTTCATAGAGGAAGCTTTGTACAAAGCGAAAAATAATGAGGAAGCAATGTGCAGCGTTCTACTTTGCATCCTTTTTTAACAGCTGGTAGTATATCATTTTCATTGTGGATGAAAGTTGTGTTAACGCAAACCCCAAAGTTATGTGTAGATAAATGCGTTTTACTATTAACTTCGAGTTAAAAAATGAGCCGTATTCTAAAACAATGGACGGAATTATGATTTATTTAATTTAGAACATTGAACTTTATTCTATAACTTTATTCTGTTCTTATATTAATATCTGTTCAAATTTCACATACAATATGTTATGTGTGCAACAATGGTACGCTCAATTTACGTCCGGGCATCAGTGAAGATTAGTGGGGGTATACTGATTTCTCATTAGTGTCCAATGCAGTCATTATATCCGAAAATTTGTTCACTGGGGTTAATGTTTGTTGAAGCTTATCAGTTATCGTAAAAAAAAGGATTGAAACATTGTTTTCAATCCAACGTAGCAAACAACGCTGATTATTGGAGGGTTTCAATAATAAACCGGATATTTCATTAGCACATTTACACCTCTACCAGATATAAGCACATTTACATCCGCACCAGAAATTAGCATTTTTATATCTCCACCAGAATACAGCTCTTCAAAAACATCTTTACCGTATTATAATACCACCGTTTTACAGGTTCACCATATTACAAATCTACCACAATGGAATTCGGTAGGCAATAGATCCTGGATAAAACAAGATATTCTGTGTTTTATTCCGGTTTCTATCGCCTGAAGAGTTGTATTTTGATAGAGATGTAATCTGCTAGACCTGAAAATATTGTCGTTCTATTAGCAGTAATGAGCCATTGGAACCTCAAGAGATTAAATTGCATTCGGGCACCAAATTGCACGACATTAATGTGTGCGAGGTTTTACTTTATGTACACTGTTAGAAATTTTTGTATGAAAAATAAGATAAACTATTGGAAGTTTTTTTGCAGATACGCGTATATTAAATTGAATACACAAATATTAATTAATATACAAAAAAATTGTTGTAAAATTAATATACAGTATACTAAACACTTTGTAAAATTTGGGTTTATAATATAATTATTGGAGTTTTACAAGATATCTGTATATTAATTGAAATTTAATGTACCGTATCTGCAAAATAACTTCCAATACATTTATTAATTTTCAAAATATTTTTAACAGTGTACTTATATTTTAAAAAAATTTCAAAGCTCGGTTCAGCGACATTTTAATCTTTGAGTAGTCATAAATAAAATTTTAAGCACTTTTCCAAAAAAAAAATCGAAAAGCTAAAGTCTCAATTTCTTTATATTTTTTTGTCAAAAATAACAACAAGCTGGTCCATGTATGTGCCAAATTAAACCTGGATAGCTGGAACGATTCTTGATTTAGAGGCAATTGAATTACCGACGGCGTATATGTATACACACACGAAAGTCTCGAAAAAAGATTCATAAAAACAACGCTTCCTCTATGAGAAAACAGAAATCATGTCCGTAGATATGAGAAAGTAGTAAGTAGACCGTTACGTTACTGTATAAATATATTTTGTAACACAATTCGCTATCCGAACCACTTGACCAACAGCCAATGGAAAACCCATTAACCAAGACGCACATTCTTTGTGTTTCCCTATGATTAGGTAAAGCGAGATGGTTTTATTATTCGGTTACGTATTGGAAGATTAATTTTACAAAGAGGACGCAAAACTACGCGAAAGCACCATAAACCTATTTTATATTTGAATACCCTAAGTTATTACATAATCTACATCTGTTTGGTTTGACATAACATCAAGCATTTCAGATTCGTGTAATAATTTGTAACATCTTGAGCGTCTTGTGTTTTATAAATTGTAACTTCATCTTAACATTTAATTTACCTCTGTTTGTATTTTCATGATCTTAGCCTGAACCTTCACCCTCTAGGGGTAGATTTGCCAAGCAGAGGTGCGCGAGAACTCGCAGCACCACGATTCCGGAGACAGCGGCTTCCACAAGTAATTACTCGGAATAATGAAATAATTATCCGGTCGAGCCGTAGGCGAGAGGAGACGTCGTGTTGCGCGGTGGAAATGGCAAGTCCGTTCGCTCGACGATTTTACTCTTTGGGCGAGGGATGCGCAGCCAACGCCAGTTTTTTCTCTTTGCTCGTGGATAAACTAGTCGGAGTAATACAGAAAAAAGAGAGACACAGCCAAGGTAAATAACGGGATGCACCGGAACAAACGCGACACGGACATGGCGAAGTGCGACTGACGTAGAGAGAATGGAAGAGAGAAACAGAGGTCCCATCGAAATGGAGGGATTCCGGCTATGTTATTAGATTTAAGCTGTTTGGTCTCGCAGGCAACTTCACTAATTGTTCGAGAATTCAAAGAGCCTATACACTTTTATAATATTTCGGCCCCCTCGCGTTGCTGGGTCGTAGCTTCCCTCTCAGTTCTGCAGGTAGATATACATAGTATATATGGTATATAAACACAGTCTGGCATTAGAGCTCGAGCTCAACTCCGGCAAACAACTTCCTCCCGCAGTTTCCTGGAGCTATTCGAGGAACGAGACGGCCTGGCGACCTTTCTCTTTTGAAACGTTAAATTTCATGCCATTGCGTCGCGTTCACGGTAGACATTCAACATTACCGGAAATAATGTCACACAGTAGCTGCTGTCTCGTTCTAAACTCGTCATACACTACCAGTCGACAAACTGCTCCGTGGCTTTTTGTAAAATATCACGAGGTCGCGGTATCGAATCAGTTGTTGCTATCCTTGTCGCACTTGAGAGTCAAAACATTCACGTCCGTTGCAGTGACGTCTGATTGAAGGGAAGTATCTTACTGTTGTTGTTATATTTACAGTTTGGATCTTGTAAAAATTCTCGCGGAGTAGAAAAAGCGATGATTTACGTTCGGGAATACGGGCATCGCTACCAAAGTAAGGAAATATAGCGTAGAGAAAAGAGGGCCAAGATTGAGAAGATGAGAAGATGTCCGAGGAAAAGAGAAGTTGAGACAGGAAGATAGGAAAAATGAAATAGAACAAGAGTTGCAAGATGGCAGAGAGCAAGGAATAAAAAGCACGGCAAAGCCGGAAAATAGGGCTTGCATCAGCTCTACCACCTTAGAATATAAAGCAGAGGTCACTCGTTGAGATTTCCTCTTTCCTCTCTTTTACCGCACGGCTCTTTCCTTTTTCCGCTGTCGCGTCGTACCTTTTACTTGTTTTCTCTCAATCCGTAAGATCACTGAGCATATCCTGTACGTACTATCCACCTTCTACGTTTCACATCTCAACATAGAGTAAAAGTGGTAAATATGGACCACTAAAATGTTTTATGCCATAAGAAATATTCTCAATATTCTTGTTGATATTTGCAGATATTCAGTTTGGAATAGTTTTATGTACTAAGAATCGTTTTCCAATATTTAATTACACGAACTTTTATGCCTTAGCTCATAATAAAATTTGATACCTTGCAGTGACTGCGGTACAAAAGAAAATGAAAAAATAATCTTGAGGCAAGATTTAAAACCAGTATCTCGCTATTATTAAAATAGATAGGCGTGGCAAGACTGAGATTTTCTCATTTATTCAATTCGATAGACGGGCTGTAATTCCTTATCGACTTTTATATGGAGCTTCTCAATACAGAATTAAAAAATGTCTTCCCTAAAAATTTTATATACTATAAAACAGCAAATTTATTATGTTACTTCAATATCATTCAAACATCACCATTGTTATATAAAAATTTTCAATCAAAGAGCTAATCCTTGATTGCTTCACATAATCTCTCCACACAAGAAGTTTCATCTACACAAAATCAACATGTTTTTCGCATTAATATTTATGGAAAATAATTTATGGAAAACGACTCGGACATTAGATTCGAAACATTCAATAGAATTTTTGTTGGTATTTCTTTTCCCGATTCTACCAACCACATCTCCGCAAATTTATACAATCAATGAATATATTCATCCATTAATTTAATTGTTATTGGCTCTCATATCCACACTCGGTAAAACCAAGATTAAAAAAGATATTGCGTTCTTTATCTTGCATATCATGTTAGGCCATATTACCCGTTGTAGTATCAAGTTCTATTCTTAAACTAGCCAGGCACGCTTACTATTGCTCTTCGTCAAACTCTCTTTCACTATGTCTTCCATCTCATATCGCAGTGGCGGCACTGCATGTTCTCGGGGTTGATTATCCACCAGAAAAGAAAATAAAAACAGGGATATATAAGAGTTAAGGGTGGCCGAAGGGATGGAGTGGGCGAGAGTGACATGGTGATGAGGGAGTTCGCACGCGAGGCGTGTATAAGTCAACGCTTCGGTGGTGCTCCGGTTCTCAGAGGCATCGACCTACCCGACGACCCTGTTTCGTCGCGTCTTGGACCTCTCGAGGATCGTACACCACCTCGGTGTCCGACATCATGTAGCCTTACCTCCGGACTAGACTCTATTCACGCCCCAACAGATGGGTTAACCGCTGCCTCTCTTCCCTTCGACCCTCTTCCCCTACAAGTCAGCCACACTGATGCTTCGTCCTCTCTTCCTCTCTCGCTCTGTAGTAAAGTAAGCGCTTGGTTGAACAACATCAACCTGCGAGCCCCTGTGCTTTCTATCCCGTTTCCATCTCGCTACATCCGACACATAGACTCACTGTCACAGAGCATAGTGGTTGTAGCACGCACTATTCTATCGAGCTGTAACTGTACTACTATCCGACCTACACCATCTCTTGCTATTGCACTCGATCTGCGTACAAGCTAGAGTCTCCACTGTGAAGTCCTGTGTGGACCAGCTGGCTCGTTCTACGGTGACATATGTATAGTTGACTGTATATTGGTGTAGATATACACGAAGGATGTTAAGTTGTTGCACAGGCTTCGACCCAGGCCACATTTCCTTCTATACATCTCGTGCTCTAATATGTACATGTTATACAAGGTATGTATACAATTCGGTAGAGGTACACTAGACTCTCGCATAAGTTTCCACTATGACAGTAAGTTGACCGCCATATTTTTTATACCTTAGGCTAATATATGACTTCTCGACCTGACTACTGATATTGATTGTAGATACGGATACTTCAGTTTTGACACTTGTAAACAACCTTAGTCATTCCCTAAACGACCATTTTTAATAAGTGGAATTTCGAAGTCTTATAATCTCCGTAAGAGTCCGAGTTTAAAAATTTTTAAAAAGCTATTATTTGTTTTTCACAAGAATTAAAAACTTTGTTATTGCAGTCCTAATAAATAATCTATAATATAGGGATTACCTCTATACTCAGATGAGAAAATACTTTAGCTCGAAAAAAAATCAGATCCTAAATCAAATATCTGTTTTCACAGAAACTAAAAAATCATATAATACTTCTCGCACTATTTTGGTGCACTGTTGTTTTCACACAGTACAAGATTGCCGATTTACTATACTCCTTCTACTTTCATGAATATATTGGAAAATTTAATGTACGATCTTTTGTTTAAAGATATTGCATCATTGACAACAATATTTTCTCATGCCCCTTTTTGGAGATTCCTTAAGTCATGAACTACGAAGACCATCATAATTGTCTTGGGTGGGTAAATTTGCGAACAAAAATGTTAAACTTATGCGATATTCTACTGTACAGGTAACACAGCGTCCGATACACAGATACACAGCCACTCGTGAGCGGCACGTGAGCCAAAAGGGAAAACACACTTGCCTCGAATACACACTTTGGTAAAATATATTGGAGTTGAGGTCCTCTAGCTAGTGCTACCATAGAAATCACACCACACTCACTTCGCTGCCCAATAACCCGCTAGACCGTCGATTCGCCTCACGGCCGACAGCCTAAGCTTATTGAAAAGCGAGGACAAGAGTAACGGTAACTTATTACTCGTGAATTGAAACTGAAACGATAATTAAAAAAGTAATGATCGATTTCGATGAAAGTCCGTGTAATGGAACATTCGCGGATAAAAGATATGAGTAGAGAGGATGCGATAGATAAGCGAGAATGAAAGCATCCCCGGAAATGCGGAATCGGACGATGAACGCGTGGCTTCGTTCAATTCCGACAGCGCGCGCAGGTTCGTTACGTCTCATACGGCAACCGGTTCGTTTCATTTTTTCTGCCGGACCTTTTTTTTCTCATTAAACGAGATTTTTGCAAAGCAGCATAGCGTGATGCAGATGCAGTTGGTTGCCTGGTTTTTTTTCTCTCTCCCTCTCTCTCTCTCTCTTATACACACACTCCTCCACTTGGAACCGCGTATTCCGTACGCAAAGTTGTCGTATGGGTATAGAATAGGCAGTGCTAGCTTAGCACATTGCAGCGAACCGAAGCAGTCGAGAAGTGGGTAATGCAAGGAGTCCGAAGTGCAGCAACCAGCACGTGGCGAGCGGGGCGCAACGAGAGGGTCACGAGCGCAAAGGGGGTTGCGTTAATTCCGTCCTGGGCACTGCCACCACTGAAGTGGTATTTGCTACCGTAGGGACTGTCTAGACCCTCGGAAAAAATTGTTGCGCAAATATAGTTCCATACCGCGCTTTATCCCGGGACTGATGCTTTTGTAAATATCAACATTAGTATACAAGTTGCGCATTCATCCGGGTTTCGGTGTATCGTATTATGCGAAATGAAAAAAGTATCAAGCGCCGGTAATGTGGCCACGTTTTCTCGTTGTGTCGGCCCATATACACCAGGCGGAAATATGCAAATATAGAGCCTATAAATGCGTAACAACTAGTGTAACTGTCTGGACGTGTGGTGATTACGCGGTCACGTAGCAATCGCCGCTGAGCTTCAGTTTTAGCATTTTTACGCACGTGGCATTTGCCACTGGGTTATACGTACCGCAACGGCGTCTACTATACACACCACCTGACCGAGCTCTCGCTTGGAAAATGGAAATGTCAGACGCGGTGGCGGTGGTGGCGGTGGTAGTGGAAATAACGAGGGCTTCGTGAACCAACCTCTCCCCTTTTTTTTTTTTGTCGTCACCGCCTTCCGAATCCCTCCGAACTCTTACCGCGATCTTTCCACCCTTTCTCGTAAAATGTGTATGAAAGTTCACCGAGATCTTTACTATTTCTACATCCAAAGAGTAGAGAAAAAAAATTAAATAAAGCATTTATACCAGTTGATATTTCATTTATTAAATACAAATATATCTGGCATTTCTCAAATGTGGCTCTTATTGAGCAATATTTTCGAGCAATTTTCTTGCACATTCAATACTTTGGATGTTCCTAAGCAGTTCCTTAGTCAGTCGAAATATCCTTATCCGTTTTAGTCACCAGAAGTTCTGGAATATTCGATCCAAATTCTGTTAAAAACCGATATTGATTCTTCCGAAATAGTTTCAGTCATATAGATTTTTTCTCATAATAATATCCTGTAGTGCTCACAAAAAAGGTGTTTAAACTTTTGAAAAACCATAATGCCGCCATTTATAATAAAATTTCACGAAAAATTGTAAAAAAAAATAAGGTAGTAATGCCTTCTATTTATTTTTAAATTATATTAAATATATGGCCGCATATTTTTATCTATATTTCCATCAAAATTATCTGTATACTTGTTATTCTGAGCAATTACTGGAAGAAAATTCCGATTTACGACAAATGTTTATGAATTAAAATGATTGTGGTTTAAAATCCTGACAGGATAAAAAAAATATTCCTCGGCCTCACCAGAATTAATGTCAGTAATAATGCAGTGCTAAAAACCGGTTGAATTATAAAATTACTAAATTTAATAACTAAAAAAATTCAATTTTATGACAAATGTTTATGGATTAAAATGATGGAGATTTCTATAGAAACAAAAATTTCTATAGAAACAAAAATTGGCGATCTGGCGACGCCGAGGCGTCGCCAGAATAAATGTTCATAATAATGAAGTGCTAAAAAGCCGGTTAAATTAATAAGCTTCAAATAAAAATAAATAATGCATTTTAATAAATAATTTTTGAAATTTCTCAAAGTACCTCGTGGATTATTCCGCGCTTGCATCAAGTGCAACATTCACGACAGACTTTCCATAAGCTCGTGCACAGTTACGTCGTTCTCGTAAAGTTGTTCGAGCCACGAGAGACTCCTCATCCCGTTCAACCAAGATTAAGAACACGCGTCTATAGTTATTTCGAGGCGAAGGTACGTGGTGCATAAGGTACGCAGGGTTCGTTTGCTCTGTCTTTCGTCTCACCACGAGCTTACACAATTTACGAAAGCTATGCCTCAAGGGAGTCGTGAGCTCGTAAAAATGAAAAAAAATTCACATACATGCACACATTTCTACGCAAGCTCTTATACACGAGATTCGGGAGAGGCCGCGAGAAGGCTTCGTGCGTGTGTGTAAATATGTGTTGCCGCGGTTCTGTTACACGTTTGTAGTATTACTGCATGTGGTGTGAGGCGTGAGCCGTGAGGGCGCGAGGCGCGCAGCGCGCGAGCCCGGGCATTAACCGTTCGTTAGTAGCAGTTCGTTCCCTACCCTCATTAGCGGCCAGGGCCGTACGTGTTGTAACGAATTACCGACCAAGACCGACTCTTCGGGGGTACGAGTGCGGTGGTGCGCAGCTGGAATGCAAATTGCATGAAAACTACGAATCTAACGTGACGTACGTTCTTGCCCTCCGTGTACCTACTACGGATGAATGCTTCTGAATGTACCTCAGCAGGTATATACCAATTCCGAGTTCCTTTGCCGAAAGCTTCACAAGTCCCATTGGAAGCAATAACACGATTCTTGTTATTTAATACCACTAAGGTTGAAAGGATTTTCCAATCGCAACACATCAATATAATTGGTGAAAATCAAACAAGCCACTTAAAATTCTGTTTCGTGCACTCGACCGGTTATCGACTGGTTCTGTTATCGAATTCTCGTTAGTGCTCGACGGTTTTTACGTGTACCTCGAGTGCACTCTTGGCTATAAGTAAAATAACCACCAGCGTAAGTTGCACGTGAAAACGCATTTGAAAACGCGGCTCAACGTTCCACATCCCAAGAGGGTTTCTCGTTTAAAATGTGAACGTTTCAACGATTCCGTGAATACTACGACTCTCAAATGACCGAGACTTTTTTTCTTGATGCTTTATTTTCACCAGCTTTCTTTCTCTTTTTATTTTCGTCGCTCGTTTTCTTACCCGCTGAAAAGTCGTGGACTGTTTGTAATAATTTAGAGATAAGGTTACACGAGCGTCGTGTAAAATGTGAATATCGTGTTGCGATTGTATACGCAGATTGTATGCTCCCCGAGGTTTGACTACCAATTCTGACATTGCTCGTAACACAATGTAGACACACATGTGGCGCTCGGTGTTGCGTTGACGCAGTATGTGGATAGATGGGTGGTTGGCTGTCGTAAACACTGCCGATAAAGTTGGTCAGGCATCGGATCTTGGTTGGATATCGATGACAGGAGGTGAAAGGGTGAGGAACTGAGGCGCAGCAAGAACATACACAGGCAGGAGGAAGCCTACGTTTGTGTGTGTATGGGTTGCAGGTAGAAGCTCGACAGCTCGACAAGCAAGGGAGAGAGTGTCGAGCGTCGCGGTGTACGCTCGGCCCAAGGCAAATGTGTCGGAAGTGACGTGGCCAAGCGTTATCTTCGGCGGAAGAGCATTAGCTCGCAGGAAGTGACAATTTCCGATCGCAAACGTCCCTATTGATCCAACTTCCGGTCTTTGGATACCCGAGGCTATAACCTAGAGTCGACGTTTCGCGACTTCACTGCCCGACGACGAATGATCTTGCTCCGTCGTTTCCTCCACACTTTTTCCTTCCTCGGCTCACCCACACGCATGTGCCACACTGTGAATTTTTACTATAAAAAGAATATATAGCAGGAACGCCATTCTTGGAACGATTTTTTATTCTTCCCTTGTCGTTTTAAATGTCAAGACGTTCGGGCATAAGAAGTTAGACAGTGAGAGGGTTTTCTCTGTCCAAGTTTTGCGACGTTTCAAAGCTCTAATAGCCAAATTATTCGAGGTTAAAGTTCGTAATGCGAGTGCGATTCTGTGTACGGGAAGCCACTCGGATCCTCGGTTATTAGCATAGCCAGCTCGTTGGGCACCGGAGCACACGTTGGCTCCTTTTCTCCCAGCCCTACCAGCCTCAACAGCTTCCACCACCATTCCCTGAAACACAGAAGCCACACGCTCACTGCCACTCTCCCGCGTTTATTTCCAACACACGCTTGTACGCACCGATGTTCCTACGGGGACCCATAACTGCCTAATAATGCCTCGTTTCCTTATATCACGCTTAGCACGCGCCACCTACACACACCGAACACTGAGAACTTTGTTAAACTATTGTTATTTCACAATACGATGCACTTGCATCCGCTACGGGATTGGATACTCGCCGATTCTCCTCAATCTCACGGGCGTATATACTTTCCTACATTCAGCGGTGACTGTGTTCGTGTAACTGCAAGCTTAAATCGAGTTCACTGCCACTATGAACTTTTATCTCACGCTTCTTTAAATTTTCTGAGTATTTGTAACGCAGACCGCAAATTTTATATACATTGAAAAAAGGCTTAAATGAAACCTACTCGGAAATGGTTGGATTTTAGGAAAGACAAATTTGTGCAGCTGGTATTCAATGAAAATTTGGTTGACATAACTTTTAAAAAAATAACTATGACTGACTATAATGCAAAACTACAAATATTTACATTTTTTCAATAATTATTAATGATTTCGATAAATTGTAGATTAACAATAAATTCTAACATGTAATTCGATCATAGGCGTAATAGACGATAATAATTTAGCCATCAATACATTTTGAATAGATTTTTATAGGACCTTCATTGTAAAAAGCCAAACTAGAAAAAATGTCGGACAAAGTATTGTTGCAAACTACAAAAATCGTCGTACATACGATTCAATTTGTGACTGTTGTAATAACGAGACTCTTTTTGAAGTGCGTTTTTTAGCTTTTACGAATCTGTTTTTCTGTTAAAGACTGATTATCCGGGGCTATGGTTGAAAATTTCGTCGTATCTCTCCACGATTAGTTGAGTGAGGCACTTTTTGTGTAAATTATATAAAGATTTGCGAACTGTATGTTTTCCGTATTATGAATACATAGTTTTGAAAAATTCTTAGTATTGTACATCATAGTTGTCTGCGTACATTTTTAATAGAGTTCGGAGCGTTATTTTTAATTTCTGTATTCAGTTGCACAAAGCCGCACTAGAATCCTTTGTATCAAACGCTATCGAAAATGCTGAAAAGAGGCGTGTTTACGTCATGTGAGTTGGGAATCATAGTTTGATAAGAAAAATAGAAATTCCCTATGATTTCAAGAACCAATATTGTAAAACCTTAATTCTCTCTAACGTTTTGAAATTAATATATCTATTGACGTGGGTTTCATTTCCAGATTTTTCTGCCGTCATAAATTACTAAAATTTGTATTGAATCAAACTTTCGATTGGTGTAGGATGACTGTTATACCACACCAAGTTAAGTGAACGATGGTAATTCGTTTTGCCGAAAAAAACTTAATGTAGTGCAGGTAGGTATAATGGAATATTTTAACAGAAACTTCAACAAAGTTTTACGTCACTGCTGTAGAGCTGTACACTTCAGTACAGTGAAGGATGGCTTGATACTGAATGACGAAGAAAGCTCTGGTGAACGAAACCACTCTATAAGGATTCACGAAGAATACAAGGAAGCGAATATAGGTACATCAAGCGAGCGAGTTTGCAACCGAGTAAACGATAAGAGGCTAAAAGCGTTTACTTCCGTCATGCCGGAGGCGAGAACGCGTTATCGTGAAAAGAAAGCATCATTGTTGCGATACAGAATTCTCGCTCCAAGGCTTCAACGTTGTATTCGTTGCCACGACAAGCTGCCATTCTGTGAAATTACTGTTCTGCTCTTTTATTCCTATTAAAATAAAAAATTTACGACGCTTGATTAATTTGGGAGTGTGGTCGAAGAGAATGTCGGATGATGTGGCACGTATGTACGTACGTGCAAGTCGGATAGTCTGACTGCTGGGGATGGTTTGGTGCGCTTGTTCGAGGGAAGGTCTGTGACGGGGTGCCGACGGGGTGCAGACGGTGCTCCGTATAATCAAGTGGCTAACCATGGCTGATTCATGACCGCGCCGTAAAGCCACGAAGAGCCCGGCCACCGATGGAGTACCCACGTACTTGGGAGAAGAACAGCTACGGCAGTGGTGCAAGAATTGCTATGTGGGAGCAACGGCCCGGGCAAGTGTTCTCCCGCGAGCTCTTTGAGTATGAAACCCGCGGTTTGCCTCACCTTCTGCTTTTGCTCATCGTCCTCTATCACCACCTCTAAACCTCTCCTTCAAAGACATACCATGTGCCACAACACTACCACCCAGGGGTATAACTTGTGATCCTGGGTATCCACGGCCAAAACGTTGCATAACACCCACGGCTACTCGGGCACTAGCGACTCTTACGTTAGTTCAGACATCGCCTGAAATTGGGTTAAGACGGCACCTTCGGGAACGCTTCCTGCTTATCTCGCCTACGGGTGACTAGCTCTTCCTATTCTCTACCTTGGCCAGACGTACCTTCTCTACCATCACCTTCTATACACCAAGTCTATATAGCCATTTCTACGAGTCTACGACCAGACTCTCTACCGATCGCAATCTCCCCGGACTATAACAAGAATTTATTTATTCGTATGTTCTCGATGCGAAAATCTAAAGGTGACCCAAATCCCTTCGAGCAATGGAGCAATCTCGACCCTTGCCGCCTGCTTGGACCAATGTTTCCAATGTTCGTATGGTCCTCTGCATAAGCATTATTCCTTTTTTTCATTGTGTTTCTATTCCCTTGACTCGAATGCTCGGTCACCTTGACTGACCTTGGAAAATTCGTATTCTCGACGAACTCCTATTCCTTTGCTAACAAAAAATGTAGGATATATTGAATATAACGGTTAAAATGGATTAGAGCTCACTGGTTCTTATTGGGTTGTCATGAGTAGACAATTCAATAGATTGACAAAAAGTTGCCAGTCCGAAAATCGCATGTGACTAGCGGAATTATGGGAATGGCGAGTAATCAGGAGCAAAGCAATTTAGCAGACAAATGTTAATCGAGGGAGAGTACGATTGAACCGGAAAGAAAAATTGCCAAGTCGAGAGCTAATACTAAGTGGCCTGGATCGCGACATGCATGCTAATGCGCCAGAGAGCAGAGTTTCGTGATATTTGAAACGAGGGCGTTAAGTCGCTAGATATAGATTGCTCAGAGCCATTTGCTGTGCAAGGTGAAGTATAGTAATGATTCTTTGAGCTAGCTTCAGCTACGCCGGATTTATGCCGTTTTTATTAATACCAAGGAAGAAAGGTAGGTTCGGTGATTGCGTTCGCGGTAAGTTTACCTCCTTTCCTGTCGCTTGCTTTTGCTCAACGGTCGTACCCACGACCGATCGAAATCAGCACGAATGCCTTGCCCACGGCCACAGGTAATTCCGTCGTACGTAAATCATCGAACAATGGCAACCACGCGGGAGAGCTTACTGTTCCCGTTGTGACGCAGCGATAATACAACGGCGCTGAGTTAAGATCCAGGTATACGTAGGGTTGCAGGCTACAACATTGGTCTGACTTATGCATTGCCATCTTCATTGGGAATTGGTGAAGCGACGCAGAGACCAGTTATTAAAGGAAAAATTAATCATTAGTTCTTAGTGTCATTTCCGAATTGAGGATTATTCCTAGTAAAATTGACATAGTTTTCACATATTTGAAAATGGTAAACTAAGCGCTCGCCGCATATCCATTGTGCTTTGTGAATCACGAGAGTGAGATTTAGTTACTATCTTAGTCACTATTCTTCTATCTTCAGTTATTATTCGTTTCCCTCTTTGTATGTGCAATTGCAGACAACTTCAAACCACTTAAGCCCTGATTCATAGCCACCTTTAGACCCTCTTCTGTCGCTCATTTCAGAATGCTTGACCGCCTTTCAACTGCTACTTTATACACATAAAAACCTCTTTTCCAACTTCAAACCTCTTAGTCCCTTTCATGGTATGCTTTAGACAACTAAAGTCTTCTTCGGCAGCCAATTTCTGACGATAAAGACCTTCCTTCCATGACATCATATAAATCAAGTCCCTAATCAAGTCAAGTCTTAATAACTAAGTATATTTTCGTATGGTCGAAAGTGACATACGCCCTCATATTCTGTTCAAAATTATGCAAGCTCAAAAAATTGGGAGAACCCAAGCTTTCTATATTCATTTCTGTTGTGCAATACGTCGGTATTTATATTGACTCGCAAATACAAATAGAAAAGTCGTTGCGGGCGCGCGACAATAACACGTTTGTAGGCTATATAAGCCAATCGCCGTGCTCAAACACCAGTTCTATCATGACTGGAGGTCGATCTACTGAAAATAGCTACGTCATATGGA
The DNA here is from genome assembly GCA_963970395.1 of Ephialtes manifestator. Classification (NCBI taxonomy): domain Eukaryota; kingdom Metazoa; phylum Arthropoda; class Insecta; order Hymenoptera; family Ichneumonidae; genus Ephialtes; species Ephialtes manifestator. The sequence goes on from OZ019975.1 coordinate 17,127,277, forward strand.
CTCTCGGATTAAAATTGCGGACCCCCGAGTCGATGTATCTCGGAATGAAATTGGTTCGAACGAAAGCGATCTATGTCCATACGCCAATACTACGAATCGTCCCAACAGATGTATGTTGTTGTTGTATATCAGGCGAATGACTTGATAATCTCATCAGTGCAATAATGGAACATACGACCATAGCGTCACCAGACGTCATAGCAGCAGAGACGGCAAAAGCTGTTGTCCCGTCGAAAATTGAGCCGTCGAGTCGAATCGACGCGTTTATTCATCGCGTCGGGCGGCTCGTCTTTTGCGCAAGGGAGACAGCAAAAGAGCCCAGGCGTCGGAGGGTGAGAAAGACGGGGCGCGATTGTAGGAAAGAGGGAAGCGCCGCGCGGGCGATATTCGCGTCCGACACGGGAATTACAATTACATCTCGTAAATAATTTATACGGAGCCGTGGGGTGCGCTTGGCTGGTGGTGGCGTAGTCGAGAGCCGAGAGGGATGAGTGAGGGAGGTATGGGAGAAACCGGCGGCGGTCACGACGGGAGATGGGAGACGGGACGCTGGGTTCCAATGGGATAGCTCCGCTAGTTACACTACGTACGCTCTACGTTCTATGCCGTGCTAGTGGTTCCGCTGGCAAAGGTCGCGTCGCTGCTAGTGCTGCTGCTGCAAGCGTTGGTACTGCCGGGATCCACCGGTGTACGAGGGCCACTGCTGCTAGCCGGGTCAAATTGCAACAAATTAACCGCGTTAATCACCCTCGCGGCCGGGCCCCACTTTTGCCCTGGCGAAGCTCGCACGTTCACCCCCTCTTGCTAACCAACGCCATCGAACCCTCCTGCTACTCGCTCGCCAACCTTCCTGCCACCAACTTGCTACCCACTCCAACCCCTTCGTTCTCTTCACCCCTAGTCTTCTTTTTTCCCTTCTCTTCCCATTAATCCAATTCGTGTAAAGTTAGTGGCTCCCGATGTTTTAACTTTGGATACATCTTTTATTGCCGGGAACCCGTATTAGTGATGTAGAATAGTCGCAGTTGTGGTGAAAGTGTAGGGGATAAAGTAGTTGGCTGTTATTTCATGGATTTCTTGGAAGGGCGATATTCTTCAGTCGATATCGCATGAGACTGGTGTTTTGTTTGATAAAGCACTCGTCTGAACGCTTTGAGGAAATTCTATTGGCCGCAGAACACACGTGAAATCGATCCTCAATGCCGCGTCCCTTGACCGTAAAGACGGAATCGAGGAATTCGATGTAGTCCATCAGTTACAAACTTTCTTTTTACCCTCGAGACTACATCGCAGTCCTTGAAAGCTCTAGGTTGACAGTGGCATGGTCAATAAAACATCTCAAGGCATTTTTGTCACTTCGAAAGGAATGTGTAGGAATCTGTAAAGCACATTCTTTTACTAGTAGGACTAACATCTAATGTCAGATAAGCGTATTAATAAATCATCAATCGAGTTTAATGTCGAGTTTTATTGTTGCTGTTATTTTCTAACAACGTCAAGCAAAATTGAGTCCGATCTAATTCCGGCCATCATTGTTCCAATATAATAAACACATTTTTTAAATTTAATGTCGCATCAACTACCAGGATTATTAGCGGCAGGACTTTAAGATTTTTACAGTAGTGTTTTCTGAAAAACTTTAAAGATACTCGGTTACAGTGAAACTGCTGTTGGATGTCCACAATTCAAGTGTAGTATAAAGTGTACATGGATGACTATACATTCGCTTTTCCCGATGTAAGAACAGCAGCAAATCTAGTTTGGATTTCGGTATAAATATTGAAATTTCATTCTTGCCACAGTTGTTTTCTTTGACCGCAAAGAGACTCGAAAGGGTGAGCCAGTTCCGGAACGTCGTTCTGTGTGGCAGAGAGAAGAGCTGGGTCAGAACAGGTAGGGGTCGAGGGGTGGCTTGCCGGGAATTAGTTGGATTAGATAATGCAGGCACGAGCTCGACCAACGAACTTCCGGGTGTGAAACTCCGGCCGCACCGTGTACCGCAGAGATTCCCAAAATTGTACAGAAATTACGGAGCTCCGAGTAGCAGTGCTTTCACCCGCTGGTCCGTACTGTTCTATTCGAGTTTCTCGTTTTATTCACATAATACCAGCTCACCCAAACGATCTCACTCGCACACACAAAATCTCATCAAAAACTATTCCACCATCAGGCACTCATATCTCATCTGTAGTTTTGTTCGAACACATCATAGAAAAACCACGTGAATTCCTTCACGTATTCATGTCGATCGAAGCTTTGAGCTTTTAACGACCCGGAAAACCTTTTGACTAAAGAATTATCCGTCAGAGAAACGACGAGCAAAAAACGGACGCGGAAGCCAGGATGGAGAGACTTGATGCTAGAGTGGCGAGCGCGTATAGAGATCGAGAGGTAGATGTAGAGAAAGAGAGGAACGAACAGAGCGGCAGAGTTGAATAAAATAATCATGTAATTACGAGCGACGATATCGATCCTGCCTAATGCACTTGCGAAGCGGTGACACGGATTCTATTCTCGTTCCTTACCGTGAAATTGAACTCTAGGTCCAGAGGGGCGGAACGAACCAAGGGGAGACTCGCTAGTGGCGCAGCCTGTGTGGAGTCTATAGTTGAGGTGAGACGAGGACTATTTCTACTGGGCTTCGAGCCGGCTAGGCGGTTAGCAAAAGCGAGCTAGAGAGCTTTCGCCGGGGGTTAGTGAGTTGGGAGGCTGGCACAGTGTTACACAGGCTCTGCTGCCCTCTTTGCTTGTTAAGGTTATAAGCGCCAGCCCGAAACTCCATGAATTATCAAGTCACCGAGCGTATAAATATAAAATAACATTCGCGGCAGTGTGAGAGAGTGAGAGGAAGATGACTGAAGCCAGATATGCGGGAACGCTGGCAGTAGGGGGCGCTACGCTAGTCTGACGTAATGATACATTACTGTAATGAAACTAGCGGGTGACAAGCGCCACCTACATCCTTGCCATATTTATCAGGAGTCATGTGCTACGTACTTACCTGACATGCTAGACTACACACCAGTTCAGCTCAATTTTTTTTAAATCTAAGGTAATAATTTTGTCTCTTCTGTCATTTCTCAGAGATGTAAAGTGGAACGTCTTGGAATGCAAATATGTCGGTGAAGATTGAATCGTTTCAAAGTTGAAACGGTATTCGACTGTTTCTGCCAGCGCCAGCGATGCCAAAACGGTTACAGACATGGTTTTTAATTTATTACTTAATGAAGGAGGAACTTGTACATATTAAGATAAGCGTTTTCGGATGGAAAAAACTCTTCCGGTCATTTTAAGACCACTACCATCGAATATCGATAGATCGATAGACTCTGCGGAAGACCTTCATATCGGGGAAAAATCAGGCTCTCTGATGTGGTCGTTGCAGCTTTAACAATTATTTTCAATATGAAGACAGGGTTTGTCCACTTTAAGACAAGCATTTTTAGGCGTAAAAATGTCTCCCGGTCATTTTAAGACCATTACGAAGTCAATAGACCCTGCGGAAGACCTTCATTTTCGGGGAAAAATCACACCCTCGGAAGTGTCTGTCAGATTTAACAGAGATTAATCAGAGAGCCTGATTTTTCCCCGATATAAAGGTCTTCCGCAGGATCTATCGATTTGGTCGTGGTCTTAAAATAACCGGCAGAGTTTTTTCCATCCGAAAACGCTTATCTTAATATGGACAAGTTCCTCCTTCATTAAGTAATAAATTAAAAACCATGTCTATAACCGTTTTGGCATCGCTGGCGCTGGCAGAAACAGTCGAATACCGTTTCAACTATGAAACGTTTCAAACTTCACCGTCATATGCAAATGAAATTCGAATTTTAAGTTTTTTTCTAAACTCATAGTTTGAGTTTCCTAGATATAAAAACAGAAATCATTCACTCATCTGTTTATTTGTCTGAATGTGTTCTCAAGCATCACAATAATCATTTATAGAAACTAGCCCACAGTGGTAATTGTCCTGTATCTTCTGTATATACAAGATAATCTTGGTATTAATATTCGATCCAAAATTCTAATCCGTTCCTATACTTCACCTGGCATCTAAAAAATTCGATATTTTTTATTTTCGACATTGACATTGATTACATAACTATTATGCTTGTATCTCTAACATACAGACACACCTATAAGCACATAGTCAATAGGAAATGAGTGATAGCAAAAATTATACTTGGGTAATAATAGGAACTAATTGTCATACACAAATCTAAAGCTATCGACTTCACAATTAATACGCCTCTGCATCGCTAGATGAGTCCTGGTGCCACTGATTCATGATCCTAAGCTCAGTTTGTAAGTCAATGTAGCTTCACAGTAAGAGCTTCATGCGACTAATAAACAAGCAAGAAATCAAATATTTAAACATTCAATATTGAGCGGAAAACTTAGCAACTACATGTTACACGTAAATCAAGTTTTAGCTCTGATGAAACAAGTTTATTCCGGCGTATATTCCGCAAGTTAAGCGACACACAACACGTTGCCGGTTCCCGTGGGTCGGCCCTGATCGAACGTCCTCGTAGCTTCGCATTCCAGCTGTGTCGCTGGTGCCAAGCTCGCTAGCCTCGTGCACCGAGAGAAAATACCATGAATTCGAAAGAGGTTCGAACGAACGAGTCAGAGCGGACTGTGAGAGAAATGGGGAACAATGGTCGGGAATGAACGCATGGGCATCGCCCGATGCCTTCAGCTCAAATAGTCGAGCGTGGATGGTAACAACTCGACCCGTTGTTACGTTTCACGGTTTCGACAGAACAGTGCCACACGTACTATACGTCATATACTTTGCCAACGACACGACCATATAGCAGGGTTACGTGCAATACAAAAAAAACGAGATAAAGTGTTGTTTCTATCGGGATAAAAAAAAAGAAGAGTTAACGGTTTCTGTGGTGTGGGTAAGCTGCGTAGTGAGCGAGTAGAGGATGTCTGGACAGATTAGCAATTAGATGTTGTATAGAATGGAGAGGAAACGCTCCCCGTTTTCCCCCAAGCTACTGGCGCGTCAGACAAACAGTGAGAAGCACGTCGCTCGTAGAATGTACGCAGTGAGTTTAAGCAGACAATGATACTACTGCGAGGAAGGATGGGGGAAAACGAGGGAGAAATGAGGAGGGGAGCAAAGGCACGGGAATAGAAAAATGTGTAACTTGTTGACACAGTGATCCCGTGGGGCTCGAATGCGATTATGCAGTCAAATGAGATTGTGGCATATGCATGAACCCCTCGAGTTCCACCTCTATTTCACTGGCGCGAGTCAACCGCTCCCTCATACCTCCCGCTACCTCATCTCCTCTTCTCTTTGCTACACTCCAACCTCTATCTTCCATACTCCTCCCGAGTTCCCAGCTCTCTGTCACTTTGACTGTTTCTCTTCACTGGGTTCAATGCGATTCCCTTCTCGCAGTCACCAACTTGCTTACAGTCGATGAGAGACTGAAACTCACTTTGAAATCGCTACTCCTCGACCTCCACTTCCTACAAGTAAGAGTGCAAAACTTGTTTCGTTAAATCATCGTCGTAATGCTGAAGCACTGACCCAGTATTACTCTCATAACCCGTTATTCAAATATGTATCCTTAATTAATGTCGTTAAAATAAAATCTTCTTGGATGATGCCTGCGCGAGTAGGTACAGAGGTGATTTAGATTTATTCGGAGGAGTGGCTGGAAGATATAGAGACGGAGTCTAACTACTGCAATTCTAGGCGTCTACCCAACTACTTCGCATTCCAAACCGCTCAAGGGTCCGAGGAGTTTACGACTTTCCGCCGAGCAATACACTCCATCACCCTAGGCAGTTGTGTCTTTGCAGACGGAGGATAATAATCTTAAGGATCATTGACCAAAGCACCGCAATCCAATATAAGATAAGGCTTTAGAATTTCGGGCACAGGGTCACGAATTCACCCGCGGCTGAAATTGAACATTCATTATATGCAATGATATTAGACAAGTTGCTGACTGACACACGAACAGTACCACTAGGCTTGGCCAATACATAAGCAGCAGCACCAGCAGCACCAGCAGTAGCAGCAACAACATGGCAGAGGGCTTTGCAGGGCTGGGACTAGGATTGCTGGTTCAGATTCCATTTGTTCCGCCTGTCAACCTATGACGTATGTCCCATCCACCTCGACATACGCCGCCCTTTCTCGTTCGCCTCCTTTCCAACCGCCACAGAGGAATATAATGCGCGCGTGCTTGCTTCAACCGTGTTTGCTGTTTGCCGTACGTATATACACGCCAATCCCAGCTCTCAATCTTTTTGAATGAAGGAAAAAAGATAGCTGCAATATTCGTAAGAAGAAACTTCCAATCTGATCCAGGGCCTCCGTGCAATGCTTCGAGTTGTGGCTATACTTGTTCAACTGTACATGAGGTATTCGACAGTTCTAAAACTGTGCCGAAGTAGTATCGGAGTTGACTCTCAGCTCTCTTTTATTACCGTTTCTGTTATTATTCTCTTCGCGCAAATGGTGGCTCAGTTTCGCATTTGTTGTGATAGGCTCTTACCGATCACTCTCTTGCTTTCTCGCGATTGGTGAGCTGCGTCATCAGTTCTCTAGAGCTTTATTTCTGACAAATGCGTCATGGACGGTTGTGCGATTCGTTTCAGCATTTTTATATTTCACAGTTTCGTCAATATAGTTGTTGAGTTTTATGCGTGAGAATTTTATTTAAGAATAATTCATCTGATTTTTCACGACAAGAGCGACTTTTCATAATCTTTATTGCAGGATGAGAACCTATAATAATACAAAATTACGAATTTAATACTCGACTATAAAATAACGCTGAAAGAAAATAAATAAATCAAAGAAGTGAAGAGTTTTTATATGGTAGAGTTGTGACGTGATAGACAATTAATGACAAATCTACAAATGTGCAGTTGCGAATGAGTTCTTATTTGATATTAATAAACACATCAAGAATTTTCACAGTGAAAATCGTTGATCTATCGAATGGAAATAAAAAATCGCCTGAATACTTATATAATAAAGCGAATAAACGATTTCCCATTGATAATGAAGTCTAAGTCTTTGGTTCCCATTGGTGAATGCTTTGATAACTACAAAACTATTGATTTCCAATGAGTCCATTGGGCAAAAGAGAATTGACAACGATAGCTGTTTGAGAGAGTAGAAAGTTTAATTACCCCGCGCACCAAGATAGATGGGTGCGTCCTCCTCCATCAAGCGATTTTGTGTAATCTATGTCACGTGCATCGTCGACACAGTGCGCCTACTCATCACTTACATTAATAATAGAAAGTTTCACTGGGGCACGTTCACGAGAAAAGATTTACTTTTTTTCGTCTGAAACCCGAGAGTGCCCGCCGCTATCTTTCGCTGTGGAAGCCACGAGACCACGTACCTAATTATTCCCAAGAGCGTATGCCTCTGAAGATGATCTATTCGGTTGGTAGAAAATTTTACCACCCAAGTATATACGATAGGGCATTGGGTAAAAAGCAAAAGGGCTGTGCAACTACTATTTCTATCTCTCTCGGGTAGATCTGAGCGCAGAAGAGAAGGAATAAAAAATCAGGACGAAGGCGAAGTGCTTGGTGGGCTTCTCAGTGGGAAAGTGGAGCTGGTTGAAGAGGAGAACAAGGAAGAGGAGAAAAGTGGTGAGAAGGATAGATAGAGATAGAGAAACCCGAGACTCGTTGCTCCGAAGGAATTTCAATGAGAGAAATAGAGTGAGGAAAAGTAGGGATAGAAACGCTGTAGGACGAAAGGGATGGTCGCACGTTCAGCTCTCTTCTACTCCGCTACCTCTTTTCATCTCTCTTTCACTTTCTCTCTCTCTCTCTTTCTCTCTTTGCCTCCTCTATTTCTCACACCCGCTTCTTGCCGGCACGCCAAGTGGGGTTGGAAAGGAATGAGAGATGTAAGGTAATTACAGCGAACGTGCGCCAGCTTGTAGGAGATTTAAAAGCTCGTAACTTTTTATGATTTACATTCCTTTCATTTAGTCGCACATTTCTCCGAATGGACTCTCTTTCTCTCGCTTCGGTGTTCGTCTAGTTTGCTTTTTAAACCCTTTTCTCTCACTCCCACCCTCGCTTTTATCTTTCTCTTGCTCCAACACCTACGTACTTTGCAGCACAAGAACTCGTTTTTGGTCTCTATATAACATCGTCTTCCCACTTGGCGAAAACTTCGTCAAATGCTTAGTGGCGCAGTTTGGATATTCGACACTCTTCGCTACGCTTGTCCACCAAATCCATAAGCCGCATTCGATATCGAGCCTCGTAAACGAAAATTAATTAAATTCAGAGTCGTGCTCGGTCAGCTTTAGCTTCGATAATTAATATCGAAGGCAGAAGGATTGAAGATGTATATACGCATCTATAAAGTTTGAGGGTCCTATCGCGCTTTCCGCCAACTCCACAGGCGAAACTTGCTCGATCCGCGAAATACGTGAAGGATTTTCACCACGACGATGCCGCATATACGAAAGGATTTCAAGCTCACAGAGCGAAACGCAATTCGTCTGGAAATCGTGGATTCGTTAGAACATGAGATATAGCAGATTCGACTCTGTTTGGGGATAAGACATGCAAGTTGACGATGGAGAATTGTGGCGCTAAGTTCAGCCTCAGATTCGGACTGTGCAGTTGCTTCGTCGATACGAAGCGAACGTAATCAAAAGATGCTAGATATCCGTCCCAAAGACAAGACAATGGGAACATTAGTGATGCTCGGTGTATACAGTTATCGATAATGTATAATAAATGAATCACGACGATGTTTCGACAACATTGCCTCTAAAATCTGCAACATATACTGCCAGCGAAATTAAAAACATGAACTGTGATAAACACAAAATATCGAAGGAAAAAACAAACTGCGCTAATCACAACATGGATAAAAAGTCACTCAGAAAACGTACTGAGAGCTTAAGCTATTCATGTAAAATCAAATCACATATTTTTTTAAAAAAGAATTCTCTTTATTTCTCTGTATCGAAAATCTAAGAAAATTTTTTATCATCTTATATTTTTATTGTATTATGTGATATTTTGATATTTTTATCTTTTGTTTGAGGAACGAGCTCCTTATACCTGCGCTTGTACAGTTACCCACGGGCACTACGCTGCCGTTTGTAAAAATGTATAGTGCCAATGATAGTCTTTTGTTTGTTTAAATAAATCAATCATTTATTTTATGACAAATTCTATGTTAGTTGAACCAACCTCATATTAAAATTGTTATAATGTTTGTATGATAAATTATTGTATGGCAGCAGCAGTTACATCTTTAAACAGTTTCATAAGTTTTACAGGTTGCCGCATACACGAAAAGATTTCAAGCTCACAGAGCGAAACGCAATTCGTCTGGAAATCATGGAGTCAACAGTTCAGCCTCAGATTCGGACTCTATAGCTGTTTCGTCGATGCGATGCGAATGCAATCCAAAGATGCTAGATATCCGTCCCAAAGACAAGACAATGGGAACATTAGTGATGCTCGGTGTATACAGTTATCGATAATGTTTAATAAATAAATAACTGTTTATGATTACGTTATAGTCAGTAACAAAACATTATTGCATCTCATGAATTTTTCATTTTATGACAAATTCCATGTTGGTTGAACCCAGCGCATATTAAAATTATTATAATATATTTAAGATAAATTATTGTATGGCAGTAGCTGTCATTTACATTATTGGATATCAATCTACTTCAGTTACATCCTTAAACAGTTTCATAAGTTTTACAGAATGCTGCATACACGAAAAGATTTCAAGTTCACAGAGCGAAACGCAATTCGTCTGGAAATCATGGATTCGTTAGAACAAGAGATGTAACAGATTCGACTCTGTTTGGGGATAAGACATGCAAGTTGAGGATGGAGAATTGTGGCGCTAAGTTCAGCCTCAGATTCGGACTCTACAGCTGTTTCGTCGATACGATGCGAACATAATCAAAAGATGCTAGATATCCGTCCCAAAGACAAGACAATGGGAACATTAGTGATGCTCGGTGTATACAGTTATCGATAATGTTTGATAAATAAATAACTGTTTATGATTACGTTATAGTCAGTAACAAAACATTATTGCATCTCATGAATTTTTCATTTTATGACAAATTCTGTGTTGGTTGAACCCACCTCATATTAAAATTATTATAATATATGTATGATAAATAATTGTATGGCAGTAGTTGCCATTTACATTATTGGATATCAATCTACTTCAGTAACATCTTTAAACGCTTTCATAAGTTTTACAGAATGCTACATACCCGAAAAGATTTTAAGTTCATAGAGCGAAACGCAATTCATCTGGAAATCATGGATTCGTTAGAACACGAGATATTACAGATTCAACTCTGTTTGGGGATAAGACATGCATGTTGAGGATGGAGAATTGTGGCGCTAAGTTCAGCCTCAGATTCGGACTCTACAGCTGCTTCGTCGATACGATGCGAACGTAATCCAAAGATGCTAGATATCCGTCCCAAAGACAAGACAATGGGAACATTAGTGATGCTCGGTGTATATAGTTATCGATAATGTATAATAAATAAATAACTGTTTATGATTACGTTATAGTCAGTAACAAAAAATTATTGCATCTCATGAATTTTTCATTTTATGACAAATTCCGTGTTGGTTGTACCCACCTCATATTAAAATTATTATAATATATGTATGATAAATAATTGTATGGCAGTAGCTGCCATTTACATTATTGGATATCAATCTACTTCAGTAACATTTTTAAACGCTTTCATAAGTTTTACAGAATGCTACATACACGAAAAGATTTTAAGTTCACAGAGCGAAACGCAATTCGTCTGAAAATCATCGATTCGTTAGAACACGAGATATAACAGATTCAACTCTGTTTGGGGATAAGACATGCAAGTTGAGGATGGAGAATTGTGGCGCTAAGTTCAGCCTCAGATTCGGACTCTACAGCTGCTTCGTCGAACCGATGCGAACGTAATCCAAAGATGCTAGATATCCGTCCCAAAGACAAGACAATGGGAACATTAGTGATGCTCGGTGTATACAGTTATCGATAATGTTTAATAAATAAATAACTGTTTATGATTACGTTATAGTCAGTAACAAAACATTATTGCATCTCATGAATTTTTCATTTTATGACAAATTCCATGTTGGTTGAACCCAGCGCATATTAAAATTATTATAATATATTTAAGATAAATTATTGTATGGCAGTAGCTGTCATTTACATTATTGGATATCAATCTACTTCAGTTAGATCCTTAAACGGTTTCATAAGTTTTACAGAATGCTGCATACACGAAAAGATTTCAAGTTCACAGAGCGAAACGCAATTCATCTGGAAATCATGGATTCGTTAGAACACGAGATATAACAGATTCAACTCTGTTTGGGGATAAGACATGCATGTTGAGGATGGAGAATTGTGGCGCTAAGTTCAGCCTCAGATTCGGACTCTACAGCTGCTTCGTCGATACGATGCGAACGTAATCCAAAGATGCTAGATATCCGTCCCAAAGACAAGACAATGGGAACATTAGTGATGCTCAGTGTATACAGTTATCGATAATGTATAATAAATAAATAACTGTTTATGATTACGTTATAGTCAGTAACAAAAAATTATTGCATCTCATGAATTTTTCATTTTATGACAAATTCCATGTTGGTTGAACCCACCTCATATTAAAATTATTATAATATATGTATGATAAATAATTGTATGGCAGTAGCTGCCATTTACATTATTGGATATCAATCTACTTCAGTAACATCTTTAAACGCTTTCATAAGTTTTACAGAATGCTACATACACGAAAAGATTTCAAGTTCACAGAGCGAGACGCAATTCGTCTGGAAATCATGGATTCGTTAGAACACGAGATATAACAGATTCAACTCTGTTTGGGGATAAGACATGCAAGTTGAGGATGGAGAATTGTGGCGCTAAGTTCAGCCTCAGATTCGGACTCTACAGCTGCTTCGTCGATACGATGCGAACGTAATCCAAAGATGCTAGATATCCGTCCCAAAGACAAGACAATGGGAACATTAGAGATGCTCGGTGAACACAGTTTGGAGTTATCGATCAACTGGAGCGTACCCGCAGCAACGTGGTACCCGCTCTCTCGTGCCCGGGCTACCGCGTTTAATCAACGAGAGCCGGCGAGAGGAACGCGCGCCGAGTCTATCTCTATTCCTCCCAACCTCAAAATCCTCCATATCTATACCCTATGCCTATTTATATACGATGAGCTATATACATTGGCTACTACTGTCGGACATACATATTCATACATCCACCGTTGTATACTTTTTACATGTTATTATAGTATGTGGAACACAGGTACACATATTGGCTACATAGTTAAGCAAAAACTGGACCTTCGGAACCATCTATTGCACTTGTTATACATATATAGACGGTAGAATTTTCAAAAGAAATATGCATCTGACGTAAAGTAGCTGGTACTTGCTTTTAATTCGTATTTTTCTCCATTGGTGCGGGAACCAAGACTGCCTCGCGAGACCCAGATGCTTCCAGCTTCGTTACGATCAATGCCCACTCTTTTACTAATGAGATGGAGCTTATTCTCAGGTCGAGCCCAATTCTATCTAGGTTTTATCCGACAAATACAAAGTACACTATAAACAGGAATAAGTCTTAAATATGTGGTGAATAATGTTGCATAAAAAGTGTTTCTTAGAAATGATAAATCAGATATTTTATCACACGCATAGATGGGTTTATGTTGTGCAAATGAAAAATATAAAAAACAACGATTATTCTCAAACGCACAATGTATCAATTTTATGACACATGCTGAAATTGATGTTCTGCATACTTTTTTAGAAAACTACAACTTTGATGCAGAGTATATTACAAAAGGTGTTATTTGAGTATTTACTAAATTTTTTCGTGGTGTTTTAAAGATACAGATATTTTTTAAATTTTTAACAATTTGTTGCAACTGCATGTCGGCAAGATTGACAGCAGACGAAAGAGACATAAATAGGAAATTGGGAATGTGTGGCTTTCTTAAACAAAGTCAAGTGATGTTTTAATGAATCAATTTGGAACTCATTAATATGTCTGCCTATCTGTTTCTGAGACTGTTCCAATTCAATATTTTATTTAAACCTATATTTACCACTTCAGACTAGCTATTCCAACAAAGGCCACAATGTTTATTTTAGATCTTGAACCGCCGCGGCGGGAGCATTAAGATCTAAAAATGTCTTTGTTCTTGAAAAGTGAACCCCGTCATTGATGAAAAATTCAATGCCAACAAACGACGTTGCAGCTGTGCAGCAATGACTAAATACATTTCTGCTTTGAAAACCGTTTTAACAGCGTTGTGTTTATAAGACCAGGATGTATTTGGCTACAATATGGCCATTCCTAAAGTGCAGCACTAAGAGAAGATTTTTCCCACAAATTATTTATGGTTCGGTTGAATATGTTTATCCTCTTTGGAACTATACTTACAACGCCAATGATACATAAGAGCAATAAATTATAGCAACAGTAACGCTTCATTAACTGTCTCACAAAAAAAGTTTAGATACGTAATTCGATTTTATGAAGAGGAAAATTAACCGTCGAATGGGTTTTCCAATATCGAGACATTCCACTTAAAAGTCTTTAATATCCGCAATAAAATACTCAAAATCTGTTCTTCTCGGTTAAAAAAACAAAATCATAATTCCAAGAGGATCCATAAGAAAATAATAAATATTTTATTGAGCTTGCTCACGTACATGTGTTGGTAATCGACATTGCATTTATAGACTCTATATTACAACATATAAAAATGAGTTTTTTAAGGATGTTCAACTGTTTCATACTAGTGAATTCAGTGCTAAATTTTTGTAATTGTTTCATTACAGTTGAATGCATTAAATAACTGTAATGGAGCATTAATTTGTATTAAAGCATGTACACTTAACCGAGAGAAAAATAAATAGTGACGGATTTGCATAAATATTAACTGATTAACGTTACTTTCCGATGGGATATATTTTCGTTTAGTTTTTTCCAAGAATAATCAATAATTTTTTAGCCAATTTTAATAATGATGGCTCATTCTCTTTCTTACAAGATGTTCTACAAATTGACCGGCTAGATATTTGATATTATTGATCGTTTAATAATTATAGCTATTTGTTTATGAAAGTATTTTGATTTTTATTAAACAGCAGGTTATAATTATTAAATGATCGATAATATCAAACATTCAGCCGGTCAATTTGTAGAGCATCTTTTAAGAAAGAGAATGAGCCATCACTCATCAAAATTGGCTAAAAATTATAGATTATTCTTGGATGATTATTCTTGGCCCGATGGAAAAAGCTGAACGAAAATGTATCCCATTGGAAAGTAACATTAATTAGTTAATCTGTATGCAAATCCGGCACTATTAATCTTCATCTGGGTTAAGTATACATGCTTCAATTCAAACTACTCTCTGCTATTGTTATTTAATGCATTAAACTGATTTGACTAGTATGAAACAGTTGAACATCCTTAAATTGATTATTTCCAGATTACGAGAAACTGAAAACGTTTAGCATTTTGCAGGTGGACTAGAATAAGATGACTTAAATACAGTTAACAATAACAGGAAAAAATATATGGTAAAACAGCTTGACGCTTATCCCCTGGAGCATTTACTCGTTGGTTTGATCGAGAGATTGAAGAAAGCACAAGCATGTGACGGATGTTGAGCAACGACGGTGTGTAGATGCAGCAGGTCTGGTCGAGTGGGCCGGATAGTCGTGTCGGGGTCGTCGGACGTTGATATTAATTGCACCGCGGAGAAGATTGCTTTACTTGACCGTACTGGTGGATTGGCCGAGGTTGATTGCCCGCGGGGCCCGATCGACTACCGTTCCAGCTTCTCCAACCCCTCGGAAAGGCAAACGGAAATAAATACACGATTCCAGCGCACCGAGTCCGAAAAGCGCACTGGCAAAATTGGAAAATACGAGGGTTCGCTTTTCTCGATTGATTTGTCGCGAGCTACCCATTCCTCTCGTCTTCCCATGCCAACAGTCGCTTTTTCCACCAAAAATCGAATGGTGACTATTGCACCTGCACAACGCCGTTCGGAGGCATCATTAAAATATTTATCGTTGAAATATCAACCACCCGAGGCATATGATTCACCACGCTTGACATTTATTCTCATTCGGTATGTAACCTATTTTATTTATTGACACGACCCGAAATTTCTCGGGTAATGCATAAATGCAAATATATCATTTCGTTATAAAACGTTTGAAAGATAAAATTTATGTCAGAATGCTTAAAGTACTCCTCCGGTTAGGGAATAATCCCAAGTAAAAAAAATTATATATAGCCCGACACATGGAATTGGGCATATATAGTCTGTATAAATTTTATATAAAATCTATATGTAATTTATGTATAAGAGATCTATAGATTGCGTATAGAACGTATGTAGAATATATATGCCCATTTCTATGTTTAAAACTATATACATTTTTTATATACCCTATATATAATTTTTTTACTTGGGATATATTCTCAAGTAAAAAAATTATATATAGTCTGACATATGAAATTGGGCATATATAGTCTGTATAAACTCTATATACAATCTATGTGGTCTATATGGAATTTATATATGTGTCACCTGTGAGGTTGGGTTTATGTATAATTTGTATATAGATTATATATAGAGTTTATACAAACTATATATTCTATGCTTAAAGCCCAATTCTATGTTTACAACTATACATCTTTTTTATATACTCTATATATAATTTTTTGACTTGGGTTGATATAAATGATAAGTGAAGTGATTATTTGCGCCCGAGCTGATGCTAGCATGCCGATCGAATGAAATGTACTCACTGATGATTCTTGATACTATCGAATGATCTTGATACTATCGATTTCTACCTGTTATCTCAATAAATTTTTTAGAGCCACGAACGTCTTCGAACCAATTGGATGAAGAGCTTCTTGATATCTCTATCTTAAGGTTGAAGCAAACTATCTGAAGACACTAAAAGCATTGGCTAATAAATAAAGCTGTGCTTCAGTCTCTTGCTGCTTATTCGGATTACGCCTCACAACTGCAACTCGCAACTGTGTTAGTGAAGTTAATCGTGTTATAGCTCACTACGTGTACTACGGAAGGACGAAAGTAGATATGATAGCGGGCGACTGATATAAATAGCAAAGCTCAGATCAATTCCCTATCAATTCTACAGAGTGTATCAGTCGTTTAATTTTCTTCATAACAATCTTACCAGTAAAGCATTGGTTATAAGTCACGATCGAACTTAATCATAGACGGAGACAAAATGAATTAAAAATTGCCGAAATAAGTTTAATCAAAAGTTAGTAGGTATCAAGTTTTTTTTTATCCTAATGGAAATTCATCCAAAATTAATAGTGCATAAAGATAAATTCATATGTGTCATAGCCTTCGGCTTTCAGAATAAATAATTATTCTTCATTATCGATAATGTATAATAAATAAATAACTGTTTATGGTTACGTTATAGTCCCTAATAAAAAATAATTTTATCTCATGAATTATTAATTTAGTGACAAATTTCGTGATGGTTGAATCCACCTCATATTTAAATTGTTATAATATATGCCTGATAAATTATACTATGACAGTAGCTGTCACTTGCATTATTGGATATCAATCTACTTCAGTTACATCTTTAAGCAGTTTCATAAGTTTTACAGGAAAATGGCTTTCATTGACTGTATTTAATTGCTTCTTTATTCAACGAATATTAACCCAGGGGCTGGAGATATAGTTGGATTAGCGGTCGGATAAATTTTATTGCTATGACGTAGATATGAAAGGAAGGGGTGGCACGTGAGTGAATTGAATTTCTAGCGTTCGCTTTCGCAGCCGACGACCTGTCGGCCTCGGTTTAACCGAGCGGCGAATTAATTAAACTTCTATTTACGATATCGATGAATCAGCGATATCGCAAGACGATGGCTATGCCGCCTGGTACCTCCCCCTATGCGGCACGCCCGCCCTTTACTAGATAGATCGCTACCTCGGTACTTTGGGACTCCTCCGCACTAACAAGTATTACTAACCGCAACGTAATAAATTTGCAAAGAGTCACGGCTCAAACTCCATCGTCTCTGGTCCTTCGATAAGGCAGCCTTTGCATTGATATTGTTACACAAACTGCAGATTTACTGCGTTAAATATTATTATCAAAATTTCGATACACCCTTTAATGGTTAAGAGTTTTTCCAATTAAAATTTTCTTGTTTATTCATAATTTTTTATATCAACCAATCAAAATAGAGGAATAATTGCAATTTGAGAAAAATGCATTTTGTTAATTTTTACGTGACTATACATTGTTCGTTCATAAAATTAAACTCTGGCTTACTAATAAAAATAAGTTCTTTAGCAATTTTTCTTTTCTTGCAATAAGCATTAGAATGTTTGATACATTATTATAAAATCGAATAATATTTGTTTAGCAGAAAAGAAAAAAAACACTTATTTTCTGACTGAATATAAATGGAAATTTTTCCATTGCTCCTGATTAAGAAAAAGAAAAAACTTTCAGAAACAAGATTCAGAGTTGTCGCTGAGAACTAAATACTTAATGGTCTTTATCAAATACAGATATCTTGTATTTTCAAGAAATGTAACAGAATTGAATTTTGTTATGGAATTCAACAAGTAGGTAAGTGCTTTTTTAAATTTACTTGTTTATCGAATAATTGTGTGAATTTCAAAATAATGAACGTCTGAATCTACAAACGCCATTATTATGAAATTCGCTATTTTAGCCATTTTCTATTTGGATCATTCGCTATTTTGATCCTCACCCGAATGATTTGAAAACGAACTGAGGTTAGAAAAAATATATTAATAATTTGAAAAGTCATGTATGCATTCATCGTGATGATCGTGTTTTGCAGTTTTAGTCGAACTCGAGTACAGAACTTACAAAACTCAAGTGGAGACTTACAAAATTTCCAGAAAGACAAATTTACGTTCGAATGCGAACGGAGACGCAAAGACGATAATAGAAACAGTGCCAGACGCAGCAGTAGTAGCATCCCCAAAGTTCTTCCCACTTCGTCAAGAGCCCAGAGCAGAGGTATATCCTCTTAAAATCGTCTGAACGCGCTCGAAGAGATACGATGAATGAGAATTAGTTGCGTTTCGTTAACGGACCTGAGAACTTGATTAAACCGTCGTTATGCCTGTTCATGCAAAAATGCTATATATACTTAAGTGCAGAACAATTTCCATTACATTTTATCTTCTGCTTATCTCCAACAAATAACTCGAGCAAAAATGTTTAATCTGTTTATCTTAAACACTAAATAAAAAGAATCCAAAGGAACAAACCATTTAAAAGAAATACCTCTGAGCCCATTCGTATTATCATGAACTAACAAGGATTATCCATCGCCCCGACAGATTATCAGTGTTTACGCGAATGCCAAAAAAATTATCTGATAGACAATACAGCCGCAACAGGTTACACCCGTTCGTGAAATGTAAAAGTAGATTTTTTACAAAACACGAAATGCGCACAAATCAGTCGTTTCAGGAACGAACGAGGGGAACCGACATCGAGGGGGTCACATTCAGTAGCGCTGTGGGTGGATAGGTGGTTGGGATATAAACGCGGCAGTTGTTTCGACGTTTATTTTTGGGTTGTGGCATCGACAACGTTCGACGTGGTTTACGATCGTTGTTGTGTTGGATGCGGGTTGCAACGAGTTGGGGTTTGGGCAGAGGTAGTGGCGGGCTCTTCTGATACAGCAAACGCGGTACAGCAGTCCAAAGGGGTATATATGCTATAGATGCGGGAGAGGAGGGGGAAGCAGAATTCGAGGGGTTTGGAAGTTCGATTTCGACCGCGAATGGCATATGGTTTCGATCGCACCTAGCCAACGTCCACTCACACAAAGATTGTGGCAAACGAACACGAAATCCATCCGGAGTGCACCGACGGATGTAAAGAGAGAAAAAAAAACATAGGGTGAGCCAAGGTTGGTGGTTGGCTAGCTGAACGAGTACCGCGTTTGTTGCTCGTAATAGACAAATACATACGTAAAAAAGCAGACACACCGAGAAACTGATAGAGGAATCGGGTCGGGAGAGAGGAGAAAACGGGGGGCAGACAGTCAGCAGATAGAAGGAGGTAACGAGGAGAGGAAGGGCTTGGGCAAAGAGAGCGAAAAGCCGGGAGAGGGTTGCGGAAACGGCGAACGACCGAAAGCGCACCGACACATAATAATACATATAGAGGTCGGTGTTCGTAAAATCCGCGAACCGCAAGCACCGCACGATCCGACACACGTGACGCTGCGGCCCAGTGTGGCAGGACAAACCGCCGAACGCTCGTTCTGTCCGGCTAATTTACTTTTTGTATTTTCAGTTCAAATTGACCACCGCGCCGGACCAACAGCAAGCTACGTCGAGGTGGAACACTGGATGGATGAACCAACCGGACGCTTTCAAACCTGTTCCATACCTACGTTCTCTGAAACTTGCAGTCCATTTCTACCTTGTTACCCCTGTGCTAATCTCGCTCGGTGTATCCACGTAATGGACACCGCTGTCGCTGATGCTGCTGCTGCTGCTGCTGTGCTACAATATCATAGTATATAATCACGTGTCTGCTGTGCAGATACTGTGCTGTCGCTAGGATTTTGCGGTAGGTCGTATTTAACTGTATGATTGCCAATCTTTTGGAATGGAATAATGGTACCGATTGATGAATTCAACATACTAATCTGGCTTCATCGGCGTCCATATCGATCAACGATTTTCGGTTTGTAGCATATGTAACGAATTCTTGAATCAAATTGTGGTACTAACTTTTTCGGATAAAGAATGATTGTATAATGAAATTCATAGTTATTCTATTATAATTATCCACCGATTTTATATAGAGGTGTTAAAATATCGTAATAATAAAAAAAATTAAATGTAATGAATTTGTATGGAAAACTTTATTGAGTATATGCGGAAATATACTCAAGACATTGAAAAATAAATGAAGATTTGCACAAATTGTCATGAGTTGTTATAGAAAATATGTGTTTATAAAAAATAATAAAGTTATTTTTTTTAAACTGATATCAGTAATAGATACTATAATCTAATACTCTTCGACACGATTCAATACCGAGATAAAGTAAACTCGAGTCCCCTGTATAGCGCACAGATTGAAAAGCACATTTACTTTTCTTAATAACATTAATCGACACTGTGTAAATTAGATTACAGCTTTAGCTGTAATTCCAGTTTCAAAAGGCGTGTTACATCACCTTAAGTAAAATGATTGCCCACGCGAAATGGCAAAGAGCATTGGATAAAGCTTGACGAAAATTGCGTAATACGTGCGAGTGGCTTTTAGCGGAAGAGTGCAAGTCCTTGATCTCCGGACAAGGCGAATCGCTCATGCAAGCAGGAGAAATTGTGCCGTCGTCGGTCGCGGTGTCAACATTCCTGTTCCCGCTTCAAGCAAAGCTCTTCAGTCGACGGGAAGGTGAAGCAAAAAAAAACATAGAGAAGAACGTTGAACGAGTGAGAGGGAGACAGAGAGGCAAGCAGAGAGATATTTCAAAGTACATGGCTCTCACGCGACTTCCTCGTCGTTCTGTATGTGCGCCTGTCTGTGCTATCACAATATAGATATACCAAAGTGCAAGGAAAGGCGGGAACAACCGCAAAACGGCGTTAGAGTGAAAGAGATGGAAAGAGCGTGGAAGGAGGATGGGAGTGAGTGATGTAGCTGAAGAGCGCGTTCTCGCTCAGGGTTCGGAGGTAAAGCAAAGGTTAAGGTACTCGTGTCTCACCCCCAGGAAAGCCCCGGACGTGACCGGACTTTTTACGCCACTTCCCAAAGAATGACCGAGAGCATCCCTCTCCCAGTTTGCTTTGACGCTGTGCTCGCGACACCGTGTCCCCCCTCCCCCCTTCCCCATATCCACCTCAGGCTCGTGTCGTCGACAAGTGTTCAAGTACTAGGAATTCAAGCCTGTACCTTGCGGTTCTCCATGTCGCTGTTGTTACTCTCATGCACTTTGGAGCAGACAGCCCCTTCGCCGTCTGACTCGAGTACCTTTCCTATGTGCATCAGACCGAAAATCTTAATTCACGACTAACGAAATCAATTTACTTTCCATGAGACATTATATTTAAAAAAAAACATATCACTCTCTTGGTGGAAAATTAATGAGAATATTTGAAGTTTTTAACAGATAATGAGACATTTAGCAAATTGTTATTATGAGACTGTTATTTTATATTATTGTAACGGCAGCTTTATAATGCCGTCACTGTATTTCGTGGGATTGCTTACCTCAGCAATCTCACGGCACGGAGAGAACAGTCTGGTAATTTTTACCCGATTTAGTATAGTAAACTTGATTTATTCAGCGCCTCTGGCATCTATTTCTATATTTTCCTATCGAGAACTGTATCGTGTTTTACTGTGTGCTGCATGCCGTACAAGAATCGTTACTATGTTTCGGTTTTTAAACGGTACTGTAAATAATCCAAAGTTTGTGAGGATGTATATGCAAAAGTGCCTCGAAGACATCTTAAAGCTTGACAATGGTCGTGAGTTCCAACAGACGGTGATTACGATTCGCAATATATGAAGAAGTTCGTCTCTCAATTTATTAATAAGATCTATAGTTACGGAATCGGTTCCGAAAGAAATACGAACATTTCACATATAAAGAATAGCAAATTCTGATATCCTCAACGTTGTAACTATTAAGACCGTGCGTCTGGGATTCATTCCCCAACCCCAGGCTATAGATCTAAATAGTCTATTAGCTATACACGAAAGACATGCGGTGACCGCTATACGTTTGGCGGTGGACGAGGGTGTTTCCATCGTCAGTGGCGTTAGGCGCCCATTTTTCTCGGTAGTGTAATGCAACGAACAAAGAATTGTGAAAACGAAAAAGCAAGTGCACGTCTTTTTCAAAGATATATTATCTATGTATTCTTCGTCTATACTATAAGAAAATCGTCTCATGTCGTCGTCGTTGTAAATCGGTGCGTAACCTGGACTGTTTGCAACGTGACATAACCTGCTCTTTAGTGACGTCCGAGATCAGGACGTCACTAAAAATGAAAAATATCATTTCATTTTAAGAAAAATAAATAAATGTTTTATAATTGAACAAAACAACGTGTCTTTTTTATGCTACATTTTTGTAACCTATCCCTATCCTACCTTTACATACCTTTACTTTCTATTATTTTAAGTATCATTTTAACTGCACGAATTCCCGACATTAACTGGTATACGATGCAGAAGTAAGTACGTAATCGGCCTAGCAATCTTCACTATGCTGCGTTTAATTAGCAATATATAACGTTGATAAGTGACTCGTGAACACAACACTCTAAAAACCGAGCGTGTTACAAGTGTGTTGTTTCCAATCTTTTACATTGTGACGTATTTTTGTACACTTTCAAGGGTGTTGGCATTCGCACGATAAATGTTATCTAAAAGGAACACACCTGTAAATATGTAAAAACTCGTCATAATGTAAAAGATAGGAAACAACGCACTTGCAACACTCATTAACACACCGGTAATACGTCGTTTCTACAGAACCCGATTCTACACATCACCGACTCAACACCACCGACTCTACACAACGGCAATTCGGCACATGCCTCGATTCAACACAACAGCAACTGTACACATCACCAACTCGACACATGCCTCAATTCGACACAACCCCAATTTTACACAGCCCCAATTCTCGAGCCCGGGTCCAAGAAATGTCGACGTTTCATGACATGTCTAATTAGTGATGCCGTCGAGACGAGTTCAAGTTCTCGTCTAGTCTCGAATCGACGAGATCAAGTTCTCGTCTCGTTTCTCGGAAATCTCGACGAATTCTCGAGACTCTCGACAAATTCTAGAGAATCTCGAAAAATCTCGAAAATTCTCGAAAATCTCGAAAATTCTCGAAAATTCTCGAAAATTCTTGAAAATCTCAAAAATTCTCGAAAATCTCGAAAATTCTCGAGAATCTCGAAAAAAGTTTGAGAATCTGAAAAAAATCTCGAGCATCTCGAGAAACGCAAGAATCTCGAACATTTTACGAGAATCACGAACATTTTTCGAGAATCTCGAGAATCTCAACCAATTCTCGAGATAAGACGAGTAATTTTTATTTCTCGTCTCGTTTTGTGAAAATAACGCTTGGTCCGTTGCAGTAGCGTAACGAGGATTGCGAGGGAAGGGGATTAGGCGGGGGGGAGAACAGCTTTCGATAGGCGACAAACCCTCGGGCCCACCCACTGACTACGTCACTATCCGTTGGCTACTATTGCAAAAAAGTAATTTCACAATCTTGAGGTGAGTAATTCCAGAAAATTGCTTTCTCAAGGTTATCTTTCCAGTCGGAGAGAGATTTGTCAAGACATTTTCTCTTATTCGCTGGACTTTTTCAAGGTTACCTTTCCAGTCGCAGCGATTCTTCAAGACGGTTTTTTTATCCGCTGAGCTTTTTCAAGGTCATCTTCTCAGTCGCTGAACATCTTTGAGACCATTTCTTTTATACACTAAGCTTTTTCAAGAGCAACTTTCTAGTCGCAGAGTCTTTTCGAGACAATTCTTTTTATTCACTAAGATTTTTCAAGGTTATATTTTCAGTCGCAGCAAAACTGCAAAATTATGTTCAAACACACAAAATAATTTGAATTCGAATTTCGTAAGTTTCGCCGGAAGTCTCGTCTCGACTCTTCGAGACGAGAATTTTTTTTGGTCGAGACGAAAAATTTCTTGGTCTCGTCTCGTCTCGCCGAGAATTTCTCGTCTCGAACGGCATCACTAATTATAACTCTATTTTTATTTTTTATTTGCGACGATTCAAAGTGTAAAAAATTATACCTGATCCAAGAGATAAAAGCAGCGCCAGTGTATATAGCATGTGAAAAAACGATGTATTATTTATGAGTGTAATTATTGAGTCGCCCACCACAGGTACTTAGTAATAATCGAGGGATGCATGTCAATTGTTCTTACAATCTTCTTGTCAAGCATAAAGAAATGTAATCATTTTTTTTTAAATTTCAATATAACAATGAAATCGGATTTTTCTCCTGTCATAAAATACTCAAAATCCAATAAAATCACGATTTTAGTTGTGCATGTATGTTGGTTACATCCACAATATGAAGACGGTAAACCTTGATATGTACACACATTAATAGATTGTCCCTTACTTCGCCGTAAAGTCTAGTGAACTACTTTGTTCTATCTTTCTCGCATCTACATTTTGCCTCTCCTTAAGGATTCACAGAGCATATTTAGGTACTTTTCGAATGTTTTGAAGCATAGTCCTAGCTGTTGCTGTCAGAAGGGATGATGATTTCTCGCGAGACATACCTACGCACCAGCATCAGAGTAGGAAGAAGCGCATCTACATTCGCGGTAGAAATTCGGTTCCAGGGGGACGATCCGTCTCACGCAAAAGTTTTGGTAAGCCGTGTGAAAGCAGTGGGAAGGCTACTAGCCCCATGGTGCCCGTAAAATCGGTAAGTAGTATCGCGTACGATACAAACTGAGCAATGCCGACGCAGGAGCTTCGAACTTTGGGCCAAAGCTACTTTTCTGGGAATGACGAGGATGTTGTTTCTTCGTTGCAGATGTCGAGAACGGAAAAGTTGCAGACGCAACGTTGCCTTTACCATTGTATTCTATGGGTCTAAATACGTTTTGAAATAAATAATTTGTCATGTATACACTCATGACTGGAAATAACCACACGTAATAAAATAATTATACAAGAAAAGGAAGCTTTCTTTACGAGAAAATAAAAATATTTTTTTTTGTTTAGACAATAATTCGAAACAACTTTGATTTTATAATTCTGTATCATTAAACTGGTTGAAAAAAGCATATTTAGAACTTCATCATGAATATATCTAACAAGAAAAATGCATTTGTAAATTTCTATCACTCTCTAAGCTTGTTGAATTTTACTTGATAATGATATGTCATTTTTATAATAATATTAATAAATGAAGATTTATTTACATATTTCAAATCATTGCTTTGTCATAAAGGCCTAAAATAAAAATGCCCATACTCAAAACCGAATGGACTTTTCGCCAGAAAAAATAAGTGCATTATATGCCTTTATAAAATTTCAGAATTCTAATGCTTGATACGTACTTGATGAGATCTAAATGTAAGATTTTTTAACAGAAGGAAATCATCTATAAAAACAAAATTTCTTATGTCTTTTTTAGGTGACTGGGTGCCCTTAACCCTTCAAGCCATACATTTTTCGTTTCCGAAATGAAAAAAAACCATTAATTATTGTCAGAAATTAGTTAAAAATATTTAAATCTGAAAGAAAACAGGTCACTTATTGACCCACTGTGACGGAAAGGGTTAAAACAAGGAGTGGAGTTGATCTCGAGTGTCAGACTCCACGGCGAGATTCGACGAGGGTTCACGACTTTTGTCGAATTTTTGTCAGGATTAGCCGTTCCATACAAGCTCGTACAGCGGAGACTTTTTCATACTCTGTAAAATGAATGACTCTTTTTTGTGGGTCTTTTTAATAATCTTCCAGTGTGAAGTTTTTCATACCATTTTCAGGTAGGGAAATAAATGGTGAAGTTATAAATGTACTGGAACAAACATATTCTACAATTTTATGAATATAGTAATTTTTATGGTTTTTTATTTGAATGGTTCCAATCCCGTTCGTGCAAACCTACTACACCTCAAGCTCGTATGACGCAAGGACAATTCTCGTTGGTTCTTACGATTACACTTCTCGCTGAAGCACATCTATCTGGTAAGTTATGGAAATGTGTATATCGTGAGTATTGAAACAGCCCGAGAATCGTGCTGAATCGTAAAAAAAGATGCAATGCATGGGATAAAGTATAACCAATAACTGGGATTCCTGCGAACGATAAGAGTTACGACGAATCTCGACTGGTGATCGGATATTTCCTGCCATGAATTTTTTTTTTCCCTGTACCATTTCTCCAGTGAGAATAACACATCTAACTTAAACTCTGCTATAACCTGAATAAAAATAAAAAATGTTATATACATTTTTTTAGATTTCCTTCAATCGTGATGAAAAATTTAGCGTGCTAGGTTTTTGATATCACCGTACACTTCCGAGAGGGTTATTTTACGGGGTTCCAGGCAGCAGGCAATGGGATATAGCACTATACGTGGTCGATGGTGTACCGAATCCCGAAGCGACGAAAATTTGACGAATCGCTTCTGGAAAATCCTCTGGTGTGAAGCTGCCTCGGGTGAAACACCCCACGGGCACATCCAGTCACAGCCACGGATTATTTACGATCCACAAATATTCCGAGTGGATGAGAAACGCCCGTCCGGGCGCGAGATCGCCGCGAGAGCTTCGCGAAAACTTTCTAACCGTCTCTCTGGCACTCTCGCGCTCTACGTATTCCTCTCGTGAGTCAGAGCAACTCCCAAATGACGTATGCTAACGTTCATGAATTTATGCGTATTATTAAAAAATGAATTCACTATATAGATAAGAGAGTCTCAAGAAATCACAAAATATTTATAAACAGCTATAGAAAAGTCACGGTAAGGTTAAATATTCTAGAATCAGGATGCACAAATATTGAAAAATGTAACAATCTAAACAAATAATACCTCTGTCGTCGTTATTCATTTTTTCGCAATCTAAAAACTATAATATTCGAAGTATGTGTTTTTCCATTTAGAAGGTACATTAAACTAATTGCTACCTTATAGAGGAATTCTTACGATCGTGAACATTTATTTTTTCGACTTAATTCAAACTTTTATAACTCGGGAATGGCTTGTATGTCCTTTTTATTGACTATTATATTTACGAAAACTCATATAGCGATTCAAATTTGATGGCGCTTTAAATTTAAACAAGTTACATATTTATTCACAACTAAAGTTATGGTAAAAAAATAATAATTGTTATCTATTTTGGTCGAAATCTATAAAGAAGATCAGATTTTACGAGATTCTGAATTTATGAAAAACATATTCATGTCATCGAGATTTAGACGATTTAGATGGAAAAATGTTTATCGATATCAATATTTTATTCACCCTTTTATCTTTGGATGAAAAAGTACTATATCGAGATTCT
This sequence comes from Ephialtes manifestator, assembly GCA_963970395.1. Classification (NCBI taxonomy): domain Eukaryota; kingdom Metazoa; phylum Arthropoda; class Insecta; order Hymenoptera; family Ichneumonidae; genus Ephialtes; species Ephialtes manifestator. The sequence continues at coordinate 17,154,440 of OZ019975.1, forward strand.
TATGGTGTGTACTCGGCTTTTATGTGTACCAAATTGATTACTGTAGTATCTGTAGTATCTGGTACGAGACGTGATTGGATACATGAGCCAAGGGGCGAGTAAGCTTGTAGAGGTATAGTGGGCGCACCAGGCTTGAAGAGGAGACCAACACTCCGACACAAGGAGGTTGCTCAAGGAGGGTTAAGGATGTCCTTAGGGCGCCTCAAGCCGTCCTCAACACGTCCGCGCCAGAGCGAGGCTAGCAGACAAATAGTGGCCGCGCTGGGTGCCGTAGGCCGCAGGCCCACTCTTAATGGACGCTCGACGCCTCGTATTCGCCATAGGGCCAGCGTTGATTTCTCTCTGCTCGATGGGCCGCGCGGCCACTACCGGCACTCCCTCCTCTTTCTCTTCCTCCCTCTCACAGATTGCAGGTTTTCGTGGCGGTTGCTAATAGCACTCGGGACGGTTACCGATAACCATCACCCCAGCCCCATTTGTCTTCTCTGAATCACAAATTTTTATCCTCGCCGGATCTCGAGCAACCCCGTGGCCAACACGCATCAGCTGCTTCCCTAGCCTCTGTCAAACCTTATCAGCTGTCGACCGCCAACGACTTTACGTACTACGTACCACAAACCCTAGCTTACACACCAACATAAATAATTTAATAAAAGAGGCTGCGTTACAAATCAAAGCTAAAAGTCTATCCCTTACGGAAAAATACTACTTGTAACATACAATTATCAGTATTACTGAAATTTCAGTAGTTTTCAATAGTGCTTTTACGGTTTTAGTAGTGTTTCGTTATAAATATAATGTGTGATTGGTTACAATTATAAATTATAATCATACTGACCGTTTTGTGTAAGCAAAAAGAAGATTTTCATGAATTGAAAAAAAAAATATTTTTCTATTTCCTTTTTGGTATTAAATTTGGGGAAAATCACAAAAGAGGGGTGGATATTTCGGATCTAGAATACATATTTTTTGTGTAAGCAACAAAAAAAAGATTTTTATGAATTTTTATGAATTTCATCAATTTTTTCAAAAAATATTTGTCTATTTCCTTTTTGGTATTACATTTGGTGAAAATCACAAAAGAGAGGAGGATATTTCGGATCTAGGATACATTTTTTTTAAATGGTTAGTTTCAATTTTTTGGACAAACAAAATATTGTTTTTTCTTGTTTTTCCGTCTTCCTCTGTCAAACCTTTTCAGCTCTCGACCGCCAACGACTTTACGTACTACGTACCATAAAACCCAGCTTACACACCAATATAAATAATTTAATAAAAGAGGCTGCGTTACAAATCAAAGCTAAAAGTCTATCCCTTACGGAAAAATACTACTTGTAACATACAATTATCAGTATTACTGAAATTTCAGTAGTTTTCAATAGTGCTTTTACGATTTTAGTAGTGTTTCGTTATAAATATAACGTGTGATTAGTTACAATTATAAATTTTAATGATACTGACCGTTTTGTGTAAACAAAAAAAAAAGATTTTCATGAATTTTTTCAAAAAATATTTTTCTATTTCCTATTTGGTATTAAATTTGGTGAAAATCACAAAAGAGAGGTGGATATTTCGGATTTAGAATACATATTTTTTGTGTAAGCAAAAAAAAAAAATGTTATGAATTTTTTCAAAAAATATTTTTCTACTTCCTATTTGGTATTGCATTTGGTGAAAATCACAAAAGAGAGATGGATATTTCGGATCTAGAATACATTGGTTTTTTTAATTAGTTAGTTTCAATTTTTTGGACAAACGAAATATTGTTTTTTCTTCTTTTTCCGTCTTCCTCTGTCAAACCTTTTCAGCTCTCGACCGCCAACGACTTTACGTACTACGTACCACAAACCCCAGCTTACACACCAACATAAATAATTTAATAAAAGAGACTGCGTTACAAATCAAAGGTAAAAGTCCATGCCTTACGGAAAAATACTACTTGTAACATACAATTATCAGTATTACTGAAATTTCAGTAGTTTTCAATAGTGTTTTTACGATTTTAGTAGTGTTTCGTTATAAATATAACGTGTGATTAGTTACAATTATAAATTTTAATGATACTGACCGTTTTGTGTAAACAAAAAAAAAAGATTTTCATGAATTTTTTCAAAAAATATTTTTCTATTTCCTATTTGGTATTAAATTTGGTGAAAATCACAAAAGAGAGGTGGATATTTCGGATCTAGAATACATATTTTTTGTGTAAGCAAAAAAAAAAAAAAAATGTTATGAATTTTTTCAAAAAATATTTTTTTACTTCCTATTTGGTATTGCATTTGGTGAAATCAATAAAAAATTTAGTGAAACAAAAGAGAGATGGATATTTCGGATCTAGAATACATTGGTTTTTTTTAATTGGTTAGTTTCAATTTTTTGGACAAACGAAATATTGTTTTTTCTTCTTTTTCCTTCTTCCTCTGTCAAATCTTATCATCTGTCGACCGCCAACGACTTTACGTATAACGTAGCACAAACCCCAGCTTACAGACCAACATAAATAATTAAATAAAAGAGACTGCGTTACAAATCAAAGGTAAAACTCCATGCCTTACGGAAAAATACTACTTGTAACATACAATTATCAGTATTACTGAAATTTCAGTAGTTTTCAATAGTGCTTTTAAGGTTTCAGTAGTGTTTCGTTATAAATATAACGTGTGATTAGTTACAATTATAAATTATAATCATACTGACCGTTTTGTTTAAGCAAAAAAAGATTTTCATGAATTTTTTTAACAAATATTTTTCTATTTCCTATTTGATATTAAATTTGGGGAAAATCACAAACGAGAGGTGGATATTTCGGATCTAGAATACATCCAGCTTACAGACCAACATAAATAATTAAATAAAAGAGACTGCGTTACGAATCAAAGCTAAAAGTTAGCTTACTGAAATTTCAGTAATTTTCAATAGTGCTTTTACGGTTTTAGTAGTGTTTCGTTATAAACATAATGTGTGATTGGTTACAATTATAAATTATAGTCATACTAACAATTTTGTGTAAGCAAAAAAGGGATTTTCATAAGTTTTTTCAAAAAAATATTTTTTTAAATTTTCTATTTGGTATTAAATTTGGTGAAAATCACAAAAGCGGGCGGATATTTCGGATCTAGAATATATATATTTTTTTAAATTGAGATTATCACATGAATTTTCACAACACTTGCGAAAATTGGTTAGTCTAAAAAATTTTGACAAACGAAATATTGTTATTTTTTTTTCCTTCGCATTTCTTTTTCAGGTTTTTACGTAACTTCGCTCTTTAACCCCTTTTCATTCGGGTCCTTTCCTTAGAGACTCACCCAGCCACTCTTTCTTAATGCACTGCTGTATCGCATTTACACGAGGGCACAGGGAAATTGCGGAAAACCTGACCGATACAGTCGGCGATATTTTAATGAGTTTCTGCTTTGTGAACTCTAGAAACCTAGAAAAACTGCCTTCGGCTCCGCATTAAGCGCTCAAGTCAGTGCATAGCTAAGCGGTCACCCATACAAGTGCTGTTAGCATAAAATGCCGTTTAATCACTGATGCTGGACGGGCGAGGTGTAGAGAAATCCCTCCACACTTCGAAGCGAGAAAAAAAACTTCGCGATTTTTCCTTCCATCTGGCATCACTGCGTTTAACATCTTACACTGAGAAAAAGGCTTCGTTAGAATTAGCAAAAACTTGGTTAAAAATGTTACCAAGAAAACTTATTAGGCACAACCAAATTATTGGTTAACATAACCAATTATTTAGTACGCCTACCGAATAACTTTGTTTCATCTACCACATTATTTCTCTTGGTCAAATTTGTAACCAAGATCGTAGTAGGCCTAACCAAGTCTTTTTTTTCTGTGTAGTTCGATGTATATAATATTAAATATTATAAGTGTGTAATTTTCACAAATGTTTAGTATGAAATTTAGGCAAAATCTTATTGACTTTTATGCTATTTTTAATTTTTCAATCTGCCGCCACTCTGAGTTTCCGACAATATTGAGCGAACGAACTAAAACTTGATACTCACGCCTGATTTCTTCGCAGGATTTTTGGCACTAAATTTAGCTAAAATCGATAAACGGGTTCTAACGTTACATAATGTTACGACTACATTCTTATTAGTAAAACTAAAACTCTTGGAATTTTCGATGGTATGTACTTGAACGATCAAATTTCATGACGTATTTTGTCGCCAACTCAAGCTTAACGCCCTAACCAAGTAAAACTCATTTGCTAGAATATTTTGTTTATACATACAGATAAGTACACGGAAAGAAATGTTTGTTTGTGACAACTACGTTTCCAATTTGCTGTACACGAGGTCTCAAAGATTAGTTGCATCAACCATATCGAATAGTAACCTCAACTATTCACGATTAGTTCTCGCGAGATTAGTAAACGCAACTAATCCAATCGTTGAGACTGCCATTCGAACTGTTGGGACTACCATTCGAATCGTCGGCATTACCTTTTGAATCGTTGACACTACCATTTGAGTGGTAAGGGAAATAGAATAATCGATTGGTTGTGTCAACTCATTTGTTGGTTATGGCAACTAATTTTTTTTTCCGTGTAAAGTAATAATAATATCCCGAAAGTTACCACTCACTTTCATTGCAGCGTATTTTCAGTGATAACACTGGGAGAAAATTACGGTATTAGCAACTATAAAGTGACACCTGTTTATTTTTCATTCGTCCGAGTAATTTTTTAATAGTTGCCGCAACTATCAAACAGTTACTATAACTACCAAATAGTTATCATTACTATTTTCATAGTTACTGTAACTATGAAAATAGTTGCATGGTCTAAAAATTAATAGTTGTCATTTTATAGTTGACTGTACTACTACGATTTCTCTGAGTGAAGATATAGCATAAACGTACACGTAGGAAGGAAATAATATTTTGTTTATACATACAGATATTAGTAAAGAAAAGTAATAAAAATTTCCCGAGAGTTGCCACTAATTTTTACTGCAGCGTAAAGAATATTGTAATTTGAGTGATAGCTCATGGATAGCTAGCTAGAGCCGTTTACACGTGACTATGATAAACAGTGATTAACCCAAGATTCGTTTGTACGGTGAATAGCAACGCAGCGGCACACCGAACCTCATTAGCGAGAGTCAGCTGGACGTCGTGTTATCGTCAAAACAATTTTCACAATTCTCCTACTTACGATATATACGACAGGGATTAACGTGAGAAGTTCGTGCTTCTCGACATAACTCAGACTTTCCGAGTTCATCAGTAAAATATATATATATATATACGTTTATACATGTTCTGCATGATATTCGGTTAGATGGAAAGGCGTGGGCTGAAAATGTCAATGTTAATCGGAGTTGGTTTGACTGGGCAAGTCTCATGAATGGAAAATCTGTGAACTCTGAGTTTGAGAATGGTGATTGGTAATGGGCGACGTCGAAGCTTGACGAAGGTAAGACAAGGGCTGGGACACTGCAATTAAAGCTTCTAATGCTTGCTAACTCGGTAATCTCCTTGCCTTAATTGTTTCTGGGATGCGCGAGGCGAACTGCACGGAATCGGCACGGCGTGGGTGTATCTACTGGGGAAAACTTTCGTTCCATTCCCGGGGATGGGAGGAAGCTAAGGGACCAAGGATGAGTATGGGCAACCAGACTGCAACCAACACAGCACAGTCTGGACGATGCACAACTTGCATCGGGCGAGGAGACGTTAAATCAAGTGACGAGTGAGATTGAAGCACTGGAACTCCGCGGCTTCGTCTCCCAGTCTCTCAGTCTTGGTATTCCGCGCGTATCTGGGGAAAAGTCCTTCGAGCTTTAGCAAGTCCTCCTCGCGAAACTCTATTTCTACGACGAACCACCGACCTTTCGGTTTTACTAATTCAAACTGCTCGTTCGTTTTTGTTTTATACCGTTCTATTGACTCGTTGTTATGTACATCTAGTCCGTGAAACGGAGAAATATTGTCCACGAGGAAATGGGGGATTTCGTAGCAGTAAATAAAACAGATTTAGTATATACTACGTTAATGTATATACTGACATTTAAGCTTCATATTTCTATGATAGCTTAACATTTTGTATAATTATTAAACTGGGATGAAGAATTATTTTTATTTAAGGAGGTAAAAGCACTTTATACTAGTCACGTCAGGGATAATTTTTTTAATCGTTTCTGCGAATTTTAGCGGATTAATTTACCATCGTTAAAGAGTAATTTGCATTTCAACATGCTCTCATGATTTGAAGAAATATTCATAACCATGGGTTTTCAAAGATTGTCTGTTTAATGAAAAATTGCGGTGAAGTACTATTTTTTATATATATATTTTCTTTTTCAAGCATAATCCTATCGTTTCCACTTTCGTGTTACCGCAAATGTTTTAATTACTGTTATGTAATGAATAAAATTGTATAGAAATTATTTGAAAAATGTATCGCTGATTTGACTCGCGATTTGTTAATTATTGTGCGTGAAATATATATGTTACAGATATTTATATTTCCATATATGAAAACTGCGAAAATGTGAACAATAAATCCGACATAAATTGTATGCGCTACAGTTTTCTATGCTTTACATATATTTTTGCACCTGTCTCATCTGCATACATTTTAATGGTGGAATATTTGAATGCAATGAAACATGATTTGTAACCTTGATAATATTCTGCCAGGCTAACTCATTCCATTTGAAAAAAAGCTAATGAGAAAAAAAATCAACAAAGCTAAATTGAATTAGTACTTTACGTTGCTACACGTATAAGTGTTATTAAATTATCGCATTGACTGCAGAAAAAAAGTTGTAATTAATCATTTCAGTTAATAATATTCAGACATTGCTCGAGATCGCACGAAGACCTATCATTATCAGTTAATTAACATTTAATTTCGCGATTTCTTACCAAAAAAAATTATATTCTATTAAAACATGTAATGCTTGTTGACCCATATTACCAGATTGGAGATTAGCAATGATCCTCGAAACCTGCACAGCCCGAGGGTTGATCAGCCCCACGATTTTACCCCATTCACTTCGCAATATCGGTGAGTGCATCTTTTCACAAATATCAAACAACTCTACTCATCCTACACCGCGATGTTCCAGCGCGAAACTTCAGGATATGACAGAGGTAAAAATGCGGAAAACTGGAACCGTGCACCGATGTCCGTTATGGAAAGTAGGACAAATTCGGCGCGCCAAAGGTATGAGAGTCGCGCACGTAGCTATATGGTATATATATATATCATTATTTTTCAAGCATCTTATTCTTTTGCCATTATGGCTGAGATTGAAAAGTAATTTCTCCTTAAAAAAACTGAGCATGTGGAAATAATGTTTTGATACACGGAAAGAAAAGATTAGTTGTCATTACCAAAAAAAGCATTGACACAACAAATCGATTAGGGTAGAAGTACCGGTTGTGGCCACACCCGCACTTAAATACGTTTTTAGTGGCTATTTTAATTCTGTACCTGTATTTAATAATGATTTTTCATAACGTTGTGTATTTTGGAAACACTTATCGTCATTTTGACGTCCGTTCGTCTTCATTACAAAAAGTACTATATCAGTAATTAAAGTATCATCAGCTGATTCATCAAATTCTCAACTCCTTACGGAATTCGACAAGATTTTGACGAAAGCTCTAGATACATATTCGGATTACATAGCTGGCGAATTGCATGCAGCTTTGCACGTATCAATCTTAAGAGTCATCACTGCAAATGTTGATGTACTAAAAATTTGAAATAAACTTATACATACATTTATAAAAAATACGATGGCCACAACTGGTACATGGAATAAGCATGTTGCCTCGGATATGGCCATGATAATATGATCATTAATTTTTCGTTAATTATTACACAATCAATTCATAAATTCGTAAAGAAGAAACAAAAAAACCAAAAAACGCTAAGTAAAATATATCCTTAGAAATGTTATAGTAAAAAAGAAGGTAAAGCGGTGGAACACCTTTCATGTTGAAGATTCTCATCATTATGTAATGCGAAAATCTACTTTCGGAAAGAACTCAGGTAAAAATAAAAATAAAAGTGTAAAGAGTAAAACATTAACATAATGTATGACTATTTGTGACAAAGAAAGCTGCTATGAAAAAGTGCAAAACGAAGAAGACGAATGTCAAAAAAACGTTAGTTAGGTTCGTAGATGGCATTTCTGCTTTAAAGACATTTTCGTGTAGAGGAATTGGATGCTTTCATAAGAATACGATTTTGATTAATTAAACACACCTTAAAAAAATTTTCAAGTGCAATGAATATTGAGTTATTCTAATTTTAAGGATGGCCAAAACCGGTACATTACTGTGGCCATAACCGGTGCATAGGTGGCCAGAACTGGTGCAATGGCTATGCTCCTACTTTTTTCTATTTTCCAGTGTTTTCTCGACACATATGAAGATATTAATGTTAGAAATCTGAAATTATATTCTTCTCTGATATGAAAAGTATAGGTCCAAAACAGTTTTATGATATTTGGTCCCAATCACAAGTACTTGAAAATGGGAAAATTCTTGAAGTGGCCACAACCGGTACTTCTACCCTACTCTATTTCTGTTAAAACTCAAATGGTAGTGTCAATCATTGTACTACGAACGGTAATACCGACGATTCAAATGGTATACCCAACGATTGAATTGTTTACACTTACTACCCGTGCAGAAATATAGTTGGGGCTCCAACTTGGCCCTTTCTAGATTGTCCTAATTGTAGTAGGGGCCGTACTAGGCTAGTCACGCTTGAAAGTACTACCCTTTAGACGCTCAATATGGGCGACCCTAGTGAGGATTCCACATGTAAGCCTGATTAGGCCCCGAAGTTTGTCGTGGCCGCCTCTGTTGAGCCTAATAGGGTTCTAGAGTAGATTGTCCATTGTGGATGCCACGTTTATACCTAAAAAGGCCCCTTATTTAATCGCGGCTGCCCGAACTAATTTCTGCACGGGTAATGTCGCGAGAACTAATCGTGTAAATAATTACGGTTACTATTCAATATAGTTGTAGCAACTAGTTTTTGAGAACTCGTACACAGCAAATTGGAATCGTAGTTGTCACAACCAAACATTTATTTCCGTGTACTTTGAGAAAATGATTTAACGGTAATGCTGCGACAGATGAAGCATCAAAATCAGAGGAGAACCGGGGGGAACACGGGTCAAATTTCGAGACTGTCTCGCGCGATATCGACGTGTAGGAACTAATGGAAACTTGATCCAGGTCGGCAATCATTCCGATCGTCGAGCTCGCGACGTTAATCGAATTCGTGGGGCGCGCGTTGCAAACGTAATTAACGATTCGACGGGCTTCGCGAGAGCGCCCGCGGAGCCCCGTAACCAGCATTAGCTTCCTTCGCGCCATCGAATGTGTGCGCATATATACGAGAGATCGAAGCCCTCCCCCAACACCCAGTTGCCTACCCTAGCGATCCATTATCCACTTATGTGTGCCACACTACATCGTGCTCTATATCATCGAAATTTCGTCAGATTTTACCATCTTTGAAATCGCGGCAAGAACAATACTTGGTGCTTTTGTGTGACTGTACACGAAGGAAAGAAAAGGTTAAAAAGGTTGCCATAACCAAAAAATGAGTTGACACAATCAATCGATTATTCTATTTCTCTTGTAACTCAAATGGTATTACCAACGGTTCCAATGGACGATTCGAATGCTAGTCCCAACGATTGGATTGGTTACGTTTACTAATCTCGCGAGAACTAATCGTGCAGCGAAAGAAAAAAATAGTTGGGAGAACCATCTCCTGCATATGCCGTACCGTAAAATAGTTGCAGCAACTAATCCGCTCCTGTAACCAATCGCAGTGGTGTTTTCACCAATAACCTTTAAGTGGCGTAACCAACAGCGAGTTCCTATAACTAACCACAGCAGATCGTATAACCAAAGAGTGCACGGCAAAAACGGCTTCGTTGAACCAACTAACTATTTATTAGTTGAGTGAAAATTTGTTGCCACAACCATCCGGTTGGTCGGTGTAACGACCTGGTATTAATCATATTTACCATTCCAACTTAGTTGACTTAAATAGGTCATACAACGAATTTGATTCGTGTTCCAACTAAGTAAGATAGTTGGCGCCACAATAGTAGTCGGCCCAACTAACTGTTTAGTTCGAGAAATGATCAGCCACCTGAAAATAGTTGACCTAACCAAGAAATCGTCTGTCTTTCAGAGCACTAAGTCGCTTGGTTGGGTCCAACTACTTTTTTCGTTAACCTAACAAAGTCGTTTTTTCCGTGTAAGTTGGCATAACCCACTGAGTAGTTGACGCTATATCAACTCTTTCGAGTGGTTGTCGGAACCCATTTATTGGTTTGTCCAACTACTTTTTTTTCTCCGTGTATGAATAGTTAAGTTTACTATTCGATATGGTTGGAGTAACTAATTTTTGAGACAGCAAATTGGAACCATCATTGTCACAACCGAACGTTTTTTTCGTGCATGTATAAAGATCGTTTCGCAATGCGAATATTCATGTTTCTGCACTTTTAGCTTACCCTCGAGGATCAGTTCATCCAGAAAATGTATATTCTATAGATTTTTTTTGCATTTTTTACTTCGTTCGATAATTTGGTACGTATTTGATGACGAGTAAAGAGTATACATTTTTTTGTCGTTAGTAGAATTCGAACCTGGGACCCTGTAACTATTGATCTGCGTCTTAGACCACTCGGCTGTTCACACTTTTGGAATTATATGTTTTGATTGTCTATTTGAAGTATAACAAAATTCTAAATATGTTATGAGGTTTTACATTTGTATAATTGTATCTAAAATTAAATTAAAAACCTCCGAATGAAGAATTATTAATGTGTGAACTTAATAGAATAATTTTACGGTCCGGTCGGGGAATGTCCGTTGGATTCGTGTACTTATTAGCATTCTCCAACTGCAGCGGGGAGTTCTTCGCAGTTTTTAAAATTATTTACATCATTCACGTACACATTCTTGCCATCTGTGTGCGCATATATACGAGAGATCGAAGCCCTCCCTCAACGTCCAGTTGCCTACCCTAGCGATCCATCATCCACTTATGTGTGCCACACAACATCACGCTCTATATCATCAAAATTTCGTCAGATTTAACCATCTTTGAAATCGCAGCAAGAACAATACTCGGTGCTTTTGTGTGACTATGCACGTAGAAAGGTCGTTTCGCAATGCGCATATTCATGTTTCTGCACTTTTAGCTTACCCTCGAGGATCAGCTCAGCCGGAGGAGTGAGCGAATAGAGGTACATATGCGGAAAACTGAGAGGGGCTAACGGCGAATAGAAGCAGAAGCTGAGCAACGTACGAGCGCGCGCTTCCAGTCGTAATACGTCGCCCTCTGTAACGACACGCACGAAACGATGAATCGAGTTTACGACACCTATTTTGCAGGGTAAGCGGAATGGACGCCGGGCTACTTTATTATCGTACCTCTCGCTACTTGCTCGAGCAGCTTCGCCGCTGCGCCACCAGACAGTCATTCTCTTGCTCTCTCCATGTGCATATATATACATACATAGACACATATATGCATGTACATATATACATATATAGAAGCGAGTGGCTCGCCTGCGTTAGTGTTTGTGTATTGGTTGCGCGAGCGGCGCCTCTCCCTTAATAACCACAATGCGTACACGGAGGCAGCAGAAGCTCGGCCCAACTTCAACCCCAACCGTTATCCGAACCGACGAGCCACGTACACGGTTACAGACGTATACGGGCACACCTATGCGCACACACGAGAATCAGCTATCGCACGCACGCAATGAGAGGCAACACGAGCGCGAGCAATCCTGCTGCACCCCTCCACCCCTTTCGGGCCTCCTCCGCCTTCTCCTCCTCCTCATTCTCCTCACTCCGTCCTCATAGCCTATGCTCAAGCCGAACAACGGAGCCTCTGCTGGTACACCATTACGACCCTTAATAAATCAAACCAACCACCTCCCATACTCCTCTTTCTCCTATACTCAGTATACGTACAGACCCTCCGAAGCTCTCGTGTCGTACCGTAAGGCGAGGCGAACCGCCATCTCCATCCCCTCTTTCCTCTACCTACCCGAACAACGATTATAAACGAATACGCGGACGTTTATTGGCGAAATCCCCCACATACCCCTCGCCAACCCGCAGCTTCCTCTAACCGCTACAAATTCATTATTAGAAACGCAAAAAAAAAAAACCATTAAGGGCAGGCATAAGTTTGAAAGATTTATCGGGGTGTTCGGATGGTTATCTTTTTTTAACCTCCCGCGCAGACGGAAATGTGCAACGGAACAATTTATGTCTTGCCATTCGAGAGCTCGGCATATTTGATCGTTATGTTACTGGGGGAATGGAAATTATTGAATGATGGCAAATTCAATCCAGTTTTTAATATTCGTAATACTGGATTTTTACAAGTATTTCCCATGGTTTTAGCGCACCAGTTCATGTCGAAATGGAAACGAGGCCTCTATAGGCCTCGTTTTCCATTTCTATGCATACTTTTTGTTTATATGTCCGTAGTCACACTGGGTGAAATCGACCGTCGATTTTTCGATTCAAATTTTGTCCTTTTTGCGCATTCACCTCTTTATGATGTTTTAAACATGTTGCTATTTGATTTCTTATAAACAACTTTTCGTATCTAATCTAAAATGTTCAATGCATGTTCTGAAATTTTTTAATGCACATCGGACTAATAGTTTTCTGACGATCATTTTTTAAATCTGACTGGATAGAATCGATCCAAGTGTCACTACCGTGGAATTCTCCGGTAGTCTTTGAATACGAAGGTTTAATTGAGGCAATTCTGCGTTTTTATAATTGAATTAGTATACCTATATTAGGATTATACGATTGTTGAATATGAATAATTAGCTTGAGGAATATAAAATGTATAAATTTTTAACGATAACAATGGAATATATTCATATTTCGAAATGCTGCGCTTGTGTTGCAGTGGCAAACTTTATCATATTCAAAACATTGAATAGAACCATTGATATTATAATAGAGTTACGAAAGAGCCGTTTTAACGTTATTTATCTTAATTATCATTGAAACGAAATCACGAAACACTATCTTTGTATCGCAGTGTATGCAATTAATCTGAATAACAGCATGTGCGTTGTATATCGCACTGCAACCTCACATTATATACCAGCGAAATATTTGGTTTCAACGGCTGAATTGCATACTAACAAACGTGTAAAAGAATTGTTCATTTGTACGGTTTTTGGAAACAAGTAATTTTATTTAGTATACGAGAATTTGGACTTTTTTACGAGGAAGATACAGGTAACAGAAGGTGTCACGTACGTTGTGCTGTACTTGATCTCTCTTGATTTTCACTAAAGTGTAACGGCTTGTCGTTTCTAACACTGGCAGAAGTCGACAATTCAAGCGGTAGCAGCTGGTGCGTTGACTCCAGAAGACGAAGTGCATCATCTCCTTTGATTTATATGGAATCACTCTCTTTGTTGACTTTCGACGACGGTGAGAGCTATCCAACATTGATCCGAACTTTCGTGAATTACTCCCTCTGTTAATTCTTCTTCTTTCGTTTTTTTTGGACTATTGCCATTTGATAATAGCATGTGCCAGCCCTCTGTTAATTATATAAAAATCACTTCAAAACAGTTAGCACCAATGAAGACAAATCTACCAACATTGATACCAACGTCCAGAAATTAGCACGACTCCCTCAGAATCCATCCTCTTTTATCTTGCTACAAGCGGAAGGAATACGGGATCCATGAAGGTTGAAGTCCTGACTTCATATTTGGCAGGAGATCAAAAGTAGATTGTTAACTTAATTTTCCTTTGTGCGAAAAATTCTTTACGACATCCATAACCGGCAAATACTGTGTAAAACCGTAAGATCTCTGAACATTAACATTAAGATATAGAATAGCTGATACTGCATGGAATGCTTTGTATTTTATAGAATATATCTCCCTCTCTTAATTTTATAAAAATCATTGCAATATCGTTGACACCAGTGAAGACATACCAACATTGATATCAACTTCCAGAAATTAGTACGAGACCCTAAAAATCTACCCTCTTTTATCTTGCTATAGCTAGAAGGAATAAGGGATTCATGAAGTTTGAAGTCCTGGGTTCATATTTGACGAGAGATTAAAAGTAGATTGTTGACTCAATTTTCTATTGTGCAAAAAATTCTTCACGACACCCATAACTGTGTAAATACTGCGTAAAACCGTAAGACCTCTAAACATTGACATTAAGGTTCAGTATCTCTGTATCACTAAGCTATGATGACTTTATCTCGATGGCATATTCTTTAAAATATCTGATACTGTATCAAATCCATTGTATTTTATTAAATATATATTTACTAAGAATAAATTGTTTCCGCATTTTTGTTCACCCGAACTACTACCACAAATCGTCACTGAAATAGAACAATGAGGAAGAAAGAAGCTGTCGAGCAAGATAATCTTAATAAATGAAACGATCATCAATGTCATCTGCAGGTAAAATACCCTAGTAGAAATTCAGCTACGGTGAATATCAGGCCCTAGCGTGGTAGCCGGATTTAAATCTAAGGCCCCTGCCTGGCAACCTTATACGGGCCTTGCAGGAAAATAACGCAGCGCATGATCAGGGCCAGGTTAAGTTTTCCAGATAAGGGACGGATAGAGGCTGCCCTACTAAGCCCCTACTTATAAAAACGGCAAATAAATTATAAAATAATTATCTGCGCTCATCGAATTCGATTTATTTTGCACTTTCTATTGGATATTCGAGCTTATTTAGTTTTCAGTACATATTAATTGCTGAATAAAACACATGTAAATTTATTTGCCGTTGGTGGGAATCGAACCTTGACCCTCTGGGTGACAGTTCTGCGCCTTAGCCCACTCGGCCATTGACATCTTAGAAAGTTTGTATATTTGCTGTCTATTTGAAGTATACTTAAAATGAAAACACGTCAAGACTGTACATCCATTTATTGTGACTACGACCGAAATATTCAAAAGTCAAACATGATGGGGCGTTCACCCATCCAGGTACTCACGTTTGGCGGTCAGTACCTGGATAGATTTCAAAGTAATTCTACCGATACAGTCCCGTAAAACGTGAGTTTCAGCGAAAATTTCGAATCCTTCTCGGTGAGATAAAGATGTGAAAAAATGCAGCACACGCAAGTTGCTGAAAAGATTGATTTTGCATAGGAATAATTTTTAAATGATTTTAACGAATGCCGTATCTAGCCCTTACATGAACCTGATAATGTAAATTTACGGCATATTTAAAAAAAAACTATGCCATACGAAGACCGTATGCGGATCTGATCAGGGAAAGTAAAGATAAATTGGACAAAATCTTGGTCCAAATACCACAGAAAGACCTTATGCGAAACGGATAAGGTCAATGAATGGCATATCTATATGAGGTTATCGTATGTAAAGCCTGACATCGGCCTGATCCGGTGGAAAGACGGCATTTTTAAGGTAGAATGCCATATCTCGGCCTTACATGGACCTGACCAGATGAACTTACGACGACCCCTCAATAAGGTTACCATATCTAGCCTGACATCAGCCTGATCCGGTGGAAAGACAGCATTATTAAGTACGAATGCCATATCTCAGCCTTACATGGACCTGAGAAGGTGAATTTACGGCGGCCCCAAATAAGGTTACCGTACCTAAAACTGATCTGGACCTCGTGTGACAGCGGACATGCCTGATGAAATTTTTACACGGGTAGTCCATCTTTTATACCAATAATAAGCCATAATATAAAAAAAGAATCGACTAGATTCGTCTGACCTGACCTCACAGTTAGGAATCATTAACTCAGGCTTACTCAGCTAATTTAGTATGAACAAACATTGACAGGTAAAAAACAAAAATATGTCTATAAATCAGTTGACCCACATAAGTCCATAGTCGACTTGAGTAGGGAAGAATGAATTCCGAAAAATTGGTGCAAGTTCTTACTCTTTATGAAATTCTGAAGGGTTCTATAGTAGCCACAAAATCTATTTTACCGAGGATAACAAGATTGCATCACATAACTATCTACCTACAAAAACGTAAGAAATTAGGCATACTCGGATAACTCGGATAAAAGAATGCTAGAAATAAATAGATATATCTGAAATTATTTTGAAAAATTTACCCCGAGTGTTCATAATTTTTTTTTCTTGCTCTTCATTAAGGCGACAGTTTTTTGCAGTTTTTAATCATAAACAGAAATATAATGCTGAACAGAAAGAAAGGTGTACAGGTTTAGGTAAAGGACATCAAGAGCGAGAATAGCAAAGCAGGAGCAGCAGAAGCGAGGTACATAGTATAGCAGAGGAGAGTTATTAGGGAGATTATGGACGGGTCGTTCCGCAAACTTCAAAGGCACCAATTCCCGTTTTCAATTTGTTCCTGGCCTGGGTCAAAGCCACCCTCGCGAACTCGTCGCGTCTCTACCTTGGCATAGCTCACTCTCTCTCTCTCTCTCCTTTCTCATAGCGCCAAACTCGTACTCGCCTTCCAACCTTCTCGTTTCTAGGCGCGCTGCGCCTCAAACTCGTCTCGTTTCCCACGAGCTAACGTATCGTCGTGACCGAGGGTCAGAAGGTTTTCGTACCCCGGAAGCATATAGCCTTTCTATTGCACCCACAAACCTTCTATACACACCGAGCCACAAGCCACCGCTGTGAAGCACGTGACTGTCGAACCGAGTTTCCTAATACCAACTATACCTACTAATACTCGGGGGCTATTCCCAAAAGGCAACTATTCACATAGGCGAAGCAGTTTCCATCGGAACGCATGTAGAATTCTAATGCCAATACGTTCGAACATGATAGACTGTTTTTTTTAGTGCCAATTGTGTTTATATATATTTTTACAACCAACCATTTGGAATTAGCAATAAAGGGAAAACGAGATGCAGGAATAACGGACCATGCTTCGAAGCTGGGTCAAGGGTGAGATGGAGTGCCATTGACAGAGAGTGGAGATTGACGAAGAGAAGGGTGCTACTGTTGCACGACGGCGACGACGACGACGACAACGATAACAAGGACGTTTCCCGCCACAGCAGTAACACCCTCCCTTACCAACATCAATCTCGCGTCTTGTTTCGAGTGGCGTTAATTCGCTACCCTTGTCCCCCGAGGTTTCACACTCTTCGCCCGTGTAACTACAGAGAACACGAAAGTCACGAGACCCGAAGACCATCGACCTGCAATCCCGATAAATGAGAGTCCATACGTCAACCTCAATAAAACCACACAGCTGACGTGCAACACCTCATTGCTTCTTTGTAAAGGATGCCGGAGTCATTTGAAACACTGGGTAGTAGGAGTAACCTTTGTTGCAGACATTTACAGGTCAGATTAAGTTTATTCTATGTTCGTGTTGATTGCAGAAATAAAGTGAATTATTTTTGTCTAGTCTAAAAAATATTTGAAGGGTGTAAGACACAATCAAAATCATCCTACATATTTTCAGCTAAAGTGGCGTCACTTTAACTGCTTCTGAAATTGCCTCTAATAATTAGACGTATAACTTAGTATTTTTGGACGTTATATAAAAAGTTTCAGCATTGTGAGCTGCGAGTTAAGTCTCTCTGCGTTCATCATAAAAAAAAATTGCCTCTTTTATGTCTGGATAGTTAAAATTATGTGAGACATTAAAAAAAGTGGTTTAAGATAAAAATTCGCATAGATGTGTATGTGTATTCAGAGTTTTAAGACTTGATGGAAGAATTCGAACCTCTGAATCTCAAAAACTATCCGACTAATTAAACTAAAATTGACTTTTTTGGTAAAAATACAATTAAATATTCTTTCTTCTATATCATTTTCTTTCAAAGCGTTTTATGAATAGGAATCTTACGACATTTTGAATATTATGAACAATATTTGTAATGATACTAGCCGCTGAATATCATTGACAATCGAGCTAAACAATTCTTTATAAGTATTATTATTAGTATCGGTATTAATGTTTGAGAAAGATTACGATGTCGCTCTAATTCACGTAAACTTTTATTATTCAACTACACATTCGCTATAGCAATGAATTAACGTTCAGCGGTGCTAGATATTTAATTTCTAGGGCATCGATTGAAGGATTCCGTTTTTGTATGAATTTTATGTTTCCTTTTTTCGAAATGATTGACGCATTAGAGAACGGAGATATTTGGTGTGAAATGTGATAAAAATCGAAAAAGATGTTCGAATTTATTAAAAAATTATGGTCTATAAAGAACAAATGACTTCATCAATTTGTCTGAAATTTTTTGCACGCTAATCAGTTTCAGGTAATAAATTTAGAGAAAAAAGCGCCAAAGAATAAATATGAAACTGCAGTTCAAGAATTTTATAAACGATTATGGAAAGTAGACCTGTGCATACTGCAGTTTCATTACTTTCCACCCTTTATGAGGCTTTCTTTGTGAGAAAGACAAATTTGATTAACATACGACCTCACAAAAGTGGCTTTGTGAAAAAGTGGAAAATAATGAGGAAACAGTTTACAAAGTCCTACTTTGTATCCTTGCTTAGAGAAAACATAATAAGCGTTTCCCAAAGTTTTGTTTTGTTGAGAAAACTTTATTTGGCATTGAAACACACGAATTTTCCCGGACGTGACCCTTATTCACGCGGGCTCTTGTCGTCGTCGACATTTTTATACTGACTAACCACATCCAACTTCCTAACTCTACAATAGACCTACGAGGGTATCTGAACACCCTTGCGTGCAAGCTCTAGTTCCCCTCCCGACAGGTAGTACGCAGCAGTTAATTACTAATTAGGAAAAGCAAGCTCGTATTTCACCTCGAAACGGCCATCGCCCCCAAAACAATATTTGTCTTTGATTACCTTTTATGGTGTTTGCATTGCGAGGCAAATAGCTGCTACCATCCAGCAAGCCGCCTCGTGCCATCGAGGCAACCGGCGAACTGGCGTACGTGATGGTTACGTACTGCGTACACCTAACTACGAAACCTTCTGAACATCCCTCTCCCCTCGGGCCAACTTCCTGAATCCACGCCTTTACCGCCTTTGGATAAGAGTTTAATTTGTGTTTAGACATCAGACTACGAAATTACATGTCAACTTATTCTATATACCGATCGTCATAAGGCACATTCACTTTCAACAACAACTTATATATTAGGGTGGTCCATTTTTGCACGATATTTTTTTTTACGCGGCACCTCTCAAAACTGTTCTCTATTACGAAAAATAATTCCTCGTAAATCATCGATGTGATAAAAAAATATGTAGAGGTCGCGACGGAATTTTAAAATTTTATTGTTTTAAACATTTTTTTCAGTGGAAATTCTCATGTATATCTTTACATTTTTTGCATTACATGAGTGTAGAGATACTGGATATCACTCCGACAGTTCGTTATTGTTTTATGGTAGCTTTAGAGTACGAAATAATTGCAACTGCGAAAAATGTGTGCTGTGAATGGGAAAATTAGAGGATGAGCAGATATTTTCAAAAAATTCATAATGTGATAAAATTTTTATCGCTAAGCTGATTAACGCCGAATTAAACCCCAAATCCTATCTGATAATAGTATACTTGTGTACCAAACTTCAGCTATATATCTGCAAAATTGTGGTAGTCGGAACGAAAACAAACTTAAAAAAAAATTACAAACTTTGCTACCGGCGTGATGTGACATATTTATCACAGAATAACTGTGCTATATCAATACTAAAAAAATTTCGTAAAAACAGTGAATAATAATGATGAACATTTGGCCACAGGATTAACAAATTACATTCTGGAGATGCCGGAAGCAATTAAGTATATTATGAGACACTCTATAACAACAATAATTGTCCGAAACCTTCAAATGTTTACGATTATCATTCGCTTTTTACGAGAATTTTGTAGTTTTTATATAATAGGTTTTTTTTGGGATAAATACATCATATTATACAGATAGAGATTGACTGAGATAATTTTATAATTTTACAATTATGATTTTATAATTTTTTTCAAAGTTTGTTTTTGTTCAAAGGTCCATAATTATTTAGATATCTAACTTCAATTTGGTTTACAGGTAGAATATGATCAGACAAAGGTTGGGATTTAATTCGGCATTAATTCTCTTAGGGATTGAAATTTTATGGCATTTTGAATTTTTTTTAAATGTTTGCTCACCCTCTATTTTTCACTTTCACACCACATATTTTTCGCAGTTGCAATTATTTCGTACTCCAAAACTACCATAAAACAATACCGGACTATCGCAGTGATATCCAGAATCTCTACACTCATGTAATGCAAAAATGTAAACATATACATGAGAATTTTCACTGAAAAAAAATATTAAAACAAGAAAATTAAAAAATTCCGTCGCAACCTCTACATATTTTTTTATCGCATCTATGATTTATAAGGTTTTTTTTTCCATAATAGAGAACAGTTTTGAAGAGTGCCCCGCACGAAAAAAAAAAATTGTACCAAGATGGATCACCCTATTATATATATATGAATCGGGCATCTTCTGTCGATTGTGTCGGAAAGATGTACCAGTTCTTGCTTTTTACTTTTTCATTTACTTTTAAGACTTATAAGAATACTAAATTCGGACAAATAAAAAAAAAGAAAACAAGATAAAAATGTTTGAAAACCGCCATATTATCAAATTTTTTTTTGAAACGTGGGAAATTGTACAATATCAGAAGGGTGGACAGAACTGGAGGATACCTTTATTTTAAAAATTGTATCGTTTCCAATTATTTGTTTGCCTATGGGTTTCCACCAGAATTTAATGGCATTCAATAGAATTAAATGGGCACTTTCACTTCCAACAACAATTATATATATGAACCAAGCATCTTCTGTCGATCGTACACTGAAGATGTTCCAGTTCTTGTCATCATTGAGCTTTTTAAATTTTAAGGCTTGTTAGAATACTAAATTTTGACAAATAAAAAGAACAAAACAAGCTAGAAAATGTTTGAAGTCTGCCATTTTGTCAAATATTATTTTTAAAACGTGAGAAATTGCGCAATATCGGAAGTGTGGTCAGAACTGGAGGATACCTTTAACAAAATGTGTCGTTTCCAATTCTTTTTTGCCTATGGGTTTCCATTAGTATTGAATGACTACCCACATGGAAATGGAAATATATGCACGATATATTCGACATATAGAACTTTTTGGCGCTAAATGTATATGAAATATATTTTACATATATTCCATACATATATGCAGAATATATGCAGCATATAGAACTTTTTGGCGATATATATTTAACATATATATGTTACATATATATTTTTCTATGTGGGTATCAATAAAAATAAATGGAAAACCTTCACTACCAAAAACAATTATATATCTAAAACGAACATCTTCTGTCGATTGCACAAGGAAGATGTACCAGTTCTTACATCGTTTAGCTTTTTACTTTTAAGTCTTGTTAAAATACTAAACTTCGTCAAATAAAAAGAAGAAAACTATCTAAAAATGTATGAATTCCGCCATTTCATCACATATTATTTTTAAAACGTGGGGTTTTATTAATAGTACAATATCGGAAGGCTGGCCAGAACTGGAGGATACCTTTAACAAAATGTGTCGTTTCCAATTCTTTTTTGCCTATGGGTTTCCATTACAATTTAATGGCTATCAATAAAAATAAATGGAAAACCATCGGCAAAAAAAACAGATTTTGCTAAGGGTATACCTAAAATTGATACATGCTCTGTACTTGAAGTTGTACCTCGTCAGCAGCGGTTGAACACGTTAACGCATTTCTCTGTCATCCGCAGTATAGAAAAACATACCGAACAGTAAATATTTCTACGCTTTTAACGAAATGTCCCGGGGATGTAATTCTTGAAGTGATCTAAAATTTGGCAACGTATGTAAATAATTCTATTCCTATTGCAGTACTGACCGTTGAAAATATTATAATTCTCAGCGGATATTAACAGATATTAGGCTCTTTCTGTTAGGAAACACAAATCGATCAATATACGCCCCTGTAAAGGTACCTCTGCGAACGGTGTAAAA
Source organism: Ephialtes manifestator (assembly GCA_963970395.1). Taxonomy (NCBI): domain Eukaryota; kingdom Metazoa; phylum Arthropoda; class Insecta; order Hymenoptera; family Ichneumonidae; genus Ephialtes; species Ephialtes manifestator. The sequence continues at coordinate 17,176,461 of OZ019975.1, forward strand.
TAATGAGGAAACAATTTACAGGTCTCTTTAGATTTCCCCACATCGTATTTTACGATGCGTCTGTATCACTATTATAACCCCAACATTAATTATCACCCTTAATCTAGAAAATCGGAATTGGTTTCGTAATAAATTACATGGGGACGTTTCTCTGCCCAACCTACTACGCAAGGTATTTTCTGCATGTCCTAAAGGTTATTTACATGATGATACAATCGATTATTAACCACACGAGCTACGACTTGCATCGAAATGTCTCTGTGCGATATTTTTGCAAAAATAAATTCAAGACAACATGCTATGCACCTGTCCCTTCTATATATTAGTGGCCCTTCCGTTATGTTGTAAAGCTGCTTCGCTTACACATATATTTTATGAAGCAATATTGTACGTTCGCCGTTAGATCCAGTAAAAGCCTGGCATGTAAATTTTGGTCGTTTCATAAGACCGCGGGCAGTTTCGTTAAGACACCAAAACCCGAAGGAACATTCGCAATATTAGGTGCCCAGAATGGTCCAAGATAGGGAAGATCTTACGATTCAACCCATTTGCCTTCAACAAACTCTCATATATCAGTACATAACTGTTATTTTCATATAATGACCTAATGATGTAATTTTTTAATATGTAGATTCATCAACGGGCTTGAGTATCATGATGAGCGATGAGCCACGTAACAAACATCACATACCACAAAAGAACTCGTGGGGCTTACACGCACCCGCACACACGACGGGCTCCCGCATGCGAAGGGATGCACGTTCAAATTCAACGTCGCGAGAGACAGATATAACGGAATGGTGGAGAACTGACTGCGAGAGAAAGACAGAAGCAGAGAGTAGGAGGAATAGAAGCGAATTTCAGAATTGAGGATAGGAGGTCTGTGCAGCAGCACAATGCCGGTTCGCACCCCTATCACCGTCAAGCTGTCGACGTCACTGATAGCGGCCAATGTGCTAAACGCATTGGAATCCATTTGGGAGCTTTCATCTCTCACACGGCGAGCTTTCACCTACATCATTCTCTTCCCTCTACTCATATGTACTAATAAATCCGGTGTTTATCGTTATTATTATTAATGTTACCATCGCCATTATAATTTGTAAAGATTACAACTTTTTAGCTTATAATAATATTTCGGTCGATAATAATATTTACATACAAAAAATCTTTTACTTTTTTAGGTAAAAAAATTATTTTACTCGATATTGTATATAGTATTTTTAAGTTTTTTTTTATATTGCTCGATGTGATTTATATTGTCAATTTATCTTGCTACATGTTTGTCGAATTCTATACAGAATTGTAAACATCTCATTACTATAAAAATTATTCTATTTTATTTTATTTACTCTATCTTATTTAATCTCTGTATAATTTCATATTGATTTTTCGTTTTTGTAATATGCTATCATATATGTTGATATCATTTTTGTAACATTTAGGTGTTCACATAGATTCGTGTTAAAATGTCATAAAAAGAAATATAGTAGACAATGTCAATGAGAGAAATTATGGTCGCTTACTTTCTCCGTCAATTTCGATTTTAGTAACATTATTTATATTGTTTTCACGGAAAATATTTTTTTTTTTTGTTTTGGAATAAAAATGAAGATATATTTCACATATATTTCGGAAGAAAAAAATCCGTTCGTTGAACGAATTTTTCACGGTTCGAATTGTATCGTGGTCTGGGAGACAATTTTTTTCCACGTGCGTTTATAGAAATCTCTGGGACCCGATATAACCACGGAAATTAATTTAATCTATAAAACCCTATTAATGGATATTATGTGCGAATGATTAGCGCCACATTCACAAAAACGATTGATGAAAACTACCAAGAACTTTGTTAAAATTTTACCGAGAAAACTTGACAGGTACAACCGAGATATTGGTTAACATAACCAAGGATTTTGTAAGACAACCGAGTATTTAGTACATCTAGCCAATAACACAGTTGCACCTAGTAAATTTTTCGTATTAAATTTTTAAACTAAGATCTTAGTAATCCCAACCAAACCTTTTTATCCGTGCAAAGAAATACTTATTTCAATCCTGAAAATTAAAGTCCTTTATTCGATAAACGCTTCACTCGAAGATTGCCAAAAACAAGCGGTGTCAACTTTATTTCATTCATAATTTGTACAATTTTATATGAGATTGAAACAATAACTCTGAAATAGGTAAAACAATATTTTATTGTTTCAATGTTAAATAGGATTGTAAGAATAAGAAGTAGAATTAATTTGAAAACACTTGTTTTTGGCAGCCCGCAAGCGAATTGTTTTTGAATCAATGACATTTTTTAAAGTGAAATCGTAACGAAAGCCCGCATGGATTAGAAACGCATTATTATGGTACTTACCGTGTGAGGGGACCAATGATGAGGCCATGTTCTTGTCTCGTGGCTACCAGCGACGCTTGGTTGACTCGCGAGGAACACGACGCGTCTGTCAGTACTTCCCGTTCCAGTGCCAGTGGTGGCCAGTAAAGCCGCTCTCGCTCTCGACCCACCGACACTCAGCGTCGGCGATGTGTCCATCTTTTTATCTAAACACCACCAAAAAAAAACCCAAATAATAAGACTAACTGGCAATTAATAGTGTTGCAATATGCTTTTGATTTCTGTGAAATACTGGCTCGTGGTATGTGGATTAATTGAAAAACAGAATTTTGGAAAACAGGAGAAAAAAAATGGTAACAAAAGTTTGGAGAAGAACGATACGTAGTCGAAACACACAGATGAGACCAGAAACTGTTACTCGTTAACGCGATACTCACCCCTTAATTAAATCCTCACGCATCCGCGCACCGAAGTTACTTCGACGTCAAACGTCAATTTAAATCGTTGATTTCTTCGTCTATCACGGGAAGTCGCAATCTTCTTGCTTCGCAGTGTCGAACGATTTTCCACCCCTCAGCAACACACACACTCTCTCTCTTGCCGATAACTCGATTATTATTTTTATTCCTATTTTAGCATCGCGACTTTACGAACGGTCGATATTTTTAGATAACGCGAAGCAATTTAATGCGGCTAGATTAAAATTTTTCACACTATCGCTCGTTTACATTATTTTCAACACATTTTTACATCCAACATATTAACTATTATTATTATCATTAATATTAGACGATATGTCGTTGTGTCTTTTAGTTGACTGAGTTTGCGCGACTATTTTTATAGACGTCTTTTTAGAAAAGTATGTCTGTTATATAATTTGTAAGCTTGACACGAGTCCACTGATATCACTACTGATTTGTTATTTTTCAACACGCGTTTACGTTTATTGAAAAATAAAAATTGCGCTTTAGTTTATTTGTATTTTAATCTATCGATTCACTTTTAATTTTAAGATCTTAGAGGGCTAATGACTTTCCGATCTTTGCACGTGACTCGCAGTTTCATTCGCCGGTGAGTTTCAATTCTATTTAGATTTAGCTCGCGCCGAATCTTGTTACGATTTTTCGCCAAACAACTCGCTCTTGAAAAGTTGTGGAACGATTGCATATATTCATTTGTCAATCGTCGCGAGGCGCAAACCAATTTTTCATCATAGAAACAATGTCCTCATCATTGCCCGGTAATATCGGAGGTACAGAGATCAATGAGGAACGTTCCTTCGATATTTCCCCCGTCTTTCTTTTATCGAGTATCGATGACTTGTCACTCGCACAGCTCTCGAAGCGTTTGTTCATCTTCGATCACGCGATACGATAATCATATTCCAGGACATAGTGATTGTTTTTCCGAACCCAAATACCAATCGACCGAGTTCTCGACGATCGAATGGAACATTGCAAGGCCAAAAATCGCCATCCCGAAAAAAACTTATCTCCAGTATGACCCGTTCTGTTTTTTATGCGTCATGCAAATCTGGATTTTACCTGATTCGACAAATTTTTTCTTATGGTATTTTTATTCGTGGCATATCGTTTGCCGATTGTCGCGATTTGCTACAAACTTTCCATCACGATTCAGATCTCCTTCAATATATATTTTCAGAATAGTTTTTAATTGGCATCGGATAAATTCCTTGGAACAACTCGATGCTCACAGTTTCGGTGATGAGTGTATGGTTCGCAGTTGTTTGTCAGTTTGTAGATTTTGTGTTGTTATAAAACAATTCCGTACGACAAACGAGAAAAAAAAATGTGAAAATTGTAATATCAAGAGCGTGGGAGCTTGGGAGTTGTGCAAAAAGATCGGTACGAAATGTTTAGCGCCTAGCGTCGCGTACGGAGACGCGCACGACACTGAACACCGGGAAGCTTTGCTCGAGTTGTACTCGAGCTCGCGGATTCGCGGGCTCACGTGGTAAATCCTCGCGCATGCGACGATCCTACTACGGCGAGTTTCAGCCTCGACGCTTTTCCCTCTCTTTGCCCAAATCACCCCCGCCATTTCCAGCCCCGTCTTCTCCGCACCCTCGTCTTCTCCCACGTCTCCACTGCACCCCGCTCGACCACCATCTCCATCTCACCTTGCTCAATCTCTCGCATAACGCTTCGGCCTAACCCAAGCAAGTATATAGACTGCCTTGGTTCTCCTTCCAACCCATTTCGATCCTTTTCCTAGCCTTTCTTCCTTCTATTCTGTTCCTCTCTTTCTCTACATCACTAGTCCTTCAGCTACTCTTTCATTTCTTGTAACGTTCCTTCGGCATTCAAAGATCGGTTCGACCACCCGGATTCTTTCACTTTTCGTTGGTTCGATTCTTCTCATATGGCTCTCATATTTCTCAACCAAAAAGCTTTCCTACACCTCGCTACGGCTGATTTATATTTTTTAGTAGTATTTGTGCTTCGTCATCGACAACAGTGATTCGGTCAGCATAGATTGTAGAAATCTGAAATGTTGCCTTTTTGGAATCCGGAAATCATAGCAATCATCACATTGAAAATCCTTATTAGCACCAAGGATCCTATTGATTAAGAACACCATGAACGTGTCGCTGCAAGAAAATGCTTCATTTCGATCCTAAACATGCAGCTTAGATCTTCATTGAGGGAATTCTTTCACAGCTGTTGTTTCGTACTGTTATCTTGATTGTCCTTCCAACTCATCCTGATCCTTTCCCTACCCTTCCTTCCTCCTATTCTGTTCATGTCTTTCTCCTAATCACCAGTCCTTCAGCTACACTTTCATTTCTTATAATATTCCTTCAGAATTCAAAGATCGGTTCGACCAATCGGATTCTCACACTTTTCGTTGACCCAATTCTTCTCATATGGCTCTCGTATTTCTCAACCAAAAAGCTTTTCTACTTTTCCCTTTAGCTGATTTATATTGTTTAGAAGTTTTTGTGCTTCGTCTTCGATAACCGTGTCTCCGTCAGAACAGGTTATAAAAATCGCTGTTCAATGGCCATCTAGAAATCGTGCCAATCATCACATTGAATAATAATTGCCACTAAGAATAATATTTATAATGAACTCCAATAATACGTTAGTAGAACGTTGTTTTTTTAGTTTCGAACATGCCGCCCAGATATTTATTGAAGGAATTGTCTAGCAGACCATAAAAAATAACAGAGAAAGTAATTCCTAACAGATAACGAGGTCCTGAGAATGACAACCAATTATTGTTTCTTTCAAGAATATTGTTTACAATCGCCAGACGCCAGGAAAATTCTTAGTGATCGAAAAGCAATGTTGGTATGAGTAATGAACGGTTCAGAAGTAGATGTGAAAATAAATTAAGCCGCATTGTCTATCAGAAAAATTGTGTTACGCATCGTCCGGACCAAGCTAGATATTCAAAAACGAATCCATAATAATGATTCAGCGTCTATTCAGAATATCCAAGAGCGATAACTGCCTGGAAGATTTTCTACCCAACCACTTCGCGTTAGTGCACTCCTGAGTCTCTTTATAATTCTCCGAAACACAAAAAAAAAACTGGAAAAAGGGTGAATGGCTATTCGAGACAATCCGCGGTGAAAGGGGACCGAATTTCTCGTGGAAGAGAGAAGAGAAAATAGCGAACTAGCCTTCTACTCCTCGACGCTGGTCGTTCTGACAAAGAGGAACAATAGGCCTGCATCGAAGGATTGGAATTGCAAAATACGCGAAGCATCGACGCTTTTACTGCTCGACAACATTCCCTCGAATATCCAATGCCAAGCTAGCCACAATCATTGCTTTCTCTGCCTCTATGCTATACTATGTATGTACTAATACTCCTGGCTATATGCAACTACTTTCCTATATTTATCTCGACCTAGGAACTATCTTCGAATGCACTTCTTTTTCATACAAAGTGTCTTTTCCGGCGTCTTTACAACTGGCTCATGATGACGCTAGTACGGAGGGTATAACAGTCTTCAACCCTTTCTTCCACTTATCTTCGTCTCCCTGTTCTTCGACACCGCTGGTAGACCGGAACCACTTTCGAAGAATCGTCGGATGTCGAGCGTCTCGTCTGCGACGAGGATTTCTGGCGCTACTGCTACCAACGTTCACCAGAGCATCAGTCTATCCTACGACCAACCCTTTCGCTTTCCGGAGGGAATCAGCATTGCCTTCACATTTGAGGGCCGTCTCGAAGGCAAAGTATCTGAAATTTATAGAGAACCGTGTCGGACGTTTAAGAGAAAATTTTACCCTCGTTTTCCTGGAATAATTTATGAGGTTACTGCAATTTTTTTTCTTGTTGAAAAAAAAAGTGAGTTGCAAATAGGTATAAAGTCGAAGTAACAGATCAGGAAAATGTAAAAATATTGAGTGTATTTCACAGTTACCTGGTTCACGTATTCAGGACGTTCAGACTTATCTATGGTGCATAGCCTGGGATGTGCATAACCTTTTATTTTCTGGTTACGAAAAACAGCAGAATGTACAACTTGAACGACGAAACGTGTAGATCTACGAAGTAAACACTGCGTAAATGCTACGCAACTATTTTACGGCAACACCGCGATTCTACAGAGCCCATCTCTACACAGCCTCATTTCTACACGAGCATTAGTACACCGAATTTTACTACGCGCAACAAATTTACATGATGAAAGTTTTACACGCCGCGAGCTCTTCACGCAAAAGTCCGACACCGCGGAATTTCAACAGGCCATAGTTCGACACCGCAAAAGTTCAACACGCAAAAGTTCAACACGAAAAAGTTCTACACCTTAAAAGTTTTACACCGTAAAAGTTTGACACTGCAAGAGTTCAACACGCAAAAATTGTACACGCAGAAGTTGTACCCGCAAAAGTTCGACACCGCAAAAGTTCAACACGCCAAATTTCTACACCGTCATAGTTCGACACAGCCTCATCCCTACATATGCTCATCTCTACACGCGCCATATTTTTCCAATTTCGGTCGGTAATGCACCATATTTTACCAGTTTCGATCGGTAACGCACCATATTTCAACAGTTTCGATCGGTAACGCACCATATTTGAACAGTTCCGGTCGGTAACTGTTGACATATAGCGCGTGTAGAGATGAGCATGTGTAGAGATGAGGCTGTGTCGACCTATGACGGTGTAGAGATGCACTGTGTAAAACGATGTCGAAGTCTGGCGTGTTGAACTTTTGCGGTGTCGGACTCTTGCAGTGTCAATCTTTTACAGTGTAGAGCTTTTTTGTGTCCAACTTTTTCATGTTGAACTTTTGCGTGTCGAACTACGGCATGTCGAAATTCCGCGGTGTCGGACTTTTGCGTGTAGAGCTCCCGGCGTGGACAACTTTGGTCGTGCAAATTTGTTGCGTGTAGTAAAATTCGGTGTAGAAATGCTCGTATAGAAATAAGACTGTGTAGAGATGGGCTCTGTAGAATCGAGGTGCTGCCCTATTTTACACGGAAAAAAAAAGATTAGTTGCCATAATCAAGAAATGAGTTGACACAATCAAGCGATTATTCTATTTCCCTAGCAACTCAAATGGTAATACCACCGATTCGAATGATAATACCGACGATTTGAATGGTAATCCCAACTATTCGAGTGGTAGTCCCAACGATTGGATTAGTTAACCTAACTAATCCAATCGAGAACTAATCGTGAATAGTTGAGGTTACTATTCGATATGGTTGAGGCAACTAATTTTTTAGACATTGTGTACAGCAAATCGAAAACGTAGTTGCCACAACCAAACTTTTTTTCCGTGTACTCTCTCATCACTTACAAATAATATTCCAAAATTACGTATTGCGATCCAAAAATTATTCGACTCCCAGATTTATATATAAATAGATATTTTCGAGTGCCCTTGTTTCCAAAAATTTCGTTATCTCTTTTCTGTCTGGCAATCTGTTTGTTTCTCTATCCATCTGGTTATATTTACCGTTCGAAAACACAAAAGCATTTGAAAGAGTTAATGAACCGGCGTAAACTTTTGATGTGTATTCTATATAGAAATTCAGTCCGCAATCTCCATTCCTTGTGGAGTGTGGTAAAATCATGGGTTATGAAAGCGTTTTTTTCGCGCACAATATTGATCGAATTGCAGGTCTACTACAAAATAATTACCATCACTAATCACGAGTGATTCTCAATGAGAAATAAACTGAAAATGTTTTCAAACAGAAGGTATGATTTTAAAAATTCCACAAACAGATTTAAAGATGAGAATTTAAAAAAAGCATTCATAGTTTTTATCGTACTTATTTAAAGATAACGTTATAAATACTCATAGTTTCCATAGCTGGTATAATATTTCAGACGAATTTCAAATCATTCTGTCGCGCGGAGACCTAGTATTCCAGACAATAATTTACCAAAACGCGAGAACGATGGAAGTTGTTAAAGTCCTTTGACATTTCACGCAATGCCATCTCGTGGTTACGCCTCGTACCATCACGTTATGACTCGAGTTCTGAAACGCGATATTAACGAATAATATCGGGAAACGTAGATTCCAATCAATTAAAGAAATTCCAACATTTTTCGCTACGCAAATCGTAGCTGTATTCCAATAACTTCATTTCACACACAAAACAATGTATGGTTAATTCTACTATGCACATGTTTCTCTGAGCGGACAAAAATATTTTTATGGTTGCTGTGAAAAATAAATAATGTAATCAGCACCTAAATTAAAGCATAAGTAATTATTTTTATAGTAGAACTCACTATCCCGAGCACAAATTAATTCAAATTGCCTGAAGTACCATCAGGTCCGGATGGGGCATCGATCAGACATGCCTGTTCAGGCTTGCCAAAACAAGGCCCTGGTCCTGCCCGGATCATGTATCGGCATAACATTTCAAAACTGACTAGCCTAAAATATTCCCCATCAGCCCGGGATCAGGCACCGATCGGGCATTCCTGATTCGGTTAGCTAAATCAGGTTTCGACCCCGCCCGAATCATGCGTAGGTACAAAATTTCAAATGTGGTTAGACTACAGTTTTCCATATCATGTCGGGATCAGGCATCGGTCAGGCACTCCTGGTCGGAATATTCAGTAATCTATCAAATTCATTTTTCTCAGTGCAGTAACAAACATAATGAAAAAGTCACTGCTACGAATACACCAACTGCAACTTTTTACAACACTGAGAAAAAAGATTTCATTGACTGCACAGAAATGGGTGAATTAAATTTTTTTATTGCTTGGTTCAAGGAAAACTTTAATTAATTCAATATCACTATATTTTATTTCACATCATTCGAAGAAAAGATATTATTACCGATGCAGAAATTTCGGCAGCGATCCAGCTGGATCCTTCCTGGTATTCTCATCTTCCGGTCGGATTCCAATCGGCCATCGGATCGGAATCCAGACATGGGATGTAACGCGCGAAAACTGGATTCCGATTGGGATTTCGAACTGGGATCCGATCCGATGGCTGACTGAATTCCAGCCGTTAGATGGGCATACTAGGCTGGGTCCACCTGGATCCTTGTCGAAGGATGGGAATATCAAGCTGATTTCAGCTGGATCTCTGTCGAAATTTCAGTATGGGCAGCGACGAGAACGCGTCTGGAGACACATGAACCGCACACGTTGTTACAATCACGCGAGTTAAGGAAAAGTTTTTCGTACGTGTATTCTACAACATTTGACTGCATAAAGAGTGAAGTAAAATTAGTTCCGGACAAATCGTTGAGTAACGGGAAGACGATCCGGATTCTATTCAGAATCCAAGTAGAACCCCTCTTAGGGTAACCCTAACAAATCACAATGCACGGTAATAGAGCTCGTCGTTCAGAATTCTGTCCCGATCCGGAATCCATCCCGATTCTAAATAGGACGGCTCTCTTAGGGTAACCCTAGCAAATCCTAATCGATGATAAACTGTCATCGAGTGCGTAACCAGAAATCTATTTGGGATCTATTCGGATTCCAAGTTGGATAAACCATTTATGGAAATTCGAACCAATCCCGACCAGGATCGAGTTTCAAACTGGGATACCCAGACGGATTTCTACATGGGTAACTCAATTATATTATTTCATTAACGACAAAGAAATGTTTTATAGGCCGAGATATCAAAGAGATTTCTTTATAACTAGGAAACTTTTTCTCTTGGTGTATACAATGGCATAAAAGTATTGACCGCGTAGATGGTACAAGATTGTCATATATTAGTTTCCTTAAGGTACTAGTACCTATTAGAAGGCCAAAAAAAGCAAATTTTCCAATAAGATTATCTCAGCTTCTTTATTAGCTATCACCATGTTTTTTTTAACACTAGGTATTTTATGGAGAATAAAGAAAAACCCGAGTCCTTGACTGATCATTTTGTCCGTGATTGGTAGAGGGCGCCAAAGTACGGTCCTCGAAAAAAAAGTAATCCCATGGCGGACAGGTTATCTCCGGATTAGGAGGTCTGAAACAAAATCGGGAAAAAGCACGTTAAAGAGGAAGGTTTTTTACACAGGAATCCACCACCGATATGCAAAAAAGTAAAAAAAAATTATAAATGGCCTATGCTTGAAAAAAAGTGCAAAAACCACCTTTTTCTTTATCTTTTCTGTGATGCCAAATTTTTTGTTGATAACTTTTTTGCAAAAAAGTGGTGGATTCCTGCGCAGAACACCTAAATAACCAAGTGAAAAAATTCCGGTGATGATCGGTCCAGTGAATCCGGAGATTATCTGTCCGCCATGGGATTACTTTTTTTTCGATGACCGTACTTTGGCGCCCTCTACCAATCACGGACAAAATGATCAGTCAAGGACTCGGGTTTTTCTTTATTCTCCATAAAATGCCTAGTGTTAAAAAAAACATGGTGATAGCTAATAAAGAAGCTGAGATAATCTTATTGGAAAATTTGCTTTTTTTGGCCTTCCAATAGATACTAGTGCCTTAAGGTCGACCGCTTAACGGTAAGAGGTGTGTAGACAAGGCAAGTGACACAAAACCACCAGGATCTGAATTGAGATTGGAAAGGTTTGCAGAAATTTTTCTATAAACCCGAGATTCGGTATTTTCTAGCTCAACACTTAGGGTCCAGCTGTGGGTTAATGCTGGAACCTTTGGAAGAGGCGTAGCGTGGAAACCGAGCTTTTCGTAGCACCTGCTGAATATTTTAATGCAGTCTCTGGGTGAGAGAATAAGCGCGAGATGCTCTCACCGACTTTCAGGTAATGCTATCTTGAGCGCTGAAACATTCACCGGCATTCAAACCCTCATATCCTGGTTTTCTTCAGTTAACTACTTTACTGTTCCATTTTGTCGGTGACAAAAATATTAGCATGAATTCTTATTGCCATTACAAATATCAATGCGTTTACACATAGTAATTACACATAGTTTTTGGACGCAATATAAATGGGTGCATCTTGGATATCCTTAACTAAAAGTGCAATGGATTTTACTGCGGCATATGGTTTACTTTCGAAAAATCGATATCGCATGAAGGATGTAGAAGACTAACGCGGGTGCTATTGTCGGAACGCGTTGCGCTAGTCTCAACCGCTTGACGAATGTTCTGCAATTTTCACACCGGCAATTTTCAGGCTACCTGCCTCTTGCCACATCAACTCAGGTATACATATGCCGGTGTACTTCTCTTCACTATTGTCCTTCCTCTTCTCTAGTTCGTTATTCTGCACTGTTACACTCTCCATTAAGTCTGTGAAGCGTTATATTAAGTATTATAGCGATGTAAAGTCTAAATTTCTCTTCTCCGTTATAAAATTGTATTAAAATTTTCAATGAGTACAATCGGTTGGAAATAAATATGAAATTAAAATATTCGAAACTACATTATTTATATTACATATTTGTACAATTATTTAACATAAGATATGATAATGTTGTTACAATCGAGTGAATGAATAACACATATTTTCGTTGTTGTCAATTTTAATCTATAAACATTATTAAATCATTTTAATATTAATATGATATTAAAATCGATGCCAAATCACTCGTCAATTTGCTTGCCATTCGTTAATCAGCGAGTTGAATTAGTCGTCACTTATTTTCTGTTTTCTTAGTACGCTAATTTTTATATTCACAACAATGTGTTATACAAATTTGTAAGTTAATTCTGTTCTAATCATCAGTAATTTCGGAAATACTTCGGAAATAAAGTTAGGTAAAGATTATGAGCATTGTTTATAATGCGTTTGTTACGAGAGGTTGAATACAACAGTTTTTATCATAGAAAACACATTTTCTTCTCGTTGAGAATACTTTTGAAATGCGAGTGTAATAAAATACGTCGCAGCCCTGCTCAGCAATTCGGATTGAAACTGACAGAAACCGATCAAATGGACCAAATTCCGATTGAAACATAATCAGTTCTCAAAGGTTTCAATCGGGTTTTTGTCAGTTTTATTGATTCTAATTGGATCGTTTAACCATGGAGGCGATCGAAGCGTGGCGTCGGTTTTCACCGAAGAGTTTTTGCACAAACAGCTGCTTTTTACAAATTTAGAATATATTAACAGGTGTTTCATTTCATTGCTGTAATGTGATAATTATTTTACACATTTATGTCTTACTTTGTTGCGCAGATTACGATGGAAACGCGTTCGCCGGCTGGCCGAAGTATTTAATCTTGTTCTTCAGAATTTTGTTCTTGTTTAATCTCTATGCAAATGCTATGTTATGTGCTATGTTGGCCAAGCAAAATACTTGGCCAACAAGTATTTGTTAACGACCCAAGTTATTGATTGACTAACCAAGATGATTTAGGTGGTGTAACCAATAACTTGGTTGATCTAACCAATAACTTAGTTGGCGTATATATAACCAAGCGCCTTGGTTGATGTAACTCAGCCTTTTTCTCCGTGTGATTGTTCTAACAATAAATCCCCAATCATAACGCGAATAAACAGTTTGAAAAAACTGGAATTTTAAGTTGAATCAAGAAATCAACACTGCAAACTAATATTGGATTTTATTCCACACCGAGAAAAAAGATTTCCTTGACGCCAAAGAAATGGGTGGTTTGATTTTTTTTTCATTGATTTCAACGAAATATTTCTTTGGTTTCAATGAAATAGTGCATTTGAATTGCAAAGAGAACATTTCATTGCCTGTAAATAAAGATTTACTTAGTGAGCATGTAATAAAGGAACAGTTTCATTGTTTTAAAGACACGTTTTCATTGGTTCAAAGAAACGTTTTCATTGATCTCTCCCTCGCACCTAACCTCACCTTTTTTGTTTTCCGGTTCTCCCGGACGAACGGCTTCGAGTTTCAAGGAGCCAGAAGCTTAGCCTATTTCTGCCGTACTTTCTTACATACTCACAAAATTTGAGCTTTATCTGCCGCGTACTTCAGGAAAAAATAGGTTTCGTAATTTTGAGCTGGTAAGAAGAAGGTTTCATTGAATCAGAGACGATATCTTTGAAATCAATGAAAAGGGTTCATTGGTTTATAGAAATGTTTCTTCAAATAATGTCACTACTTTTCATTGAGTTTGAGATCATTCAAAGAAAAGATAGGATGGAAATTCAAGTATTTCATTTCATTGGCAAAGATTTCCGTGAATCAATGAAACTTTTTCTCTCGGTGCACAACAATCTATTTACAGAATTGTTACCTTTTCAATCGAGGGATGAGATGTATTAGAACAATAAATTTTCTTAAGGTTGTACAGATTAATAAACGTTAAACATTGGTACATCTATAGATTCAACGAAAATTTTTTTCTTCTACGAATTACATTGGGATCTGATAAAAATCGAAAATGAAAGAATCCCGATGAAAATTACGAAAACGGACAAACGAACACAAAAAGAAATAAAATATAGCGACACGATAGCAAACCATTGAAAAAAAGAGGTAAAAAATGCGGGTATTAAAAGCTCAAGCTAAGAGATCAAGAATTTTCTCTTTATTGTGTGTATGCATGTGCCTATTCTCATTTCAGTTTTCTCTCGTAGTCTCATTTTTTTTAATCATTTTTTTGTTCTTGTTAGTTTTTTTTCTCATTTCTATCTCTATCCGTAGAAATGTCGTTGGCCACCACGGCGAGAGGCACCACGTATTTTCACGCCGTGGAGCTCCGTGCTAGTACTCTGCCGACCCCGGTTTCATCGTAGCCGCATTCTCATTCTGATTCTCCTTTTACCGAGGTTTCTTCGGAGCTCATACCTCGATTGAAGCCCGAGCCTTTATGACATGGTGCCATCAGCCCTTTATATTCTCCGACGCTCTATTATTATGCGTGCATCGATGCTTACAGCCAGAGAATGAGGTTGCTGAAGGTGCCGGTGAATCTCTGCCGCATCCCAAAACTATGTGGGACTATTTCTTTGTTTTTTTTTTTCAGAAAAAAATGCAGCAGAAATAAATATCTACAATATAAGAAAAACATTTTTATTACTTCGCGAATGCTAATCTTGGAACTTAACCGTTTAAATCGTTCAGGTACATTTAAGTATATATGGAGTGCAAAAGGTTAGAAGGTTGCTTGACGTTATCAAGAGTCGCGGTAGCGACTCGACGCCAAGTTAAAAAAGAAATTAATGTTGCATTCACACGACAATTTGTCTGTCTGATCATGACTGGACGGGCTGTTCACTCCTGACTTGACGGTCGCTACTGCTAATCTATTTATTCTGAAGGCGGCCACTCACCGGCCATTTTCAAATTGTAACTCGAATTATATTTGACCACACGTCGAGAACGAAAGATGTTTCAGGTTCAATTTTTTTTTTCTCTCTTTCAAAATTTACATCTTTCCGATCGATTCGTTGTTTTAAGGTAGTATGAGCACAAACCTCACGATCAGAGAGAAAAGTGATTTTTTAATATGCTGTAGAATAGATTTAGAGGATGCTGTCTGTAAAATTTCAAACCATTTTACCGACCATTTACAATAATAGTTAATGTGCAAAATTGGGAACTTTAGTACATGTTATATACGGAAATTGCCCTGATAACACTTGGAGACCGAAATAACCATTCTTCAAATTCAGACACCTCCGTAAATAAAAGCTCGAAATACCGAGAAAACTGCTACGAACACGTACGTCCCTTAAAAAATATATGTTACCGAATATTTCGAATAGATATCATCGATTATATTGACGAGTTTTCGCGAACCGGCATCAAACTGCCGAAAAACAGTTGACTATAGCGTAGCCACGCGTTCCTTGATTGGCCAAATGGCGGCCGGCTGGACAATCTGAGTCAAATGACACTCTTATTTAAACTACTACCGTTTTATAAATATACACACCTTATCATCACACACTTCATAATTTTTCTCTCTTTATATTGTGATTTTTAAAATAGCGAAATGTGTGATACTTAGCTTTTTCCCCATAATAAAAAATATGGACTTTCTATTGACTAATAAAAACAGAAACAATCTTTGGTTACACAAAGAAAAAAATCGTAAACCCATTATTTGACTGACTAATTTATTGTGAAATGTTAAAACTGATAATTACGTTGCCCTACATGGGGGTTTACTTAGCGCACTTAAAAATGGGCATTGGGCCACAAACTATTTTTACTTACTAATCCAATCTAAAGAACCTAATTTTTTTTTCTTCAAGATATCAAATTTAGCTCTTCACTATCGTTCTCAGGGCACAGATTTTACCTCAGAAAGTACCAGTTACATGCCTTTTTACGATCATTTTTTAAAAAGTCACTTATTTCCGTCTCTGATTATAGAATTCACAGATTCCACTTCCGGTCAGAAAATCCAACCTAATTTTATTTTAAATGATATTGTAATGGTAGTATAATTTCTTTCCATGCACCACTTCTAATAGCTACTCACGAAACTAATAAAATGGCCCGAGTTCTTATATCGAAAATGCCAGTTACTTCTCTCACGATAATCTGTAAAAGTAACAGTACGCTAATAAAACTTTTAGTACCGGGGTTTGATGGTTAACACGCGAAGCTCGCATCCGCTGCTAGCACTTACTAAAAATAAAGACTTGATGCATAATCTTGAAACATCTCGAGTAAATCCCTTATTGTTAGAGACTTGAGATTATTAGGCGGTCGTTACATACGCCTTCCCGAATTTTTGCAAATTAGTACATACCTCAACAAAGAAAATATCGTTAATTCATTAAATTCCGAGCGTAAAGTGCCCCTGACTTGAATAGACTCAATGGGTAACAAACCTGTTTCCCTATTTTCTCCCCAACTGTGAATATTGCGGACAAAAGCAAATTAGGTTTTCATGCATCTATCTATTGGTTACGCAAACCTAATTCGTTTTTGTCCGAAATATTACTAGTTGCGGAGAAAATAGGGAAACCGGTTTTTTACCGACTGAGTCTGTATCACATCTGTGCCACATGCCCTTAATATGTCACAAAAGTCTTTTGATAGTATAGCGGATTATTTTATTATTTATAAAATGATCATTAAGTAATTCATAAGCCAGTAAGAAATCAATTTCATCCTCGATACATTTTTATCAATAAGTCTGGCCACACATTACTAGAATCGAATTTACGTCATTCAGTAAAAATCAAAGGTCGTTATATTTGAATACCGTGCCAATACAAACGTTAATCACCGATCGTTTCGTGATTTCGGTTTCACCACTCCATTCTTAATCGGATATTCAGTTTAATTGGAGGTAACCTATCCACACGGAGAGAAGGGTCTGATACTATTTACCATATTTCTAGTAAAAAGTATCGTAAATTCCTGGTACAACGTGCCATGATGCCAACTATCAAGAAGTACGAGAACTACGAGAATTTTTACCACGAAATATGGTAAAAAATTCTATGTATATGGTAGAAATTCTCATAGTTCTCGTACTGATCGTCAGATAGCGGCTATGGCTTCACAATACCAGGCGCGTTTGATAATTTTTACCATGGTGTCTGATAAATTTTATCAGACCCTTCTCTCCGTGCACCGGGCTAGAATTTGTTCGTTGCTTTTTCCTCCGGAAATAGCATTTGGATATACAAATCTTCAAATCTTACCTCTAGAAGGAATTGATTCGTAGGAGAGTTGGATTTCCTGAAAATGAATTACCTAAGAAAGCGTAAAACATTAAGGGGAGGGAGTCAGGTAAAAAGAATTGATTTTGGAAATTCAATATCATTCAAATCCTATTGCATATAAAAATTCGCAATGCACTATATTGTTGGTGCTCGATGAAGGGATTTTTTACTGTTGTCTAACTTGCATATGCTTTTCAATATTATCTTAAGCAAAGTTCTTAGGTTTTCCATTCTGCGCATGATTGAGATCAAACTACAAGGCAGATTGGAATGGTTGACGTCTCATTTTCTTCTTCATGAAAAGATACACCGGCTAAATAGAGCAAATGTTAATAAAAGGTAATATTTTTTAAGTGACATAATTATTAATAAATAAATTGTATGCTAGTTTCTAAATCAGTGATTAACTTTGTTTTCAGAATGAAAAAAAATAGTTTTCTCCATTTAGCCGGTGTATCTTTTCATGAAGAATAAAATCAGACGTCAACCATTCCAATCTGCCTAGTAGCTTGATCTGAATCATGCGTAGAATGGAAAATCTAAGAACTTTGCTTAAGATAATATTGAAAAGCATATGCAAGTCAGACGACAGTAAAAAATCCTTTCCTCGAGTACCAACAATATAGTGCGTTAGGCATTTTTATATGCAATAGGGTTTGGATGATATTGAATTTCCAAAATCAATTTTTTTCACCTGACTTCCTCCCCTTAAGTGTCCCATGCAGGATACCCAGATTGTTGACTACTTTTAAGCTGAAATTGCTATAATCGTGTATATAAATATCTGAGTGATTAATGAAGATTTAAAAAAATAGCCTCGTGAATATTGACATGAATACAAACATGTTTAAAGTTGTTATTTAGCATAGGTTACATGGTAATAAGCGAAGACAGCCCTTGCATCGCATAACTGATATTACTTCCTCAGGATTTAACTATCAAGAGTCGCGGTAGCGACTTGACGCCAAGTTAAAAAAGAAAATTAATGTCGCCTCCACATGACGATTTTGTATGATCTTAACTGGGTTCAATTATTTTCATGTAGGGAAGTCCAGGGCAAGCTCGAAAACTATTTCATTAACATTTTTATTTTTTGCATTGACGATTTGCAACACTTTTACTGAGGTTGTGTTCCATAATCGATAGGCAAAACTGTCTGTACTGAATAACCCCGTCTATTTCTGGTATCGAATAATGTAAACGTCTGCAATGTCTCCCAATTTGACCGCATCGGAGCAAGTTGGAGCGATCTAAAAATTCATAAAAACGTAACGAAATTAATGATTTTGTCCAGACGTATACAATAAAATGTATTATTGTGGAATGTTTTATTGCGAATATAAATTATAAATTTAATAATTTGGATAATATTTAATAGTTTTATTGCATCACTTCGTAAATCGTAATACTTAGATAAGAGCACATACTGCCACTTTCGTTATCGAGCAAGTACGCTCTCATAACTTATGACAGCTCGATAGCTTGAATGCTGTTGGTCATGATAATACATTATTGTATTACTTCAACGAGTTATTAATCTTCACTCGGAAACTCTCTGTTCCTAGTCGTATTCTGTTCCGACCGCGAAGTCTCCTTAATGCCTAAAGACCTTCATGAGGTCAACGCCGCAATTAGCAACCCTCCAGTCTAAGCGTGTAAATTCATAGGGATAAACGAAGATGTAAAAGCTCGTTAGTGACCAAGCTCGCCATTGGTTGTTTGTCGAATGGTCGGAAAGGCTCATGGTGTTAAATGTATTGTTATGACCAAGCGAATAAATAACGGAGATCTTTTGTGGTGGGGTGGATATTATTAATCGCATAAACTCTAAGGTATCACTTTGGCAATCTGCGATTAATTCGTTCAGGGTGTCGTAATCCCCCGATTATAAAATGCGCATAATTATTATTCCTTAATTTTTTTATTACCCAACTTGTTCATTGATTACACTCATTTTGTCAGTCGGGAGGTTTCTAATGTCAAAGGGCGTACCAGGTTTCGTTGAGTTTCGTATTTTGTACAGATTTTTTAATGCTCGACGTGATAAAATAAACCTTTGTAACACTTTAAATCCTGAAATTATTATTCTTTGGCGTTTATAAAATATTGTGAGGAAACTCATGTATCATATCAGGAAATTAAATTTAAGTACAAAGATTGGAAAATCATTTTTTTTTTCTATTTTGTGGATGTTTTCTCAGTATTGACGTTATTGTGTACTATGATTTTTTTTAAAGTGAAATTTGTCCATTTCTGATTTCAGAAATCACAGATCTGACTTCGAGTCGGGAAATCCAACCTAAATATTTTTTTCTCGAAGGTATCAATTTTTGATCTTCACTATCGTTCTTAAGTCCCATATTGTACCACAGAAAACACCCGCTTTAAACCTTTTTACTACGATTTTAAAAAAGTCACTTTTGTCCGATCCTAATTTAAGAAATCACAGATCGAACTTCCGGTCGAAAAATTGAACTTATTTTTTTTCTTCAAGATATCGAATTTTGGTCTCCACTATCGTTCTTAGGACGTAAATTGCACCACTGAAAACATGCGTTTGAACCCTTTTTAGTAGATTTAAAGAAAAATCATTGTTTTCCGTTCCTGATTTCAGAAATCACGTATCTGATTTTTAAAAATATTTATTCAAAACATGACATATAAATTAAGCAAAAGATTTATTCAACTCACTCTTCCGAGCAACCTCTATGTTATTATTATTAATCAAATGCTTCCGACAGATAAACAGGCAAAAAATATCGAAGCATAAAGCATCAGAGTGACGGAGGGCCACAAGGGATGTCAGCGAGCGAGGGAAAGGAGGATGGACGGAGAAAATCTCGGGCATATCTCGTGAATGGGAGAAAGTTGAAACATCGAAAAGGCTTATGCGCGTAGCGCGGGAGCTCTGTACGTACTCACCTATCGCAGCCGGTACACTCGCATATTTTAAGCCGACCATTTTTCAGCATTTGCGCACGCTATACGTCCCCGTCGGATGCCGGCCAAAATTTGCATGAGCCAAACGATTCGAGGCCTTGTTCTACTATAAAACTACCTCCCTCTTGCCGCGCCATCGCCGCCCCGCTTCCACAACTACTACACTGCCTGTTGAAGAAAAGCGCGTGCGCAGGCCACTGCGAGATAACAAAATGAAGTAAAACATCAAGCTTGACATTTCCTATTCTCTGTGTCAAAACGATACTTCATTTATATATCCGTATGTTATAGTCGGATCTGTATCAACAACAGATGTTCCCTGAGGGCATAGTATACAAAATAAACTTTCTATAGGATACTGCATTTTTTAAATAGTTTCTAGATATTGTAAGTTTGCGGCCAAAGAATGGATCGTTATCGTATATTCGAAGTGCTCAAAAAAATAATCTTCGCTTTTTATAACCGTTACAAAATTTCATAGATGCCGAACAAGATTTCCATTTTCAATACCATTAAGATTTCTTAAAAACCAAAATAGGGTCGGCAATAAATGATGAAGAAATAAAAAGAACGTAAAACAAGCATGAAGTAAAAAAATCGAAGAATTGACAAATAGTCGTCTCAGAAGAAATTCGAATATCGGAAATTTAGCAAACGTTATGTGATATATGGCCATCCACCATTCTCTTTGATATTCTTCACGAGAAATATTCTAATATTCTCTCTCGTCGGCGAAATATGAATTGAATATGTTCAGTTTTATGTGGTGTATACGAGATGCATGTGCTATTCGAGTTGAGACGTTGAAGTGATACTGTCCTAATCCTAATGCACCGCCGCCGTCTTATTTATGCAGCACGCAGCCGAGGAGCGTTTCACACCGCAGCCCTGAAGACCTTAACGGCTTTCAATTTCCGTTAGCCATCAATATTATTTAGTTTAGTTTGGGAGCAAGCTTCTCGGTGTCCTCCTTCGAAGCTGGTGGCCCCCGCGTTCACCACCCTAGCAAACCCGACCCGCACTTCCGTCCCCCAACGCCGTTGCCTCTTCTTCAGCGTCCCTACCGGGCTACCAGTTCCTCGTCCTCCACTTCCGTACGCTTCTCACGCTTCCACCAAGGAAATTACTTGTCCTCTCTTCTCACCCTCCCGACATCTCGTGCCCCACCTTAGCCCATTCTCCTTCTCGAGCCCGTCGCGTACACACTTCCAACGAAGCTTACACACGCGTGCAAACTAACATCGAGAGACGAGTTTCCTTTTTGCCATTTCGTCTTGATGCACTTGCACTCCTTGGCGTCATCCAGACCTCGCCCTCGTCGCCCTTTCCTACAGGACAATTTTTTTCCGTCTCTCATTCCGGCATTTCCTCTCATTTCTTCGGCGTCACTTCTCGCACATCTCTACCACCTTAATTTTAAGTGCACCTCTTCCAACGACGCCACCGCGCAACCGAGAATTTAAAATGTCTTTCTGCCGTACCACGTACATGCATTTCGGAGCTTTTTATTCCCAGCTTTTTACGTTAATGTCACAGTTAACGAGAGGCGAGGGATGGCAGTAGTGACGAGGAGAAAAAAAAATGGGTAGGCTGAGGGGGAAAGAAAAACGAGAATTAAAAAAACGCATTTGAGCGTCGATACCGGAGTATCGAAACACGAAGGTATTTCGAGTGTATCGATTGATGAAACGAGAAGGAGGGAGATAGACGGTAGTCATAGTGGAGCTGGAGGTTGGTAGATGGAGCGGGAAAAAAGAGAGAAATTGGGACGTGTGTGTCAACGACACGAGGCGATCCGGGAGATTCGGCGGATGGATCCGGGGTCGTGCATGTATAAATAAAGTCTCCCGCGTATTTGGTCTCGAAACTATTTCGAGTTGTACTATTATGTCAATATTTTGCTGGAACAATACACGAAGGATGAGCTGGAGGAAGTGCGGACGGAACGAGAGGGGTAAAACGGGAAAGAGCAAATTGAGGGTAGGAGAACTGATAGCGATGATGCCGTTGAATTCGTGTAGAAGTGCAGCGGTGACCCACTCGATAAAGGTCAAATCCAGGGGCCTTTGGGCGCTCTCGAGTACTCGATGTCTATACATAGTGGACTCTGTTAGTGCAACGCGGTTATTATTAACATAGTGAAGGGACAAGGGGGACCGTTACGTTCTTAGCCGTATTCGATTAGGCGGTATATTCAAATCAATTGTTATTGGAGTTTGGACGCTCGGTCTCTGCAGATGCACTCTGACCGCATCCGCAGCCTCAAATGGAATTACGAAGCAATTCGGTTGTAGCCACGGTTGTAATCGGTGTATCCAGCAGTGCAAGCTCCAGTTTCCGCAGTTCTGCTATCAACTACAATTTCAGATTTGAAATAGTAGTCTTTTTGTGTGAAATACCAAAAGACATACATGTTTAAGGTGGTTCGTTAAAAAAAGCAAAATGTACCGAAAAATCTGAAATTCTTATCACATATTCTGTACTACTGCATATATACGACTGATTTTTTTTGTTTATTTAATCTACATTGTTTGCATAATATTTTTATACCTCGTAACACTCATTGTGCTTACGTAGGCACAAATTCACAGCTGCAACAAACTGAAAAATGGAGAAAAAAATGTAAAAGGTAATTCTTCAAAAAAAGTTTAATATCAAATTGTTTTTCAAATTATGGAACAAAAGCAGTGAGTTTGAGAGAAGCTGGTGGCTAAAACTCTGGTTTCCGCCGCTACAGTAATTGCACATCGAGCAGTATTCGCCTCGGTTTATTCATACTCTCAAGTTCTGTTCGAAACGTTTTTGTCGTTTCTCAAGAAAAAATAAACTTTTTACTAAGAACAATGATAGTTGCTGTTAAGAAGACTCTGATTGGAAGAAACCACTAACCAAGTCTCCCCTTGATCTCGGACAGGGAACGATAAAAAAGAGATAGGCTGAAAAGCAAAGGAGCAAAAATATAGCATAAAAAGAGGCAACAAATGGGATCGATTCTCTACTTAGATCATCAATAAATATCATTCAATAAAACCACAGCTTTCGCAGTTGGTTGTAGTAAAAGGACGTCGGTTTTTTCATTTTCGATGAAATATTTAGGCATTTTGTTGTCAATACAAAATAAGTGGAATATTCGAAATAAATAAATGTAACATCAAATTGTTTTTCAAATTATGGAACAAAAGCAGTGAGTTTGAAAGTAGCTAGTGGTTAAAACTCTGGTTTCTGCCACTACAGTAATTGCACACCGAGCAGTATTCGCCTCGGTTTATTCACACTCTCAACTTCTGTTCGACACGTTTTTGTGGTTTCCCAAGAAAAAACAAACTTTTTCACTAAGAACAATGATAGTCGCCGTTAAGAAGAGTCTGATTGGAAGAAACCAGTAACCAAGCCTCCCCTTGATCTGGAACAGGGGACGATAAAAAAGAGATAGGCTGAAAACCGAAGGAGGAAAAAATATGGCATAAAAAAGAGGAGAGAAGATGAAGCGTGGCCTGGGTGTTCTCCGGACAGATTTTAGTTACTCGCGGCTCGACGAACAGAGCATCGCGCAGAGAGAACCGCGTACCGCGCACTGTATTCCCAGATACTTGCTCAGACCGATAGTCGGAGGACAATGCCGTACTTTGTGGCATCGTGATTAAAGCAAGCAAGAGGGGGAGCAGTACGTTGCTGGACGGGCCACAGAACACACAGACGCCCGCTTGCCTTGGATGTGCCTCACACTCCATTCGGAATCTCCGCTACGGGAAAAGCTGCTCTTTCCGTTAACAGATACGTATATACACGATGCTTCTCGGGGATAAGGACGCTGAATCCCGCAAAGAGGGTGGAAAGGGGGATTCGAAGAGCAAGCGAGAAAATACCAAGTTGAAGGAATCCAGCCGGCGTTTCATGTTGTAGGAAAAAGACTTCGGGATCGGCAAGCTGTATGCCGTAGATACATAGATGAAGAAGGAGGAAAGAATTAGAAAAGGATTAAAAAAAACGAATGTGTGGCCAACGGAGTGTGCGGACTCCTCTTACTGCTAACAGAGACAGAGTTTCGAGTTCTTTTCATTACCAGCAGCGAGCTCACCTCCGACAACAATGCCAACAGCTAACCACCCATTTCCACCGCTCTCTGTTTTCTCTCACTCGACGTTCATTCCACAGACCCTTATTTTCTTGACTGGGCTACAACAGACAACAATCATAGGACCGGAGCTCATACACAGTAAGCTTACAAAAAAATTTGTGTTGAAACCATTTTGAAGTATTTTTATCTGCTCTCCATGCTGAGAACCGTAATGAGTCATTTAGCACCACGAGGGGTTTAGTACGATGTCAGCTGAAATAATAACGGATAGCTTTTGGGGACGTAGCTGTTGGATGTTGATAACAATTAGATAAAAACCTAAAGGCAGTGAACAGGTAAAAAACTCTTTTTTTAGAATGTTTTATCCCAAAGTCAGCACAATTCGTGCAGGAAAAGAGTTTGAATCATCCTGGGTTATAAATGGATGAAAATATCTGAAAACCAACGATTCAATTAGGCATAAATTTAAAACTTGGAAGACACGGATTCACTAAGAACGTGGCCAGTTCGCCCGAATTCTGAGCATCGACAACTGCTAGAAAAAAACAGATAGTATATCCGGAATTGAATCAATTAGGTTCTAATTCCTGACCTGTCCAAATGAAAAACGACCGCTTTCGGCATTGTAACGATCGAAGATTGGTAACAATCATAGAAAGTCTAAAGACGACAAAAATATCAAAGGACTTGACCTATTTGCATGTAATTATCTGAGAATCGACATTACTGATGGAGAAAAACAATTTGAACTCCACTGGATTATAAATATAGGAAAGGATCTAAAAACGAACACTTCAACAGAAATTGATCGATTTAAATCTTGAAAGAACTAGTTTAACTCAATGAGTGGTCAGTTGACCCGAGTTGAACTTCGAACACTCGGCGAGACAGGCTCACTAGATATGGGTACTAATAGTATATTTCGGTACAAGAGGCCAAAGGAGCGGCTTCATACTGTCTTCACGCGAGCAGTGCGCAAAACGCTCCTTTGGCCTCGTGTATCAAACCATATTTTTCTTTACGAGTGCAATGCAAAATCCGAGTTTGTCTGACGTTTACAGACATGCAAAATGAGCTGCAACTTCAAGCAGTGAGCAAAATCCAGGGAACAGTGTGCAAAATGAGGGGACCAGTGCGCAAAATGTTTTTCGCACTAGTGCGTCAATCGGCCATTTTGCATGTCTGTGAACGGTGGGCAAACGAGGATTTTGCATGCACGAGTAAAGAAAAAGTATATTGTACGTAGTATATAAAGAATTAAATGATCTAGGATCCCAGGGAGTCTAGATTAATGTCGGTCGAAATGAAAAATAACGTCTTCTGGAGTTGTAACCATCGGAATTTGATAACAATGATAGAATGACTAAAGGCGACAAAAATATCAAAGCACCTGACCTATTTGTATCTAATTATCTGAATATGAACATTGCAGGGTCAGAAAAAAATTTAAAGTCCAGTAGATTATAGATATATGAAAGGATCTTAAAACAAACACTTCAACTCGAAATGATTGATTTAAATCTTGACAGAGCTAGTTTGATTAAGAGAATGGCCAATCATGAGCTTCGAACACTCGGCGAGACAAGCTCACTAAATATCGTTACTAACAGTATATTGTACGTAATATATCAGAAATTCAATCATTTAGGATGCCAGGGAGTCTAAATTGAAGTCGGATGAAATGACAAACGACGTCTTCTGACGTTGTAACCATCGGAAATTGATAACAAAGATAGAATGTCTAAAGGCGACAAAAATATCAATGTACCTGATCGGTTTGTATCTAATTATCTGAAAGTTAACTTACAGGTTCAGAAAAACAATTTGAACTCCAGTAGATTATAGATATATGAAAGGATCTAAAAACAAACACTTCAACTCGAAATGATTGATGTAAATCTTGACAGAGCTAGTTTAACTAAGAGAGTGGTCAGTCATGAGCTTCGAACACTCGGCGAGACAAGCTCACTAAATATCGTTACTAACAGTATATTGTACGAAATATATCAGAAATTCAATCATATAGGATGCCAGGGAGTCTAAATTGAAGTCGGATGAAATGACAAACGACGTCTTCTGGCGTTGTAACGATCGGAAATTGGTAACAATCATAGAATGTCTAAAGGCGAAAAAAATATCAAAGGACCTGACCTAGAAAGGATCTAAAAAAACAATTAGCTTCAACTTGAAATGATAGATTTAAATCTTGAACGAGCTAGTTTAACTAAGTGAGTGGCCAGTTGACACGAGTCATGAGCTTCGAACACTCGGCGAGACAAGCTCACTAGATATCGGTACTAACAGTATATTGTACGTAGTATATCAGGAAGCAGAGGAGGTGGAGGGAGATTCTAGTGAACGACCATCCCTCGTACACTATATGGATATAACCTGTTATATAACGTATACTATAACTAGCTTCGACGCGATCGTGAAAGCTGGACGTTCTGCCAGTGGCTCATCTCCACGTCTCCCTCCCCTTTATTATTCCACTATCCGTATGTAGATGGTGTATGAGATACCGCATGATTGAATCGTGCCGCGTTTCGAACACGATAACCTAATGAACGTCCTGAATGATGATCGTGCCGCGATTATCTACTGTTTATTAAATTGATTCGCGGAGATAGCCACGAAAGGACATTGCGATAATGTCAGCTCATTTACTGACACGAGTCAAACCTTCCCATTGCTGATAGTCAATCGTCTGGTTTTGCCGCATTCATGTACTTCGGTAGGTGTATCAACATTGAATATAACCCAAACTGCAGTCAATGAGAATCACGGCAACTACGGACATTATTCATATATTGTAAATACAATTCGAAATTACTTCTGATATTAATTATTAGTTCCCCAAGTAAAAAATTATATATAGAGTATGTAAAAAATATATATAGTTTTAAACATAGAATTGGGCATATATAGTTTTTATAAAATCTATATACAATTTATATATAGTTTATACATAAACCCAACTTTACAGGTGATCTTATATATAAGTTGCATATAGATTGTATATAGAGTTTATATAGACTATATATGCCCAATTCCATATGTCGGACTATATATAATTTTTTTACTTAGATCCACATCAAGGGTTTTTTCTTTCAGCCATTATTTTATTAATAGTTATTGACATCCATTGCCTAACAATTTTTAATGAAATGATGTTTCTTGGTACTTTTTTGTACTTCATTTCAAACACTCGAAACAATTATTTAAACCATAATCTGATTTCTATTTTAGGCATAGAAGGAAAACACAAAATTTCAAAGTTATTGTAATATCATTACGCCATTCACAACGTTTGTTAAAATTCTTTTTTAGCCTTCATTATAATATTTTTAGTAACCCAAGCGTTTAAGTTTTTCTTCTTGTTCTAATCTTCTAAATCTGGAATTATTCATACACTGAGAGAAGAGTTTGTTTACAGTTAACAAATCTTGGTTAATTATAGCGAAATAAACCATTTAGTTATTTTTATTGAATCTCACTTGAGCCAAATAAAATTGGTTAACTATTTTTATGTTGCATTTCCCCCCGTCTGTAGGCATTACGTCTATTACAGGGTCGGCCCGGATCAGTAGCCAGTCCCTCCTGGGCGTCTGGTCCGGATCAGTAACCAGGCCCCCATGCGGACGCATCTGACTTCCCCCTCTATATCGCATTTGCCATAGCATTACTGCTATGGGCATAGGCACGGAAAAAAGGCTTGGTTGGAACTACCAAGTGCTATGGTTATATATGCGCCAGACAATTAATTGGTTAGACCAACCAAGTAATTTGTTAGGCTACCAATTTCTTGGTTGGTCTAACCAAGTCACTTGGTTGGTCTAACCAAATCACTTGGTTGGTCTAATCAAGTCACTTGGTTGGTCTAACCAAGTCACTTGGTCGGCTTACCAAGTCACTTGGTTAGTCTAACCAAGAAATTGGTAGCCTAACCAAGAAATTGGTCGGTCTAACCAATTAATTGTCTGGCGCATATATAACCATAGCACTTGGTTGTTTTAACCAAGCCTTTCTTTCCATGGGGAAACTGCGGAAAACCTATGCCGATATAGCCGGTCTCGAGTTCGCCTCCCGGCACCGGAGCTACGTCACGTTTCGTCGAGAACGTAAACACGGACTACAGCTGAATACATGTGACCTCCACAGGTAGAAATACCTGCGTGGGTCTCATGTATACATCTGGAGCTTCATCACTCCCATATTTATATTTTCGACGAAAATCGACGGCACCGGGAATGGAACCCGCGACCTACCGATGCTCTGGACTAAAGGCCAGTACACTGACCACTGGACCATCGCACCGGTTTTAAATTTGTTAACTATTAACAAATGTCAGCAAGCTTCATTTGCGACAAGCTGATTTTATTCAGCTCAAGTGAGATTCAATAGGAATAACTAAATGGTTCATTTCGCCGCATTTAACCAAGATTTGTTAACTGTTAACAAATATTAATAAACATTTCTCTCAGTGTATATTGACCCGCATCTCACAGCATGTTCAACAGTCACTTCACTTTTTTACCGAATTTATTGCGCAAGCTAATAAATTAGAAAATACAATATCGCTACATTGATGTTGGCCAGTAAGGTATAGCCATTTTGCCGTAATTTCGAACAGACTCGGTTATAAGATTGCCGCAAAAATCCCATAGCTACACCGAACGTCCCATTGGATACTGTAGCGGCCGCTGCCGCGTAGAGTGTAACGATATCCATCGTAAAAGAGAGCTCGCCGTTCGCCACGAGCTTCGGGAGGATTCTCTTAAAATCCCGAAAGAGTGGCGAAGAAAGACCCATGCTGCTTCACCGCAGTCTCGGCGCAAAACTCCTCCACGGCTACATCGTCTACTACGCCATCGTCGTCGCGACTCGAAGCCGACAAAGCTCTCGCTGCTGGCTGACTGGAAAGGAGAACGAGTATACTGCACTCTACCTATATAGTAACAGCAGCATACCACGCGGAAACGCCTCGAGTTTAAGTCCAACTTACACGATATCTGCACTGCACACTCGACACCCAGCCCCGCTCGGACACTCCATTTCCGAGACATGATACCATACTCCGTCGGAGGTACCTCGCATTGGAAGTCTCTATTAAAATGGTACAACAGTGTACAAGTTACTGAGGCAATAATACGAAACGAGACAAAAATGTACATGACTATATAGTAAATAAAACAAGTAAAAAATAGTAGAATTATAAATTCCTACGCATGCATTTACCAAAAGTTGTAAGTATTTCACTGCAGTCAGAGAATCTTGGAAGTCCACTACCAATGTTTTTGCAGTTACGGTAACTAAAAAATTGTTCAGACTAATTTTTCTTCAGTTGCGACTATTTTTATGGTTATTGTAACTATAGATAAATAGTAGCATAGATTCAAAATAAATTCCTGCCACTGTTTAGTTACCGACGACAAATTGTTCCCTGAGTGTGTACGTACAACGAAACGCTAAAAATGACAACTTTACTTATTGATTCCCAAACCCCATGTGGAGATGCTGGTATTCTGTTAGAGATACCTACCCGGCCCTATTTTAGCTCAGAATGAATTCCAGTATCGAATCAGCTTCACATGGGTCCTATTCTTGGTATCAATATTCAAAGTTTTATGAGGTTTTTGGGCAAATTGCATATCATTAATTGTTCTGTTAGTCCATTTGTGAAGAAAGTTTGAGCTCGATATCTCTACAGCCTGCTATCTTGACATACTACTTTTTATTCTCACATAAAAACCCGATTTCACGAACACAAAGCTTCGCCTAGTTAAAGTAAAAGCCATAAGAAAAGAATTACTCCGGTTTTTTTAAATTCAGAATTACACACTTTTATAGATGATTGCAGTACCTTCACCACGAGGCCACTATTTTACGTCAAGGGCGTAAAAAACAAACCGGCAAATATTTTGCCAGAAGTATTTTTATTCTGTTACATACAACACAGCTTGCTGTCTTAGGGATCCTGAGTTTTTAAAACAGCGATAACCATATAGAAATGGCAATTGTGTACGGATAGCATGAAATCGATATTGAAGCTGAGGGGCAGAAGGGCGGTATCATTTCTTGTAAGGAGCTTGCAGGCTAAGACGGAGGAATGGGTATTATTCACGAGAAAATTTCTATATCGAATCCCGCGTTGAGAAACGATCGTGAGGACAATGAGGGAATTTCTCGATCGCAATATCGGCGAGCTTTCACCGCGAGCTCTTCCCTTCGTGGAGCCCCCCTGAAGACCTGGTTGTCCGTGCCCGTTCCTCTTCAGCCCTATATCTCTCGTTTGGATAAAAGCTCTTCGGGGACTCGGGGACTTTGGATTTCAGTCTGAATTCAATTTAAGATAGTACTTTATGGTCTAATCCTTCTTGTTAGATATTTGTAGGTAGACAAGCATTACGAAGCCAATTCTTTTTTTTCCGTCATATAATGTTGTAGATGTGCTTGATATTGCTGGTAAAATTCAGTTGTCAGGACATCTGCTGCTCTGAAGAATTGAAAGCACTAGAAGAGAATTGGCCAATTTCCGAAATAGAACTGAGTTTGCTGATATTTATTTGTAATCTGCATCGAGAGATTGCCTCTTTCCGCAGGATATCGGGTGAGGACAGAATTCTCTCATTTCCGGAAAATGCTAATTGGGGAAGGTGGCTGACACTATACTCTCGTAGTAGTTCGTCTGTAGCGGAAAGTCTAATTTAATTCTCATACTGGAGGAGGACAACCCTTCACCCACCCTTCGCCCCAAGTTTACTGCCGAACTGATTAGCCAACCATATGATCGTATGTCGTACACGGTCGTCGCCACAACTCCACACTCCGTTCAAATCGATTTACGTGCCTCTAACACTAGAGAGAACATCTTGGCCGTCGCAAACGCTAATCAATTCTGACCAGTCCTCCGGCACCGACATCGGACAGAAACATAACGTATGTATCTACTATGAACGCACACGAAAAGCAGCGGTTCTCATAGTCATAGCAGCCGGTGTTCCTGGCTTATCGACAGGAAATTGAAAGTCTGGTACGTGACTTCCACTGAATTCTGACTACATACCCACGTCGACTTCATCTAGAGTTAAAAATTATTCGCTTCGATAGTAGAGCCCAGTAAAAATAAATTTATCGAACATACTCGATGATAATTTCCACCAGATGCACCATTTGGGATGTGAGTTAAGATCATGTGATACACCGACAAGAATTTCTTCGCCCAATGTTAAACGACTATAAGTTAGTCTCTTTCGCACTATTTGTTTTTTAAGTCTCACGAAAAAAACGACTGAATCGATTAAGGAGCCAGAAGCTTAACCCAATTCTACGATACTTCCGCGTATTACCTCAAAATACAAGCCCAATCTGTGTTGTTTTTTTTTTCGAAAAAACAGCTTTTGAAATTTCTGCGGGGGGGGGGGGGGAGTATCACTGCCTCTTAAGATTTTTATTTGCTAAGAAATGTCTTCGTGAAGAAGAGGAGCATTTCGAAACAATTGTATTACTTTTGTCTGTTCTAAAAATCTATTTGGATTTGTCAAAAGTGTAAAACCTTTTTTATCTGTTTATTTAATATTGGACGGCAGATGATGCAGACAGTTTTCGCTAGAGAGACGCTATTGGAAAATAATTTGTGAAATTTCGAAAGTTTATAGGCCAACTTTTTAATACGCTTACGAAGTTTGAATATTGGTTACCAAGTTGATTGCTATAAAAAATAAGACTCTCTAAAAAATAAGATGGGAAACTATTATGTTTCATGACAAAAAGAAATATGTATAAAATTAATTTTTGAACTATACCAAATATGCTATCTTTTTCTTAGTGATTCACGTTTCGCATAATTTTTTATTTAACCTGTAAAGTAGGTACTTCCATCAAGCATTCTCTGAAAAATCAACTGCAAAAATTTTAAAGTGAAATAGTTAGGAAATCAATAACTTTTTTATAATTTCCAAATTTCATATATTTACACCGATTTTCAATACAAAACAGGTGGGGGTAAAAGTATCCAATGACCAAAATAGCGAATGGTTAAAATAGCGAATTTCACAAAAAGGAACGTCTGAATCTAGAATGGCCATCATTGTGAAATTCGCTATTTCAGCCATTCGCTATTTCGATCATTCGCTATATTGACCCCCAATCTTATTAAAATGCAATCAAAATACCGAATGGCTAAAATAGCGAATTTTATAATGATGGCGATTCTATATTTGGACGTTCCTTATTTTGAAATTCGCTGTTTTAGCCGTTCGCTTTTTTGTACTAATTAACTAATTTCATTAACCAAGAGAAATCCAAAATTGTCACAATCACAGGATTGTTCTTATTTGATTCTATATTTGGGCGTTCCTTATTTTGAAATTCGCTGTTTCAGCCGTTCGCTATTTTGTACTAATTAACTAATTTCATTAACCAAGAGAAATCCAAATTTGTCACGATCACAGGATTGTTTTTATTTGATTCTTCACATGCGAATGCGTTACATGAAGTTTTAAGTCGGCTCAGACTGTAATCAGGAGAAAAGTGAGTCTCGTAAAAAGAAAATTCTCTGTATTAGATCACAGAAATGAAAAATCGTTCCATAATAATATTTTACGTGTTAATATTGAGATTGTTACCTACTAACCGACATTATCGTGTCTTCTCTACATGACAAACTGCGGCATTCCATCGATTTTCTCCGATGACATGAAATAACGATTGACGAAGGGTAGTTGGATTATAATACCAATAAAAATTTGCCAGAGTGCATGGAACCGCGCCCCCGGCATATACTCAACTACATACATGTATGTAGACAGACCGTGAACACTCCCTCGTATTCCACGTGAAATCCATGCCGTTTCTCGTTACCCCGAAGTAACGATCCACCCGTTATAATCGATTTGGCGTGATTTCGGTTAACTGACGTCATATGAAGTTTACAGGCGGCCCGACCCCGTGCAGTGTAGCGAGGCATCGTCGCCTCCTGCCACCGACAATATAAACCCCCGACAGCCATCGGTCTCGAAGCTTCCCTGACAAAACCCGACAATCCACGCCATACCCTTCGCTGTACCAAAATGATCACCGCTGGCACCCATTCTCACAGAGATTACGAAAACACTATCAACACGATATACAAAAATCTACCCTCCAGCTCTTACCTTCCAACACCTCCGTTTTAACAGCCAGACAAGTACTAAATCAGTCGGATAGCCGCGCAATCGTGAATACGCCATCAAATTTTCATTACTATATCATATGCTGTTGTATCCTGTCACAGAAGGTGCATAACTTTCTGTTTTATTTTAAAAAAAACTAAATTGAAAAAAAAATCAAAACAAACAACGATGCAAGGTAAAACCTTGCGTCTTTCTTCCTCGTTATTTTTAACTTTTTACAAACTACATCTCTATGAGAAAGTATGTTCATTCCTTTTGGCTTGCTTATACAGGAATCAATGGATGTTAATAATAGACCACAAGTGGGGCAAGATACTTATTTGATATACCAATTTTGGCCATCGTCGTTGATACGAATTTCTGGGTTCACTTGATATTTCAAATACGTCAAAATTTCTAGAAAAAGATCTTAAGACAAATACGTGCAATATTAAGTTTAATTAATTACATTACATAAGTCAAAAATGTACGTCGAGCTTACCTCGAAATCTTGTGCGTTGCCATAAGAATTAAGAATTATTAATTTTCCCAAAATATACGTGTTTTTTTTATCGCTATTAGGTTGAATCGTAGAGCGTCGGCAACCACGCAAAACGCTTAAAAGCATTGGCGGTAACCAAAACCGCTCATTCTACCATAGTAAAAGTTGTACTAGAAGTGCTCTAGAACCAACTCGAGCATCTGAACACGAACCTCAATTAATTTAATTATGGGGCCAACTATTTCCTTAACTCAATTAACCAATTTGTTCCAACAACTCATTATTCTTCCCATAGTATATTATGTATCAAGTGCGTAAAGTAGGTCATTCTCGCACAAGTGTTAACGATCACATGAATCGAAAATAACCTATTCGCATGAGTTGCACATACAATATTTTGTAATCTCCATAAGACTAGTGAGATTTTTCTTTCTCAATCTCTCATTCGGAAAACTCGCACTTTAATCTCCCCGCTTTAGCGGAGTAGAGTAAGCGGAGTGCATAAAATTATCACTTTACGCACGGTGTTCCGAAAACGTGCACTTTAGCCCCGCTAAACCCACCCGAAAAAGTTCACTTTTCATTCGACTATTACAAAAAGTCAAATTAAAAGTAGTTAAACGTAACCAGAGAAAAAAAATTAATCTTTGCAATGAAAAGTTAAAATTTAACCGAAGACGTCCCAGATCGACTGCGTCACGTCTGCATTAATAAGAACTGACATTAGTAAAAAAAAATGTAGGTCATGATGGACGCATAGTTATACACATACCGCGAAGTTTGCCGCATGCGAGTGCTTTTACGAATAATACTCGAGGGATGAGGATGTGGGAGGCGTCACGGCACGTTGGCATAGAGGGATAAAGGGTACTAGATATACAGCAACGGGCTAGGTTTGCCGGGGTGGGACGCAGAGTCCGGTGTTTTCGTACAAGCGTTCAGCGGTTTGTCGCACGGTACGTCGACGTTAACGGGTTGCTCGCTCGGATGCTGTAACGGGTGTCCCACTACTTGCTTCGACTGCGCTACTCGTTGCCCAGTTCCCAGCTTATATATATCTACCTCTCTTATCCTATGTAGGTAAATGCCGGGTATGCATGTTGTAGATATACGCGGGAGTCTCTACAGTATGTATGTAAAGATACATTTGAAGCAATGGTAGTTGTGAAGCTTCAGTGGTATAGTATATGTCGGAGAAGCATGCGCGCGGCTACGCGTGTCGGAGGGTTGATTGCGTCCGGTCGAGATGATTGCTTTCCGCGTGGCTGTGCTCTCACACGTGGATCCACCACCATGGAGCAGCCTCGCTACCAGAGACGAGACTCTTCCTCTCTCTCTTCCTCTCTTTCTCTGTCTCTCCTTCGGCCCTGCGCGTACACTCGCACGCGGATTACACGCGTACATACGTATGTAGGTAGGTGCGCGCGCGCGCGGCGCTTACCAGCTCTCTGTACTCGTTGCTGCTCTGCGGCCAGAGCGGACACCGTGCTCTACATGTTGGGAGAGAGCACACGGAGCGCATAGACCAAGCTACCACCGATTACCCAACACCCCAACGTGTATATACATGCGTCCCGATGTTTCGATATTCCGATAGTTTATTCGTCTGGACCGATGAACCCCCACCCACAATCGACGGCGACCTCCGCGAAATCACTTCCATTTTAGTTAACGTTTCCTCTCTTCTCCGGTCCGGAACATGAGCAAGTGACGTTGCCACCTAGCTACAGTCTCCGGTTTGATTATTGTTCGAGGATCTAACTCATACGAATCTGGAGACTATAACTACCGTGTTGACCAGACTCGTAAGAATTGCGTGCCAAGGTTTTTACATTATTTGATGTGTTGCACGCATATCTTTTTTTCGTGGTGAGTGTATCACGAGGAATTCTCTTATCCGTACATTTTAGGGTACCGCCTGATTAGCTGTCAAAATTAAAGCATTGTGCAGTTTAATTCTTTGCGTCACAGTGGATCACTACCCGAGTAGAATTTTCATCAGGCATGCCTGCTGTCACACGAGGTCCAGATCAGTTTTAGGTAAGGTAACCTTATTTGGGGCAGCCGTAAATTCACCTGCTCAGGTTCATGTAGGACTGAGATATGGCATTCGTACTTAATAATACCCTCTTTCCACCGGATCAGGCTGATGTCAGGCTAGATATGGTAACCTTATTTAGGGGTGGTCGTAAGTTCACCTGATCAGGTCCATGTAAGGCCGAGATATGGCACTCTACCTTAAAAATGCCGTCTTTCCACCGGATCAGGCCCATGTCAGGCTTTACATACGGTAACCTCATATAGATATGCCATTCATCGACCTTATCCGTTTCGCTTCCTGTGACATTTGGACCAAGATTTTGTCCAATTTACCTTTACTGTCCCTGGTCAAATCTGCATACGATCTTCGTATGGCATAGTTTTTTTTAAATATGCCGTAAATTTACATTATCAGGTTCGTATAAGGGCTAGATACGGCATTCGTTAAAAACATTAAAAAATTATTGTTATGCAAAATCAATCTTTTCAGCACCTCGCGTGTGCTGGATTTTTTCACATCTTTATCCCATTGAGAAGTATTCGAAATTTTCGCTGAAACTCACGTTTTACGGGACTGTACCGCTAGAATTACTTTGAAATCTATCCACGTACTGACCGTCAAACGCCAGTACCTGGATGGGTGACCGCCTCATCATGTTTGAATTTTGAATATTTCGGTCGCTGTCATAATAAATGGATGTACAGTCTTGACGTGTTTTCATTTTAAGTATACTTCAAATAGACAATAAATATATAAACCCAGAGGATCAAGGTTCGATTCCCACCAACGGCAAATAAATTTACATGTGTTTTTTTCAGCAATTAATATGTACTGAAAACTAAATAAGCTCGAAAATCCAATAGAAAGTGCAAAATAAATCGAATTCGATGAGCGCAGATAATTATTTTGCAATTTATTTGCCGTTTTTATAAGTAGGGGCTTAGTGGGGAGCCTGTATCCGGCCCTTATCTGAAAAACTTAATCTGACCCTGATCATGCGCTGCGTTACTTTCCTGCAAGGCCCGTATAAGGTTGCCAGGCAGGGGCCTTAGATTTAAAGCCGGTTATCACGCTAGGGCCTGATATTCTCCGTAGCTGAATTTCTACTCGAGTAAGTGACCCAACTGTTTTCTCGGACTTGAATGTCTTACATTCATTTCTAACAATAATTCATGAATATTTCATTTCGTAAACGAAAAGTGTATGGCTCAAAGGGTCAAAGGGATATTTAAAGATATTTTTTAGTTATAGATATTTTTAGATAGAAAGCAAAATTAGCATTTAGTTTTGAGAACGTGGAAATCAAGAATTGTTGTACATGGATAAACATCACTCCGATGAAAGAGAAATAAAAGTACTTATCAAAATTAATATGCATTACTCAAATCCTATAATTCAATCAGAATTTTAGTTAACTTTAAACGTTTTCACTCTTCCACGGTTGGGAACACGAGCAAGTGACGTTGCCACCTAACTACAGCCTCCGGTTTGATTATTTTGTAAGCAGTAGTACACGGATCTAATTCATACGAATGTGGGAACTATAACTACTGTGTTGATCAGACGCGTAAGAATTGCGTACCAAAGTTTTTACATTATTGGATGCGGTGCCCGCATAACTTTTTTGGTGATGAGGTGGGTCACTAAGAGACCTACCTGTTTTGAAATGTTTTAAACTTATTTCTGCCAATAATTGACGGGTTTTTTCATTTCGGAAACGAAAAAAATATGGCTCTAAAAGTTAAAGGGTCACCTAAAAAGATATTTTTAGGTAGAAAGTAAAATTGGCATTTAGTTTTGAGAACGTGTAAAACAAGAACTGCACAGAGATACACATCACTCCGATGAAAGAAAAATAAAAACCCTTTTCAAAATTAATATGCATTCCTGAAAATGATCAGACTCGTAAGAATTGCGCACCAAAATATTTCCACTATTGGATGCTTTACACACACAACTATTTTGATGGTGGGGAGTATCTAGAGTCTTTGAGACCTTTGCGATTAGCATAAACAAATATAACATTGTGCAGCTTAAAGGGACTGGGTAACCGAAAAAGATATTTTTAGGTGTGAACAGAAATTAGCATTTAGTTTTGAGAATATGCAAATGGAGCACCGAAAAATAAAAACACTGTTAAAAATTACTATGGATTCCTGAAACCCCATACTTTAATCACAAAGCACTCGCTCGCGCCAACTGGGACTTTGAAAGCTAAAATATTTCAACTGATTTGATCTGAAAGTTGAGACGAATGAAAAATTCCATATTTCTTCTAGCCAAATTCTGGTGCACTACATGAGGTGCACTTTATGAGCGAAACTATTCTATACTAATGGAATATTTCACCAGCAAAAATATATTTCCGTTACTGGAACCAAATATGCAATTTGGAGTGAGTAAAAATGTTGTGAGCTGGAAACAGCAAACCCATTTGCACTCCGGTTGCTTATTACTTATTAACTGCGTTGTGTATTTTTCACGTTGAATCGATACATTGAACACTGGTTTAAGCATAATGAATACTGTTAATTAATGACACGTCATAATCATTAAAACGGCCTCGTCTAGTTTTTCATGGTAAACACGAGACAAGAGCCCTTCTAAAGGCGTTGTTATACGGTGCACCATGCACATGTAAAGAGCCGCTGTTTTCTATACATATGCATCGACTCTACAGATATACATACTACTATGAATACATATACATAGAGGGGAAGTACAGTATACGACACGGGCTTCGTGTCTAAGGTAAGACATTGCATATCCATGAACTACTCGAAATTGATCCTAATCCGTAATCCGGCGTGTTTAGTCTCTTCCGTCTGCTCTCTCTCCCAAGGTACTTAGCGCTCGAGAGGCGGAAGGATGGATAAGGACGTAGAGAATGACAAGAGAGTGCGAGAGGGATGAACAAGGAACGCGGCGTGGAGAATATATCTTGGCTGCTCTATGGAAGGATGAGGCAACCCAAAAAGCGAGCGCATCCAGATTTGACAGAAAGCCGGAATTAGAGCAGTAGGGATTGAAATCAACATTTACGACCCAATGAGTTTCATTACAAAAAAACCATTTATGAAAAATAGAATAAAATAGATCATGAAGGCCATGTTTGACCTTCTGTTTTTTTTAACTTTCACGAGTCAGATTAAATTTTTGAATCTGGGTCGGTCTCTGCGCAATATTTTGTCGCGTTAAAACTCGAATAATTTATGGGGAACAGTCGAAGAAATGAACTCGGAAAATTGTTGCCATAAAATAATAGAAACAATAATTTTCTTGAAATAATTTTAGAGACTTTATATTGACCCTCTGAGATTATAGGTCGAAACATCCATTAACTAAACCGACAAAATGACTATTGATGCAGCCACCACAGGATTTAATTATAAAAGCCATTTTAGCACCGTGAAACAGAGGATAAAATCAATTATTGATTCAGTCAATAATATGTGTTGTGAATATGAATATTCCGATGTAAAATTCATATACAATATAAATATGAATGTATCTAGGAAATATTTTACATTCATAACAAAAATAACACTAGGCAAGCCCAAAAAGTTATTAATTTTTATAAGTGACATTCATTTTTTATAGCCTAACTCAGCGATATAAATGTTCTTTTCTACTTTCAACTTGTTACGGAATTAAATTTGCTCTACGGGATAAAAGTAATTTTACAAGCTTCAATTCTCTTTGCAGCAAGTCTCTCTCCAATATAAGTATAGAAATCTTCCTTTGACGATGTTTTACAGAAAATGCAGGGAACTTCAGTAAAAAATAGCTACTATGATAAGAAAAAGATGCTGTTATAGTGAGCATGCCTTTTATAAGAAATGTTCAAATAGAAATTCCTATACTCGAACACGACAGAGTCTTACAAAAAGAATTCTTCTCCAATAGAATTCAGAAAAAGAAATTCAGTGGTACAACCTGAACTCAATGACAAGAACAAAGTAGGAAAACATAACCACTGCTTAACTAAGTTACGAAATACTATATTATGCTACAAGATCGACGTTGGTCGATGTATGCGACTTCCATGGTCGCCAAGTTAAGGAGTTAAGCAGCATTGTTTGCGGTCGTAACTCGAATGGGTGGCCGCTTAGCCTTGCACTACGTGGCACATCAGCCAGTATGCGGAAGTTTAGTTTTTTCGAGATCTTGGTGTCTGCCTTTAAGTAAGTTACTTTCGTAGGAATCAGAATGTACAGTATCGGTACGGGTTTTCCTGTGCTTATTGCAAATGAAGTACACATGGTATACATGGCAAATGATGAAATAAGGTTAGGTTAGCGAAGTAATGATACCGAATGATAAGATTGAAGGGTAAGAAAGGTAAAAAGTGTAATCGTTAAGTGATGACAAATTGAAAAAATATATTATGGGCAGCCCTTCTTTCCTGCACAATTCTATCCACCACAGAAGCGAGCTGACACATTCATTCCTTCACAAACTCTATTCTACACATCGTTTTTCGTTCACATTTCTCATGCTCACACGCTGTTTCCACGACATTTCGATCCTACACATTTCGATACTACACATTTCTTCCCTCACAAACAGTTCCAATACACTCGGTTTACCGCGAATTCCGATACGACGCATCTCGTAACGCAGACAGAGGTTCTCACGCGAGTCCATAGGCTGCGTGAGAACCTCTCACAAAGTCGCGAGGCTGGGCGACAGCCCATACTGATACGGACTCGCGTGAAAACCTCTGTCTGCGGGCCAAATTGCTCGGAGTTCTTCCTGACCGTAAGAGGTATTCTCTTGAGTTGATACCGAGTAAGCTAATGTGTAGGATCGAAATGTGTTGCAAAACTTTGGGTTGGATCGACTGTGAAGGATTAAAACGCGCTGGAACGCTACTGCGTAGAATCGGGTTGTGTATTAAAGAATGTGTACGGTTGATTTGAGTTGAAGTGGAATGTGTTGATAAATGCTTGTGGATTATCTGATTGTGTAGACAGCTCAACGTGCGCGATCATGTCTGTATAGCAAGCAATGTGTAGAATCGAAATGTCGTGAAAAAGACCTATGAACGGCAGAAATGTGGTGAAAAAGCAGTACGTAGTATCGAGTTTGTAGAGGAACGAATGTGAAGTTACGAGATGCGTCGTATCGGAATGCGCGGTAAACCGCGAAAGAAATGTGTAGTATCGAAATGTGTAGGATCGAAATATTGTGGAAAGAGCGTGTGAACATGAGAAATGTGAACGAAAAACGATGTGCAGAATAGAGTTTGTGAAGGAATGAATGTGTCGGATCGCTGTTGTGGTGGATAGAATTGTCCAGGAAAGAAGGGCTGTCTGTTTTGCATGTAATGCGTAAAGTCGCTTATTATTAATCAGTGACCAGTGCGGATGCATAGTATGATTTCATTTACCCCTATTAAGAATGATATCGAACTACGCATTAGTCATCAGTTAGGATAAGCCATTTTGCGTACGTATTGCCCTAGCAAACGCGGCAACCGCGATGACGACCGTTGCAAAACCGGCAAAGCAACCAGTCGTTTTGTGCAAAAATGCAACCACCAGTGCAGTTTTTTTTGTTGGAAGCAATCGACCAAGCGACCGCTTAAACAACCAGTCAAGGTACCATTACCATGGTTGCTATTAGACAAATAACCGTACGAACAACCGCTGAATAACCCAGTCGAAGCGCCACTGTCATGGTCGCCATAACATTAATATTGTCCATTCGTATTTCGTAGAGTAACATGTACTACTGCAAAGTGTATATCGAAAAAGGTATTAAAAGCATCCCTCTGACACTATCCATGAGATGTGTCTTCTTAATGTCACCCGCCACTACGCGGCGCTGGTAGTCACCTGGGCTCCTCGCCTGGCCCGCCAATTTGAATGTTCCGTGCTACGGTGCTACTGTGCCGCATAGGTACAAAGAGTATAAAAATGCCTTTTCATTGTAATGGAATTGAATTTTTATACTATTTTATACCACATGTATACAGTTACATTTATTGCGAATGAAATAAATATAAAATAATTGTTTTATACTAGCTGAAAATAGTAAAAAATTTAAAAAATACAAGAATATCCGTGGTATAAGAAATCATTTACGATTTCTTATATGATTTCTTAACGTGGTATAAGAAATCATTTATGATTTCTTATACCACGTTCTATTCTTATACCACGTGGTATAAGAAATCATAAATGATTTCTTATACCACGTGGTATAAGAAATCATTTATGATTTCTTATACCACGTTGTATAAGAAATCATTTATGATTTCTTATACCACGTTCATGAACTTATTCATGATTAACAAATGAATAAATTCAATAAATAAATTGTAAACAGTATACCTTGCATACAACATTTCTATTAATTTTTATGGTCTGAGTCTTAATGCAACCAAACAAATTGAATAAATTTGTTTGGCTGCGTTAAGACTCAGATCACAACAATGAATAGAAATGTTGAACACAAGGGATTATTCTATTAACAAGAAATTTTTCATGTTCTGCATATAGAAATATTATTTATTCATTCGTAGGATCATTGTTTCTTGCAATAATAGAATAGATTTGTTTTGAAAGAAGAATAGGTGTTTGAATATATACATTTTTAATTGTGCAAATTCATTGGAGATTAATTAAAAATTGTAATAAACAAATTGATGATATATTTCACTTGCTACATCCACACGGAAAAAAAAGATTAGTTGCCATAACCAAGAAATGAGTTGACACGACCAATCGATTATTCTATTTATCTTACAACTCAAATGGTAATACCACCGATTCGAATGGTAATACCGACAATTCGAATGGTAGTCCCAACGATTGGATTAGTTAACCTAACTAATCTCGCGAGAATTAATCGTGAATAGTTGAGGTTACTATTCGATATGGTTGAGGCAACTAATTTTTTTAGACGTTGTGTACAGCAAATCGAAAACTTAGTTGCCACAACCAAATATTTCTTTCCATGCAGCTGAGACCCATCAGGCACTAGAAGTAGACGTTTCCATACTCGTTCTTCTGGTAGAAAATGGTTTTGGCAAACTGCTTGTCCAGATTTTATATCTGAACGTCTAATTGCATTGGCCCACAACTTTAATTTTTCTGGGTCTTACCGGATGGTAAATATATGAAACTTTCCTGGATTCGACTGATATCCCGATGTGCAACCGATGACCATGCACGCTGGCATTGCACAATTATTCATATAAGTTATTGTTTACAAATCTTTGGTGTCTTGCACTTCCATACACACAGTACATACACTTTAAAGATGAAAAACAACGTGAAATTGTCAAACAAAAAAAATTTCTCAATGTTCCCACTCAAAAACGCGTCGAGAAAGTCAGCTGGCGTGCCGGCTGATCGAGCCGACGAGTCGATGCGACGCAGGTGACTACCAGCGCCGCGTAATGACGAGTGTAATCGGCGACAGTAGCAGGGGCCAGCCATTGCATATAGAAATTGCTTAAGTATCAGAGGGCTGATTAAAGGTAAATAAAAATGTTATAAAAAGGTTTATTTGATTCTTTCCTATTAGCAACTATGATACTTAGCTCTTATACTGGTTTCTTAAGCGGTCGCTTGTTCGGTTGCTTCCAACAAAAAAACCGCACTGTAACGAGTGGTTGCTTTCCCAGTCAGGTGGTTCTATTTTTGCACAAAACGACTGGTTGCTTTCCTAGTTGTTAGTGTGGTTGCCGCGTTTGGTAGGGTGCACAAACGTGCAGTGGTTTCAGCAGAAACAAGAAGAAAACATGATATCTGTGAAAGTTTATCACTTTTTATGCTTAATCAACCAAGTGGTAGTTTTTTTATGAATGTAAAATAGTTCATGTGCAATGGCAGCACCATTCAATTTTCATAACTCTTAGGTGAGTCCATTAGCATCTCTGCGATGCGACGGTGGCGGAGCGGTGGGCATAAATACAGAAGGTCCCCAGATATACTAGGTCAGGATGCAATATCGGGTGGGAGAAAGAGGTTAAGCGCATGGTTATATTGCTTGCCTCAGGGCAAAGGAAAACGAGTGTCCTGACCTTCTTTATCTATGGACCTTGTGACGTGGCGCTGCGCAGGGGATTTTAGTGATGGATATGTGCACCACTTTGGGCGCTACCGCACTTCTCGTCAACTCGCGATATCTTGAAAATGAAACGACACACCTTTCTCAAATATTCGTGGTATACCCACTACTCGAGAATAATTTCGGTTTTTGTTCAGTTTCTGATTAACTTTTCAACAGTGGATCTAAAATGTATACTTTCTACATATTTCGTATATAAATAAAAGATACTTACTAAAGAACGGAAAATCTTGTCTAAGTTGCACAGAATAACAGATAATACATTTAATTATGTGTTTATTGTTCGGCCATTCTCTAACAATCACGACAACTTTCAGAATAACCGTAAAATGACTGAAAAATTGTTCAAATAATCGTGGAAATGACTGAGTTGACTTTACCTTTTTCATGACTCTCAGAATTTGTCAGAACAAACGTAGAAATGACCATCGTAAAATTGGTAAGGCCTGACGGTCATTTCTACGATTATTCTGACAAAATCCGAAAGTCC
Source organism: Ephialtes manifestator (assembly GCA_963970395.1). Taxonomy (NCBI): domain Eukaryota; kingdom Metazoa; phylum Arthropoda; class Insecta; order Hymenoptera; family Ichneumonidae; genus Ephialtes; species Ephialtes manifestator. Next base: position 17,221,094 of record OZ019975.1, read on the forward strand.
CTAAAGAGGTCAAAAACAACTCAGTAATTTTACGGTTATTTCGACATGCTTTGAAAGTTACCGCGATTGTTAGAGTTCTCAATAATTCTCATCATGCGATACGAAAGAGGTAATCTTTTAAAAATTTCCTAGTATTCTTACAAATAGGATTACCAGAACAGCTAAAAAAACCACCTCCCGTTCCTGGTCATATTTGATTATTCCTCTAGAATATGTCACGATCCTACCATATTTAGGTAATATATCGTGAAATCGCGATACACATATTTATGTTTTCACTTGCTAAAGAAAAAAGTTTTCAAACTCAACATATAAACGAGGGAACATCGCGAATAGTTCATCAGTAATTCTGCAATGGTATGTCCTAATGCTTTGTCATTTGTGTATTTTGGTCCCAGCATCAAACTGCAGGTATTTTTCATTTTTATTTGCGTTTTTCTGTATCGCTTGCGAATGCTTTTTGTAGGGGACTTAACATGTGAACATAAATAAACATACACACACACTAGTCGATAAATGTGGACATTGACAGGAAGCAATCAGAATCTCTGGTTCAGGTTGACCTATATGTACAATAATTACATCGTGGCATACTACAGGGGATACGGTAGGGGACATAGAGCGTCTTAGTCGGACCAGGCGAATGGGGTCGTGATTATTGGAATTGTAGGATCATCGCACTGCAACAGATGTACATCGTCAATAGTCGCCCAATCTGCTGATCAATGTGACCATTTACAAATACAATAAACATTTCTATACTTCAAAATGTGAAACAGTATTTTGTTCAACTTTGATGAATGAATAAACGAAAATGGACTGTTTTTTATTGCAAAGTTCGGCAGAAGTACGAGAAACATATATATGACCGTATATAAACCGTAAACATAAATTTTGTTGTTGTTGTACTTTGAAAAATCTTACATTTAAACCTCATCAAGTACATTTGAAACACTATCATTCTGCAGCTTGATAGTGACATACAGTTTATCAGAGTGGTGTGAGGTGATAAGTAAAAATGTTCATTTGTCGTAGTAGCTTTCAGACCAAATCAGTTAACAGATTTTAGTGTTCAATCTTTTATTTTATCTGTCGAAGAGTTCCTTCCGTTTTGAGTATAGCGATTCAGGATACAGTGAAATTGGATTAATTATAAACAATTATTTAGTGAGCTTTTAAGAAATAAAGATTTGTTTACACATTTAAAATCATACCTTTCCCATAAAATTGGTGTTATTGGTGCAGTGGCCGAATTGTAAGCATTAGGATGATCGTTAGTCGGTTATTGGCGGCCAATACTGATCAATGTGACCACTTACAAATTCAAAAAACATTTATGCACTTCAAACTGTGAAACGGTATTTGGTTCAAGTTTGGTGAATAAATAAACGAATACGGACTGTTTTGTATTGCAAAGTTCGGCAGAAGTACGAGAAACATATATATGACCGTACATAAACCGTAAACATAAATTTTGTTGTTGTAGTACTTTAAAAAATCTTACATTTAAACCTCATCAAGTACATTTGAAACACTATCATTCTGCAACTTTACAGTGATATACAGAGTGCCAGAGTGGTGTGAGGTGATAAGTAAAAATTTTCATTTTTCGTAGCAGCTTTCAGACCAAATCAGTTAACAGATTTTAGTGCTCAATCTTTTATTTTATCTGTCGAAGAGTTCCTTCCATCTTGAGTATAGCGATTCAGGATACAGTGAAATTGGATTAATTACAACCAATTACTTAGTGAGCTTTTAAGAAATAAAAATTTGTTTACACATTTAAGATCATACCTTTCCCATAAAATTGGTGTTATTGGTGCAGTGGCCGTTTTGTAAGCATTAGGATGATCGTTAGTCGGTTATTGGCGGCCAATACTGATCAATGTAACCACTTACAATGTCAAAAAACATTTATGCACTCCAAACTGTGAAACGGTATTTGGTTCAACTTTGGTGAATAATAAACGAAAACGGACTGTTTTTTTATTGCAAAGTTCGGCAGAAGTGCGGGAAATATATATATGTCTCTTAAGCGCACTTGGGACTATTCACTGTAGAACGGGCTGAAATGTTAGAGGGACGAAACGTAGGTACTAATTAATTATTCATGCACGTCCGTCGTTGGAGAGAATGGCCAGCCCAGTGCCGTCACTTCACCGCGCATTCGCGGGTGTTTAGCATGACTATAGAAGGAAAAGAGGAGCACCCGGCGCATATATATAGATATATACATATATATATATATTTGTAGGTAATGCGCCGCGTCGACCAGCCGTGCACCACTAGTAAGGACCATCAGACGCTCAAACTAACATCCAATACTTTCTACTATCATTCCCAAGGGCTGTGCCCACTTGACCAGACGATTTTGATGTTCTTCTACTAAAATTGTTACCACGATGTTACCACTCCTTCCGAATTTGATATCTCCTCTCTATTCTGCTGGAATAATAGAGGATTTCACGTCACCATTGATAGAATGTTCAAAGAGATTTGGAAATTATATAAGTGAACGTCTGTAGATAATTTAAATGACCTAATTTTAAACTGCATTCAATGTGATGTCACACTTATTAAAAAAATTATCCCTTCAATGGTTCCTTTCGCCGCTGAAAAAAATGTCTTAAATGTGGTACTTAAAAAAAAGAATCGCACTTTTTACATTTTTTCGTGTAAATCCGTTTCCATTTAATTTCATTAAAACATAGACTACGATCTTAATAGAACTTCACTGTTTATCGTTTCTTCCAAGAACTTTTGAATGGAAATGGAAAAATAAGAATTGTTTTGAAAAAAGGTATTTTCTTTAATGTAGAAAATATTCTACGTTGCTAGTTAAAAAGTTGATGCAGTTTCAGAATTTTTCTATTAACACGCTTCTTTTCTTACTTTACATTAGTTTATTCAGTGTGCAAAAAATCATATTCGCTACTGCTGCCAATCACCGTCTGACGGTGTCGTAGCACTGATAAGAACAGCGAAAGCAGTGCCATGTACAGAGGCGTAATTATTGCATGACAATTCATGATAAGCATGGCGCTGGACGTCTACAAGACGCACAAGGGTCTCACCCGTCAACGTGAAACAGCTGATGTAATTTTTTTTTAAATCCCAGTATCAAGAAGTTCCATTACGAAATATGTCTGAATTCATAAAAAAAAAAATACAAATCAAACAAAATGGAAAATGTATCGTCTTTGAAAAATATTATCTAATTATGAAAAGCAAAAATTCTCTACAGAATTCCTTGGATGTAACAATGGATATTAATTTTTACATTGAACACGTGAATAAATTCGGTTGAGTGACCTGTATTTCCGGTCTTCACTTCCCTAGATTTCACTTTATTTGTGACATGTGCAGAGGCGTAATTAATATTACACGATAATTCATGACAACGTGATGATGATGATGACAGTAAAAAAAGTCAGCCCAGTATCAAGAAGAACTACTAACAGTTACAATATATGTTTGAATTCATCCAGTAAAAATACAAGTAAAACAAAATAAAAAATATATCGTCTCTTAAAAAATATTATTGAATATTGAACAAAAATGTTCAGTAATAATATCCCGAGACCTCCAAAATTATCGGAATATTTCCTGATTGTTTCGTTACTCAGCAGGGAAACTAGAGGGAAATATTACGATTAATTTTGGAGGTCGAGGGGTATTTGTCGGATTATTTTTCGGATCTGGATTTCGACTAAGCACAGAGCAGTATTCGAGGAAACGTTAACCCAATTTTTGAGAGACAAAAATGTCAATCCGAATGATACATTGGTTGAAAACAAGTGAAGAGCTACTGTGGAATACCCGGGTGAAATTACCGATGAAATTTTTAACAAATGAAAATCGATTACCGAGAATACCGCTCTGTGATTGGTCGAAATCCAGGCCCAAAAATAATCTACATAAATACCTTGGATGTAACAATGGATATTAATTTTTATATCGAATACATAAATAAAATCTCAATCTTCACTTCCCTGGATTTCACTTTATTTGTGACATGTAATTATTATTACACGATAATTCATGACAACGTGATGCAGCTGATTTAAGTAAAAAGTCAGCCCAGTATCAAGAAGAGCTACTGACAGTTACAACATTTGTTTTGATTAGTTGTCATAACCAAAAAATGAGTTCACACAACCAATCATCATTCTATTTCCCTTATAACTAAAATGGTAGTGCCAACGATTTGAATGGTAATACCGCCGATTCAAATGATAATACCGTCGATTCAAATGGTAGTCCCAACTATTCGACTGGTAGTCCTAACGATTGGATTGGTTAACCTTACTAATCTCGCGAGAACTAATCGTGAATAGTTGAGGTTACTATTCGATATGGTTGAGGCTACTAATTTTTGAGTCATTGTGTACAGCAAATGGGAAATGTAATTGTCACAACGAAACATTTCTTTCGGTGCAGTAAAATTAAAAGATCAACAAAATGAAACATGTATCGTCTTTGAAAAAAATATTATCTAATATTGAAAAAAAAATCTGTACATAAAGTCCTTGGATGGAATAAATTCACATGAATAAATTCGGTTGAGTGACCTGTATTCCCTCAGTCTTCGCTTCCCTGGACTTCACTTTACAATCATCCCGCCACAGTCCCAAAGAAGTCATATCGCGGTGTGTAGGTTCTCTTGAGTAATTGCTGGAAAATTGCCACCGGTAAGTGGCGAGGAACGGGGTTAGCGTAGCAGGGGTGGCGAGAATGGGAAAACTAGCCCGTGCCAGCAGTCCGCCGCAGCCGAGTGAACGAGGAAAAGAGAAAAGTCGAGGGAGAAAAGTCGAGGGAGAAAGCGAGCAAGTTCGCGAACAGAAAGTACCGAGTGTGGGGGAAGAAGGTATAGTACGTTCAACGATACAGACCGAGTTCCTCTTTTATTTTATCCGGGGTAGCTGTAACAGTGGGTAATCCAAGAGGTAGCTTGTGCCGCAGCCGGGAACTCGCTCGCGCCAACAGAAAATGGCCATCCCTCTTTTATTGGCAGTGACTTGGCGCCGTGTTATTATCCGGGACCGCTTCGAGTTTCCGCTGGATACAGGAAGGAGGGAGCAGAGCACGAGCGGTGACGATCGTGGAACTGCTATCCTCTCCAGAATAACCATATCCATCGTTTTTCCGCCGGGATCTTGCCTAGCTTATAGCTCATGCGAAATAAGTGGACCGCGAGGTGCGTTGCGGTGCGAATTTATTCTGTCAGTTTTCTCGTGCCACAAGAGCTATACTTTCTCTCTCGCTCCCATACTTGTCCCATAACGGCGGCCTTAACCACTTGACCTCAGTCGAGTCAAGTTTATACGACACTGTATAGAATAATATAATGTATGTAGAGCAGAGTCTCGCCTAAGTTGTCATGGCACATTCGGTACAGTTATTGATAATGTTCAAAAACCAAATTAATTATCTCTCTATATTATAAAAAGATCTAGCCGCCGCCGTCGCCCACCGTGTCAAGAATCGAGGGACTTAGAAAACTTCGGACCGTCAAAAGCCCGAATTTACGGACTTAGAAAAATTCGGACCGTCAAAAGTCTGAATTTAGGGACTTAGAAAAACTCGGGCCGTCAAAAGCCCAAATTTAGGGACTTGGAAAAATTCGGGGCGTCAAACGTCAAAATTTAGGGACTTAGAAAAATTCGGACCGACAAGTCAAAATTTTTCATGTCAAAAGTGAAAAATTTTTGGGTGGGGGGGGACCCTTGGGTGGTGGGCACTTTTTTTGGGGGAGATTGCGAGCGCCCGCAGCCCGCGAGCCACAATAAAATCCTAGTATATATATATATAGAGAATATAAATGAAAAGTCATAACCGGTGCGGTGGTCTAGTGGTTAGTATACTGGCCTGTAGTCCAGAGCATCAGTAGGTCGCGGGTTCGAATCCCGGTGCCGTCGATTTTCGTCGAAAATATAAATACGGACGCAATGAAATTCCAGATGTATACATGAGACCCACACAGGTATTTCTACCTGTCGAGGTCACATGTATTCAGCTGTAGTCCGTGTTTACGTTCTCGACGAAACGTGACGTAGCTCAGGTTCCGGGAGGCGAACTCGAGACCGGCTATATCGGCATAGGTTTTCCGCAGTTTTCCTATGCCCATAGCAGAAATGTTATGGTAAATGCGGTACAGATGGGGAAGTCGTATGCGGCCGCATGAGGTCCTGGTTACTGATCTGGACCAGACCACCAGGGGGACTGGCTACTGATCCGGGCCGACCCTGTAATAGGCGTAATGGCTGCAGACGTGGGGAAATGCAACATAAAAAAAATGTATAAATCAAAAGTCAAGAAAAGTGATTAGATCATTTAAAACCTATATCTTTCTTTTTATTGCAAATTTTGACAGAAGTGCGGGAAAGTACTATTGCAGTACTAGTGCAATAAAACTTTTTCTGGCGAGTTTTTGCAATCACACGAGTTAAGAAAACATTTGACGCATGAGCATCGTATGAAATTTTACTTCACAAGGTGTGAAAATGAGGATTTATGCATAGATTATACGAGGATTTGTGCGTAAAACCGCGTTTCTCGCACCGAGTAAAATAAATATATATATATATATATATATAATATATGTCTCTTAAGCGTTTGGGACTAATCACTGCTTTAATCAGATAAGCCGAATGGGATCGTGATTATTGGAATTGTCAGATCAACGCACTGCAACAGATCGACATCGTCAATGGTCGACCAAACCACTGATCAATGTGACCATTTGCAAATTCAAGAAACATTTATGCACGTCAAAATGTGATACAGTATTTGGTACAACTTTAGTGAATAAATAAACGAAAACGGACTGTTTTTTTTTTATTGCGAAGTACGGCAGAAGTAAAGGTGGCCTTAACGATTTGACCTCGCTCGAGTCAAGTTTATACGACACTGTATAGTATAATATAATGTCTGTAGAGCAGAGTCTTTCGTAAGTTGTCATGGCACATACAGTACAATTATTGATAATGCTCAGAAACCAAATTGACTATTGTCCCCACTAGGTAATTCGATCTAAGTTTGATTAACTAAACTTAAGTGAAAAGTCAAGAAAAGTGTGATTAGATCAATCAAAACCTTCTTGCAATCAAGACATTGTTTTAATATTTAATTTCAACTTATGTGAATAGAATAACAGATTAATAGAGTAACGAAAGGAGGTATGAAAATCGTTCCTATATTCCAGTGTGACAATTTGTCGTAAATGATGACAAAGCGATGTAGATTTTAACGAGGAAAATTTTTTCTCCCTCGCTTTCGTTTATTTATACAGACGCATTCCGTAGTGGCGAACAACAATTAAAAACATATTAATAAAAGTTAACAACAAAAAAAACTGAGTTTTTTAGAGTCGGCGAGTTCCTGAGGAAAAGGAAAGGGTGACTACTTAAAGTCAGCAGTCACTTATTAGAGGAAAATTCACTTATGGGCAGTAAATTTGTTAGGGAGGGCAATTTACGTTAAAACAATTTTTTTTTATATCTATATTCTTTAAAAATAAAAAAAAACAATCTAAAGGGAAGTCCCGACTTATGGACAGGCAGGAGAATTCTGAAAGAAAAGAAATTACTTAAACAACAACCTCGGGTTAATATATTTATTATGAGCAGTAAATAGGACAAAAATTAGGAATAGTACGTAGGCAGCATTATTCCCGTGATCCTTACCTCGAGCGGTCGTCTCCACTGCGAGAAACGGGCAGGAAGTTTCGGATGAAAAGCTCTGAATCTTCGCTGCTTATATGCACGGCCGGGACTCCTTTCTCTTGCGAGAGAAACCGCATCGTCGTGGCCATCTGTCGGCCGAGCCGGAACTACGGGAGTTTTCGCGAGCTCAGGCGCGGATCGCCAACTCGGGGGGCACGGGCCGTTAGGGAAATTTTATTTCAGTTTAGGACGGGGTTTTATTTTACAGTTTGGCCGCTTGCGGACAACAAATTTTAGTTTATGACACAAACCTTGCAACTTTTCTAATACGTATCTATGTCGTCACTTCATCTTGTGGGAATATGCAATTTCAGTGTCCAGTAACAACATAAATAAACATTGCCAAATACCAATCTTCACTGGTAAAAATCGGATACCCAAAACGGTGTTGATACATTTTCCGTATTTTTTTTATATATAATTGTATATTTATTGCTAACAATTTATTATTTTCGTAAATTCACCTCAAAGATAAATCTAAACATTGCTACACTTTTTTACGTGAAACTAAACTTGCAGCTTAAGTGATCGACTTTCATATTGAGTTAATACAGATTATATATGTCCAATTCCATATGTGAGTCTTTATATAATTTTTTTACATGAGTCACCAACTTATCTAGAATATCAGGAACCGAGATGTTATCATATGAAGCAATCTACTGTACATATTGTGACGTATGAGGAGTGTCTTCTTTCAAGTACCTACTTGCCAAGGAATGGCTATGGTTTAGTAGCATATATCGTGAAATCGAGAAGTACCACCTTCGTTGAATATATCCGACACCTCAAATAGCAGAGCGTTCATCTACATATAGAGAACCCGCAGTTGGATTATATATCTGGGCGTGGCCAATGCAACCGTATACTTTCTTCGTGCAATTCAATTGAATCATCATATTTACTCGTTGAGCTTCCAAGCTTTGGAAAAAATTCTTTTTATTTATTTCGTCAAGCTCACAGTGAGGTACGAGGAATAAAAAATCAGGATGGATGTCTTATCCCTCTTATCCACTCAGGTGGCCAGGCGGTCGCTCTGTCTTTGCATTGAAAATTCTGGCGACAAAGCTGCGCGGAGATTACTGAGCTTGTGACAATTCGCCCATGCAAGAGAGCCAAGTGGTGTATATGTTCAGCGGGAACAGACTGTCTCATCTACAAATTTATGCGTATTATATCCGGAAAAGCGAAGATTTCGCGTCTTGGTAAAGGATTATCGTTCTCATTCGGTCAAGCCACGTGTGCAGGTTTTATATAGGTGAGCCAGTAGGTTCCAAAGAGTTATGCTGGTAATTGCTACGGTACTTCCCGGGCCATTGGTTCTGATAGCTTCATACTTTACGAAGAATCGAACAATCGAAAAGCGCATCGATGTCTTGGCTGGAATTATATTCATACTGTATCGTATATCGCCCCGAGCCACGAGAAAACCATTTTTCCTCGAATATATAATACCAAGATTGATTAACGGAGCTGGATCAATTTTCTTGCGAAACAAGTATTATTTTAGATTAGACTCATTAAGTCTAAATAAATAAAATAAATAGAAAGTGAAATATCGATACCAGAATATATCCGATTCATTTCAGTAAAAGTAAAAAGTAGCACGTTTCGAAAATAAATAAACACAATGTTTTTGTCAAAATAATAGTTCGTATGAATTTCTACAACTCACATGTATTTACACATATCAATGTGAGACATTCTTTATGCGGAATAAAAATATATAAATCCAATTGATTTATTTCAATCGAGAAAGTATAATGATACGGATAACTCGACACTAAGTTAAAAAAGAAAATTAATGTTGCTATCACATGACGATTTACAACTGTATGAAGGTGTCTACATACAATGAGTTTACAATGTATTTTCATTCCATAAATACCTTCGCATAATTAAATATTTTCTGGGTTCTCCCAACCAAGTTTTCTAGCCAATCAATTACTCCATTCACAACAAATTCTTTAGAACTCTCTGCTGACATCAACACGAATTAATTACAATTACACAATTGCATAAATTAATTACTCTTGGTTTTATAACCTCAAATGATGCGAAATTAGAGGAAGTACAAGAAAACCTACAAGAATACTGGATTAGGTTCATGACCAGGTAAGTCTGGTCCTACGATCCACGCACCCCAAGAAAATAACAGTTTGGTGTACGTGCTGGTACGTAGACAAGATCTGGGTGACAGTTCTACGAGTATAATTCTGTCTTATAAGAAGATATGTACACCGTGGTGATGGTCGAGATGGGGGTACGAGGGGACGCTCGTTACCGTGAGAGACCAGTGAAATTCCCAAGGAGTGAATACCTCGGCGACGTGAAACTTAATTAAATATCCAAAGTGTCCAAGGAAATTACGGAAATTGGTATGACGATTTTGGTCCCGCGTTCGTGAAAGTTAAAGCATAGCACAGCAAACCCTTATTACTCGGGCAGTCGGCGAAGCTTTCGCGCTCGCGTCCGTCCCATTCGCGGGTATTACTACTTAACGTCTAATAAACGTCGTCGGGCAGCCCCCGTCGCTCAGACAACCTCGGTATATCCAGCTACCTGCGTTTAGTCGCGAGCATTTTTTTTTATCATCGCATCCGACCAGCAGTAGCAGCAGCAGCATCAGCACCAACACCTCCATATACAGATGCTCCCCTCCGTTCACCTCTCCGGAGAGTCTTGCGTGATACTTGGCGAAGATAACGAGGGTCTACCGTAAAGCGCGTTGCGAGTACCGCTTAGCCCTCCTGTATACTACTATAAGACAGCTCGTTACCGCTTCCACGATAGCTTCGCTATAAGACCACCCCTCCATTCCCCTTACATACCCTTTCCAGCCGGTAAACTAACATATACTACAATATCAAATATCCCTGCATTATTCAATGAGATAATATCCAGCAACGCACGTTTCAGTGTAATGTTTAATGACTTGCCAGGATCGTCAAGTCTAAATATGACCTCCATATACGCCAAGGCAATATTATACCCACCCATCTCCTAGACATCTTGCGTCATCTCTTGGATCCGCTGAATCGCTTCAATCAAGCTCTCATTCAATTCCTCCACTTCCGCTCCGTCAAGTGGCGATACTTTAACTGCAGCTCGGTGCATTGTTGCGCTTGACTCATCGGCGATTATTAAAAATCGAAGGTAAAAGAATAAGCAACCAAGATGAATGAAAGAAAAGGAGAATAGGAGAGAAGAAAATAAATAAATAAACAACTTCTGACGGTTGGCCAAGTGTTTCTCGAAGCTCTATATCGAAAGTGCTAGCAGCGGACGTGCAACGGCGATGCTGTTGCTAGCATCATCTTCTCTCGCCAGGCTTGCACCGGGGCTATATCTACTGTACACCTCGACGACATCCACTCGATACACGCACACATCTCACGTATTTCGAACCACGGCTACACCAGCCACTTTTATAGGGTAGATGGGTCGTTGCGCTCTTATACGTGTATACCGTGCCACGTGTACTGTACAATTACACTCATACAGTGCTCGGGCAAGCTGACACCGGGCCGAGAAGCATATCTCACACACACACACATATGTGCAAACTGTTATATACACGAGTTACTAATATACCAAAGCACTGTATACCTCAGTGGTGGGTGAGTGTACTATGCAACGTATAAGAGAGACTACTACGATGGTGGACTGTGTGTTTCCTATAGGGAGTATCTATTGGCGCGGGAAGAACAGTTTACAACGGAATATTGTCCCGTCTAAGCCGCTCTCCAATATTTCATCAACTTTCTTATTCCTTCTTTTCCACACCCAATCCCCACCGTGCCCTCCTCTCTTCTCTTCCCTCTTGTCGCTTTCTTTCCTCCGGCAGTGCCTCGGCTCCCTATGGGCGCCCTGCGAATGCCGCGCTTCTAGCTGGTACCTTTGCCAGCCCATTTTTCTTTTACCCAAAGCAACCAAGTCGAAGCAACCCGCCGCGGCTAGGGGGAAAGGCTTCTCCCAAGGTATTCTCTCTCTCTTGCTTTCTCTCACTTTATTTTTCTCTCTTTCTTTCGAGAATGGAGACGATGGGACACTCGCTGGCCGATCGTTCGTCGAGCATCTTTTTCCTCTCGCAGTTCGCCAGTCGCCACGGATTCCCACTCCACACCAGCTCAACCAGGACGCGCAAAGTATGTCCAAGTATTTCACAAGAGGTCCCGCGGATCCGTAAGGGAAATTCTGTCTCTCGGCTATTTTCCTCGTGAACAATTCCTGACGATTCCCAACGACGGGAGGACGACCCGGGAGGCGGAGGCGGAGACGGCAGCAACGTGGCAGCTTCTTCCCTCGATCTCCAACCCTCTTCACAACTCTCTGCGCCTTAGACCGGCTCGCTCTCTCTTACGTTGTCTTCATTCTCTTGCTTTTCCCATTTCAGACAGTAGTAGCAGTAGTATTACGTTCCACAGTCCTCATCCTATCTTTGCACTTTAGCCTCGTCTTCTCCTCTTCGTTTTATCTTCGTTTATTTTATTTTTTTCTTCTTATAACCCGCACGTTCCATTTCTAGTACACGTGGGTATTATCTTCGTTTTCGTTTTCTTCTGCTCTGTGGGAATCGAAAAGTCTCTTACGTCTTTTTTTTTTCAATGTAATTTCGGTTTGTGGAAAACAAGAGTTTTAAATGGTAGGCTTATTGTATAAAGTGTTTTTTTTTTTGCAGTGGAGAGGGAAGATGTTTTGGAGTGATAAGAGAGGAATATAGGAGGTAAAGGCTGTGAAGGTCGTTTACTTAAAAATTCGGAGGCCCGCGAGGGATATTAAAGAGCATTTTTAGCCTGACGTAATGAATTTCGAGGGTTAGAGTACGAGAGGGTGGGCCGGATGCTATGAGATGGTTACGGGCTGACTCGCTCGAGCGCGCTCGCATGCTCCTCGTAAGGAATTGCTCGGCGAAATTATTTCCTTTATAAATCAGCGGCCATACGTTTCGAGATAGCGTGGGGTGTATAGCACGGCCTCATTTTCTTCTACCCTCTTCGCCCCCTGCCGCATCGCCATCACAGCTTTGTCTCCCAGACGATGGATAAAGCAATACCCACCATGCTATTTTTATTTTTTTTTCTCCCAAGAACTTGGCCGATATCTCACTCTCCACTTTCACTGTCTCCCTAAAGCTCGAGTCATAAAAGAATATACTTTTTATTTCGAGTCGGAAGACGTACTCAATGAATGAAGATGAGAAGATAGGCACCTGTCGCTCATTCGACCTTTATTTGTTCATTGAAATTTCATTCGGTAATTAAAATCATCCGACCGGTACGATAATTTCAGTTTTTATCTCACATGAAAATTTCAATTGCTAAAATGTTTTGTCTAACGCAAAATGAAAATTAGAAAACAACACTAATGTGCAACAAAATATTTTTTAACAAAGGAGTGAATTTTCCTGTTCCTATTTTTTGATATCCTTATTTATTTATTTATTTATTTATTTGGTAAACGGGGCAAGCCCCTTGACAACTACGGCGCGATGGATATTCAGGACCTACAGTTTTAGGTGGGTTCCGAACCACCGGGGATTACAGAAAAAGCACATACAAAAATTCCATTGGTGCCCGGCCGGGAATCGAACCCGGGCCCCCTGCTTGAGAGACCGCGTCTCTATCCACTGCGCCACTGCCTTCCCCATTATGGAGAAGTAGCAAAGGTTTTTCATCTCTGACATAAACACGTTATTGTAGCATATAAACAAATGCATGCTAGAAGCTTATCAGACTTTCAAAGCGATAGTCAGTCAATTCTCGGCGATCGTACGGGACACGTGTATTTATTAATTAATAAATATAAATAATATTACGACCCTTACATCTTCAAAAGTGGTATCGAGAGTGATTATTCAAATGTGAGAGATATTAATTACGAAAAGTGGACGTGGGACGAGGACAAACTTGTATATCCTATGTGATAGCTTGGATTACGGAGCTGATATTCAGGCGGGTGTTTGAAGTTTTGGAGTGTCAGACGGGGCAATCTAAAACGAGTAGACGAAATCTAAGAACGAAAAGAAAAAGTGGTCAGTAACGAATTCATCATACGGTGACATACGGCTGTTACATCGGTACGTCGAGGAAGCATTGGGAAAGTTCGAGAAGAAAGGCGATTGTCATTTTATTATTGATAGCAACGAGCGAAGATCACGAGACCGAGAAATCTGTGGCTGAATTAATTAAAATGTATTGAGTATTCGACGATGGATCCTCACTCATTTACATTACCGATTCTTAAACGAAAATTGGAGCAACAAGGATTATCTATTACTAGACGAAAGGCGGAGTTAATAAGGAGACTAATGGAGGTTGATCCTGAAGGGCAGTGGATGCTCGAAGACGGAGATCCAGGGAATGATGGTCAACAAGCTCAAGAGAATAGAGCCAACAGGGGAATAGATGAACAGGATGAAAATGAAGCTGAAGTAGATGACGAAGTTGTAGACGATAATTTACATAATAATGTACAGCAAGATAACATACGTGTCTAGCCTCAACCAGATGCTATCATCGGTGAAGGTAACTTACGCCGAGAATTAGAACTTGCACGTATGGAACGAGATTTGATGAGGCAGAGAGCTGAGTTGCTCGAAAGGGAGCTTTAAATCTTCATTTAAATCAGCGTGGAACGGAACAAGCCGCCAGAACCTTGTCACGAATGACAACAAGTACTACAACTTCACGGGTAAGCCCAAATATTAAAGGAATCGGCGAGTTACTCAGCGATGTTGATGGTACGAGTGTTGATTTCTGCGAATGGGAAAAACAAGTACTTCTATTAGTCAGATCGTACGAATTGGATGAAAATATGGTAAAAATACTTATTGGTTCCAAGCTAAGAGGAAATGTATCATCGTGGTTTGTCTAAATTGCAAGGTCTAACAACTATTTTATTTCACTCAGTGCGTAGAACGCGGTTTTACGCACGCTTCGCGTGCGTCAAACGTCGTTTACACACCTCGTGAAATAAAATTTTGTACGATACTCATGCGAAAAACGTTTTCTTAACTCGTGTGATTGCAACACTTGCCTTCGGCTCGTCCTGCAAATTCACACTCGTCAGAAAAAGTTTTTTCGCACTCGTATCCTAATGTACTATTGTATCATCCACCATCAAAACTCATCGTCAAAAAGAAGTTTGAAGATCGGAAATGACAAATTGGCGAAATTTTTAGTAATTATTATTTCGACAAATTGGTACTAGCCAATAAAGCTCCGATTGGCGAGAGTGAGCTTTTAGAATATCTCATCGATGGACTACCGAACGAGAATTTATAAGATCTAGCGAAGCTGGTATCTTTCGAAACTGTTACGGACCTTCTAGAAGCATTTAAGCGTATTACTCAGACCAACTCAAAATGTGACAAAAAATCAATCGTGACGAGATTTTCGATCAATCGTCAACGAGAAATCGGACGAGAAATCAACAAATACGGCTGAAGAAGAGAAGCACCAGGACGAAAGAGAGACTTTAAAGCGGAAAATCATCAAATGCTATAATTGCAACAAACTTGGGCATACTTCCAGAGACTGCATGCTTCCGAAACGAGAAAAAGGAGCTTGCGTTACTTGTAACGAGCAAGGACATCAGGCAATATTTTGTCCGAAGAAGAAAGAGAGTTCATCCCAGGTAGCTCAGGTGGCTAATATCTATGAGGATCCATCTAATGAGGAAGATTATCGGCAAATTGTTACGTTTGAGCTTGATAACGCGAGAGTTTTGTGTTTAGACACGTTGTTCGATACCGGGAGTGTAACTAGCTTCGTTAAAGAGCGATTTATAGATCAGAAAATAGATCCTGTAGATCTTTCCAATCACGATTACGTAGGTGTAGATAACTCTCCATTAAATATTAAAGGTATTGTCAAAGTTTGACTCACGTTATTCGGGGAAACTAGGGAGGATATTTCGAAATTTGTAGTACCCGAAGAAACCGCACAAACGCGAGCGTTATTAGGAAGGGATGTTCTGAGAAGGTTCGGGTTGATCTTGGCAAAATCAGAGCAAAGTAAAGCTATTGACGAGATAATGAATATCGAATTATCCAAGGCGATATCCGATGCTAGCGATGACTTAAAGATTAATCCGAAAGTAGTTCTCAAAGTACAAACGGAAGTTAAAAAAATGTTTCGGGAAGAATATCTTGAACGGAAACGACCAGAAGTATCGCGTAACATTGTTACTTCTCGCGTAACTATAAGTATACGTACTGCCGTTAAGAAAGATTGCTGTCAACGCACACGCGAGCCCTTCATCAAATGTCGCATGCTACTAGCAAGATTCCCAATAGTACAAGTAAGAATCTTCCATGGACCACATGTTGAACTGTAGAGTATACACGCGCCGCGAACCCTTCAATCGAAATCCCGCGGTTAACGAAATGTATCTCAAATTTATATAAACACTTATGACACTTATTTTCCTATACATCTCGCACCATAAATCTGGACCCTAATTCTCGGGTATCCCTACCACTTTATCTAAAAATCATTAGGGCGACAATAGTATATAAGCAGCGTACAATTACCTAAATTCAGTTATTCTCCGACAAACGATCTGCTGTAACACTTCGAAGGAGCGCGCAAAGCTCCGAGCTACGACATTAACCCTGCAGGGTTAGTCTCTTCGAATAAATTAAAGTCTGTATCTTCTGATCAACGTTTCGACAAACAAATAAATTGTGAGTATAAAAGAATATATCTCTGCGATTGGAATTATTTTGCATTGCATGCTGGTCTTCTTACTTCGAGACTCTGTCTCCAAGTCTCCAGTTATCCCAAAGAAATATACAAATTGAGGTAGCGCATGGCGAGGTCTCCGTCCCCGATGTAAAGGGCCAACGCCTTGACTCGAAACAGAGACCACCGTTGCGAGTTCCAATAGGGCAACTCAGGAGAGTCTGCCGCCCGGACGTAACATCATACCGGAATTGGAACTTCGTCTTGAAGACTCGAAACCATTTTATAGTACTCCGAGACGATTATCATACTATGAAAAAGATAAATTACGCGAGATTTTAAATAGACTAATGGGGAAAAGTTACATACGAGAAAGTAAATCGGAATTTACATCTCCAATCGTTCTAACAATGAAGAAAAATGGCGAGACTAGGATGTGCATAGATTTTAGGAACTAAGAATTAATATATGTAGCTTTTTACAATCAGAGACTGAATACCTAGAATATCTTGTGTCGGGAAATGGAATACGACCTACCAGTAGCGGTATAGAAGGGGTACAGAATTTTCCGATACCGACTGCTACTCGTGAGGTGCAAAGTTTTATTGGATTATGTTCATACTTCCGTAAATTTATAGAGCCATTCTCGACTATTGCAAAACCCTTATACGATATAACAAGAAATAACGTCACGTTCAAGTTTGGTGAGACAGAGCACAAAGCTTTTGAATTACTAAAATCAAAGTTGGTCGCTGCTCCCATTTTGGCTATTTACAATCCTAAATACGACACAGAGCTACACTGCGATGCTAGTTTCATAGGGTTTGGAGCACTGCTCATGCAGCGTCAACCGGACAAGAAGCTTCATCCCGTATTTTATTTTTCCAAATGAACGACTACGATAGAGAGCAAGTACCATAGTTTTGAGTTAGAGACATTAGCAATTATTTACGCGCTTTGAAGGTTCCGGATTTATCTGCAGGAAATCCCTTTCAAGATTATCACAGACTGTAATTCGCTTACGATGGCTTTGAACAAGAAAGAAATAAGCCTTAGAATCTCGAGATGGTCATTAGAGCTACTCAACTATAACTACACTACTCAACATAGACAGGGTACTCGAATGGGCCACATCGATGCCCTTTGCCGCAGAATAGGAGTGTTAGTTATAGAAGATACTCCGTTCGAATGGAATCTTACGATTTCTCAGGGTAGGGATCCGAAAATCATTGAAATTCGAAATAGATTAGTGCATGGGGAGGATAAGTTCTTCGAAATGCGTAACGGCGGTGTGTTTAGAAAAAAGAATGGTAACTTACTGTTTTACGTACCCGAAAAAATGGAGAGAAAGGTCCTTTATAAATATCACGATGAGCTGGGACATCTAGTTCCAGAAAAAACTAGCGAGACTATAGCTCAGAACTACTGGTTCCCTAAACTTCGCGAAAAAGTTGACACGCAAATAAAAAATTGTCTTAAATGTATGGCGTTTCCACCGGTAACTGGAAAGAAAGAGGGATAGCTCAATATTATACCTAAAGGTGACATTACCTTCTCAACTGTACATATTGATCATCTGGGACCAATTGATAGGCAACGCTTACTCAAGAAATACGTTCTGGTAGTCATAGATGGATTTACTAAGTATGTAAAACTATACTCGACAAAGATAACTTCTAGTAAAGAAACCATCGGTTACCTTACGCAGTATTTTGAGAACTACAGCAGACCCGCTGTTATAGTTTCAGACCGAGGTACTTCTTTTACATCTAAAGAGTTTGAAGAATTTTTATCCGAAAATAATGTAAAACATATTAAAATTGCAACAGCGTCGCCACAAGCTAACAGGCAGGTAGAACGCGTGAATAGAATTCTCATACCGATACTAGCTAAGTGGTCCGATGATTCATGTGGAAAATATTGGTACAAAATTCTAGCTGAAGCAGAGCACGCTTTAAATAATACGGTGAATAAGTTTACGGGTGAGACACCCAGTAGATTATTATTTGGTATCGATCAGCAACGTCAATCCGTAGATGAATTAAAAGAATTTTTATAGTCAAATAGTGAAACTGGCATGTCTCACGCAACTTACCGGAGCTCCGTAAGAAAGCAGCTGAGAGTATTAAGAAATCTCAGGAATACAATAAGCAGGAATACGATAAGAAGTGGAAGTTACCGCACGAATATGAGGTAGGCGATTTGGTAATGCTTCAAAATTTCGATAACACTCCGGGAGTATCTAAGAAATTTATACCACTTATACAGTAACTAAAAAACTTCGAAACGATCGCTATTTAATAGCTGACGTAGCAGGTTTTCAAAATACCCAACAATCCTATGAAGGTGTATGGGAAGCAGCTCGAATGAGACCATGGATTAACTAAAATAGAGAACGTAGAAGAAAAAAAATCGTTTCTTGGTTACTTATGTTAGAAATTGACATTTCTTGATGAAATTTGTTAAATTGTTCGAATTATATGTTAACGGTAGCCAAGGACGTCCACTGTTCAGGATGGTCGAGTTGTAGTATATAAACAAATGCATGCTAGAAGATTATCAGTTTGTCAACGCGATAGTCAGTCAATCCTCGGCGATCGTACGTGACACATGTATTTATTAATTAATAAATCTCTATTATTTTGAATCTACGATCTTTTATTACGGCCCTTATATTATTAATATTCAATTTGGATATTATTGAGGGGTGACATATCAATATTAAGGGACATGTAGGAACCGCGTTAGTCTACATGTGACGTAAGCACGCGAGACGTGGTAAGTCAAGAGAGCTGATGATACCCGGAGGGCAGGGCTAGATCGCTCCGAGGGCTGCACGTAGAGAAAACTTCAGCTGTATCGGTAAATCAGTTACTAATATAGTGACAGCGAGCCTTATTTCCTAAGCCCAACGAAAACAATTTGCTAAGATAGTAAAAAGATTTGCTAGACCAGCAAAAGAATTTACTAGGCCGAGAAAACATATTTTCTAGGCCTGAAAAAATATTTTCTAGGCTAGCATAAATATTTTCTGGACCAGCAAAAATATTTACTAGGCCAGAAACAATATTTTCTAGGCCAGAAAATATATTTTCTGGACCACCAAACATTTTTTCTACACCAGCTAATATATTTTTTGGGCCAGCAAAAATATTTTTAGGCCAGCAAATAAGGTTTATTGTCACTATGTCAGCAAATGATTTTCACCGTGTGATACTAGGACGCTTGATTCTCTGAAAGTTTTGCCACTGTTGTACCGAATGATTATGAATAATTTTTCGCCATATAAAAAACAATACGTAAGAGCAAAAGAATCAAATCATCGAAATATTTTCGATGATTCGATGATATTTACCACATCCTAATCTAAAAGTAGCTTCCCATCTATGACATAAACGCATTATTCACTTTCAATTGGGATATTATTGAGGGGTGACATATCAATATTGAGGAAGATGTAGGAACTGTGTTTGTCTACATGCTTGGTATCTGAGGTAAGCACGCAAGACGACCTTGGCGCGGTAAGTCGAGAGAGCTGACGATAGCCGAAGGCAAGGGCTAGATCGCCCCGAGGGCTGCGGATGGGGCGCTTGATTTCCTGAGAGCCGGGAGAGCGGTGCTCGTCCGCGTAGGTGGGGATGTAGTAATTTGTCGGCTTGGCAAGGCGGCTGGCTCCGGACTGATAACGGGAGGTGGTCCATTCTCCTCCGATTCGAGACCCTCACTGCCACCCTGTTCCACTTACGACCCCCTCCACGGAATCACCCCCCTATCGCGATCCTCCACCGCGTGTAAGACGTCCACTTCACTCTCTCTATATATATATGCGTACTACAATCCTTCCCTCGTCTTACTCGCTCCTATCCTATTCCTTCTTTCTTACCATCCTCCTGAGCTTAGCCCTAAATGTTTTTTTTATCAGCCTGAGGAATTTTATAGTACCGGGAAAACGAATCTGCTGGATGGATTTACAAAATGATTTACTTAGCATAGCTTATTTGATATCTGTGTAGGGTAAGGGAATATGGATTTTGAAGCGATCCAAATTTTCGTAAAGTCAGGTGTGATGAATTATTTAATTTTTATTTTTACAAATTGTACAATGAATTACTTAAGAAAGGTCCGGGGTTGCAATATACAATTAAACTTTTAGAAAGATATTACTTCTTATCGATAATGAGATTAAATACGGATTAATTCATTATTTTAAACATTCGTCTGTCATGAGGAAATACATTTTTTCATACTGAAACTCAGAGATAATACGAAAATTGGGCACGATTATAACTATACAATCTCCATGATAATAGAGTATCTTTAAGTGCCTGTAAGTGCATGTGGGAGTATTTGTGCTGTTTATGTGTGAACTTATCTCATACAGAAAACCTTAATTTTTTCTTTTTACTTTGTCCTCTTAAGAGTAATTTGGATAGTGTTTACTATGAGCACTTCCTCCGATGATTTCGAAAGCATTTAACTAGCATAACTCTGTTTAAATTTCTTGCTATTTATAATAATTAAATTGAACTGAATATCTCGAAAATTCTCGAAGCTGCCGAAACGGCAAAGACATAGAATAATGATAGTTTCGTTACTACACTCTAAAAACCGAGCGTGTTACAAGTGTGTTGTTTCCTATCGTTTACATTGTGACGTGTTTTTACATACTTCCAACCGTGTTGGCATTCACACGATAAATGTTATGTAAAAGGAACACACCTGTAAGTGTGTAAAAACTCGTCATAATGTAAAAGATAGGAAACAACGCACTTGCAACACGCTTGGTTTTAGAGTATACACTTCAAATCATTAAAAATAGTATATTGTGCAACAAGGGCCGAAAGTTGGCGATTGCGACGAGCGTGAGGTTGCCGCCCCAGCGAAGCGAGGGCTGCAATGATACGCGTCGCCAACGCCGATTTTGGCCCGTGTTGCACACCGTACTGTTTGTAACAAGTGCATGAACAGTGGTGCTTTGAATGGTAGTTTTGCGGGACGAGCAGTGAAAAGTGAGGGTACCAACTTTCCACCCTAGGGTCGAAAGTGAAACAGCAGGGTCGAAAGTGAAGGAATCGCGAACTGCGCATGCGCCAACCTATCGTTTCAACACTGCTATGAAACTAGCCACTTTCGGCCAGCAAAACTGCCATGAAAAGCACCGCTGTTCATGCACGTGTTAAATAGTATATTACGCCACTAGGGGGGGAAAGTAGAGTATGTCAAACCCCGTGCAAGATTACCACGCGGTTGGGGATAGTCTATTTTCACTCCCCAGTGGAGTATACTATTTTTCACCATATCTGCAGCGGAAAGTTCGAATTACGTAAAGCCCGTAGGGCGGGGAGTCGAACTTTCCGCGCAGGTATGGTGAAAAAAATTAATATACATTTATACTATGTCATTTACTCATAAATTTACGCAAATTAATGAATGTACACAAACATCCAAGTAACAAAATAAATATATCATATTTTTAAAAAAAGTAACTTATATTGGCTTGAGATATGATATGTCAGGGATATTAGAAAATTGATCTAAGTAAAATCTTGATCGAACGAAATCCCGGGGGCTGACAGGAGAAACGGAGCGGTTCAACACAATACACCGTGAAATCTACAGAGTAGTTAGTTTAGGTATGTAGCACATCTGGCTAATTGGCCGCGCGTCGAACAAAGTTGCCTTTCTAATCTCGTTACCTCCGACTCGTTCCCAAATTCAGTACGCGACTCTGCAGTCGGTGCGAAGCGACGAAGCACAACGGCTGTATGTATCTAGAAGAGGCCCACGCGTTTCCCAATCAGTTTAACATTAGCAGCCCGAACTGAGTAAAAGTTCTAATTACGCGGTGTGCGCCGAATAACCATTAGTTCTGTTGGCTTTTAAACTTTTGTATAGTCAAGTGGCTTAACCGCATTGCGCCGAGGACGTTTTATCGAGGAAAATAGTACAAAGGGAAATACTTCGCGATAACACGTGACTATCCTTCTTAAACAACACGGTTCTCTGCGATAACACACAGAACGGTGGAAATAAAACCATTACTAATGTTTGTGCCAACTGTCGATCAGATACATCTGCAGGAAGGAAAATTACTGGTTTTTAAAAGCAGACCTGAACGGTAAAATTGATGGATGTTGATAGCGTAATAGATGACAGTGCATGGTACTCCGCCCGATCAATCCACATCCGTTACTGCTTGCTTGTCCAAATGAACATCAACGTGAAAGCCCTCGTGACATTTCTGGCCAACCAGTATTCATGCTACAATGGTGCATTCGTGTCTAGTCTAAAGCCATCGATACAATCCCAATTTGACGTCATAGAGGCTAATAAAACAAGAGGAACCTTTTTTGTGTTCATATTTTCGAATTAAAGTTCGACCATAGAGTAACTTGACCTACTCTTATTAGGAATTCATTACTTTGACTTTCCCGAAAATAATAAGAAACAGATAAATATTGAAACGGGGGCAATGAAAAAGAGAAAGAGGTTTAAGATTGGTTGCGGCAAAGAAATTTTCCGATCTTTCTTGTGTTCATATTTTCGTCTACGAAAATTCAAGTTAATAATTCGAATCGTCTCGATATAAGGTCGTTTCTTTCACTCCATTAAGTCAAATTAAAGTTTGACCACAGACGGACTTGACCCGTTCTTATTAGGAATTCATTACCTTGACTAGCCCGAAAATAATAAGACACATATAAATGTTGAAACGGGGGGAATGGAAGACCGCGAATAAGAGACAAATGGTTTATAAACTACGGTAGAAGCAAAAGATCAAAAGAGAGACGCGCAGAGTGAGAGAGAAAGAGGTTTAAGAGGGATTGCGGCAAAGAGATGTTCCGATCTTTTTTGTGTTCATATTTTCGTCCACGAAAATTCAATTTTAACATTTCGAATCACCTCGATTTAAGGTCCTTTCTTTTGCTCAATTAAATCAGATTAAAGTTTGACCACTAACTTAACCTACTCTTATCAGGAAGTCATTACTTTGATTATCTTGAAAATAATAAGAAACATTTAAATGTTGAAACGGGGGCAATGGAAAACCGCGAATAAGCAAGAGAGCAAAAGAGAGACCCACAGAGCGAGAGAGAGAGGTTTAAGAGAGGTTGCGGCAAAGAGATTTTCCGAGGTAGACATAATAGGTAGTAGAATTGACGTGGCAGGCTGCGCAGGGGTCTTGTGTTACTAGGGGATCGAAACGGTTAATTCAACGTCGGAAACCCGTGGGAGAGTGCGTCAAGCCAGAGGAAACACAGCGAGCTTGCAGCGCGAAGGTATTGCTAGCGTTGTGTAGGGCTTTGCCCATTGGTTCTAGTGTCAGACTACCGAAGGTGCAGCCCATGCACCCCCGGCGTCCTGTATACCCATTCCTCTAGTATAAACGTTAGTAGCAACGGCACCAACATCGACGATACCTTGTCAACCCCAGGGAGCCAAGACCAACATCCGCCCTCCCACCAATCCCTACTCTCAATCTCACAAAGATTTGACTTCGACGTACGTTTGACACGACGAATCTTTGATCCTATTGGACCAGTGAATGCCAGAGATCGTGTCCTTTGTCCTTTCTATGCGCAACGTCTGACGAGCATAAGCCCACATTATAATCGGATTCTCCTATCAATGCATCTAGTAGTAACACATTTTCTATTCATAATATCAATTAAGGGAATCATATATTTTCCCCTTGTACCTACTAATTAAATAGAAAGTGGCAACGCTTGATGAAAGATATTTGCTACGCCAGTTTATGTGTTGGCTGACTCATTTGACAGATTAAATCAAAACATCGCTCCCTCGCTTCTTACCTCAATTCAAGCTTATATTTAAGCGTATTTCTGAATTATCTTTTAAAATGGGATTTAGATTTGTAAGATTGCTCTGGAAATAAATATTGAGCTCGGCGGATATCTTGAGAAACGCTGCTCTAAATCGACTGACCTGCCTGACCCACTTTATCAATTATACATAATTACTCGTTTTGTTTATCGCTATCCGGCCGAGTCCAATTGCTACAAGACAGTCACATAGCTCAAATGTACTACTTTATATTCTACTACTTGCCTCATAATGAAGATAATTTAATTGTTGAATTGCTACCAATCACTGCCAAAAGAAATCTTTATAGCAATACAAGAAAATCCTTAAAATGTTTTTCTGTTATTTAGAAAAAAAAACTGCTTTACCACTGTCGGCAGGGGTTTTCATAATGTTTTTTTATTCTCACTAATGACCAACCGGCACATAATTATTTTCCTTCGAGCTTTCATTGTCCGTAGCTGAGGTAGAGTTGGTGATGCGATGCATCTGCGCGCGTCCATCTGCCCAGAGCTCCTCGCAGCTATCCCGATGTCGACCGGAAGTGGTGGCAGCTGAGACCCCGGAAGCAAGATGGCGGATACAACGGCGGGAGTCCCGCTAGCCATGGGCCATCTCGACTTTTCTACGCGATCTATCCTCGTTGCACTCTCACCCATTCTGGCGCTTTAGTCCATCGAATTACCAACAAGCTCCATTCATTCTACCTCGTTCCGGTACCATGTCTACTGAACTCGCGACGAAATACCTCTGAAAAAAAAATTGCCGACATAATATCTCGAGCACTATGAACTCGACGCAAAATATAGTCTTCACCACAATATTGTACGAGAAAGCTTAGATAGAAAGCTGAGAAATAAATAGATACCTTACCTGTATATTTATAGTTTATTATTTTTTTCATTTTATATTCTATGGAGCAGAACATTTTTTTTATAACTTTTTCCATGTTTTATGCCGTAGCCTCATTGTGGTATTATAGCATCTACAAACTTCTTTATTTTAAGGGATCTTTCCACTGTGAAAAAAATCGATTTTTTGCCTTATCCATTAGTATATACGATCAAAAACATCCTCTCAAATTTTTAAAGCGAAATTCGAAATACCTCGCTGGCTTACTTTATGGACCTGGCATCGCCGATTAGTCGTAAGTACACAATTTAGGTATATGGAATTTCTACACTCAAACTTTAAATGCGTTTTTCTCGAAACGACATTTTTCAAAACGGTGGACATTCTCCAGGGAACAGTTTTCAAGTGATCATTTTCAAATTTTAGGAGAACATTCTTCACGCTACTCTCTATCGTGCTATGGAAGCTTTTTTTTAATCATCCCATTTTTTTAAAAGAAAAACTGTCGAAAAAACGGCTAAATCGGTACTTTTTGTCCAAACCGCCGCCATTTTGTCAATTTTGATTTTAAACAAAAGCCTCCATAACGCGATAGCCAATCGCATACTAATTAATAATCCTTTGGGTTTTTTTTTAGATAAAACTTGCGACCTCTAGAATGTTCACCATGAGGCTATCTTTTTTATCAACATTACTTTTAACAATTAAAAAAATATATTTAAACAATAAAAATCGTCTTATAAAAATCATTTTCTGCCATTCATGATTACCTTAATATGTCATAAAAATTTCAGATTGAACGACGTATAGTAACCGTCCGAAAAAAATCGTGAAAATAGGCTAGTTTTTGGGCCGTTACACTGAGAAGATCCCTTGACAGCGATCTCAGCCACTTCGTTGACCGGTTATACCCCAGGTGTTATTGTACTTGGTGGTCTCTATTATTTTTTTTCTATAACATTGTAAAAACTTCCGTTATGTGCAACATGTTTTTACGAGCTAATAATATGCAACGTTACATTCGCCGCAACTCGGGTACTGCCCTATCCCGACAAGTGTGGCTCTTGGGAGCACCATTAACAATGTGTGAATGGCGCCGGATGTAATACTACAGATTTTCTGCTACACATTTATCGTCACAGTGCACCCATGTGAGAAGGACAGAATCCGGAAAAGATATACCGGAGTATCTAAAAAAAACGATCACCGGAAAAGGGATAGAAAAAAAAAACTAAAAAAAAATGAAAAGAAGGAAAAGAATTTGATGAAAATGCTAGAGTTACAGATAAAAAAGATGTTCTTGCAAGTATGGTGTAGTTTGAAAAGTGAGAATGTGGCGTGGATGCTGCCGTTACCTTTTTTTTAGAAGGTTTACTTTCCTGGAACTTCTATTTTCGAATATCCGTACGAATCAATTCACAACGCTCATCAATATATCTCCGTAGCATAAAATACTGCGACATTGTTATTTACGCTCACCGTTGCAAGTGAAGGAAGACTGACTCGTCAACAATTTTCAAAATTAGACACTTTTTGTCCTAAAGTATCCTTCAATCTGTTGATTTTGAACTCGCGTAAAAAAAAAATCCAGCAGGGAAAGGCGCTACTTTCCATCGGCGTGGGTTGCCTCAACTTCTCACGTAAAACTCCTTAACTTTGACTAAGCGACTCGGTAACTCAATTTAACTTACTTTTTTCTATAAACTTGCTGAACCAGCCAATAATCCAATATATAGACTTCATAGTTGCAATTACAGTAAAAGTTATACCCATGATATTACGTATTTCTTAACTGATCATTCGGAATACCTACAGCTAATATAAATCTCGTTCACTATATTCATTAGATTCGGTCATGTCTCGTAATTTATATAAATCCGTAAAACTTTCCTAAATTTTATTCGAGTAGAATAAAACATGGTAAGAATATTCATCACAAATTATTATGCAATACTTTCAGTCAGGATTTTTTTAGCCGGTATATCACACCGTCGGCGTAAAGGACGACACTTAAATATTCCAAATGTCATTCCTACTTTAGAGGCAGCTTTTAGTTTTTCTTTTTTCCATTAAAGTTTTCCGTTTTTCCATTATTTCATCGCGAACGTTCGGTTATTCCATCAATACTAGATTAATTATTTAAATTTCTGATAGGAGACATATGATAATTTATGCTGAACAAGAAGTTAACTATTTTAGACGTCGACTTTTAAGCTCAGAGCGAGGTAGTAAAATCAACGATAGCAACCCAAACCCGATTCGTTCTGTCCTTGCCGACAGCTTTTCGTTTGATCGATAATAACCTCACTTCACGTCTGGTAGAAGTCACGAGGTGCGCTCGGGGGGCGATGAGTTTCCTCTCGATCTCACTCACCGACTGACATTTCGATATAAATACCCAACAAGAGACTAAATAAATAAAGTGTAGTGATAACATTTAAGCTAAATCTGTAAGCAAACGTGACAGAATGGCTGACGCAAGAGGAGCCAAGAGAATAACCAGAGGCAAAATGCGTCTCGTTCCAAAATCCAAGTAAGCTACATTTTTATCATATATACAGAAATAAACGGCTTATTTATTTTTAATTTAATTCGTTTTTCCCACATTCTAACACATATTATAACTAGTAATAACACGTAAAAAATTAATGTATTTGTAAGTTAATAATTAGATTAACAATCTAACCAGATGGGAGTTACCAATGCGGGGTTCAACATCGTACTGGAACAAAATATGCGAGGGCATCGAGTCGAAAGTCATACGAGTAAGAAACCCATCCATTTCCCCTCCCACTCTTTATCCAGGCACTTTTTCCTCGATCCA
Organism: Ephialtes manifestator; assembly: GCA_963970395.1. NCBI lineage: Eukaryota > Metazoa > Arthropoda > Insecta > Hymenoptera > Ichneumonidae > Ephialtes > Ephialtes manifestator. The sequence continues at coordinate 17,249,005 of OZ019975.1, forward strand.
TGATTCGGCAAGCAGTGTCAGTACCGAAGATGATTTTACGAAGCATCTTACCACAGTCGCGGTCGTTGATGCTTCCGTTGCAGAACCGACCGTCAAAATATATCCACCTTCGCCACCCTCTCGCAAATCAACCACTGCCAAAGCTAACTGGACATTGCACACTGAGAATTCTCAATCGTACCACGAGAAAGAATGGAACGACCGTGTAGAACCGCTGGAGAATCCCTGGAAAATGATGAAATTATCGAAAATGACAAAACTCGTAAACGATTTTCTTTCGAGTACTCGTACTAAAGTGAGACCGAGTTCAGTCAAAATCTTGGTGTCGGCTTTACGAAAAAACGAATTAAGTAAGAACCGAAAAGCTGAATTAACGAGGGACAAATCATTCGAAGATCAATCGAAGGACGATGCGTCAAATGAATCTTCGATTGTCACGATGACGTCGCAGGAATCGAAAGTAAAAATAACGAGCCGTATTGGAGAAAGCCGCTTAGAAAAAAGATCAGTGATTTTTCGTGAAGACATCGAGGAAATTGTCGAGCGATTTGATCCAAACGAGGCCAACGTAAAGCCGAGGAGACCACGAGCTCCGAGTTTGAGCGTCGCAAGCGCGGTACCAAGTTTCGGTAGAGTCGTCATATCAATCGAGTCTATATCCTCTGCCGAGGATGAGGAGGAGCACGGAAAACCGAAGAACACTGACAAGCATCCCTTGAATCTTGTTTCAAAAGATCAATCTAAACCGCCGGAAAGTCGATTGAAAGTTGATGATCTGAAAGTAACGCAAGATTTTTTGAAAGTACCAGAAATCAGGACAACCGCAAATAGCTCGTATCCAGGACACGATAGATCGATATTTCAAAAACAACGTTCGTTCAATAAAACACAGACACAAATGCAAACGGAAGAAGCATTAAAATCGAAGCTACTAATGGAGACGCAGGTATTGCGGAAAAAATATGGATTTTGGCCAAGACGCTCGATTGTCCATATGTTCCGTGCACTGAAAGCAATGAAGCACGGTGCAAGGTCAAAGGCGAGAATCGAGTCGGAGACGAATCGATTCTTTGCCGCACCCCTTGAGATCTATTCACCGAGCGCGCGATCGTCAATTTCAAGCGATGATCGAACAGATTTCATTGAATCGCGATTGGGGCACAATGACGACTACGAGGAAGGGAATGGATCGGAAGAAAACGTCGGTGGAGAGTCCGTATTGTCGTACACGAGTGTTCGGGAGAGATTGATGCGAAACGCTGAAGCCCATATCGGAAAGGATTTTCAACGGGCTGCATTTACGTTTATCGACGAGAATAACGCGCTCGAGGCTACATCCGTACCAACGGATTCCTCGAGTTTCTATAACAGCCGGAGTTCAGCCGAAGACAAACTCAAAGTAGAGCATCGAAATACGAAAACATCCACCGCAAAATGTGTTATTGCTGTACCGCGAATAGCTGCAATATTTCCAAGAAAAAAAGCCGATAAATGTCTCGCTTGTATGTGCCAATCGCTCAAAAAGCGTAATGAAACTTCGCGAGAACAGTCTGCCGGTAGATTTTTAAACAGAGATAATGAAATGGTTCTACTCGAAGAACCGACTTCAAGGCGGTCTGATTTTCGGTGTTTAAATAGAGAGTCGTTTGATCAATCTTGCAGGATGCCAGTATTTGAAGATGACTTAGTCGAGAAGTTTCTGGGAGAGGATTATCCTGGTAGGTATTTGAGCTCCACCTTTGCAGGCCAGAATGAAGAATCCATAGCAACTGAGATTCCTTCAGTACCAGCTCCAGAGTCGGCTCTTGGCTCATTGACGAGGTCCACTTCACAGCTTGATGTTTCTCATCAAGCTCGCACGATCGGAAAATCTATTCCAAAGGCTCTTGTCTCTGCAAAGTCATTGATATCTTCATTGTCCATAGCGTCAGAACGTTCAAAGTCAATTTCAGATCAAGATGACTCGGATCAAGGCTGCATCGATCCTGGAATGAATGACCTCGGCTTGGGTGGCAGCGCAACTTCGAAAAATCTCGCACCTTGTCATATGCCTCTCAATCTGAAACCCAGCCTTGAACCCCTCAAAGCTCTTAGACAGAAAAAGTCACGTTCAATAAGATCGCGAATCGCTTCTGCCGAAAAATCTGCTGGTTCCGTCAGTGGTGATGAAGACGATAGCGATGATGACGAAAACAATCGTAGACTACCTGTCAATGCTACAAAAATTAAATCAGACGGCAATGAAGCTACAATGAAAATTGATAGTGATGGCAATGCCGGAAAGGACTCCACGCAAATAGACGATTCAAAGCAGGACGTTGGAGAGACGGAATCCCAAAATGAATGGAAGGGAAGTCCGGAGAGTGAATCAAGTAAGACTTATTTAGCTAATGCGGAAAAATTGGAATTCGATGAGCCAATAATTTCCGACAGCGAGGTCATCAAAATAGCAACTCGGTGCCTTGCCGAAAATAAAACGGTTGTAGAGACTCTGCGAGTATTAGCAAAAGAATATTCCAATCGATTGTCAGAAGCATCTTCGCAGAATGACCGTTCGGACCGTTTGCCCAACGTTCGAAAGAATGAAAAAATAGCAAAAAATTTACTGACACTGCTCGTAGATTCTAAGAGATACTTGGATCGTGGTAAGTGGCCAAACGATATGACTCACTTCTCGTTCCCATCCAAACAGCCGCCCCTCTGCAATTCCCGCCAATTAAGACGTGCCCTACCCTTAAAATCCTACAACCTTGTCGCGCCGATATTAGGAATGGCGAAATGGTATCCGAAACGCAGAACGAGTGGGTTCCTAGGATCCTCGAAAATCGATTTTCGGCATAAGGAATCCAGTGCCAAGGCCTATGATTTATTTGTGAGCTTTCATGATTTTAATCTTGATCGAAAAACTTTGATAATTCTTTTCAATATTCTGAAACTTTGTAGGTACATCCACCATCGAGGACCACTTATCGAGTGTCGTTCGAAGAGGATTGGGATAAAGCAAGACCAAAACTAAGTCCATATGCACTTTTCTTATCGAAGCCAAGGAGAAAAGTAAGTGTACAACAGATTTTAATCAAGTCAACGCTATCCAAAACCCGGTGTTTAATTTCTATTTGAGTGCGGTATAACACGTAATTTTTTAAACATAAAAAACACGAGTTTTTTAAACTATTTTTATCAGACTAATTAACGTTATGACTTTTTAACAACGTGTGCTAAAAATTACAGTGTCTTATCCAGAAGAGAAAAGGAATTAACGAATGCCACTAAAATATAACTTTGTCATTATAAATTTATGTTTGCTCGACATAAAAAATTAATACATGCATTAACGATGGATGATGCATACATTCCTAAGCAAAATTTAATTCAATTGGAATTTGAGTACCTCGAGCCAAAAAAAAACTGAATAATTGACGTCATTTGGAATACTAAGAACATCGATTATAAAATATTATGAAACTCTTCAATTAATCACCCCAAAACTTCTCAAACACTGCAAAAAAATCCACTTGATATTTAACGTACTTTTACTGGAAGTTTTTATGCATAAACTAGTATATTAAATTTAATATACAAGTGTAATGTAAAATGAATGAATGGTACAGCACATTCAAGAATTTACTGTAATATTAAATTTAATATACAAGTGTAATGTAAAATTAATGTATGGTACAGCACATTCAAGAATTTACTGTAACTTTACAGTAAAAGTACTTGAATTTTTTTTATTTGCTTTAATTTCACTGAAAAAGTACATGAATTTTAAACCACAATTGGATATCAAATTTCGATTACGAGTTTATGCATAAAAACTTCCTGTCTTTTCTAACAGTGAATGTAAACTATATGTACTTCGAAAAAAAAAATTGGTATAAACACCGTATTTCCTCATACTTTTGTTAACATTTCATTAATTTAATTTATCTAAAACGTTGTCGCATTTTAATATTCAAAATCTATGTTCCTAGTACCCGCGATGGCATCAATTTTATTCACACTTTTCTTATCGCGAAATCCTGAAATGCTAATACAATAAAATTCTCAGTTCGTAATATATGATTAATACATCCATAAGCCAGCTTTTATCCAATTTTGAAAAAGATTGACGGTTCAGTTATTGAGATTCATCGAGAAAATGAAAGACGTTCGATATCTATATCTTTTTAGCGCAGTCACGTCGTATATCTTGTGTCTCGCACATTACGTAACGCGTTCAGAGCACAGCCTATCCGTTTTATTTTTTTGCGTTCGTCACAAATATCTTAAAAGCTTGTGTGGGACGGTAGGTGATAACCTGGCGTCCTCTAACAGAACGAGATCTCGAGGGTTACGACCCCGAGGCAACCCTCAAAATGCGAGCAACCAAGATTACCGACAGAATATGCGAGGACTTTTGCCAATGGTTGAGAAGTCTTGCTACGGGTACCGACCACACCAGCAATATAGATGTGGAAGTCCTCAAGGATATGTTCGAGACTGATTTTACCGCCGAAGTTTGCAGGACCATGCAGGTAGGGAAGATTGATGTTAAGGGTGCGCCGTTATTTACCGACGGGCAGTAGTGAAAGACAATATCGATCCTGCCCCGAAAGCAAGTCTGACGTGTACCATTCCCCGATAAAATGGACATCTAAATATCATGATCATCAGTGAATGTTTGTTACCATCCTACATGCCGTTTTGCGATTCTTTTTTCGACATTGGATTTCAGGTGTCCATAAATGAAATGCCGATGGTACCGGATGCGGTTGCTACCGCAAGAAATTGTCCGGGTGCTGCTGAACTCGCACTGACTAGAAGACATCTAGTAAAAGATGCTGAAGCCGAGAAAAAGCCAAGGAGGACGGTTGGCTTTGGCACTGCAGTACCAGTACACTTAAAGTTTTTACCACCACGCAATAACGTCGATGAAAAATGGCTTCAATGCGAAAACGTGCCAACAGATCTTGAAACTATGGACGCTGTGTGGAAAGATATTACTCAATTGACCAGTGTCAAGGGTTTCATTGAGTGGCTCAAAGCTCATCCTCGAGTAAGTGTGGGAAAAGTATATTACGATACAAGTTGAAAATGGCGAGGCCATTTTTTTCAACATAAAAAGTGATCACATCCAGTCTAGGGACTCCGTGAATAAATATCCGTTTAATTGAATATTTTCCTTAAATATTTGCACTAAGTATCTCGAAAATCAGAATGATAGTGATCCTAAAATCGAAGTATAATGAAAAATCTGTAAGTTTCTGTATATACAATTATTATTTTATTGACTTGCCATAATAATTCATAATTATTTTCTCAAAATTGCATTTTCGTCGTTTTCCGTTCTGGCGACAGATAAATTGTTTACGTATCAAATGGAAGCTACATTGCTTACTGTTTTGTACCTCAACAGGTATCCAGACCAAAAGCCTTGGAAAAAGCACTAGCTTCAGAAGAAACTCTAACAAGGCAATCGCAAGAGGTTGAGGGATTGAAAGATCACGAATTGGATCTCGATCAGATACAGAGTCTCAAAGTCGGAGACAACGCACCAGACTTTTAGATTTACTTTCGTTGTTTTTTTCGATTTTATCGAGAGATAATGATCGTTGTACCAGCTCACAGTGAAATATGCCCAATTTCCAAGATAAATAATAAAAAGTACACATCGGAAGAAGTAAAAGAAATAGTTTAAATGCACGGTAAACCCCACAGTATCGCAAATGAGGCCGACGCCTCATAGAACGTCAAGAAGGATGCACCGAATCCTGTCTCTGGAGCTGACAGAGGTCTCGTCTGTCATGCCCAAGACGAAACCGAGCGCTGCACTGTCGTATTGTTGTCCTTCCCCCCTCCTTACAATATCCTTCATTTCATCGTCAACAGACTTGCGCATCCATTTTCTTCTTCGCATTTCCCAGGTAAAAAATAAAAATGCCGCTGACATTGGCGTTCAACGTTAAATGTCCATTAAGTATCATATGATGACAAATATTTTTCTTTTTTTTTCAATGGATTGTGTTGCGTTTTTATTGTAGAAAATATACTTGTTACAATTGAAAAAAAAATCGAATACTTAGCAACGAATCGTGTCCTACTTTGCTGTCTCATTTGAAAGTTTTTTATTATCAGCATACAATACATACAAATGATCGAATCAATAATTTTTTTAATTACACCTTTCATAACTCTTATAGTTTCTTAAGTTCGATAGCTTAAAACTTCGTGAGTTAGCGAGTTTACCACATTTTGCATTTTTTAATAAAATGGAAATCTTACAAAATATTATGAAGATAGCCAATATGAAGTAAACGTATCATGATGAAAGGATAGAAAGTGGTGCTCTGGCACGCCAAATTTCAGTTCGTTCGATAGCTCAATCCATTCTGTAACTACAAAAGATCCATTTTTCAGTATTTTCTGTGATAGTACATACGACTTGAGAACGATAATGAAGGAAAAAATACGCTATCTTAAAGAAAAAAAATGTAGGATGGATTTTCCGATCAAAAGTCGGATCTGTAAATTCTGAAATCAGAACCGACCAAAAGTGAATTTTTAAAAAATCATTGCAAAAAGGCATGTAACCGGTACTCTCTAAGGTACAATATGCAACTTAAGAACGATGGTGAAGACCAAAATTCGATATCCTGAAGAAAAAAAATGTAGGTTCTTTAGGTTGGATTTTCCGACCAAAAGTCGGATCTGTGAATTTTTAAATCAGAACCGAACCAAAAGTGACTTTTTCAAAAATCATTGCAAAAATGCATGTAACCGGTACTTTCTGGGGTACAATATGTGTAGCGAAATTTTGAACTTTTGTATTTCCCGCAATCGGATTTGAAAATCTACCCTGATAGAAGGACCCCCGAAAATCGATGAGTCAAAAATATTGTGAAAAAAAGAACTTCTCATCTGGAAAAGGAAGAATCCCATATCCAGGCCTGGAATATTATCATCGAAAATGGGAATTCCATAACATTTAAATAGATGAGTAAAAATTATTGTATATTATTATGAAATTATATAACTGTTCACAATGAATAACAAGACAGAAAAATGACAAACGGATGTGACGGGTCGGTAAATCTATAAGAAAATGAAATTTTTTACCGTTCATGTTGTATGAATGTATGTATGAATGTATATTTAATTTAAGAATATTATTTAATACAAAAGGCGATATTTTTTTAAAAATTGAATCAAAAAAGAAAACGCATTTAGAATTTTTATGTATATCTATATTATATTATTTCAGTAATATTATCAAAATGAAAACCACAAAAGCCTTGTTTTTATTCGTTTTGTATGTTATATAAATATTTATCTATTTTTTATTTTCTCGCATCATGATTTCTTTTAATATGCCGGTTTCTGGGTTGATTGTTTTCTATTGTTTATTTATTATGTATCTACGTCATTGTGTTTCAATAATTGCCCAGATAACTATTCATATTAATACAACAATAGTATAAGTATTATTTCAATATCAGTTTGGCTCATATTTTATGAAAATTAACAATTTTCGGTTTATTACAAATGCGACTTGAAAACTATGATGAAGGCCAAAATTCAATATTTAATTTTTTTTTATCACAGTAAACATTTTTGTAGCCGGTGTTTTCTGTGGTAGGACATGCGACTTGAAAATGATAGTGAAGGTCAAAACTCGATGTCTTGAAGGAAAAAAATTTAGGTTGCATCTGCTGACCGGAAGTCGGATCTACGATTTCTGAAATCAGAAACGGACATAGATCACTTTTTTTAAATCACAGTAAAACTGTGTGTAACCGGTATTTTCTGTGGTAGAATATGAAGAAGGCAAAAATTCGATACGTTAAAAAAAATACACCTGCGTCATTAAAATCACGATGATTTATCTACCAATTACTTTTTAGGCTGCATTTCACATCATGTACTACACACATAAAAGACAATACATCAGCAGTCAATGCACAACAAACTTTCTTCAGCCTGTGTTTGTCTTTCCTCTATTGATCGTAGGTCCCTGAGGAGTTACTTGAATGGTCATATAGACAATCGTTCGCTTTAGAAACATGTAACTGAATAGATATGCATACAGACACTGCTTGTATGCATATTGCGACTGCTATCGGGTATGGATATATGTGAAACGTGTGCCAGGGACACGGATTGAACAGGCGCACAGTGAGACAGTTGAGCCGAGTTACATTCAATGGAACATACACACTCCACGCATACGTACAGGCAACCGGTTCAATTCACGTCAGACTGGCGCTAGTAGCTACGATTGCATGTTGTATGTTTTTTTATCCTCTCACAGGAGCATCAGGAAGATATCGCGGTGATACGGCTCGTTACGCACCGCCTGGGCGCACTCACACTTAAAATCATGAACACTCGATCCCCTGCGTCTCCATTCAGAAATCAGATAGGAAGGACTTCCGTTGGCCCATTACGTACGGTCAATCGGGGCTATTGAACAGAGGCTACAAGGCGCGGTATGTATATCCATGCTTCGAATGACGTTTTACTAAAACGCCACCGGATTTGTAAATGCGAGATAAAAAAATTCGGATACAAGCCAAGTTTAGGTAGAAGAGTAGGGTCAGGCAGTAAGAAAGTCGATAATAATAGAGGCTGTTGGCGATAGTGACAAAAGTATCAAGAGGTTGGAATGGGCCGTTTTGAAGTTTCGAACGAGTGCCTGCGGGAGGTGCAACGATGCGACGAGGTGTCACATCGTCTGCGAGGTCGGTGCCGGGCCAGTGCCGTGCGCATCCCGTTTTACCATAAATTTTCGCCCTCGGCGAGTTTTCCGTACAGAGTCCTCCTCCTCCTCCTCTTCTTCTTCCTCTTCTTCTTCTTCTTCTTCTTCCTCTTCTTCTTCTTCTTCTTCTTCTTCTTCTTCTTCTTTTTCTTCTGCTTCTTCTTCTCCTTCTTCTTGTTTTAATCTGCCAACTCACGAGGCAAGGGCTTCAACACTTTCACCTTCTCCTACTTCTCTTTTCATCATCATCCCTCTCTCCTATATGCCGGTCTCTCACCACCCAGCCAACCAACCAAGCAGAGTCTGCACACCTCTAGGTATATATGCACGTTACCCAAGAATGTTTTTGCGAGCCTCCGGTTAAATGAACAAAAAATATCCTGCAGGATTTTCGTTCGATAGGACGCAAGCCCTCGGCCTCATTTCATCTTCTCATTTTCTATAGGATTAATAACGCCATGGATGTTGGAGAAAAAGAAAACATGAGCACTAACGCGTGCCCGAACTCCGCTCTGATGCAGTGAAAAAGATGGAAAGGTATATCCTAATAGACTTGGCACAAGAGCCTATTGCCCATAGATGGGTACCTTTCGGATGAGAAAGTATTAAAAACTTTATTTTGATATAACAAAAGTGAATTCATTTTCCGCTGTAACGATTGCAATTAATTTTGCTCACAGTTGTGTACAATAATGCTTTAAAATATTCTTGTTAAAATTACCATTTGTCTAAACGAAATTTTTACTCTAAAACAGACATCGATTTTTTCTCGATTACAACATTTTGTCATTGTTAATATGCTAAGTGGAAATTTGCATATCACTTGATTATTAATATGTATACATGGTAATTAGCGAAAAATTTAGAACAGACCAAGATTTATGGGGCCATCCCGATTCGACCTGTGTCTGACCTTCAACCTCCCCGATTTTTTTTTTTTTTTGCATTTCCCTCCGTCTGCAAGCATTACGCCTATTACAGGATCGGCCCGGATCAGTAGCCAGTCCCCCCTGGGGGTCTGGTCCGGATCAGTAACCAGGCCCCAATGCGGCCGCATCCGACTTCCCCCTCTATATCGCATTTGCCCTAGCATTTCTGCCATAGGTATAAGGAAACTGCGGAAAACCTATGCCGATATAGCCGGTCTCGAGTTCGCCTCCCGGCACCAGAGCTACGTCACCTTTCCACGAGAACGTAAACACGGACTACAGCTGTGTACATGTGACCTCCACAGGTAGAAATACTTGTGTGGGTCTCATGTATACATCTGGAGCCTCATCACGCCCGTATTTATATTTTCGACGAAAACCGACGGCACCGGGAATCGAACCCGCAAATTCGATTCTCTGGACTAGAGGCCAGTACACTGAGCACTAGACCACCACACCGATTTAGCTCATAATTTTTTGTAGGATTGGTTAGAACCTCAAATACACCAGATTTTATTTTTTTATTTTTTCTATGCGAATTCATTTTTTTTAAATTTTTTTAATAAGACATATCGAATGCCATAATTTAAGAATCTGAAAAAATTCTGAAAAATACTTTGTTAAATATCAAAATTTTCTAACTTATAGTCAAAGTGGGCAAAATTTCTCTTCTTATAGTTTTTAAGCTTTTTTGATTTAGAAAAATTATGAAAAAAAATGGAAAGAAAAAATGAATTTACTACAGGTGATTGGTCAAACGTTTATTTATGTAAACTCGGATTTTTTAGAATTTTTTCAGATTTTTAGAAGTTTGTCAAATATTTCTGAACTAAGACTATTCCACTAACATATACGCCACATTCTAGCATCAGCATGCCGTAATTTAAAAATCTGAAAAAATTCTGAAAATCCTTGAAAGCCCAGCAGACAAATACCAATTAATTCAGAAAACAATGAAAACAAAGCTTCTCCTTTTAAGAAGCAAAATGATCTGTCATGTACACAATCAGTGAACAAATTGATTTATTACTCTTATATTGATCATTCAAAAATTACATACAATTTGAAGAACATAACCCAATAATTGACCCGTAATAAGAAGTATGTGTTTTGACTGTAGCAAAATCTACAGTATTATAATACAACTCACGTTTACTGGTTCATGGTGATAAGGAGTTCCTAAGTAAAATATGTGTTGCTGTATGTATTTCTCTTCAAGTAATTTGCACGATACATATCGAAATGCTTCAAGTTTTTAAGTAATACGAAGTAATTTTTTTAACATTGTTTTTATTTCTTAGGTATTTACATGATAGATACATCTAGTTACTCGAAAAACAATGTTGAACGACTCGCTTAAATGCTGCCACTGCATTTAAGCGACTACATAATCACTAAGGAAGTACTCGAAGATGAAAGATCGTAGCGTGAGTTTTCTTTTCAGGAAAGATGTAGCTACTATGACATTTGGACACAGGTTGGCGAATCTGGAAATTGTTCCTATTTAAGGATGTAGCACAAATTTGCAAAAAAGAAAAAACTATGCTTAAATTTGAGTAACGAAGTGCCTTTTTGCCAGAATTGTTAAATCATTCTCGTATGATCACAAGTTCTATTCGAAGCGACAAGGCATGGACGATGTGTCAAAAGAATCAGCTGGAAACATTTAACTCGAGCATCCGGTAGGAGCTGCCGGAAGGACGCTCCCGCGTCCGCATCGCTCTCCTCGATTCCGTTCAGCAATTCGTTCCGTTTCGTTCGCACGCACTCGTGCCCGTTTTACCTATTACACACGGGTAGAGCGTATAGGTAATAAGGTACACCGGGACAGGAGCGGCAAAAAATAAAGGTCGTGAGAGGCCAGGCCGAGGTGAGGTGAGGATAACCCGCCAGCGGTCAGTCCGTCGATGTGCTTTGGTCGCGCTACATCCTCGCAGTTTATAGTCTCTCAATAATAACTCGCCACCTATAAATTAAAGCCATTATTCATAATTAATTATAAATATAAACATTCAATCGTGTTCAATCGGGCTTTAATTAACATATTAATATCCGGAGAGTATGCGTCATTGGAAGTATAGGAACAGGAGAGCAGCAGAGAAGAACACACGGTTCATTCGTACCTCCTGCCAATCGAATTAGCGCAGCAACATCCACACGCGTTTGATTATTCATCATTTTTATGGGCACCGTAACGAAGCTAATTAAATATTCCAGTGATTAGAAGTCTTTTTACCCGAGTACCCCGGGGTTTCACGATTCACTGAAACGAAAGGGTGGGGAAAAAAAAACGAGAACGGAAAAGAAATTTGTTTGCCGGGGTCCAGAGTCGGGACACGGGGAAAGAGGGAGACTGTAGTTTGACAAAGCGGCGGAATGGAACACACGTTGGGACGGTGGTGTGCACACTCGTTCCAACGATACCGACGCTTTCCCCTTTGGACATCGCCGTCGCTCCCAAATACGCACGAGCAATTAGACAAACGAATGAACGACAAGTGGCCGACGTCGTTGCATTTTCGCTCAATTTAACAGAAACCCGCAGAAGTGCTACTCTCTCGTGGCGTAGAGACAAGAACGACTTTCAGTTCCTTCAACCTGTGCAGCATTCGTCGGACAATGACGTCATTCTCCACGTAGCTTCTTCAGCACCTGAGTTTCATTTTTACGTTGGGTGAGTCTTGAAAAAAAAAATGTATCAAAGTTTTTACGTTTACTATGTAAGAACTAACTCGGACTACCTGGAGGTAGTTCATAATCGTTAGGTAGCATGATGTCATGAGTGAAATATAGCCTGGACTTTACCCATTGTTGAAGGAACTTGCTACTTTCGAATATGACTCTGCCTCACAGCTAATTTAATAAAAATTCCTTGACAAAAGTTACACATATATATATTTAAAATAAAGATGGGTGAATGTGGGCATTCTAAGAAAAATGGGTATGATCTGACCATGTCCGATCAAAAAACTGTCACACAATCTCGAAGCCGCTCAATCGTACACGAACAAAACTACATTCAATGTCTCTATATTAAAAACCTTAACATCAATCAGCTCTGTACAATAATTGATTTTAACTTAATCGCATATATCATTTTTGTGCCAACATTTTAGGTGTGCAGTTTTGTTTGTTTAGTGATATCAAAAATTTAGCCGGTGTGGACTTATCGTTTACCTTATTTCCCTGCTCAGTTGAGCAATGCGGATATTTTATATAAAGTCTCAAGACGTAGAGTTGGATCATACCCAGAAAAATCAATTATTTGTTTCGACGATAACAATTTATTGACGTTTTACCGATGTGACCAAAATCATATCACGAAAAACATGTATTATGAAAATTTGCTCTATTAAATACTCTTTAAACTGTTTGTGATCACAATTTTTTGTTTAGATTGACATTTGCTTATTTTTAATACCGATTCAATACTAAGTTAAAACATGTAGACGCAAAAGTTTCATTATTTATATAATTTTATAATATTATAAATATTAACTAAAATAAGTACAGCGAGACAGCAAGAGATACCTATTTCAAAAGCGTCTAAAGTGAACCTTGCATTTCGAAATATGTGGCTAGCATGCTGAAATGACACGTTGGCAATCTCAGCGGAAGTGCCATTGGATGTAGTTTGTACAAATTCCGAGGGTTAGGTTTTGAAGTAAGATACCAAACGGAATTGGCTCAGTGATGACGGAGCTGGGCTCGAGTTGCCTGTCACGTACATTCAAGAGCATTACGAACGTAACGACATTTGTCATTTGCATAGACGCGGTCAAAGCGGAATTTACATTAGGCCGGACCTCGCGGAGTGGCCGCTAGGGCTAACCTCGACGCTCCAGCAAAGCTGTTAGATCATCCCTTTCTCCATCCCGGTCTACCGACCGCCGAGTAGTACCTGTTCTATATACGTATAAGTATCCGCAATACGAATGTCAAATTTCAGCTAACTCCGGATATTTAAAAATTATTTATATCTATATATGCACCAAAAAAACTAATTGGAGTAGCCACCCGTATTCATTTGATCAACAATTAGTTTAATCGAGTTAATGAAATATTTTTAGTACAATGTAACATCGAATGTGTCGAAAATCATGGTGAAGTTTGGTCACCCAGCTCACAACTCTATCTGAAAATAACTCAACCGAATCGAACAGCAGCTAAGAACTCTACCTCATTGCACCTCTCGTAGATTACAACCCTTTCGGAATACAATCCTCGAAGCGATATACATTATAGCTCAATTGCATTACATGTATACCACATTCCCAGTAAACACATAATTGAACAGCAATGTAGCCTGGAAGTCACATGTGATTGTAACAATGTAACGCTTGCGTTATGTTGCGGCTATGTAACGTAGGAGTAACATGTGATCTTTCATTTGTTATATACAGGTAATGTTACTGTTATGTGACATATTCTCGTTGCAGTTGCATAACAAAAGCTATGAAACCGCAACGCAACGTTCAAGTAACAATTGGGACGTCACTTTTGTGACAGGAAGGCAATGTTACCATTATGTAACATGGCAACATAGCAAAAACGTTGCACGGGAATGTAACATTTACGTAACATGCATATTACAGTGGATATTTAACATCGTAAACATGCACGTTATGTAACTGTAATATGCCGTAGTTCCGTTTCAGTTATGTAACAAAAAGGTGTCACTGTAATGCAACATACATGTAAGTTTGTAATGTAACTCCGGTTATAGTCCGGTCATATTACAGTCATGTAACGTGGCAACATTGCAAAAACGTTGCAAGGGAATATAACATTTATGTAACATGTATATTACAATGGTTATGTAACATCCACGGTATGTAACTGTTATATGTCGTAGTTACGTTACAGTTATATAAAGAAAGTGTGTAACTGTAATGCAACATGTATGTAACGATTGTAATGTAACTGTGGCGATAGTTCGGTTATGTTACAGTTATGTAACGTGGCAACGTTGTAAGAACGTCACATATTCATACAAAATATTATGTCCGCTAGGTAGCTACTGACTCAAAATTTTCTCGCAAGCGATTCGTGACCCTAGCGTGTATAAGACTGAGCGACTTCGCAGTTCAAAAGAAACAGTGGGATACCCTTCGGAGGTACCCTAGCTGGTTAGGGTACCTTATATTGATAGCTTGTTCTACTTTTAATTGTAGCAGCAATTTTTTTTACCTTCTAAGGGTAGCGATGTCGCAACCCGTATACTTTTGTGGACTTTCAGTCGACAAAAGAACCTCACGTGAAGTTACCTTTCGAAGTTGCGGTTTCGTAACTTTTACGTTAGTTTGCATCAGTAACAGTACGCAACGTATAGGCAACATAACTGAATTGTAACGGTTATGTAACGCATGTTACATAGCATGATAACATTGTTGAGTGGGAAATAATAACTTACATGTAAGTTACAGGTGATGTTGCTTGTAACTTTCGCTTACATTGCTGTTACATTGAGGTTACATTGTGCCACATAGCAGTTACATTACGCAACGTGCGGGCAACATAACTGAAATGTAACGGTTACGTAACGCATGTTACATAGTAACATCGTTGAGTGGAAAATAATAAATTAAATGTTAGTTACATGTAAGTTACAAGTGATGTTACTTGTTACATTGGGTTACATTGCTGTAACATTGCCGTGTTTATTGGGTTACAACGGCTAGGCTTTCTTCTAGCTGTAATTACCACCCACTGACCATTAATTAAGTCGCAATGGCTTTATATTGTAAGAAACTTGTTCGTGTGATGGCGCGTATTTATTAATACTATGAACAGTCGACAAAATATTGAAGTTATAATACAAAATGTGTGACTTATAATTCAGTACGTCTTGACGGTTCGACGTATCGGCTAAGAATGTCTCAAGAGACGACTAAGACAGTCCTGGTGCTCTGTATCTTCTAGTTAGGTTCTGGTTAGGTTATCAAGAGTGCAAAAGTTTCCTTGATTCAAAGAAATTTCATTAAAATCCCAATCTATGAAACATTTCTTTGAAATCAATGAAATAATATACTTACGCTAATAGTATATTTTCTTTGAATGATCAGAAATTCAATGAATTGTAGTGCCATTGATTTAATGACAATTTTCCTTGAACCAAAAAGCCGTTTCTCATTGACTTAAAAAAAATCGTCTTCAACACACTAAAAGAAAAACGTAACTTATAAAATGACGTCATTAAGTTTGCCCCAAAATAAAGTAATTGGACTAACTAAATATAGCATGTACAGATTAGAATCGCTATTTGCGACAACCATTTGCATGTTCGAATATGCTCCAATAAATCTACTTGCCTGACACAACTAAAGTATTAGTACTTGATGACGACGCCATTAGTTATCGCAACTACCAATTTTTCTACTCGTTGTCCAACCGCATTGTATGATTGTCATAATTTAATCGTGAATCACTCTCACATAAGTTTCAACCAATTGTAATCAGTCAGTGCAAGGACATTTACTTTAACATGAAAGAATTCAGCTGGTACGAATTACATATAGCTTAATACTTTCTCGGTGCATAACAAATAGACAAATGATAACAAATGTTGTCCATTAAAACGTGCGTAAGCTCAGTTCAAATGTCAATAAAATGATGAGCGTGAGAGATGTCAATCGAAATTGATGTATCTGAACATCATTAAGGGTTGTCGCTTCTAAAGAAGATTGTACCGTGCACACCAGCCAGTTTGATATCGAGCCACCAGGTTGTTGCTACTACTGCTGGTGCCTTGGTAGCCCGACATCAGAGAGAGACTCGGTTGGGGCTGTTCTCTGGTTAGGATGGAAATTGAATTCCACCCCCTGTCATTCCTCATCTCCCTTATAGTCTCCCCACCACCCTTTTGCTTCACCACTCAGTCACTCTGTCCTCTCTCCTTGCGGCCTATTTCTCCTCTTCTTGTTCCCTTTCCATCTCGCTCCTGCTTCTATCCCTACAGCCTTTTCGACTTCCCTCGCGAAGATCATACAAAGTACCGACGTCACTGTGTTGGCAAGAACTTCTTTCCTCCCTCACTTCTATCTCTACCTAATCGCCTGCTGCTGAATTTCGAGTAGAAACCTATGTAGGTCGACTTTCCACTCCTATTCCGATACAGTCCAAGCCCCCGTAAGTTTTAGGCTTGTAATGAATGAATTTATATCAAATGATAGTATCGAGGAAAAGAAGGTAATAATTTTTTGGAAGTTTTAGTACTTGAGAGCAGAACATTTTTTAAATATATATGTTCATATATTCAGCCACTTTTATTTTCATTATATTTTCCGGGCTCTTTTTGTTTTGCTGTAAATTTAATATAGTGTAAGTTATTTGTAAAGAACATGTAGAAAAATAGGCACAGTGAGAAGAAAATAGTGGCAGCAAAATATTTTTTTCAATAAGTATAGTGACTGTACTGACGAAGAAGTCCTGATATATTATAGAGGGAAAAAAAGAAAAATATTTTTCTCACCTCCGGGCCGAAAGCGACAACTTTCGTTCCGCCGCGCGGAACGAAGTTTCCGGTTTTCGGCTCCGTCGATGAGAAAAATCGTATATACTCCTCGGGCAGTAAATAAGAAAGCCTCAGATCACATGTTAGTCGGCCGACAATTACATGTGATCTGAGACATTTCTTACTTTACTGGCCTAGGTGTGTAATATACTCTTTCTAATCTATTTACCTAACAGAACTTCTTACATGGAAAAAATGTAGACTTCTCTGTCGATCTACGATATATTACACATCATAGTATGATGTGCCAGATTTTTTTTCTTGCACCCAAGAGTTTCACCGATGATCATTGCCACTTATCGTCAATAGCCGCATTTTGCAGGAAATAAATTTGACGAAACAAAAGTTAACTGGCAATGTTTTCAAAGCAAATGGCTCCTTAAAGTGTAGGGTTGAATTTCAGGTTAGATGTCTATGTTCTACTACTGTATGATCGATCGAAAGAAGAAGCTCTGTTCCAGTAGCCAGACCACACGGCTTCGACCGGCGGCTGTACAAGTGAGGGGCGGGGTTAATTGTGTGTCGGGGCTGACTTATAGCGTCTAAATCAGTGTCATCCGAAACCCCTCGGCTGCGCTGGAACCAGGCGTGCTTTGCGCCCCCGAGTGCTTCACCCGAGTACCCATTTCCTACCTCCAAACTTCTGTTTTATTTCCTCATTCTTTTATCACGGATTTTTTTTTTTTTAAAGCAAAACATTTTTTTTTTTTTTCGATATCCTTTTCAAAACAGTTTTTCAATAAATGTCCCATCCTACTGTACATATGACGTCATTCGGGTGAAAATGGAAGGAAGAAATTTCCGAGCTGAGAATGAGAATTACCGGACAATTTCCTCAACGATTTTCGTATCCGTCGCTGTGTCGATTCAAGTCACGAATGTAAACTGTTCGATTTAGCTCTGCGGCCGCGAGGCGAGAGTCCACTCGCACTCTCGCCTGCTGCTGCTGCTGCTGCTGTGTGCGAAAGGGTTTGCGGGCAAACGGGATGCTTTAAGCGCGTGAAAGATACAGGCAGTTAAGGGAGCGATACGGTTAGCACCGCGGCGTGTTGCAGTGGTAGTGGAGATTGTATTGAGGTGGGGGATCGTTGCCCGCTGGTTTTGCCCAAGCCAGAGGCGGAGAGAATACGCTACTCGAGTAGTCCCACCGTTGTTTTCCAAAGTTTCGATTGTAGAACTCTATGCTAGCTGGTATGTTGTACAGAGAGGGCATTCGAGGCCACGAGACCCTGGCAAACGATCGCATCTCGTGTAGCTCCGTTTAACGGCCCCGTTACCAGTACGACGACGAGGACGACTCTCCGGTGGGCGAACTCTATCGAGCGATATTTCTCTAATTATCTCGAAACCCCCTCCTCCCCCTCCCTGCTCGCTTATTATGAGCATAAACATTGCACTTTCCAACAGCAAGCACTACAATGCCAACTTCCTCGTTCTATTATACGAGCCTACGATTATACGCGAGTAGCCCGGGAGAAAAAAGATATTCGTTACGAACGCGGAGCCGGTAGAGGCCACTATTTGCGAGTCTGACTTGGAAACGAAAAGTTTGAGAATTAAGAATAGGCCGTTATCGCGATTTTCTCCACCTAGCAACTGCATCTCGGAGAATAGGCGAGAAACCTGCAGGATTCGAATAATTCGGAATTGCAAAAGGATGAGATAGAGCGGGAAAGGAGAAAACCCCGACATTCACCATAGTGCCGAGGCGTAGAAATAAAATTCGTCGGTCGTCACGAGTCGCTCGCGGTAATTGCGTGTAATTTATATTACTTGCCATTGAGATGCTAATGTGGGGTGAAACCAGTCACCCGCCAACGTGAGCTCGTGTGCGACTTCAATTCAACCCTTCTGTCGCGTCTGCAGGTACCACCAAGCTACAGTTTCTCACGCGTTTAACGTTGGTCCAACGGATCCTTGACGTAGTACCGGAAAGTCATATATCGGAATAAACGGCGTTTTTCCTGAATTTCTGGCGAATACATTAGTAATACAATTTCGTAAATTAAAAAATTTAAATTAATGCAGTAACGTCAGAAAAACATAATGGTTCTTGTCATTTCATGAACCTTCACTAATTTTGGATTATTTTTTTTAAACGGAGATTTTTTACTATTAAAATAAAGTGGGACCTGCATTATGGAACAACCTTTTTATGAAAATGTTAAAACCCTGAGGAACTGCGTGACTCCAACTTCATTTACCACAAGAAATTAAATTTTCTATTGAAATTGTAACTGTCTTTACTGAGCTAGTTTCCTGATGTATTTAGCAAACATATAAGAAGAAGAATTTGGAATTTTATTTTTTTGTGTTTAATCGTGGAAGTTTTTGATTTTGTTTTTTTTTTTGTCAAAAAGTGAATCTGTATGACCCATACAGATTGAAGTTACAATCGTGCGTAGCACAAAACGGAAACGCTGTTGGTTACAAAAACGGCACAGAGAGAAAACTTTTGTTGCATCAACAAATCAGTTGCTAATATAGTGACAGCAAAGCCTTATTTATTAGACTAACAAAAATTATTTGTTAGGCTTGTCAAAAAATTTGCTAGACTAGCAAAAAGATTTGCTAGGCCAGCAAAATTATTTGTTAGGCCAGCAAATACATTTTCTAGGCCAACAAATAAAGTTTGCTGTCACTATGCTAGCAAATGATTTTTCTCTGTGGGTGAATTATCACGTATTCGAGCTCTAATTTGGTTGATTTATAATCTATTTTACGCAGTTACATCGTAACAATTGGTTTTGTTGCGCCCCGAATTTTAAAAGGAATTTTATTGGGAAATCGCTCGAAAATAATTCCAGTGGTAATTATTTTCGGACGGAGTTATTGGAGCAATTGGGCGTTATGAAGTTATTGGGAGCAACAGTTTATTTAGACGAAATTCTTCAGATGGAATTTCAAGCAGGTGGGGTTCGGAATGGGAATAATGGTGCCAGCCATGATGGCGTCATTGCAAGTCATAATCGTGCCTAACTGTCAGAAAACTGGTAACGTTGATTTTAGTAAAAATCACACCGAAACGGTTCGAACCATATAATCGTCGACGTGTTTTGCCGCCCAGAGGGGAAAATTTGGACGAAAATATGTTAACAAAATTTTGTCAGCCTGGGAGATACAGCAAGCCTTTTACTCGGAATTTCACTGAAGGTTTGCCTGATAAAGTGCACAATGGATCATAGTGCTAACTATAACCCCGGAATCTTCCGAAGCTGAAGGATAAAAATATTAAACACATGGAGAGACACGTATGGAAGGTGAGACGAGGGATGAGGAAGGGAGGAGTGTATGACAGAGTAACATGAAGCTTAAACTACGGGTGAATTGGCGGCGCGGGGTCGCGGAGCAGTCTTTTGATGTAAACTAAAATACGGAGGCCGAAACAACACCGGGACCAAAGGGATATCGGCTCAAAGTGCTTTTGCCCGGTTTCAAAGTAAAATGGCGGAAAGGGGAGGGAGGCTGGAGGATTCGAGGGGAAGGGTCGTCCATCTCGGAACGACGCGTCACGCCGAGCCTGGCGCGACTATGTAGCACGGTAGCAACCATGTACATACACTCAAACCATTGGCTTATATGTAGACAGAACCTAGCAGCATCAGCAGCATCAGCACGAGGAACGATACACTACGAGTAGCAACAGCGCGAAGGCATAGCCCAATGACCAATTATCTTTGTATCTTTACCAATGTCTAGCGAAGCACGAGGGAAACTGTGGCAGAGCTTTCGCGACGCGCACACGAGAAAGGGTTTTGGCCAACGACGAGCACCTGCCGGAGTGTTACTCCGATTTTTTCGTCGTCGTATTCCCCGCGGGCTACGCCTCCTCCGAAACCCCCCTTCCACTTCCTCGTGGCTTTTCCTCCGTTCGCTCCTTTTTTTTCCTGTTTTATACAACCTATACTATTTTCATTTCTCGCCTCAACTTTATTTTCGCTGAGCGATGGCATGAACGCGCCGCTGGCCATACCAGTTCCGCTTTTCCCAACCAAGCCCAACATGAATCTTCCACTATTTTTTTCACCCTTGCAACTCTGTGTCACGATAAACCGACGAGAATAAAAATGACAAGAGCGTATGACGAATAATGCGATTGACAGTGGTTCTGGCTTGCATACTCGCAAGTCCACTCGGCTGATAAATTGATTATTTTTTCATTAGAAAATTCGAGTTGCAATTTGATAGTGACCGTCGGAAAAGTAAAAGAAGTTTATGTTACGTGAAAGTGTTACCGCGTCAATCACGTTATCGGTTTAATAATTGAATTGAAAAATACTATCCGTGCAAACGTTATTTGCTCCAACGTGCTATTTTATTTTAGATGTTATGAATCTTTTACTTCCTGTACTGATACATTTCATTTGATGCTTGTCGGTATGTTTCGATAGTTCTTTTATTAATTATTGAATATAAGCACACTCTAGAATCTTTATTTGTATTCACAAGATGTTCACAGTAATGAAGGACTCTATCGATCGATTGAATGTATGAAAGCAAGTTTATCAAAATCTGGAGAGATATTAAACACAGGCAATATAGATTTTCCGAAATTAAATTTTTCAAAATTACAGAAGGGGTAATTTGCAATAGATCCCTAATGAGAAAGCTCTGTGAAAAGACACGGGGCAATAAGAGTCAAGATAAGCAGTATTTTACACAGATTTAATAAAGGAGAAGATGATAGGAAAACATTACTTGAAATAATTATTTTTCATTGTTTCCATGGTATGGCTTCAATCGCCTTTTACCGCCGTTCCCACCCTTACTCCTAACACTCCCTACCCGCACTTCACTAAGCTAACCTAACTTTCCAATGCGTCCGCAGCCGACTTTAGCTACACTGTACCGTATTTGCTATGGGCACGGGGAAACTGCGGAAAACCCGTCCCGGTACAGACGGCTGTATATTCTTCTGATTTCCCGGTGTATTCACAAAAGTAACTTACTCAAGTGTAAACACCGAGATCTCAGAAAAACTGACCTCCCGCTAACTGATTGATGTCCCTCATCCAAGTTCTGACCGCAAACAATGCTGCTTAACTCGGGGGACCTCCAGAGCCGCACACCGACAGCACAACCACCATTGCCGGTTTACTTTAAATAATTATTATCTATCGGTACAATCCAATTAGTGTCTCTCTTGTACTTTAGGACTTAAAACGTCTTCCGACAGCGGACACATCATTCTTAGATTCATTTATAGGATTCTTAGATTCTTTTGGTTTCCCATGTAGAAAAGATCCGGAGTTCATGATGAAGTCCAGGGCAGAATCCAGGATGGAATCGGGCTGTCCAGGACGGACTCTAGGCAATCCAGGAAGGACTCCAACATGGACAATGGGATCGGATCAAGTCCCATTCTCTATCGAGGACTGCCAAAACTCGACTCTGGACTCATCATTTTTACGCGGGTTACAATTGCTCAGTTTCGGTCCAGTGTATTTCGGTCGTTCGAGAATTTCAAGTGGACTCAAAACACAAAACCGTCGCAAAAACACTTAGAAAATATCCATGTGTGATCGGCGGGAATTAAACGCTGAACAGTTCCGAGTCTTGTCCCTTGTATAATATCTTAATTATTATAAAAACTGCAATGGGTAATGCAAGATTTGTACAAAATTAACAACTGGCGCTGTTATTACCAAAGTTTGATACACAAAACAAACCCAGAGTCTTCATAATCAAGACCTGAACGACAAAATTCAGAGAACATTTTTCTCACTCATGACAAACGGATGAACAAAGAGAATATTCTGACTGATCCGTTGACAGCCAAAATGCTACACTAAAATTCACTGACAAAATATTATGGTATTAGTAACTATAAAGTGACAACTATTCATTTTTAGTACGTACGACCAATTTTTTAATAGTTGCCACAACTATCGAAGAGTTAGTATAACTACCAAATAGTTAGTATAACTACCAAATAGTTACCATAACTATTTCCATAGTTATTGTAACTATGAAAATAGTTGCTTGGACTAAAAAGTAATAGTTGTCGTTTTATAGTTGACTGTACTATTACGATTTCTCTGTGAGTGTTGCTTAACAATTAACAGCTCAGAATTAGTGAATATTATAGTGCACCAAGCCATTGGAATAGGAGGTGGACGAGAAGGAAATTAAGAAGGACGCGTAGTGGAGCTACCAGCACCAGGAGTTCACATAATTCCAAATTGCTTTTGGCGGCGAAGTGGCGCACACGACACGTCTCTCTTCTCTCGGTGGTCCGCATTGAACCTCGAGCGTGAGTCAAGCGTCCTGCTGCCTGCGCAGCACGAAGGATCACCGATCCCGCCAGGATACCCAGCTTAGTACCATCGTAATTACGTGACGGCATCAGAGCTTAGCCGATCCTTATTTATATTAGGTGAACGACAAGCCGCGCGCGCGCGCGTTCATCCCAACATTCAATCAGCCCTATGTACCTTGGCAACTACTCGCGAATTCTACTGGTACCTTGTAGTTACTCCAAGTTGTGAATGAATCCATGTCAATTAACGTACTGAACGTTTCGATAAATCCTCAATTCGTTTTATCGATGGTTCAACCTTACAAAATCTTATCTCTTCTTGGTGTGAACAATTCTTCGATCAGATAGTTTGATAAGACCAAGATCGAGACCTTCATTAAAGGGGAGACGATATTAACATCTGAAGTTTGTACCGTTTTTCACCACTTTGTAAAAGAACCACTTTTTGTAAAACTTGCACATTCTCTTTTGGTGGTTTCATCACAAAATTTTGACAGTTATCAAACATTTTATGGATCATTTGATGAGATATCAAGATTGAAGCAAACAAATACACGGATTTTTTAAGATAACATGCATCTGTTATACTGACTCGGGACTATTTGAGTATTTCGATTGAAAGCTAATGTAAAATTTATATTATTGACACACATATTCTCTTATTATTAACTTAACCATCAACAACAAAGAATAATCTGTACTGCTATTTAATTCCGAAAAACCTGTCTGCCACGATTAAAACTTCCGGGATTCAAAATCTACCAACTTGCATATTTCACACCAGTCATTATTACAAAATAACACAAATATTATACCAAAGTATTTGTTTCTTTCCGTATGCCTTCTTCAGGCTTTTACGTTGCCCCTCTCCCCGTTTCCCCATTTCATCATAGACATCCCTTTCCCAGTTCACTTCATAGAGACCCCCCCTAGAGTGTTGTCCGCAACCACTCATCCTAATGCACTACTGTATCGCATTTGCACGAGGGCACAGGGGAACTGTGGAAAACCTGACCGATTCAGACGGCTTTATTTTTACTGAGTTTCTATTGTATAACAATACATTAGAAACTCAGAAAAACTGCCTCCCGCTCAGCAGTTGGCGCGCAAACCAGTGCACGGCTAAGCGGTCACCCATCCAAGTTATGGCCGCAAATAGTGCTGCTTAACTCTGGGGATCGCCGAAGCCACACACCGACCGCGCGTCTACTACTGTCAGTTATTATACCAAAGTATTTTTTAATGTTTTTTATGTTGCATTTCTCCCCGTCTGCAGGCGTTACGCCTATTACAGGATCGGCCCGGGTCCGTAGCTAGTCCCCCGTGGGGGTCTGGTTTGGATCAGTAACCAGGCCCCCATGCAGCCGCATCCGACTTCCCCCTCTATATCGCATTCACTATAGCATTTCTGCTATGAGCATAGGAAAACTGCGGAAAATCTATACCGAGTTCGCCTCACGGCATCGGGGCTACGTCACGTCTCGACGAGAACGTAAACACGGACTACAGCTGCATACATGTCACCTCCACAGATTGAAATACCTGTGTGGGTTTCATGTATACATCTGGAGCTTCATCGTGCCCGTATTTATATTTTCGACGAAAATCAACGGCACCGGGATTCGAACCCGCGACCTACCGATGCTCTGGACTAGAGGCCAGTACACTAACCACTAGACCACCGCACCCGTTTTTATATTTTACCAAAGTATTATTACCTACATTTCTCTTAGAAACAACTTAGAAAATGGAAGAAAATAAATCAATTTTTATAAGAGTATGTCTGTGACAAAACTTTTGAATCAAAAAACGTACACGGAAAGAAATGTTTGGTTGTGGCAACTACGTTTTCGATTTGCTGTACACAATGTCTAAAAAATTAGTTGCCTCAACCATATCGAATAGTAACCTCAACTATTCACGATTAGTTCTCGCGAGATTAGTTAAGTTAACTAATCCAATAGTTGGGACTACCATTCGAATCGTCGGTATTACCATTCGAATCGTTGGTATTACCATTTGAGTTGTAAGATAAATAGAATAATCGATTGGTTATGTCAACTCATTTCTTGGTTATGGCAACTAATCTTTTTTTTCCGTGTATTAAATTATTGTAAACAAAAAAATCACTATTGTCCCCTTTAGCATTGCAGCACTACTGCAATCACTATGGTGATTGTTGCAGTGGTGGTATTGCAGCACCATCGCAGCAATCTCAATGAAAAGTTTCGTCCCGTGCAGTTATTCAGTTGTCAGAAATTCTTCCTCTAAAAAGTTGGTGGCGATATTATATCGAAATATCAAAAGACATCGCAATGCGAGTTGGCCATTGTCGCCTTTTTATTCGTCCTGTAATTGTTCGACGGTGTCGTCAGACACACTGGACCAAGTTCATGCATTGAAATTTTTTGTTTATGTCAAATGTCAAAATTTATATAAAGTCCGCTTAACCCTCGTACCTTCTTTAAAAAATCAATGGGTAACATATCTTGCATTTTCGATATAAGTATTGTTGTCGGTTTATTCGTTTTCTGATTCTCTATTGGATTAACTGATACTCGTGCTAACCGATTAGCAGCTTCAGACGTGCTAACGTATTTTCACATTTCTCGAGCGTACGAAATTTGAGGGTTTCTTAAGGTTATTTCGAGAAGGGAACTGCTACTTTGTCACGTAAGCACGCTTATGAAAAATTATAAAAACCCGGCAGAGCGAATTGAGTTGAAGTGTGATACTTCAATCGAGCTGTTTGCTGTGCAGGAAAAAAATCGTAGGCGACACAAGTAATTGAATGAAAAGCTCTTAGAATCTAAAAAAGTTGATCTCTGACTCCAGTAAATCATGAGGCAGAGGCCAGGGACAGGGAGAAAAAAAGAGCGGCAGAGAGGAAACAATGGTAAAAAAGAAATGTAAGCTAATTTTCGTGACTGAAAGTTTTTATGCACAAATTGGTATATTCAATATAAACACACAAATATGATAGAAATCTTTTACAGTAGAGACAGACAGGTAGATACGCAAAAATAGAGGCAAAGGCGGAGGCAGACAGATAGAGGAGCAGTTCATTTTTTGCTTCCTCATATAGGAAGCTTTGATTTTATGTCCATCGTCCAATAATTCGTTTTACAGGAAAATGTTCCGTTGCAAAAAAACGTAATAAAATAATAGAACATTAATTGGGAAAGCGCGTGGAGCGCGCGTATGGGCTAGTGTCTATAAAACATACATAATTTACGTGGTAGGGATCGATAATGCAAGAAATATTATTTACGGTCGCAAAATTTATCTCATCAGCTACTTCTGTCACGCCGATCATAGTAAACTTTTTGCCAGATTGTACCGCTCCGTGGACCAGAACTAATATACATTATAACCCTAAAAATATTAATCTTGAAAGTAGGACAATCTTCCGTGAAAAAAAATTATTTCTTCCCCCACTCTCTCTCTAGCTGAAACTAATTTTAAATTCATACTCTTATTTGTCGTTTTAACGGTAAACATTCAAACTTGTTGTTTTTGCATGCTTTTACAAAAATGTCAGCTCAGAGATGGTAAACCTGAATCAAAATTTGAAAATGTTTAAATAACATGATTGTATATACCATTTTTTTCTCGAAATTATTACAAAGATAATTTGGTGATGTTACTACGTTAAATTGCGTTAAGAATGCCTCCCTACACTCAGAAAAAAATCTGTCCTCGGTAACTATAAAGTGATAGCAATAGAAATCTATGCGATAATATTTTTATAATTACGACAACCATAAAATAGTCGTCGCAACTATGAAAATATAGTTAGAACAATGTAGTAATTTTTCTTAATTAACTGACTAATACGGTAACTAATTAGTTACCGTAACTACAAAAATAAGTTGCGTGAATTAATAATGAATTGCTGTTACTTTGTAGTTCCCAAGACTTCCACAATTTCTCTGAGTTTATGACCCTCCAGAAAAGCTTTTTGAGAGTCACTCGCTTCAAAAAACTATACGTTCTTTCATCATATATGTCAACCTGTACGTAAACGTTTCTCAAAGCACGTGAGTCAAGAAATAGCCCTCCAGGCCTTAGATGCTTCAACAAGGTTACGAAAGGTATTGCAGCATAGTACCCCTTTTTTCACACAAAAAAGTGATACTGATACTAGAATATTTTCAAAAAATACAACAAAATCGGTGGGTTAAGGTTGAAATTAATGAACTTATTGGACTTCCTATTATGTTAATAACCAGCTTACTAAAGCTAAACCACTCACATTACTATTCTAATAAAATATTAATATTCATTCTGAAAATATGATAGCAGTAAACCTAATACGATGATCACACAACATTATTTAAAAATGCATAACCGGATCTTTTTCAAGAAAATTACTTTACCCAATTTTCGCCAGAAACCAGGACGGACTCACGAGGTCAGCTCCTTCCCCTTCTATAGAAAATTTCAATTCGCTGCATAATCAAGTTCCAAGTGCTGCAGCAAAATACCCCTTTTTCTCACAAAAAAAGTGATACTGATACTTGAATATTAAAAAAAAATACAACAAAAATGGTGAGTTAATATTGAAATTAATAAATTTATCGGACTTCCTATTATTTCAGACACCAGCTTACTAAGACTAAACTATTCACACTACTATTCTAATAAAATATTGATATTCATTCTGAAAATATGATAGCAGTAAACCTAATACGATGATCACACAAAATGATTTAAAAATGCATAACCGAATTTTTTTCAAGAAAATTACTTTACCCAAGTTTCGCCAGAAACTAGGAAGGACTCACGAGGTCAGCCCCTTCCCCCTCCACAGAAAATTCCAATTCGGTGTATAATCAAGCTGCAAGTGGGTACATTAGCCGGAGTTTCGAACGCGACGCGCGCAACGTTCTAGACGCGCCGGCGCCTCGCGCGTCGCCAGAGCTCGATGAGATGGTGGGAAACTCACCCCTGAATCGAACTCGAGAAGGAGAACAACCACTTAAAAATCCTGCTATATCTTAAAAACAAAAAAGAATAAAAAATGATGTTCATGAAATACTGTAAAAATAAATGAAGGAAATTCGTAAGAAAAAAAATCTTGACTGCAAAAGCACATGAATATTCGAAGGAACGGTGAAAGATAGGAAAACGTTAGTGTAGGTGAGAAAGACGAGAATAAGGAAAGAGCGAGAGGCTGCAGTTAGCGCAGGCTCTGGACCAAGCAAGATGGGTCGAGATGGGGTTGCGACGACGGCGGTTGCAGGGCGCCAGAGTGGGGAGCTTCGGAGTGACGGGTTCGCGAAAGGATAGGGGCATAAGAGGGTTGCTGCTGGTTGACGGTGGCCCAGGGTAGGTCCAGTCACACAGTCGCGCGCCGAACTCACCGAGAGACGCACGTCCTTCCGGCGAGCTTCCCGGAGAGCTCGTACCCCGAGCTTTAGTCAAACTTAACACAGTCACTGCTCTTGAATCATCTCGTACTTCCCCTAAGTCGCCCTCACGTCTCTTACAATACACAAAGACACGAAAAAAATAATAACATCGCCTGTGATACAATGACGATGGACCGGGCATCTTCGAACCAACATCCGCCAAGTATCGACGTCATTCGAGGTCTGCTATTTTCCATCGTGACGCAGAAGACATTAAGCAGACGCTGTTACTACCCTCAAAACCAGCAGGTCAGTCTTGCAATTACTAACAATTTTATTTCATCTCATAACTCAATTCGAATAATTCGATAGACCAAAAAAAAATATGTCTATCGAATTGGCATGTCCACGTGACGCAGAATTTGTATTGAATTATCGAATAATTAACTTCCATCGTTAAAAAATCCGAGAAGCAACAAGTATTGAAATTTATAATAAAAGGTGCGAGGCAAAGTCTCGGCGAGATAGCAAACGTGAGATGGAATATGATACGCTTGCCGAGTAAATGGGAAACAAGCCGAGAGAGTTAGTTACGATATTAATGTCGCGTGCGCGAGTTCGTACTGTGCGATACAGTAACAGTAAATAGCTATGTGTATACATATATGTATCTGAGCGCGGAAGCAAAAGGTATAACAAGAAGTCAGACTCCGACCGCCGTCGCATAGCCTCACTGACTACGTGTTAACGTCTCGTTAAGGGGATTAAGTGCCAATTAATTTCTTGTCCCGCCATACCGAGATTGAGTACGCGCTAGGTTCCTCCGAGGGAGTTCGCCTGCGCGCGCCAGTTTAAACTTTTAATTCGATAAGTGGCTGTTAACGCTCGAGGCTTACACGATAAGCCTGAAGAGCACTCGCAACATCGTCGAAACTCAAAACTGCTCGTGTTTATTTCTTGCCATTACGATTACCTATTCGTGCAATTTTTCTCAGAAAGAAATGTTACTCGGTTTCTACAGATCTGGAACAAAGTTTTCTTTTTTTTTCATCTTTTCATCCAAGTGGGAAAGTTATTTTAGTGAAAATCTCGGCGTTGTTAAAAGTCATTTCAGGAAACGTTAGCGAGCGAGGAGGAGGAAAAGGGAGAAGGGCAAAGTTGCGCGTTCCCGCAACAAGAAAATTACGCGCTGACGAGAGAGGGTGCACCGAGAGCCCGCCGGCATTTAACGCAATTGGCGCTCATTTAAAAATCCCATCAAAAACGCACTCGGGATAAACCCGTATCTAACAGCTCTTCCGCACCGGCTATCCTCCACCTCGCTACGTTTCTCCGTTTTACTTCAGTTTAACCGGAGCTCCAGCTTCTCGCTTCTTCCTTCTGAGTACTACCACTACGGACCCCTTCGTCCTTACACTTTAGGCGCCCGTGGGGAGCCTCAGGCCGAGACAGAGACGGATCCTGTCTCGTGATTGGATTGGAAGCTCAATTTACCCTACCGTAAATTCTCTTGCCTCCTTTCCCTCCTACCTCCCACCCACTCTTTTTTATAACAAATTCACTTTGCTCGCACTGAGAAAGAATGATATATCGTATCCGAGACCTGCCGATTGATACCTCGAGTACATTTTCTTATCGTGCTTTGATAACGCAATGGACAGAATAAATAAAATATTCACTGTAGAAAAGTGCAGCTCCATTTTGGTCATCAAGAGTAACATATTTCTGAATTCTCTAAATTATGTTTCAAATTATGAAACTTAAAAGGCTATCAACATTTTATGTTATTTTAGGGACCATCTCTATCCGTAAATTAAAAAATATATATTCATTAGCTACATTTTATGATTTAATCAATATTAGTCAATGTATTCAAAGGAAAATAGTGAAACGCTAAAATCAACTTAAATTTCAGAATAACGTGAGACGAGGTTGCATTATAACGCTATGTATTAAAGAAAAATTATATTGCATTGTTCCCCAACCTTAATTAGTTTACCAAGGCTAAATTTTATTGGAGCCACCATTTACTTCCCTGTGAGCATTTTGTATAGATTAAAAAATCATCAAACCAGCAGCAGCTAAAATATATTTCTATTTCATTGAGAAATCGTTTGTCTAGTTACCGTTAAAAATATTTACAAACTTTATTTCGTTATGTTATTCCTGATTGAATTATTGCAATTTCGCTGGAAGCTAATGGATGCGAAATGACAACTATAGTTTATTGCCAAACGAACATGTTACTTTGTATTTATGCAATGTAGTCAAGAAATCTTTTTTAAGCTAAAAATCATCAAACCAACAATACCTGAAATACATTTCTATTTCATAGAATAATTGATCATCTAGTTACCGTTAAAAATGTCTTACAAACTTCATTCGGTTAGCTTATCCCTAATTGAATAATTGCAATTTAGCTAAAAGCTAATGGATGCTAAATGACAAGTTTAGTTTAGGTCCCAAATGAACATGCAATTTGTGAAGAAACCTTTTTTAATCGCCAATTGCTGAGAAAACGAAACGATCCTCAGGTCGTGGGTTGACATATACCTGTACAAGAATGCAAATGCATATACATTGAGAAAACCCGAAAGAGCGCTGAATGATTCGATGATTGGGAGCCGGATGGAAAATTCGTTTCCCCGACGGACTCGCGGTTCTCGTAGCCTCTCGTTCGGCCAATGAAGCACGCACTAACGAACCCATTGTCCGTTGGCCAGATTTTGTTTCGAGAAATCATCCCGATTACGTCCTTCGTTGGTGCCTATCGCCGCTCGCCAGTATCGTCCATGAATCCGACTCTGGCGCCTCCCGCCCGACCTCTTTCATTGAAAATTCAAACATAGTCCTGGATGAATAGGTATTACATAGCTTTATGCACACCGAAACGGTTTTCAATCAGAATAACGGTAGCAAAATAAAAATGGACAAAACATACAATCCTTCGTATCTGCAAGGGCTCGAGCTGTGAACGAAAGCTAGCGTAAACTGACTACAGTCGACGGGGCGTAAATTGGCCTCTAGAGAATAAAGATAGCTTGTTGCGGGTAGAAAGTCTGGCCGCGAGGATTATAACGCGAGGCTTTATCGACGCGATGTTCAAGCAACTCCCGCGCTTGGTGGCGAACTGGGCGCGAGGGTACTCGAGGGTACACCGAGCTCTCGGTAACCCACGCTCGAGTCACCTCGCCGCATCCCTTTCAACTCAAGTTTCCAACGTGAAGTATCTTAATCTTCAATTAACGCGGCCTCAACTTAATTATGACGTAATTGCCATAGGACAGCGTATCAGTGCTGGAAGGCCTTGCGGCAAAGTTTGACGCCAAGTTGGCCATCGCCATTTACTTCGAACCATCAGTAGCATTATTCACTTTGAGCCCGCAATGAAAATTTTTTCAGCCGTCGAATAAAATGATCAGTTCTAAATATACATATATGATAACGAAATAAATAATCATGTATCAATCACTCAATGCAAAAATATGTATTAATATGTATTATATAAAAAACAACAGAATACTGACTGGACGTCAATTCTATATATTCAATTCCATATAAATTAATTGCAATGAATAATATTGTAATAAATTCTGGAAAATCAGTCATGCAGCTTTACATAGAGAACTGGAGTGCATCAGAAATATGTATTGGGTAATTCGGTTAGATACGCGAAAATTTCATACAAGAATTTTGAGCACGTTCAGAAATGGTTTCTTACCATGTATGTACTTGGATAAACGTGAGACGATTATGTGCGTTGAAGAAAAAGACGAAGGGGCTAAGCACGTGCTTGATATACTATCCAAGTATACACCATTGATAGTACAGCGACGATGCGTGAACGCGTAATTGCCTCTCGTGATCGAAGTCTGCTCCAGGCAGCGGGCATCCATACATATTGCTGCTTAAAGTATAAGGGATCGCCTTGGGAGACCGGGCAATCTCGACCGGCCGAGATTAAGAAGCTGTGCCGAAGCGTCGCCTAGCTCACTCTTCCACGCTCGACTAGCTGTACCTCATCTTATATCTAAACCCCCACCAGAGCCCATCAAAAATCCCCATAGCACCCGAAGAAGCTGGGTGCTTCAGCCAGGAGAACCTTGCCCATCCCACAAGTTACTCACACTCTAATTTGGTTCTTCGATCGAACTTTACAAATATTCTAATTTATTACAAACAACACGGCGGTTTTTTCAATGAATTCGATTAAGAGATTCACGACAGGTCATCTTAAAAATGTTACTTTGGAAAAACATTTTCTGTAGTAGAAAAGTCTGTCTATTGGTAACTGTGAATTTTTAACCCAATGAATTGTTCACATCAAGGAGTTTTGGATTTTTGTCCTTCTAAAATGAAATAATAGAAGAGTGAAATAATTTGAATTTTGGAGAATTTTGTATAAAATTTCGCAGGAGTACTTGGTAAATATGTTAAATCAATCCTCATTTTGTAAGCTGCAATAACATTCTTCTTGCAAGTTCGCAATATCACCTTAGTTTTATTTTTTTAAATAATATAAGTGAAGATGAATCTACTTTTTAAGATATATGTTCAAACTCTTTATTGCATGTTTTTACGTCTTCTAATTTCCATAATCTTCAACAGATTCGTTATGTTTAAAAATCCTGTAATATAATCAAGTTATTATACAAAAATCGATACAACACGTAATATTAATTCAGTTGTGATCGACAATACAATAAATATTGTTTACCTTCTCAATATATATTTTGATAGCTTTTATGTGACGTTGGTAGGAAAAAACCTGTCACGGAACTACGCTCTTTGCACCACATCACCGTCCCATTTCTCCTCCACTCGATCTTTCGCTCGATGTTTACACTAGTTTTTAAATCAAGTTCTTCTATATCGCTTTAACGATGAAAATATAAACGTGTTATTTTTTCTTGATTCATTGTAAAATATTTTGCAGAATTAGCATATAAGCTATGATTTACAAATTAATCAATCAATCGGTAACAAGTGTTACAGATATTTAGATAGCATACTCAACAATGTATATTTATAAAATTCGTACAATGATAATTAGGGGTACCCTTCTACATCCGCGTAACTCACAATCTTACACATCCAGAAGGTCTAATTAGGAAGTATTATGTTCAATGACATGGAATGTGAGGCATTGAGATACATGACACCCTTATCCACATAGCTACAACATATATATGTATATACCCTAATACATACGACATAAGTCTTGGATTTAGCGTACATATAGTTTGTACATATAGTGCAGTACGTATAGTTACACGTATAGTGCACTGCGGGTGGTACATATTATTGGGGCATGAGCTATGCCGTCGTCGCCCCAGGTATAGTACCGCATACACCATATATGCTACTGCCGCACCTATAGATAGATGGTGTAGTTATAAGAACGGCGCGTATACGTATTCGCGGGGCCAACGCGTATTACGTTCGGTGAGATGCAGGGGGTGTCTGGGTAAGGGATTAAATTCGTCCTGAAAGGAAGGCGGAGAATCGAATCCGCTGAATCGAGGCAACCCGGCGAAAGCCTCTCATGGCTACCATATATCTATAATACTTGGCCTCGTATATACCTAAGCGAACGTACGTAAAAATGTTTCCACGGAATATAAGCCTCACCAGGATAAGCCCGAGTTCAGAGTTCACTGGGTGAGAGCTGCGAAAGAGGCGGCAAAATCTCTCATCAAATTATTATAAAAACTTACTATTACTGCTGCAATCTTCTTGGCGATAAAGAGCGGATAGAGTATCAGCTTTTTCTTTAATTAGTCAAATAAATGTCGCGAAATTGAGGTTTCACCAAAGAGTTATCGGGCTGACGGCGATGCTAAAGGGGGTTTAATAAATGAGAATAGTGGATGATGACGATGGAGAGGATGGAGAAAAATAGGGACGGTGCGAAACGATAGGGATAGAATTCCGAGGGGAGTTAGGATTTGAACGGTCCGACGTGTACCCTGTGCTGCGCACCGAACGAGCACGTATACGTTCGCGCGAGCTGCCGGGCAATAAAACCATGCTCTGCCTCAACTAACTCTCCCCCAGGGCTATCAATCTCGTCACTTCATCACCGACCACCACCACTGTACCTCACTGGTGTGCACCCGTTGCTTCCGCAGCCTCCGCCCACCTCCTCCTGATGCGATACCTCCTGCCTATCTGACCAGAGATTAATGAAGGAAGCCTCAACTGTACTAGAACAAAAAATTAACGCTTTGTCCGCGACGAAAGTGCAAACTTTCACGAGAAAAAAATAATAATTCACCAGAATTAAAAAATATATTAGAAGCATAATGGAACTGGATAATTAATCGGTCGTGGTTTCTTGGATGAGCTGCTATCACCGACCCGCATACATAATCCATCACGGCATAAAAAAAAAATTAATCTGCGTCGGAAGGTGTAAAGGAATTGGTTTTTCGAAAAAGAGAAAATGATACGAAAACAAAAATAATTGTGCCACCAAGAGGAAATCCGGTTGTTAAGTAAAATCTCGTTCGTGAAGAGCCCTTCAACATGGTTATACTAATCGTTGTCAATGAATATAAAAGATATATCCGACGAAGTGCACAAAAGTCCTATTATTGGGATTAATAAAATTGTCTTACAGAAACAACAGTTCAGGACATAACTTCGGACAGTAATATTGATAAACGTTAGCAATAACGTTTACATTCAAATAAAACAAAGCACAATTATTAGATGATCGGCAAAATGAATTCCGGGTCTAATGCTGACGCACCAATTGTCTTCCCGAGTGAGTAGGCATTGCACGTGGCGAGAGCATGAAAGGAGAGAATATAACCGGGCGGGGGAAATGCTGCAGAGCGATAAAATTACAGAGCCTTACAGAGGGAATGAAATTTTATTTTATTCCCGGAAAGCAATTGGAGCTTGAACCATCTCGAGGTTGGTCGAGCTTGAGCCTATACTACTGTAGAGCCACCACTACGTCTGTCGGTAGTAATATGTATGTACTGCAACCCTCTCGACCCATAATCGTACACACCTGCTGGCCTGCAACGGTCAGAGAATACATAGAGCTTGGCTCTTGTACATAGCCGGCTATTTACACTTGGTCATGTACTCATTCTCTGTTCGCCCTCACCTTGCCATATACACCTCTGCTATACCTATTTACATCAAACACAGAAATTGTAAGAAGTGCGTGGATTCAACAGATAAGGCTGATAATGTGAAGATATCTTGTTGGAAGCCCGCAGATAGTAAGAAGAGCTGAAGGAAAACTTGGCACAAGTCGCTAGGCTGCTATAACAGCCCGAGAGAACGCCATCTGCTGGAAAATATTTTCCCACTGATAGCCAGACTCACGTAGAGAACATAGCTATCGCAATCTTGGTTGTCGATGATTGCAGTGGACTTAAAGGCCAAAAAGGTCGCACCAGACTGCATCAGTGCGATTCTCTTTCTCAATCGTTTATAGCAGGATCACTGATACATTTATTGATAATGTTTGTGTGATACAAGCAGATATGAAGCTCTTTTACCTTTACAGTTCAGCATAGTCGAACGGTGTATCGAGTTTTTATCATGGTTTCTTTTTTTTTCTTTAAAACTCAAATTCTTCGGTAGTATAGTGGTTAGTATCCCTGTTGATTTGTCTTTGATTGCTTACCTAATGTATTTAGTCGAAGCTCGTCAGTAGCTAGTGAATCGGTGACATGCTTACACGGCATTCCACGTAGGACCAACCAGAACCACGGTAGGATCGCCCTGCATATAAATCTGTGAACCTATCGTGAAGCTGTAAATTCGGTTATACCCGGAGTTTGCGATCTGTATGAATGCGAGCTGAAGAAAAACTTGGCACAAGTCGCCAGGCTGCTATAATAGCATGAGAGAACGCCATCTGCTAGAAAATCTTTTTCCACTGGTAGCCAGACTCACATAGAGAACATAGCTATCGCAATCTTGATTGTGGACGATTGCAGTGGACATAAAGGCAGCCGAATACATACCAAAAACGTCGCACCAGACTGCATTAGTGCGATTCTCTTTCTCAATCGTTTACAGCAGGATCACTGATACATTTATTGATAATGTTTGTGTGATACAAGCAGATATGAAGCTCTTTTACCTTTACAGTTCAGCACCGTTGAACGGTGTATCGAGTTTTTAACATGGTTTCTCTTTTTTTTTTTCGTTAAAAATCAAATTCTTCGGTAGTACAGTGGTCAGTATCCCTGTTGATTTGTCTTTAAATTGATTACCTAATGCATTTCGTCGAAGGTCGTCAGTAGCTGGTTATTCGGTGGCTGGCTTACAGCATCTCACGTAGGACCAATCAAAGTCACGGTAGGATCGCCCTGCATATAAATCTGTCAACTGATCGTAAAACTGTAAATTTAGTAATATCCGGAGTTTGCAATATGTATGAATGCGAGCTGAAGGAAAAATTGGCGCGTCACCACGCTGCTATAATAGCATGAGACAACGCCATCTGCTGGAAAATCTTTTTTCCACTGGTAGCCAGACTCACGTAGAGAACATAGCTATCGCAATTTTGATTGTGGACGATTCCAGTGGACATAAAGGCAGCCGAATATATACCAAAATCGTCGCACCAGACTGCATTAGTGCGATTCTCTTTCTCAATCGTTTACAGCAGGATCACTGATACATTTATTGATAATGTTTGTGTGATACAAGCAGATATGAAGCTCTTTTACCTTTACAGTTCAGCACCGTTGAACGTTGTATCGAGTTTTTAACATGATTTCTCTTTTTTTCGTTAAAAATCAAATTCTTCGGTAGTACAGTGGTCAGTAACCCTATTGATTTGTCTTTAAATTGCTTACCTAATGCATTTCGTCGAAGCTCGTCAGTAGCTGACGATTCGGTGGCTGGCTTACAGTATCTCACGTAGGACCAATCAAAGTCACGGTAGGATCGCCCTGCATATAAATCTGTCAACTGATCGTAAAACTGTAAATTTAGTAATATCCGGAGTTTGCAATATGTATGAATGCGAGCTGAAGGAAAACTTGGCACAAGTCGCCACGCTGCTATAATAGCATGGGAGAACGCCATCTGCTGGAAAATCTTTTTTCCACTGTTAGCCAAACTCACGTAGAGAACATAGCTATCACAATCTAGGTTGTGGACGATTGCAGAGGACGTAAAGGCAGCCGAATACATACCAAAAGATCGCACCAGACTGCATTAGTGCGATTCTCTTTCTCAATCGTTTACAGCAGATACACTGATACATTTATTGATAATGTTTGTGCAATACAAGCAGATATTAAGCTCTTTTACCTTTACAGTTCAGCACCGTCGAACGGTGTATCGAGTTTTTATCATGGCTTCTCTTCTTTTTTTTTAACTCAAATTCTTCGGTAGTATAGTGGTCAATATCCCTGTTGATTTGTCTTTGAATTGCTTACCTAATGCATTTCGTCGAAGCTCGTCAGTAGCTGGTGATTCGGTGGCTGGCTTACAGTATCTCACGTAGGACCAACCAAAGCCACGGTAGGATTGTCCTGCATATAAATCTGTGAACCGATCGTAAAGCTGTAAATTCGGTAAATACCCGGAGTTTGCGATGTGTATGAATGCGAGCATGCAGTAGTCCTACGCCCAGGGTAGACTCGCAAAAATAAACGCTCGAAGGCACGGCCTATAGCCGGATAACGCTTTGCTACCGCGGATAAAATCGTACTAAATGACCGGTTGATCCCGGTAATCCCGCGCCATCCCAGTAGTTCTGAAATATATAGATACAGTTGCTGCTCTTGTATATACTCTTGGATATACTTGTACATGTGTCTGTACCTGTGGGACGATGTACCTGCTACCGTACTTCCACTCATATAGCTACACTCGACCTCCGAACACGATATACTCGTACAGGCCTAACAAACACGTATAGGTACAAGCTGTACGTATGTATAACCTACTATATTCAACAGGAGTGGGGTTTGTTGCGCTATGCTAACGGGAATTTGAATCGATAGTGTGTGCTGCTCTATGGAAGTAGAATATGTGGCTTTTAGTGAGAATGCATCGTGTGTTTACATAGCGAGACCGGCCGTATGTTTTCGTTACGCGTTACCGGACGATCTATCGCTTACAGACCCAACCCTCCTCTCATTCATCCCCTGAAACAACGACTATTGCATATACACGCGTTTTATTGGGCTTTGCACTGCACCTTCGTGACTCCGGCCGTAATTCGGCATCCTCTTTCATCTCTTTCTTATATCTAATTACAGTAACTACTGTTGATGCCTTCGCTGCAGAACTGCTCTTTTTAGCAGCGATGTGAGATGCGAAAGACGAGACAGTCGACCTGGCAGGCAACCGGAATCGGTGAGGGGAACGTAGCAAACGCGTTCGCGCGTTCGAACTGCTCGTAATTAAAGTCTCGGTGAACTTAGATTAGTACAAATTTCGAAGTAGCTCGGAAAGATGCTGCTTGGCAACTTACTG
This sequence comes from Ephialtes manifestator, assembly GCA_963970395.1. Lineage (NCBI taxonomy): Eukaryota > Metazoa > Arthropoda > Insecta > Hymenoptera > Ichneumonidae > Ephialtes > Ephialtes manifestator. The sequence continues at coordinate 17,288,261 of OZ019975.1, forward strand.
TCGAGTTCACAGGACGGCGACGATCGACACTTGCAAGTTTTACAAATGTCGCTTTCTACATTTTTATGTGCGAATCGTTAACGTGCAAACCATAGTAAAATAAATTTGAATAATGAACGTTAAATAAAATAATGAATATACATGTCAACGAATGAATAGGTCTATTCTACAGAAATATTGATTAATCACCGGCTCTTATCAAATCTTCATAGTAATTATTACAAATTGTAAGGAACCAAGAATGACTGGAAAATGTATCCAATCTGTAGAAACGCGATTGAGTTTAATATTCAACTGTAGTAGATATTAAATTTGGTGATGATCGGTAAAGAGGTTTGGATTTGATAAAATTATGAATTTCCGAAAAATTGACGTTGTCGTTCTACTTCAATTCAACTTCGATAAATTTTATTCAAATTTTTTGCGGATCCTCAATAATGCTAGCTATCAAATTTGATGAACATTTATGAAGGCCTTCAAATTATTCAACGATTTTTATTTTACGACTCCATACCAGTTTTGTTTTTGACGCATCTGACAAAAAGGCCTGAAACTTTGGATATGTCAGAGTAACGTGCAATGATGTTTGGTACCGAATCTTGTAAAAACAACAAATGAATCGTTAGAAGTTTACAGAACATTGATTTAATTGAAACTTATTAAAATGAAAGGATTGAGAAGTCGGACTTTGCGCATTACTTCCTCATTTTAAACCTTTTTCGAAGCTTCCTCTGAGGAAGCCAAGCTTTTTTACTAGTCATCATAGTCAAATTCAGGGGTGGTTTAACGGCTAGGCCGACTAGGCCCAGGCCTGGGGCCCCGCAGTCTGGGGGCGCACGCGACTGAACTATTTTTTTCCAATTTTTAAAATTGTTATAAAAACGAAAAAAAAAAAATCGTTAAGATTTTTTATATAACGAAGGGGCCTCGGATCTCCGGGCTTAGGGCTCTTGCATCATTAAATCGCCCCTGATCAAATTACAGTTGACATCAGAAATGAGAATACGGAAAATAATTGGCAAATATTAATAATTGTAAAACAAAACTTAAAACAATTTGTTACAAATTTTCTATAAGATATTCTTATGACATTTAGTGAGATCGAATGGGTAACTGACTCGATGACAGAAATGTCGAAGCGAAAGGGTTGAGTAGAATGGTGAACAGCACCATTTGACAGATTTTCAGGGGCTTCAGTGATAACGTGGTTCGAATGCTCGCATTTCCTTCTTCGAGACTATTATTATAGGTAAAGGTCGGACAGCTTCCGGCAACGCGTTGCCGGTCCGGGGACTCGACCGAGCGTATCTAATTGGCCTTACGTGCAGCGAATTTTCACGAAACGCGAAAGAGGCCAGGAAACGATTTTCATGCTCCGCGACGACTTTTTAGAAGGGGACATTAAAAGCAAATGTGACGGAGAGAATCGGGGTAGCCAGGTCGCTCGCGGGTGGTTATAACATTCGGCCGCGGAGACTTTCCAACGACGAACTCGACGTGAATCCCTTGCGCGCTGCTAGAGACTCCCCAATGGAAAGCCATGGAAATGTGTGTCTGTGCAACGTGGTACGTAGAGGCTGAGAAAGGGAAAGACGCGCCAAAGCCCACGGGCTTCGTCACCGACGTCGAAAATTCACGGCTTTTACAATCGTAAAATTTGAAATTGCCCCTTTTCTCCCCTTCCAAGCTCGTGATGCGAGCGGTACTACAATTTGCATTTTGCGTTTTGAGGGTGCGACGCCGGTTTTCAGCAAATTTATTCGACGTAGGGCGAGAGTTGCCCGCGAGGACTAGTGCACAAGCCTTGCTGTCAGTCTAGTAAAGTTTTCAACACAAAAATTTCTCCCACGGTTAGTCACAAACGCGCAGTCGAAATAGTTGACGAAATTTTGTGAGTATGATGTCCCGGCTGTTGACCATAAACCTGTATTTGGACAGAGTATTAATATCAGTACCCTAATACATAATCCATCACTGCATAAGACAACAATTAATCTGCGTCTGAAGGTGTAAAAGATTTGGTTTTTCAAAAAAGTAAAAATTATACGGAAATAAAAATAATAGTACCACCAAGGGGAAGTCCTTTTATTATTAACCCATGTGGAAATCAAACGGACTCTGTGTTGGTGCGTCGATGCCATTTCTATATGAATGCTGGGACAAGTCGGAAATGATCACACGGGTCCAACGCTTGTCCGCTAGTATCGGCACGGTACTATCAATATCGGGGCAGTATGACCCCAGTACTCTGCCATGTTAGACTGATACTGACAATGTTCTTTTGCCGGCAATAAGTTGAGCTTCGCCCTAGTCTACGCCCAGTAGATTAGGCCGACTTCGACGATTCAGCCGGAAGTCAGACTGACACTGGCAAAGTTAGCTCGCCGACAATAAAATAAGCGACGGCCTAGTCTGCGGCCAGTACTCAGACGACTCTCACTTGAGTACTGTATATTTTATCTTGAAAGTAGTAGCTGTCTGAACTGGTGCATAATAAGGCCAGTATTCAATTAGTACTGAGAACGCACTGACCGACAACACTTGGCAGCCGAGTCCGTTTTAGTGCTGGACCGTGTTGGTAACTCTGACTGTATACTAGAATTTCCACATGGGAAGTCTTTAAGTTATTACTAAAGTTATTAAGTCAAAACTTCAACATATTCACACTAATCATTGACAATGGTAGCTTGAATATAGAAGACCCGACGAATTGCACAATAGTCCTATTACTGGCACCAATAAACTTGTTTTATATAAACAACAGTTTTCGATTAGGATTAGGATTGAAAAAAACGAAGTATCCATTATTCAATAAAACTCGAAATATTTGATCACATGAACATTGGCAAATATTAAAAATTTGATTGGAAGAAATTCAAACGAAAGTGCAGCTTTTAATTTTCTCGCTGCTTTATTTTTTCTGCAAACTACACAAGCAGTTTTCAGGCGTGAAGGATACACTGAAGCTGCTTGTCACCTGGTCACATACTCAAATTATACAAATAAACGGTAAACGCGTGCAAACAAAATGACTATGTTGAATGGGACTCCCGGAAAGGGTTTGTACACGAATGACAAGGAAGAGCAGTTGCGTTAAGATGGTAAGGAACAGGAGTATCCGTTTGGAGTTCATGGTATCGTTATAAATATACCATAAGCAATAAGGTAATGAAAGTGCACTTTGAAGTATGCTCTCTAATATATTCTTAATATAAGCATACGTACACTAAGTCGATAACATAATAACCTGCTTTGAGAAAACGGGTTCGTTAGAACTACCAAAAACTTGGTTAAAAACGTTATCAAGAAAACTTGGTAGGCACAATCAAGTGATTGGTTAACATAATCAAGGACTACCAAGTATTTAGTACACCTAACCAATACGTTGCTTGCACCTACACGGAGAGAAGGATCTCATACTTTTTACTAGAAATATGGTAAAAAGTATCAGATTCCTGGTACAAGATGCCATGACACCACCTATCAAGAAGTATGAGAACTACGAGAATTTTTACCACAAAATATGGTAAATTCTATGTATATGGTAGAAATTCTCGTAGTTCTGGTACTGTTCGTCAGGTGGCGGCTATGGCTTCCCAATAGCAGACGTGTTTGATAATTTTTACCGAAGTGTCTAGTAAATTTTATCAGATCCTTCTCTCCGTGTACCAAATTTTTCTTGGTAAGATTTTTAACCAAGATCTTAGTAAACCCAACCAAGCCATTTTCTCCGTGTATGACGGAAGCAGAACTGTACACGAAAAGAAAAGATTGATTGTGACAAATACGTTTTTAATTTGCTTACAAAAATTCGTTGCACCAACCGATGCATTTAATGTCACTATCACTACGAATAGTAACCTCGACTTCTTAACGATTAGTTCGTGGAAGATAGTAAGCATAACGAATGTAATGTTTGAAGATAATATTCCAAGTGTATAGCCGTAACCTCAATAATTATATTTCCAAAGCTTCAATCGTACCTTTCAAGGCACGATTTAAGGTGCTTGGTAATACCGACCAGCACAATTTGTCGTTTACTATTTTAGTATTACAAACAATAACAAGCCTAATAAAAACGCGTAATTTAAGTAAGTAAAATTGCAATATACACTGGAGTAAATATTTACAAATTTGCATTACCGGTCATTTTATTCATTAACTGATATATTAAATTTAATACAGGAATCTAATAATTTTTTTTTAATTTCCGAAATTTTCTAATTATAATAGAACTGTCATTTTTATCTCACTTGGAAATCAAATTTAATAATCCAGTTTCTACAAAAGTGCTTCCTTTATCCATAATGGAAAATAAAACTAAATCTTTTTATCAGTGTAGTTAGTTATCGCAACTCATAGGTTATCTGCCAATGAGTCTTGGTTCGTGCAACCAATTCCTCTTGCTCTCACAACCAAGCTGATTTGTAGGATTAGTAAAATAATTTTTTGGTTGTGCCAACTGATATATTGGTTGTGGTAACTCATTTTTTCCGGGTTCTATGATGAAACCATAATTTTGCATTAAGCCATGTATAAGAGCCTATTTCACCATCATATATCTTATTGCATGAAATATGATACGGAATTCTTCGCAAAGAGATGATATGATTTTATCATCTTACGATTATGAATTTATAATAAAAAGTCAATTTTCGACACGAAACATATTGCGCTAGTATATATGTTGAATGTCATGATAAATTGAGTATTCTACTGAATCAGTTCACACTCAAAAGTATAAACATATACAGCGCATTTAACAGGTGCGCGCGTATCTGCTTCACAGTACAAGCCCGATTGCCCGAACGGTAGAGAGAAACGAGAAAAAAAAAAAAAAAAAAAAATTGTGATATATTCGGGTGCATGGTTTTTACGTGTTCGATCGTCCGGGGTTACGCATCATGTTAGCACGGCGGCAACGGAAAAAAAATGACGACAGGAGGGCGAAGTGAAAAATAAAAATCAAATATCCAAAGCCCCGCATATCGAGTCGACTCGTCGGGCTGTCAGCCCCGATGAATTTCGACGGCGGTGAAACCCGGCATGCGTGCGAGCGTGGTATTGCTTTCCATGCGGTCAGCCACACCGTGTTTTCTATCCATACCCAATCAATCGCACCAGAAGCTTTCAATTAAATATTACATCTGACAATAATAATAATAATAACCTTGGTAATAACAAGGAAAGAAATAGCCACCCAGTACATAAAGTAACATGGACAAGAAACATTTACTTCACCAATTGATTGAATATTACTATTATTTATAAACAATAATTCATAAATTAACAGCTGTAAATAATACAATTACCACTGAATACTTGGGACAAATTATACAGCAACGCAGTAAGTTCAATTGTGTTGGAAATAGCGAGTTAAAAGTATCAATGGTTGCTACATATTTCCGAGGCTTTGCTCTGAACTCCCCGTCGAGATATCTAAATTCATTACCGTCTGTTTCGCAAAGTTTAATTAAATATAAGAAAGGATGGCGGCACCGAAGAAGTTTGGGGAAGACTATTAGGATACCTCTCCGTTGAGTTTCAGATTGGGATGTGATGTCCGGCTCTCGCGGGTTCGTCGCTTCCCCACCGCAGCAGACGGAATTGATGGCTCCATGTTGCACGGAGAAAAAAAAAGTAGTTCGGGCAACTACTTTTTTATGAGTTCGCGATAAACGAGTTGTGACAGCCATTTATTCAGCTCCCGTAAATGAATAAATGTTTGTCACAACTCATTTATAGCAACCTCATAAAAATATGGTTGTACCAAGTGCTTTTTTTTCAAAAGTCAACTACTGTTTTTTGTTACGTTTAAGAATCTGAAGATCACTACTTCAATCTCATTGAAACTGCTCAGCTCTGAGTTCTAGAGTAATTTTATAGTCCCCTGTTTAGACATATCGGGAATCTCATGCGGAATCGACCTTACATTTTCTTTTTCCTTCTATCGTATTGTAGAGTGATCATAAAAATTATGTACTCCAATTTTCCGATTGTTGAAAAAATGACTCCGGCCGTTATCATCAAGAGTAAATTGGTGCTAAGGGTCATCCTCGACCTTGATGAAATTTAAACAGTAAATTATTCAATAAAAATAAAACAAAACGTTCCTATAAAATTACCGTAAACCTACGGATTTTTTTTTGTATCCTTATTGCTGCATTTTGTTGTAATTGCAGAAGCAATGTTTACAAATTTCGTGACATTTTTGTTAAAAATTGGGGTACCTCATTTTTTTTTCGTCACTATAACAAACAAGAAAAAAGAAATATTCGGATCAAAGCGATGTTTCGAATCGGACTACAATAATAATCATAAAAATAATAATAATAATAGCATTATAAATCCGTGAGACAAAATAAGAAATTGCTGTTTAAAATTCTTGAGTTTTGCATAGAGACAAAGATTATGTATATATAGATATACTCATAATATCACGTATACCGAAAGGTTTTGACCCTGGCTAACTCGTCGTCGGCAATAATCTACTGTCCGCTGTTTTTCATTTTCTCGCAAACTCGGCTGTTTGAAAGTTCGCTGGTGTCCTAAGGGCGTAGTGGGGGAACGAAGGAACGAGAACGCAGCACCGAAGAAATAAGAGAGCAGAAGAGAGACAGGAGTAAAAAAAAGTGAGTAAATAAATGAAAGAGGCGCGCACACGAGGTGCCGTGGAAAGGGAAGAACAAAGTTTTCTCGTCGTCGACGCCTCGCGAGAAGAAGAAAACTTTTCTAGCTGTCTCTCTTCCATCCCCCCATTGTGCCTTGTGGGTTCGCTTTCTCCTCCATCTTCGGCATGCCTTCTTCTGGTTGCCTGTATGCTGTGACAAACTCGTCGAGTCTTACCTCGTCCGGTTGAGCATGAGAATAAAAATTTTTAAAAATAAGAAATAACGGGCTGAAAAAAAATTCGCGACCCGAAAGCGGCGAGATTAAATCCCAAGATCGTTCAAACTCTTTATTCTAAACGAGAATAACTAGCTCTCCCGCTTAACAACAAACGCTTTATGCTTTTCATAGCTTTCTGGTTCTTTAACGCCGAGACATTAAAGTATCAAGAAGTAGGGAGCATGAATAAAGAAGCGTGATGTTGCCGATCATCGAGAAGTAGGAAGTGTTTTAACAGGCTGTTAATATTTAGCCGTTTAGCCAGATAACTTGGAAATGTCGAAAGTTCTTGCGGACGACTGTTTTCTGAACTATCAGCATTAATGTTGCATATCGCGGATAAAGACTCCCCGAGGAACGATAACGCGCTTTAGCGATGCGAGAAAAGTCCACAAAAGATCGTCAGAGATGATGTTTCTTGTACTCAACCATCAACTACATCGGACGTTAAAGTTTAAAACGAAACCGTGAAGAAAAGTGCCACTTTGAAATGTCGTAAACGACAGCATCGTTTTTTTCACTCGGATTCTCCACGTGTCTCTCTTTAACACGAAAAATCACTGACCACAGTGCAGATTTAAAAAAGTGCAGATGGAAAAAAATCATTTTACAGGTGAATTTCATTGTTGAATAACGAATCCATTAATTAAATCAATGGTGAAAAAAAGCTGGACGTTTTTATCTGCAAACTAGTTAATTAAATTTAATGTATAATTTAATGTATAATTTAATGTATAATTGTAACGTACGATTAACTTACTTTTATAGTAAATTTGAAGCAAATCATAAAAGTACAGTAAATTTGAAGTACGCAATGAAAATTAAAGTTCTTTTAGCATATTTAATTAGTGTTACATTAATTTTACATTGCACTTGTATATTAAATTGCAAATAAAATAGTTTACAGTGTTTTTCAATGTAATTAAATACAAGGGATTCTTTATGATTAATGCATTTACAAAAGTTAAACAAAATTGTTTTCGTGATTACTCTATTATAGTGTTATTTAATTTAAAAATCAGTTTGTATATTATTATTATCATTATCAGAATACAAAATTAGCGTATATCGAACCTTTGTACATGAAAGCTCCAAGACAATGATTGATTTAATGATTTTTATTCCAATGAAAACGTCTGAAAAAAATATATTGCATATGGCTTATTAATTATTTTTCAATTTCCACGCGGGGCATAAAAGATAAAATATAATCATATTTGAACCGCGTGTTGAATTCTCAAAGAATTTAAATCTATTTAACCAGATACGAAAAAAAATTACCAAGCTATAGTATGCGTCATTTTTTTTAAATATAAAAAAGCCTACAATCTTAACAATTGACAATATTATGACGAAAATTGAAACAAACAATAAGGGTTAATCCATCTGCCAGTGTGACCAATTTCAGTTTGATAATTATTCACAGAGTTAACGAAAGTAAAAAAAGGCTAATTCTAATACGTACATAAATATTCCATTACATTCAGACATGTTGACATTCTAAATGTGATGTTTTTTTCGTTTTGGAACCTTCTGAACTTATTAACATGCTTTGTTTTTCACGAAAACAAAACTTTTATCACGTGAAAACGAAATCTCCATTAAATATAATAATATTTTCTCTTGATGTACAACCAACTTTGTAATATTGTATATTCCTGGTTCATGTTACAAAGTTGTGGTAGCAAGACGAGTGATACGTTTAATACGTAGAAAACTAGATTATTAGTCTAGGGTTTCGTATAGAGACACTATTTCCATGTATAGGCGACGACGCACGTTGCACTTTCGGTGAAAGCAACGTCGACGGGTTGCTTGAAGCTGGAAAGCATCTCACAGTAGAGTGGGCCACCAATGCTGGTGATTTTGCATAGAGAGCGAGAGAGAAAGGAGGCAGACGTCCTCACGAGCCTCCAGAGTCCCGAAACAATCGTATCGCTAACGGAAGCCACCGCGAGCCTCTATTGTTTCATCGCCCAACGACGTTTGACGTCACGACGCCGACGACATTTCCTTCGCGCCTCGCTTCCGGTCTCGGCATGCGACTACACCCTACTATCCTATGTATACTGCCACTCCAACATCCCCTCCTCTCTCTGCTTCTCTTTGGCCACTCTGAAATCGTGAAATACATTCACTATTCTACACAAGCTTCGTCAGCGTGATATTCAATTTATTATACACTTCTCCGTACTTGTTGCATATTGTATTATATTTTGTACGATCTGATATTGTCTCTACTATTGGCGGAGAATACTCCATGGCTAAGTAATACAGACTGAATAAATTTAAAAAATATTAATACATCAAATAATAAAGAAACAAATTGTTCTTCATAGATTCAGAATTATTGTCAAGCTCATTATTATCAAATTCCCTTTATTTGGTCACTTATTGCATCAAGAATTTGATATCCATAACTTTTTTGCATATCCTATTGTGTATAAACCTTTTATTCGAACTGAAATACGAGATTTTATAAAAATAATATTTTCTTTTTTAAATTAAACATACAGTTTCAGTATGCATTAAAATATGGAAGAAAAAATTATTCTGCTATTTACCGAGAATTAAATCTGTTATAAAACTATGTACTAACCCTTTTATCATTCAAATTTTTTTGTGGATTCAAAGAAAAAAAATGAGCTTTTTTGAAATATTTTTGAGATGGTTTTTTGCCACTTTTAACATTGACAAATCCTGACAGTAATGTACAAAAAAAAATTGAATTTATTTTCGGCCGTTTTTACGGTGATACAGGCTAGTGAAATAAGAATAAGTCTAATTTAAAATATGAAGGGTCAACCATTTGTCGAGTTGGCTTGGAATGCCCCATATACACTATGCAACCATGAAATTAAAAATCGAGTGGCAACAAAAATACCTGCCGATGACTGTCTCTCCCATAATAAATACCCACCGAATGGGTAAACAAAAACATTAATTGCGACATGTATATGTGTTTTGTACAAAACTGTAATGAAATAAGTAAGAAATTATTTTATGATAATAAAATATTTGTCTAATGTTAATAAACGCGTTTTCTCTATTCAAAGGAAAATTGTATCGTTTCTATAACACACCGAGTATACTTGAGTATTTGTAATATTTATCAAATATATTTAATTAATAAATAAAAAATCATTTGTTAAATCCAAATAATCAAGTTTATGCCAATACTATGCTCTTTTGAAGACAGCTCTGTATCTATGCTCCATATCTGTGTATATATAGCTCGTTCAAGTAGAATTGTATTCTGTTGTTTGAACACGGGCTCGATTTCTGGTAAATTTATAATTTGGGAGCGTTGTACTATCTGGCAGAGATGTGCGTGTAGCAGAAATTCAAGATATGAAATTATAGCACTGTCGGTGTTCCCAATTTATATCCGATCAATTAATGTTCACATATCATGAAAACATAATAATAATATCCCATGGATGTCATGTGTATAATCAATTTCTGAGAAATCATGTAAATTCCAGAACATTGCTAATAACCAGGAGTGGGCAGATTATTCGGTCAGTGCATCCGTAGCAGATTGAACTACGCCTGGAATTGACGCTGTTTACGGTCGAATCACGCGTGAGTTTCGACACCGAAAATCACGGTCGTATCACGGCGGAAATCATGGACCCTCTCATACCGTTTAAGCTTTTGAGCTTACGGACCGTGATTTTACAATAAATAACGGTTGAAATCACGTCCCAAATCACAGCTCGACGGAATTTTCAGTGCAATGGTAATTCGCAAAATCACATCTTAAATCACGGCAGTCTTCACGTTTCTGGAATTTATCTTGTCGTGATTTTTCTTTTAATCATGGCCTATATGACGGCTGAATTCACGGTACTGAAATTCGTCGTGCCAGAATTTTTTCCAATAATCATGGTCGGAATCACAGCTGAAATTGCTGTTGGGAATTTTTCTGTACCTTAGCATATATTGTACTACTCATAAAAGACAGTAAAAAAGACCCACGTCAGTACATGGGTGGACGTTAACTAACGATGCCCGTACTTATGCATGGAACGACGAACAATCACTTGCGAGAAAAGTTTCAGCTCGTTCGCCATCTAGCGGTCTAACTACGGGCGCCTCCCTTTTGCCACGCGGAGATCCGACTTAGCTCCGCTAGATGGCCAACGACCCGAAACGTTTCTCGCAAGTGATTGTTCACCTCTTCCTACATACAAACACGCAGCTATCGCAAGTTGCTGTGCTCTCATATCCTGAAGGACCACGTTTTGGAGATGTCCTAACCATTTGACATAGATGGCCTAGCCATTTAGAAAAGAAGACCAAAAAAAGACGACTTTGTCTTCTCTTCAGAGTTTCAAGTATTACACATTTTATATAATTAAAACTTAAATGCCGACGGTAACGGCATTTCATTGGCATAACGGCAACGTGACATCTCCCGTGATTCTGACCGTGATTACTAAAGAAAATCACGGCACGACGGATTTTAGGGCCGTGAATTCAGCCGTGATATCGGCCATGACTAAAAGAAAAATCACGACAAGTAAAACCCAGAAACGTGAAATCTGCCGTGATTTTGCAAATTACCACGGCACTCAAAATTCCGTCGAGCCGTGATTCGGGCCGTGATTTCAACCGTTATTTATTGTAAAATCACGGTCCGCAAGCTCAAAAGCTTAAACGGTATAAGAGGGTCTGTGATTTCCGCCGTGATACGAACGTGAATTTCGGTGTTAAAACTCATGCGTGATTTTCAACGTGATTCGACCGTGATCCGAACTGCTAGGGATGTCGTGCTCTGTTCTTGGTCGCATTATTTCTCCAATTATCGTGTTACTTATTGGTAGTTACAATCTGCACTTGTAATTGTTGTAGTTGCTGATGTTTTCATGAAATTGATATAGTACCAGATTCAGAAATAACTCAACGTTTTCTCTGTGCGCAGTCAAAACACAAAAGTGAGGTTAGGCGCATGAACATAGGAAACTAATTTTGGTACACTGAGAAAAAAAATGTAGAAATTAACTAAATCGAAGTTTGCCCTCGTTCAAACGTATTTCTCGTTTACGACAACTAAATGTTTAGTTTCTTCAATAATTATTTGATACAGTTGACCAAAATATATTTACGGCAACTAAAATATTTGTTATAGCAACTAAAAATTCATTTGAACGAGGGTGAACGCCGATTTAGTTCAATCTAACTTTTTTTCCTCAGTGTAAAAATGAACGGAACGCGTCGAGCACAAGACTCGCAGTCTCAGCCAAAGAATATGAAGATTACTCTGATACGAATAATTAATCCACACGATTCGAAGGAAGATAATTAGAAGGAACCTATCCCCAATCGATCGTACAGCTAGAAATCTGGATTGATACGTTTCCAGGTACTAGAGAATTGTCTCATGGATTTGGATGCTAAACTTGACGATCTTAAATCGGATCTGAGAGAGATTCCACGAGAAAATTCTGTCATGAGAGAAGTTATTGATCGTCTCTCAAAGAAGAAATCTACTCTCGAACAACGCTAATGGAAACAGAGAATAACCTGCTACGAAAGAGAATTGCTAAACTCGAAAAGAAGGATTTTTTACGTCTACAGTGATCATTAATTATCATAGAATAGTGACAACTGATTAAAACGTAATTAATAAAGAATGGTTAAATTAATAACCGAATTGGGTCAATAAAAAATTGTGAAATAATAATCATTCGCATATTATAGTCGGGAGATTAACACAGCTTTGACGAATTAATCTCCCGAATACAATATGCAAATGATTATTATTTCACAATTTGTTTATTCGTTACCGGGTGTTTTTAAATTTTTTATCAAATTATTTTTATATCATCGTTATTACAGTAAGTTTATCACTTCACGTTGTAAAGTGAATTACAGATTACGCAATAATGACGACCATCTTGTGGCATTCCGATATATTCAAACAAGCTCTTTGTATAAACGCTTATATCATTCGGAAATGGCACCTACTACAAACAATTTATGAAAAAAGAGACATAAACCGATACACAAGACCTGTGTACCAAGTTCTTTTAAGACATAGAATATATATTCTCAATATTCTCTATATTCTCTGAAACGGTTTTTAACCGACATATACATTTTACTAATAGAAATAAACATCACTGTAAAAACAATCTTTCTTAAAATTAATATACTTGTATTGGAAGTACTATATGCATAAATTGTGCATTGAATTTCATAAACCTTTATATTGAATTTTCATATGAACGGTATTGGAAAAAATGTAGTGTTCGATAACATTACGGCACAATTGTTTCTGGTTTTTCCATCGCTGCAAGATATTTTTCGATGAATATGTTTCATTATTTTCCCCATCGGAATTTTGGCCAATAGAAACGACGGATTTGATCTCATGTGCGGGAACCTAGGCGATTTTATTTCGGATATTTTTCGGATATTTCCTAACAAGTTGCTAAGCAATAATAGTACATTGTGCAACTAGTGCCGAAAATTGGCAATTCTGACGAGTGCGAGAGTTGCCGCCCGAGCGAAGCGAGGGTAGCAATCGCACGAGTTGCAATCGCCAATTCCGGCACTAGTTGCACACCGTGCTTTTTTTAACGAAAGAATAGAAACGATCGCTTTCCGAGACTGTAGAGTATGAGCGGAAAGGGTCCCTAACCTCAACATGCCGTTAAAAAATGTGCCAGGCGCGTTAGGAAATGTTGCGGCAGCGTTTAGAAAAACAAATATGCGTGTAGAAAAAGAAGAATGTAGCTGATGTGCGCATGCGTAGGACATTTCCTAACGGCGTACGGGAACGGCCCACGTTCCGCCACGCTCTACAGTTGAGAAAAGCGGGAGTTTCTATTCATGAGTCAAAAAAATACAATTTTTGAACCACTTTTAACCTAAAAATTTTTCACATCTGTCAAACTTCTAACGAGAACTGGAACGTGATCTCAAGAATGAGCCGAAATTCCGATTGAAAAAATAATCCGACAAATACCCCTCTAGCTTCAAAATTAATCGTGCATTTCCCTCAAACTTCCCTGCATACAAACAATCGTGTTAAGTTGTGCAGAAAATTCCCTCACGCAAGCGCTCGGGATTTTTTAAACTGCAAATTTTGACTCTCTTGTTTGTATGCAACGAAGTTATTGGAAAATACCCGATACTTTTAAGCTCTTGGGGTATTACTACTGAAAATTCATAGACATTACTTTTGATATTTAATAACCTTGTATATTAAATTTCATAAACATTTATATCGGGACATGCTCCAGTATTTAAAAGAAAATCGATTTTGGAAATCTTGAGTAACTTATCAGAAGTCAATGCTAAGTGGTAAGTGTTAGAGATGTAGTGCGGGTTTGTTTCATTATTGGAAAATGTGTATTAAATTTCAAATCAGTAACTAAAATTCCAAAAATTCATGTTGATTTTCATGTACGAATTTAGTAATGAGTGATTTAGTAACCATGTATTGTAATTTTATATCACCGGATTGGTAGAATCCATACAGGCATACTAAATTTACTATGCAACTATATTAATGCTTATTTCCTATAGCGAATTTTGTAAATTTCTTGCACTTTTGTGTAGCAAAAACGCAAACAATTTTCATAAAGTAATATACCCATGTAGACAAAATTGCAAATACTTGGTATTTTTCAATATGAGTAACTGAAATTTGAGTAACGTTGATCTTACATTTAAGGCAACAATGTATATTAAATTTCAAGTGAGGTACGAAAATTTCGAAAATGCATATTGATTTTCATATATTAATTTCGTAAATGTTGATTTAATAATCATGTGTTGTTATTTCCAATCACCGGATTATCAAAATTCATATACCCGTATTAAATTCACTATGCAAACATATTAATTGCGATTTCCTGTACCAAGTTTTACAAAATTCATACACGTTTGCACAGGAATAACGCGAACATTTTTTACAGTGCATATTCGCGCCATGCCAGGGAAACAGATACTCTCATCGCTTTTCCCTACAGACAGTCGTGTGTAAAAATTGATTTCCACACAATGATTACTCATAGTTACACTAAGAGGAAAATATAGTAGAATAGTGCGTCGAACTATACCGATATAATTCCTAGGAGGGACGATCATATCGATTTGTACTGGAAACTATGTATTTGATTAGTTGAGCTATTATTATATTTGCAGCTATTATTTTTATCATTGTCGTAACTATAAAGTATAATCGTCCCTCCTGGGAACTATACTGTATGGTGTAATGATTTCTTTTAATTTCTGTCCGATTTCTCCAAATATTATTATTTTCTTTTAAATTTACATCATATCAAAAAAACATATAAAGTATTAGGGAGAAAACTTAGTTGAAATTGTAAGTACCGAAATCGAATAAAATTCAATTTTCATCATTATCGCAATTACCAATAAAATAAAAGTAATAAATATAATGATAATAACAATTGGAATGTCAACATGTAAATAATATGGCATTACGTAAAATAAAAAATAATTCGAAGAAAATAAAACACCGAGATATGGATGTTTAATCAATAGAATAATAGATTTACTTAATTTAATCTCGTATAAATATCCGAGCCTTTAAATGTACAGAAAGTCACAAAATGATTATTATAATCTTAGATTAGATACAATATTCCCAATATTTCAATAGGATATCAATAAAAATAATTATGAGATATACAAATACACATAGATTATATAGGTATTAACTTAACTCGGAAGAATGTCGGTAGACATTTCTTAGATTTTACTAAATCACTTCGTTCACCCAAGACAACACGACTTACTCGGTCAACGGTCCGAAGAGAAAAGAGCCTCGTTACATTTAGAGTGGAGATGGTAGGCGACGGTCATGGTCATGATTTTGATTTACCTAGTATAATATATCGCGAGCGCCGTCTATTACGTTTAATTTTGTTTCGCGCGTAATTTAAAGGTAAAATTTCTTAAAATGGTAAAAGTATAGTATTGTTTTTTCACCAATGTATTTTTCTCTCAGTGTATTTGTTATTAAAAACTATGGCAAACCCTTTTCCATTCAAATGATGTCTATCCTTGTCAACGAATGAGTCATGTATAAATAAATCATGTCCCATTAAACGTTTAATCTATGCAATGAGACACGTCACACTATACGAACGGCGAAACACAGTTACGGCCAAGAAACAGAAGCAGTCTGAAGCATCCGAGAGTGCGTAAATGCGTAAGGGGTTGGCGGTATCGTGCCGAGAAGTGGTGAGGCTCGAACACGGCGCATAGCTCGAGGCATTTATAACATAGGATGTCGAGTGGAAGGGGTTGTACCACCGACCTTCCTCCCGTAATTTGGTTTCTGCGAATTTAAGCATCACAGCGGCGACGGGGGCAGAAAGGGGCTTTTCGTCGCTGGCAAACGAAAGGGGCGAACAGGTCGTGGAGGGAGATAGAAAGAGAGCGGGATAGAGAGGATGGGCCTTAATATCGTTAAACGAGTTGTTTGCTAACTCGGTTAAATTCGGAGCGCGCGGCCACGCGCAAACCGCGTGTACCACCGACAGAGCCGGAGCAGCAATAGCAACAAGAGGAACATTCAGATGGGGGGAGAGGGGAAGCGGAGAGAGAGTGCAAGCGAAGCGAAGAGCTCTGGCCCGTGTCCGAAGCCTGCCTCTGTGGACTCTGACGCTTCGAATGCCCGAACGCTGATGGTTCGATGCGGTTATTGACGTTTCAACTAGAAATTAAATTACTCGTTACACGTACTGACACTAAACTCACCCTCATAGTCATCGGACGGTCCAGCGATGCGTTGTCATCTACTGCTTCCTCCCCAAAAACTCCATATCGCGATGGATTTTACTTTCATCTTTGGCAAAGACCAGACTCCGGTGAACAACCAATTCATTTTGCATATAACCTTCATAGCGTTTTTTTCATTATTGGATTTTCTACACTCAGAAAAAGAGTTGGTTTGAACTACCAAAAACGTTGGTTTAAAAACTTTGTCAAGAAAACTTTGTAAGCACAACCAAGTTATGGTTAACATAACCAAGGATTTGGTAAGACAACCAAGTATTTAGTACGCATAACCCAATAACTTGGTTGCGCCTACCATATTTTTCTTAGTTAAATTTTTAAACAAGATCTTCGTAAACCAAACCAAGTCTTTTTCTCCGTGTATATCTAATCTTTAGAAGAGTCTAGGGTCGAATGCAGAGGGGCTAGATTCTGGAATCTCAATAACCTATGATACTTGTACACTCAGAGAAATTATGGTAGTCCTGACAACTAAAGTGATAGCTACTCATTTTTAATTCGTGCAACTTTTTTTTTGTCGTTACAGTGACTGAAAAATGATCTAACTATATATTTATAGCTGCGACAACTATTCTAAAAGTAGTCACATAGATGACTACTTTTTATGAATCTTTTTAACTAGAAATAAACAGCGATTTAAGTATACAGCCTATTCGAAAAAAGTCGGAAAACTGTTATAATAGACCAATACACAAGAGAGTTTGATTCAAATCAAGTCATTTTTTCCGGGGAAAGACAATATAGTGATTAATAAAATATCTCCGAACATCGTGTTTTTGGCGCGATCTTGTAAAGTAATTTACGTGACAATGGAAACTATACTTGTATTATAGTTTCGTAGATAATACTTCAACCAAGTTGATAGGTGACCAAGTTTTCGGAGCGCCGAAGCAATTATAACTTGCTTAGATTAGTTGGAGTATAGTTCGTGATTAACAATTTATTAAGTTGAATATACTTCTTAAAAATGTAATAATCTTTGTTTCGGTCTCCTTGGCATTTGACTACCGATCGAACCATTTTTCTAATCGATTTTTTGTGAAGTAAAATCGTTTAAAATGATAAAATAATTTTAACTATGATACAAATGTCGTCACATTAACAATCTCAATAAAATCCACCAAAACAAAGAAAACCAAAGTTTCCTTCACTAGGAAAAAAATAATCGGCTCTATAGTACAAGGAAAAAAATTAACTGGAATCATACAAAATTGTAAGTTGTATTTTATTTTAATGGTAAAGTACAATAGGGGAGATGGGGGCAAAACGGGCACCGTCTCAACTTTCGTAAAAACGATTTGTCTCAGTTTTTTACGTTCCTTAGATAGGGGAAGTGCGGAAAATACGTCAAATTGGTGATGAAAAAAAATTGATAATCTTCATCAGATCAGAATTTTTTTAACCATTCGTTCAGAACTCTTTTTCGATACTTTGTTGAGCAAAGAAAAAAAATATAGTCAAATGAATTTTTCAAAAATTTTATAATCAAATTATTTCTTTGAAAAAAAAGTCGGTATATCATAAAAAAATCAATTAGATCGAAATTCTCATTTTACGATTTGGTGCCAATTTTGACCCCGATACTTATATTTAGCCGAGATGCCTGGTTTGCCTCCCTGCCTGTTTTATTGACATCTACAATTATTTTCCGAAATTTTCAAGTAAGAAATGTCAGGAAATTGAAAAAAGTCGTGTTCGAAAAAGTTGAAACGATGCCAGTTTTGCCCCCAATTGTCATTTTTAGTCGTAATGCCCGTTTTGCCCCCCTGCTCGTTTTGCCCCCATCACCCCTATGTATGTATGTTAGCGGCTATGGTCGAAAATGGTAATGGTACTTTATATTTAAATGAATATACAATTTAAAAAAGTACAATTCTTCATAATCGTAGATTAACATTTTTCTTTTCTAAGTCAATTTTGCTCTAATTCTTTCATCGTTATGACTTTCTGTCCTAATTTATAACCAACACAAAAAATTCAACTGTGCGCAAAATTTAAATTGACCTTCAGAAATTCCAATTGCCTAGGCAATTGAAAGGTGCCACAATTATCGTTAATTTTGTAATAAGTTCTATTACAAATTAAATATAAAGTACAATTCTTCATAATCGTAGATTAACATTTTTCTTTTTCAACCATCGGTAACTGAATTTTCAATATCGTAGTCAATTTTCCTCTAATTCTTTCATCCTTATGACTGTCCTAATTTATGAGCAACGCAGAACATTCAACTTTGCGCAAAATTGAAATTGGCCTTCACACTGAAAGAAGCATATCGTTGATTTAACGATTTCACATGATAATCGAATATAGGAAGGCTTGCAATGTTTTATGGTTGAAGCGATGATAATATGGTTCAATAAACGATATTTGCAAAATTATTGGAAACAAACGGTGAAATCGTATATGCAACGAAACGGCATAATTGAAACTATTAGAATAGTCTTTGAAACTATTATCTTTTTGATGATTGCTACTATAATTATATTTGCTCTCACCATAAAATATAGACGTTCCTCCTGTGAATTATAGTTTATACTTAGATTATCGTCGGTCTAACTATATATTTTTTTTAATTACCAGATTTTTCTCTCAGTGCAGAAATTCTAATTGCATGGACAATCGACAGATACCACAATTATCGTTAATTTTGTAATAAATTGTATTACATTTTAATGATGAAATACAATTCTTTAGCATCATAGATACATTTTTTTTCCAACCATCGGTAATTGAATTTTCAATATCGTAGTCAATTTTCCTCTAATTCTTTCATCCTTATGACTTTCTGTCCTAATTTATGAGCAGAACATTCAACAGTGCGCAAAATTGAAATTGCCTTCGGAAATTCCAATTCCATAGACAATCGACAGGTGCCACAATTATCGTTAATTTTGGCCAGACAGCGAGAGAGCAATGAGCGAAAATTATTGACGTCGGGATTTACACGCACTCGCGAAACGTCATCGTTCGCACGTTGTGTTAAATCGGAGTTTAGCCCCTCCGTGACTATCCAGATATGCAGTCAACCAGCGAAGCAGGCACGCACGTACGAGCGCTACAACCGGTTGGTTCATTGGGTCTTCATCGCGGATATACGCATGGTTCGACGAGATTCTGTACGTACGCGTAGTTCCTCCCGACTTCGGTCGTACTATACATGCTAAGTGAAGCCAATACCGACGATGAGTTGAGCAGCAAGAGTGATCAAGTTTACGGACGCGTAAAGGCAAAAGGAGGTTCACGTGCCTCCAACGAAGAGCACCATTATAATTATCCCTCAACGTTATAGCGAGAATAATCTACGTACGGAGAAACATCATCGAGGTTCACGGACATTCATCGCTAATGCAGTGAATAAATATTTTCTAAAGTCATCATTTCAACCATTGACTCCATACGATTGTTTTAAATCGTTTTCAACGGACACTTCTCGATGAGACAAAAATCAGAAAAAAAAATCAAGCATGTAAAAATGCTGAAAAGATCGATTTTGCATAATAATAATTCCAAAATGTTATTGACAAATCCATGAAATGAAACATCGTTGTACAAATCACCTGACAACCCATCTTTTTTTTCTCAATTGAAAATTGTTTGTTAATTTTTTTCCAAATATGAATTGTTTCAGAATTTTGTGTGTATTATTGAAGAAGGAAAAATTTCATCACTGTTCGACGATATCACAAAATAAAAGAAGGAAATTCCATAATTGTTAGAAGATTCTTTTTAAACAACTTATGTATAAAAAAAATGTATTCCATAAGAAATTTTTTTATTAATAACATTTTGACATTGTTATCATTAAAAATCAATATACTTAGTATTACTCATGCTGATGATTCTTTTTTCTCGTCGCAAAATACTAAAATTTCGATGAAACCAAGTTTTTGAATCGAAAAGTATGTCTAAAGTGTCCTTAAGCCCGTCGACAAGCTAACTTTTCTATGAACTCTTCCAGTCACTGTAAAGCATATAAAATGAGCAAGCACTATTTAAAACATAACTTATAGTCGCAATATGAACCAATTATTTTCTTCATAAATTTTATACCAGAGCCAATTTCTATTTATGGACTGTATTTGAAAAAGTAACAAAAAAGTTATTCTTCTTAATTTGCTGTTTTGTTGTATACAAATCATTCAAGTGGCTATCGTATAATTTTCCTACAAATCCAGAGAAAAAGAAGGAAAAAGAGTGAAAGGAATACCGATTGAGCGGCGAAACGCGGTACGTTCGATTTTTCTGCTGCGTAGCTGTGGCTATACTGAGCACGCCAAGCCCTGCCCTAATGAAATTGCAGTGTTACTTGACTGAAAGACAGGACGCGATGTTGTGGCATGCTCGTCCTGTTGAAGCAGCGAGTATGCAAAGCCCTGGAGCTTCAGGCACATATACTCTGTAGACTGTACAGAGTACAGAGTACGTTGTGGGTGGTAAGCGTTGGGAGGGTGAAGGAGCGCAGACGCGGCTGGTTCACTCGTGGCATACGGTCAGCCAGCGTCAGAGGATCGTCGAGCGTAAAGTCCGCCGGACCGGTCTGTTGCCAGCTAAAGTGCGTTCACGACACGTGTACTCTACTACCCTTCTCTTCCTCTCTTTCTCTCTCTCTCTCCTTCTCTCTCTCTTTAGAGTTACAATACACTTGCACGCTCACGAAGCCGAACGCCATGCATATCTATACATTTTTGTGTGTGTGTCAGTGTGTGTGTGTATATATGTATCTCAACGCGCAGCGTACCTTCGCCTACACGGGAAAGCCTCTGCCTCGTTCACATTCTCCCATGAAACTCTTCTGCAACCTTCCTTTCAATCCCGTTCGACTACCATCACCTACATCAAGCGTGCATCGTCCATCGCACACATATAGACGAGAAAATAAAAAAAGGAAAAAAGTACAAACACACACACAAGGGAAAATGGAAGTTGGGAAACCAGGGGAAGCAGCTTTGTGGACAGGGCTATTGACAGGTTTGGTATTAGTGCCGGCGAAAGAAAGAAAAAAGGCACGAGGGAAATCCCAGCTCCACACGGTAAAACCTTTGACTAGGATACGCGAAGTGAGGAATAGGAAAAAGTGACGGGAATTTAGGTAGTCAATGCTGTAAAGTTTCAAGCGCCAATGTGGAAGTTTCACGCTATGGACACTCGAAATTGATTTACTTTCTTGCGCTATGATTGAAGGTGATGAAAAAAAACGCCACAGCTTTATTCGGATGGGTATCTGACTAGGAGTGACAGAAAAGTTATAGTGGGAGGGAAATCACCCAGTTACTGATCGATAGATAACAAGTACTCAATCTTTATTAATGACACATATTAAATCTTTTGAGGAGTCTAGAGTCGAATCCAGCAAAACTGATTTTGATATTCTTCATTTTAAACCAGATTCTGGACAGATTTGTGGATTCTCCCAAGAGCTTATGATACTTGTTTACGTTTTAGTTAATTTGATTTACAGTATTTTACGAAGTATTGGTACATTTTTATTTTTTCTGTAATTTATATACTTGTTGTTCCTAAGTTTAGCCCCTTAAATATCTAAGGCATAAATAAAGAATCAATCAATCAATTAATCAATACTTGTATACCCGGAAAAAATATGAAAGTCCTGGCAACTAGAAAGTGACAGATATTCATTTTTATTCCATGCAACTTTTTTTGTACTTACAGTAACTAAAAAATTGTTCTAACTATATTTTTAAAGTTACCGAAGATATAATTTTCTTTAAGTGTTTTATGAACTGTTTCATTAATATTTTGTAACTAGAATTGAACAGCTATTTAGGTAGACAGATTATTTGGGAATAGTTGGCAAAATGTTATAATGCGATATCAGTAACTCACGAGTATAACAAAAAAATTAATTAAAATCAAGTCATTTTTATTATTTCTAGTTTAGAAATATTATTTCTAGTATATTTCTAATATAATTTATTATTTCTAGATCACCCTATTGATCAAATCAACGAGTACCGAGTTTAATCCAATGACGGTGATTTTTTATTTTAAGTCAACGTTGAACCAGCCATTTTTATTTTTGAATTTTGAATTCACACTCATATTTTGTTAAGCCTTAAATAAGTTTCGACAACAAATTTACCCCATTTTAACTAACACAATTGGCACTTATGAAAATTCACTTTCTTACTTGTAAAACACATTTTGTTTCGACAAAATCGTACTCGTGCTGTAACAGCTGTTCTAGCATTACCGCAAGCGCTAGTCAGCGTCAATAATGTACGTTGCTCCATTATTCGAGTGTCCGATTGCCAGCGGCGCTGCGGTGGCATTTGTTACAGTTGCCGCATTTTACTTCTGTCCCCAGTTTCCCCTATCAATCTAGAATTTGACCCTTGCATCACGTTCAAATTTGAATAGACACTTCGATAGACTCAGTATATAGATCAAAACGTAAACATAGCCAGGAAATTAATAAAATAGCTCTATAAATTTTGATCAATCACTAATTCAGAATTTTTATTTGCTATACTATTAAAAAAATCTATAAACTAATTGGGTTTGCACAAGGATAAATAGTTCTGTTACAAATAGCCAAGCTATTTCGATAGTTGTACCGTGTTGGTACCGAAATTTGTACGGAAATTTTTCTGCACGGCCATTTTTTTGGAACTCGGGTTGAAATAAATTTCCAATATCAAATTTTTGGTGCAACAGCGCGAACACTGGCAATATGGAAAATTTAGTAGTTTCAACGTACTAGAAATAAATCATCAACCCTACAAAATTTACAGCGATGACCTTCTTCTCGTATTCAAATAATTAATTATTTTTCACGAAAAGCCAATATCACGATGATTTAATTCCGGAATATGTTTCTACCTCCACTTGTTATTATCAGCAGCATATCGGAGTTCCAATATAGTAGTAAGGTCGTCAAAAATTTAAAAAATTTAAAAAATTGATCGATAAGAGTCGATGAAAGAATTAATATTAACAATACTTCAAAAATTAACCCGCAATAAAGTTCTTTATTTTTCTAGAGAAATTAAATGTAGAATTATCCGTATGAGTGCCTAAATTTTCAGGAACTACAAGATATTATTCTGTTGACGTATGAAAACAAATTGTCTTCGAAAGTATTACAATTCTATTTTAGCACAAATGTCTGATATTAGGCTAACAATTGTATTTTTTTTCTTATCTGACCTAACAAATTTCAATAATTTTGTATATTGAACATATATAATCTATATAAACTCTACATACATTCTATACGCAATTTATATACAAACCAACTGTGAAGTTCGGTTTATATATAAATAGTATTTAGATTGCATATAGAGCGTACGCAGACTATATATGTCCAATTCTAAGTTTATAAACTATATACATATTTTATGTACTCTGCATACAATTTTTGCTTCCTCATAGAGGAATCTTTGTTTTCGTGCGAAATTTTTTTTCGGTTTTTTATGTCAATACATTAAAAATGATTTAAAACGTCGAGAAAAGTGGTTTAGAAAAAATGTATGGTTGGATGTGCGTATGTATGTGTGGGGCCGTCACTCAAAATTCAAACTTATATATCTCAAGAACTGCTTTAACAATCGGGCTGAAATTTAGCAAACAAGTGAAGCAGATCGATACCTTTGATGGTGGTAATTTAAAAAAAAAATCAAAAATATCTTCAAATTTTATTTAACTTTGCAATTTTCGAAAAATGTCTGTACGCTCTCTAGTATCCGAATATTTTTAGCTATTGAGCTAAATAATTTTTTATGAATAAAGCTATGTTAAAGGAGGATCGGTATTGAATTTAGAATGAATCTGTAAAAAGGTTCGGTTTTTAAGGGATTCTGATTTTTTTCTTAAATATTCGTTTTGCTCTAACTCTCGTAAAATCTCACTAAATCAACTGCAATTTTCTACAGATGATAAATAACATTCAGCGCTGCTACCTACCAAATTTGGTCTTGATCGGTAGAGTGGTTTGGATTTTACGTGATTTTCAATTTTCCAATAACTATATAGGTAACATTTTCATTTTTTACAAAGCGTCCTCTATGAGGAAGCCAAAATGAATAAATAAGCTTACTCATAGAGGTGGTTTTGTGAAAAATGAAAATTAATGAGGAAGCAATGAGCAAAGTTCCACTTTGCAACCTTTTTTACTTGTGAGTGCTTTTATCATCTTTCTCAATAGGGCTACACAATGAAGCTCTTGTGTAGATAGTAAACCCAATAGCACAGTGGAGAAGTGATGAGGTATACCAAGCAAATGATAGTGACGCCAATACTAGCTAAAATTAATAAATAAGCTTACTCATAAAGGTGGCTTTGTGAAAAATGAAAATTAATGAGGAAGCAATGAGCAAAGTTCTACTTTGCAACCTTTTTTACTTGTGAGTGCTTTTATCATCTTTCTCAATAGGGCTACACAATGAAGCTCTTGTGTAGATAGTAAACCCAATAGCACAGTGGAGAAGTAATGAGGTATACCAAGCAAATGATAGTGACGCCTATACTAGCCAAAATTAATAAATAAGCTTACTCATAAAGGTGGCTTTGTGAAAAATGAAAATTAATGAGGAAGCAATGAGCAAAGTTCTACGTTGCAACTTTTTTTTCTTGTGAGTGCTTTTATCATCTTTCTCAATAGGGCTACACAATGAAGCTCTTGTCTAGATAGTGAACCCAATAGCACAGTGGAGAAGTGATGAGGTATACCAAGCAAATGATAGTGACGCCAGTACAGTGATAGGGTCCTCTTCTTGTTGTACTGGGACTCCCATGGTGTGTAGATGCTGTGTCTCGAACACAGTGGCACGCGCCTGATACTCCGCAGAAGCTCCGCAGTATCAGGATACTGTAATTATGTTAAGTACACTAGCGGCTCGTGGCAAACTGTGCCGTCCAAACTGACGCGCATAGTTGGACCACGAGGATCCGACAGGGAGCCTCTATATAGACGGAACTAAGCGATCTACCGAGGAAGGGAGGGTATTACTATAGTACGAGGGAGAGCTACATATATCGACGGCAAGCCTACTACTATAACGTAACGCTGTTACGGAGCAGTGCAATCACCCTTGTGATCAGACAGTAACTAACTGCGTCTCGGATGCATACATACCTAATATGCGAAGCCAGCCGTAGAGGGGAATGAGAAAGGGGTCGATGAAGAGAATGAGAGGAGGAAGGAAGACGAGACGAAGATTGGTGAGAGCAAGCGAGCTGATGGTAGGTGTATACCGAGAGCGCCACAGTGCCAAGCATAGTCCCTTTCAGCTCGCCACTTTCAAACATTCGAACGCCCAGGGCTATATGCCCTCGTAAACAATAGCTACCTACGCTTGCAGCACCGACAGTAAGCGAGAGAAGAGCAAGCTTCAAATCAGAACTCTGCTCTTCTGTGATAGATCCCCATAATGCGAATAGAGTATCACAGATTTTCTCTCGATACGTCACAATACCACGGAAATTTGAGATTTAAATAGAATCGCTTTTTTTCCAAATTTGAAACGTGAATGGAATAGCTTTTTTTTCAAATTTCACATGTGAATAGAATCTCTTCTTTTGAAATTTGAAACGTGAATGAAATCACATTTTTCCATATTTGAAACGTGAATAGAATCGCTTTTTTGTCAAATTTGAAAGTGAATAGAATCCCGCTTTTTAATTTGAAACGTGAGTAGAACAGTTTTTTTCCAAATTTGAAAAGTGAATAGAATAGCTTTTTTCCAAATTTGAAAAGTGAATAGAATTACTTTTTCCAAAATTTGACACGTCAATCAAATTGCCTTTTTTCCAAATTCGAAACGTGAATAGAATCATTTTTTTCCAAATTCTTACATTTGGATATCGCATTCACTGATAGTCATTATATTCTAATCTTGCTTTTAGCCTCGTTGCTGAAGATCTCAGTGTTAAAGAACAATTTGCCATGAATACTAAGATAAGTCAAATTATTGAAGGTTCTGATGCATATTATGAATTTAACAAATATTTATCGTGAACAAATTGTACTTTACTGAATATAGGGAAGAGTAGCAGTAGATCAGTGGATAAGGTTCGGTATGCATCGGGCACGGGTTCAATTTCCGGCCGGAACCAATGGATAGTTTTTTCTAAGAGTTTTTTTCTGTAATCCCGGTGGTTCAGACCCCACCTATAATTAAATCCATTCCCAATACCTAACAGTGATGGCTCGTCAGTCGGTGTTCGGCTTCGCACTGGTTCTTATCGCACGAATGGTGATCCTAGCTGGGTATTGAATCACTGGGAGGCGAGGCGCTACTCCAAACGCTTTCGGTGTCCATGCACCGAGTTTACTCACATTGACACCAAGATGGTTACCCTTTACGGTTGCCCTAGGCGAATGCGACACACTGAGGTTAAGGAGGATGGAGCGTTTGGTAATACTCTGTTAGAAAATCTGGAAGTTTTTGTAAACTCGCCATCTAAATTTGATATTCAATTATGATATATTATTAATTTCCTTTCGCAGTAAAATTTAAGTACATTATTGAATATTCTGTATTTTACATTAATTTCACATCACACTTGTACATTAAATTTAATACACCAGGTTATGGAACTTCCAGTACTTGTACATTAAATTTCAAGTACATTTATTTTTAAGTGTTTTAGCTTATTTATGAATCAGTTGACTGTTTATGAAAATAGTTTGCACATCTGCATGTGTTCTTAATATATAAGTACATTCGTAGTCTCGTAATAATAATATTCTATGATATTTATATTATATTTTGTTTATTAACAAATGTCTGATCTATTATTAGTTGTTAAGAAGTTATAATCGTGTGCTTATTCGAACCTATTCTAACATTATACATACAAATAGTTGTAAGTTTTGAAGAATTATTATTAGACAAATTACAGCAGGTAATTTATTTAAAAATTTTTCAGTAAACAAAATGAGCTCTTATCCTCTATAATCAGACCAATACTGTTGTCTATTTTTATTTTTCAAGTCATACAATTTTTTTATTTATTTTATCTTTTATTGGTCAGTTTTGGTCGAATCTCAAAACTATAATCGTTTTTGTATTTTAAGAACGTTTGCTCCTATGCAGGTCAAGCTTCAAAACAGCAAATTGAACCACCAAAATTCGTTCAGTTAACTTCAGTGTGTAGATTTATTTTAACCACGAATTTTAACTCGAGCCTTGCACATTGTTTCCTAATTTTTTCCACCTTTGAAAAAGCTCGCTTTATTAGAAAGCTATTGATCAAAATAGCTCTTCGGAAAGGTGTCTTTGTGAGAAGTGAAAATAATTAGAAAGCAATCAACACTTCTATATTAATTAATCAAATTACTAACAAATTTATTATTGTTTGTACCAGTGCAAATTACAAGTTTACCATAATTTTGTTTCCTTGCAGATAAAGCTTTGTTTTTATCTGTGAAATTGCTGTTTTTATATTCAACTTATTCGAGCCGTTGTAAAATTATGTTTGCGAAAACATATCAACAGCCACAATGAGAAAAAGAATGTTTGAATTAATTAAAACAGCTTACATCCTCGTTCAAACGAATTTTTTGTTAGGACAAAGAAATGTTCACTTGCTTCAATATTTATTAGATTCAGTTGTTTAAAATATATTTCAGCGGCAAATAAAATATTTCTTATAATAACTAAAAATTCTAATAATCATTATATTCAACTTATTCGAGCAGTTGTAAAATTACTTTTGCGAAAAAATATCATTAGCCACACTGAGAACATTTTTTTTGGTTAGAACTACGAAATATTCAGTTTTTTCAATAATTATTAGATTCAGTTGTCTAAAATATATTTCAGCGGCAAACAAAATATTTATTGTAATGACTAAAAATTCTAATAATAAAAAAAAAGGATTTGTTGCATTTAAACATTTTTTTTTCTCAGTGCAAATGCATTATGAGCTCCTCGTCAGCTTTTTGATCGAGTCATCTAGTAGCCTGGCACCAATTTTAAATATCGCCTGAGCTACAGTGATGCGGGGGGAGTGAAGTTGCGTTACGAGGGTTGACAATTTGTACTCGAGTCAATATAGCCTGAGGCTTGCTCAAGCTCTCTCGGTCCGACCCCTTCGCGATCGGAGTTGATCGGGTTGCGAGGCACTTAGTCCTATACATTTTACGTTATCAAGACACCAATCGCTACAGTCACTCGCTTATTTTATGTATATGTTGCAGAATAAATTTCCGCAGTTCTGCCAATGAAATATCTTGGAATAGAAGGATCATTATGGCTGCAGACGTACGGGTTTCGTGACAGGCGAGCCGTCAGTATTACACTGGTTCGTTGTCGACGAAACCTGCACGATCTGTGACCGCACCGACGATCGGATCAAAGAAGAACTTTACCATCTTGATCGATATTCTTGATTTACTGCATACATGGCAACGCATATGTATATTCAACCAAATTTAGATATTATATTAATATAAATTTTTGTATTTCATACATGTTAAATAATTAATATGGGCGGCTTAATAATTCTAAAATAAAATGTCAATAAAGAGTCTCACGTATAAATTTATACACTGAGTATAAACACGGAGAGAAATTTCTGAGTTGTGACAAAATAAAACGAGGACAACAAAAATCGTTACGTTAGGCTAACGAAAAAATAGCTCAGCCCAGCAAAAAGATTTGTCAGCATAGCAAAACTGATTTATCAGCCGAACAAAAGATTTGTCAGCCTAACGTAACGATTTTTGTTGTCCTCGTTTTATGTTGTCACAACACAGAAATTTCTCTCCGTGAATGTGTGGTTTAATTATTACAAAGATAGAACCATTTTGATCGATATTCTTAGATTACTGCATGCAACGCATATGTATATTCGAAATTTGGACATATAAATATAGATTTCTGTAATTAAAATATGTTGAATAATTAATATGCTCAGCTTAATAAATCTTGAATAAATCGTAAATAAGGAAGCTCACATATAAATTTATGCTCTAGGTATAAATGATCACAGTTTTTAATCTTATGAACGATGATTCAATTGTTACAGAGAATAATATTATTATTATTCCAAAGATAGAACTTCACCATCTTGATCGATATTCTTGATTTACTTTATACATGGAAACGCATATGTGTATTCAACCAAATTTGGACATTATATAAATATACATTTTTGTAATTCAAACATGTTGAATAATTAATACGTCCAGCCGAAAAACTCTAAAATAAAATATAAATGATCTCACGTATGAATTTATACTTAAAGTATAAAAGTGGTTAAATTATTACAAAAAATAATATTATTATTATTACAAAGATAGAACTTCAAAACTTTGATCGATATTCTTGAATTACTGCATACATAGCGATGGATGTATATTCAACCAAATTTGGACATTATATAAATATAGATTTTTGTAATTCAAACCAATTAAATGCGTGCATCCTAATAATTCTAAAATACACTGTAAATAAAAAGTCTCACGTATGAATTTATACCTCAAACAAGCGGCAGATTTAATTATTTTTCCCAGTGTATATTTGATCTAATATGCGTGCCTGTGAAGACAATGGGTCATTGTTCTAAGTTTTATCCAAGCGTTTGATGTGTTGTGTAGGGTTTCTATTATTGTTAAAAATAATAATAGTATTAATCTAATAGAATTAATCGCAAACAATAAACATAATAATTAGGACATAGTGCAGCAATGGGTATCAAATTTAATTAACATTAGTTCATTAGATGATTTGGTGGTTAGTTCATTAGATTATGATAAGTGAATGATGTATTTATGCTTAAGAATATCATCTTGAGGGATAGCTAATGTGTTTTATAGTTTGAACAACTAATAATGCACAGTGGTCCCATTATTACAACTGCGAAAAGTACCATCAATAGTTGATTTAAAGATATTTAGAGATAATTATAGAATAATAGTTATTTAGAATAAATTCCATTAACTAGAGATCTTAAAATGGTTGTAAAAAATTATCTCATAATCAGCTAATATGAGATTGTATATATATATATATATTTGTTTTTTTTCAAATTGAAATGTAATGCTTATATGTCTACTAATAATTATTTTACCAGAACACAAGTCTACCTCGATTTAATTCCGCGTAACGTCTCCGCATATTGGAATACATTATAATCTTCCCAGAAAATGCAAACATGTGTTTTTTGACCATCGGATTTTTTGCCACTTGCAGAAACATTGAGTTGTCTCAAGGAAACGATAGTTTCTGGAATCAAATCGCAGCAAAGTGGTTTTCTGATGTGCAACACTCCCAAAGACTATAAAAAAAATATGAAAAATCATTCTTAGGCCTATTACGAAAAAGAAATGAACAGAGTGGACATATCTACAGTGAGAGAAATTTCTGCGTCGTAACAACATAAAACGGTGACAACAAAAATCGTATTCTTAGGCTAACAAAAAGATTGGTCAGCCCAGCAAAAAAGATTTGTCAGCCGAACAAAAGATTTATCAGCATAGCAAAATGATTTGACAGCCTAACGTAACGATTTTTGTTGTCACCTTTATATGTTGTCATGACACAGAAATTTCTCTCTGTGTAATTTCCTGACGTTTTTTTCCCTCTTCCTAAAAAATGGTACTTTTATAATTACACTGTACAAGAAAATAATAAATCGCAGCTTTTTATATACGATTCGATATTTGAAAACGAAAATGTAAATCGAAATTTAGCCGTCAGAAACTTCATCATTTTGTGCATTGTTTTTTAGCCGTGAAATGAAGAACGACATACATGCAGTGAATAAAATCGAGTGAAGCTAGCGGAGAGGGAACGCCGCGGATTTATTGTGAAAATGAAACGGCATAGGATTGACAGAATGATAGGTGATTAATATTAATGCATGATCGTAGGTGGTTTGAAAAACGATCGTGTGACCAGGAGGCCCAGAGGCTGGGGTGCAGCAAGTGAGGGAGGGGATGCAGTACTAGTGCTGTACGTGCATCAGTGGCTTGCGAACGATTTCACCGATTGGACGTTCACGTCCACGAGAGTTAGTTCGAAAACGTCGACCTGTCAGCAGTTTCGAGGCGTATATCGCACAGCGAATGCAGGCTAGTTTGATTCGTCATCCATTGATCTACAATCGGGGCCACTGCGCCACTGTTATCAATAATATTCGCTGGATATGCCGGTACGCTGCTATCATCGAGGACTCCGCCTTTCATGTTCAAAACGAATTGTACTACATGACCACTGATCAGTAAAATCTAATTTTAACAAATCGTGTACTGGTACTGTTAAACAAGAAAAAATAGAAATAAAATCTATATGTCGATAAATATTGTATTGGTTTAATCAATATACGTTCTGGGAATATTTAGTTATTTTAATAAATCGTGTTTGTTACTGTTAAACAAGAAAAAATAAAAATAAAACCTATCTGTCGATAAATATTGTATTCGTTTAATCAGATCCAAGAATATTTAGTTATTTTAATAAATCGTGTATGTTACTGTTAAACAAGAAAAAATATTTAAAAAATCTATCTTTCAATAAATATTGTATTCGTTTAATCGACATACTACATTCCAGGAATATAAAATTGTTTCAACAAATCGTGTATGTTACTGTTAAACAAGAAAAAACATAAATAAAATCTATGTGTCGATAAATATTGTATTCGTTTAATCAATATACATTCCAAGAATATTCAGTTATTTTAACAAATCGTGTATGTTACTGTTAAACAAGAAAAAATAAAAATAAAATCTATCTTTCAATAAATATTTAATTCGTTTAATTGATATACGTTCCAAGAAAATTCAGTTATTTTCAAAAATCGTGTATGTTACTGTTAAACAAGAAAAAATATTTAAAAAATCTATCTTTCAATAAATATTGTATTCGTTTAATCGACATACTACATTCCAGGAATATAAAATTGTTTCAACAAATCGTGTATGTTACTGCTAAATAAGAAAAAATATGAATAAAATCTATCTTTCAATAAATATTATATTCGTTTAATCGACATACATTCCAGGAATATTCAGCTATTTTAACAAAAGTGTAGCTGAACTAATAATACATTTATTCCATGACAATTCCCGAAGTAAATGTATTTTACGTTGAGTATAACTTTCGTCTTTATAATGTATAACTAATATTTGTACTGTTTTAATTATAACATGATTGAGATAAAATGATAAATTATCCTCTTGTAAGTTAAACAATACAAATTTTCACAATAAATAAATTACATTCAACTCGCAATTGATTAGTGTAAAATTTACTCCAATGTCTCGATAATAAGATATCAAGTCAATCATGAAATGAACATGGAGTAAATAAAAGGTACTGATATCCGTGGATGCGAATACACGCTACAAGGAAGATATAATATATGGAGGCATACGGTTAATAATGATATGGCCCAAATGCCAGTACGGTAAGTAAATGTGGAGGCAGTAAATTGAAAAGCAAGTCGGTTAAAAAGCAATAGTATAATTTTCGTCTTCATCATGTATAACTAATTTTTCTATTTTTTATAATTATATCACGATTGGTGTAAGCTGATAAATTATCCTCTTGTAAATTCATCAATAAAAATGTTTAAGATAAATAAATTACATTCAACCCTCATTTAATTTACTTTAATGTATCAATAATAAGATATCAATCAAACAAATCATAAAATTAACATGGAGTGCATAAAATGAACCGAGTATCATACCCGTGGATGAGAATACACGGTACAAGGAAGATATAATATATGGAAGCATGTCGTTGATAATGATAAGGCCCAAACGCAAGTACGGTAATTATACGGAATTACATTGAACGTAGAATATATTTATTCTAGGTTGAGTATAATTTTGGTCATTATAATTATATCACGATTGGAATAAGATGATATATTATCCTCTTGTAAGTCTATCAATAAAAATATTCACAATAAATAAGTTACGTTCAAATCATATTTTATTAGTGTAAAATTTACTTTAATATATCGATAATAAGACATCAATCAAGCAAATCATAAAATGAACATGGGGTGAATAAAATGTACCGAATCAAGAGTCGCGGTAGCGACTCGACGTCAAGTTAAAAAAGAAATTAATATTGCCTTCACACGACGATTTTCTGTCTGACTTGACAGGGCGCTACTACTACTCTATTATTCCCGACGACGGCCACTCACCAGCCGTTTTCAAATTGTAACTCGAATTATCTTTGACCACAAGTTGCGAACGAAAAATGTATCAGGTTCAATATTTTTTATTTATTTTTCTCTTTCAAATGAGACCTGTCGCAAGTAAATCTGTTCCTTTAATGCTGATATATGGCATCTTCGTAATTCTGGCCGACCATGTCTATTTCGCTCGCGCTGCCGCACTCACACAACTTTAAATGTCCCCTCACATGTACGTACCGACATATTTCATATTCGTGGATGAGAATACACAACACAAGGATAGGCAGAAGGAAGATATAATACATGGAAATATGTGGTTTATAATAACAAGGCCCAAACGCCAGTCCGATAATTATAGGGAATTATATTCAACATAGAATACATTTATTCTACGTCGTTATAATTATATCACGATTGGAATAAGACGACAAATTATCCTCTTGTAAGTTTATCAATAGAAAGGTTTACAATAAGTGAATTACATTCAAACTCCATTGTATTAGTGTAAAATTTACTTTAATGCATCGATAATAAGATATCAATCAAGCAAATCATAAAATAAACATGGAGTGAATAAAATGAACCGAGTATCATATACGTGGATGAGAATACACGGTACAAGGAAGATATAATACATGGAAGCATGTGGTTGATAATAACAAGGCCCAAACGCCAATCCGATAATTATAGGGAATCATATTCAACGTAGAATACATTTATTCTACGTCGTTATAATTATATCACGATTGGAATAAGATGATAAATTATCCTCTTGTAAGTTCATCAATAGAAATGTTTACAATAAATAAATTACATTCAAACTACATTTTATTAGTGTTAAATTTACTTTAATGCATCGATAATAAGATATCAATCAAGCCAATCATACAATTAATGTGTAGTTAATAAAATGAACCGAGTATCATATCCGTGGATGAGAATACACGGTACAAGGAAGATATAATACATGGAGGTATGTGGTTGATAATGATAAGGCCCAAACACCAGTTCGATAATTGTAGGGAATTATATTCAACGTAGAATACGTTTATTCTATGTCGTTATAATTATATCACGATTGGAATAAGATGATAAATTATCCTCTTGTAAGTTCATCAATAGAAATTTTTACAATAAATAAATTACATTCAAACTACATTTTATTAATGTTAAATTTACTTTAATGCATCGATAATAAGATATCAATCAAGCCAATCATACAATTAATGTGTAGTTAATAAAATGAACCGAGTATCATATCCGTGGATGAGAATACACGGTACAAGGAAGATATAATACATGGAGGTATGTGGTTGATAATGATAAGGCCCAAACGCCAGTTCGATAATTGTAGGGAATTATATTCAACGTAGAATACGTTTATTCTATGTCGTTATAATTATATCACGATTGGAATAAGACGATAAATTATCCTCTTGTAAGTTCATCAATAGAAATGTTTACAGTAAATAAATTACATTCAAACCACATTTTATTAGTGTTAAATTTACTTTAATGCATCGATAATAAGATATCCATCAAGCCAATCATACAATTAATGTGTAGTTAATAAAATGGACCGAGTATCATATCCGTGGATGAGAATACACGGTACAAGGAAGATATAATACATGGAGGTATGTGGTTGATAATGATAAGGCCCAAACGCCAGTTCGATAATTGTAGGGAATTATATTCAACGTAGAATACGTTTATTCTACGTCGTTATAATTATATCATGATTGGAATAAAAAGATAATCAATAGAAAGGTTCATCAATAAATAAATTACGTTCAAACCACATTTTAGTAGTGTAAAATTTACTCTAATGTATCGATAATAAGATATTAATCAAGCCAATCATAAAATTAACATGGAGTGAATAAAATGAACCGAGTTTCATATCCGTGGATGAGAATACACGGCACTTACAAGGAAGATATAATGTATGGAAGCATGTGGTTGATAATGATAAGGCCCAAACGCCAGTACGGTAAGTAAATGAGGAGGGAGTAAGTTAGAGGAGCCGGTTGACTTGACAGCAGGAGATAGGTACTTGGCGAGAGGCAACGTCGGCCAAACCAGACGACACGATAGAGCAACACCGTGGAGAAGCGACCCTCGGGCTCGGCTACCCCGAGACCTTGGCAAACGCGTGCATCATCGCTCTAGGTATGCTCAAGGGTTTGCTTAACTTGAGATTAACTCGAGGTTAATTCACTTGGAAGTAGTTGAGCTCCGAGAGGGTCTCGACAACGCCCGGGGCTCTCATTAGTATTACTCTTGGTGTAAGTATAGATATATCAGTGGGTTTTAGTATTGGTTTACCAGCGTGGCCTCGTTGCCGCGACGCACCGCGGTTTCTGGTCGGTTTTGCTGTGTGTGCCGTGCACCCAAGAGTCTCTCCTTACTCTAGACAACTCGCTTACACTCTCTCGTATAAGCCGGCCAGAAATCGTGCGAGCTACTGCCACCGTCGCTCGTGACTCTCGTGCGTCTGGTGGCTTACCTAGGAGCTCCTGAATTCTACATTGCAGCTTACCCCATTCCATTGCAATCAATCATAATTGATCCGAAGCAACGCGATAATGCCTTACCTATGGTAGACGCCTAAACGGTATTGGCTCATCTCCTCTGCTAAATTTCGAGACACTATACAACTCTTTGTATGACTTGGAAGAAGGTTGTACAGTTCTTGGTTACACCACTTTTTAATTATAAGATGTCGTATTTACAATTCTTTGCAATAGAAAAAATACTAAATTCGAAGTTTTATTATATATTAATTTCCAAGGAAATTTAGTAGCTGAGAGTTGATATACACTGCATCCATTGAAGTAAGTTTGTGGAATTAGATTGGATTCTCAACTCCAAATCTGTTGAGAAACTTGGAACAGATATATAGAGTTCACAAGACTGGAAATACAAGTGGCAATAGAAATAATTCTGATACTTCTTTTGAACTGTATAAGATGTACAACTCTTTTAAAAATGAACTATATTAATGACATTGTTACACATGTAAAGAAATGTTTCGTTCTGACAACTACGATTCTAATTTGCTGAACTCAACCCCAGCAGAAATTTGTTCTGGCTGAGGTCTCGGCCTCATCAGGTTTTCCTTAATTAGTAATCGGGCCCGGATAAGGCGGCTCTATGCGGTCCTGATATGGCATGTAACGCCATTTCTGATCTGGCCGCGATCAGGCTACAAATCAGGGCGTTATCAGGCTGCTCAACCGGCCACGATCAGGCTCCTGATCTGGTCCATAGTAAAAAATGGGAAGGTCCAATAGACATAAAATGCATAAAGCCAGTTTAATTTTTGAAAGTTTATTCTGGTACCATACATGGTCGTAGAAGCTTTAAAAATGAAGTTTTACTGTTTTATTTTTTAGCTAACCAAATTGACATATAAAAGACTGATAATCTTAAACAAATCGCCAAATAATGGGGTTGTTTTGAATAGTGGGACTATCTTGCAGATCCAAAATATATACAAAACTCAAGACGAAAAAAGTGCGCACAATTTCTAAAATGTGGCGCGTATAAAAAACGCAACGTCGACAAAAGTTTACGATAGAATCAATCGATCGCAAAATGATGATTTTGAATATAAGTGACGCAGTCACCGAGAAAATATATGCTGCGTCCCTTATACGTGAATAATTGTGTAAGACATATACATAAAAATACAACTATTTGTAATCGATAGTATTACAATAATAAACGATTTTATACAGAAAACATCTGTCATTTATTTATTGTACAACGGTACAATATATGCCAGATATGCATATATTGTACCGTTCTTGTACTTTGATAATTTCGTCTGAAATGGAGTATATTTTAAGTCAACCAGTATTGTATGTCCAAATATTCTGGCCAAAAGCAGAGCCGCATCTGGCTAGCCCGACCAGGAGTGCCTGACCGATGCCTAATCCCGGCATGATATAGAAAACCGTAGTCTAACCACAATTGAAATGTTGTAGCAGGTTCGGGCGGGGTCGGGACCTCATTTAGCTAACCAGATTAGGAATGCCCGATCGGTGCCTGATCCCGGCCTGATGGGAAATATTTCAGGCTAGTCAGTTTTTTAATATTTTACCGATGCATGATCTGGGCAGGACCCGGGCTTTATTTGGATAGTCTGAACAGGCATGCCTGACCGATGGCTCATCCGGACCTGATGGTACATCAGGCAATTTGAATTAATTTCTGCTCGGGAAGGTCTAAAAAATTAGGTGCCCCAACCATATCGAATAGTAATCTGAATTATTCACACAATTAGTTCTGGCGAAATTAGTAAGCGTAAGCAATCCAATGGTTGGGACTATCATTCGAATCATTGGCACTAGCTTTTGACTTGTAAGGGAGATAGAATGATCGATTGGTTATGACAACTAAACTTTTCTTTCTGTATAGGCCAAAATGAATTAACATACTTCCTCATAGAGGTTGCTTTGTAGAAAGCAAAAAATAATGACTAAATAACGTTGCATCCTTGTTTAAAATCATGGTAAAAAGTCTTGTAAGCGGTATTTTCTGGAGTAGAACATGCGACTTGAGAACGATAGTGAAAGCTAAATTCGATATCTTGAAGAAAAAAAAATTAGGTTGGATTTTCCGACCGGATTCTGAAAAAAGAATTCTGAAAAAAGAAACGGGAAAAGATCCCTTTTTTTTAAATCATGGTAAAAAGGCTTGTAACCGGTATTTTCTGGGGTAAAATATGCGACTTGAAGACGATAGTGAAAGCCAAAATCCGATATCTTAATGACAAAAAAAATGTATGCAACGTAATAGGCTTTTTCTGTTTTTATGTCAATATTCCTAAGATTACGACAGCTGGATATTAGTTCGTCCTTGTAGAAAATTCAAACTAACTTCATCGAAATTGGCTTGAATTAAAACGATAACATAAATTTTTCGAAAATTCGGAATTCTCCATAATTAAAACCGCTTTACAGATTTAGGTCAAATTCAATACCGACCATCCTTTTACCTCGGCTTATTTGTTAAGAACTATTTAACTCAGTACCCAAAAAATTGCGACAGTTAGAGAGCATACAGCGATGACTGTATTACGATATAAACTGACAACAGCAATTGCAGAATATTTCCCCAAAAATTCCGAAATTTTGCATGCTAATTCACCGCGTATAATATCAAAAATGATTAAAGAAGTGAACTGAAAATTGATTGCTCACAGCAATGAAATGTCAATCGCTTCATCGATCAGCACGTCTATCGAATCAACAGCCCAACTTACAGAATCCAATATAGACAAAATTGAGTTTCAGGCTGGTGTGCAAAAACCGAAATGACCTATTCTACTTGACTATGTGTCAAGTATTCGGGTAGGTGGAATGCATCGATGGTCATTGAGAGAAATAGAGTGTCGGCTTGAAAATATGATATTGGAGTGAAAATGGGTGTCGAAATGGGGCCGCGATGAATCCGCTCCAGTGGTAGAGTGCTTGTATCCGCGAGTGAGGTGACTCGCAGAGCAGAGAGGACCTCGCTCGTTCGCTCGCTCGCTCTCTCGGGACTCAATAGCGGCAATTCATACGCTGGCGGAATAACGGCTTGAGTATTGGACAGGCGCGACGCGAACCATTGGAAATCATATAGCACCTGGCCGGTGCTGCTACCACTGTGAGGGGCATAACGACGGTACATAATGATGATTGTCTATCAGTCGCCGCGGATAGTCCGCTCGGTGTAGCTACATACTCTATCCTCTGTGCGGTACAACCCCCTATACTCGTACAATCTCGGATTCTCCATATACATGTAGTGGTATGTCTACGTGACTGTCGGCCGGGTTGATCGTACTGCCAAGCAAGCAGTCAGCTTCCACCTCGGCCAGCCAACTCGTTCCCTCGATTCCTGTGCTACTACTGGCTTTTCCAGTGCGCGTTACCTGTCTCTCGTTCAATACCCGCTCACGTATCAATTGTCCACCGGCGAGCTTCCCCTCACCTATACCCATAACGCACTACATCGCTGTTACTATTGTCGGAACGGAGTACGAGCACATGCAATGTACGCGTGCCTCGCTAGTTTGACGAATCTCGACCAGCCTCCGGCATTTCTATATTCTGACCTTATTCGGTGCTTTATCCATACGTGGCAACGTGCTAGCAATGCTTTTATCCTTGGAAGTTGTTTTCAGTATTTTAAGTAAGAATGCTTGGATGTTCGTGAATTATCATTTTTTTTAACTGCACGGAGAAAACGGGTTAGTTGAGAAAACCAACCATTAAATGCTTGGGGCGTTAGTTGTAGTTTGATTGATATTACCAATCGGTTGGTTGGCATGAACAATCAGTTGTTTGGCGGTACCAATCGATTGGTTGGCATTACCAATTAGTTCACGGAGAAAACGGGTTAGTTGAGAAAGCTAACCTTTAAATGCTTGGAGCGGTAGATGTAGTTTGGTTGGCATTACCAATCGGTTGGTTGGCACTACCAATCGGTTGGTTGGCGCCACCAATCGGTTGGTTGACATCAATCGGTTGGTTCTGACACGCAATAACTTGGTAATACCTTATTTTACGCCTGTTGGTTGGCACGTATCAATTCCGTAGTTCCTACAACTACACCCTTTGCTCCGTGTTGGCTGGCGTTACCAATCAGTTGCTTGACATTATCAATCGATTGGTTGGTTACCAATCGGATGGTTCTGACACTCAATATCTTGCTAATGTCATATTCTACCATGTCTGTTGGTTAGCACGTATTAATTTCGTGGTTCCTACAACTACATCCCTTTCTCCGTGTATAACATTGGATACATTAATGGTGTTGTCCAGCGTGATTTAAACGTTAAGTATTAGCAGTTGGTTCATAACATTCCAATGTATGATATTATTATATTGTCGGAACTGAGTACGAGCTCATGCAATATACGCGTGCCTTGCTAATTTGACAAATCACGACCAGCCTCGTGCATTTCTATATTCTGACCTTATTCGATGCTTCATCCATACCAGGCAATATGTTATCAATGACTTTATCCTTGGAAGTTCTTTTCAGTATTTTAAATACGTATACTTGGATGTTCGTGAATTATAGTTTTTTCTAACTGTAAGGTTGGATACATTAATGGTATTTTCCAGCATGATTTAAACGACAAGCATTATCATATCGACATTTCGAGCAGTAAGGGAACATTTCCGATGCATTCTCTTAGTTATACGTCCGTAAATGTCTATATAGTTTTTTATGAAACTTTTATCTGTAGAAGATTGTGTATTTAGTTAAAAACAATGGTTATAGTATATTATAATCAGTGACCGTACGATGGTGGATTAATTTTGCCAGAGCCACAGTGACGTAATTGGTAACGCACCAGGCTGGAATTCGGGGTGTTCCCGGATCGTGGCGGAAATTTGTTCACAATTTGTGTGAGATAAAAATTCGTCGATTGTGGCTGCTTGATTGATTTATTTTATTTTATTAATCAGCTACGGTTGATATTTATAAAAAGATTCGCATTAGTAAAATTTGAATTGGGCTTCTATTTCGTGCGCTTTGAATCTAGCGATCACTGCAGTGATCGCTAGATTCAAAGACATGTATAAGACCCAAGGTGTGCTTCGCAATTTCCATCGTTAAAAAATTGATCGCTAATAGTCGCATACGATGAAAAATTAATGGTTGTTTTAATATAAAAATGCAGTACCTACAAAAAAATATGTTTAAACGTTCAGACGTCCAAACTGCGAAAAAGCAATTTTTTAATCAAATTTTCAAGAAATTTTATGAACATTTTCTTTCCTCAGCCGTTATTGAAATACTTCAACATCTTTTATAAAAGCTACTGATAAATGTTGTAAATTGATAACTATTGAGAGAATTGCAGAGTAGATACTTATGAAATAAATCTCGATTTAAACAGATAATTGTGAAAGATTATTCAAAGATAGTGAGAAACGGAACAGAAACATTCCGTGATATTTGTAAACTTAAATAAATGATTTTCTTCAAATTTCAAGACTCGACTCCCAGTGTCAAAGAATTAAAAAAAAACTAATAACTACCCATATAGAAAAAAATTGTCTTGAAAATATTTCCTATTTCCAAGTCAGAGTTTCAGAATTACAAAAAATAACTAAACGTAAGGCACTTCGTAAGTGCGTTTAATCATTTGAAATCGAGCACAATGTCGGGATTATCAACCGACTCTCTAGCAAGTGGAAATATCATAACCCCAGCGTTGTCAAAGACATTAATTACAAATTGTATATGATGTATCAAAGTATTTCAGGGTAAAGTCATCGTCCTTTTTCTTATTCAAATCTTCTTCCACAGTCACTTTTATGAAACTTTATCTTTGCTTTATGAAACTTTTATCTTGATTAAGCCGCTTGTGACGTATCAGCACAAAAAAGAAGAAATGCGTAGTGAACAATCAGGAAGAGTTAATATTTTCAGTTTAATATATAGTTTTGAAGCTTGTGACGAAATTGTTGCGGAGTGGAGATTCTACTCATTAATCATCACACAAGTGGCCCTTTATTCGCTCCGTGCGTTAGTGGGCTATAGCCTGCCAGTTAGAACACAAGCGCCCGTGGTGTCAAATTTTCGTATTTTCAGACGGACACTGAACAGTACAAAAAAAAATGACAATCGTTGCAATTTTCCATTTGATTTTAGGTTATGTTTATATAAACATAGCCTAAGGTACATGCATTACAACTTCACCGTAACCTGAAGAATATTTTATCTTATTGCGGTTTTGGTTGTACTAACTTTCCACAAAATAATTTGGTAAGGAAATTCGGGTTCCATAATAAAAATTCCAATAGCTCAAAACCCTATACAATCACGTATATGTATTCCGTCTGAAAACGCGAAATTTTACCGCGCGTAAAATTGTGATAGAACTTCATTTGGTAACTCTCGTTGACGGCGGGAAATTGCCACAGTAAATTCATGCACAGTTCTAAAATCTAACATCTAAGATCTAAAAATCAGTCGCAACTCTATCAATTTATCTTCACTTGGTAAGTGCATTTAATTATTTGAAACCGAGCACGATGTCGGGATTGAAAGCAGACCCTCTAGCAAGTGCAAATATCGCAGACTCAGCGCGATCAATGATATTAATTCCAAATAGTCTACAATGTGCATTTAAAATTGAACAAGTTGTCTTCTATGTCAATATTTTTTCTTCGATTTATTACTTTTCAATGCTCGCTCAAGGAGTTCTAACCTTTTGCTGGTGAAGTTTTCTTTGTTTTCCTTGAGAGCCTTTTCAAGGTGAAGTTTTCATTGTTTTCCTTCTTCAAATCTTCTTCCAGAGTCATTTTTATGCTTTATAAAACTTTTATCTTGATTAAACCGCTCGTGGCGTATCAGCACAAGCACTGAGAAAAACATATGATCAGAGTAACCATATTTTTACTATAAACTATGTTTCCCACAGAGGACGACAATGTTTTTATGGTTATCGTAACCAATAAAAATATAGTTATCACGTGCCATATTTTCGTAGTTATGTCAACTATTTCTGTATGTTAGTTGCAACTATTCGTTCTTTTACTATTTATAACGCATTTTATACCATTGTAGAACAACAAAGGCATATAAAATATATAGTTATTTTCCAGTCATGTTTAATTATTCCTATCATCCTGTATAGTCAATGATGATGATGTTAATAGTTCAACATACTTACTATTGTT
This sequence comes from Ephialtes manifestator, assembly GCA_963970395.1. Lineage (NCBI taxonomy): Eukaryota > Metazoa > Arthropoda > Insecta > Hymenoptera > Ichneumonidae > Ephialtes > Ephialtes manifestator. Next base: position 17,331,754 of record OZ019975.1, read on the forward strand.
GCTAGATTCATAATACTTGTGTGTACTATAACAAAGACATGGTGCAGAGCGAACGCTTCGATGTGGATTTATATACTATGTGAAATGAGTTCTTGTGAATAGTATGTTTTACATTTATTATGGACCACACTCATTATCGATTTCGTTGATTAAACGAAGTGTGTATGGCAATAAGTGTTTTGTTTATAATTACAAGTAATATCTAATATTTATATCTTTACTATACTCACTGATAGTAGTGAATATAGAAAAGCGGGATGTCGGCTTAGAAAGACTTTTTTCCCAACACTCACTGTCGCCGCTGCTCAGTTGTGAGTCGGACGTCGGAGTTAGACAAAAATCAGAAGTGACAAAGATTGAATATTCTACCTCTTATATAGGGGCCAGATGACAATTCGCTCGCGAGAAAGTCCTATCCCGCTGGCCATCTATCGGAAGCGAGGGAACGAGGCAGCGCGTGAGACTTGCATCATGGACGCTTGTAATAATGCATAGTATTCGCTGCAATATTTTATTGTTATATTCAACATCAATTTGTTGTCCGCAAGCGTCCATGATGCAAATTTCACGCACTGCCTAATTCCCTCGGTTCCGGTAGATGGCCAGCGGGATAGGACGTTCTCGCGAACGAATTGTCATCTGGCCCCTATATAAGAGGTGGAATACTCAATCTTCGTCACTTCTTATTTTTGTCTAACTCCGACGTCCGACTCGCAACTGACCAGCGGCAACAGTGAGTATTGGGAAAAAGTCGCTCTAAGCCGATATCCCGCTCTTCTATATTGACTACTATCGGTGAATATGGTAAAAATATAAATATTACATGTAATTATAAACAAAACACTTTTTGTCATACACACTTCGTTTTATCAACGAAATCGAATGTGATGGTAGACCATGATAAATATAAAACATACTATTCACAAGAAGTCATTTCACATGGTATATAAATCCACATCCAATGGCGCATGTCGCCCAAAGATGGTTATAATACACAAAAGTATTATGAATCTAGCAACAAATCTGGGAAGGCAGTGGCGCAGTGGATAGAGACGCGGCCTCTCAATCAGGGGGCCCGGGTTCGATTCCCGGCCGGGCACCAATGGAATTTTTCTATGTGCTTTTTCTGTAATCCCCGGTGGTTCGGAACCCACCTAAAACTGTAGTTCCTAAATATCCATCGCGCCGTAGTTATCAAGGGGCTTGCCCCGTTTACTAAATAAATAAATAAATAAATAAACAAATAGTAAATATGTTGAACTAGTAACCGATCTCATCATTTACTATACTCGATGATAGGAATAAATAAACATAATTAGAAAATAACGATGAATTTTATATGCCTTTATTGTTCTACAACCGTTCAAAATACTTTATAAATAGTAAAAGAACGAATAGTTGTGACTAACATACAGAAATAATTAACATAGCGACGAAATATGGTACATAGTAACTATATTTTTATTGGTTACGATAACCATACACTGAGAAAAATGCATGGGACAAACGCGTCAAATATAGTGAGTTCTACTATAAAAATAGTTATTCGTATCATAATTTAGTCGTTCGTTACATTATTTATTGTTGCGGTAACAATAAACCATTACCGTCCTCTCAGGGAAACATATGTTATAGTAAAAGTATGGTTACTCCGACCATATTTTAAGTAAACAACTTAAGTAAAAATATGGTTACTCCGACCATATTTTTCTCTCAGTGTTGATTTCATAAATGTGTTACATATATCATAATTTTATTGTCACAGTTTTAACGATAAGTTATAGTATTCTTGAGTGTGGCGCATATTTAGATTCACTATCCAAACTGCATAGTTTCTTTAACTTCACGACAATAGTTCGATAAACCATATAAAAGCTGATTCAACTAAAAATATGGTTCCACATATTATACATTTTTTACTATGGTATTATTGTTGGAAATACCATGATCTTTTTTGTCAATGAAGAAGACGTAATGCGCGCTAAACAAGCAAGCGGAGCTAATATTTCCCATTTATATATATAGCTTTGAAGCTTATGTCGAGATCGGTAGGGATTGATGGTTCTACCAATTAATCATCTCAGAAATGGCACTTAATAAAATTGTGATAGAACTTCACAAGGTAATTGTCGTTTGCACAATTCTAAAAATCGGTCACGACGCTATTAATTTATCTTCCCTCGGTAAGTCGCGTTTACTCATTTGAAACCGAGTGCGATGTCGGAATTGACAGCAGACTCTAGCAAGTGCAAATATCATAGACCCAACGCGATCAAAGATTTTAATTACAAATGTGTACATATAATAGTGTATCAGGCTTGGAACGAGCGAGTTATGTGAACGAGTGGTGGTAGACGATCGGACCGAGAGACGAGCATCGATGCTATTCGTTTTTCGGTTGAATTGAGACGGCAAGCACACGCGAGGACATTCATCGGTTTCCATTGATCGGTGCGCCGCGCGGCCAGTTCGATACAATGCCCTGTCCTCTCGTTCTCTCCGCTCTGCAGACTCTCGCACTCGCCAGTTCTCTGTTACCTACGACAATGACGCGTTATTTCGTCCCTCGAGCGAATTCTCGTTCCCTACTTTCACCATACGTGCGCTAGCTACTCTATCCCAACTATATCTACTTCTTTGTATTCTTAACTCTCCTCTCGTTCGCCTCTGCCCATAAACACTATTACTTCAGGCTCGGCTCCAACGGAGAGAATCGGGAATGAAAATTTATCGGTTCTCTCTCTCACTCAGTACATAAAATTCAGTGTCTAACTGTAACTATATATTTACGAGGCGGGGGTCAAAATAGTGAATGGCTAAAGCAGCGAAACTCAAAATAAGGCCATTATTATGAAATTCGTTACTTCAGCCATTCGCTATTTGAATCATTCACTATTTTAAGCACTTCTATCCCTTCATATCATTTCAGTTAAATTACCAAAGGTAAAACAAGATACCAAGTTGTATAGATATTGGCCAGTGACTTACTGCAATACCGTCATTTACATATCAATAGAAAACTCTCATGTCCAAATAAAAACCTCAGTTATTATTATTGTTTTACTTATTTAAAAAAATGCCATTACGCACAAAAATCGGAATTCAGCAATTCAATTTGAGGACAACAAAATGAATAATATTTTCTATCCCACACGGAGAGAAATAAATGGTTGCCCCAACTAAATACGCTCCAAACGACTAAGAATGTTAATTTTAATATTTATTATTAAGGTTAATAATAAAAAAATTTTGGTTAGCCAATAAACAAGTCGGTTATGACACCCAATTCGTTAGTTGCTAATCAATTAATTCGCTGGCCCATTGAACTGGTTTGTCGATTCAACTAATTGATTTGTTTCCGTAACCAACTAATTTATTGTGCCAACCAATGTTATCACCTGGAGCCTATATATCCACACTGAGAAAAAGGCTAGGTTAGAACTACCAAAAACTTGGATAAAAATGTTACCAAGAAAACTTGGTAGGCACAACCAAGTTATTGGTTAACATAGCCAAAGATTTTAATAAGACGTGCAAATATTTTGTACGCCTAACCAATAATTAGGTTATGTCTATCAAATTTGTCATGGCAACATTTTTAAGTACCTTCTTAGTAAGCTCAACCAAGCCTTTTTCTCAGTGCAACTGTATGGGGGTCAAAATGGCGAATGATCAAAATAGCGAATTTAAAAATAATAACCCATACAGAAAAAAAATGTATCATAACATGGTGCCAGAAAATTCGATATGCTCCATATATTTTACATATAGAATTTTTTGGCACCATGTTATGATACATTTTTTTTCTGTATGGGTTATTATTTTGAAATTCGCTATTTTGATCATTCGTCATTTTGACCCCCATACAGTTGCACTGAGAAAAGGCTTGCTTGAGCTTACTAAGACCGTACTTAAAAATGATGCCATGACAAATTTGATAAACATAACCTAATTATTGGTTAGGCGTACTAAATACTTGCACGTCTTATTAAAATCTTTGGCTATGTTAACCAATAACTTGGTTGTGCAAACATATATGTAAAATATATGGAGCATATAGAATTTTTTGACACCATGTTATGATACATTTTTTTACATGTTTGCACTCATATAATTAAAATAAACAGATATATATATGGAATATCCATTGAGAAAAAAACCAATCAAATGTGCAGTTGCGAGTGGCGAAAGAAATATTTTGTTCTGTGAACGAAATAATAGTTATTGTGAATTAAGGAAAGTTGATCCAACTATGCGTTGATTCGTTCAACCAAATATACATGTCCAATTAATCAAATGTTTCTTTCACCACCCGCAAACGCACATTCGGTTGGTCTTACCAATTTTTTTCTCGGTGTATGTAAAATGGATACATTGTAACGAATAGCGCGTCTAGTAGTCTTTCGTGGATTCAATAAACGTTCATGCCATTTTTTATATTCAACGAGTTATTATTGACCCACAACCGTTACAATATATTTTTAGCGCCAAAAAGTGCTATATGTAGAATATACACGGAAAGAAAAGATTAGCTGTCATAACCAAAAAATGAGTTGACACAACCAATCGATCATTCTATTTCCCTTATAACTCAAATGGTAGTGTCAACGATTGGAATGGTAGTCCCAACAATTCAAATGGAAGGCCTAGTTATTGGATTGGTTAGGCTGAATAATCTTGCGAAAACTAATCGTGAATAGTAGAGATGACTATTCGACATCGTTGGGGCAACCAATTTTTGAGAATTGAGAATTTTCTTTCCGTATATTGTGCGTGTATTTCTGTTTCTATGTGAGGAATGTCTGAATCTAGAATGGTCATTATTATGAAATTCGCTATTTTAGTAATTCGACTATTTTGACCCTCACCCTATTTACGCTGTAGAAAAATATAGGTGTTTAGTTATATATGTTCTCGTTCTCATTTCCAGTAGAAACAGCAGCAACACGATTCTCATTCTGTCTCGGTCCAGTGCGGCAAGCAACGGCGGCAGCGGCAGGAGGGCACAGTCGGGCGGGTGTCGGGCATGTGGGGCGGATAACTGGAGGGTGACAGCCCTCGTGACAGCCACGTGACGTCTGCGGCCATCCCGGCAGGCATCTAATTATCGCTCGGCGTGTACGCGAGCCACGCACGTTTCGTGCCGGCTGCTGTGTTTTACTAAAGCCAGCAACAGCACCCACCATCACCACCGCCATCCGCGTATACTCGAGCTCTCTGTACTCGTTTTCCTCCAATTTCACTAACATACACTTTTGCAACCCATGCTAAACCGACGACAAATATTATCCGCGAGCTGCACTGTTTCGAGCAATTATTTGTGTGACGACGTCGTTGGTACGTCAAAATATATGTATACACCTGCAAATCATGGAAAGATGATTATTTATTATTATTTACAACTATCAACTGTCACTAAATTATGCAATAGCCGTCCTAACAACATTATATCCAGACTCAAATCTCCTACTCATATAAAATTAGAAATACTGACAGCTTTCGGAATGTAATAATATGTAAAACAAAAAATAAAAAATAAAGACAAAAACAAAACATTATGGGCTGAAGGTTGATGGCCCATTCGGCAAAGAATGCTTTAGTTTAAATGAAAAATGGACCAGGGAACACTATAGTGTAAATATTCTGTCTAATAAATGTCTTGTACTACTATAATTGTTTATCTTCTATAACTCGCGTGATTTCTTGTAAGTTTTGTCACAATATATATTTTCTAATTTAATATTGAATATAAATCATTATAAATTGAGGATACTCACAGTGACAAACTTTTTCTGAACATAATTTATAGTTTCAGTTTGTTTTGTAATTATAATTTCACAACAATAACCTGTAGAGCAGATTATAAAATTATGTGCATAAAAGTTTTCCTTCATTCACAATAAATATTTTGTTCAAGCAATGAAATATTATTCACACTCGTATAATTAAGTTATTCCGCACTTGTATCGTAATATGCTATTTAAAAAATGTTCTATCAGATGATCATTTTTTTAAAACACACTTTTTAATGAACTTTTATTAAAAACCTAAGACATTTTAAACTTGAAAAAAAGTTTTACCTTTTTTTCCTTGTAACAAGCATTTTTGTTCTCAAAATCACATGTAAATAATAATTTCGAATTTCGCAGTCCTGAATCGAAAAAATAAATCGTGTTTAAAAACCTAAATGAAAATTAAGCAGTTTTAGAATGCACTACTATATTCTGCAGTTAAAATTCGTTCGGACACCGCAAGATCCACGAATGTGTCGGTTTTTTAAAAGAATCAAGCATCTATCCTCCATGAAAAATAAAATGTATCCAAAAATATATCTGATATTTACAACTTTTCGGCGGATAATATATTATTTATATATTTTGCACATACCTCAGATGTATTCATATATATCCTTCGCATATGTCCTCAAAATTTATCCAAAATATACAATTTTTCAGCGCATATATATTTTTTATAAGAATGATATATTTCCGAATGTACTTCATTTCCATGGGGCAAAAAAATTGTAAAATTCTGAAGTAACAAGGATGCAAAGCAGAACCTTGCACATTGCTTCCTCATTATATTTCGCTTTTTACAAAGCAACCTCTAAGAGGAAGTATGGGAATTGATTTTGGCTTCCTCATAGAGGAAGCTCTGTAAAAAGCGAAATATAATGAGGAAGCAATGTGCAAGGTTCTGTTTTGCATCCTTCTTTTAAATAAATATAAATAAGCGCACACTTTCGCTTTGTGAAAATATAATAAGGACGAACGGTCCAGAAACTCCCTCGAATACGCTATCTTCTGTTTTTTTTTGTAGAACACGATCGAAATCGGTGGTTTCCGAAATTTCATTGGGAAGCAAGGATATGGCTAGTTTATACGACATAAATCTAGTGATGCGGACGAGCGAGATGAGCGAGAAAATGTCGAGATCAAGACTAAGACTCGGAATTTGGCAGCTTGATTGTCATTTCAATTCGAGATTATCGACATAGCAAGATTTTTCTCTCGTTCTCGTCTTGAATTTCGCTCGAAATCTCGTCTTGACAGCTGGATATTGTTTTTCTTTATTTCCCTATTATCTTCTCTATTTTTAAATTATTTCCAATGATATTAATATTTCAGAAAATGGATAACGCTGAGAAGAATAGAGTAAATTGTGAAATTATTTATATTAAATATCTGGTGCTGTTATTCTAGCCATAAATCAATTAAATTATTAAATCATTGGAGTACATCCACCGCTACATTAAAGATGAAGGCCACGTTTTTTGTTCAATATTAAAGAAAGTTTTTTCACTTCGCAGAACTACGCAAACTTTTTGAGGTTCCAGGATCATGGTTTCGTAATGATAGATGTTTAGATCGGTTTTTAGGTAGATCTCATCATGTATAGGACACCTTTTGAGGTCTAAGTCAGTTTTCAAGGATGATTCCATGTCTACGATGTCTACGATGATATCCAGAATTTCAGAACAATCCGAAGTCATCCGTAGTCCTCGTGTAATTCGAGACTGAAATCCATTTTTACGTAGTTGTCGTATTCAAACTCGACTTGAGCCTTGGAATCTAAGGAGACTATATCTTCGCCAATGAAATTAAATACGTATCAGAACGTCGTTCTCATACGTATTTAATTTCATTGGTGAAGGTTTCCGTGATTCAACGGAACGTTTTCGCTCGGTGTAGTCCGTTTACACTAGACAATCAACGTTTAAAGCCCTTGGAAGCCTACACCATACCAAAGAATATGGATGTACATAGAAGTGCAGATCCTATGCTTCGCCTGAAGCTGCGCATCAGAAACTGGAGTACGCACCAAAAATGACGAAAATGCGTGGTACTCCAGTTTCTGCGCAGCTTCAGGAGGAGTATAGGATCTGCACTTCTATGTACATCCATATTGTTTGACCATACTTCTATGCCGACATTTTGGAAAGCTGTTAGGCACACAATTTCATTTTCGTGGTCGGCGGCAGAGCCTAACGCAGCATATCCTATTGTATCATGCGATGTTGTCGCATTCAGAACCATAACATAGCCTCTATTTTGTTGACAGTTATTCTGTCATAAGTTTCGAGATCTCGCTCGATCTCGCTTGTTATTTTAAACAAGATCGAGCGAGACTATGATTTTTTTTTTATACCGCAAGCTTGAGACGAGAACTTCAGACAAACGACAAACGCAAGAAAAAACGAGCGAGATTCAAGATAATCTCGTTTCAAGCTGCACCACTAATATAGACTGTACAACATCGCTATGAAAATATGTTATCGTTCAACATTTTTGGGCTATATCTGACGTATTTTTCTGTAAATCATGAATTTGGCACTTATTTCACTCCCAGCTCGATATTTGATACCAAAATTCGCATCGCAGAAAAAAAATTTAAAAATTCAAAAAATAAAAATCTCATAAAATTTTAACGTTTCAACCGATTTTAACCAAATTTAATAGGGATCACCGGTGTATGAAAGCTCACGTATGTACCAATTTTGAGTTTAATATCTCGAAAATTAAAAGAGTTGTCGCGTTAGCAGACATTTTTGAAAAAATTCAAAACCGCGTAAAAATTTAACGATCATGGGGATTTTAACAAAAATTGGTATGAACGATGAAGGTTGACCCCTCTATCTACGATGTAAATTTCAGCTCTATATCTCGAGGCGTCACCGAGTTATAAAGGTTTACATTTTCTGAGCGTGTAACATACATAACACGCACACACATACAGACATTTTTTCTAAATCACTTTTCTCGACGTTTTGGACTATTCTGAGTGTACTGACATGAAAATCTCGAAAAAAAAAATTTCACGAAAACAAAGCTTCCTCTATGAGGAAGCAAAAATAGATCCAAAGAACCAATATGCCCCGGTCTCCTGACTTGCAGTCTTGCCATTTATCGTCAGATTGAGAACGCTTCTCAAACAACCAACAACGCGCCACATATATACATGTATCAGCTATTGGTTGACTGGCCGGGGATGGCGACGAGGGACACAGCATCCTCGGACGTGTATATGCCTATATTCAAACGCGCATCTCGCGCTCGCCAGCAGCAGCGGCATCAGCAGCGCGTGAAGTTATACGTTATTTTTATCCCTCGGAACTGGAGCGGGCTAACGCGTACAGCGGGAATACGGCCTTATCAAACGTGGCGGGGCTTTGTCCAACTTTAATTGAAAATATTGGAATAAATTTCGAACGATGAAAACTTGAATGTTACGTGATAGAGAATGATAGAAGCTCGCGAGCCGCGACTGTCCGTACGTGTGTTCAGAGAGTGAAACGGAGAGAATGCCCTGATTCGTCGAGTGAAAATCAAAGAAATAAAGAGATGCGAGAGTATGGAACAAGAGTCGGCGAGAAAGAATCATTTTAACTATTCCTTCATATCCTTCCAGTTAAAATACTAAAGGTAAAACAAGATAACAAGATGTGTATACATTGGCCAGTGACTTACTGCAATACCATCATTTACACGTCAACACAAAACTCTAATGAAAACCTCAATTTTACTGTTGTTTTACTTATTTCAGACGTTTTTCTAACGTTTTGTTACCGTGAACAATTAGTTGTAAAAAATAATTCAATAGGCTCCAAGCGATAAAATTGGTTGGGACAATAAACTCGTTGGTTGCAAAAACAAATTAGTGGGTGAGGATCAAAATAGCGAATGACGAAAATAGCGAATTCATAATAATGGCCATTCCGTATTCGGACGTTCATTATTTTGAAATTCGCTATTTGAGCGATTTGTTATTTTAACCCTCACCCAAATTAGTTAGTGGGGGCAACAAAACGGTTGATTTGGCCTGCAAGTTAATTGGTTGGCAACTAACGATTTGGTTGTCATAACAAACTAGTTTCTGGGACCAAACAAAAAATTGGTAAACCTAGCTAACTTAGTCGCTTGGAGAGTATTTAGCCATGTGAGTTGGTTGTGGCAATCAATTACTTCCCTCCGTATTAGAGTTCACAAAAAAAGCTATTACGCATAAAAATAAAGATCTAGCAAATCAATTTAAGAAGGACAACAAAATTTCTATCCCAGTTTATTCATTTTTAAATCGCTTACTACTGGTATCAATTGTCATATAGAATGACTGCACCAATAATTGAACACTCCCCAGTGAATGAACAACAACTTTTTGAAAGTTCATAAGAAATTCTGACGACTTGGCTGAACATTAGATTTTTAATTTGTCCATTTTTTAGCTATCTACCGTCATTATTTTGTTGCAGAATCCTATTTTCGACTAAAAGAGTAGCTTAGAATGACCCGTTTATTTACTAGTGTTTTTGAATTTTTTGCTTTTAGTATTTATTTTTTTTATACTTTGTCATGGAAATACGATATTTTTTTTACTTGCATCACTTAACCCTATCAACCATACATTTTTCATTTCCGAAATGGAAAAGCTCATTAATTATTGTCAGAAATTAGTTTGAAACATTTAAATCTGAGCGAAAATAGGTGGGTCACTTAGTGACCCACTGTAACGCAAAGGGCAAATTCGACATTTTGGCCATCGATTAAAATTTTCGCAGACAGTCTGGAAATGTTACATTTTATAGAAACCCATTCCAGTTAAGAAACTATATATAGAGTACATTATATATAGAGCAGAAAAAAATCACTAGAGTGACACGGCTCGGTTCTAGGGTATAAAAAACGAAATAACACTACACGTTTTTTATGTTGCAATCTTGATCCGTGTCACTCTAGTGATTTTTTTGCGATATCGATAGTGATGCAGGAATGCCCTGTGATTTTTTCAGTCAAAAAAATTCGTTATTGAATAAAAAAATAATTCCCCCGTTTTTTCGAAACTTCCACACGAACAATTTTTTTTACAACGGAACCTCCATCCGTGCCACTCTGATGATTTTTTTGTAATATCGACAGTCATGCAGGAATACTCTGTAATTTCCTTAGCCAAAAAAAAAATACCGTTTTAATTTGAAAAATAATAATTCCCCCATTTTCGGACCGTTCACACAATAGTATATTACACACCTAGGGCAGTAAAGTAAGAAATGTCTCAGATCACATGTAATTGTCGGCCGAGGCGAAGCCGAGGTTGACAAACATGTGATCTGAGGCTTTCTTATTTACTGCCCGAGAAGTGTATACGATTTTTCTCATCGACGGAGCCGAAAACCGGGAACTTCGTTCCGCGCAACGGAACGAAAGTTGTCGCTTTCGGCCCTGAGGTGAGAAAATACATTTTTTTATACCAGTACATCGATCGGTGCCACTCTAGCGATGTTTTTGAGATATCAACAGTCATACAGGAATACTCTGTAATTTTTTCGGTCCAAAAAAAATATCTGTTTTTGAATAAAAAAAAAATTCCTCCATTTTCCGATAAAAAATCATACGCACCGAAACGTTACAAATATTTCGAACATTCCTCTGGAATGCTAAGAAAAAACGACAACTTTTATGTGGAGACATTTTTTTTCAGGAACTTCAAATTTCCGAGATATTTGTCCTTGAAAAAAGGGCATTTTCTGAAATATTGTTTTAAGAAATCTGAAAAAATTCACATAGAGTACCTTTTAGCGTTACATTGATATAACCAATTATTGTGCAGATCGGAGAGGGTAAGAAAAAAAGTGGCTGAATCGACAGAGAATGATTCATATATGCTCTATATACAATTGTTATATAAACTCAATTTCGCAGTTGTATATTAATTACATATAGATTGTATATAGCGTTTATGCAGACTATATATGCCCAATTACTTATGTCGGACTATATCTATTTTTTTTTCCTGGGATGATAAATAAATCGTTTTGCTTAACTGTTCATTTACTGGTGACTGGTTTAGCGTTACATTGATATAACCAATTATTGTGCAGATCGGAGAGGGTAAGAAAAAAAGTGGCTGAATCGACAGAGAATGCTTCATATATGCTCTATATACAATTGTTATATAAACCCAATTTCGCAGTTGTATATTAATTACATATAGATTGTATATAGCGTTTATGCAGACTATATATGCCCAATTACTTATGTCGGACTATATCTATTTTTTTTTCCTGGGATGATAAATAAATCGTTTTGCTTAACTGTTCATTTACTGGTGACTCTACCCTACGATCAGCATTCCTATCTGACGCCGTTGGGTTTGAGGACAATCACGTTTTTCGGGCCGACAAACTCTCCACTTACAAGACAATTGACGCGTGGAATGATGATCCTTCCATTTCGGCGCCTCGCCCGAATATGAATTGCCCGAGACTGGGGAAAAGGTTAGCCCTTGCTTTATTAAGTGGATGAGAGAACTTGCAAATGGACGTATAAAATTATTGATGAATCATTCATTAACAAATTTTGCAGTAAAAAAGAATTACAATATGCATATCTATCCTGTTCAAAACGCAGTAATCAGGCAGAATTACTCGATAAAATGGCAATAATTTTGTTATGAAAATCCCGACGATACGATATATTGTATGACATACTATATTCTATATAGTAGTGTGAGTAGAAAGTCGATAATCATTGTAGATGGGAATATGCAGTTAGTAACCACAAGGCCCAAGGGAGCACGCAAAGCCATAATGGTCAGTAGATTATGTTAGTGAATATACTTTAATAGAGTCACTCGTTTGACTACATGGTGTATATTTAAAAATATTGAAATTAATAAAAGAGTGCACAATAGGATACGACACATTTTATTTTTAGATAACATAATAATTGAAGTAAATTATAAAAAATTCAGTTACTGACACGTTCAATATTCGCAAAGGAGAACATGATGACTACCTAACGGGAATTTTACGTGGCCAGCTAAATAATATCTTAATTATAAAGTGAAGTTTCCATAAAAAATCTTCCACGTGTGCCAACTTTGGGATATCAAATGGCAAGTGCTAGCGATTTACGCTATAGATTTCTAGGCAACTCAATCTTTTTATGGAATTATTTCGACGCAACGTTTTTCAAAAACCTGAGACATTTTAACGTGGTAAAAAGATGTCTTTTCTTTTTTTCCTTGTAAAGAGTTTTTTTTTCAAAATCACACGTAAATAATAATTTCACATTTAGCAAATTCCTAATTCGAAAAAATAAAATAAAAAGAAAAAAGAAAGAAGGATTGAGAGTCTATTTCCAAAATCGGCCCAACCGGTTTTAACCCTTTACAAGTCATAAAAACATCCGCACTGACCGCCTCTGGCATAACAACACGTTACCCCCACTCTTTTCTTCATAATCACATTCCGCTACGAGCCCGGGCGTTGTGACTTATAAAGCGTCAGCCTAGTCAACAGTCAACCTAGTTAACCCTAGGGTGATACTGTTAATTTCCTTTGGCTTCATTCAACCTTCTGTTGGGATGCATCTGTCCCTCACAGTATCACTCTAGGATTAAACACTGGCAAACGTTGCCTTGTTCTCTCCCCTATGAAGAGCCAAATTAGGGAGTGAAAAGTCTTTATCGGGCGCATGGTAGTGATAAAAATCTTACGGGAACTACATCGTCAATCCAGGAATTGTTGATGAGCGGTCAATGACCGGAACATCCACTTTAACCAAATGAAAAATCTAAACAATATCAAAAACTATAATCCAATCTACTCAAAACCGAATTTGGATTCCACTGCTGTGTACATAAACGAAGTTGAACCGTATTAGCTTTTGTTTAAAATATTAATGAGCTCTGAGTTCAAATCACCTTAAAATAAGCCAACCTAATCTTAATTTCCTTTGGCTTCGTTCAACCTTCCGTTGGGGTGTATTCGTCTTCCATTGTATCACTCTAGGATCAAAAAACACTAGCAAACATTGCCCTGTTCTCTCCCCTATCAAGAACTAATTTAGGGGGTCAAAAGTCTTTATCGGGCGCATGGGAGTGATAAAAATCTTACGGAAATTACATCGTCAATCCTGAAATTGTTGATGAGCGATCAATGACCGGAATATCCACTTTAACCAAATGAAAAATCTAAACAATATCAAAAACTATAATCCAATCTACTCAAAGCCGAATTTGGATTCCACTGCTGTGTACATAATCGAAGTTGATCCGTATTAGTTTTTGTTTAAAATATTAATAAGCTCTGAGTTCAAATCACCTTAAAATAAGCCAACCTAATCTTAATTTCCTTTGGCTTCATTCAACCTTCCGTTGGGGTGTATTCGACTCCCATTGTATCACTCTAGGATCAAAAAACACTAGCAAACGTTGCCCTGTTCTCTCCCCTATGAAGAGCTAAATTAGGGCGTGAAGAGTCTTTATCGGGCGCATGGGAGTGATAAAAATCTTACGGAAACTACATCGTCAATCCAGAAATTGTTGATGAGCGATCAATGACCGGAACATCCACTTTAACCAAATGAAAAATCTAAACAATATCAAAAACTATAATGCAATCTACTCAAAGCCGAATTCGGATTCCACTGCTGTGTACATAAACGAAGTTGATCCGTATTAGCTTTTGTTTAAAATGTTAATAAGCTCTGAGTTCAAATCACCTTAAAATAAGCCAACCTAATCTTAATTTCCTTTGGCTTCATTCAACCTTCCGTTGGGGTGTATTCGTCTCCCATTGTATCACTCTAGGATCAAAAAACACTAGCAAACGTTGCTCTGTTCTCTCCCCTATCAAGAGCTAAATTAGGGGGTCAAAAGTCTTTATCGGGCGCATGGGAGTGATAAAAATCTTACGGAAATTACATCGTCAATCCTGAAATTGTTGATGCGCGGTCAATGACCGGAGCATCCACTTTAACCTACATAGGTTTTCGATTGGCAAAACAATTTCCATAAAGTAAATAGCCGCGCGGTTTCTGTTTACGTATAGATGGTTTTACAGCTGTGACGCGAGAGAACTGTTGTAGGGATGCACAGGAGAGGATGAGAGGGGTTTGAATGGATGCAGCGGTAGGGGTCACGTATATGGGGTTGCGGGTGTGGAAGGGCTGCTGCGCTCTCTGGTGGTAGGCAGCGTCCGAGGCTCTCGTGTGCTCTCGTCCTCGAATCGAGAGTGTGTATGCGTTGATAAAAGAGGGTAAGAGCGCGTGGCGGTCTCGATAGAGCGGGAATTCAGTTTGCAAACGCGAGGGAGATCGAAAGCAATTGGTACGTGCCACGATTGCGCCAACTCTACTGTAAATATTGCTACTGCTCATACCGGGTGTCGGGGATTCACGCATGCATACATATCGCCATTGGATAGTTACATGGGCATATATATGGATTGTATATGGACAGAAATCATTTTTTTGACTGGCCATTTGGCCGGGAGAACGGTCAATCGAGCTCACTCGCTGCTAGGTACGAGGCATTGTAGAATGTAACAAGAGAAAGGGCACCAAGTGAACAGGAGCCAATAGCGATTGGCAAAAATACTTAAGCTACATAATTCGCCCGCCAGGACATAGACGAACAGCCGAACCCCGTACCACCCTCAATACCGCGTTATCGGAGTCGATCATTCAATTTCGCGCGGCAAATTGTCTGTGCCGGAAACTCATATCCGGGCGCTTCCGGTTCCCCGCGAAATCCCCCCGTCTCGTCCTCACACTTCCTGCTCTTCCCTCGTTGTGCCCCGTTGCCCCCTGTCCTCACCGCTATGCCAATGGGCCAGACGCAAATGGGCGGCGAAGTCACTTCCGGTTGCTTCTCCTGCAGCGCAAACCCCTCTAGTTGCTGCGACATTCTCCGATTCCTCTTCGATTCTCCGACTCGACGAACCCCGAGGACAACCTTGGTATCTGCCACACCTGCCTTCTCTTTTTCTCTCTTTCTCTTCGATGCTTCATCGCAAGCGAAGTTTCCTTCTTTACAAGGCAAAGAGATATTGCGCAATTCGAGAAAGAATATTCTGCTCTCTCTCTTCATGGCCACTCTGTAATCATGTTCTGAAACAAAAAAGCGTATGGAAAATAAAACCTTGCACGTTGCTTCCTCATTATTTTTCACCTTTGACAAAGCCACCTCTATGGGGAAGTGTGTTGATCAATCTTGGCTTTCTCGTAGAGAAAGCTTTGTAAAAAGTGGACAATAATAAAGGGAATAATATGCAAGGTTTTTTCCAAATGATACAAACTGAAGTTATACAAATCTTTAAGGATCGATAAATTAGAAAATTTTAAGATTTATAAAATTACTCTAATTATATTTAAGCCTTTGACGAAATCACCTCTATGAGGAAGTTACTTCATCAATCTTGGCTTTCTCGTAGAAAAAGCTTTGCAAAAAGTGGACAATAGTAAGGGAAATAATACGCAAATTTCTACTATGTTTCTTTTTTTTTGTTCAATGGTTACAAACTAAAATTACACAAAACTCTAGAGTTTGATAAATTACAAAATTTTTAATATTCTGAAATTACATTAATTGCTTCGATATATTTAAACGAAATTTAAAACTGTTAATAAGAACTTATTGTATAACTGGTGTGACTATTTCAGATCAATATCTCAAGTGATTTAAGTCTTTGATGAAGTCACATGTACTGGTCTGACTATTTCAGATCAGTATCTCAAGTTTTTTTACGCGATACAGGTCTTTTATCTTTACAAGTGCCGTAAATATGAAAATTCGATATTCCATAAAAATCGAATGCCTCTATTGATCTCGCTGCATTAGAATTGAGTCTGTGTTTCGTTGGGATCTGTAAAAAGGAGATACTGCCATGTAAACCCTTCTACAGATCTTCACCACATTGAAAATTTAGCACCACTAGGTGATAGATGGTTTCTGAAAAAAAGTTATAGTTCAACCGATCAAAGTTAAAGTGAGTTAGAACAACAATGTCTAGATTGCAAAAAATCGAGATTTGTTAAAGTTGATAATGTAAATTCACTGATTGTTAACAAAAATAATATCGATTGTACGCCAATTTTAGTCGACGTATATTTCTGTGCAACGAATCAAGAAAAAAATTATATGTCTGCCATATGAAATTGGACATATACAATGTGTATAAACTCTGTATACAATCTATACGCAATTTATATAGAAGACCGACTGTAAAGTTGGGTTTAAACTGTATATAGATTGCATATGGGGCTTTCCATTAGAATTTTTCACATTTCGACCCTGACCCTTTCAATAATTTTAACAATTTTTTATCAGAAAGTATTTTGAAAAAGAAAACACACGTATTTTTTTGCTTGGCGCTACGCGCGATATTTCCGACAGACTAATTTTTATAAATAATTTTTATTTGTTCGGTTTATGAAGAGCTACATAATGTATATAAAAAATGTTACTTTTGATTTTCCTAACGTTTTGTTTTATGAACACAATATCGTTTTTCAAAAAACCGCCACTTTTTACCATTTTTATATACTCACGGAAAAATTTTGTTTGAAAATACGAAATTTTTTACGCCCTATGCAGAATGGCAAGAATTTTTAATGAGAAGTTCTACGTAATTGAAGTTTTTGTAACATCCTGAATTATTACATAAGACTTGAATTACGTAGTACTTTTCGAAAAAAAATACCTGCAGGTTGTATAGAGTCTCAAAAATTTTGTTATTTTACACAGAATTTTCATGTAAGTATATAAAAATTATATAAAGTGGCGCTTTTTGCAAAACGATACTTTATTGCTTAACGTCATATATCAAAATTGTAGAAAAACTACAATAACATTTTTTTTACATACGTTATGTAGCCGTTTGGAAACTGAACGAATTTCATCGTAGACATTTTTCGATAGGACTGTTAATTTCCAAGATATTAACGATAAAAATAATATCAATACCGAAAAAGTCAAACTTTTACCAAAATTCGTCTGTCGGAAATATTGGTCGTAGTGCTAAACAAAAAAATACGTGTCTCTTCTTTTTCAAAATACTTTTTGATAAAAAATTGTCAAAATTATTGACGGGGATCAGGATCAGAGCATGAAAAATTCAGCTGGAATCTCCCATATAATATATCGACTATATATGCCCAATTCTATGTT
This sequence comes from Ephialtes manifestator, assembly GCA_963970395.1. NCBI lineage: Eukaryota > Metazoa > Arthropoda > Insecta > Hymenoptera > Ichneumonidae > Ephialtes > Ephialtes manifestator. The sequence continues at coordinate 17,349,703 of OZ019975.1, forward strand.
TAAAACTATATATATTTTTTATATATTCTATGTATAATATTTTTTACTTGCGGACTTAAAAATCGTAATCGCGAGCATTAACAAATTGTCTTTACTAAATTTGAAGGGAATGCGAAATTTGTGTAACTGCATGCTATGGAACAAAAGTAAAGGGAAATAAAGTCAACCTTTCTACATAGCAGTAAAATTTCAGCATGATAGATGAAAATGTTCTTGAGTTATCGACGTTTCAATTTTACAGAATTCATATAAATACACGATATTCTATAACATTCTGAAAAAGTTAGCACAAAACGCTCTATAAAAAAATGCCATGACAACAGAACTTTCCCAATTAGGAAGACAAAAGATTAAGATACACAGAAATAATAATATTCAGCATTCCTACAAAGCAGCACGTGCTTCGTACTGACGTTCTTGCATTCCATTAGATATACTTTTAGCATCTCATGTATAATCATGAGAGTATAATTGTAAGAACAAACTTTCAACTTAACGATCATGCAAGCAAGAGTCAAAGACTCGCTACTGAGAATGCAACATGTGACTTATGAGTATATACCACCGTGATAATTCTCTTCTGGTTTGAATACTGCATTAATTAAATCACACTTTGAAATTCATCAAACTACCTATTATTAGTTGCATGTACAGAACATCATTATTGTCAATTTCTTCTGGTATCCCGTAAGAAATATTTACATGTAATCCGGGTAATTGCAAATCAAGGATGTCAGTCCCTTTTTTGCAGGCTCGAATAAACAAACCAAAACAACATTTCCACTTCTCGATTCAAACATAATAAATAATATGTTCCTCTCACTCGGGTTATCAGAATCAAATTTTTGTAGGGCTTTGGGTCATATGACTTAAAAAGGGTTGAAGAAAAAAAATCCACGACTATGGCTTATCACATGTGACATTTAATTCGGCACAAAAATAAAAACATGTAAGAATGCTTTTTTATTTTTCTTATTTCCATCGTATACCTTCTTCATATTTTTGCGTAATCCTTTCTTTCCCTTTTCTTATAGAATCCCCAGAGTGTTATCCACAGACAATCTTTCTGAATGCATTGTATTTGCCCAAAAGCACATGCAAACTGTAGTAATCTCGGCCAATATATTTCCCCCATGGAAATAAAGTATATTTGGAAATATGTAATTTTTATACTAAATATATTTGCGCCGAAAAATTGTATATGTTGGATATATTTTAGGATACATGCGAAATGTATACAAGCAAAATATATAAGAAATGTATTATCCGCCGAAAAATTGGTTATATCAGATATATTTTTGGATATATTTCATTTTCCATGGTGGTCGTCTATATTTTACTGAACTGTCTATTCGCACCAACCCCTGAATCGACGGTACCTTGTATTCACAGAAAAACCCGTGAATATACGGTAAATACCGTGGATGCAAAGTAAATCTAGGGAATGGTAGTGAGGCGAGATTTACAGACATTTTTTTCGAGACACGGTAAATAAAAACGGAAATATTATCTAGATGATCTTCGATTCACGGTAAATAACCGCTGCAGTCTTTGGAGCCACTGTAAATCTCGCCTCACTATAAGTCTCTAGATTTACTTTGTATCCACGGTATTTACCTTGTATTCACGGGTTTTTCTGTGAATACAAGGTACCGTGGATTCAGGGGTTGGTGCGAATAGACACTGCCATATTTTACTAAGTTTGAACTGTATCAACAGCAGAAACCGTCTAATAAAAACTGCATCCAGCTCAGCGGTGCATGACTAAGAAGTCACTCATCAAATTAGCAATATTGATCCAAAGTTTGGAGAGACTTGAAACATTCGATTGCTCTGTTTCCTGTTCTACGTTATCGAATAAAAAGGACATCGCAATGTTTTATTTCTCGGGTCGTCATCTTCGTGTTTAAAACAGTTCAAACCATTCTACATCACTCAAGAATAACTTTTGTGAATTTAAAACCTCTGATAACATACATAAATTAGTTTTAGTTCACCTGGAGAAAAATATTATCGAAATAAGCGTATTTTCGATACGCTTCGGTATTTTAATTTATTTTAATTCATTTTTAGTGAAATTATGTCTCCACCGCATTATATGTGCCTCATACTCTTATTTTAAGAATCTTAGTGTGCCCACTTTGGGATCGTTATCCGAACAATCGGTCGAGGCCCCGAGATTCCATTCTATGATATATACATTCACGTGTCGTCACTGCATTTATTTTTCTCAAAGCTTCAGCTCGAAGACAAAGTGGTGGAGACTTGTTAATTTGTGGGCAACACGGTCACGTAAATGCAGTATGTCTGATACTCCTGGACCAGTTTCCTTCGGAACATCGTCACGAGAAGTGCTGGGTTGAGTTGAGAGTTTCGTCTTTGCTGAATATACTGATCGATCGCTGTTATAGCATCCGTAACTACTTCCTGGATGCTGTTGTGACTCTCCTCACGCACTACGAACAAAACATCAGATAAAGTATTGATACTACTAAATATTTCATTTATCCGAATGAAACTTGATCAAACAAATTACAATTGTAGTTAATTAAAAAATAATTTTAGTTAATATATCACAAAGTGCTACTACTGCTTTTCTAATACAAACCACGCGACGACTCGTCTGCCATCATAGTGACCTTTATCACTGCCAGCGACCGAGCGTCTGATCATCGATGACTCTAACTACTGAAATCGCAACTTTTCTATGAATCATGTTGTTTGTCGCATTTGTCGTTGAAAAACACAAATCAATGATAAAGAACTCGTCATCTCGCGTTGAAAACATATTCGACTGTTCGCCAGGACAGAAAACAGGGAGAATCGAGAAAGGAGGTAGCAGAGAAAGCCTGTTAGAAATCCGTTAGATTTTCGCGAGTGGAGGGAGGATAAACGCGCTAACGCGCTGTCGGGAATACATTAAGCGAGTTTCAACGATTGAATACGAGCGAGAGCAAACAGGATTCTCAAGAACCCACGAAGCAAGCAGAGAGAAACTCCAAAAGCGAATAGAAGCGGAATAAAAAGTAAAACGATCGGCGCTGAGTGTTTTCTCGATGAAAAGTTTTGCTCAACGTTTTACTCTCGTCGGACCTTCGATCTCCGAAGTCTTCGAAAACTAGACGCGAGTCGGCCGAACTTTACTCAAGATATAGCCGAAGAAACGTCGAGGACAAATGGCGAACGACGTTGCCGGAAAGTGAGTCGACTTACACACACATATATTTACTACTGTGAGCACTGCTATTCCCCTATCATTTGCACAATACGTTTATATTGACTGATCGATGCTAATCGGAATTCTCGTCAATTAAAATGGCATACCGATCATGACAATCTTAGGCATCACGAAGTCAATGCTAACGCACGAACAAACAGCTTAAGTAAACAATATTTGTGTGATATACATATACAGCCGCCTGCGAACGCTAAAAGTTTATGCCAAGCATAAACCGTGCGCCATATCGAAATGAACCTCGAGTTGAGGGAAAATTGACGCAAAATCATGTGGCCTTTGCTTACGCACAGGCTGTTCAAAAGCAGAAGAGACACAACTTTATGACACTAACATGTAAATTTTTGTCAGTGTAACACGTGACATGATGTAAGGGAGAATCTCTTAAGTTTAAGGAGTACTCGGAGAGAAAATAGTCAGATTGAAATTACTATGATTGAGACAACCAAAGTTCGGTCGTTCAACCTCATCATTATTGGTTTAACTTCACACGGAGCCAAAATTAAATGAAATTTCATTAAAATATCCAATAAATTGATTAACAATATCATGTAGTGAAGTTAAATTTTTTTTTCTTGGCACACCGCAAGTATAATTAGCTCATTGTCATTTTAAGGTTCAATATGTAGTAAATCTCGAGCTTAGTTTTTCTACTTACTAATTGAGGAATCTTTGTTATCATCACACTTTATTTCTAAATTGTCATGTGAATGTATTTAAAATGTTCAGGAACATCCCCAAAACTGGATTTTACATAAATTTTTTAAATGAGTTGTGTGTGAATTGGAACAGGACTAAATTTCGATAATTTAATTTAAAAAATGTAATATTAGAGTTTTATACAAATTGATTGTCCTTTTTTTCATCTAAAGGACATCAAAGCTTATCAATACACTATCTTCCTGATAGAAGTGGTTTTATGAAAAAAGAACCTACACAAGTCCACTTTATTTAAGGTAGATTGAATCTGCTTTAGCTTATTTCGATTTTTGTTTTCCTATGTAGCTTCGAAACCGTAGAACCTCTAATTTCCATGCCCTCGCGATCATATTTAATGCGCCGAAGTTCTTCGAACAATCTGACTTGATATAGATTGCCGATTATGTCCTATTTTTTATCTGAAGGACATTAAAATTTATCAATACACTAATTTCCTTATAAAACGGGTTTTGTGAAAAGAAGAAACATACAGTAACGCCACGGAGAAAAATAATTGGTTACAGCAGCATGAGATTAGCTACCGCAGCAAAAATCATTAGCAAATATAGTGATAACAAAAGTACATGCTCTTACAGCGATATTTATTTACTGTATCTGATTTGCTACAGTAGCAATAGCAATTTTCTATTGCAGTAATAGCAATTTGCTGTTGCAGCCATTGTAGTTTGTTGACAGCGCAAACAGTTTGCTGTTGCAGCAAAAGTAGTTTGCTGTTGCAGCAAAAGTAGTTTGCTGTTGCAGCAAAAGTAGTTTGCTGACAGCGCAAAAAGTTTGCTGTTGCAACAAAAGTAATTTTCTGGCAGCGCAAACAGTTTACTGTTGCAGCAAAATTAGTTTGCTGATAGCACAAACAACTTGATGTTGCAGCAATAGTGGTTTCCTAAGAGCGCAAACGCTCTTGTGAGAATTTGATGTTTGGGCTTCAGGGTTGGGCCACCTAATTTGACGTACAGTTCAAGATGCTCTTGTATTAGCACTCGCAACAGAGGACTAATATTTTTCGGCAATCGGTTAGCATAGGTGAGGTCGATTATTTCACGCAATGACACGTAAAGTTTCCAATACGAATTACTTTCCGAAACTAAATCCCCTATGATCACCCCGAATAGTTTTATGAAACACGTTGTTTCCGCAACTGCACGGAGAAAAATAATTTTGCTGCTGCAGCTAGTCTTAGTTTGCTAGGTCTATTTTGCTGCAATAGCCTTTCATTTAGCTCATGCAGTAGCTAATTTAGTCTCTCAGCAAATAAGCGTTAGTTGCGGAAACGAAAAATGCATCTCCCAGATTATTTGCAGACCCAGCTAATGATTTGTTCGTGGAACTTACACATTTTGCTGGAAAAACAAATTAGTAAAAAGGGCTTCGCACCGTTAGCAACTGAACATTTGCTGTAGCGACGGCGTTTCATTTATCGAAATATTTATGCATATAAAGAAATTTGCTACTACCACAAAAAATATTTGGCACTCGAGCGAATTAGTTTAAATTGCTAGCGTAACGAATCGAAGGAAGTTCCGCCAGCAAATGAGCTGCTGCAAAAAAAGCGGGTTGCGCGTCCTAACACGTTATACGTAGCGTCATCGTTCTATCGCGATCTATGTTCAATATTACTTTGTTAGTGCGAAGTTCGTTCATGCCCAGTTCGCATCGTTAACGTATTTTGTCTTGACGATGGATTTACCAAAAGCGCCGGGATCCTTACGATCTTTCTTCAAAACGTGGGGTATTTGTGAAGAAGTTATACAAAGAAGTTATAAATGTAAACTGTTTAAAAAGTTCGACATGTCATGACATGTCATTTTGAGCTTCGAACTTTACAGCAAATATTCAGTTGCTAACGGTGCGAAGCCCTTCTTACTAATTTGTTTTTTCAGCAAAATGTATAAGTTCCACCAACAAATCATTAGTTGGGTCCGCAAATAATCTGGGAGATGCATTTTTCGTTTCCGCAACTAACGCTTATTTGCTGAGAGATCAAATTAGCTGCTGCATGAGCTAAATGAAAGGCTATTGCAGCAAAATAGACCTAGCAAACTAAGACTAGCTGCAACAACAAAATTATTTTTCTCCGTGGCGGAGAAGCAATGTGCATAATTCCACTTTATTTAATAAGCAGATTGCACCTGCTTTCTCTTAGTACGATTTTTTTTTCCCATATAGCTTCGAAACTATAGAACCTCCAATTTTCATGCCCTCGGGATCATGTTCAATGCGTCGAGGTTCTTCGAACAATTTGACCTGCATCGATCTAGACGGACGAGAACGCAGCTACTCGACTTCACGCAATGGTCGTACTCCGAGTCTTCGGCGACAGAGCATCGCCCTAAATACCATATTGCATCATCGAAGAGCTCTTATTGGGTGAGCAAACATTTATTTTTTAAACTTACTAGTAGCACTGTATACACTTTATTTATCCTGGATCAACCAGATCACTTTTTAGACACTATCTCGACGAAAAAAGTGCCAATTTATAATATTATCCTTTCGTTCTTCAGGAAATCCGAAAAATCATATCTCGAGAATAACTGAATCAAGTTCGATGGAATTAAGAGGATGCTAAAGTAGATTTTGTTACCGCCTTCGGTTGGCAAATTGGAAATTTCTAACTTTGGACTTAGAACGATTAATATACTATATATATGGGGAATTTCAGCTGAATTTTTCATGCTCTGAATCTGAAATCTTTCAATAATTTTGACAATTTTTTATCGAAAATCATTTTCAAAAAGAACAGACACGTATTTTTTTTGACAAACTTTTTGGTATCTATATTTTTTTAATCGTTAATATCTTGGAAATTAATAGTCCTAACGAAAAATGACCAAAATGGAGTTTGTTCAGTTTTCAAAGAACTACGAAATGTATATGAAAAATGTTATTTTAGTTTTCCTAAAAATTTGTTATATAGCGTGAAACAACAATACATCGTTTTGCAAAAAAGCGCTACTTTTTACCATTTTTATATACTTGCTATTTAAAATTACGAAATTTGTGAGATCATGTCCAGAATGGCAACGTAACGATAAGGAAAGTTATTGACCGCCAACAATTTACAAAATGCACAGCGTGACTTATAACACGTGAGTGCTTTTTAAAATGTCCAACAGAGACATTTTCAGAGGGGCAAGGGACTGAAACCCCATCCAATAGAGCGTGACGTCAACGCAGACAAAGTTAAGGGAGGCGTAACAAAGTGACATTTTAATTGACAATAACACATTACGTAACAATTGATAACAATAAATCAACTATTTACACTAAGAAATATAAACCAATGCTGCCCGAAATTAGTTTGAACTTATTTTTTTACAAAATTGTAGAAAACTATTAATAATCCCAAGTAAAAAAATTATATATAGTCCGACATATGGAATTGGGTATATGAAGCATTCTCTGTCAATTCAGCCACTTTTTTTTCGACCCTCTCCGATTTGCCCTGTAATTGATTATATGAATGTACCACTAAAAGCCACTCTATGTGAATTTTTTCAGATTTAAAAAAATAATTTTTCAGAAAATGGCTTTTTTTTATTCAAGTGCAAATATCTCAGAATTTTGAAGTTACTGAAAAAAAATGTCTGCACATAAAAGTTGTCGTTTATTGTTAGCTTTCGAGCGGAATATTCCAAATAATCGTCACGTTCCTGTGAGTATGATTTTTTTCCTAATAATGGAGGAATTATTTTTTAATTAAAAAAGGATACTTTTTTCTTACTGAAAAATTACAGAGTATTACTACATGACTGTTGATATCACAAAAAAATCGCTATAGTGGCACCGATTGATCTTCTGGCATTAAAAAATGCATTTGCGTGAAAGTTCCGAAAAGCGGGGGCATTATTATTTTTTTGATAAAAAAAAGGTTACTGTTTTTGGCTAATAAAATTACAGAGTATTCTTGCATGACTGTAGATATTGCAAAAAAATCATCAGAGTGGTACGGATCGAGCTTACGGTATTAAAAAAAAATATTCGTGTGGAAGTTTCGAAAAACGGGGGAATTATTTTCTTTTATACCGGAAGCTCGATCCGTACCACTCTGATGATTTTTTTTGCAATATCTACAGTAATGCAAGAATACTCTGTAATTTTATTAGCCAAAAAAAAGTAACCTTCTTTTTATCAAAAAAATAATAATGCCCCCGTTTTTCGGAACTTTCACACAAATGCATTTTTTAATACCAGAAGATCGATCAGTGCCACCCTGGCGATTTTTTTGTGATATCAACAGTCATGTAGCAATGCTCTGTAATTTTTTCAGTAAAAAAAATATCCTTTTTTTAATTAAAAAATAATTCCTCCATTTTTCGGAAAAAAATCATACTCACAGGAACGTCACAATTATTTGGAATATTCCGCTCGAAAGCTAACAATAAACGACAACTTTTATGTGCAGACATTTTTTTTCAGTAACTTCAAAATTCTGAGATATTTGCACTTGAATAAAAAAAGCCAGTTTCCAAAAAATTATTTTTAAAAATCTGAAAAAATTCACATAGAGTGTCTTTTAGTGGTACATTCATATAATCAATTACAGGGCAAATCGGAGAGGGTCGAAAAAAAAAGTGGTTGAATTGACAGATAATGCTACATATATAGTCTGTATAAACTCTATATACAATCTATATGCAATTTATATACAAGATCACCTGTAAAGTTGGGTTTATGTATAAATTGTATATAGATTTTATAAAAACTATATATTCCCAATTCTATGTTTAAAACTATATATATTTTTTATATACTCTATATACAATTTTTTTACTTGCGATACTGCCCAGGTAAAAAAAATGATATATAGAGTATATAAAAAATGTATATAATTTTAAACATAGAATTGGCCATATATAGTCGACATATGCTCTATATGCAATCTATATACGATTTATATATGAACGCAACTTCATATTTGGCCTTATATAAAAATTACATATAGATTATATAAAAAATTTATACAGACTGTATATGTCCAATTCCATATGTCGCACTATATATAATTTTTTTTTACTTGAGTCCGCATGAAGAAATTTAACGAGAATAAATAATAATTGCTTGGTAAAGTAATTATTACTATTAAACTGAAAATTTTTCGTGAGCAAACTCAAGTTTTGTCTGACGCCTTTGACAAGTGCAATGCAACTTGGCTGTCTCGTGTCTGTGTGCCAAAGTATCAAACCAGTCGACGGACGAGAACCAGTTTCAACAATGGTAAGTCGAATGCAACCGCGTGCTATAATCCCTTGAAAGCGTACGTCGTTCATACGGCAACGCCGGTGCAGCACTGGTGAGCCAAATCGAGTTTGATCGCGAGAACAACGTGAATCGAAGTAGCACAATGGCTGTGACATCGTGCATACGACACCCAATACCTACTGGCTCTCGTTGTTTCCCGGCAACCACCGTCGCTACGGCCTGTCTAGATCCGGAAACTCTCGACGATATTACGCGCACTGACTCGTAGCAAAACTCTTGATGTTATTCAAAATATATTCTGTTCTAGAGCGCTCTTCTCCGGGATCGGTAGTAACATGTCCTTGCCGTCATGCGTGAACCAAGAACAGGATCTTCCGCAGGGTTCTGCGTCAGTGACGAACGGTCACGGAAACCAAACGAATCTTCTTCCCTCGACTCGCAATTCCGACAACGACCATCATGGTAGAAATTGTCATCATCCCAATCTTTTGCAGCTAACGCCGGTTAATACAGCCAGTACTCCTCTCAACGCCTTGGAAACGATACCTAAATGCACGAAAACAGGTTAAATAAAACAATGAGTTATTTTTTACGTCATATAATAATTTATCCAAGAACTATAGTACAATTTGGTTCTTTGACAAACAGGATATTTCAAATGACTATGAAATTTCACTTTTTACAGTTTGTACTTCATTTATACTCTTTTTAAGGTAGTCCTTGCGCCTGGTATTCATTTCGCATAAGTTTGAGAAAAATGAGAAGGAATTGCAAACACTTCTCGAGGGTATAAAAAGGTACTGAAAAGATTAATTTTGCATAATAATAATTCTAAAATGTTATTGTTAATAATTGATGAAGAAAAAAATTGTTTAACAAATCTCCCGGAAACCCACATTTTTGTAAAATTAAAATGATTCGCTCATTTTTCTGAACACGTATGAATTTTTTCAGATTTTTAAATTCACTTTGAATTTTGGGTTTTTTCACGTTTTTTTCATGTAAAAAAGACAAAAATTCAAAGTGAATTTAAAAATCTGAAAAAATTCATAAATATTCAGAAAAATGAACGAATGATTTTCATATGGATTTTCGGAAAATTTTTTTTTTCATCAATTTGTTAATAACATTTTAGAATAATTATTATGTAAAATTAATTTTTTCAGTCTTTGCAGTTAATGTGCATGAATTTTTTCAGATTTTATATAGATTTTTATACCATCGAGAAGCGTTCTCTCACATTTTTCTCGAATTTATACGGAATGAGTACCAGGCACAAGGACTACCTCAACTGCCATAGAAAATCGTCCGAAATCACACAAAATTGATCAGAGTATTCAATATTAAATTTATAGAGAGACTATAATTTTATCTCGAGAAATACTTTCTTCGAGCATTCTTTCTGCGAGCCTGTGATTTTTAAACCACGATAAATTGTTGGTCCAATCTAAATACGCCTGGCTGGCTCTGAAGATGTCGTAAAATTAACGGAAACTAATAGTTCTCTAAACTATCCGAAAACTATAAGCCTAATGTGAGCCCTCTGACATTAGCATCATAGTATTAAGCCCAATAAGGCAAGAAAAGGGTGAAAAGTAGAACCTTACACATTGCTTCCTCATTATTTTTCGCTTTTTACAAAGCTTTCTCTATGAGGAAGCTAAAATTGATTTACAAACTTTCTCATAGAGAAACATTTCAGACATTTTTTCTAAACCTCTTTTCTCGATGTTTTAGACCATTTTAAGTAACCTGTCATCAAAATCAGAAACAATAGTATATTACGCCACTAGGGAGGGAAAGTAGACTATGTCCAACCGCTCGCCTTCGGCTCGGGTGGTAAACACGCGGTTGGGGATAGTCTACTTTCACTCCCCAGTGGTGTATACTATTTTTCACCATATCTGCAGCAGAAAGTTCGAATTACGTAAAGCCCGTAGGGCGGGGAGTCGAACTTTCCGCGCAGGTATGGTGAAAAAAAATTTTCGTGGAAAGAAAGCTTCATCTATGAGAAAGCAAAATGCTTCTATTTCATCTGTGGTATTAATTCACAGAAAAATTTTTGATCTCGAAACTTTACAGGGACTTTCATCTGCGTAATTTTTTTAAAAATCACAAAAGATAAATATTTACCATCATACACAATGGCCACATTAAAAATGGAAAATTTCTATGTAATATTTGGGTGGGGAAGAAACCTTAAAATTGGTTCATCTATGTTATTAATATTTAATCTCAGAGTCATTTACCCTGCGTACATTTTTTTACAAATCACAAATGATAAATATTTACCACCATACACAAAATGTCCCACTTCGAAAATGGAAAATTTCTATGCAATGGTTGGATGGGTAAAAAAAAGCTTAAACAAAATTTGTGGTAATTTTATGCTCAATGTAGGTACCGTGACCGAGAATACTGGTAATGCCCCAAATTATGAGAAACGTATAATTTAACTGTTGTCGTAAATTCAAGAACATCATGAAGAATTTAGTAATAATGTTTGCTTTAAAATAGGTAAATTCACGGACACACCGAAGCGGAAAACTTCATCGTCGCATCACCATCACAACCCGAAGCATAGAGCAGAGTTGGTCACCACCGTGAGTACGCTGTACGCAAAATTGTTGGTTGTTGTTGGGGTTGCAGTTCCAGTGACGGCGAGCGTCAGTCACAGAGTTCCAGCAGCTCTGGACCAGGTAGGCCAATCTCGTGCCTCTATCAGTATATTTCAAGCGGATCCTCCCAATCGATGGGGTGGGATTACGATATCGTGTAATAGTACTTTATGTACAACGCGCGATCGTTAATGAGCGCGGGCGATTATGTTAAAGCGCTCATGCGTTAATGCACTCGCCGTGTTTATCACACGGCTAATAGCCCGAGCTTAACTACTGCCCATAGTCCTTTTTATTTTTATAAGTGCGTTGTAACATTTTTTATGCTCTTGCCTGTTATCGTCAGGGCTTCTATCTTTATCTCTATCTGGTGAGCGTTGGTTTTGTTATCACTATGTACACTACTCTCCTACGGGACAAAGCTGTGAAGAAGTTGTTGGTACAACGAGGCAAGGAGGAAGGCACTTACTGCTTTGGAGACTGTCCCAGCAAGCCTCGAACTATTCAGGTAGCAATTTTCTCTTTTATTCTTCTTCGCTGCATTAAAATATTTATTTGTATGGTAGAGACGTAAAAAGAGGGATTTACCACGAGTCAAGGATTTCCTACACAGAGACAACGTTTTTGCTAGGCCAGCAAATCTTTTGTTACAATAGTGACAACATTGCGTTATGTATTAGCCTAACCAATTGTTTTATCAGGCTAACAAATTTTTTTTCTGAGCTGACAACTTTTTTTGATAGTCCAACAAAATGTTTTGCTACGCTAGCAGATAACGCAATATTATCACTTGTTTAACAAAATATTTGCTGGCCTAGCAAAACCATTTTCTCCGTGTATTGCACTCGTGCCATACACTGAGAAATAGTACATTATGCTACAAGGGAGGGAAGAGCGCAATTTTCACCGAGTGCGAGGTTAGCTGCCCGAGCGAAGCGAGGGCTGCACGAGTACGAGGTGAAAATTGCGCGCCCTCCCGCGTAGCATACGATTCTTTTCTTCCGATTGCGTTGAAATATGACGTGATTTCTGTCGCTGAAAAGCGAGAGGAAATTTCGACGATACCTGGCCGTGAGCCGTCTGCATGGGCAGCGGGAAGATATACGAGGCAAGACTCGCTCGGGCATCGTGGCCCCTGTTTTTGCGCACTTCAAGGTTCGCAGCGCACGCTCCGCGGTACGCAGCGGTACCGCTGGGACCCTCGAAGTAGGCAAAAATAGGGGGCAAGATGCCCTAGGGAGTTTTGGCTCGTATATCTTGTCCGCTGCACATGCGCACTGCTCGCGGTCAGATATCGGCGACTTTCCTCCCGCTTTTCAGGGACGGAATCACGTTATTTCAGCGCAGTCAGGAGAAAACATTTTTTTAAATCAACTATATCAGCGTACACCATCGTCCAAACGAATTTTTAGTTGGTATAACAAATACTTTCGTTACCGAAAATATATTTTTGACAACTGAATGTAATAATTATTGAAGAAACTAAATATTTGGTTGTCCTAACGAAAAATTCGTTTGAACGCCGATTTAGTATATTCAAACTTTTTTTTTTCTCAGTATACACACAATTTTCTGTAATGCTTGCATCAAAGATCGTTTTTTGATACCTGTAACCTGTCCGTAAAAATACACTTTTACACCTAAAGTACAATTAATTCAAAAAATGTTTTAATGCCAGTGATATGTAAGTTACTTGTTACATTAAATCGTACACTTTTAGAGTAAACACTTAGTAACATTTACGGCACGAAATACGCTGTGTTGAAAAAATATACACGAACTAGAATTTTTTCAAACTTATTTAGTACCTATTAGATCAGCCAAATATAGGGAACATGATATAATTCGCTCAGATGGTTTTGAAATACTTGTTTGTATATCGGCGTATAAAATTTTCTAAAAAAGTAAGAAATACAAAAAAAAATTACAGGAGGATCTCTATTACGATTCAATAAAGACATTGCAATATCATTACAATTGGGAGTCTCAAATGTTACCATTACGGTTAAACGTTTAAAAAAAACAAGAAGAAAAAAATGTAGTGGAAGAAGGAAAAATAGAAAAGTAAAGTTGATGTTTGTAGGCTCAACAGTACGGGAGCTTCTGCTTACGACTTGGCGCCGTCGGGTTCGGAGCAGGCTCGTTAGTCTTTACTGGACTGCAAATCGGTGCGGAAATAGCGTCCGGCGGACCATTTAGGGCGATTACACCGAGCGCAAGGCTTCTACTGGTTACAGCTCAAATGCACTTCATATTCCTCAACAGCAAGGACCTCGAGCTTGCGAAGCACGGAGCTCTCGCAAAATTAGGCCTCATGCACATGATCGCCACGAATCTCTGCGAGTGGCTTCAGGTAACAAGTGGCACATACGAGAGTCAAATTATTGACAAAATAAGACATACGATCCGATGACACACGTAACTCTTGTATCGTGCTCACTAATTTCAAGAATGTGTCCCTTAGTTACTCATTTCCATTATTTACAGGAGCTGTATTTGCAATCATAGGAGGATTTATTTATTGATATCCTCTAATAACAGGGTTAACATTAAATAAAAAGACTGCAAAGTAGAACTTTGCAAATTATTGCTTCCTCATTATTGTTGGATTTTTAGAAATCTACCTCTATGAGGAAGCAAGTTAATCTATTTTGGCTTCTTCATAGAGGAAGCTTTGTAAAAATCCAACAATAATGAGGAAGCAATTTGCAAAGTTCTACTTTGCAGCCTTGTTTATATTGGCGAAAAGTGTTTGCAATTCCCTCCCATTTTTCCAAAACTTATTTGACCTCAGCTTAATGCGTAAGGACTACCTTAACCGAAATAACGAAAACGGAGTTTATCCTCCTCTTTTGTGTAAATTTTCATCTCGATTCGTCATGCCGTTCGAGAGTTATGAGCAATTCTAATTGGGACAAGCGGACATTATAAATTTTAAAAAATAAAAATTATATATGAAGCAATGTGTAAAGTTCTACTTTTCATTCTTATTTCCATTGAGTACAAACTTTTGTCTCGCATTATCAACTTTTGCTGATGCTAGAGCGAAAATCGTTTTTTTTGTTGTAAATTTTTTAATGTCGTAAAATGTGAACCACTTTACCGATCATCGTCAAATTTGGTACGTGGCATAGCTGCATGTTCCCTTTCGTCTGCAAAACATTTCAGTTAAATTGGTGAAATTCGACGTGATTTATAAAAAAAATGATTTTTTTCGAAAAATTAAAACATCTATAAAATCTGAACCGCTTTACCGATTTCGCCCAAATGCAATACCAAACAACATTGAACGTATATTTATTTATAAACAACTATTTAGCAAAATCGTCTAATTTTTACGAAAGTTAGAGGGACCACGCCCTTTTTTCAAAAAATTAAAAGTACCACAAAATCAAAATGGCTGATTTTTTAAAATCTTAACATTCAAAGCGGGGCAACTACCCCAATTGCGTGCCAAATTTGAGCCATATTGCTCGAACGGTTGCTGAGTAATAGTTCATCGTATTTTCGGAGCCCAGAATACACACATACATACGGACATTTTTTCTAAACCACTTTTCACGACGTTTTGGACAATTCTAAGAATACTGGCATGAAAAGCTCGAAAAATTGTTTTTTCATGAAAACAAAGCTTCCTCTATGAGCAAGCAAAAAATGATTAAAAATTCATTTTTGTAGAATATTCATTGGAGTAATATTACATTTTTTCCCTCAACATTTTCTTTGTTTAAGAGGAATACGCCGGCGATATTCTGATTACCGTGAGTAATTTATAACTTGAAATGTAATCTTAATTGGATCAATTACTTTTTGAACTATAATTATTAATTTTATTTTCATTTTATGAGAAAGTTTTTCATCTCAACATTTAAATATTTTTTCCTACTATATAAATTAATCAATTGAATGAACTCAATTATGTCCACCCCTTAATCATAGATATAATGAAATTCCAATTATTATAATATATTTAATCATTCTATTATGGCAGATTAGTTATTCTAGTTCACCTCTGTTATTCTAGTGATCACACCCAGAGAAATCGGTTTGTTGGGTTTACCTGAATAAAATACGAGATCTATTTCGACTTAATAACATTTTATTTCGATCAAATAAAACTTTTTTGATATAAATACGATTTATTTAATGAATTCTATCTGATAAAAATAAGATCCTATTATGCTAACATTTGAAGAAGAAATTTATTCAATTACTGACCTAATAGGATTTTATTTCGATGAAATTGAATTTATTGCATACAAATGAATCGTATCAATTTTTAATAAAAATTTATTTGATTTAAATAAAATCTCATTTATTTCAAATAGATCCCATATTTGATTCAAATGATCCCATGAAACCGATTTCTCTGGGTGTAGGAATGAGGATTTTCAATGAAAATGTATTTGGAATACTTTTTGTATAAGATGAATACACTCTGAAAATCACGCGTGATGGAAGTATGTTGTTGCCTATCTTTTACATTATGACGAATTTTTACATATTTTAAGCATGTTGCATTTTACACGGTAATGATATGTAAAATAGAACATGCTGTGTATCAGTTTAATGACACTGAATGTATCAGTTTCGACGAAATGCAATCCGTCATTTTTTTATTGTATTAAACTGTATTTGCATAAAGTTCCAATTCAGTAAACCAAGACTTGATGGACTCGGGATATCCATACAAAATGACATAAGTGAAAGAATTCCCGCCAAACTCTATATCATTAATTTTTTAATGTTAGTCCGTTCGTAGCGACTATTTGAGCACGAAATCTCTTGATCTGCGTGTGTGAAAACGCAAATAGACATTTTTCAAAAAAATAATTTAAACTCCATACATTTTTAACCCACCAACCAATTTACTCTAAATTCACAATTGTGTACCAAATTTGGGTGTCAAAAGCTGCAAAATCTAAAGTCTTAATAAAAACAAAAATCTTGTCACTTGTCTTCACTTTCTAGACCATTTTAACTATCCCGACTGATAAACTCGAGAAATTTTTTTTTTTTTACGAAAACAAAAAATCAAATTTATTCAGAAACAAAAATTGAGAAAACAATTTCGAGCCTGCCATGAATGATTAGTTACTTCATCAGCAACAAGTGCAAATGATACAATATAACAGTTGTTTGTTTCATCCTCAAATCGACTGAATCCAGGCACTTGTCGAGGAGACAAGACACGAGATCGCTCAATTGGAATTGCCTGGCCATGAAGTAGGCGAAGAGGGCATTCTCAAGACTCTGCTAAGAGACGCCAGCCCCTTTCTCTTTCCCTGTACCATCGAGTTCAGTCTCATTTGCGCTGTCATTCTCTTCGAAATGTGGAAACGTGTAGACAAGAAAGTCGTCGTTAAGACCGACGGAATGACAAGATCGTTGCATCAATTGAGTATCGACTGCAGCAGTGCTCACAGGTATTGTATTGCATAAAGATTACACTATAAAAAATATTTGGAAAATTCATACACTGTATAGTAATTGAATGTATTGTATTTGAACTCGTATAGGAAAATCAATTTAATATACGAAAGAAAATTAAAATTCAATGTACGTATGGTAAAATTGAATTTAACTTATATTAAATTTTAGACAACTTTTGTAACTAATTTAGGATACTGTACATCAATTAATACGAGTTTTGTAACGAATTTAGCAGAATAGTACATCAATTTTATGTTATACTCGTGTAGAGAATTTATATACTCGTTTATGTAAAAGAGCTTCCTGCATTGTGTAGTAATTTTACCTTAAATATCTTTAACAGTGTATATTGCAATGTTCATTTTTTTCAGTTTAATATTTAAAAGTAAAACATAAAATAATTAAATGTCGAAACATATTATTTTTCAGAGGTCTTTTCGGTGGAATCTTGGTAATAGCAGCGACCGTCCTTAGCCTTATTATGTTTTTCGTCCTCAAAGAGTCAAAACCGAAGATAGCCATTGACCAAGTCACAGCCCTCGAAATGGCGATCCTGATAGCTGGTTTGTTCTCTAATCATGAATTTATCAATTACCGGCTTAATGTTAATACACGAATTAATAATTAAGACAAGAAAAAGAAATTGGTTGTATAGGCTCCAAACAACAAAATTGATTGGGACAATAAACTGATTCGTAACAGAAACAAATCCAAATGGGCCAGCCAATTAATTGGTTGGCAACTAATGAATTAGATGTCACAACCAAGTAGTTTATCGGTCCAACCAAAAAATTGGCTAACCTAACCAACTCTTAGTCGTTTGGAGCGTATTTAGCCATGCGAGCAGGAATAGCATTCATTCAATGAAAATGTATTTGAAATATTTTCAGGACTGAATGATTAAGAATTATTAAGCCTATTAGAATGTTAGAATTTATTGACCAAGAATAATTCATTTAAATTATTCATAATTACTCGAAAAATGTGACAATGTTCAATTTTGCATAATGATTAACCATAGTTGTGTTTTACAAACAATATTTTAATAGTACGTTACGTTACAAGGGAGGGAAGTGCAACTTTTCACCGAGAGTAAAGTTTGATGACCGAGCGAAGCGAGGGCAGAAATTCACACGAGGTGAAAAGGTGCGCCCCTCCCATGTAACGTACTATACTTTTCTCCCGATTTCGCTAAAAAATAACCACAATTCGTGCGTGCAACAAGGATGGAGAATAAGCTCATTTTTTGTAACACGTGCATGAACATCGGTGCTTTTCATAGCAGTTTTGCGGGCCGAAAGTGGCTAGTTCCATAGCAGTGTTGAAACGATAGGTTGACGCATGCGCAGTTCGCGATTCCTTCACTTTCGACCCTGCTGTTTCACTTTCGACCCTACCCACATGGAAATAAAGTATATTGAAAAATATATTTTTGTATGTATAAAAAATATATGTCGAATATATTTTTGGTATATGTATATATACTTCGAATATATTCGAACTGTACACTACTTGTACAGGAAATATATTCAAAATGTATTCGCCACACCTAAGTTTTCGAACAGAAAGTATACTCGAAAAATATATTTAATGTATATTTCAGATATATATGTCGGATATTCGACCTATGCATCAGATGTAGCTCCGAATGTATTCAATGTATGTTTTAGATATATATGGAGTATATTCCATGTATACGTCAGATGCAGTTCCGAATGTATTCATTGTATATTTAAGATATATATGTGGTATATTCTTCGTACACGTCAGATGTAACTCGAAATGCATTCAATACATAAGTTAGATATATGTGTCGTATATACAATGTATACGTCAGTTTTTGGAATTTTTAAATTGGGGCCAAAACAGTTTTTTTGACTCATAAAAAAAATTTTTTTTTTAATTTCAAGAAATTTTGGAGTGTTTTTTTTTAACACATAGAGCAAAAAAAAAATTATTGAGTAAATTGGAAAGGGTCAGCGTTGAAGGCTTAGTGACTTGGCCAAGAATACCTCATATATTTTAGGTATACTCCGAAGTATATCAAACATATATTCCAGATATACTCCGAAGTATATCAAACATATATTCCAGATGTACTCTGAAGTATATGAAACATGAATTCCGAGTATATATTCTAGTAAGTTGAACATATATTCAAAATATATTCCGGAATGTAAAGTACATATATTTCAGATACATACCAGGTATACTTCGATGACATGAAACTCATATTCAAAATGTATGTAGAATGTATTTGTTATATATTTGGAATGTAATTAGCAGTATACTTTCGAATATATTTCTAGCTACATTTAAAAATACATGGAAACTATATTCGTTGTACACGTCGACTGTACTTATTACAGATATCGAATATATTTATTTATATACTTTGCATATAATTCAACGTACATTCAAAAATATATTCGACACATACAATTTTTCGAACAAAATATATTTTATATATTTTTAATATATTTTTCAATATATTTAAAATATACTTTATTTCCATGTGGGTAGGGTGGAAAGTTGGTAACCTCACTTTTCACTGTTCATCCCGCAAAACTACCATTCAAAGCACCACTATTCATGCACTTGTTACAAAAAGTATGGTATGCAACACGGGCCAAAATTGGCGTTTGCGACTCGTGTGATTGCAGCCCTCGCTTCGCTCGGGTGGCAATCTCACACTCGTCGCAATCACTAACTTTCGGCCCTTGTTGCACAATATACTATTTAACAAATGTCGACACGCATGCGTAGTACGGTTTTTTTTACTCTCGCGCGGGCAGGAATGAGCTGATTACCTCCCGAGGGAGGTAATGAAAGCGGACTGCGCATGCGTACGTCATTCGTACCAAAATGAGCGATTTCCCGCCCGCGTTGCAGACACGAAATGGGGTTATTTTAGCGGAGTTGGGAGAAAATACATTTTCATTGAATAAATGCACATCCTTGCATGCGTGTTTTGGTTGGAGCAGCCAATTATTTCTCTCATTTTACAAGAATTTAATGACGTTAACTCAAAAATAGGTGCAATAGCTGCAATTGGTGGGGCTTTGAAATTAAGACAACTCGAGCTGAGAAGCACAAAACCCGCTCCACATTTGGATTCCACATTGCTTGCAGCAGCGCAAGCTGGTGTCTACTTGCATTGTCTATTCGGAGCGGTTGGTGGAATATTGACCATGGGTCCAACCTGGGGATTATCTCTCGGAGCAGATTTCATTGCTCTCGTGCAAAGTACAAGCCAAACTCTTCTCGTTAAGGTAAACAAAAGTAAAATAGACTATTGTGGAGATACACTTTAAAACAATGTCATTGATTCAAAAACAATTCGTCTGTGAGCTGCCAAAAACAAGTGGTGTCAATTTAATTTTACTTCTAATTTCTATAATTTCATAACAGATTCAAAGAATAACTCTTAAATGGGCAAAATAAAATGTTATTGTTTCAGTATTAAATGGAATTGTGAGAATAAGAACACTTGTTTTTGGCAGACCGTGTTTTAATCGATAACATTTTTTTTGTGTAAGAATAAGTTTTTATTTTAATATTTTTTTTTTTTTTAAGATTGCCTGGCGGCGACGATCTACGTCAAGCGCTAAACCGGGAAAGGAATTGATCACCTTCCTCATCGTGGTGAATATAGCTCTATGGACGGTGAATACTTTGGAAAAATCGCGAGCCGACGTGCGGCCTGATCACCTACGTTTCTTCGGTGTCTGGGCATGGACGATAATCACTCACGTATCGATGCCTCTCGCCATTTTCTTCCGCTTTCATTCTGCCATCTGCCTCTTCGAAGTCTGGAAGAGTTGTTACAAGTATAGGCCACCCGGAATTCCAGCTACGCCCTGCTAAATTCTTTTTGCATCTACAGAGATAATTCGAGATACATTAAGATATTTAGTTAGTGCCATATAAAAAATTTTGTTATCAGAATAAAAGATTAATTGAAAGCAATGGATTGTTGGAAAATTCAAACATAGACTATTTATCATTATTTCAAATTAATTTAAATAACGTTATGTTCTATAAAATTCGAACGGTGTTTCTAACCAGATACGGTACCCATTATTCTTGCACATTATTATGTATATTTTCTCAGATGTGTCAAACCCAAAAGTGGCATAAAGACATAAAATTGAAATTGCTATAAAACATACAGCGTTCATAATATCATGTGTAAACTTTTGAATATCAGTAAAAAATATTAATTCGCATAAAACTTTCATGCCAATCTTTTTGAAAAACTAGAGATATTTTTTCCACAATTTCTCCTAATATTTAATACACAAAGCGATTTTTTTGCAGCTGTTCAAAAATTCACAAATAACTTTACAATCGTGTAGCTTATTATTATGAAATCGTAACTACAGAATGGACTGTACTGTAATTTTCCGTTCTCAAAGTAATGGATATTTACAAAATTGGTTGTGAAGCTTTGTGTATCAAAAGATTTTTAATAAATCGTATATCCCGACCATCGAAAAGGAAGAAGGCGAAGAAGAAAAAGTACACGGAAAAAAAAGATCAGTTGCCATAACCAAGAAATGAGTTGACACAAGCAATCGATTATTCTATTTCCCTTGCAACTCAAATGATAATACCAACGATTCGAATGGTAATACCGACGATTCGAATGGTAATACCGGCGATTCGAATGGTAGTTCCAACTATTCGAGTGGTAGCCCCAGCGATTGGATTAGTTAACCTAACTAATCTCGCGAGAACTAATCATGAATAGTTGAGGTTACTATTCGATATGATTGAGGCAATTAATTTTTTAGACATTGTGTACAGCAAATCGAAAACGTAGTTGCGACAACCAAACATTTCTTTCCATGTAATGGAGAACGGTGATCTTCCATTTTCTCCACAGTTTCTCCCAATATTTGATACACAATAAGATTTTTTTTTGCAACATTTGAAAATCCTCAAATAACTTTACAACACGGAAAAAAGGCTTGGTTGGAACAACCAAGTGCCTTGGTTATACACTGAGAGAAGGATCTGATAAAATTTACTAGACGCTATGGTAAAAATTATCAAACGCGCCTGGTATTGGGAAGCCATAGCCGCCACCTGACAAAAATTACGAGAACTATGATAATTTCTACTATATACATAGAATTTTTTACCACATTTCATGGTAAAAATTCTCGTAGTTCTCGTACTTCTTGATAGGTGGCATCATGGCTCCCCTGTACCAGGAATTTACGATACTTTTTACTAGAAATATGGTAAAATGTGTTAGATCCTTCTCTCCGTGTATATGCGCCAGACAATTAATTGATTAGACCAACCAAGTAATTTGTTACACTACCAATTTCTTGGTTGGTCTAACCAACTTGGTTGTTCCAACCAAGCCTTTTTTCCGTGAATCGTGCAGTTTATTATTACGAAACCGTAACTACAAAATAGACTGTACTGTAATTCTTCAGTTTTCAAAGTAATAGTTATTTGCAAAATTGGTTGTGAAGCTTTGTGTATCAAAAGATTTTTAATAAATCGTGTATCTCGACCATCGAAAAGGAAGAAGGCGAAAAAGAAAAAGGGAAGGAAGGAGGTGCTATTGCTGGATGACGGGTCGTCGGGGCAGCTCAGCGAGGAGGACCAACGAGGAGGAGACGCGTACACACCGACGGTTTGATACGGTTTACGGGTAAACACATTTGGGTGGCAATCACGGCACGAAGTGAGGGGTTGTTGCCGGGGGAGCACGTCGTCACTCGTCGGCGATGCGGTGGAGACAGAAGAGGCCGCGCAGAGGTGGATGAAGAGCGTTGCCGAGGTGGTGCGCGCGGGGCTCGATGCTGGGGAGGATGATGAAGCCAGGGGAAAGGGTGAGTGCTCGAGCGGGATGGTCCGGCAGTGAAGGGCTCTTAGGAAGCCTTTGTTGCTCCTGCTCGGTCAGCCAGGCCATCGTGCTATGGGCATCCGCGCACGGCCAACGCCGAGAACACCCTCCATCCTCTACGTTGAACCTACCTCTGAAACTCTCTGTGCCTCATACCCCATCCCATTCACTTGGCCTATCGAGTGTATGTTCACCCTGACGAAGATGCGTCCCAGGACCAACTTGCACTCTTCAACCAGTGAGAGCTCGCAATTTTCGATAAAATACTTCGGGCGTTTATAAAAGAAGATAAATATAAATATTAAAAAATTAACAACAATGTTTGTCGCAGAATTTCAATGAGTACCTAAAACGGAATGTTTTTTTTACCGCTAAATTAATTTATGGAATAATATGGTGTGTGTGTCGTTAAAATAGGCACATCGGGAATTCTATGCTTTGGTGTGTAACACTAAGGATTAATGTAGTGGAGACTGTAAAAAGTAATCCTGATCCGTTACCAGTTTTCTTTAATTTTGAGAAGTTATTTTAAATATGTACCAGTGATGCGGCTTGAGACGAGATTATCTTGAATCTCGCTCGTTTTTTCTTGCGTTTGTCAGTTGTCTGAAGTTCTCGTCTCGAGCTTGCGGTATGAAAAAAAGAGATCGAACGAGATCTTGAAACTTATGACAGATAAACTGTCAACAAAAAGGAGGCTATGTTATGGTTCTGAATGCGACAATATCGCATGATACGATAGGATATGCTCCGTTAGGCTCTGCCACCGACCACGAAAATGAAATTGTGTACCTAACAGCTTTCCAAAATGTCGGCATAGAAGTATGGTCAAAGAATATGGATGTACGTAGAAGTGCAGATGCTATGCTCCTCCTGAAGCTGCGCAGAAACTGAAGTACCACGCATTTTCGTCATTTTTGGTGCGTACTCCAGTTTCTGATGCGCAGCTTCAGGCGAAGCATAGGATCTGCACTTCTATGTACATCCATATTCTTTGGTATGGTGTAGGCTTCCAAGGGCTTTAAACGTTGATTGTCTAGTGTAAACGGACTACACCGAGCGAAAAAGTTCCGTTGAATCAAGGAAACCTTCACCAATGAAATTAAATACGTATGAGAACGACGTTCTGATACGTATTTAATTTCATTGGCGAAGATATAGTCTCCTTAGATTCCAAGGTTCAAGTCGAGTTTTAATACGACAACTACGTACAAATGGATTTCAGTCTCGAATTACACGAGGACTACGGATGACTTCGGATTGTTCTGAAATTCTGGATATCATCGTAGACATCGTAGACATGGAATCATCCTTGAAAACTGACTTAGACCTCAAAAGGTGTCCTGTACATGATGAGATCTACCTAAAAACCGATCTAAACGTCTATCATTAAGAAACCATGACCCTGGAACCTCAAAAAGTTAGCGTAGTTCTACGAAGTGAAAAAACTTTCTTTAATATTTAACAAAAAATGTGGCCTTCATTTTTAATGTAGCTGTGGATGTACTCCAATGATTTAATAATTTAATTGATTTATGGCTAGAATAACAGCACCAGATATTTAATATAAATAATTTCACAATTTACTCTATTCTTCTCAGCGTTATCCTTTTTCTGAAACATTAATATCATTGGAAATAATTTAAAAATAGAGAAGATAATAGGGAAATAAAGAAAAACAATATCCAGCTGTCAAGACGAGATTTCGAGCGAAATTCAAGACGAGAACGAGAGAAAAATCTTGCTATGTCGATAATCTCGAATTGAAATAACAATCAAGCTGTCAAATTCCGAGTGTCCGCATCACTAATATGTACGTTCTCAAATAAAACGTTGATTACACCAGAAATTGCGGGACAGTAGAAAAATATAGAGAAAATTATCCAGGGCAGAACGTCGTTTTTACAGAATGCAACACTATACAAGTAATTCCATGCAGGAAGATTCGTCACTGCATCAATTCGTCACAAGAAAATTCTCCACAGCATCGACTCGACACAGCATTATTCTTCACGCTGTCAACTCGACACAGCAGAACAGTACACCACAGAAATTCGTCACGGCAAGACCGTACACGTAGATCGAACAACCGTGAAAACAAAAAAAAACGTATTTCCAACCCGGTCGGAATGAGCCACAAAATCAACCATAATTCTTGTCAATCGGACCGAAAAACCAACCGAGCTTTCAAAAGCTCGCAGCTTACGAATTGGTTGGTCCGTAGGTTGTTGAGACTCAAGTCCAACCGGAATCCAACCGTCTCAAGAAGCATCGCCAGTTTGGTCTCAGGATTGAGCAGCGTTGGACCAACCGGGATACCAAGTGGCGCAAAAAACACCGACCGGCTGGTCACCGGGTTGTGCAAACACAGATCCAACTGGTATTCCAACCGTCGCAACCACCACCGACCACCGAATTTCAATTATTGCAAGAAGCACCGACTGGTTGATCCCTAAGTTGTGCAAACCCAGATCCAACCGGTTTTGCTAGAAGTTCAAGCCACACGTAGAATTCAGGGTCCTGAAATTCGTCATGCCATGATTTCAGTTGGAATTCTGGTTGGACCTGGGGTTCCACAACCCAAGGACCAACTGATCGCTGCTTTTTGCGCTGGTTGGTATTCCGGTTGGCGCAACCTTGCACAACCCTAAGACCAACTGGGCGATGCTTCTTGCAATGGTTGAAATTCCGGTTGGACTTTGTCTCAACAACCCGCGGTCCAGCCTATTCTCAAGCTGCGAGCTTTTGAAAGCTCGGTTGGTTTTTCGGTCCGATTGACAAGAACTATTGGTTGGTTTTGTAGCTCACTTCGACCGGATTGGAAATACAATTTTTTTCTTTTGGGTTGTCCGATCTGCTAGGGTACCTATACATACAATTCCCGCAGTGCCCAGTTTGACTCATGTACGGTTCTATTGTGTCGAGTTTGTGGCGTATAGTGTTTCGCTGTGTCGAGTTCGTAACGTGTTGAGTTCCGCTGTGTCGAGTTTGTGGCGTGTAGAGATTCGCTGTGTCAAGTTTGTGGCATGTAGAGATTCGCTGTGTCCAGTTCGTGACGTGTAGAGTTTTTTATTCTCTTTATATAAAGCGATTTTTTTATATTCTGTTGTAAGAACCAAACTACCCCTGATATACTTGTCTGCAGGCGAAAGATATAAATAATACATGTGTGCATACAATGCATACAAACGAATTTATTTTCCTGTTAAATATTGAAATATTACTTTAGAGCATAGCCTACCGTAAGATCTTCCGTGTTCCAGATATCGATGACCTTTGCATTTCTCCATACACCGCAATATCTGCAGTACCGAATGGAAAACACAATGATTATTTGTAAAGTTGTATGTACCTTACAAAAGCAGCCACAATCAGTCCCAGGAGCAACATATCCTTTCCTTGTTTTTCTCTCATCTAACGAGGATTTACCGACGTAAACATTGAAGCCCGCTTTTCTGCAGTCAGCTAAGCTTTTCGTTCTCCTCTTACTAACGAGTAAGTAGTAGAAGTTGAAACAACAAAAAATAGTCAATGTTTTTTGTCGATAGCAAAAATTCGCTTTCGATTTTTGGCATTAAAAAACAATTCATAAATGCACGTTTCTAGATAACGTGAGTTAAAGAAATGACAACGCCTTCTGCTAGATACAAGCAGGACGACAGAGTGTTTGTTTCGGGGGTAGAAGCAGACGAGCAGATAAGAGGTTCGATGCAGGTGGAAGAAAACAGGATCGGGTAGAAAGGTGGACGAAGTAAGAAGCAGGACAAAAACACCGAAAGGACACGGCTAGTATCGAGAGCCATGGGCGTTATACGCGGAGACACGACGTTCGGAGGAAAGAATCCTTGATATATCCGCCAAACACAGCGGTGTCCTCCGTACCTGCGCCTCGCGGATTTATCGAAGCCGAGGATAATGGATGGCGGCGGCGGCTGGTCTCGTCGAAATGGCGAGAAAACTTTTCTAAATAATACAACGTCGAAAACTGTATAGGATGTCGTGTCTACGATGAATTTATACATATAAAATCTCCATTTCCATTTTTTTAAACCTAAAACGACATTGAGGTACTTTTTACAAAAAAATAATTCATAAGAAAGTATCTTTTCTTTCCAAACAAAGTGCACAATCTATTGAGAGATTTTACGATTCCCTCTTCAAAAAATCAGTGGGTAAAATATCTCGCATTTTCGGTATAAGTATTGTTGTTATTTTATTCGTTCCGTAAATGGCTGTCCTACCAGAATGAAGTTGATACTCGTCGACAAACAGTTTCAGGTATTTTGTTCATTTTGACAGTTCTAATATTGACGCACCGCGAGATTGTGATTTGTGTTAAGCAATAGGAAATTATAATTAGAGATGGAGGAGGATAGTGACAGTGGTGACAAGATATTCTAGATGGATTCCACAACAAAAAATGACAAAAACGTCGACGATTTTTCCGGGGACTCCGAACGGTCGATGACACGGGAGCTTCTTTGTTTGAGAACGATTCTAAAATTCGCATCATAGGTCACAAGGTCTGTTGCAAAGAGGGGTAAGCTTCGAATTATCAACTCCGTTTCATAAATATGAATTGTAATGCTAATTCATCACTGCAAGTTACAGATTAATATGATATGACCCTATCACTTTTGACTACAGTTGAATCACGGTGAAAATCACGCGTGAGTTTTGACACCGAAAATCACGGTCGTATCACGGCGGAAATCACGGACCCTCTTATACCGTTCAAGCTTTTGAGCTTGCGGACCGTGATTTTACAATAAATAACATTTGCATCTAGAGAGATAATTCGAGATACATTAAGATATTTAGTTAGCGCCATGTAAAAAATTTTGTTATCAGAATAAAAGATTAATTGAAAGCAATGGATTGTTGGAAAATTCAAACATCGACTATTTATCCTTTTTCAAAAATGAATTAAACAATGTTATGTTCTATAAAATTCGAATGGTGTTCTTAACCAGATACGGTACCCTTGCATTATTCTTGCACATTATTATGTATATTTTCTCAGATGTGTCAAAACCAAAAGTGGCATAAAGACATAAAATTGAAATTGCTATAAAACATACAGCGATTATAATATAATGTGTAAACTTTTGAATAGCAGTAAAAAATATTAATTCGCATAAAAATTTCATGCCAATCTTTTTGAAAAGCTAGAGATATTTTTTCCACAATTTCTCCTAATATTTGATACACAAAGCGATTTTTTTGCAGCTGTTCGAAAATTCACAAATAACTTTACAATCGTGTTTTTGAGCTCATTATTATCACGGACCCTCTTATACCGTTTCAGCTTTTGAGCTTGCGGACCGTGATTTTACAATAAATAACAGTTGAAATCGCGGCTCGACGGAATTTTCAGTGCCGTGGTAATTCGCAAAATCACGGCAGATTTCACGTTTCTGGGTTTTACTTGTCGTGATTTTTCTTTTAATCATGGCCGATATCACGGCTGAATTCACGGCCCTAAAATCCGTCGTGCCGTGATTTTCTTTAGTAATCACGGTCAGAATCACGGCAGATGTCACGTTGGCGTAATGCCAATGAAATGCTGTTACCGTCGGTTTTTAATTTTTAATTATATAAAATGTGTAATATTTGAAACTCTGAAGAGAAGACAACGTCGTCTTTTCTTGGTCCTCTTTTCTAAATGGCTGGGCGATCTATGTCATATGGTTATGACATATCCAAAACGTGGTCCTTCAGGATATGAGAGCACAGAAACTTGCGATAGCTGTGTGTTTATATGCAGAAAAAGGTGAACAAGCACTTGCGAGAAACGTTTCGGGTCGTTGGCCATCTAGCGGAGCTAAGCCGGGTCTCCGCGTGGCAAAAGGGAGACGCCCGTAGTTAGCCCGCTAGATGGCGAACGAGCTGAAATTTTTCTCGCAAGTGATTGTTCGTCGTTCCATGCATAAGTACGGGCTATCGTTAGTTACCGTCCAGCCATGTACTGACGTGGGTCATTTTTACTGTCTTTTATTAGTGGTACAATATATGCTAGAGTACAGAAAAATTCCCAACAGCAATTTCAGCTGTGATTCCGACCATGATTACTGGAAAAAATTCCAGCACGACGAATTTCAGTACCGTGAATTCAGCCGTCATATAGACCATGAGTAAAAGAAAAATCACGACAAGATAAATCCCAGAAACGTGAGGACTGTCGTGATTTAAGACGTAATTTTGTGAATTACCATGGCACTGAAAATTCCGTGGAGCCGTGATTCGGGACATGATTTCAACCGTTATTGATTGTAAAATCACACAAGCTTAAACAGTATGAGAGGGTCCGTGATTTCCGCCGTGATTCGACCGTGAACAGCATCAATTCCAGGCGTTCAATCTGGTAGGGAATGGTATAATTTCTAACCATGCACAACTTCTAATAGCAATTCACGAAACTAATAAAATGACTCAAGGTCTTATATCGAAAATGCAAGTTATTTCATCCACGATAATCTGTAAAAGTCACAGTACGCTAATAAAAATGTTGAGACCGAAGTTTGATGGTTTTTGAAGTTTGATACCCAAAAATTATCCGACTCCAGCACAAATAGCTGTCAATTTTTCAAGGTGCCGATTTCGAAGCCTCTATAAAAATGTCTCAATTTAATATAATTTCCCCAAAAACAGAAAAGTGATTAAACTTCAATCAATTGCTATCGGCTATTGCTTTACAGAAGTAACCTTAATAAAGTCCACTATTACCTAAACTAGTAGGTAAAAATATGAGCCCGAAAAAGAAAAAAATCCAGCGGAAAGTCTAATCTTAAACCCCATTTAATTTTCTCGTTGAATAAATGATAATGACAACTTGATAACATAATAAACACGAACTGATGAAATTTCACGAGAATCTGCGTGACGATCGAGGGTGAAAAAAAAGATGGAAAGGTCGCACTGATTAAAACTGCGGAGAATAACGAAATGAGAAAACGAAGGGTGGTTGGGTTTTTAGTACTTAACGCCGTTTGCTGGCCTCAGAAGCGACACTACGTAGAGGAGACGTGGTGCGCGATTGGACGATCCTCGGGAATGTATTTAATTCGATTGCAGGAGACAGCCAAGATTCGAGGTCGCCGGGAGAAGAAGAACGAGATTCACGTTGCAATGTGACGGTGAGGCAGCAATGGCGAAATGGCCAGAAGAGCATCGCAGTACCTAGTAGCTAGCGCCAACACGGTTGATCCGAGAGAAAGCATCGAGCATTGAGCAACGAGCAGAGGAACGAGGGGCTGCTGCTGCTGTTTCCGGCGGAAATGAGGCCTTCGCGACTAGCGACTATCACCCATCCCACGTTCAGAGAGACGAAAGCTCTCTTGCCTGCTCCTGGCGATGCTCTTGTCGGTGAGAGAGAGCTCTCTCTACCGATCCCACCACTGGTGGCAGCAGTAGCAACAGCAGCAGAAGCCTCCCCAGCACCTGACTTGGCGTTGAAGCTCGTCCCGAGACTGCGAGAGGCGAAAATCGTATTTATATTCCATCTCCCGGGCGTTCGTTCGCCAGGTAAACGGCCCTGAAACGACCTCGCGAGCCTAGCCGAAGAAACGAGTGGGCTCGTAGCCTCCGCTAACCTCCACCCCTACAACGAACATTAACGGCGTTCCTCGGAAATCTCTGCATAGTTCATACTTTTTTTTTCGAAGTTTTACAACACTTTTCGGAGCTGAGCGCCTAGCCGTAGAGAAGATTTTGTGAGGTAACATATTGTCGTCGAATGTGCTAAAAATAATTAGTTTTTGGAATCTAGAGAGTCTCAGTTTTTGATTATTCACAAACATTATTAATAAAAAAAATTTCTTAACTCGTATGATTGTAACACTCACCTTCGGCTTGTGCTGCAAACTCACACTCGTGAGAAAAAGTTTTTTTCCCGACTACGCTGAAAAAACTACATCCCATGCCTGCAACATGGGTGAAAATTGTCGATTCATGATCGGCTAGGTGGAAAGTAACGCAGCGGGAGGAAAAATGCTGCAGCATTTTTCTGCCCGCTACTTTACTTTTCGTACCGCTGGAGTGGAGCGCCGCGAAATTTGATTATTTAATATCTTTACCTATTTGTTAATAACTTTTTAACATTATTATTTTGCAAAATTAATGTTCTTGGCAAATTGAATGTAGTTGTTTTTTTTTTAGATTTTTACCCCGTTGGAAAGTGTCCAAAATTCACACTGAAGAATCATTAAGCAGTATACTTTCACTGCCGAACCGTGGCCTCAATTATGCTCTTATCACTACAGGTGCAAATTGTGCCGTTGCACCATAAATTATGGTCAATTTTAACATAGACGGAAAAAAGTATCGTATGCCACTCGGGAGGAGTGGATTTTGCTCCCTTGTAGCATGACGTTCTAATTCCGCACTCGTATCGTAATATACTTGGTAGGCGAAAAAAAACCCCTGGAAAAAACCCCCGAAAAAAACCACTGGAAAAATTAGGTTAGTTTCTTTAGTTTTTGTTCGATTCTTTAGATCGTTAGTTAGGTTTTAGGTTCCATTATTTCTTTTTTTAGGTGTTCTTTACTGTTTGTTGTGGCGGACGTCTTTGGTTTTTTGCCGGAAGTTTTTTTTTCAGGGGATTTTTTCCAGGGGTTTTCCTCCCGGGGACTATTTTTCCGGGATTCATATACTTACATTTAGATGATAGGCTATTGGGACGTTTACCTTAGTGGAGATCGAGGTTAGTCGGCTTGATTTGTGCTTTTGATCTCTTTTCTAATACTTGACTCGAAAAAAAAAGTTGGACACATAGTGTCATCGGATTTCAAGAGAAACATAAAATACTGGAGTAGGGACCGTACAATTAAAAGACGGCTGAGCTGCTGGTGGCACAAACTTTACTTCCATAAGAAGCGGTTAATATAAATCAAATGCTTAATACCTTGCTGATCGGTTTGGTCTTTGAAACTTTACAATTCTGTAGCCTAAAACGGATCTCGGTGACAGGCTTACAATTATGTATACAGAATTCGAAAAAGAAATTCAGTTTTAAAGCGCAGTTCGATGTATTAACAAGAAAACAGTACATCAGTTTTTAACACCAAAACTGAAGAAGCCGAATTATAGTGTTAGCAGCATTATTTCGAAGTCAAATTTGAATTTCCCTTTAATAATAAAGAGTCCAAATCATTCGAAAATCTGGTTTAATCGAAAGGTTTCAAACTTTCTGCAGAATTAAGATTGCCGAGTACAGAATAATTGGTGAGTAGAAAGATATTTTTGTATTTCCCCAACGACATTATCCGAGTGGTTCTATTAGAGAAGAGCATTTTCCATTAATAATTTGGGTGCACTTGGCGAAGCTTCGGAAAATCCTCCTTCAAATAAATTCTGACGAAGAGCAGAATTAATTTCGGAAATCAAATAGTTAATAATAAAGAGTCCGAATCAAATGATTGTTATATTTGTGAATTTTGACAAAAGATAACGAAATATTATTTCATAACTATTCTTTACATTTCTGATTTTAAAAATCGTAAATTTTTATATAAGAAAATAATAAGATAAAAAACTTTGATTTTTATATCAGAATCGTCCAATCTGGTTTAATCGAAGGGTTTCAAATTTTCTGCAGAATTAAGATTGGCGAATACAGGATAATTGGTGAGTAGAAAGATATTTTTTGATCTTCCCAACGACATTGTCCGAGTGGTTCTATTAGAAAAGACAATTTTCCATTCATAAGTTGGGTGCACCTGGCCAAGCTTCGGAAAATCCTCCTTTAGTGCACGCTCGACGAGAGACAAGAATATGTGGCTATATAGTTATACAGATCTGCGGTAAGGGATGAACACGGTTATAAAGAGTAAAAGATAGAGTCGGCGCGGGAGAGAATAGAGAGTTGAAAGTCGAGCGAAGGATGCTGCAGCAAAGCTAAGGCATAAGACGCCGCAAGACGAGAACCTTTGGTATAATACCGGTTGGTCTTTTCGACGACGTAATTTTCGCTGTATGCCCGGATTAGAAGCCAGTTCCACGGTCTACCTATCTACTCATAGGCGTAGCAAGTACTGACCCAGCTCTACCGGAAACTATCTAACCATTTAGCTCTTGAATTATTCTGTAATATCGTGAATTACACTGATACCTCTAAAATTGCCCAAAAACAACGAGTGGAAAAATAATATTATGATTATACTTCCAAAGCATCCATAATAGAAAGATGCAGAATGCACGAAATGCACCGATGCACCAACGGTTGCACGCTACTTATTTTGACAAAACTTTTACACCGCTGAGTGCAGCATTCGTGCTCTAATACCGGATAATCGGATCTATTTCGGTTGCACCGTGAGAAAATTTTTTTTTTATAAAAATTATGAAAGTCACTCTCGCCACGCACACATTCGATTCAAGCACCGTATGTGAACAGCATTAAAAAATTTTTAAATCGTGAAATCATGTCGAAAATTGCAACCGGATATCTCAGAATTTACAGGAGACGAAGTTTTTGAAGACATTTTTTTTTAAATTGAAATGGCAATAAAATTATAACCAACCTATAGATTCTCGCCAAATTTGGTACACATTGTGTTTTGATGGTAGTCCTTTAGTGTACAGAGTTTCAGCCCGATATCTCTTAAATTGCGAAAGTTATAGCGTGAAAACAATTTTTTCAAAAAGTCGCGAAATCTGAATTTCGCAACCGATTCGCGTCATGTACAATCCCAAACGTTGTGTTATGATAACCCACTTGCGTGCCAAATTTGATGAACATTCATCGAAAATTACAATAGTTATCGTGCACACAACGAAATCTGCACATATACACACACACACACACACACACACACATACAGACAATTCGTACAAACCACTTTTCTCGACGTTTTGGTCCATTTTGAGTGAACTGACATGAAAATCTCAACAAAAATTTTTTTCGCTAAAACAAAGCTTCCTCTATGAGGAAGCAAAAAAGGAGCATTTATGAAGATTGTTATTAGCTTAAATTAATCGGAAAATTGAAGGGTCCTTGTAAGCTAACGTCAAACATTTCATGTTAGATTAACGCGTTTCGTGTGTCCAGCTCCGAATAGGTTCGTTTTGATATATGTAGTGGGTACAAAACCTCAGCGACACCAATTTTTTATCAACAATTGCAAAAATTTAAAGTGCGTGATGGCCTCATAAATTTTGATGAAAAGTCTAAGAATGTAGCAATTTCTAAATAAACTAACGACCCGTCAGGCATTTTTTTTCAGGTCTCCCTCCAGAAATTTGTACTCAAGTTTCGTTCAACTCTCGAGAGAAAAACTTTTTTCGTTCGTATGACTGTGGTACTCGCCTTCAACTTGTACTACAAACTCACACTTCGTAAAAAATGGTTTTTTTCCCCTAGTGTTGAAATGTATTATTTTCCAGCACGAATTCGCTAATGTAACTTTAGTTCATGTATATAACACAGGAACAAACCACTCAATTTTAGTAGCTATCCCTTACACATGCGCAATTCAGTTTCATTTCTTCGTAGGAAGAAAAACGGCTCATTTCTGCCCAGTAGGAGTATAAGAGGAGGAAAATAAGATTGGCGAAAAAAAATGCGTTGTTGGGCCGAACACAATTAGGAATTCAGAGTATTATTACGAATTAATTTTTTATCTTTCAACATTCAACAAAACCAGCTTCATATATGGAACATTCCATACCAACTGAGTCAACGGCTGACCCTCAAATTTTTTTTTTAGCTGCAATATTTAATGTTATTCTTGCAACTGAAAAATGCATGCGAAAACTTTTTCAGATTTCTTTTTATCAAAATTTTTGAGTTATGAATAATTAAAGCTATCTAAAAACACCCTAATTTAAAAATGTCAAAAATACTTTGACAAATAGCAACATTTATGAGAAAAAGAAAGAGGAAGATGACCTTTTTAATTTTTTAATTTTTTTGATTTTATGATATTAATTAAAGGTATTTCAAACGTTAAGAAAACGCCCCGATTTAAAAATCTCTAAAAAAAACTAAAAAATACTTTATTGATTTATTTATTTATTATTATTATTATTATTATTCTGAAAAAAAACCTGCCGGCGGGTTCGATGTGAAAAGGTACATATGGAACTCCAAACACACACTTTTGCAAGTTTAATAAAAGATTCTAATGCTTTTTAGGGTATATGTATATATAAATCGAAGCGTTGTCTATTTAACGTTTAAAAAACCTTTGAATAATGTTATAAAATGGAAAAAAAAATAGCAGGAGGTCTCGGCCCACTCTGGCGTATGATTCAAACGTTTCGTTGCACATCATAGTATTTTTAAGAATTTTTTGAGTTTTTAAAATTATGGCGTTTTTTAGATAGCTTTAATTATTTATAACTCAGAAATATCGATTAAAAAAAATCTTTGCATGCATTTTTCAGTTGGAAGAATAACATAAAAAATTACCGCGAAAAAAAAAAAAATATATGAGTGTCAGCAGTTGACCGAGTTGGTATGGAATGCCCCATATATTTCACTGAATGTCAATCGTCGTGTCAATAAAAAGGATACCAATAAACTAGTATTTTGACAAATTACTTTTATTCGTGTATCTTAAAGCTAGATATTACATAGAGTCTGCAAGATAGACAAATGATTTATTCGTGATCCAATATCTAAGACTTGATAATGAAATAACGATGCGCGGAGCGCGCCAGGCGAATCGACGAAACCTTTAGATTATTTGAGTTTTTACGTGTAGACGTGAATTTTACGTCGGAACAATAGAATTTTTCAATGAATTCGAGCATAACGGCGTTGTCGTACAACGCTGCAAGTTTGCAGCAAGGAGATAGTCGAAAATTGTCAGCGGCGGTTGAAATCTTTTCGAAATCATACCAGTACTGGAGTTGCAATCCTCGGAGGCTCCGTTGTGCGAGGCAATTGTGAACATTGTTTTAATGCCCATACCTGGTTGAAAAAAAAATAATTTTTTTTTAAATTCCATTAAGATAAAAATATTGTCACCTAAAGAAAAGTTGTATTTGTGGCATTAAGGTTCTGTGAAATAATTAAACGAACGAAACTGATAAAACGAATATGGTTGTACGAAATTTTAGATTTAGAAACTCAGATTACAATTCTTCTTACCAACCAGGGTAAAATATCTATCGGTTACCGACCGCGAAGTCGGTAACCGAAACTGTAAAGCGTTCTTCTCTGCCATTATTGATCTCTCGGACAAAAGAAAAAAAAAGCGTTCACTGCGTTTCAAAATTGTGCGGTCAATCATTTTCTTCTTTTATAAAAAAAAAAACTCAAACATGACGGTGTAATTTGCTTCGAGAAAATTTAGCTAACTTCCTTACACTTCTAGACTTATGAGCAAGGCAGACATATTGCAGATCCCTAACAGATCATCTTAAGATCTACGGACAGTACCGACAGAGTCATCAAATTATACCTCAAATTCATAGCTTTTCTATTACCTTAAGGGGATGTGGCACAGACTCAATCGGTAACAAAAACTGTAAAGCGGTGTTCTTGGTCACAATTGATGTTTCAGACAAAAGACGAGAAGTACTGACTGCGTCTTGGCAATCTGCAGCCAGTACTTCTCGACTTTTATTCGAAAAATTAATCGTGGCGAAGAATAACACTTCGGGAAGATTCAGCTATCTCACTCGCACTTATGACGATCTGAGAGAGACAAACGATATGTAGCACATCATCTTAAGGCAATAGAAAAACCCATAACCCTAAGATGATGTGATACATGCATAAATGCAAGGAGAATAGAATTATTGCTATCCAGGATTTTATCTAACAGATCAACTGTGGTAGAAAAATTAGGATTACAGATTTTATTACTGATCAAATAGTATCACAAAACCTGAAGGTAGTATAACTTTATATGTAAAGTGAGATAGTGTTGCGTTGCTTTATGTGCATGTGCCCAGATTAATATGGCTTCCTCAAGTGACTTTAAATAGACTTATTTGTCCTTTCAATTTGCACTTTCTTGTTGGTCAGTTTCTAAAGTATTCAATATTTATCACACAAATATTTATCTTCTTCTAAATTAATAAGATCCAAAAAAAATGCAGACATACATTCTCTATAGATCCACTATTGGCAGTATTTTCATGCAATAATTATTGTTTAAGCCAAAAAGCTTCCCAAGAAGCAATCAGAAAATACTCACTTCTGAAACTCCCATTCGCGATTGTCCAGTGGACAAACCTGCCTAGTCTTGAGCCAACGAGAGATGCAATGGAAATGGAACGCATGCTGCACAGCCAAAGAAATTTTTACAATTAAAATTGTGCGCTCTGTGTACACAACACGTGAAATGCGTTATTGTGAAAATCCTCTAGGCATCGTCTAGAATGTCTAGCAAAAAAGTACTAGAAATACTGTAAACGCACATTGCAGACTCCCCAAGCGACTGTACATTCCTCGCTTGTCGCCGATGCTTGATTCGCTTGGCACTCGATGCAAAGATCCATTATGTGATTTCTGCAGATAGCACAGTTGTCGACAACAATATCTACAAGAATTTAGACAAATTATGAATAAATTGTGATACCTTTAATTCTTCTTTGGCCATTCACAACTGAATAATTCGAATCGCTAGTAAAAACTTTTGATTGTCAAATAAATAATTATAGTAAAACTCACCCCAAGCCCAAAGAGCCACTGCATTCCACTGGAAAAATAAAAAATATCTTTGTAATTGTCAAAAATGACGTGCGCGTGATAATATAATCATGATGACAAAGCAAAAGAGGTTAGAAAAACATATTTGTCCAAACACTAAACGAAATCTCACCGGCGTGAAGTTTAGATTATAGTACTCGTAATTTAGCGTACCTTTTTTACTTCGAAACGCTTCTTGTCGCCCTTGCCGCTGCTCGAAGTTGGCAAATCGCTTCCCTCATCGTCGATATCCATTGCAGACGCCATCTTCGAATTTTGATGATTTCCAGATGCGGCAGCAGCAACAAATGCAACTGTAGCGGCTCTGCGCGCGTCGGCGCAACCTGCAACTAATGGCGCAAGCGTCGTTTCTTACTTCCGGAAAATCAGGGGGCCAACGGGGGGGTAACGCAAGATAATGAAAAACTAGTCAAGTAAGCAACGCGTCTTCCCGCCTCAGCGTTGGCACCCTTATTCTCCGGAAGTAAGAAACGACGCTTGCGCCATTAGTTGCAGGTTGCGCCGACGCGCGCAGAGCCGCTACACAACGGCGTGTCTAGAGACACCTATCCGTGCTAATAGCACGGCAATAACGGCAAAACGACGGCAACCGCTACGGTAAAAACAGAAAGTGCCGTCGAAATAAGAAAGTCCCTAGATTTACCGTGTGGGAACGTAGATAATGCCGTCGATTGAAGAGAAATAGCGACGGTAATCGGCGCCCTTCTTTACCGTGTCTATAAGAGAAATATTGCCGTCCGTTTACTGAATCAACATAATAAATCGAATTACGTACCGCGCTGGAAACGATAAGTCTACGGACCAGTTCAGTATTTACGTACTTGCCAATTTTATGATTAATGTCTTAATCAAATTTACAATGCAGATTATTTACCGTGTCTGATGAAACCTTGAAAAGTGATGGTAATCTGTTGCCGTCGATTTACCGTCTCTTTACGAGGCGCTCTTCTTTACAGTGTCCATAAGAGAAATTTTACCGTCCATTTATCGAGTCAAGATAATAAAGCGAATTACGGAAAGTCAACGGAAAGTTTCAGCATTTAGGTACTTGCCAGTTTTACGATTAATGCCTTAATCGAATTTACAATGCAAATTATTTACCGTGCCTGAAACTTTATTAGAGCGACGGTAGTTTGATCTTGCCGTCGATTTGCCGTCTCTCTATGAATACCGCGCGATGAGAACAAAGTCGAGATGATGATACTTCTCGAAAGACGCTGCAAGTTTATCGAATGATCGAGCGCCGTACGGCTGCTCATCATCCGCAAGTTTTGCGCTCAAACGGAGTTTCATTGCATATGTTAACGCGGGCTTTTCTTACTCTGAATTTACACTATCGTCTATTTACCGTCTCTGAAACTTTATTAAAGCGAAGGTAATCTGATGTTGCCGTCGATTTGCGGTCTCTCTATGAATACCCCGCGATGAGAACAAAGTCGAGATGATGATACTTCTCGAGGGATGCTGCAAGTTTATCGAGCGATCGTGCGCCCTACGGCTTCTCATCATCGGCAAGTTTTGCGCTTACACGTAGTTTCATAATATATGTTAACCCGGGCTTTTCATCCTCTGAATTTCCACTGCCGTCTATATACCGTGCCTGAAACCTTTTTAGAACGACGATAATCTGATGTTGCCGTCGATTTACCGTCTCTCTATGAATACCCCGCGATGAGAACAAAGTCGAGATGATGATACTTCTCGAGGGATACTGCAAGTTTATCGAACGATCGAGCGTCATACGGCTGCTCGTCATCGGCAATTTTTGCGCGCAAACAGAGTTTCATTACATATATTAACGCGGGCTTTTCATACTTTGAATTAACACTATCGTCTATTTACCGTCCCTGAAACTTTATTAGAGCGACGGTAATTTGATGTTGCCGTCGATTTGCCGTCTCTCTATGAATACCCCGCGATGAGAACAAAGTCGAGATGATGATACTTCTCGAGGGGTGCTGCAAGTTTATCGAGCGATCGTGCACCCTACGGCTTCTCATCATCGGCAAGTTTTGCGCTTACACGTAGTTTCATAATATATGTTAACCCGGGCTTTTCATCCTCTGAATTTGCACTGCCGTCTATATACCGTGCCTGAAACCTTTTTAGAACGACGGTAATCTGATGTTGCCGTCGATTTGCCGTCTCTCTATGAATACCCCGCGATGAGAACAAAGTCGAGATGATGATACTTCTCAAGGGATACTGCAAGTTTATCGAACGATCGAGCGTCGTACGGCTGCTCATCATCGGCAATTTTTGCGCTCAAACGGAGTTTCATTACATATGTTAACGCGGGCTTTTCATACTCTGAATTTACACTATCGTCTATTTACCGTGCCTGAAACTTTATTAGAGCGACGGTAATTTGATGTTGCAAATTCAGAGGATGAAAAGCCCGGGTTAACATATATTATGAAACTACGTTTAAGCGCAAAACTTGCCGATGATGAGCAGCCGTAGGGCGCTCGATCGCTCGATAAGCTTGCCCTCGAGAAGTATCATCATCTCGACTTTGTTCTCATCGCGGGGTATTCATAGACAGACGGCAAATCGACGGCAACATCAAATTACCGTCGCTCTAATAAAGTTTCAGGCACGGTAAATAATTTGCATTGTAAATTCGATTAAGGCATTAATCGTAAAATTGGCAGGTACCTAAATGCTGAAACTTTCCGTTGACTTTCCGTAATTCGCTTTATTATCTTGACTCGTTAAATGGACGGTAAAATTTCTCTTATGGACACTGTAAAGAAGAGCGCCTCATAAAGAGACGGCAAATCGACGGCAACAGATTACCATCACTTTTCAAGGTTTCATCAGACACAGTAAATAATCTGCATTGTAAATTTGATTAAGACATTAATCATAAAATTGGCAAGTACGTAAATACTGAACTGGTCCGTAGACTTATCGTTTCCAGCGCGGTACGTAATTCGATTTATTATGTTGATTCATAAACGGACGGTCATATTTCTCTTATAGACACGGTAAAGAAGGGCGCCGATTACCGTCGCTATTTCTCTTCAATCGACTGCATTATCTACGTTACCATACGGTAAATCTAGGGACTTTCTTATTTCGACGGCACTTTTTGTTTTTACCGTAGCGGTTGCCATCGTTTTGCCGTCATTGCCGTGTTATTAGCACGGATAGGTGTCTCTAGACACGCCATAACCGCAATGCTCCACCGTTACTACCGGACATTTTACGTACGAAATTCAATTCTACACCCTTTATTACTTAATTAATTAACAAGATACTTACAGTTTAACAACGATTAACCGGAGTCGCGTTTTCCGGAAAATCGCAGTTTTCTTCGGCAACTTTAGTTCATTTTATCTTTGAAAAAAGTTTCTGTAGCGATTATTATTTACCTATAAAGATAATATTAATTTTTTAAGTTACCTGCTTAGAGCTTCACAGTACGTAAATAAATGCTGAATTTTTACAATCTTAATGCCAGGTTTTATTCTCGGTAAATTGTAGAATAATTTTTTCTTCTACATTTTAATGCATACTCAGACTATGTGTTCCATTCGAAAAAGAAATATGTCTTGTTTTTTTCATTTTTTAAATAATATCATTAACAATTAAATCACTCAACTGCCAAAAATAGTTTATAGTTTCAGTATGCATTAAAATGTGGCAGAAAAAATTACTACAATTTACCGAGAATAAAACGTTCTATAAAACTATATTATACCGACACCTTTTTTTTTCATTTAAATGTTCGAAAAAAAAGGAGCGTCAAATTGTACCACTTGCATTTTTTATCTTTGGAATTTAAAAGTTTTTTTTTCAAATTTTTTAATTATGGAGTATGTTTATTACTTTCAACATGGATAAAGCTCAACGGTAAGACATTTAAAAAAAGTAATTTCTATTTGGCTGACTTTGGGAAGGTACAAGCAATTAAAATAGGAATAAATTCAATTAAAAGTATGAATGATCAAACGTTTATCGAGTTGACTTGGAATGCCTCATATATATCTAAGCATATTTCTGGAAAAAAATATTATATGAATTATACCATATATCGTGTAGAAAATCATGGCAATAAATGAATTACACACGCTCTTTAGATAATATTTCGATTTATTATTAAACGTGCCTACACGATACAAATCGGGGGACAACACAATTTCGATATCATTTTATCATACGGTAGTAAATATTCAAGATTTCCTTTGTCGTTTTATATTAAATATAATAAATATGAAGTATCTCATATACATATAGTATACCTATGCATGGTGGGAAATATACATGGATGTAGTATACTATACGATATATTCAATATTTGCGCAATTATTTATATATATTTAATATAGAGGTAAAGTAAGAGACAAACTTTTTTTGTTTTAACGTACAGAGCTCTGTGTCTGCTGCTTCGCGTTAACGCATTTGGATCGAAGAATAATTATACAGTTTTATATTCCATGATGAAGGGGGTATTTCTTTTTCATTTTCTTTCAGTGAAGTTGTTCGTTCCACAGGCTATCACAATTGTTGATTGCTGATTCGAGTTCGTGTTTCGAGGATATTTCATTTTTTATTCTGTTTCAATTTTCTAGATATGATCAAGGATCGGTGTAATGAACTTACGGACAAAATCGTGTCGCTAAAAACCTCATGCCTATTTCAATTAGTATTTTTTCTCTCGATAGTCCGTCCGTACGTAGGCAGGCAGGCAGACTGACAGGCAGGCGGGCAGGCAGGCAGGCAGGCAGAGACATAGGCAGACTTTGCGCGAATTCATGATCTAGAGGAAAATCGCTAGCCGCACCGTCAAGGAAAAAGACCTCGTTACAAACGGGTCCGTACACACGTAGTACAAGGGTAGATTTTTTTTTTTTCATTTTCTTCGGATTACGACGAGGTGCTCGACAACAACGTCACGAGACCGTTACATTATCCTCTATCATACAAATACAGTGAGACACGTATTTCATTTATTTTTCACATATTAAGAATATAGTATGTCTAGGTATTTTGGGGCAACGCGAAGACGCTACGAGTATCGTCATTTTATTTCCGAGCATTTTAAGAGAACGGAGCCAGCGAGATTACACACAAGTATTAGTGTATAGTCCGATCGGTTGGCCATTGAAAAAGTTGGATATCACATTTATATTAGATTTTGTTTAAATAATTTTTTTCTATTTTTCACATCAAAACCGCAGAAGTCGCGCATTTTTCGAACGCTAAATTCGACTGCGGTTGAGCAAGTACTTCCGAGATTAAGCAAGAACTCGTCATCGATGTGCCTGCATTTATTCCGAACTCTCAATCATCGGCGATACTCGTAACGTCAACGTCCCACAGGTTTTTTTTTTCAATCTCCAATATATTACTAACTTTTTCAATATAATAAGTCATTACGGCGTTATCGTATAGTTTAACGCTGTGACAGCGACAACGAGAAGCGCATGCAAATTAAACTCAAACGTAACGCAAGCGGTGTGCGACTCTAAACTTATTGCCTCCTCTTTCTCTCACTCTGTTTCTCTCTCTTTTCTTTATCTCTTTCTCTCCATTTCTCCTTCTCTTTCTCATTGACTTTCTCTCTTGTCGGCTCCGCTATCTCGATAGAATAAATATCCTTACGCCT
The DNA here is from genome assembly GCA_963970395.1 of Ephialtes manifestator. NCBI lineage: Eukaryota > Metazoa > Arthropoda > Insecta > Hymenoptera > Ichneumonidae > Ephialtes > Ephialtes manifestator. Next base: position 17,393,050 of record OZ019975.1, read on the forward strand.
TCTTTTTTTTTTTTTTGTTCATTTCATATTTCGTATTTACAATTGGAATTTTTCCTAAAACATTCAAATCCGCGTGAAAATCTTCCGATGATAAAATATCCCAGACACGCGAAGCTCCAATTTGTCCGTTACTATGTTATTTGGTTGTGCATATCTCGATTCGCGCTCGTTCACGGAGCATTAAAATTCGCTGCAGCCTCGCGGCATTAATATCATAAACACTCCGTAAACGAACCGCAATAAAACTAATCGCAGTTTTTTTTTTCTTCTTCGTACATTATCTCGTATAACATTAACTCCCTTGCCGACTACGCATTATGTAAAATAGAATTTTTGTTGTTTGTGTCGTCAGAGAAAAAAGGGTCTCCCGGTACATCGTGACGTGCCAATGGAATGGTTCGCTATAAAATTATTATCGATCACTATTTTTCTTGGATCTAAATGTTCAGTTTGGTATGGCACAAATGGTCAGCTCAATAATCCTTCGGATTCGCCAAAAGGCGGGCGCGCGCGTGTGTCTCTCTCTCTCACTCTCTCTTTTCTAAATTTGTCATTACAAGTGTGTTTGTGTAAGCGTGTGATTGCGATTACTAGATTCAACCAAAATAATGAATAATCGGTGCCTATATCAAAACGAATCACACTCCGAATAAAGTTGAAACTCCGTTTGGCTCGTAATTAGATGAATATCCCAGCTATTGGCCTGTCTATAAGATTATTCTCATTTGCGGTGAAAAAATAGTTTTTCTAATTTACGAATAGATATTACATTGTTTATATTGTCAGTAACTGGTGCAGCGACAATAAGACAAGATGTATTTATCCATATTCAATTCACAGTGAAAAAATAATTATAAATATCATCCTAGTTTGCGCGTTTTATGGCCAAGGGAAGACCGAATTGCATTTTTATTTAAGTTTATTATTTTGAGAGAATAAAATTCATTCCTAGTCATTATGAGACGTATTTTCAAAAATCTTTACTTAATTTGAATAAGATAGTTTCATTAATTAATGTCATAATGACACTTTTCACTTAAGTTGTTTAGAATTATTCCATGCAGGTCCCAATTGATTGTAAAAAATAACGAATCGATATTCATCAAGAATCGGACTCAAATTGTACTTAGGTCTTCCCCTGTATCAATTCGACTGGAAAATTCACCTCAAAAGTCCGACTATGCATTATTTCCTCTGTCGAGCGCATAGCTCTGTAGAAAAACTACATCTTCGTTACATCTCGAAAAGACGAAGGCCTCTGAATTCACGCAGCAGTCGACCAAGCAAACGAATTTCAACTCATTCCGAGCATGGAGCCTTCGTTCGATCACTCGACAAACATCCAAATGCCACTACTCTGTCGCGTTCTAGAGCTACGATTAAACTTTAGGCCTGATTCGGATTGTATGCTGCTTTGTTCTTTATCTACGGCCCACCAACTAAATTTTTTCAATTCAAAGTAAAGCGATACGAATGCAGTGGATCACTTTGAGACTCGACTAAAATCTATTGTTTTTTTTTTCTTCTTATACTCCTTATAAACTCGAAGCAGCCTTGTCATCACATCTGCAGGCACCTTTAACCGGCGATTTTTTTTTCATTTTTTTTTTCATCCAAGAAAATGTGATCGACTGATCACAGCGTTAGATATTGTCACATCACCACGTTCATATGTAGTACATAGGGTGCAGACAATCTCTCTCTTTCTCTCTCTCTCTCTCTCTCTCTCTCTCTCTCTCTCTCGCTCTCTTTCTCTCGCGCGCTCTCTCTCTCTCTCTCGCTCTAAATGCAACGACTGTCGAAATAGTGGCTCTGTGCTATGGCCTCATTTACGTTTCACATTGTCCCAAGGGCAAGGAATACGGCAGTTTGACGTTTGCAACCACGTAGATAGTATCTCGAATGTATCTCGACTCCCTCATCATCATCAATGTTTTGCTTCTTTTTTTTCTGAAGATTTATGGTAAGGTCACAACGTACACTGGCGTCGTGCTTGATTTGCGAGCGACAAATATCCTATCAATCCTAAATTATGTCATGGTATCTCTTCTTTCCCTTTTTCTTATTTTTTTTTGTCTTTTCTTCTAATATTGTAACGTAGTACGATGGGAAAGCCACGGAAAAATTTGCCGAGTTACACCATCGACCCTTGTCACGATTTCTTAATATTAAGTAAAAAATGCAACGAAACTATACCGTAACAACGTTGTTAGAATTAACAATAGAACACAGACGATTTCACCCTACTAACAATTATCGAAAACCCTCAATTAATAGTGTATCATAAATTCCTTCCCTACGAATTTGTGTGTACGTATGTGTGTGTGTGTTTGTAATTTTAACGTAATTCGTCATCGATTCGTTACTCGTAATTGCTATCAGAATAAAACATTGCGAAAACACGTAAACTCTCAATTTTTTAAGTAGGATACGAGCGAACGTTAATGCGCTTCATTCGCATGGAAAAGTATATTCAATACACTTGAAAATAGACAATCCAACTTATTATTTTAAAGGAATAAAAAATCTCCCGCTTTTGCAATTATTTTGAATAATTTAGATTCATTATTCTTTTACAATTAATGATATTTCGTGCGCTTTGTTAATTTAAAATAGTATTAAAAGTACTTTTTCATTCGAATTGTTCACATTTTTGATCGCAAAATGTATTCCACAACACTCTGTGTATAACGCGCCGACATGTCTAAAATAAAGAAACAATTTCTATGCCTTAAAAATACTACTTGTGCCACGAGTGGAGCGTACACGATCGAAGAGTGGAATTGATGGCTAGAGCGAAGGTTGCTCCACAATTTCCTTAAATCGACAGAAGAAAAATTTACAATACGCGTCGCGAGGTGCTGCGGCGACTGTCAAAAAAGATAATATCGGAAATGTCAACCGGGAAGAATAGACGAATTTAACACAATTAAGCTGCCATCAAAAGCGCTCGTAGAACTCGACTCGATCAGAGACTAAAAAACTGGGAAAATAATCAAAAATTTTACGAACATCTTTGGTATCTTAGCAATACTCTAATACCCGGAGCAAGTAGATCCTTTCGGTTTGGTTAACGCTAAAAAATCTTTTTTTCCTTTTTCCAGACTTGCTCTTGACACAAGATTATTGTTTCTAAAAACTGTAATTGTTTCGTTTTTTTGTTACCGTAATTATATATCACTTTTTGTAATCTCTTTTACGCAATTTATTCTTGGCTATGCAACAACATTTTTTTCTTATCTGTTGAAAACGAGAAATTGATATTTTCCACGCATCAGGAAAGTTATAATTTTCGGATACGCTCAGACTCCACAGCAAAAAGTTTGCAAAAATATTTGCAAAAACTTAATACAATCACGATAAAAAAATGTACAATTACAATTTTTTACATAAAAGCAGGTCGAGTGCCTGCAAACATTTTTTTAAAATTCTAGAGTAATTTGAGGGATCCTCTCTCACCGAGAAAAACGATATTGTATCAAGAGCAGCGCTGAAAGAAGAAGAAAATATGTTTCAGAGTCGCTCTACTTCCGGTGGATCCATCGAAGGCTTAACAAAAATAAAATCGCGAAACCCGACGAAGTACAATACAAAATAACAGATTGTGGTGTAAAAAAGAAAAACAAATATATAAAGAAGTGTTCATGGTCGTGTGCTGCTCTCCACGCTGCTCTCCACGCAACTTCAGAAAAGCAAAACCCACAAACCTATACAAGAGTTAAAAGTTCATTAAATTTTACGTCCTATTAATCTCGAGAAAACTTCGACGCTTAATTGTTCGCATTCGCACGACAGACACTTAATCGTTAAGTTGAGAAAATAATTGTGTCTTTGTTTGTTCGTATATTGCAAGCAGAGTTTGTCTGTTTTTTTTCTTTTTCGTCAATACGTCGTCACTCTGTAGACACATTATCGACAAATTGTTCTTTCGATGATTTTTCCGAGTATCGCGAGGCTGTTTTCACGCTCGCGCGTTTAATATCGAATTCTGTAACGTACTTGGTCGACGGATTTCAAGGCGATCGTTCCGTTCACTAAACGTTTTCGCGAACCGCGAGGATCGTCGCTCGAACGTAGCACCGAAGCTGCATTTTCTCTTCGTTCAGAAGTCACCGCGCACACGATTCAGGTAATCAAGCGCGGACTGTGCAGACCTTCGACTTGAGTATCGATTTGAGGAAAGTGGTGGGTGTCAGGTGGACCCCAGTCATGGAGATTCCCACTATTGGCTAACCGATGAGTCAGGCGATGGGCTATCGAGAAACCGCCGCTGCCTTCCAACTGCGTCAACACGAGGATGACTTGCCTTTGGAAAAAAATTAGGAAAAGGGTAAAACATGAGATACCTTGTGTATCTAAGATAAACGTACCAATCGCAGGACACTTAACAGCGAAATCACAATCTCTGGAGCAGAATTGTAAATTCCCATTAATTCATGAAATATAGCTTACAATACAGTTTGTTTTGTAATTATGATTTCATAATAATAATATGTAGTAATTATAAAACAGAGTGTAAATATTTGAATAGCTGCAAAAAATACTAATTTTCGCTTAAATATTGGAAGAAACAGTGGAAAAATGGAAGATATAATTAATGCATTAATTATGTTTCTTCATTTTTTCAAAAAGATTATCATGAAATTTTATTAAAAAATAATCATTCTTGCAGCTATTCAAAAGTTTAGTCATTGTATTATAATCACTACATGTTATTATTATGAAATCATAATTATAGAGCTCATTGTATCATCATCTTTATTTCTATAAGTATTATTTATGTACAACTCTGCTCTGGACATACATAGAAAATCGTATTCCTGTATTTCTTGCACACACAGTCACTGAGACGCGTGCAGCCATTGGGACGTTTATCTTAACAGTAAAATGCCATGGATAAACTATGTTGAAAGGGGAACAACTGACCTGTGCAACGGGGGTACACTATCCGCCGTTCTGAGTTGTCCTCTGGTCGATACAACATTATAACTCTCATAACAATCACACTTTACGTGAATCCACTTGTTGTCATGACGGTTTTCCACCATAACGACCAAACCGGCCCAGCCTTTGGTCAAGTAATACGCGGTCATGCCTTCTCGGCCCTAAAATAAAATAATAATCTAATTGTCAGTCCATTTAACATTAAACACACTTTTTTAAACTTTATTTTGAATTCCTTTATCTTCACGAACAAATCTTATATATTCAATAAAATTCTCCATTTAAACCTTTAAGTGCCATCAATATTTGCTACATTGTAGGAATCCATTTTTTAGCACAATTTTCAGCTATCAAAAGTTTTCCGCACCATCGATTGGCGCGAAATAATTTGAGTAACTTCCCTGATAATGTAGCAGAAACAAAAAAAAAAATTCAGCTAACAGAGATCGTCCACAAAGTCAGGAGAAAATCGGCAATTAATACAGTTTTAGGTCCATGGAAAGTCTTCCGCACGATCGATTAGAGTAAAATAATTTCAGTATTTTCTTGTGGTCATAGCAAATAGGAAAACTATGGTTGACCTAACAGAGATCCTTGCAAGATGCAGAAAAAAAAATTAACAACGATTTCGTTGCAGTAACGTTGCTAACTTCAATGCCATATTTTTATTAATTAAAATTAGGTATAATTAATATGAATTAAAGTGTTCACCTCATGTCGCTGTCCTTTAGCCAACGTTAAACTGATTATAGCGTCGGCGAGTACAAATGCCGGTGGTGAAATTTGCTCGACCAGTAGTCTCTTCGAGCTGTGAATCGCTAGAACGTATTCAGGATAACTCGAGGTATCTTCCATGCCCGTGTGCCAGTGATTGAAAGCCAGACACACGACGATGTAGAGATCTCGTTCGAGCATCTTGTGGCATCCGACAAAACCTCGCACTTGACGCTTACTGTGCTCGACCAAACGGCCAACTTCGGGCGCTGCCGCGGATCGTGTGCGGAACACGACGACACAGAGATCGAGTTGCGATCGTTGCGATTTTTCCGAATTCCTATATTAATTTATACGTTTAGTCACCTAAGAAAAATTGTCTCGGGATAGAATTGTTTCGTGTTTTCAACGAATTATGTTCAGAACTTTAAAACATTTATATAGTTTCTGAATATAATTTTCACTTGTAACTAGTTTTCACTATATAGTTTATTATTTAATTCGTGTTTATATATATTTGAATCTAAGAATTTTGATCTATTAAAAAACTTTTTGTCCGACATTTTTATGTCGTCATACTCCGAATAGTGTTAAATGTGCGGAGAATATTGAAAGCAAAGTCAATCTTGTCGTTCTTATAGATGTCAACCAGTTAAACTTAAATTTTCTACTGCAATGAACCAAAGTTCGACTGCGTTAGCTATTCTATTTCGTGAAGTTCGATCGAAGGTTCGGGTTTTGCAGCAATTTGAATTATTATAGTTTTAACTGGCCAAAACATTTCAAACCTCCGACGAAACAATATCAAGATTGGTATCTTAATACTCAGTAACTAATCTGGTGAAAACCATCCTAATCATCCTGATTTCATAAATAATTGAATTTTCATATTCACCATCGAAGACACTTGCAAATATGAAATACCTGTAACTCGTGAATGTCGTGAATGTCTTAAGGGGATATGCTATCGATATCGATAAAGAAAGGTACAACAAATCTCATTATTTTCGATCCTCGAGATTAAGACCTCGACAAAAAAATCTATACTTGGCATTGATGAATGCTATGAAAAGAATGTACATAACAGTCCGGAATCTTGCTAAAAAAATGAATATAACTAGGTATCAGGAACCGATCTCAGACCGAAACTCACGTTCCCAATTTTTTTTCCCGTTTTGGAGTAATTGTTTTTCTTTTCAAGAAACAATAAAAACGTCTTGAGCCAAATGCTCGGTTACTTCTATTAACAATGTCGGATTTCAATAGTCTCCCCTTAAGCAATTGATTAAAAAATGGTTACACAAGTTACACGGATGTTACAATATATTGCAGTAATGAGATTTTAGAGCGCTTTGAATCTCGTAATTTCATGTATTTATACGTACCGCTGACCCTCTTGGAACAACGTAAATTCGGTCTCAGTTGGCTCGAGCACGGTCAAAAGCACGCAGGACAAATGCCTGAGAGAAGAGAGCGGTGGCAACGTTCCCCGAAGTCGAACTTCACTCCAACCGACCCTAGTTTTGCAAATGTCGATGCAATCGAAGTACTTAAGCACGTCGTCGAACGAGATCCAAAAGACCCCGTCAGAAGCACCGTGCGGCATCAACATCTCTCGTAATTGCGGCGTCCAAATCGGACTATCATCCGACCAGTCGCCCTTCCAACTGTAGTGGCCCCAAGGATTTCGCAGTCGTAGCAATCGTATTCCCTGCAAACGATAGAAATCGATGTGAGTGCATTGGAATTTGAAAGCCAGATATTATTTTATTCTTATTATTATCTGTTTATTTTATTTATTTATTTGTTTACAGAAAAACCCTTTTGCAATCCTATAACTTTAGTAAATCAGCTAATGACAAGTATAAAATAATTTATAATAATTTAATTCTTCTAAATAATTACATATAAACATATAAATATTATCAGCTTGTATAAAAAATTTTATATAAAAGTATCTAATATATATCACATTGAAGTTCGACTATTTGCGTTGATTTTAGATGATCAATAAGAACATATGAGGCATTCTTCGTCAATTCGGCCACTTTTTTCGAAACTTTTTGATTAGTCCCATAATTGGACACATTGTAGTACCACTTGAAATTAATCTCTCCTAATTTTTTCAGATTTTTAAATCCAATATTACGGAGAATGGGCGATTTCTTTAAAGTCAATATATCTTGAAAAAATAAAGTCATAGAAAAAAATTGTTTCTACATAAAAGTTGTAGTTTCATGTGAACTTTTCAATTAAATTATCCAAATAATTTTGTCGGCCCCATAACAATGCTTTTTCGCTAAAATATATAAAGATTATTTTTTTAATAAAAAAATGCAATTTTTTTTGGCTGCAAAAATTACAGAATCTTTGCGCCTATCTATTGATAACATAGAAAAATTGTCAGAGTGGGTCCGATCAAAGTTACGGAATAAAAAAATAATTACGTCTGAGTAAAAAAAATGTTGTCCAGATAACATTTTTAAAAAGTCTATAATGGACCAACTATTTTATTTATTTATCATCGCATGGACTACAAGTTTCAAATAAAAGCGTTGTTAACATTTTTCTTTTTTTTCTCAACAAATTTTTTTTTTTACCTTGAACAAATGATGTCTTTACTCCGGAACTTTGATCGGACCCACTCTGACAATTTTTCTATGTTATCAATAGATACGCGCAAAGATTCTGTAATTTTTGCAGCCAAAAAAAAATTGCATTTTTTGGTTAAAAAAATAATCTTTATAAATTTTAGCGAAAAAGCATTGTTATCGGACCGACAAAATTATTTGGAAAATTTCATTGAAAAGTTCGCATGAAACAACAATACAATACAATATTTATGTTGAAACATTTTTTTTCTATGACTTTAATTTTTCAAGATATATTGACTTTAAAGAAATAGCCCATGTTCCGTAATATTGGATTTAAAAATCTGGAAAAATGAGGAGAGAGTACTTTCAAGTGGTACTACAATGTATCCAATTATGGGACTAATCAAAAAGGTTCGAAAAAAAAGTGGCTGAATTGACGAAGAATGCATCATATGTAAAGCGAAAAATGTGGCCCTGCTTTATTATTTATTATTATTTTTATTATCAAGGAGAAATCACTCACCTGAACATCTCGGACATCGAGAACAGAGTACGCATGTCTACAATAAAATAATATGATATGCCAATGTATAATATTCAAATAATTCGAATAATAATAATTGTATTAAGAACTTTTTGTTTTATTACATACCTGGGTCGCAAACCCTTTCGCTGATACTCATCCTCGTCGACTTTCATATTACCACCCCCACAACTGGCACCCATTAGAAACATGGCTTGCCGCGAGGACAATAATTGAGCCCATATAAGATCCTTGTCAAGTTCGTCTTCGCTAGGCAATGCGGAGGGTTGTAGAGGAACGCTCTCGCATGGAGCACCGGTTAGAGTCGCGAGACCCTCGATCGCTCGACCGGATACCAGAGCTTCGTAGCATCCGTGAATCTTCGCGACCGCTTTCTCGATTAGAGGCACCCAAAGCTGTTTTCTTTTTGCCTACATACGGACAATCATACGTAAGTAATAACGATTTGTTATATTAATTACTAATTTACGAAACCGAACGGACACAGCCGTTTTGTTAAAAAAATTCAATTGAAAAAAATTTAACTATTAAAATGAAAATTGAAACTCAACGTAACGTTCTTCTCGATCTTCGATAATACAGAATTTGCAAAAAAGCAAGAACTTTCTGTATCCGCAATGAAAAATTACACTAAATATTTTTACACTCAGAGAAGATTCTGTCGTCGGTAACTATAAAGAGACATTAATTAATTTTAGGTCTACGCGACTATTTTTTTATAACGACGATAACTATTAAATAATTAATAATAGTCGTCGCTACTATGAAAATATAGATGGAACAATTTTTTAGTTACCGTGACAACGACAAGAAAAAGTAGCGTGGATTAAAAATGAATTACTGTCACTTTGTAGTTCCCAGGACTTCCACAACTTCTCCGAGAGTAATAATGTAACGATTTAATAGGGTCTTAAGCTATAAATTTATTATTCATTTTCTCACCTGCGAATAAACAAGATGTCCTCGTTTGTCGCAAGGAAGAAGATCGTCGACAAGCACCGTGGTCCACTTGCCGTCTTTGCATATTCTCACCTGATACGCGCCCTCTGGACAAGTTTCCCTCATAACGAGTACCCTCCTAACAAGTTCGTCGCTTTCAGCGAGTACCGCGAGTGCCGAAAGTAGCCAGCAATTTCCGAGAACCCCTTGCGATATGTCGGAGGGCAGTGGAGTCCTGAATACCGCCCAAGGCAATTTCGAGTCGACGCTCGAGTCGACATTTATCTGATGCGGTCTCCTCCACTGCACCACGTGATTATCTTTCGTGTCAGCGGGATTATAGTACAAAGATTTAGGGGCCGGTGGAAAAGAATCATCGACGAAAGGTTCGTTAGTTTCTTTGCAATAACGCACGATTCTCTCCCACTTGTCGAGAGCCTCGCGTTCCTCAATGTGACGTAGATTTTCCATCACTACGCTTTCCTGCCGCTGTATCCGCAACGTGCTTGTACCGGGTTCGCTGACCCTCGGCCTTTCCCCTGCGGCCTGCGACAGTGTCTTCGAACTTTGGCACATTTCGCAAGTTCCATTGGTACTCTTGTTCTCATAAGTGCACAACTTGCATTGCCATTGTGTGTGCCCGGTACTCGCGGTGTCTTTGACCCTCGATCCCAATTTATCAGAGACCCCAGAACCGTTCCTTCTCACGGAATTTCGATGTCTCGGCGTGACAATTTTCGAATTAACGTGTGGAGGACACGTGAGTCTCGGTCCAGGGCTTCGTTGACCAGAGATTCGATTCTCCAAGCGCGGAACTTCGAGAAAATCGGCTAAAGTCTTGCAGGCATTGCAATTCTGTGCGCTCAGGGGATTCCTGAGAGTGCAAGAGGGACAAACCCAACTCTCACCTTTTCGTAACGTCGAATCCTGTGCGTGTGTGACGCTACGAAGTTTTGAGCCGCCGCAGGCTTCGCAAGTTGCTCTCGTAGCGGCATTTAATAGCGTGCATTTTTTGCACGTCCAGGCGGGAGGTGCGGGTTCGATGTGATCCTCAAGATCGGATTCCGCGGTGGCTAATGTCGCTTTGGGTGGAATATACCTAACACTATCGCGTGAAACAACGATGGGAGATTCCGCAGGTCCTCTGCAATTGATTCCATCCTTGGTGACGGTGATAAGGCTTGGCTGGAGAAGAGAAGCTGGGCTTCTCGGAGAGCCACAAATGTCGCATCCGGTGGACCAGAGAGGATTATAGGCGTACGAGCATTTGCGGCAGGTCCACATGCGTTTAAGAGGACTCGAGGCTGCGGGACTCGCCGTATCAACGGGACTAGTGGATTCGCTGTGAGCTCGAACGCTCGTTAATCCGAGTTTGTTGCTGCTGCTCGCGGTGGCGCCGCTTCCGCTGCCCTGTTTCTTGGGCAAAGGCGGCGGAGTGTCGGGGTCCGTAATACCTATGTAGGAGTATTTGGGCCTCGAGTTAAATGCAACGGAATGAGGCGGTACAGCCGGCGGATCGTCGTCATTGAGACTTCGACGATTAACGACTTTCTTGCGGGTTGATCGCGCAACTGCGTCCACCTCGGAATAGGATCTTCTGTAGGATAGAGGCCCTGCTGAAGATAGAGGTCTCGGCTCCCACGATGGAACGCTTATCACGACTCCGCTACAGGGCGCGGAGGTTCTTGGCGCTTCGCACGCTTCGCATTGCTCCAATTCCGAGGCATTGTCGAGGGTGCAGTTGTCGCAACTCCACAGAGCATCGTCCTGATGCGCCGCCTCGGAGACTATTAAACTCGTGGGACGCTGGATACCTACGTGATCACCCAGTTTTTGTACCACCGATCCATTCGACAGAGATCTACTGACTTTAGACTTTACGCGCTCGTACACCGAGCTACCGTGACGTTTTGGCGAACACTGCGAACTCTCCGGGATTCCCGCGTATGACAAACCCGGAGGATCCATCGTTTCGACCGCCGGCAAACTCCAGTCCTCGCGATTCGATTGCGTTCGATCGCTTCTACTTAGACCGCTAAGCTGAGCCATACTCGAGGCTGCATCGAAAATCTGACGACCCACCAGAGCGTTGCTCCCTATTTCCGAACGGTTTTCTTGCTTGAGCCCACCGAGTTTCAATGCTTTTAGTCTCTTGCCCCGTCGCACTCCTATCAGCTTTCCATTCGTTTGGGCGATCGACGAACTTGCCCCACACGCTGCACACAACGGGGTTGCACTGCAACTATTCGTTTGCAGACAACGGATGCAAGTCCAACGAGTGACCAGCAATGGCAGAGAAGGCGAACGCCTTGGAGCTGGATCTCGCGGGCAAAGACTACCCGACCACGATCCTCGACGAGAACTTGGCTTTTTCGGAACATCCGCCGGCGCTGACTCGCTTATCTCGATACTGAAATGCAAGATTATAGAATAATATTTTTATTAGGTTCTAATGTAATTAATGAAACGGCTGCAATAATCGTAAATATGGAAACTAAATAAAAGTCTAAGTGTCTAAGAAATCAACAAAAGGTATTCACCAATTTTCATTGTTTTGGAAAATGTTATATTTGAGAATGTGCAGCATATACATTGTTTTATGCCAATAAAAGGATTTATTGGAGTCCAAAGAAATTGCAAATTTGTATAGTCAAAGAAACTCCCAAAGTTATGTCATGAGAAAAAGAATTGAGTTTTTCCTAGGACAATTATACCTTTACTCTATTTGCTCATTCATTAATAATTTTTTGCTATTATTATTATTCAGAATACATGCCTTAAAAATGTATAGAAGAAAATCTAATGTATTTAGAAATACATTTTTTTTTTAAATTGAGCTTTCACAACGTAAATAAAACTATTTTTTTTTCTTACTAATTTACATGATGACAGTTATTCATTTTTTGTATCTTCTCATATTTTCAGAGTTTTTACGGGTTCCAAAGAACTTCAATTCTTATTGAATTTGATTTCATTTTGGAAATACATGCTTTAATAAATGTGATTTTAATATGCGACAAAGTTATGGAAGCTAATATAATATATAATTATATATTCCATGCAGAAGTTTGTCAGTAATATTTAAATATATAGTTTTGAATGAGTATCAGGTGAAGAAAAATGTTGATATATAATTCTTAAATTAAGCATTAAAGATGGAAGTAGAGAATGACAAATGGAGGAAAACAGAACTGTAGTAAGCGAATTAATAAGTTACATTCCAACCATTTGTACAAAGCAATAATAGTTTCAAAGCAGTTCAGGAGTCTCTGAATAAAATCCTTTGTCTCTGAACTGACAATCCACAGAATGAGAATCACCATATTTACCTTGATTGCATTTATTGTAGTGTATACAGGCAACAAAGCATAAAAATTTTGAAGCTATTATTAATATTTGCTTAAACAATGTTATATTAATTTATAAATAAATTGCAAGATAAATACGCAGTAATTAAATCTATTACAGAATTATACTGTCACTAATTGTTTATTTCCCCACGCAATGCAATAATTCACTGTTCCAATGTATAATTCAGACACACTAGAATAGCCTGCTGCTCTAGTAAACAAAACATAAATACTCTGGTTCATGAATGACTCAAGAATCTCCCCAAAGCAAACCTAAAGCAAGTTATCAAATATTTATTAGCTTGCATTTGTTTGAATATATACAAACAATAGCAACTCAAAATTCCAAAGCAATTATTAATATTTACTAAAAACAATGTTATCTGCATTCAAAAATAAATCACACTATTTGCAAGAATTAAATTAATTTCAGAACCAAACTCCCACTAATAATTAATTTTCACTTCCGCTGCAATAATTCACTACAAAATTCACCAAACCAATAATTCAATAAAAACAAAAGAGTACAAGCCAGTCTAATATATAATTCACACAGGCTAGAATAGTCTGCTACAGTGAATAAAAAAAATATTTTCAATCTAGAATATCTTGCCAATGTTTACAAAACAAACCGAAGGCAAGTTATAGAGTACACAACTGTCGATATGAATACAAACTCCTAGGTACGTCAATAAGAGCTTAAAATTTCTTACCCAAGAGCACTAAGCGAAGTGTGCTGCTGTTCTTCCCCGTAACCAGGCCCCGGGATATCAGGTTTGACAGAATCATTGTCAATCGAACCTCCATTCTCGTTGTTGGCTGCTGTCTGAATTTCCTCGGGCCTAATAGGTGGGCTTGTAGGAACAGAATTCGAGGAAGACGAGGACAACGACGAGGACGATGAAGAGGAGGACGAGGGTGTGCACGAGGATTCGACGGGTCGTGGTGGGGATGTTGTTGTTTGGGGTGGTTCCGGGGAATTGGGCGAGAGTCGCGAGTCCGGCGTCTCGTCGATCTGTTGGGCCCTAAGGCCGCAACCCTCGCAGATCGGTGAGATTTCCGATAAATTATCGGTGTTCACGAAGGCGCAGCAGCCGGTGCAGCGCCACCGCGTGCTCTTAGGATGCTTTGTGGCCATAATCGGCCGCGGAATATCATGGCTCCGGGTAGCGTGCTCGCGGGATTCGGGCTCCCGCGATCGGGCCCGGCTTTGCCTGGGCCCCCCGTGTTCCTGTATGCCCGCCACCCTCGGCCCAAGCCCGGGAGTCACTGCCGCCGACAGTTCGTGGCCGTTGGCGCTTTCCGTGCTAAGCAACGACCCATGAACCGCGAACAGTCAGACCAGTAGCATTCCGTACAACTACGACAATTATTACCATTCGTAACATTCATTATCGTCGCATAATTCATCATCCTCATTGGCAACTTATCTTCACGCATTATCATGAATTTCGGCATATTTTTCGTCGTTTTACTCTTTCTCAAGCTTTTTCCACTCTCGTAAACGATAGTCGTCATTGTCATATGTTCGAGAGCGGCCATGTTGGTCCAGCACGAGGCACATACAGGCAGACACACACACACGGACAGCAGCCCGAACGCTACCTTCGCGTTTCGAAATAACAATCCGTTTTATCTGTATCACAGATTAACGCTCGTGCTTAACATTATCGTCGCATCAGCAGCTTACATAAAACCGTGGTCGCAACTTCGCGCCACGGTTATCCTCCACTTTTACGACAGCTCGTCAGCCCCATTATTAAAAGCCCCGATACCAGAGAAACAAACGCTCTACCTCAACTCATTCTCGATAATTGTCACTCCACTCGCGAATCCACCGAGTCCTCGCACCTTTTTATACAACCCACGAAACGAAGCACCTTGTTTTTCTAACACCCGACACCAAACCTACGAATTTACCCCGATGCCTTCAACGACCGCAGTCGCCGTTGTGTTGACTACGCGAATGTAACACAGGAACGTCACTAGACTCTTCGCAACACCACCGCTGAGCTTTCTTCTCCCCGCCAAAATAATCACTCACTTGCAGGAATTTCCGTGCGAAATTTTAGTCGATATATGTAGGGTGATGTTTGTTGCTTGTTGATAATCATTTCTGAGGATGTACGCGATGTGGATGGGCGAAATTTGTTATGTTTATGTTATTCGTGAAGAGAAGAATTTAGAATCATGATAATACGGCACTGCGAACATAAGGGATGCTAGTTTTAGCGCCATCTGCTATAAACGAAATACCTGTGGGCAACTTTGTATAACAGTAGGAAGGCTCTATCATCACAAGTCCCTGTGGCGCAGAGGATAGCGCGTTGGACTTCTAATCCAAAGGTCGTGGGTTCGATCCCCACCAGGGATGCTACATATGATGTTCTTCATCATTATTTTTGCACTTACTATTTTTTTTTTTATATCTGTTTTCTTAAAAAGTTCCGAAATTATCGATCGTTTGCTTATTATAAATATTGTTAGGCACAAATGTTGTAATTATGTATCGAAAAATCAGCAATGCTTCTGTTCCATTGTGTCCGACGCGCTTATCTCATTCGCTTGTTACAGTGGAGGGGATAAACTCCCAGCGCACACAAGTGTCGCTATAGCACACTACAGCTTAGCATGGAAATGACCAACGTGCGGTCACTCACCACAGATGATAACATGAATAAATCTGCCAAAACATAAATATATTTATGCTGCTTTCATTGTTCGTAACCTTTCAGAAGACTGCAATCTTGAGAGCTATGCCAAATCGCGTAAAAATCGAAGCGTTATTGAAATTTATGATTGAATGCCTTCTCGATGTATCATACTAACAATAGTATGTAATTGTATTTATCAATTCTACGTGAAGGAAACTATGTAGCATGGAAATGACCAACGCGCGGTCACCGAGCACAGATACTGACATAAATAAATAAATAAATAAATCTACGAAAACATAAATATAGTTATATGATTTTCATTGTTCCTAATTTTTTTAGGCAAGTAGCGAAAAAAATGGAGTGTTATTGATATTCATGAATCGATGAACTCTCAAAACAACATTTCAACACTAGGGAGACATTTTTTTCCATTGAGTGTAATCACACGTGCTAAAAAAAAGTTTTTTTTCCCGAATATTGACCGAAATTTTTCGGTCAATATCAAAAAGTGCAATTTTCTGGATGGAGGAATGAAAATATATTCAAGAATTTTGCAAAATAGCAAACTATGTAACATACTGTGATACAAGTATTAGCTTCTTTACCAAGCGTCGGCGATGATAAAAGCGAAGGTGCCTTCACAACATAAGTATCGATTGTTCGCTTAATTATAAATATTATTACGTATAAATATTGCATATAATGTATCAGAAAATCGGCAATGCTTCTGTTCCATTGTATGAGTCACGCGCATTCTATTCGCTCGTTACAGTAGAAGGGGTAATAAATAATACTTCCAGCGTACATACTGAAATGCCACTGTATAAGTATAGCACGCTATAGATTAGTATGAACATGATCAACGTGCGGTCACTCACCACAGATGCTGAAATAAATCTACGGAAACAGAAAACATAAATATAGTTTTTCATTGTTCCTAATTTTTTTTGTCAAGTAGCAAAAGAAAAATGGAGCACTAATGAAATTCATGAATCGATACACTCTCAAAACAACATTTTAACGCTAGGAAGAAAAAAACTTTTTTCAGTGTGTGTAAGTTTACAATCTCACGTACTAAAATGAAGTTTTCTTTCGATTACGTTAAAAATACCACATTCCATACCTGCAACGCGGGTAAAAAGTTTTCGATTCTTGATTGGCGGGACGAAAATTAACTTTTCTTCCCGCTGCTGTACTTTTCGTCCCCATGAAGTGGAGCGGGGCAAAATTCGAGTATTTAATATTTTTACCTATTTGTGTCGTTGCGCCGTTGAAGGCATAAAAATATGGTTATTTTTTAACGTAGCCGGAAAAAAAAGAATAGTATGCTATAGGGAGGGAATACTTTTTCACCGCGTATTTTCAACTTTAGCTTTGCTCAAACAGCAAACTTCACACTCGGTGAAAAACACGCACTTCCCACCCTTGTAGCATAACGTACTATTTTCTGGTCCTATATATGGGGCATTCCATGCCAACTCGGTCAACGGCTGAACCTCATTTTTTTTTTAGCTGCAGTTTTTTATGTTATTCTTCCAACTGAAAAATGCATGCATAAATTTTTTCAGATTTTTTAATCAAAATTTCTGAGTTATAAATAATTAAAGCTATGGTGTGCAACAAAACGTTTGAATCATAGGCCGAGACCTCCTGCATTTTTTTTCTATCTTATAACATTATTCAAAGGTTTTTTAAATAATGTGTTGGTATTTATAACATTATCCAAATGTTAAATAGACAACGCTTCGATTTTAAAATTTCAAAAAAATCTCAAAAACCTTTAATTATTTATAACTTAAAAATTTCGATAAAAAGAAATCTGAAAAAATTTCTGTATGCATTTTTCAGTTGGAAAAATAACATAAAAAATTGCCGCTAAAAAAATGGAGGGTCAGCTGTTGACCCAGATGGCATGGAATGCCCTATATATATAAATATTACGCTTATTGCAAAAAACAAAAAATATATATATATGGAAGATTGAAATTTCTGAAGGAGAAATCTGTTTAATAATAAATCAAATTAAATCGAATTCAGTAAAAAGCAAACTATGTAACATACTGCGATACAAGTACCAACTTCGTTACCAAGCGTCGGCGATGATAAAAGCGAAGGTGCCGCCACAATACAACATATGTATGCCTTCGCGGCAATCAGAGAGCCGTAGAGCAAAAAAAATCTCTAACCCGTTTGCGAATAATACCATTCTACTTCGAGTACGATGGCTCCATGATTTCGCGTCCGCCGCATGGTTTATCATGTTAATCGTGAGCTTTACGGGACTTTGTTAATACTCTCGAATACGATTGCTACAATGTCAAAACAACCCTAATGTGCTCCCAATCCTGAGGATTTACACACCGCGAGTGAAAATAACATCTCCATCGATTGTGAGTGAAACATATTTTTGTGATACATTGTTACCGTAAATGTTTGTTTTAGGTTACAACAAGGTTTTGCGCCAATGTTACCTAACAAAATTCAATTGTTTTGCCATAGAAAAACGATTCGTTAGTCACCGATCTTGTTAGATCGGAATACCGTTTACCTCTCCTTGTGTAGATATCGTCCTTCGCACGCAACCATGTTTGGTTATGTTTCGGGTCTTTGAATTATTAGCCTATTTGTCGGTTAGACTCGTGCGGAAAAGTGCATTTTTTGTCGAGTATTCATTATCATAAGCATCTCGTATTATCGAAACAAAAAAAAAAAACAATTCTACTAGATTCTCAGTAAATGATAGTGCAATCCGTGTCATAAGAATCCAGTACCTTGCATAAGTCAGTTTCTTTTGCATCATATCAGTACAAACATTGTGGGGACTGAGAATTAAACCTTTAATAATAACAATATGGAACATCTGTTAATTTATTTATTCAATCTGCAGGTGAAATACTTGGATCATTAAAAGGAAAAAATATGAATATTGAGTAAAAAAATACTCATTAGTACAAAATATAAACAAAAACACTATAAGTTGACATTATCTAATTGAATTTAAATTTGGGGACTTGAGGTCGAATTAAGTTTATTAGTTTAAATAACCATCTTTGAGTGAAGACAATAATTTCTCAAAAATGAAAAACAGGAAAACGGGATTATAAGGAATTTAGATAATTCTGTATAATCACAATAATCGTCATAACAATATTATTCTAACAGCAGATGTTTTTCATTTTCCTTGCGAATGTGCTGAAAATTCAGAGGATTTATATCGCAAGTGAAAATAAAATCTCCATCGATTGTGAGTGAAACATATTTTTGTGATACATTGTTGCCGCAAATATTTTAGGTTACAACAAAACTTTGTGCCAATGTTATCTAACTGAATTCAATTGTTTTGTCATAGAAAAAAAGTTCCGTTACTTAGAGATCTTGTTACATCGGAATATCATTTATTTCTTCTTATGTAGGTATCGTCGTTCATGATCTCCCATGCATGGTTATATTCTGGGTCTCTCAATGATGTACCAAGTATTCTGGTAGACTTGTATAGAAAAGTGAATTTTTTTGAGGATTAGTAATGATCAGAGTTATAAATGCCTAATACTTATAGAAATAATGATGATGATACGATCAGCTCTATAATTATGATTTTATAATAATAACATGTAGCGGTTGTAATATGATGATTAAACTTTGGAATGGCTGCAAAAATTATTATTTTTCAATAAAAATTCACAGTAATCCTTTTGAAAAAATGGAAAAAAATAAGTAATGCATTAAGAAAGTAATCCATTACTTATTTCTTCCATTTTCTTCACTATTTCTTGCAATATTAAAGTGAAAATTAGTATTTTTTTCAGCTATTCAAATGTTTACACTCTATTTTATAATTACTATATACTATTATTATGAAATCATAATTACAAAACAAATTGTACTGTAAACTATATCTTATGAATTAATGGGGATTTAGAACTCTGGTAATGATAAAAGTCTTGGGTTATTGAAAAAGGACAATTTTACATGATTCTGAGTAAATGATAGTTCAATCCGTACTATCAGAATCCAATGCTTTGCTTAAGCCAAAGTTTCTTCTTCATCATATCACTTGAGTGCAAAAATTGTGGAAACTGATAATTCATCCTTAATTAATAACAATGAGAGTCATGTATCAATTTATTTATTTAATATGTGGGTAAAATACTTGGTAAATTGAAAGAACAACAAGAAAGATGTACATCGAGTAATGAAAAAATGGAAATAATACAAAATATAAACAAACCATTATTAATGTACATATTTTTTATTAAATTGAAATTGTCACCCTTGAAGTTAAATTAAATCAAGTCAAATAAACAAGAGTTTTTATGTTTGTAAATTTTAGAGTTAATATGTAGAAGACAAAATGAAAACAAAGATACTATAAATAAAAAATATACTGTCTTTCAATATCAATAATAATAATTATTATTATGGTAATAATAACAATAATAAGTGACCTTATAGCAATAAAAAGGTCACTTAAACAATCTGCTTAAATTAAAATCTTGTGTTCAAATTTCTTATGCATAAACTCTGGTATATTGGATTTAATATATAAGTAGTGATGTAAAATTAATCTATGGTATATAAAAATCCATAAGAAAATTTTGTTCAACAAATACAAAAAGTACCAAATTTTAACATAATATTTGTATATTAAATTTAACGTACCTGTTTATGAATAAACACTTTTAGTACTGGTAAAAATATTCCCTGCCTACACTTCAAAATCCATGCATGGCGTCACCTGCATTGTTTATCACATTTATCAGATTCATGTCTGTTGAAAATTGTCTACAACTTTCTTCAAACAGGCTGCAGGCTTGCCATATTATCATTCTATTTTTCCCAGAGTAGACTTAATAATAATACATTGCCAATAGATGTGGAATAAACATAGTCAACTGGTCATCTTTTTGTTGCAGAAGTTGGAGACGCGATGGCCGATCAGCAGCAGCACCAGCAGCAGCAACAATCACCACCAGGTTTCAAGCGCATGTCCCTGGACAAAATAATAGAAGCAATGACCGCCGATTTGGAGAGTTCTGCGGGTCACTACGTGCAGTTCGGTATGACTCCACAGCAATCGACGGCGCAGAATTGGGGAGACTATTCGGGTGGTCAGAGACAACGTTTCATGAATACTCAGCCGGTGCCTCCAAGTCCTCCGAATGTTTCACAACCCATGAATCCTATACCCTCGCCGATCTACATGCAAGACGTAGCTCCGTTTGAATCTACTAGATCAGAGCCTATGTACTTTCCACCACAGACGGTCAATCACTTAGGAATCAATGAGAAAAACGACTTGGTCGGAACCATAGACGTCGGCGGAGGGAATTATATCGATGTGATATACGGCAATGCCTCGCAAATCGTCGCCGAACAATGTCAGCTCAATAGCTTGGGTTCCTATCGAGCCAATCAAGGAATGATAGACCGAGAGTACGGATTGTTCGCCGATCAGCAACAGATACCGGTCTCGCACAAGTTGAGCAATCAGAGTGCCAATGGAAAGCAACTGATCGACAATTTGGTGGGTAATTGGGTACCTAATCAATCTGGAACTTACAGCCCCTTCGGCGGATCGCCAAACGTTACTCCGGTACCCCAGACCGTTCCTAATATGACAGAAAGCTCCGAAAAACTGCCTAGAAGTGTCCCGGAAAGCCAACAAAAAAAACCGCGGATGGTTGCCGAAGTTAAACCTATGCGACCATCTTACTCTGATGTATTGACAAAATCGGCGCCTCCACCGCCTTCACCGATGACCGGCCCTATAAAACCCCAATTTGACACTCTCGCGACTAAAAAAAACGCGGGTAAGAATGGTAAAAATAAAAGCAAACCCGTGCAACTTAAGCGACAGAATTCGTCCGGTAGCGACGATCACGGGTCGCCGAAAATGCAAATACCCAAGAAAAACTTTGAAAGAAACAACGCTAATCTTTCGAGACGTTGGGTTTCGTTGGATAATCTTGGATCGCAAACGGAATCTCACGAAATTAATGCTTTTAACAGATCTGACAATTTTGAGAAGAAGAAGATTGTTAAGTCGGGTAAAAAGGGTGAAAAAACAGAGGCACTCAATAATTGCAAACTTCAGAATAGCAATAGCAAAACCACGGGGAATGTGCAGAAACGGCCGATTCAGATTAACAATAATTTAAATAACATTAACAGTTTCAATCAGTCTATGTCGGGCGACAAGATTGAGAAAAATCAACATGCCAATAATAAGATTAACAAGGAGGAGAAGAAACCGCCCAAAGAGAAGAGCTCGAAGCGCTTTCACGCTGAGAAGGCTCAGCAGATTAAAAAAGGGCAGAAAAATCGCAATCGCGATTACAGAGAATCTCCGGTCAAAGATTTGTGCCGAAATTTCAATAAATATGCGAGTCGTTGGAGCAAATTTGGGCTCAAAGTCTTCTACTGGCTGCTACATCTCATATCGGATGTAGTGAGCATGAGTACAAATTTGGTTATGCAATTGTAAGTGTAAAAAAAAAAAAATTATCGACGATTTTTCGAAATTACAAGATTCTTTTTTTTTCAGTCGTTGAATGTATGTTTTTTTTCTTTTACAGTGGCACGTGTCTGTGGTACCACACTGTATTATATACGAAGTCCTCTTGGGTCTACTTAGCAACGACATTCTCAAAAGTACAGTTCCTGAACACGATTGGTAAGCAGATAGACGACTGGTTTGGCAGCAGTAGATTCGCATTCTGGAGAAGAATAAAGTCCAAAAAAAATGAGGAAAAAGAAGAGCACAGAAGCTGGATGCACGGCGGTTTAGAGACTAACATAGCTCTGCCGAGCACCGGTGAAGAAGCTATGAAACGATTACTCGCCTGTAAAGGCAAAGATCCCTACAGCATACTCGGTGTGACTCCCACGTGCTCGGACGATGACATTAAAAAGTATTACAAACGACAAGCTTTCTTAGTACATCCGGATAAAAATAGTCAACCCGGTGCCGAAGAGGCATTTAAAATACTGGTCCACGCTTTCGATATCATAGGAGAACCGGTAAGTCACAAGGACAAAAAATTCAAATTTTATTAACCAACTCATTTATTAAAAATGTGAAGAATGCGTCACGTCAGTAGTTGATATTTTTAAAATCCTTTTAGCTACAAAGTTTTACGAATTCGTTGATTATAGTACAAGGTGATTGGTATGAAGGTGCAGATAACCCAAAGGATAATTCATAGTATATTATTACCTTAATAATGGTTATCTCTAAAGAGGCGAGAGAAAAAATTACATAATTGTTTTTAATTACGATGCAAAAATTAAAATTCCCTATTTTTGCAAGAAGTAACATTTCTAATGGTTAATGAGTCGAAATTATGATTTTTAATGTTGGGCACATTCGATATAACTAAATTCCAACATATTTGTACACTTGTGTCTATCCTTCTAAATGTATTCGAAATAACTAACTAAATACGAACATTTGATTGCAATTTGTTAAATTAATGAAAATTACTGAAACATTGTGATTAAACCCTGCAGGAAAGAAGAAAAGCCTTCGATCAGGTCTGGCAGGTCGAGGCGGCTTGGGGCGAAATGAGTGGTCTTCTGAGTCAATTGCACAGAAAGATGGAACAGGCAGCCAATACGATAAGATGTACAAACTGTGGATTGAGGCACAAACGTGTACCGACTCAGAGACCGTGTTACGCAGCACGGTTTTGCGCTCAGTGTAAAATACGACACAGCGCTAAAGAAGTCAGTATCTACGTGATATAGGGTAAACCGGCCAGTGAATGAACAATTGAGCAGGCGACGAAATGCAGTGAATGAACTTTTTTTATGCGCGTGGAAAGCGTTATGCTCTTGTGGAAAGCGTTCATTTATTGGTCATGTTCATTCACTAGTCGGTTTATCCTCCGGTGGCGGCTTAACACTAGGGCCGTGCAGTTCGCGACGATTTCCGACGGCAAGATCGTAAGCCGCTTGGAAAACTCAACGCGATTCAATTGTTTTCTGGACTTAGAACAAAATCGCGTCTGTGGGTCTCTGATCAAATTTTGCTATGCGGGACATAGAAAAAAAAATCATATTCGTTGTACAACTTTTTTTTCCATCAGACTTAGAAAAATGTGGTTTCCTACATCGCTTTTTTTATACTGACACAAAACCAACACTATACTTAAAGTCGACCTGAAATCGATGAAGCTTTTGAAAAGCTTAATTTAATGTACTTATGTCATCAATCGCTTCGTTTGCCCATCAACGTGCGATAGCAATGGCCGACGAAAAAACTCCATCGATTTTAAATCTTAATAAAGTATAATGTTGTTTTTGTCCTCCTCTAAAAAGTTGGTGGTAATTTTATATCGAAATATCGAAATACATCGCAATGCGAGTTGGCCATTGTTGCCTTTTTATTCGTCCTGTGATTGATTGGCGGTGTTGTCAGTCAGTCACATTCGGATCGGGACCAGGATCATACATTCATTTTTTAAATTTATGTCAAATGTCAAATCAAACTTGATAGAAAGGGGCACGGGCGTTGAATAATGTCAGCAAAAAAGTAGTGTAGGAAACCATATTTTCCTAAGTCTGACGGAAGGGCAATAATTGTACAACGAATACGATTTTTTTTCTATGCCCCGCATAGTGAAATTTGGTCAGAGACCTACAGATGCGATTTTGTTCCAGTCCACTGGTAGCAAAAATCCTCCTCTAAAAAGTTGGTGGCGATTTTATATCGAAATATCAAAATACATTGCAATGTGAGTTGGCCATTGTTGCCTTTTTATTCGTCCTGTGATTAGTTGGCGGTGTTGTCAGTCAGTCACACTGGGATCGGGACCAGGATCAAACATTCATTTTTTAAATTTATGTCAAATGTCAAATCAAACTTGATAGAAAGGGGCACGGGCGTTGAATAATGTCAGTAAAAAAGTCGTGTAGGAAACCATATTTTTCTAAGCCTGACGGAAGGGCAATAATTGTACAACAAATACGATTTTTTTTCTATGCCCCGCATAGCGAAATTTGGTCAGAGACCCACAGATGCGTTTTTTTTTTCGGTTCACTGGTAGCAAAAATATTCTAAGTCCAGAAAACAATTGAAACGCGTCGAGTTTTCCGAGCAGCTTATGATCTTGCTATGGGGAATTATCGCGAACTGCACGACCCTACTTATCACATACGTTGTTTTATGATTTTGAATATCGTTATTTTACTGATAATAGGGTGACATTTGGGCCGAATCCCGAGTTATGGGCTTTCTTTGGCACTATTACGCGTGTATGGAAGGTGCTGTGTACGACGTTACCGAATGGGCGGCCTGCCAGGCTGGTAATCTCAAACATCTGCGAGCCAACACGCATAGTGTTCAATACAGAATTGTTTCGGGCCAACGACCACCGTCTCAAACATCGGTCGGTGGTAAACGAAGACAACAGAATGATCCTGGCACTAGGTAATAAAAAATCTACCGTTTATTCTTAATGAAACTCTAGCGCTTTACAATATTATATATATTATATATATAAATAATATATATTTTTTTATATTATTTTTTACCTTATTTGTTGATACTTCGACGATAAATAAGGTTTCATTATATTACAATGTTTGAACTTTAATTATTGCAATAGCTATTGATTTTTAAATAGATCATATCATTTATGCCAATTTTTTGGGAACTCCATTTTTCTTTAGTTGTGCAGAAGAATAATCCAGACCGTCGGTCAAATTTACATATTTCAAAGCCATTTTGACAATGAATCAATACCAATTTTTGGTAATATTTTTACTTTTACTATTGAAATCATCTGCTTATAATGGACAATTGGTAGCTCTTGGTTAAATCGATCCCTCTATCAATAACCTAATGTTAACGTTATTATGGGATAATGAAACACTTTAATTGGTTGAAAGTAAAAAATTATTAGTAGCTGTTGAAAAATGGATAATCTAACTTTAACGAAATCGTAATTGATTTTGCCAGAGGTTTTGCAAGCTATCCAGAATTTTAGTTTGTTTAACCATAGATTTTTTTGTAAAAGCGTGCTAAAATTATAACACCCGAAAATAAAACAAAAAATGTCGATAAAACTAAAAAAAGTGAACTTTTTGAAAAATTTCTAGCGAGGCTGATCTCGAAGATTTCTTGAACAATCTTTACAATCACAGCAAGTCGGGCACGAGCGGCGCCTCGGGCGAGCAACCGGCTACGAAAACCGAAAATCGACGGCGCAAAGCGAAGCGCAAGTGAACGGATATAAAGAGAGATTTCGTTTTGTTTTTCAATCTCTTAGTGATGCACCTCGTGTAATTATCGGCCAATATACATGCTCTACTTCTCGTCCTGTATTGTATCTCTCTGTCGCCCGTTTTTAACAAGTGTCGGTGCAATACGCCTATATATGACGCTGCTAACAATATACAAGTACCAGTCTTACCGAAGAACTATGTATCACTGGTATAAATTGCTTTTCACAGTGAAAAGTAATTGACACCAAATTCCAACAGCAGGAGAATAAAAAAACGGTCTTTTATGAATTTATGCCCCTTCCTTAATCCTCTACAAAAGAAGTAAGGGAGTCTTTAAAAACAACGAAACTTAAGGTGCATTCTACGCATGTTTATAAAATTTGAACTAACAATCAAACTGCATTACTGCTCTTATATTTCGATTTTGAAAAAGTATTCGCGCAAAGACATTTGGCAATAAAATGATTTTTTTTAAAATATTAACCTTGGCTCTTTGAGCCAATGAATCTTATCTTTTCAAAAGAATTTTTCACTTTGAAGAAAATATTTCCCGAACAATTTATTTCAAAAGTTATAGCCGAATCTTTACAAAAAGTCTTCTCAATTTTTCTTATGTTTGTCTTTGAAATTCTCTACTATTTGCTGATGGATACTTTTGTAATTTTTTCTGCACAATGTTCTGCAAGCAAAATTAATTCACGAATTAGAGTATTTTCTACAAAATCTGCGTTTTCACGTGTCAGACAATATTGACATAGTTTTTCAAAGACCGACCTTTATTAGTTGTATTTAAGGAAACTAGGACCATTTATAGTTTACCAGAAAAATGTCTTAATAGTATATTACGCCACTAGGGAGTGAAAGTAGACCATCCCCAACCGCGTGTAAGATTACCACCCGAGCCGAAGGCAAGGCGAATAGTATACTCCACTTACAGTGGAGTATACTATTTTTCACCATATCTGCAGCGGAAAGTTCGAATTACGTAAAGCCCGTAGGGCGGGAAGTCGAACTTTCCGCGTAGGTATGGTGAAAAAATATTTTTTTAATGTAGAACTGAAGATAGTACAAAAAATCGAAGATTTTCGAGCATCTAAAGCGTATTTGCTTGTAAACCTCTTTCCGGAATATACAAAAACTCTGAGAAGATCATCGAAATTTCCGAGGTTTAAAAAAAAAATGTTTCAACAATTTTCATGTCAATATCTTAATCAGAGCAGATATAATTGTATAATTGAAAGATACGAATTTAACAAATTTCCTTCAACTTATTATATTTATCAATAGAGAAAGAGCAACTCCTCAATATATAAATAATAATAATAACTAGTTGAATGACTTTTATATAAATTTTTTATACGCCATTTACAAGATAAAAAAGTTTATTTCCGTAGCTTACATAATTAAAAAAAGAAGCTTATATTGAGCATTGATCCAGCATCCCCTCGAGAAAAACGAGCGCGTCAACGTTATCAATCGCGCTTTCCAGGTCCCTTTTTTGAACGGTCTTCTTCTTAGTTAGCGCAGTGTATTTGTACGCTTCTTTGGCCAAAGAGTCGATAAACAGTTCCTGTAACAAAAATAAAAACGAACCTCAAGCTGCAGAATCCGAATAAAAATTTCTCAAAATCAAAACTGCTACATTATAATTACCGCAGACTTGGTTATCAAAAAAATAGCTTCTTGATTGACGAGATTAACATCCGGATCCATTTTAACGATATGCCGAACTCTGCCCAGTGGTAGCTTCACGAGTTTCTCCCTCTGTTCATGTTCGCCGTGCGGTCCACTGTCAGCTTCTTCCTGTGAATCTTGCGAATTCTCCGCACCGGTACTAACCGCCGATTCGTTTAACGAACTATCAGCGGGAACCTCCTCCATTTCCAAACTCGTTATATCCGGATTCGCCGGCAACTACACTACGATTTATTCGATAAAATCTATTGTTGACACTGTATATATGTCATACAGAATTATTGCCTAATTGTCAAACGTGTTTGTTTTTATTGACGGTGCGTCCAATCATAGTATGGTTCGACGGTTCTATCGCTGATATAACCTAAACTTGCGGTCGCTCACTCACTAGTGCTCACTAATACAGATTCATACGATGTACATAACAAAATTAGCATCCAACCTAACTTCTGACACTGTTGGCCAATCGTAATAATTCGTACCAAGTCTTTTCTCGTTCACCTCGTGCAGCCACGTGAGCAGCCTCCCTAAAGACTTCCATGTAGGTCCATACCACACACTAACCCTTCTTAGCACCACTCCATCTATATGTAGTGTATATGTATGTGTGTATATGGGGTATTCCTGGCCAACTCTGTGAGCGTTCAACTCTGACCCCTTCCAATTCGCGCCATAATTTTTTCACAATACTATATGCTCGAAAAACTTCATTTTTTAAAGATTTTTTTTACTGAAACTTTTTTTTACATGATGTTTTTTAATAAAATGTTACGCTCCGATTTAAAAAATTCAAATTATTCTTAAAAATCATTTAGATATCAACATTTCTGAGCTATGATGATCCAGAGTGTGCAAATGTTTGCATCGATTTTCTAAGCCATTTTTTCGAAAAAGAATAGCTGTTAAAAATGGAAAGAAATTAAACAAAATGGCAGTTTATGGTCGGTTGTTGCGTAAACATTTTATACATAATGCAAGATTATTTTTTAATTTTGCTGAAGATTTTTTTATTCATATAAAAAAAATTATGTATTAAATAATGAGTTGTTGAAATAGAAAATGAAGTGAGATATTTTTAACTCTCGATTTGTAAATTTCTCAAATCCAACCATCAACCAACTATATATTCTTGGCCATGATAAAACGTTGGTTTGCGGTTGAATGAGACGAAATAATGATAATTTCAATCCTGAGCTGAGTACATAGTGTTGGTTGGCTTTTGGTTGATTTTTCAATACCAGTCATAGTTCAAAAATGTTGATATCTAATACTTTAATTTTTGAGAATAATTACAAATTTTTTAGTTGGAGCACAACATTTTTATTTAGTCTTTGGTACTTTTTGCTTCCTCATAGAGGAAGCTTTGTTTTCATGAAATTTTTTTTTTTCGAGATTTTCATGTCAGTATGCTTAGAATCACCTAAAACGTCGAGAAAAGTGGTTTAGAAAAAATGTCCGTATGTATGTATGTGTGTGTGTGTGTGTGTGTGTGTGTGTGTGTGTGTGTGCTGGGCTTCGAAAATTCAATCTCCTCTCACTCGGTAACCGTTCGAGCGATCCGGCTCAAATTTGGCACGCAAGTAGAGTAGCTGCCCCTCTTTGAATGTTGTGATTTTTGCCAAAATATGTGAAGTCATTAAGATTTTATGTTGATTTTAATTTGTTGAAAAAAGGGCGTGGTCGCTCTAACTTTCGTAAAAGTTCGCCGATTTGGCTAAATAGTTCTTCATAACTGAAGATACGTTCAATGTTGTATGGTATTGAATTTCGACGAAATCGGTAAAGCGGTTCGGATTTTATAGAATTTTGAATTTTTCGAAAAAAATAGATTTTGATCTAAATTACGTCGAATTTCAACAAATGAACAGAAATTTTGTACAGACGAAAAATAACATTCAGAAATGCCATGTACCAAATTTGGTGATGATCGGTAAAGTCGTTCGGATTTTACACCATTTTTCATTTTAAAAAAATGTAGATTTTCGCTATAACTTCCGGAAAAGTTGAGAAAGTACGACAAAAATTTGTATCTAATCAAAATTAGATGTAACGGTGTTTGCAGAGGTGATTTATAGCTGTATAAAACACCTCTGCAAAAGAGACACAAGGTATAAAAAAAAAAGATGCAAAGTAGAACCTTGTACATTGCTTCCTCATTATTTTTCGCTTTTTACAAAGCTTCCTCTATGAGGAAGCCAAAATTGAATAACATACTGCTTCCTCACAGAGGGAGCTTTGTAAAAAGCGAAAAATAATGAGGAAGCAATGTGCAAGGTTCTACTTTTTTATTCATTTGTACAGCTTATTCAGCTTTTTATACATTCCCCTCCTTATGTTTAAAGTTACATTTGTTCCTCCAATGTCTCAAACTTAAATTTAAATTTAAATAAAACTTGGCTTAACTTCTATACAGGAAGATTTATGGATACGAGCGCTATACCTTATGTTTATTTTTATACAACATTCTTATTTTTAAAATTCATGAAAAAAAAAGTTTGAGTAAAAAAAAATCGAAATAAATTAAAAGTGGTTTTTCGAGCATATGAAGTAGTACAAAAAATTATGGAGTGAATTGGAAGATGTCAGGGTTTAATGAGTTGACCAGGAATAGCCCATATATACGTGATTATGTACGCTGTTGACACACACAAACATCGGAGCCCGATACGCGCTCCACCACAGCGCTCTTTCGCTATCGTAATCGCCGTAGTAGTTGTACCGCACGATAGGTAGTAGGTACATACAGATACAATACAAGAATGGTGGTGCCGGTCGTATTATAGGTTAAATATCGCGATTTTCTATGACTTAGTTAGATGATTGAAAAAGTTTAGTGTTTTGTTTAAATATAAAATAAATTAAAAAAACAATAAGATAATATAAATATTTAAAAAAAGGTTTATAAAAAAAAACATGGACAATAGGATCAATATATGCGATCCGGACGAGGACGATATAAACGATGAGATATTTCGGGAAATCGAGCCAATCGCCTGGATCAACGACGAGCCCAATTATGATTTGGACGAGATCAACATGTTCTTCCATAGGGTCGATTCAGATCAAATTATTTACGAGGAGAAGAAAAAACGATGCAAGATGATCGGTAAATACGTGATGGGCGATGTACTTGGTGAAGGCAGCTATGGCAAAGTCAAGGAGGTACTCGACTCTGAGACTCTCTGTCGTAGGGCTGTGAAAATTTTGAAGAAGAAGAAACTTCGCAGGATTCCTAATGGAGAACAGAACGTACAGCGGTATACTTATCTATTTTGTATTAATCGTGCAACAAGCAATCATCCGATACTATCTTGTTGCGATGTCACTTTTGTATAGACTATTCTGTATTTTTTGTTCTTGTTTATTGAAGTTTTTAATGTTCATAGGGAGATACAATTGCTGAGAAGATTTAAACATAAAAACGTTGTCCAGTTGATCGATGTGTTGTACAACGATGAAAAAGAGAAAATGTACCTCATTATGGAATTCTGTGTTTGCGGGTTACAGGTATACTCCAGAAATTCTTGGTATTGTTATTCTGCTCCATTGTCAGTTAGTAGTTTTTTATTATGTTGCACATGGACTTTTTTGTTATTGAGTAATCAATAAGAAGTTAACATAGTTACAGGGATGGGCATTCATTAATTGAAAAAGTATTTGAAATACTTCCATAATTTAAAATGATTATGGATTATTAAGCGCATTGATTATTGGAGATAATTGAAAAAGAATAATTCATCTTAATTATTTATAATTATTCAAGATATATCAAAATTTTAAGGTTTGCATAATGATTAACCATAGTTATCTTATACAGTCTTTTAAATACATTTTCAATGAATGAATGTCCATTTCTAGTTATAGATACTGCAGATCATCTTTAGAAAACAATTAATATTTTATTTTGAAGTATAAATAAGGAATGGGCCTTTTTTAGTCTGTGTGATATGCCTATTTCTGCTGTATATTTATAGTGATCTGAGCAATATAACATTTTGAAAAACTTTGAGCAAGGTGTGTTTAATGTCAAACCTGTTTAACTATTATGACTTTTGTAGGACATGCTGGAGAGTACACCTAGCAAAAAGTTGCCAATCTGGCAAGCCCACAACTACTTCACCCAGTTAGTAGACGGATTGGAGTATCTTCACAGCAAGGGAATAGTTCACAAGGACATAAAACCCGGAAATTTGCTTCTCACTCTTGGTCAAACGTTGAAAATCAGTGATTTTGGAGTGGCGGAGGTAAAACGCTCAAACTAAAAATGTTGAGCCAAAAAAAACCTTTGACAATGCGCTGAACATCTCGGACCTTCTTGCAGGCCTTGGATATGTTTGCCAAAGATGACACGTGTACAACGGGACAGGGTTCGCCAGCGTTTCAACCACCCGAGATAGCAAACGGGTGTGAAACATTCGCAGGCTTCAAAGTAGACATATGGAGCAGTGGAGTTACATTGTGAGTCGTTTTCTTCACTGATAACATCAACTTCGAGCGCTCATTTGCCTTGAAAATTTCACCCAAACATGCATTTTCCATTCACAGATACAATATAACGACGGGTCTCTATCCGTTCGAGGGAGACAATATTTATAGATTGTACGAAAATATAGGCAGAGGCGATTACACGATACCCGAGGACGTCGAGGAAATGTTGGCGTCGCTTCTCGAAGGAATGTTGCAAAAGGATCCGGAGGAGAGGTTTTCGCTTCAGGATATTCGAAGGCATCCGTGGACGATTTGTTGGCCACCGAGAACCTCCGATGAAGTTGCTATACCGCCGCTTAGAGGTCACAAATGGCACACGATGACTGTTTTACCGTACTTGATGGAATACCTTTATGGAGTTGACTCCGATCCCACGTATTACACGGAACGTCAACTTAACGGTGAGTTTAAGAATTTTGGGTTAAGAAAAATGAAAATTTTAATTCACCGCGTAGCGCTCTTTAAATCGCCACATAAGTACAAAATTAAGGAGTTTCTGTTGGTAAAATACCGTTAAATGCGTACTATGATTTGAAGAATTATTTCTATAATTTTCCTCCTGCAGATCTATATTAAGGGGCTAAAATTATTTACACTAGTCATATTAGTGATTGTTTTTAAAAACTACTTCGACAATTTTTGGCTGCTCGATTGCCTGTTTTCGAGGTGTACTTGTATATCAGAATCAACACAGCTCTTAATGAAGGTTCATAATTTCGACCAGTTTATCGGAATTTCAGAAAATATATTTTTCGTCAATTTTTACAAAGCCTAAACAACAGTTCTGGGAAAATTCATATAAGTTGCAAGAAAATTTTTTTATTCTAAGTTTTTTTTAACGATTTACTACCTATTTGGATTTTTATAGTGTAAGTTGCTTAAAAATTACGATCAGTTAATTGTCTAACAGCGATTATACCGATTTTTAGGAAATCAAAATAATTACTTTGCTAAAATGATTGAAATCGGAAAAGTGAAATTCTCGTCGAATTGGAGAGATGATGGAAATTTCAATTAAGAGATTTTATAGGGAGTCCCGTACCGAATAAAATAAGTTTATCAAAATCCCATCAGTTGTATCACAGAGACTTCTTTTCGAATCCGCGCAAATAAATATCGTGGAATATCATGAGATCGTAATACTATCCAGAGTTGTAAATGCCTAATACTTATAGAAATAATGATGATGATACGATCAGCTCTATAATTATGATTTTATAATAATAACATGTAGCGATTGTAATACGATGATTAAACTTTGAAATGGCTGCAAAAATTATTATTTTTCAATAAAAATTCACGGTAATCTTTTTGAAAAAATGGAAAAAAATAAGTAATGCATTACTTATTTCTTCCATTATTTCCACTATTTTTAGCAATATTAAAGCGGAAATTAGTATTTTCTTCAGCTATTCAAATGTTTACACTCTATTTTGTAATCACTACATATTATTATTATGAAATCATAATAACAAAACCAATTGTACTATAAACTATATCTCATGAGTTAATGAGGATTTACAACTCTGATACTATCCTAGGCACGTAAATTGTTAATCTTTTTCTGCGCATAGAATTTTTTTTAGACCGTGTACCTTTTCGTATTATAGTACGTTATTATCGGTGGAGCACCGACAGAAGCACTGTTTTAAAAAAAAAAGTTAAGTCATCTTTCACTCGCGTAGTATCTGCTACGATTTCCCTCCGCCCGCCTAAAATCAGTAGGGTCCCCATAGTTCATGCTCTGTACAATTGTTCTACTAGTGTGTGATGGCGCGAATCACTAGTGAGCCCAGATCAGTAATCATGTCGCCGTGCTCGGTAAGTTTAGTAGTCACAGCAGCTTGGGTTGCTGGGCTCATGGACTCGATTGCCTGACGATTTTTATTTTTCTCTGCATCATTACTAACGATGAAACCGTGTATTGCGGAAAATTATTTACGTCTTGTGCTGTGTAACCGATGAGAAATTCAATTGATTTTGCAGATGATAAGCGGAAGCGTGAAAGCACTTTGTCAAACCGACTTCTAGTATTCTTATCGAAAACCTGCATCATACTGTAACTGAAATAAAAAAACTTCGGTGTTCTTTATTCTCGAGCAATGGAACGGATCTAGGTACTTGTTTTTCAGACCGTTTGCACGTTCTCTTGGCAATTGTTTTCAATTAAATTTCAATTAAATCAATAACGTTATTAAAGATTTTTCGTCGCTGAAGTTTAATCGCAGATTTGTGACGATGTATTCAAAAGAGTGTGTCTCTAACGCGTGACTATTCTAGTACTCATGCTTTTCGTCAGTCAATCAAGCATCACAGAAGTATAAATTAACGCATGTTTTCGCTCGTACCCATGCAAATGATATTCCTGATCGCTGTTTGATACTAACCCGTTTCATCAGCCTCATTGAAATTTCTAAAGTTTATAAAGGGAAGATCCAGGTATTCAGAACATATTTTCATTTTTATAGGAAATTTTTTTTTTTAACCTTTTTTACGGTTTCGTTAAATTTTGTACAATTCTCGTGAAATTTTAAAATGTCTTGTACTTACAGAAGCTGTAATCGTTAATAGAATAAAAAATCCAATCTACTCTGAGATGATTTTAATTTAGGAAAAAAAGCGGATTCAATTTCACTGCAGACAACACAAACAAAGTGAATTCAAATTTGCTTTTTTCTTAAATATTAGCCTGATTCTGAGTAAATTGTATTACAGTTTCTCTTAATGATTACAATATTTTTTTAGTTCCCTTACATCATCTTAACCAATTTAAAGTTTATGGCAAGTTCGTTACTTGTTCACGGAAAAGACTACAATTGAACAGAATTTAGTGCATTGATTTATGTTTTTATGTTTACTAGAGCCAATGACATTGATCGCTTAGTAATGTAATGTATAATAAATAAAACAAGATGTTTCTTTGCCGTAGCTCGAAATTTTGCCTGGCTCTTCTCTCCAAAGCGTCGAAATGTCTCGTTATATAAAATTTGCTTCTGATTTTCAGAAGAGAGAAGACAGATTCAGGAGATGGATCGTTCGAGTGGCGATCAGAAGAGTTCGTCGAGTAGCAGTAATCCAAACAAGTCAAATTCACACCACAGCAAACGACGATGGCGCAAGCCGATCTCCTGTATCAGCGTCAAAAGATTTCCATCCTGTAAGCCGTCGTGATTCAGTTCGTATTCGGAATATCTGCGTCACGAGAGGTACTTTGACGACCATAACGTCGGTCTTGTGTTTTCTCATTGCCGAAGATAATCGAGAGGGAGAGACCGCCGTGTGTGTTGTCCAGAAAAGTGCTGAATACCACGAGGCATTGATGCAGCCCGAGCACAACTTCGAATGCATTGAGTATAAACGTTTGTGATATTAATATTAAAATAGTTAAAGTAGGTAAACCTCGTAGATCGTTATCCCACTGTCAAACTTTTTCTGAAAAAAAAGGAAAGAAAGAAAAAAAAGAAACGAAAGATGAACATGTGGACGTTGCAAACACGTTAATTCCTGTGCCATGATAAAATTATTATTGTTATTATTATTATTACGTAAGAGTTTCGTGTTTGTTGTTGTTTATCTTCTGCCACTTCGCACACACTCGTCTCGTACATATCCTGCTATTTTTTTTATGAAAAGAAAAAGAAAGTAAAATAAAAAAATGAAAACTGAGAATAAGCAAAAGCAATTTAATAAGGATACCGTTTTGTACCGGAATCGGTGTTATTACAACGAACACATACACACATACAGACACACTACATGTATATTATCTTCTCCTTTATCTCGGTAAAGACTCCTCAAGTATTCGTCAAGGTATCCAGCACTTTTCTCACGATACCAAACGGCTGCGTTATTCGTCATTAAGTTAGCAACTTGTTAAAACGTTAGTAGATTTTATCGATTACTTCTGCGCTGGACATTGTTTCGCGGATAACAACACAATGAAGAATGAAAATGAAGAAAAAGTAAGAGATTGACATAAGAATTTACAGACTATTTGTCCGCACAACTGATTTACGTGCGATTTATTTCATTAGAATCGATGTTTGCTCCTCTTTCATACGGATTTTAACAACAAATCCTGCGCACCGGGCGGGAAGTATTTTTCAGAACGTGTGCGCGACGTCGTATTCAACTGTGTACATATCCGCCGATTCTTGAATATTTCAAGAAACGTATTATAATTATATATATATATAATATATATATATATATATAATAACGCCTACGTCTATTTATTGCTCGATTTACTTTTGTTTTGTTTTTAATTCGCTCGAATGAGCGCAACGCGATTGATTATTATAACTCAGTGAAGTCAATTGACTATGCCCAGTGACCAAGGCCGGCATTGAAAAACGCGAAATAATGGCTCGACGAACTTCTTGAGGGAACGTCACCGTGTCAAGTGCCATTCTGCTTGCCTTCACAGTAATTACTGTTTAAACAAAATATTATTATTGAGATTTGGCGATTTGAGCTCCGCCGAAAAATCGAAATGTTTGTGCGAATGTAGATGTCGTATGTGCGTGCGTGCGTGTGTGAGAGAAAAAAAATTTCAAGCTGCAGGACTCCAAATGATATAAACTTGAGAGGTTTCGCGAGTTCTTGGAGATTCAAGTCGAGTTTTTGATGAAGAATTTTTTCGAAGAAGAATTTCT
Source organism: Ephialtes manifestator (assembly GCA_963970395.1). Classification (NCBI taxonomy): domain Eukaryota; kingdom Metazoa; phylum Arthropoda; class Insecta; order Hymenoptera; family Ichneumonidae; genus Ephialtes; species Ephialtes manifestator. The sequence continues at coordinate 17,429,857 of OZ019975.1, forward strand.
TTTTTCATCACAATTTCTAATAACTTTTGTCTGAGATGTTTTCTAGTGTTTAAACATAGTTTAGCTATACATTCTCAAGCAAAAGGATGATTCAGTCATTAAAAATACCTAGAAAATTGGTTTTTGTATAATCATAATAATGATGACGAAAAATATTAATGAATTAGTAAAAGTATCTATTAATTAACAGATTCCATAGACATTTCTTTCATGTGGAATTAATTATCTAATTCTCCCGAATAAATATAATTTTTTTTCTGTTTTCACATATTTTATAAGCTATTTTTAAGAATATGTTCGTCAGCCACAAACTGATCCGAAATTCGTAACTTTTGAAATTTTTCTCAAGATAAAAAAAAAAAATACGAAACTTTGAAAGATCCTATAAAAAAATTATTTTTTCGGAAGAATCAAAGAATTAGCTCCGTAAGAAAGAAAGAAAAAAACACATTTTTCTACCAAATTCGTTGAAACATTTTGTTGCGAATTTGTTCTTAACTAGCTTATCTAAAACTTTTTGGCACCATCACTATTTAAAATCATTTTTTTTACATTTATTTTCATTTCATAATTAAAATTCTAGTCGGGAATGCACGCATTCTCAAAAATCGATAATGCCGAATTTTATTAATAATTTTCGTGTATGTTAAGATACTCGGATTTAGTCTCAAGCAGGCTCGACTTACTCACCGAAAACTTGCAGACCCTTACATTAAATATAAGTGTAATCTTCGGGATGTTGAGAGTCAAAACAGCATGTAGATATTATATCGCAGAACCTAAGTGCTTTTCGCTTTATTGCGTTAATCGATCGACAATTGTATTCGAAGTATAACGACGTGCCAACCTGGGTTTTTAAAAGAGCTGTTTAATTTATTAAACCGCCAAGCGGCACACACACAACACTGTATACATCGTTCGTTCCAGTCTTCGAATGACTGTTATTTTTTAACGTGTATTAAACACACCCGGGGCAACACGTAATAAAATATAATTAAAGAGTCGGCCTGTTGGTGCAAGTACAAAGAATAAACTGACTCGAACGAATTAAGCAAGCCTTCGAGCAGATATATGGATCAAAGCAAGCAAAAGCTTTGAAACAAATGTATTATAAGTATTCTAATTTTCAAGAATGAAGAAGAAAAAAAAATGACGCTCGCGATTGTTTTACTGTCATACGAAAGTCTTGTATTCTCGACTTTGTTTAAAAAAGCTCGAGGATAAAACTTATAGCTGCAATTATTATAAAAGAAATATTACTACTAAGGTGTACAGCGGTTCTTCGAAGAACCAACAGAATCGATCATCATCCGTTAAGAATTTATACTAAACACAACATACTACTATATTATGCTCATATACATCAACAAAAGTTATTCTAATAAGCAGAAAACTACAAAATAATGTCGCGCAAGGAACCGAATAAATTACTCTTGGTACACTTGTACATAAAGTAATTTGTCGTCATGAAATTTCACCTTTTCTAATCCTGTTATAATTTTGTCACGCTATCAATGCTGTGTTATTCCAGCCTCGTTGATAAATCATTTTATCTCGACGGTACGCACGTGATCACGTTTGCGAGTTACAGTAGCAATACCAACACAATTATTGAATGAGCTTTTTATGCGATATTCAGCTATTCAGATGAAAAATTATTCTGAATACTTGCTTATCTAATGGAATTATTACGATTACGAAAAATCACTATTTATTTCAAAAGAATAATTACTTCAACTAATTAGCAATTGTTGCAAAAGCGTAAAAATTCGGAAACCCCTACAAAATTCATAATTTTTATGATTGTCAATTATAATCATGTATTTGTTTATATATTTAAAATTCCTTTTTAATTGAATCACGTTTATTCCTGTTTCAATATCTACTATATAAATTAAGAGTTAGCAATACTCCACTTTTCCCTACAAGTATATCAGAGTTCTGATCAGAGATGGGAATAATTATGCTGATGAAATAATTATTGGACAATTATTGTTTTTTAATCAAATTCGGCATAAGTACCTACAAGTTTTGTTTTACGATTACTTGAATCGTTTTAGTAAAATAATTAGAAATGACTATATCAGAATAATAGTCGCATTGATTTTTATCGGAGTGTCGCCAATCTCTGGACCTAAAGCGCGAGATGAAAGAGAAGAGAAAATTCAAAGAAGATTCGTAGAACACCTATCTAGTCATAAATTGATCGTCAACCGTGACTGCGAACGGGAGAAGATGAGACGGAAGTTACATGTACAGAAACTTCCTTTCTGGGTCGCAATTCATGTTATCATTCAGATCAACGAGAGATAGGAGCTTCTTTCTTTCGCTTTGCCACGACAGATCGTCGTGAGCAACTGACAAAACAGAATCGGTCTCATGTCGCGTAAACGATTTTTAAAATAATTTAAGAAATATTATAATGTATTTAATATTCAATCGATTTTTTTTGTAAATCTGTGCGTAAAATGGAAAACGTGAAAGTATGTGCGTCGAAGCATCGTTTAATGATTGCAACAATCGTTGGAATCGATTGTGGTGCGACTGCCGGTTTGTTGCTTAAATATTGTACCAATCAATCATGGGACGAGCGTTCAATAATGTATTTTACATTTCCGGGAGAATTGTTTCTGCGACTAGTGAATATGTTGATTATTCCTTTAGTTGTATCTAGTATAGTAAGTGCTAGTTGCAATCTCAGTAAATCTGGTAAGCATTTATTTTTTTTAAAATACATTGTACAATAATTTTTACTATCACTTACTCTCGTTTATGAAGAATGATTTTTAATTTTTGTGTCTTCGGATTTTTGTAGGTTCCATTGGAATGAAAGCTCTTTATTATTATACGTTAACTACCACGCTTGGGATTACGTTAAGCGTCATTCTCTCACAAACCATTCGGCCGGGTGAGCTTCATCGAAAGAACAATACAACGACTTTGGATCAGCCTAAAAATTTCATCACAACTGATATATTCTTAGACTTATTCCGGTAAAATTCATAGTCATGGAATTTTCTTCTTTGCTGATCTGATAGCAATTTTTTCTTATTACAGAAATTTGATTTCGGATAATATTATAACAGCCTGTGTGAGCCAGGTACGCAATTGAATTTTTCTCTATAACTATAATGAGTGCAAAATCATGTATTGTAAAAATGTTTTATTATTCCAAGATATTTTTCAGTATCAAACAATTTTAATCGAGCCCCTAAATAAGAGCACAGGTATTTATTTTTAAAAATATGCTTTGAATTATTGTGCTTTAAAAAAACTTTTTTTTCACATATTCATTGTATTTAGAAACATCGATCTACGATTGGCAGATATCCTCTAAGAACATTGATGGTACAAATATTTTGGGTCTAGTATTTATGAGTTTGCTGCTAGGAATTGCTATGGGAGCTATCGACGATAAGGGGAAGCCGCTTGTGGATTTCTTTAACAGCTTCACTAACGTTATGATAATGTTAATGGAAAGAGTGACAATGTAAAGTCAAAATAATTTTTACATGTAAAAAAAGCTGTATTTTATAATTTCATTACGTTTCAGGCTCGCACCCATCGGAGTGTTGTTTCTGATACCAGGCAAAATACTAGAAGCTGAAGACATCGTCACAATGGTTTCTCGTTTAGGTGTTTACGTTCTAACAGTATTTCTCGGTTTGCTAATTCACGGTCTCGTTGTACTGCCTTTGCTTTACTTTGCGTGCACGCGAAAGTCGCCGTTTAAAATTATGTCAAAAATTGGACCCGCATTAGTAACTGCATGTGGAACGTCCTCCAGGTAATATTATTATTGCAAGTATAATTAAAATAGCTATGAAAAATATGTATTTTTTTAATTTTCATAATTTTTTAGTTATAGAATATTTAGATTGAAAAGTTATGGTTAGAAAAAATAAATCTGCAAAGTAGAACTTTGCAAAATGCTTCCTCATTATTATTAAATTTAAATTCTTAATTTTAAAAAATTTAGATTTGAAAGTTATGATTAGAAAAAATAAAGCTGCAAAGTAGAACTTTGCAAAATGCTTCCTCATTATTATTTGATTTAAATTCTTAATTTTTTAAAATTTAGTTTTAAAAGTTTTGATTAGAAAAAATAAAGCTGCAAAGTAGAACTTTGTAAATTGCTTCTTCATTATTTTTAATTTGTAATTTGTAATTTATTTCAAATTATTCAGCACAGCCACTGTGCCAATGACGATACGGTGTCTCGATGAAATTGGGATTAATCAGAAGGTATCGAGATTTGTAGCTCCATTAGGAGCGACTATAAATATGGATGGAATCGCTTTGTACGAAACCATCGGAGCGATTTTCATCATCCAATTAAGAGGATTGGATATTTCGTTAATTAGAGTAATAGCAATTAGGTGAGTATCCTGCTGACTACAATAATTAATTATATCTAGCTGATTATGTATACAATTTCTATGTTCCAGTATTTTTGTTCTATATTTTTGCTTATAGAACACAAATATCTCATTCAGCCCAGACGTATAGTTAATTGTCATTGTGGAATGTTTTACTTTGATTTCTAGTATTTTTTAACAGACCTTAAACCTTTAGATTTACTTAACTATGCGAATCCACAGTTCAATTATGTTAGTTACTACTTGCATACTTGGCATTACCTAACTGATTTTGTCTTTACTTTAACTGTCATAGAGAACATGTTGATAATCTTAATTTTTTTAAAGTTAAAACTTTTAAGATTCTCTAAAATTTTGCAAAATTTCAAGAAAATAAAAGGGATCTAATAATTATTGTGCTAAGAAAATCTTTTTTTTTAATATTTACAAAATGCGAAGTTAAGCTGGAACGTAAAGGTCCTAAAATATGTATAATTTTTTCATTCTACTTTTCATGAATTATTTTTCCTTCCCAAGATGTAAAAAATCGAAAAAAATGTCTGTTAAAAATTCATAATTGAAAAATCAATAATATATGGCCGATTATGAGAAATATTTGAGAGTTTTTGGAAAACACTGTTCAACGTTGAGTCGTATATTAATTTGGAACATATTTTATTGTAGCATAACATGCACAGTATCCTGCATCGGTGCGGCTGGTCTTCCGAACGGTGGATACATGATGCTAATTCTCGTTCTGGATTCAATAGGCATTCCATCAAGTGACGTTATGCTAATAATCACGATCGACTGCCTTGTGTATGTCGAAATAATTTAAAGACACCTCAGATTTATTTGTTTATTTACATACACTGTTAAAAAAACTGGACGTTCTTATGCATAAACTTGTCAATTTAATTAAATGTACTTGTGATTAACAATTAATGAACTTTTACAGCACAATTGAAACGAATTATTAAATTTAAGGTACTTTTGTAATGTTAAAGGAAATTATGGAAATTACTGTTCCATATCTTAATTATACATCACATTTGTAGTTTAAATTTAGTATACCAGTTTGGGCATAAAAACTTCCAGTACTTATACATTAAATTTGAAGTAAATTTTTTTACAATTTATCCTGAAAGAGATGCTAATGGGGTCATTACGAAATTTCAGGGACCGGTTTCGTACAACCGTGAATATAATAGCGGACGCACTAGGCGCAGGAGTAATTGACTATCTGACTCAAGGTGAAAAAATCGCGACCGAAGAATTAGAGGAGACCAGCTGCCCGCTGTACAACGAAGGCTCGCATGAAAATAAACTTAATTGAAAGATTGTAGATGCGCGAAGCTATTGACACACGTGCGTGCACTGTTTAAAAAGTCCGAAACTTTATATGTATAAACATCTCACAAACTGAATTTAATGTACAATTGCGATAGGAAATGAATGTAATTTAACAGTAAAATTAAAGTAAATTATTTAAATTACTGTAGCATACATTAATTTTACCACTTATAAATTATTGACTTAACATCTTATAAAAATCATTTTTATAAAAATGATAAACATTTTTATAGCGATGCAATCAACGGAATTTTTATTAAAGCATAGAAAATCTGTTCCATGATCCACGCAAGAGAAAAAAACTCACACGATTAATAATAGTTAATGTCACGATATTATGTTGACATATCGGAAAAATAACGCGCGTGCCATCTGACCGAGCTTAGCTATTTTCGTTTATAGAAGTTTTACCGCTGTTATAGATTATAGAAACACGCTTCGAGTGCTTTTCGTGATCGCTCAACCTTAATTTTAGATTATTGATTAAAAGATTTCTATCAATAAAAATTTTTACATCATTTCTATCGATGTTTCAAAGAATTAGAGTGCAAAAATCGAAGGATATTTTCTAAAAAATCCCATTTTCCGGGTTTTAATGAATTTTCTTTATTTCGGTTTTTGAAAAAAATATTTAATAGTTTTTTTTTTTTATTTGACTTTTTTTATAACGAACGATACTTACTAAAATATGACTGTGATTTTAGTTATGTTGTAATAAAGTTGCAAATATATTTATTGTTTTTTTTCGTATCGTCCAATCTTCAAAATGGTACTTGGTTCGTAAGTCACGAAGATTTTTTTCGTCGATGCTCAAAATGCTGACACGATATGTATTGAATATTTTCACGTCCCGTTTTAAATTGACTAATTCCAAAAAGGCTTACGTTGACTTTTTAATTTATTCCTCAATTCCAAAGATAATATCCGGTACATATTTTTTCGTAAATGATTTAGTTTTACACACCTAAATAAAAGTTTTGTTAACATGGTATTGAAACTGTTATCGACGCACTAAAAAAAAAATATAGGAAAAGCACGAAGTGCCTCATAAATAAATACACAAATAGATATGTAGATAAATCTACAGCCCACGTTGGAAAGCTTCATATCTTCCACACTCAAAGTTCACAGTGCACATATGAACTCACCGCATATTTTATAAAAAGCAAAAGGTCGTGTCCACTTTTTAATTTGTTCCTTAATTCCAAAGATAAAATATATCAATTGATAAGTATATAAATTCTATGATTCCGCGACCAAAATAAAAGTATTACTATATTACGATAAGCGAACTATTGTTAGGCGATGCAGTACAGAAATATAATGAAACTCATCACAATCGCTTTATAAATAAATACATAAATAAATCGGCTGCCCACAATGGAAAGCTTCGTATCTTCCACACTTAAAGTTCACAGTGCACGTATAAACTCACCGCATATTTTATAAAAAGCAAAAAGGTCGAGTCCATTTTTTAATTTGTTCCTCAATTTCAAAGATAAAATATATCAATTGATAAGTATATAAATTCTATGGTTCCGCGACCAAAATAAAAGTATCAAGAGTCGCGGTAGCGACTCGACGCCAAGTTAAAAAAGAAATAAATGTTGCCTTCACACTACGATTACTATATTACGATAAGCGAACTATTGTTAGGCGATGCAGTACAAAAATATAACAAAACTCACAATCGCCCTATAAGCTTCGTATTTTCCACCCTCAAAGTTCACAGTGCACATATAAAGTCACCGCATATTTTATAAAAAGCAAAAGGACGCGATAACTTTTTAATTTGCTACTTAATTCTAAAAATAATATATATATCAATTGTATAGTTTCAAGACGAAAATAAAAGTATTACTATATCACAATAAACGAACTATTGTTAGGCGATGCACTAAAAAAATATAACTAAACTCACAATCGCCCTATAAATAACTAAATAAATCCGCTGCCCCCAATGGAAAGCTTCGTATCTTCCACACTTAAAGTTCACAGTGCACGTATAAACTCACCGCATATTTTATAAAAAGCAAAAAGGTCGAGTCCATTTTTTAATTTGTTCCTCAATTTCAAAGATAAAATATATCAATTGATAAGTATATAAATTCTATGATTCCGCGACCAAAATAAAAGTATCAAGAGTCGCGGTAGCGACTCGACGCCAAGTTAAAAAAGAAATAAATGTTGCCTTCACACTACGATTACTATATTACGATAAGCGAACTATTGTTAGGCGATGCAGTACAAAAATATAACAAAACTCACAATCGCCCTATAAGCTTCGTATTTTCCACCCTCAAAGTTCACAGTGCACATATAAAGTCACCGCATATTTTATAAAAAGCAAAAGGACGCGATAACTTTTTAATTTGCTACTTAATTCTAAAAATAATATATATATCAATTGTATAGTTTCGAGACGAAAATAAAAGTATTACTATATCACAATAAACGAACTATTGTTAGGCGATGCACTAAAAAAATATAACTAAACTCACAATCGCCCTATAAATAACTAAATAAATCCGCTGCCCCCAATGGAAAGCTTCGTATTTTCCACACTCAAAGTTCACAGTGCACATATAAACTCACCGCATATATTTTATAAAAAGCAAAAGGACGCGGTAACTTTTTAATTTGCTACTTAATTCTAAAAATAATATATATATATCAATTGTATAGTTTCGAGACGAAAATAAAAGTATTACTATATCACAATAAACGAACTATTGTTAGGCGATGCACTAAAAAAATATAACTAAACTCACAATCGCCCTATAAATAACTAAATAAATCCGCTGCCCCCAATGGAAAGCTTCGTATTTTCCACACTCAAAGTTCACAGTGCACATATAAACTCACCGCATATTTTATAAAAAGCAAACGGACGCGGTAACTTTTTAATTTGCTCCTTAATTCTAAAAATAATATATATATCAATTGTATAGTATCGAGACCAAAATAAAAGTATTACTATATCACAGTAAACGAACTATTGTTAGGCGATGCACTAAAAAAATATAACAAAGCTCACAATCATCCTATAAATAACTAAATAAATCCGCTGCCCCCAATGGAAAGCTTCGTATTTTCCACACTCAAAGTTCACAGTGCACATATAAACTCACCGCATATATTTTATAAAAAGCAAAAGGACGCGGTAACTTTTTAATTTGCTACTTAATTCTAAAAATAATATATATATATCAATTGTATAGTTTCGAGACGAAAATAAAAGTATTACTATATCACAATAAACGAACTATTGTTAGGCGATGCACTAAAAAAATATAACTAAACTCACAATCGCCCTATAAATAACTAAATAAATCCGCTGCCCCCAATGGAAAGCTTCGTATTTTCCACACTCAAAGTTCACAGTGCACATATAAACTCACCGCATATTTTATAAAAAGCAAACGGACGCGGTAACTTTTTAATTTGCTCCTTAATTCTAAAAATAATATATATATCAATTGTATAGTATCGAGACCAAAATAAAAGTATTACTATATCACAGTAAACGAACTATTGTTAGGCGATGCACTAAAAAAATATAACAAAGCTCACAATCATCCTATAAATAACTAAATAAATCCGCTGCCCGCAATGGAAAGCTTCGTATTTTCTACACTCAAAGTTCACAGTGCACATATAAACTCACCGCATATATTTTATAAAAAGCAAAAGGACGCGGTAACTTTTTAATTTACTCCTTAATTCTAAAAATAATATATATATCAATTGTATAGTTTCGAGACCAAAATAAAAGTAGTACGATATCACAGTAAACGAACTATTAGGCGATACAGGAAAAAAAATATAACAAACCTCACAATCGCTCTATAAATAAATACATAAATAAATCTGCTGCCCACAGTGAAAAGCTGCGCAGCTTCCGCAGCCAAAGTTCACAGCGCACATATAAGGTCAACGCATATTTTACAAAGAGAAAAAAAAAGGTCGACGTTGAACGGTTGGGCGCGTGTTTCACGGATCGATAAGTTGCGTGAGTTGAGCGCCGCCGTGTCTCAATCGCGCTGTTGCTTCTCCATGAAGCGCAGGAGCGACAAGAGAGAGGAGAAAAAGAGAACACGGCGCGGGAGCTTGCACCTGCCTACATCTGGCAGTGGCAATCCAGCGTCAGAAATCAGAAGCAGCGGAGGGTAGTAGTTGTAGCCTCTCGTGGTACTTGGACACTTAACGACAATTCTTATGGGACCATATCGATTAAATTTCCACCCAACTGTCAAAACTCGCGTTTTTATTAAACACACGGCGTCTATTCGTACAAGCAGACGAAATTGAATGTAAAAACCGTTGAGAGTGACATAATCCGGGGGTAGACGCGACAGTTGAGATAAATTACTACGTCCGTAAAGAGTGTAACGGTCATCAACGTAACAAAGTGACATCCGGACGAGAATCGTGAATGAGATACGTTTTCTCACATAAAAAGTTTGACACACCAGAAACGTCAGTGTCACCGATTGCAGTGAATATCAGTGACGATTAACGAGAAACACGAGATTTTTAAGCCACAAAATAAATATGAGGCCCGATACGCGTAGCGTCTCTTTCACCTTTCATCGTGAAGCCCTTGGAGATCGAAACTCTCCCCAAGTGACGCGAAACCCCCGAAATCTTCGGCAGAGACTTCAGGATCGTTTTGACAAAGAGAAAAACGATGGCTACGCTAAGGGAAAGAAAACAAACGTCGACAAAGAGACGTCTGATAAGGGCTGGAGCAATCTCAGTCTCGGTAATGTTTCCGCTGATTCGAGACGTGCGCTGAGAAGCGGAGCTGAAAAATTGTCGAAAACCATATCTTCAGTGAGAACTACCATCGGTACTATATCGCAGGTATTTAATAATTGCAATTAATTATATTTTCATTCATCTTCACATTCTTCGTGTCATAATTCAATCTTTCAAATTAGGATTTTTTTTTTTTTTTGATTCTCATGGGTGGAGTTCAAAATAGCAAATAGCTAATATAGGAAAATCCATAATAAAGGCCATTCTAGATTCACATGTTCATTATATTGATCTTCACTATTTCAGCCATTTGCTATTTTTTTAGCCATTTGCTATTTTGAACCCCAGACATTCACAGAAAAATTTGACAGATGCACGTGTCAGACTCATAATAATGTTTGTATATTAATAAAATATATATCTAAAACCATTTTGAACGTCCAATAGAAATTTAGGACATCAACTCGCAGACGCCAGATCCTGGATGAGCAACAATCACCAGGAAACAGCGCCTGTAAAAGTCAGACACCTCAGACTCGTTCTCGGTGTCTGCTTGGCCGAACACCCACAAAATTGTACAGTCCGTTCGGCATTGAATCTCCTCGGAGGGCCTGGGGAAAGGAAAATGACACAACGCCCATTTCAGGAAACGCCAAAGATTCGGGACCACGTGAAACATGTAGACCCTTTCGTTTTGTAAAAGCCAGAGGCTTCTCTGCGCTAAGATAAATCTTTTGGGCTTACATTGCCTCATACGCCTAATTTAATCAATTACCTATAAGTCACGACTGCTGCACGCTTCGCTGGTAAGAAACGACAGCTCAGAACCATGTATTTATATTTTTAGTTCCTATTTATATTGACAAATCCACGAGCAATGGCCTCATTCATTTCAGAATGAATAATTATGTATATTTAGCTTCGCGAAACCGACGGTAGCTATTTTTTCCCGGGTTTCAATCATAGATTTTTTACTTTTCTATGACGACGACGTTTGTACAAGCCCCGTTACTCGTATGCATGTGTAACTATCGACGTTCATATGTATCGCATATATATTTTCACAGAGAATTGTGAAATAAAAAATCTCCAGCACAAATTTTGGCGTTTTTTGATATTTTTTTCTCATAAATTTTATTGGAAAACGGAGTATAGTTACGGACAACGCGCAGTCGTGAAATTACCGGCAAAATGCGCCATCGCGTGGGACGCTGAGAATCAAAGTACCAAAATAACGATATAGACACTAAGTGATAAAGAAAAATCGCGCATTGCGGCAAGATCATTATCGTATACATTGATAGTATACTTGCGACACTTACGACATGGACTTAAACGCGATAAAACAAACATCGGAAGCGTACGAGAATTTTTACACAAGGTATGTGAAATTGTATAATTAAAAAAAAAAATTATTATATAGCTCCTATCTTTCACGGCCGAGCATTCATTCAATGAAAATGTATTTAAAATACTTTTTATAGCGATTGACTATGAGTGAATATCATGGAAAAAATAAAATTTTCACATTTATGAAATAATTATGAATAAGTTACATAAATTATTATTGAATTCGTTGTACGATGAATTCTAATATTTAATAGACATAGTGAACTATAATCATTCAGTCATAAAAACATTTTCATTGGATCATTGTCAATCCTGCTGTCACTAAAGCTCGTTCCAATTAATTTGTTTTGTTACCATATTCATTCATACATTAATTTTTTTTAAATGTGTTTAAATGATGCTGTGTATAGAAAATTTTCATCAGAAAGATAATGAGAAACTGAATAATATTTTAATAAATTTTATTGCACAACTGCTATCATGCTATATTTTTGTAAGGAATAACTATGATTAAAATTATTATGGAAACTTAAAATGTTCACATTCCTGAAACAATTATGAATTACATAAATTATAGTTGTACAATGAATTCTAATATTTAATAAGCGTAAAATACTCTATAATCATTCAGTCATAAAATACATTTTCATTGGATCATTGCTCATTCTGTTTTCTCTATACTTCGTTCCAATTTATTTATTTTCTTACCATATTTCTTCATTTGACAGATTTTTTTTTTAAGCGAGACTTTCGATGTACTTAGGAGATGCTGTGCATAAAAAAATGCTATGCAGCTGTAGAAGCCTATGCGGCAAACAATATACAACGCTTGCGCGTGTCCCGTGACCTCGCGATAGCTGCACTTGCATCTCGAGCTTCATCGAGGCATTTAGCAGGTGCAAGTCGTATAGACGTAGAAACAACAATTGCGAGCTATTAAACTCGAAGTAAACGGAGCGCTTAAAGAGTATATTGGTCAAATTTTCGCCCGTAAATTCATAGTAACGAGGTATTGCACTTTACACGCTATTCAATCTCGAAATAAACTACATACGTATATTTACGAACCGCGTTAATTTGTGTCACGTGCATATAGTTGCACCCCGGAAGCTGAAAGATAATTGTGCAATTATTTCGTCAAGAGATTTTAGTCGAAATCGCGTGTGCGTTGAACGAACAAAATAACGTTATTTCAAATAAAATGACAGTCTACGATCATCTCTGGAATTTAGGCGAATCTCGTAATTTTTCGTGCCACGAACGAAATTGTTTTGATAGCCGCTTGTAAATCACGATTGAGTGAGGCGGAAGAAAACATTTTCTGCGAGACACTGAACCGGACTACAATGTTCGCAGCTTCGACGTGGAATTCAGAAACTATCAGGTACTTATATACAGATGAATATTTTTCGGGAGTAAGCGCGCTAAAAAAATTAAGTAGTCTTGTTCACGGTGCGACGAAAGCTTGACGTTTAGCTGCGATAGGGGTGAACGATGGGCCATCTAGTAACGCCGCAAACATAACGCCTTGCGCGCACATGTAATTATATATTCCGAATTACCAGGGAACGAGGCGGATTCGCGCGTCAGCTAGATTCTCCACCACTGTCTACCGCGCAGTCCCGTGCTGCTGCACATCGTTTCCTATTTTCACTGTTACTATAGATATTTGGCACACGGTAGACAAGCAAGGGGTAATGTAGGTCACTGGGTAATACCAGTCACGCTGTTAGTTTATCAAAGCATTGATTAGCGTTTATTAATTCATGTAAAATAATAACAGGTAAAGCTGCTGATTTTTATTATTCAATGTTTTCTTTGATACATTATTGTGTTGTAATTTAAATGTAAATTCTGATAAATTTTTACTTTCTCATCACATACGGAGTATGGATAAAGAGAAAGTATTGCAATCCAAAAAAAATTCGACTTCCAGATTTTGATGGAAATAGATGTTTTGAGTGTCCTAGATTCCAAAAAACACATTACCTCATTTCTGTCCGTCCGTCTGTCTGTCTGTCTGTCTGGCGTCTGTATGTGCCGTCCGGAAACACAATAACTTTTGAAAACATCTATGGACTGAAATGAAATTTTTTGTGTGTCTTCTGCATTCAAATCCTGGTTTTGGTATTGAAATCCAATCCAAAATCTCCACTGCTTCTGATACTTTACCTTAAATACAAAATAAAAAAAAATAAAAATTTTATTTATTTTTGTACCGCAAGTTAATATAAAAGATATTATGCTTCAATGTGATACATACAAATAGTATTACCAGCAAATAAAAAATGAACAACAAGAGATTTAGTATATAGAAGATTTTGTTTTTTCAATCACCCACATAAGACATCTTAAACTGTTGTAAAAAATGTATTGCTTGAAATATGTTACTTTCTTGTGTTATTGTGTTACACATTCACTAAAAAAAAGAACTGCAATGATCTTGAGCAGTTTTCAATGATAACATACTATGAATATTTACACCATATGTTAGATTAAAATTTAAAAAAAGAATGTAAAAATACAAGAGAAACACATTTGAGGTTATCATCACTCTTGATGTTAGACTATAAACACTCATGCACTCATCACATCATAGTTTTTTTATTTATTTTATCACTCGTATAGCATTTTATACCAATTCCAAATGCTGCTCATACACACCATAATATGCGAAACGTTGGAAATATCAAATAAAATGTAATTCCGACTGTCAAACTATCGCAATGCCGACGATAATAACATCAAAGGGAAAGAGAGATGTGAAGGCGCGCGCCGGCGCGCGATGTCACGCTCGCTTTCTCGCGCGCGCGAATTTCGAATTTACAAACGCGTTCTTGACAAATTATAGCTAAAAATGGAGATTACAATTAATGTGCGAAATTCACACATTATTAATCACTATAACCCAGTAAATTCACGATAAAAATTTTACACCAGTAACAAATTTTTACTTTTTCATCACATGCAAAGTATGTAAAATAATATTTAAAAAATAGGTCTAATTTTTTTTTTTTTTCAAAAATAGACCTAAATTTAAAAAAAGACCTAATTTTTTTTTAAATAAGCCTAAATAAGCTAATTTTTTCAAAAATAGACCCCAGAATTTTTGTGGTCAGTACTTGGATGGGTGACCGCTTCTAACCCGAATAAGTCCCTCGATTCTTGACACGGCGGCGAAGGCGGCGGCGCGATCTTTTTATAATATAGAGAGATATTTATTCATATATAACTACAAAAACGAATATTACGAACTAACTTCACAAACTAATTTCACAAACTAATTTCACAAACTAATTTCACAAACTAATTTCACAAACTAACTTCACAAACTAACTTCACGACAGTCACGTGACGCCAGTAACAATCGTGATGAGAAAGTCACGTTTTGCGATCACGCCAGTAGCAAGTTTTTTTTAATGGCAAGGGGTAATGTAGGTCATCAGCAGTCACTCTGTTAATTTATCAAAGCATTGATTATCTTTCCTTTATCATGTTAAACAATAACAGCTAAAAGCTCAATTTTTTTGTGTTATAATTGACATGCAAATTGTTTTTTTTATGGGCAGTCATTTTTTTTTATGCCATGGTGAGGGTTGAACAATATTCAAATACAAATATATTCAAAATACTTTTTGAATACCTGTCAATAATTCTTAACGAAGACCAATAATACGATTTACAAGCTTAATTATTCTCAATTATTTTTTCCGTTTCGAAATAAAATGTAACACGTTTGGCATTTTCATATAATTTTTCATAGCTGTTCAGACCAAAAAGTTTTGAATACAATTTTATTCAAGTAGATATTTCCCGTTTTTGATCGTGGTGAAAATATTTTTTTATTTTTTCTAGTTCTAGCCGTATAACCTGAGCCTTTTAATAATAACATATGTTTTTTTCCCCTAGTGAACACTGATTTCTTTGAAATGATGCAGGTTTAGGGAAATTTCTAGAAAATTCTTTATAATAAACTAATGGTATCTTAAAACACGGAAATTATCTGGTAGGTGGCCCGCATTATGCCTATTTTACGGATTTTGATTGAAAATTAAATTTGTTTGCTGTTGTTGAATAGTTTGAATACCTTTCTTTCAGCACCGCTGGTTATTACAATGAAATAATTATTATAGTATGATATACCATACATTTATATTTCTTTTTCTTTATTTTGTGGATTAATATTTTTTTATTAAAAATCAAATTCTTTTGTCGTTGTTCAATAATTTGAATACCCTCGTATAAGCACCACGGGTTATTATTATCTCATTTCAATGTTTTAAACCTCCAATAAATAAATAGGAGCTTAAAGTACTGAAATTTTTTGGTAGGAGGACCGCATTTCCTCTATTTTGGCGATTTTTAAATTTCTGTTAAAAAACAAATTCGTTTGCCGTTGTTCGATAGTTTCAATACCCCGTTATAAGCACCGCAGGTTATTATTATACCCTATTTCAATGTTTTAAGCCCCCAATAAATAAATACGGGTTTTAAATCACTGAAATTCTCTGATAGGATACCCGCATTACCCTATTTTGTGGATTTAAAATTTTTTAAATTAAAAAACATATTCGTTTTTCGTTGTTTAATAGTTTCAGTATTGAAACTTCCGTGTCATAAGCGCCGCAGGGTATCATTACTCTATTTCAATGTTTTGAGCCCCCAATAAATAAATTGACTTTTCAAAATACTAAACTTCTCTGGTAGGAGGTCCGTATTATCCTAATTTGTGGATTAAAATTTTTTAAATTAAAAACCAAATTTGTTTGCTATTAGTCAATACATTCAATATCCTGTTATAAGCACCGTAGGTTATTACTTACAACTGTATTTAAATGTTTTATAATGCCCCATCACATAAACACCCTGATAAAAATAAATTATAGAGAATGATACAGATCAATAGAATTTGAATGGGATTTAATCGTATGTTATCATCTCTATCTATTCGATACTTTGATACATTTATACAAATAAAATCGTTGCTATTAGTTTCCTATAGTTTCCATTTTCTATAGGTTAAATATAACAAATACGTTATCAGTACGTAGGCACACCAACGAATTTACAATATTTTATATTGAATTTACGTTTCGTCCCTTGTAAATTTTTTTCAGTTTCTGGTGTATCGCGTATCGTAAATATATGATTCAATAATAATCGTTCGCAATGAAAGAGGCATCAATAGAGTAATCCTATCATTTTCTATCGTCTCACAATTACAAAAAGTATATCGAAATAAATCGTATGTGTTTAGACTAAAAGAATTATCATAATCTATCGTAAACCCCTGATATAAATAAAACATTTTTCTACAATTTACACAATAATTTCATGCTAGTTAACTCGTTTCTTTTCTCATCGTTCCACAGTTATAGGAAATCTATCATAATGAATCTTGAATATGATAAATATTTAAATCCAAAGATTAGTGGATGAAACTTTTTTAAAAATGAAAAATGTAATTAATATTCCTCCTATGACCGTATATTTTTATTATAAAATTTAATACAAAAATTATATTATTTATAATAATATTATAGGATATGGAAGAAACATAGGATTTCGATCGTACTTGAAACTTTTTTAAAAATAAAAAATGTAATATTATTAATATTCCGCCTACGATCGTATATTTTTATTATAAAATTTAATACAAAAATTATATTATTTATAATAATATTATAGGATATGGAAGAAACATAGGATTTATTATAGAAATCGTAAATTCGCGAATCAAAGTCCCTACATATTCGGAACGACAGGATTTTTTAAGAATCGCTTTCTATCATTTATTTTTACCAGGGCAGAGTGTTTCTTAAAACATAGAAATTCTCTGGTAGGTGGCCCGCAATACCCTTATTTTTCGTACTATCAGTGCTCGATGCGCGGCGGTTAGCACAGTGGGGTGATAGCGAGGGAAGCGGCGCGTTAGAGAGGCGCGCCGACGCGTCGTCCGCGAGGCAGGTCAGGGCTGGGGCTCAGTCCGCTGACCGCGCTCAGTCCGCGAGCAGCGACCATTCCGGTGTGAGCTATCGAGCGCGTTGCATCGTTCCGCCACGTCTGTCCGTAAACCGTAGTTACCGCCTAGCTCGAATGAACGATAGTTCCGGCTCTCTTTAACCTTACGTCCGCGCAACGCTTTACAACAATCATACTGAAGTCGTAATAAACATTAAGTACGTTAGTTTAACGCAGTGCAATGTGCTTATATAATTGTTGTTGGTGCATACTAACTGCATACGCGTGACGCGAGTGCCTGCCGCGGTTCTCCGGCCCTTGTTGCCCTACTACATTCAGTGCTGCTGCTGCTGCTACTACAACTCCTCCCGCCTCTCTTTCTCTCTCTCATCCCCTTCGCGTCTCCCACGCTAACCTCTTCGCATCCCCTCGACCGCCTCGTCCCTCACTTGTCATAGCTTATAGCAAGGTACGTTTATTTAAATGAACATTTTTCTCTCTTTCACTCATTATCCTTGATTAGACCCTCGAAAAAATCTTTCTCTCTTTCTCTCGCGCGTTCTTGTGCGTTCTTGTGCATTTCCGCGAAGCTCGTTTCCCCCACCACTGCTCTACTGACAGCTTGGTCGATTCATGGCTTCGCCGTAAGAGTCCCCGCGTTTTCCCGGGTCTTTGCTGAAGAAAAATCGCGAAACAAGTGCCCTCGTTTGCTTCGCGTCCTCTCTGGCTTCTTTTGTCGATTGAAACACGTGACTAGCTTATTCTTCTTTTTCTTTCTCTTTTTGTTTGTTTCCTTTTGCTGATAGTATTGGGGATTTACGTGTAAGTACACGCAACAAAGTTATTCGGCGCTTACCCGCGTCATTGTCCTTCGCGCGCGCGGCACGCTTTAATACCGTAAACATTGGTGCTCGATGTTTAATAACAGAGAATTGTTTGGGGATTATTCAGAAAATTACACAAACGCGGATAACGGCCTGAGGTGAATGATCGTTTTAGCACTATTTTCCGTTTCGTTCCTCTTTTTTTTCGTTACACTAACCTACAAATTTCGCATCGTCCAGTTGCCGCTAACGCATCGTCTTTAATGCTCAACTTAATTCATTCTTTCTTTCGTTTTTTTCTTTGTTCGTAAATTTTTTGCTGCCAAATTCGCCGTTCGATAAATTTCGTTTTATCCTTACTTGCATTTGTTTGTTTGTTTCTGACACACAGGTCTGACATCACAAAGATATTGCACATTTATTTTGTATTTATTTTCGAGCGCTTAAAAAAAAAAAAAAGTGAAAGAATAAAAGTTGTCGGAGAATCCCCTGGCAGTAAACGGCACTTCAACCGAAAGACGTAGTAATGAATTTGTTTATATTTTTTGTATTTGCCGATCCCGTCGATGGTTTTGCTCGGCAATATCAGTTGGAGCGTTCAACCTCAAGAGTACGATCAAGCACAGTCGACAGAAGTTGCGGTAGAAGGAAAACAGGGGCCTCCGCGAGATTCAAATCAGGTGGCAGGGCGAGACTTTGCTCACTATCGCAAGATGACCGACCAGCATGATCAACAGCACATGCAAATGAAGGATGAACCGAGAACAAATCTTATCATCAATTACTTGCCACAGAGCATGACGGAGAAGGAGCTCTACAGTATGTTCGTGACGATTGGACCTGTGGAGTCATGCAGAGTCATGAAGGACTACAAAGTGAGTACAACGAGCGATTTTCTATAAAAATGATAAATTTTTTGCCATTCCTGTGCCTTTTAAAACAAATGCGAGTTCGACGACCCAAGATTATCGGAAAATCAGCTCTGCGTCACTCTCTTTCTCAGATATTAATGTCTTTTCTTTTTTTATTTATTTATTTGTTTTCACATAGACTGGCTATAGTTACGGATTTGGCTTTGTGAACTATGCCAAAGCCGATGACGCCGCGACTGCCATAAACACACTGAACGGTCTGCAAGTTCAGAACAAGCGATTAAAAGTGTCGTTTGCACGTCCTTCTGGGGAGGAAATCAAAGAAACTAATCTCTACGTCACGAATCTCCCAAGGTATAATACCGCCTCATTTAGTTATTTTTTTATTTTTTATTTTGTTATTCACCCGATTTTTTTTTCGACATTTCCTCGCATACATTTCGCCTCCGTACGATATTGTTTTCTTTTTTTACGACAGTCGATTGTATCTCGAATAAGCGGAAGAAAAACAAAATGTTATTGCAATATTTCAGAAACATAACGGAGAGCCAAATCGATGATATTTTCAACAAATACGGACGTATCGTCCAGAAGAATATCCTGAAAGACAAGCTAACCGGCTTGCCGCGCGGCGTGGCCTTTGTTAGGTGAGTCAGTGTCTCTCTTGAGTTTTCTTTAACACTCAAAACGCTATGGAAAACGCAACGTGCCAGGTACACGATTCGCGCGTGTACTTATACGAGTTTAGAAATTGGATGAAATTCAAAAGCAATGAACAGCCGGTAGTTCGCCGTGATTGAAAGCAACATTATGCAATTCCAACTTCTACCTCCTTAGTGGCTCTCTCGCTCGACTATATATATTTATTTCGCGAAGTTGTTCCGTGCCAGAGTATTTCTGCTCGAGCTACCTGGCCTGAGACTCCCTTGCACAATTTCATTTTACGCCTCTCCTATAAGTGACCTACTTTGCTTAGGAAACTCGGCCGGCCAAGTCTTTCTCCCGCCGACACTCCCCCCCTTAAAATATTTTGCTCCAAAAATATCCTATAGAAATTCTACTTCGAAAAATTGCAATCTCTAAAATCCACAATCTTTTCCTTGAGCATATCGAACGTAGCTTTATTTATCTTTTTTCTCTCGTATTTCAAAAGATTTGATAAGCGTGAAGAAGCTCAGGAGGCAATAAACGGACTCCACGGGACGGTACCGGATGGCGGCTCGGAGCCGCTCAGTGTCAAAATAGCGGAAGAACATGGTAAACAAAAGGCGGCGTACTACGCCGGCTGGCAGGCTGGCTACAACCAGAGTCGTGGTGAGTATCTCTCAATTTTTTTTTCGTTAACGCTCATTCAAGCTCTATTTCTCTTTCACAAAACTTTGCATCGTTTCGACATGGGGATTTATTATCGCATAGGACACTCGTTTAATTCAGTTTCTTAACGTTTTATTTTATTTCAATGAGTTACATTTGCGTTTACTTATTTATTTTACTAATATTTGTTTACCATCGACGTTCTGTTTATTTTTTGTTCATTTATAATTATTTAGTTTATATTAGTAAGTCACGAATTCTTATTATTTTGTTTTTCTCATTCTCACGTAGCGAAATTGTAATCGTGTATTTAGTCATTCATTTGGTGTTAGTGTCTTGTAACACATTTTAGTTAGATTTTTTGCATGCATTCACAAACCTAGTCCAAATTTTGCTGTTTTTTGGTTTCCGGTTTTTTTTGTTTTTTTTTACAGCAAATTTATAACTACTATTAATTTCTTAACTTATGAAAAACTCTACCACGATTTAATTCCGGTAAACATTTCTACCGTACAACTCCACATTTTGCTGATATTAGAAAAGCGATAAGTCCATCATTTAATTTCATTCAAATGTGTCGTATAATTCTTAATAATTATTGTTTTGCAACAATTATCAGATGACTTTGTGAAAAAATTTTAGAAAATTTCATAATTACTAAGGAATGAAAAAGTTTTCATAATCTGAATCCGGTAAAAAAACCGGTTTCCCTATTTTTTCCGCAACTATTAATATTTCGGACAAAAACGAATTAGGTTTTCGTAACCAATAGATAGATGCCTGAAAACCTAATTTGCTTTTGTCCGCAATATTCACAGTTGGGGAGAAAATAGGGAAACAGGTTTGTTGCCGACTGAGTCTGTGCCACATCCCTTTAAAAGTCCAATGTTTATGGTATCAGTTTTAGACTGATACCAGACTTTATTCGGAAAAAGAGTTTATCTCGTCAATAATATCGACGGCTCCTAATGAAACTGAAGTGACTCACGGAAATTATTCAAACTGAGGTATCTGAGAGTTCAATTCCAAACTGACTCATCTTACGATTCAGAAATAAACTAACTTATCTCAATTAATAATAATATTTGAGATACGTTAGTTTATTTCTGAATCGTGAGATGAGTCAGTTTGGAATTGAACTCTGAGATACCTCAGTTTGAATAATTTCCGCGAGATACTTCAGTTTCATTAGGAGCCGTCGATATCGACTAGTATTTATTCATATGAATAAATACTAGTCGATTAGTTCATTGAATAGTACTTCTTCATATTTTTTCACAATGTTTCGTGAAATTTTATAAAAGGTCTATTTTTATACTGATATTCAAAACGTTGAATAGTATTTAATTGCAACAGGTTAGGTTACGAAATATTAAATTATGGTGCCAATTTTACCATAAATTTTTATTAAAAGTAATGGGGGCTTAAAACTCTGGTTTTGATATACTAGAGTTGTTTTTTGAGAATCTAGTTATGGTATAGTTCTTTGGTAGAGAAATTAATGGTAGAGTTATAAATGTGCCATTAAGGAAAGGAAGTCATGTTAAAATAAGTAATATTTATTAATGGATACATAAAAAATTTGGCTGCTGGTATTGTATGAAAAATATGTGTTGCTTGAACAAAGAATTTATTGTTCAGAGGGCAAAACATCTGATGGCTCTGGTACAATATTACATTCTTTTTAAATTACGCTCTTCACACTGTTGTAAGAGAAGTCACTAGCAGGCCAAGATTTCTCAAATAATTTGCTGTTCTGCATAAGAAGTTTCTTTTGGCACGAGTTGATTTTTCCTTTCTTCCAAAAATTGTTAAACTTATAGTTTATTTAAGATTTTTTTTGTTTAACTAACTTTTCAAATCCATGGCATTTTCACAATTTCAAATCTATCTTAAATTGTTAAATTCATGCTGGAAGGGTTCATGTTTTGCACAATCGACAATTATTTAAGAATATTTGACTTACCCGTTTTCTTATAGAAGTGTACAGAGAAGTAAAAAAATAATTATTATAGGTACTAAGAATAGCCAAATGTTCTTTCGCTGTCTAGCAAAAAATCCACCAACCGTTTCATCGCGGAAGATGCATATTTGCACGGTTTTCCGATATTCGCACGGAAAACTGTGTAAGATGTATATTTGCATGGATTTCCGATATTTGCACGAAAAAACGTGCAAATATGCATCTTATAGAATTGCGAACTGTTCAACTGCACATTTTTGTTTCTTCATAAACTACGACAGCCAAATAAGTTAAACATGCATCAATGATTATCACTGAATTTGTCCTGACTTTCCTTCCTTAATACGCACTACAAAAGAATATATTGGTTTATTCTAATCCGTGCCTATTTTGCCAGATAAGAAGTCCGCCTCTAAGTCGGATACCAACAGCTTTTCGCACTAGCTCGCATTGTGTTATAACTGACAAAGCTCAAAATTTGCGCGCACCTCGACGCAGCTGCAATAAGCGGAAGAAGAGTTGATTCTTCTTAACTTTTTTTTATTTTTCTTTTTGTTTGACTTATTTGTGTTTATCGTCGGAGAATTGCGCGCACGGTTGCTGCTGTACATGTCCGATTATTTATTGCTCCCTGGTTGGGAGGCGTGTGCTTTGCCCTCGCAAATGAGGTCCGTGTTTTTCGCGCAAACGGAACGCAACTCGAGCGCCAGGGATGCAGCTCAAATATCGTTAAAGGACGTCGCCTTCGCCGGGAAAAAAGACAAGGATCGTCGATCCAAGTGTTTTGTGTCGTGATTTTGGACAGCAACTTCTGCTTGGAACATTAACGAAATCGCGCGCTATAACACACTCATAGAAAATGGCTACCGAAGTCCAACAACTCAGTTCGAGACCAAACGGCGCTCCCCTTATTTTTCTTAAATTTTTTTTTCTCCTCTTCAATGGATTTCGCCATCGTGGACGACAACGGCAACCGACGAATTTTCATTAATACAAATCAATTTTTTTGTCTCACATCAACACGATACAAAAACCTTGCACACAATTGTTTTTATTGTCCGAAGTTTATCAAGTCAATTTTTGTACTGCATCGTGTAATCATTTGAGAATATAATTTTTCGTAACCATTGTTAAGAGATTTTCTTTTGACTTTTTTTTTTCCGCAACCTTGACACGTTGTTTACATTATCGTTGGAGAATCGATTTAGTTGTGACTGAAACGAAACTCAAGAGACTTCAGGATTATTTTGGCTTGTAGTCGGCCTAGAAAGAAAATATTGTCATGCATATTGCATAGCTCTCGTGATAGAGAGTTTGGCTGCTGACTGCAAATACGTATAGGAGCTTTTTTCGACATTTTTACATATTCGATGCATGGCTGTGTCTTGTGCCGCTGCAGAGACCAATTTTTTTCCTTACAAAAAAAAAAAACGTACACGAAAAACATTCGTCACGTAAATCTAAATATATTTTAACCTTCCATTTCTATTTCATTGCTTACCAATCGACGAAGGAGAGTGTCTCTATGCAACAAGGAAAAAATACCAGCACTATCATAATTATCATAATTAGAGTCGGCTGTCGAATATATAAAAGGTTTTCGAGAGGGCGAATTTTCACCACTTTATAGCTTTAAGCAGTGAGGAAAGAGCTACCTGTTGCGACAGTAATTGCTTGTATCCAAATCTGTACTATTGTAACGATACGCAGTAACCCTTAGAGACTTAGTTGAGAGCTAACAATCAAATCGGTTGCTAAAGTGTCTGACGCGTGATAAAGAAGTGATCTCTAACAATACTCGATTGTAATGTACAAAGCGGCAATCAAAAAACAGGCAGCTCATCACCACAAATTGACTACATATATGATATACAAATGACGATATATATACATGTATATCTGCTTTTACAGATCTTTATACCATTGGATAGCAATGGTCTTTCTATCGAGTACTTTCATGTTATCGTTAGACGACGCTCTTTGCTCGCATTAGAAAAATTTACACAAATTTTCGTCAACTCCCGCCTCTTCAATATTGAACGTAGATGAAAAAAAAAAAAAATCTCTCAAGCAATACGAAAAATCTCGGCAACAATAGGAGTTTGCTGTTTTTATTGAATTACGGATTTTGGTGATAACGCCCGAATATTTGGGCGTCGATAGAATTAAGCTTATACGGCTTGTCTCTCAACGATCTTCAACGAGCGATCGAATTTTCACTGTTACACATCTCTCGTCCATAAATTCTTATACTCTATTCGATATTCGAGGAATAACAGTCGCGCTCGATTCTTTCGCGTTAGGTGGTGAGACATTGTATTGGAGGGAAAAGAAAAAAACATTAATGATGAGTGAAAACATCAACACGAAACAATAGCTTGTCAAGTCCCATCGTGCTCGAAAGGTCGAACACCGACTCTCTGTTTACTACGTCTTTGTATAGTGTAGACGAATGTTCAATAGGGACACAAATAATTAATTAGATAAATCGAAATGCAACTGTTAGGAATAATATTGCGAATGTGCTGGTATTTGGCCTAAATAAATGTCGGCCCGACCTTTTCCAAAGGACTTTCTCACGCAGTTGCGTCGTATGAATAAAATTTACAGTTTCCCGGTCTCAATATATATCAGTGTCGTGAAAAACTGTTGTGTGTCCTCTGGAAAATGCCTGGTTGCTTGTTACTCTCGACCGATCGACGACTTGGTGCTCAATACGTACACAAAAATAATTATCGTAGAATAATAACGAAACGATGCTTCGACAAAGTACTGATGAAAAATACTATTAGTGTTTGTTAATAAGACGAGACGTTACCGCACTTTACACGATAAGCTTCCGTCTACAGTGAAGCCTTTGACCTCCTAGAGTTTTCAATGGTTTTCTCAACGAACTTAAACCTCGAAGGTATATTTATAAATACGCGACGAAGACGCTGGACAGCGATATATTTGACTTTTCACTCCATGTCAAACTTCTTTATTAATCCTTAGAGGCACAAAGTGGATATCTTTGGCTTTACGAAGGCAAGGAAAAAAAACTGTACATAAATCAGTAAAAAAAGAAATTTGAAAAACATTTTAGGCTTACTATAAGTAGTAAAAAAAATTGTAAGGCCCAAAGGATCGAAGTGTCAAAGCCTGAAAGGCGAGGAATAGGGTCCCTTCCGAGGACGAAACCGGAAGTCTAGTAGTGCTAACGATGGCTGTGATAAGGATAAGAGGAATACGTAGGAATATGAAAAATCAAACAAAAAGGGTAGCGCTTATCGTAACGTTTATCAGACGAGACGGAATAAGCGGAATTTCGAGTGGGAGCGTGAGAAGGACACTGCGAATTAGGACTAAGGACGATTATTATGACCGCGACACTTTCAGTAATACATTCAGTGTTTTTTCTCTCTGACGGCGAGTACCTTAAGTACTGCGGCTAGAAGGTTCTTTTGAACCTCTATCTCATTTAGCGAAGACTCTAAATCTTATTACTGTACGTATAATACTATATGTTATATTGACATTGATATACCAAGTATATAATATGTATACATATGCTATATATGTATATCTCTCTGAAGTCTAGTGTTATTGCGGATAATGTTATAGTCGTTATACATCAATGTTCATAATTGATTATGCAATTGTTTGTATATTTATATTTATATGTTGTTAATCGTTGATCGTAAGTCCGGCTCCATACGTGTACACACTCCGAAAAAAAAAAAAATGAAAAATGAAAAATAACAATAATGCGCATTAACGAAATGTGCTGGCGATTTCCCTCGTGACAATCACCGATACATAAATACCTTACGATGTTAAACTATGTCGATCACCTCTCCTCCCCCCCCTAAATTTGCGGATGTGCTACTTGCGAGAGTGACGATCAACACACTCAGATGATCGAATTAGTCACGGCGCAGAAGCGTTGATGGACGAAAATGAAACACGATGTTCTGCTCTGTTTAACGAAAACTTGGCTACTATGTAGTCTATGTTGTTTTTCCTTTCGTGGAAAATTGCCAGGATAGAGCAGACAAGAGAATCTCGTGATGCGAGAATCTGACGCGAAAATCTAATCCCTCGCGACACCCCACATCTCGCTCTCTACCTCCATTACTTTGTTCTTTCATAGTTCTCGAATGAAAAGAAGAAAAAAAAGCAAATAAAACGAATATCGAAACTGACTTGTAAATTTGTTTGTGAGCCCAAAAGGTAATTGCATGACACTGCGACTTCTAGAAAATATGAAAATAGAAAAAAGGGGGGACGTCCGTGTAATTTATATTCGACTTTTGTAAATCGTTCACAAAATCACAAACTCGCACAAAATTCATTCAAATAATTATTCTGACTGAATATTTTAAAAGTTTGTTTATAAAAAGGTTTTATCTATGGAGCAGAGAATAATCACCCATTTCTTTCTAATCTAATAATTTTGTTTATTTGCTCCTAATGTAAAATTATATTTACTTTTTTTTTCAAAATATTAAAGCATAGTGGTGAGAAAAAAATATAATGGCTCCTTACTATGTGTGTTATTCTGATTTTATAAAATTTCATTATTAATTTTTATGGAATTTAATATCAAATTATTTACAATTTTTTTGTTTTCATATGATGTGATTCTGAAAGGAATGACCCGTTGAAACTTTGCAACGAAGTAAGTGAATCATCGGGCATGAGGATAAACGCTCAAATAAATCGCTGATGTATTTCAACATACTGAAAATGTTGCATAAGATATTATCAATCTTCAGTGACCCAATCAATAGAAGAACTGTATTACGTTTCCACGAATATGTCAATATCCTACAAAGAAATGCTTTGAGAGTGTCCATTAAATGAATTCATCATCCGCTCAATTTTATTTCCCTAGAATCTCCGTCAGATCGTAAAATAATTATTATTCTCAATTAACCGAGCAACAAATATCCTTTTTTTTTTCAACTACCATCAATCATTGAAAAGAACCATATTTATGTACGAATAATATCTGAATGATTTTCAAACCGAGTACACATTATAATTCGCTCACTAAAAATATTTTTCATATTCGCAAATACTTAACTGCGAATCTTTAGCATTAATTACTGGAAGTCCCTCCTTGACATCATCGACCGTTTTCTCCAGGTGTTCATCGTGTATAGCGCCGCGAAAGTCACGTGTAACATCGTAGTAACATAGCGTCATCATCGCTCATTATCTTAGTCATAATCGTTGAAGAAACGCACTGTACTGACGAATTTTTATGTTTCAGGTGGCGGACGAGGCCGAGGCAGTACAGGCGGTCCGCCAATGACAATGGGCGTTAGTAGCGGCGGCGGTGGAGGCGGTGGACCAGGAATGGTCGCACGAACCGGCGGTTATGGTCCACGCGGTGGTCATCACGGTGGCGGATTTATCGGCGGCGGTGGTGGCGGAGGTCCAGGCGCAATGAGAATGGAAAAGATACATCCGCATCGTTTCAATCCAATCGGCATGGGTGGTGGTGGGGGTTACGTTCAATCACACTTTTGGTGATTTCGCGGACTCTGGGAATCGTTCGCCAGCTAAGTCACTTAGCCAGCATATCACGCTCGTCGATCAAGCAATTGCATCACGTTAGTGACAAATCACCGGCCGACGATGCTCTCATCCGAATCACCATACATTGGCTGCGCCGATAAATCATCGACGAGCAGCAATTTCGTTCGCCAACGCACCGATACACCAACCCGCGATGGATTTAAAAAAAAGAGAAAAGAAAGAAAAAAAAAAAAACAAAAAACAAAAATGCTCCGCCGGAATTCGTCTATCGTTAAAAAATTCGTTACTTTGCGTTTTAGCAAGCAATTTCTACGTACTGTTGAACATTTTATCGTTTACAATCGATTTTTTAACGATTGATGATCGTTCGATTCTACAATTGTTATTACGCATTGCGGTTGTTTTTTCAAGGGACGAATATGAGAAAGATAGGGAGAAAGTCGTTCGGAGGTAGAAAACGCGACGAATTTATTATATGCATATTGGTTTCAAGCGACGCGCGATTTTTTTAAATCTCTACCTTCAACGACAATCTCAGCGATTTCTCAATGCAAAGAGCTCTGCAGACGTACTTTTAATGGCGACGTCGAACGATTTAAAAAAAAATAATAAAGAAATACAAAATGTGTAAATATTTTCACGAGAAAACGGAGAAAACAGTTTCGTTGTCGAGCGCCGCTACGTTAGATCGATGAGACTGAATTTTTGAATAGGTGACAAATTTTCTAGTGAATAAATACACGCACGTATGCATCCGAGTACCGAATAAGTATCAACGCGATACGTGCGTTTTTACGTTGGCACGCGTTCGATATAAGATTTTATTGTGCCTTCGAGAAAGGAAGGACGGAAGTCGAGAAAAAAAAATGAATAAGAATAATAATAAAAAATGAGAAAAAATGGAAAATACAGTGACGACCGTTCATCGGCGCTCGCTCCTCTCACAGCGATCTGCATTCTGAAGTGAGTGAGCCCCGAGAATACTTTCGCGTATGTGAGCCGAAGGATAAGCCAAATCAATTGTGTCACTCGCCGAACAATTGCACGAGATGGAATCTGCGTCGCGTGACACGAGCCAAGAATATTCTCAACGGCATTTTAAAATCTGCAAAAAACAAATTTTTACTGTTGAACCCAATCGAGTTTTCGCGCTCGATTAAAACCTAGTTCCCACGTTCACCGCGTATTTCCGTGATAACGGAAAACGAACATCCCAAAATTATCAATAGTGTTAATGTTTATAATAAATATATTATGTTCCACTGTAATCTAAATCAATGGGTATTATTCGGAAGATTGCGAACGACATTTCCTAAGTCTTCGAATGTTCCTTGTGCCCTGGTGGCAATGAAGAGCGAATTATACGTCCTCGGCAACGTAAACCATTTTGTTTTTCATGTATTTGGACGACTTATCTTTAATTTTTTTTCTTCTTTTTTTTTTCTTTCAAGATTCCTTAAACTCATTTAATTCAAAGCTATCCGTTTGGATTTTCCGTCCGGAATATTGTAAATATAAATGGAAAATTTTCAGAGCATGCCGACGCTCGCAATAGGAAATCATAATGGCCAACGTCAGAAAATAAAACCAGAGTATTCCTCCGTATTTACAACGGCGATTAGTCGATTATGCACGCATGTACCAAAAATTGTAATAAACCTCATGTCCTATGTGCGACACGGCAAGATAGCTTTATTCAGGAAATTCTTGGGGTACACAAAGTAGTATTGTTGTAATTTAAATTAACTTTATATGAACAAATCAATTTCATCACACGTTCACACTTTCACTAGTCCCGACGAACTCGTTCCCGTGGACGCCGCTATTTATTCCGCGGCGGTTTAGTATCTGAAAATAATTCAAACAAGACACTATTAAAACGGTTGTAATAAATCAAACAAGAACCAAATGTATTGTTAATGTTTTTTTAATTAAAATACCTTCTTTCGTGTAGCCTTTTGACGAATTATGAACTCGCATGCGCATCGTAGGTATTAAGTCGGCTTTGATGAGAAGAACTGACCACAGTGTTGCCCTTCAAAGGGCAGCTAGCATTCGATAAATAGAGCAAAGTGCCCGATGACGGACGGCAATGTGACCAGCCTTGAAGCACTTCCCTGCGTTGAAATCCATTGGAAGAAAGTGCCGTTCGGTTTGGATGTCAAATCGAGAGCAGTTGCACATCCGACTCTAGATCATACCCCAAATTTTATCATGACCGGCAAACGAATAATTGACCTTAAAGTGTCAAATACCGAAGAGCCCAGAGTAGTTGATTTTTTTAAATTTTTGATATAATTTTATTTATTTATTAAACAGTGATTTTTGATGTCGCAATTCAGTCATCTGTGGAAGTTATGTTAATTTTTTACAACTTGCATTATGTGCAGTACTTATTTTCATCTTTTGAAATGTGTATATTTGTGTATATATACTTTTACATAGAGTTCCAATTTAAAAAAAAAAAAAAAAAATTAACTCCGGTTGCAACTAAATTAAGGACGACGTAAAGTTCGACTGTGAACACATCTAAACGTTTGCCACGAAAAAGGGAAAAAAAACAATTGAATTTGAAGATAGTTTTTTTTTTTTTCATAAAACATCGATATTTTTTAAATTTTGTAATTCTGGGATTCTTAAAAAAAATTCTTTATTTTTGACAACATGTATTATGAGTTCAATTTGTTTTTAGCTTCTCACCATTCGTATTTACTTATACATCTACTTCGATTTGGGTTACAAATTTGAGAAAAATAACTCAATTTTAGTTATCAAAGCCAGATGAAGAGCCACATAACATCCGAATGTAACTTTCGTAAATTTTGCCACAAACGAAGAACGAATAATTGAAGTTTGAGTGCCAATTAAAGAAAAGCCCTGTGCTTTTTATTCATTTTTTGAAAAAGAAAAAACGTTTTTATTAGAATTTTGTTATTCTGTACGTAGTTTTTGTTTTCAAATTTGTTTTAAGTTACAGTTCTACAGTTTAGAGTTACAATTGTAATAAAAATATCAAATTTCACTCGATATACATTTTTTGGTACCAGAAAGCATTGACAAATATATTTTGTCTCTCAACAAAATTATTTTCCAATCTTTGAATGCTTTGTCACTAATATAAACAGTATTTTTCGGAAATTTTGTAACCCCTTCAAAGCAAAAAGGCTATACTGCAGACCATTTAACATTAACATTAAAATGCAAATCGCACTGCAGTTAAAAATATGAAAACTAATTGCCAAAAAATGAAAACCGTTGATCACTGAAGACTGTTTTAATCACATTACAGCACCCACTCTTCAGCATCGAAGCCCATAGAGAAGAAACAAAAACTTCAACAGCATCGAAGTATCGAAACACGCATCGCGAGTGTCGAAGAGAAACTGAAGTGTCTGAGTAAAAGGAGTCAAAATTTATATGCACTGGTTGCTCGTTCGGTCTCGACAACCACACAGGATGCTGCGGCCTAGAGATTAACTGAACTCGAGGGAGGAAACAGGAAGGGGCGGGTAATCGCTCAGACCGAGATATCAGTGGAAACAATACTGCAAGAACCAAGAGGCCAAGAGGGTTTAGCTCCAATGTTGAAGAATCAAGAAAAAAAAGAGATAGAAATTCATCCGGTCTTTGGAATCCCTCGACGGTGGAGTTACGACAAACATGAGGAGAAGGACTTGACCGAAGGATGTTTCGTTGCTTTCGTACGACCCCCAGGGAGTGGCAAGGAAAGAGAAGAAGTTCCACTGTGTAGAGAGAGAAAGAGAGAGAAAAGTCAACCTCTACGATAAAAGAGGTCTCGTCACTCTTGACACAGTTGCTGGGAAAATCCCACGTTCGTTAGCGAGGGATGAAGCTCATGTGGCCGCCTCATCCCTTGACCCAGTCAACGAGTGCTCAGCCCAGGGGGATATAACATTTGCGCGAGGAACTCGGTGCTATCCTCGACCTACCAGCATTCCTAACTTCGACAAATGTCTTCTTCGCAGTGCGAGCTTTTAGCTGAATGTGCTAAATGATTGCACAACCACGTTGCCATCTGAAACATCTGTGCAGCGTCTAGACGATGTATAGAACGAAATGCATCTGCTGCTAAGGCATTTTTAAGTATTCGCCCCTGGACTCAATGCCCTTTGAAGTTTTCTCTTCATTAAAATATTATCTACCACCTGGTACTTCTTGGAGCACAATTGCTCACCTTTAAATCTTCTATTTCTTTTACACTCCCTGTAGACAAATCTGTGGGATTGTATTTCAATAATGAGAAATTATACTCTATATTTCGAAATTTATTTAAGGATGCGGAATTTAGCAACCTTAATGTATCAACCAATGTCGAGGTAGATTTTGTCAACCTGGAAAGTTTAACCCTCAAAACTTTTCTATTTCATCTGATTTTTTTGGATTACAAAGTTATCCGTATTTGTTTATTATTCCAATTATTCTCTCGCTTCTCATTGAAACTGTATTTCAATAATCAACAATAACATTAATTTCAATTTCCATATAATAATAATAATAATAAATTTCAATGTAATATAATTATTTTGAATTCATTTAAGAAAAGGAAATGCATAGTTTCAAACGAACATTTTAGAACAAACGTGTGTAATTTATTGAATGAAAATTAAATGCATCTGCAGTAACGACCTATACAAACATCGGAATAGCCACCCCTGATACTCGTCGCTCTGTGTGGTTTTCCCTCCATAAAAATTGTATCTACCACCTGCCGGAATTTCTTGCCACTCGATTCCTCGGTCTGTCGACCTTTGAATTTTGCAAACAAGCTGTTAAGGTTCGCAACCTTTATATATTTTGTTTAAGACACAAATATTAAGTGAAGATTTTTATTTATGTAAGATAATGGACAAAAGTTACTGGAATTATACCAGATTTGAAAGCGGTTTTTGCGTACGAGACACTACTCGTGCTTTCCCAGGATTGCTGATAAAAGAGAATCTTATCTCCGCACGCGGAATTCTGATGCAACTATGCATTTTTTTTATAGAAAATATATTCCACCACATATTCTGAATTTCCGTCGAATGTAAATTATAGAAACTGCGTAATCTTTATGTAGTTTTGGATCGTTTTTTGACTCGTTCAGATTTTTGCTATGTTATTATTCTTTGATCAGTGTGAAGGGATCGATGAACACTTGAGATTTGAATAAATCGTGCAGTCACAAAAAATTAAAAAGATGAACTGATAAATTGGCTTTTTTTTAAAATGTAATCTTAATTTTTATTTATATTTGCTAGGTATAAATAGGAAAATAATATTATAATATCGTTGCATTTACTTTTTACAAATTAATCATTGGATAAATCCACTTTCTATCCGTACTCTTTCGAATATTTATAAATCTAAAATTAACTTCCCTGTAATAGAAAATCATTTTTTTTAATAACCTCGTGATTTATCCGTATTTGTTTATTATTCCAATTATTCTCTCAGTTCACATTGAAACTGTATTTCAATAATCAACAATAATATTAATTTCAATTTCCATATAATAATAATACGGAATTCCGTAATAGTTATTACGGAAGATATTTCTCCCATATCAGAGTACCATGGAATTATGAGCAACCAAAAAAGTAATTACATGGGAGCATTATGTTATGGTGAAGATGTATTTTGGAATCAAACTGCGATCAAATATTTTTTTTAGTGAAAAAATTATTGGTAGTTATAATAGTGCTATTTTTTTCAACTTCATTGTCAACTGACTTAATATGACATTACAAAGGTAGAGTTAACCCAGTTTAAGTTTAAAATATGAAGAGTTTTATCACGGCTGCAGTAACTTTTATCAAATAAATTGGATCAGTAAAAAAACCGAATAGGACCCACATATAATATGTGTCATCGAAAAGCTGATCAAATTAATATATTGGTTTGCATCAAATAACGATACTAAAATAGTTAATCAAATGGTAACTTGGTAGCGCCGTATTATAGTAGAGATAAATTTCGGAATCAAAATCCCGGTGATATAATTATCTTGTAAAATTATTAATGGTAATTACAAATGCTACATTTTGTATTAAATTTTAAAAAAATTGCAATAGATTTTATGTCATTACAAGGATAATTGACTAAATTAAAAATATGAAGAGTTAAATCGCAGTTTCACTCATTTTTGCTAACCAATTAATATCAAATAATTAATTCCGGCAATAAAAATATTCATTTAGGATCTCCTGTGTTAATCATAATGTGTGTCGTCGAAAACCCGAACAGATTGAACCGTGGTAAAAGTAAATGATAGAAAAAGATTTTAAAAAATCCTATCGTTCCGAATACGGGCTTTGGTTCGCGAATTTACAAAGTACTATCATAAATGCATGTTCGAAATTCTATATGTTTCTATCATATCCTATAATATTATTGTAAATAATATAATTTTTACATTAAATTTAATAATATAAATATACGACCGTAGGAGTAATATTGATAATATTACATTTTTCATTTAAAAAAACTTTCATCCACAAATGTTTGCATTCAAATATATATCATATTCAAGATTGATCATGATAGACTTTCTATAACTGTGAAACGATGAGAAGAGAAACGAGTCAATCAGCATGAAATTTTTGTATAACCGATAGAAAACTGTTTCATTTATATCAGGATTTTACGATGGATTATGATAGTTCTTCCAGTCTAAACACATACGATTTATTCCAATATACTTTCTATAATTGTGTGACGATAGAAAATGATAGATCTACTGATGCCTCTTTGATTGCGAACGATTAATATTGAAGCATATATTTACGATATAACACGATAAACCACAAACGGATAAAAATGTACAAGTGACGAAACGTAAATTCAATATAAAATATTATAAATCCATTGGTGCACCATACATACCGATAACAATCTATCTAATCAATAGAAAACGAAAACTATAGGAAATTAATAACAACGATTTAATTTGTATTCATTATCAAAGTCCGAATATATAGAAATACCATTGAAATTCTATCAATCTGTATCAGTCTCTATAATTCATTTTTACCAGGAATATTTTGGCTTGCATAAAATAATATACAACAAAGTGGCTTGAACTTTACATCGAGCGGACGTAGACGCACGAGAATGATAGCGCGAATTTATCAGTGGATATAGATTCTCGAACGTCTGTCTCTTTATAAACCAAGTTCGCCACGTCACTTTTGGGGCACCCGTTGAAAGAGGAAAAGAGGAAAATAAAGAGAGAGCCAAAGAGAAGAGAGCTAAGGAGATCGCATGCATAGTACTATAGTACATAGTTCGATAGCGCGTGGCCTGTAAAGATACGCCGTCCCTCATTTCCGTCGTCGACAGCGCGAGTGATACGATTATATAGCAACACGTCGCGACCGACCACGCACGATAATATATATACATATATATATATATAGTATGTCTAACCGCTTGTTACACACTCGGCGTGCGACCACACGAGACCGTAGGCTAATCGCTCAGCCCATGAACAACAAAGAGCCCATTACTATCTGCATTTTAAAACACGAGAAGTGCGTAAATTTACGTCTTAATAAACACTTTTTTTTTTACAAACTCGCAGCACTGATGAATTAAAAAATGTAATATTTCAAAAATTACTCGTAGTAGAAGACTTTTTGAATAGATTGGTGAATAAGCAAACGCCGCGAACTACTTGGTGTGACGTTCGAAGCGAAACTGAAACGGATTCGGGGTACGAGGGGTGGACGAGTCAGAGAAAAGAAGCGAATCGAGGGGGGAGACCCGGAACACGTGGTGGCCCCTCTTTTTCTCTCTCACTCGCTTTCTCGCTCTTTCACTCGACGTTTCTCTTGCCCTACCCTTGGGGGGTTTTTTTTTGCTACTCTAGAGAGAGCGAGACGAAATTCTAACTCTCTATCTCTTTTTCTCTCTCTGTGATGTGATGCTACTTCATGTATTCGATTTGTATAAATATATTTATTCTTTACTTTTTCTCACTGTTAAAAATATTTTGAAAATTAATATATGACTATATAACAATTTTATATTTAATATGAATATATAACAAATTTTTTGTATATTAATTAATGTTTGCATATTACACTTAACTGCCAATACTTTATATTAATTTTCATACAAAAATTTCTAAAAGCTATGAATAGGTCCCATGTTGCGATAGCGCTAATAATAAAATAAAATAAAAATGCTTATAGGCTTTTATAGATTTTTCCACCTATTTTCAAAAATATTTTTTCCACAAACGTACACAGTGATTTATTCAATATGTATCACTTGAAATTACACATGACAGTGTAATTGAAACTCGTTACAAATCTTATCGACTATTGGGGGTTTTTTTCTACTCTAGAGGGAGCGAGACGAAATTCTTACTCTTTCTCTTTCTCTTTCTCTTTCTCTCTTTTTTTCTCTGTACTGTGATGCTACTTCATGTATTCGATATGTATAAATATATTTATTCTTTACTTCTACTCTCTATGTGACGCTCACGCATGAATAGGTCCCATGTTGCGATAGCGCTTGATGATATTCGGGGTGTTGAGCTTGTAGGGGGGCCCCTTCCCATTTCACTCTCCGGACCCCTTGGAATGCCAACGAAGCCGAATTTCGATACTGGCGACCCTCTATTCGGTTGTGTACTATCGCTCCCGGTCCCGTACATCAGACATTACCGGGCCCACAATCTACACCTCATTAACCCTTTGACTCACCCTGGATGCAATATATATTAATTCTGCAATGCACCGGAGGAATATAGCATTTCACAAAATGACGTCTTGAAGCATATATTTTTTTTATTTCTCCAAGTCAGGTATTTATTGAACAGAGTTGTAAACACCTAATACTTATAGAAATAATGATGATACGATCAGCTCTATAATTATGATTTTATAATAATAACATGTAGCGATTGTAATACGAATAACTTTGGAATGGCTGCAAAAATTATTATTTCTCAATAAAAATTCACAGTAGTCCTTTTGAAAAAATGGAAAAAAATAAGTAATGCATTACTTATTTCTTCCATTTTTTCCACTATTTCTTGCAATATTAAAACGAAAATTAGTATATTTTTCAGCTATTCAAATGTTTACACTCTTTTTTATAATCACTACATATTATTATTATGAAATCATAATTACAAAACAAATTGTACTGTAAACTATATCTCATGAATTAATGGGGATTTGCAACTCTGTTGTTGAAATATTTGTACATACGATGCACATAACATTTATGTATCATAAAATTGACGTATAACATCAATCATATTTTTTTATTTCACCCGGTGTGATAATGGACGCTTTATTATCACACCTTGCGAAACTTTAAAATTTTCAATTTACGAATATCGTACAAAATATTATAGTTT
Source organism: Ephialtes manifestator (assembly GCA_963970395.1). Lineage (NCBI taxonomy): Eukaryota > Metazoa > Arthropoda > Insecta > Hymenoptera > Ichneumonidae > Ephialtes > Ephialtes manifestator. The sequence continues at coordinate 17,467,512 of OZ019975.1, forward strand.
CAAAATTGAATTTTAGACATTTTTTAACATTATAAAAAACGGTAAAAAAATCGCTGTAGAGTAGAAACTTGTATATTGCTTTCTCATTATTATCCAGTTTTTACAAAGCTATCATGAACAACCATATTGTCCAATTGTAGATTTCTTATAGAGGAAGCTTCATGAAATATAAAAAACACTCCTGTAATGCACCGGAGAAACACATTTCACAAAATCACGTATTCACAGTAACGTATTTGTTGAAATGCTTGTATGTTATATTCATGTGTCTTAAAAATTTTAAATTGCGAGTATTGTAGAAAATTTTATAGATGCAAAATAAAATTTAATAAAAAATAACATTTATTCTGTAAAACACGGTTGAACAATCGCTGCAAACTAAAAATTTGCATATTGCTTCCTCATTATTATCCATATTTCACAAACTTATAATGAGCAACTACCTTGTTCAATTTTGGCTTCCTCATAGCCAAAATGTTATTGAACATTTGAATAAAATTATAGTAATTTATTACAAATTTAGGAAAATCCTGAATATCGTCAAGTTCAAACAGTTTGGCCGATTCTCACAAAATTTAATACGAATTTGGAAAGTATAACGTCAACATTTTTATCAATACAAAAAGTATAAACATTCCAAATGCATCGTAAATTTCAACCTCGTATTTGAAAAACGAGTATTTTCGAAAAGTGAGCATTTCTTTGGTAATTTCAAGCACTGGATTAATTGCGTATGACGCAAATATTCGCGTTTTTCCACGCGTATATTTGCGTCATACAGTATTGCAGTATATGATACACAGTGACAGAGTTAAGTTTAATTGCCAGAAACTTTACGTTTTGTGAGACAGAGAATTAAATAATCTAGTATCTTAATCCACATAGGAGGCGAAACTTCGATTTTCCAAAAATAACAAAACACTTTATAAAATTTCCAAAAAAATTGGTCCATCAGTCAACCCTGCATTGAAAGAGAGGATTAACTACTGTAATATAATTACGAGTCGAGCATTAAAACAATTTATTGTTAGAAGGCAAGAGGCTACCGTTCGTACGTTAATTGTAAAAAAATCTGATTTTATCTTAAAAAATAAAAATCATAAGCCGAAAGGTTAAATTTGATTGCCATAAACTTAATGTTTTGTGAGAAGGAGAGTAAAATTATCTAGCATCTTTATCGACATTGGAGACGAAACTTTGTTATTTCAAAATAACAAAACAATTTATTAAATTGCCATTAAAAATTAGTCCATCACTCAACCCCGCATTGAAAAAGGGGATTAACTACTGTATTATAATTACGAGACGGGCATTAAAACTGTTCATTGTCAGAAGACAAGAGACTACCGTTCGAACGTTAAATGTGGAAAAATCTGATTTTATCTTAAAAATAAAAATCATAAGCCGAAAGGTTAAATTTTATTGCCATAAACTTAATGTTTTGTGAGAAGGAGAGTAAAATTATCTAGTATCTTTATCGACATGGGAGACAAAACTTTGTTATTTCAAAATAATAAAATAATTTATTAAATTGCCATAAAAAATTGGTCCATCACTCAACCCTGCATTGAAAAAGGGGATTAACTACTGTGATATAATTACGAGACGGGCATTAAAACTGTTCATTGTCAGAAGACAAGAGGCTACCGTTCGAACGTTAAATGAGGAAAAATCTGATTTTATCTTAAAAAGAAAAATCGTAAGCCGAAAGGTTAAGCCGCTTAAGCTTTAATTCTAGCATTAACAAAAAAGTCGACGATAACGATCACATGAGAAATCACGTCGAAATTTCCTGCACGATCCTTCGTACCCGCGGTTAAAGGGTACACAAAGATACGAATTACGAAGCTTGCCAGTTAACTCATGCAGGGCCTTCGCATCGGCTTTACCGTTTGGAACCGAGTGTATATGGAGAGAAAAAAATCTCTGGCTCCTCCTGTTGGCATAGGGTCAGAGGGCAGTGTCCTGAGAGTATCAAGGCGCTCGCGCGACGCCGACCGCGGGACACTCGTGAAATTTGCATTTCCTGTTCACGATGAATATGCTAAGTATGCAGCAGACAGAGCTCTCTCCGTATATACATAACCACTGTTTGTTCGCTACCATTCTGCCTAGTGCGTGTCACCCGTCGAATTAAGAAGGAATAACCGCACCAATTTCGGTGTAACATTCGCCTTCTCCACTGCGCAGCTATTAAGTAGTCACACTTCACTGAGAGAAGAGTTTGTTAACAGTTAACAATTTTTGATTAAATATGGCGAAATTAATCATTTAGTTATTCGTATTGCATCCCACTTGAGGCAAATAAGATTTGTTGACTATTAACAAATGTCATTAAGCTTCATTTGCGACAAGCAAATTTTATTTAGCTCAAGTGAGATTCAATAAGAATAACTAAATGGTTCATTTCGCCATATTTAACCAAGATTTGTTAACTGTTAACAAATGTTATCAAACTTTTCTCTCAGTGTGAGAAAAAAATTGCAATTTAAAACTTTGTACATGGCTTTCTCATTAATTTTTATTTTTCGTAAAGACACCTCGATGAGTAAGCTTATTGTAAAAAATGAAAATAAATGAGGAAACAATGTGCAAAGTTCTACTTTGCAACTTTATTCGTTACCTATATAGTTCTTGAAAAATTCAAAATCACGTAAAATCCAAATCGCTTTACCGATCACGACCAAATGTCGAAAATTTTAGTTGATTTGGTGAGATTTTACGTGATTTAGAGCAAAACGAATATTTTTTTGAAAAATTCAAAATCATATAAATACCGAATACCAAATTCAACACCGATCCTCTTTTAACATAGTTTTATTCATAAAAAATTATTTAGCTCAACAGCTAAAAATTTGCGGATGCTAGAGAGCGTACAGACATTTTTCGAAAATTACAAAGACAAATAAAATTTGAACATATTTTTTAATCTTTTTGAAAATTACCAGAAACAAACGCGTCAACCTGCTTCATATGTTTACTAAATTTCAGCCCGCTTGTTAAAGCTGTTCTTCAGATATGTGAGTTTGAATTTTGAGTGACGGCCACACACACATTCACCTATACATTTTTTTCTAAACCGCTTTTCTCGGCGTTTTAAACCACTTTGAGTGTACTGACATAAAAAACTCGAAAAAAAAATTTCGCACGAAATCAAAGCTTTCTCTATGAAGAAGTAAAAAATGTTTGAATTAACTAAATCGGCATACACGGAAACAGTAATTGGTTGAATAGGCTCCAAACGATAAAATTGGTCGGGACAATAAACTAGTTGATTACAGAAACAAATCAGTTAGTTGGGCCAACAAATTAATTGCTTGGCATTTAACGAATTGAGTGTTATTACCAACAAGTTTGTCGGTCCAAACAAAAAATTGGTTACTTTAGTCAAGTTAGTCGCTTGGAGCGTATTTAGCCATGCGGATTGGTTGCGGCAACTAATTATTTCTCTTCGTGTGAGGGTGTACGAATTTTTAGTTGGTATAATTTTTTGGTTACCGCATATATATTTTAGACAACTAAATGCAATAATTATTGAAGAAACTAAATATACTAATAGTATTCATAGAAAACATCAGTACAAGCAAGTATTATTTGAGAAATCATTCAACAAGTTTCAAATGGTCATTGCAACAACAATAATAAAGTTGCACTAATTATAAGAAAATAGCTAAGATTTAATTTCACTAAGTGTTCACTGTTAAAGTAACTACGACATTTTGTTAAGCCAATATAATATATAGTTAGTTAATACTTAGAGAAATAATGATGATGATACGATCAGCTCTATAATTATGATTTTATAATAATAACATGTAGCGATTGTAATACGATGATTAAACTTTGGAATGGCTGCAAAAATTATTATTTTTCAATAAAAATTCGCGGTAATCCTTTTGAAAAAATGGAAAAAAATAAGTAATGCATTACTTATTTCTCCCATTTTTTCCACTATTTCTTGCAATATTAAAGCGAAAATTAGTATTTTTTTCAGCTATTCAAATGTTTACACTCTATTTTATAATCACTACATATTATTATTATGAAATCATAATTACAAAACAAATTGCACTGTAAACTATATCTCATGAATTAATGGGGATTTACAACTCTGACTATGACGTAATTAATTTAACTATTAGGTGAATAAAAATAACTATTCGAATTGTTGCTAGGATTAAAAATTTACAGTTATGGCTTAATAGTTATCTGAAATACCACGATTTCTCTGTGCAGTATTTTCATGATAAATAGTCAATTTACTAGCATTCATCGACCTGACTTCTTTAAAATAACGTTATGGTTGCTTCGAAAAGACCTCGCAGAATTACATCGACGTAGACAAAGTTTTCTCAAACCCTCCAATACATCTTTGCTCGTTCGTAAGTCGTAACAACGTGTAAATACAAAAATCAGACCCGTACAGCGGCATGAAAGAGCGAAGGCCTGCTGAACGCCGTCTGAAAGAATGTGAAGGATCGTTGAGAAAAGGAGAAGAGCGAGTGAAGGTGCGAGAGTACGAGGGAGGCCCTGAATGTTTGTATGCAGAGGCGTGCATGCAGCTGATGTTCTCTCCTGTGGGTTTGGGGACTTTTCGTCGGTTCCCTTGTGCACACGATTCTGCGTGCCCCGAACTACCTCCAGGACAAATGTTGAGGCCACCCGTTTCTCCTTTACTACCCTCCAGGTATACCTCCGCTTTACTGCTCCTATACAAAACGCGCATTAGTAGTTCTCTACTACACTGCCAACTTATGGTAATTTTTTCTACACATTACAACAGCTGAGTTATATTAGGACATATACATTCTGTACTTTACAACGTTTACAACGTTTACAACCTGTGAAACACATGGGAAGCGAAAGCATAACACAAAAATGTGGAAGAAATTAAATTACGCTTTATGCCCTTTGGTTATTAAAATGTATGAGTTAAATATTAAATTTAAACAATTTAATACCTTATTTAATTTAATAATGTATGATTTAAACCATAAATTTTAATAACAAAAGGGCAATTACAAATTTGCAATGAGGATAACGACAAAAATACACACTGTTAAAAATGTTATGAAATTTACAACACGATTAACTTACAAAATGAAGTGAAATATACAAACCAAATATACTAAATTGAAATTCATATACATTGCAATGGAAAATTGAGATCTTTGTCTTCAATTCAGTTTTGGCATATTAAAATTTAGGTAGACGACATGAAATTTTAATAGATCAGGATATAAAAATCATGTGCCTTGTAAGGGGAAACGGAAACAAAGAACCTTTTTGTAATTTGATTTGCCAATTTATTTACAAAATAAATTTACTGTAGTGTAAATTCAATATACCTATCAATTAATGTTAAAATTTTGCTTTCGAAAATTCACACACTGTATTCTAAATTTGATACAGAAATCCGTTTTTTAATGTTTCCTTTCATTGCATTTTCAATTTTGAAACTTTGCTGTTAATTTAATTTACTAGGATAAATTAATTTGTAAATATAATTTGCAGCAAGAAATGTCCAAATATTCTTACATATTAAAAAAATTCTTTTCACTATAAAATATCATATACATTTTATGAATGTTCAAATAAAAAAATTTAATAGTGGATCTACACTGTTAGAAATTTTTGTATGCAAATTAATATGAAGTATTGGAAGTTTTTTTGCGGTACGTGTATGTTAAATTTAATATACAAATATTAATTAATATACAAAAAAATTGTTGTAAAATTAATATACAGTATACTAAACACTTCATAAAAGTTGTGTTTATAATATAATTATTGGAATTTTACAACATATCTGTATAATAAATGAAATTTAATATACCGTATCTGCAAAAGAACTTCCAATACATATATTAATTTTCAAAATATTTTTAACAGTTTACGCATCGGTTAACAATATTTCATGCGAACTCAACAAAAGTTTAGTCTTGATTTTTTGTAAATCGGCATTTTTCTTAAACAACTTTATAGTTAGCTGATGGTCATGGCCGTTTTCTCTTATATATTGAGGCATTCCAACAATAATTGACTGTCGATTAAATAACCAGAAATTGCACAAATACTTTTACAGGTTTCGCATCGTTTTGACTATAATGTAAAAAATATTTGCGAATGTACATTACATGAAGTTTCATTCACCAGCTTACAATTTTTATTTTCAATTTCTCATGTCACTTACATGTATCAATTTATGTAAAAGAGCTTTCTTTACCCGCAATGGAAGCTTATACAACATATTTTTAACAATGTAAAGTATGAAGAACTCGAATGCAACAGTTGATATGAAACATTATCAGTGTGCTTCTGCGGTGAAAATAATGACATTATTTTCATTTTAATTACAACCGCCCATGTTTCAAAACATTCTGAGGTTAAAAATAATCGCCGAGGCGATGGTCATAAGGAAGAATGCGGTAACCAGCTTATAACCGATAAGAAGTCCGGATGGGCATAATACGAGCTTTTTATGCATTAAACATATTTATATAGCGATAAAGTTGCACATTACTCGAGTGTATCTGTAATCTACGAGTGTCCGATTTCGTTTTATCGGCTAATCGGGATCCGCGTTCCGATCTGCATATTCAGCAGCTGAAAGCTCGAAAAGTATATGGTATAAACGAACGAGCTCGCTGGAGACGTTACTGCACACTCGACTTGAAGCAAAAAACTTTGTCAGAGCATCTGTGCGCGTTCGGGGCTCAACCATAAGTTCCAGAGCCCTAGTGGCACACAAAAACTGTTTATACATTCGGTATGCGTGGGAGTTGGTCTTCCTCCTTTTTTTTCCTTACTTTTCGTTTAACCATGGCGCGTCTTTCAGGCTACGAAGCTACATTCCAAAAGGCTTTCAGCATCTTCCCCTTATCTATACAAGAAAGCGTCTGACAACAAATTTTCAAAATACTTATTTAATTTATTCATAAATACAAGAGGGTATAAATACATTTTTAATACGCAAAATACTTATCTAGCGGTTATGAAAATATACAAACGATATTTTATCACGCATTTTCTTTATAACGATGTTTTTCCATTTTCATTGAGTGATTGTGAGTCGAATTCTATCCCCAGTTTAAAAAATCAGGCTTGATTTCTAGATGAGAATAAAAATGCCTTATAGGCTTCTATTCCACCTATTTCCAAAAATATTTTTTCCATAAATGTACACAGTGATTTATCCAATACTTATCACTTGAAATTACGCATGGCAGTATAATTGAAACTCATTATAAATCTTACGTCATTTGTACATTGAATTCCAATATGAATCTACTCTTAAAACTTTGTTACTTATTCTTTTCATTTTCTTTTCTATACAGATGTACTATACAGAAACTATAGATTTCAGCAGATACTCTTTTGGAATCAGTCTAGATTTTTTTGTTGCCAAGGATATACAATATACAAAATGATTTGAGCGATATGAAAAAAAAATGAGCCGTACACACGAATTACTGTTAGTACTCGATGGTAACAGTTTTCGTCTTGAGATATTCGTTGAGGGCTTCCTGTCCAAGATCCTTTCCAAATCCTGACTGTTTGAAGCCACCGAAAGGCGCAGCGACGTCTGTCTTGTTGTAAGTATTTACGAATACGGTACCAGCATCGATTCTTTCAGCAAAACGCATAGCTCTGCTAATATCCTTGGTGAGGATTCCGGAAGCGAGGCCAAATTCGGTATCGTTGGCTCTTGCGATCAAACTGTCCATGTCCTTCGATTGGAATTTTGATATGATCATAATAGGTCCAAAAGATTCTTCTTTGGCGATGAACATGCCATCCTTGACGTCTGTGAATATAGTTGGCTCGAAATACCAGCCCGGCTGGTTTAGTCGTTTTCCACCGTAAACAAGCGTTGCACCCTCTTCTACACCTCTCTTAACAAAATCCAGAAGCTTATTCATATGAGCTTTGTGATTCTGAGGTCCGTGCGACGTCTTTCGGTCCAAGGGATTACCGATCGTGATCTTTTTCACCTCCTCGACGACGCGTTTTACGAATTCGTCATGGATACTCTCCTCAACGAACAGACGACCTGGAAAACATATACAAATTTTCTCCCATTATAATCGGTACCGATTTATCACGATTCTGAATGTACCAATAATTTTTTGGCTATACAAAAAAAAATTCTTTCGCGACTACAAATGGCCAAGACTATTTTTCTATCGGGTTATACAAAAGTTCACATTGTAGATAGTATCAAGCAACTAATTTTTCTTCGTTACATGGCTAAACATGGAGCAAGATTCCACTGGTGCATATTATATTTATTGTAAGTAATAAAGAAATGTCATTATTTGTTATAAATCAAGTAACTAAATTTGTTCGTTACTCGATATATTTGTAACGAATAAAGTATTTCTCATAGTCATCCTTTACTAACAATTGTTTTAACAATTGTGAACTGTTAAATAAATGTTTTGCTAAAGTATCTAAATAGAGCAGACACATGCACATTTGAAAAAAAAAGTTTGTTCTATTCAAGAAGTTATTTCGTTAAAATAAATCGTATTAATTTGGAACAGATCTAAAATTTTATTGAAATAAATCCATTAGGCCAGTTTCTCTGTGTCCGCTAAAACGTATGACATAATTTGAGTAATATTTATTATACTTGGAGAAATAACCGGTATAATTTATTTAGGGAGCTCGTTTGACAATAATAAAAAATTATCTACACAAAATTTCAAAACTTTAACGTTGAATAATTCAACAGTAAATATTATAGAGTAAAAAAAAAATAGACGTACCGGCGGCAATGCAGTTTTCACCCTTATTGAAGAAGACTCCGCCCATCCCAAGCCTAACAGCCTGTTGCATATCAGCATCTTCGAAAATAACCAATGGACTTTTTCCACCGAGTTCCAGTGAGACTTTTTTCAAATTACTATCTGCACAATTCTTCATAATCGTTTGACCGATTTCCGTTGATCCGGTGAAGCCCAATTTTCTTATCAACGGATGATTCACAATAGCCATACCAGTGACCGATCCACTTCCTGGTACGATATTTATGACCCCTTTGGGAATTCCCGCTTTTACAGAAAGTTCGGCAAACTTTAATGCCGTGAGCGGGGAACATTGAGACGGTTTCATCACTACTACGTTGCCAGCCGCTAGACATGCTGCCATTTTCCACGACAGCATCATCAGAGGATAATTCCACGGTGTTACGAGACCGCACACACCGATCGGCTCTTTTTTCGTGAAAGTCAGATTTCTGTTGGGCCGAGCGTGGGATATCGGAATTGTCGAACCTTGAATCTTGTCGCACCAACCAGCAAAGTATCTCCACGTTTCGATAGACATTCCGACGTGCGTCTTCAATGCTAGTGTATACACTGCTCCAGAATCTATGCTCTCTAACGTTGCCAGCTCTTCCTTGTGCTGTTCCATCAAATCTGCCAATCTGCGGAAATCAAAAGATTCGATGAATAAGTAATATTTAGAAAATTATATTAACTTTGCTTCCTCATTCAGGAAGCTTTGTTTTTATGAAAAAAAAATTTCGAGATTTTTATGTCAGATTACTCAAAATGGTCTAAAACTTCGAGAAAAGTGGTTTACAAAAATTGTCTGGATGTATGTATGTGTGTGTGTGTGTGTGATGAAAGGCCAAAAATTCATTTAACTGTAACTTTTAAACTATTCGACCGAATCAGCTCAAATTCAAACAAAATATACAGTATTGCCTACTCTTTAATTGGTATAAATTTCGGAAAAATCGATAGACACATTTCATTTTTATAAGAATTTTTTAATTTTGAAAAAAGTACGTGAATGCTCTAGCTCAAACGAATTTTTAGCTATCGGGCTCAAACTTCGTATAAAAATGGAACAAAGTGACGCGACCTTTGGTATTGAATTTGGGCGAAATCTGCAAAGCGGTTCGGTTTTTATGATATCTTGAATTTCTCGAAAAATTTTCGTTTTCCTCTAATTCAGGTAAAATTTTAACATATCAACTGAATTTTTTTACACTGGAACAATAACATTCAGCCCTGCTACGTATCAAATTTGGTGATGGCAAATGGTTGGGATTTTACGTTATTTGCAATTTTTTAAAAATTGACTGGTGTCGCTTTGGTTTTTGTAAAACTTCAGAAAATAAGAATAAAATACAACAAGGATACAAAGCAGAACCTTGCACATTGCTTCCTCATTATTTTTCGCTTTTTACAAAGCTTGCTCTATGAGGAAGCCAAAATTGATTAACATACTTCTTCATAGAGGTAACTTTATAAAAAGCGAAAAATAATGAAGAAGCAATGGGCAAGGTTCTAGATTTTTTTTTCAAAGATAACTTGTCAGACTCAGAGAAAATTCATTTTGAATCTATGCGACTATTTTTTTATCGTTACGATACCATGATGTACTCGTGGCAACTATAAAAATATGGTTGCAACCATTTTCTAGTGACCGTAACTATGAAAGTTGCATGGATTAAAAATGAATAGCTGTCACTTTGTCGTTGCCAGGAGTTCCACAATTTCTCTGCGTGCAGTTTACAGAAAAATACCTACTATTGAAGACTAACATCATGGATTTCAAATTGTGTTAAAAATAAATATACCAAATTGGATCCTAATAAGATGAAAATAAAAAAAGGTTGCAAAGTAGACTTTTATATAGTGTATGCTCATTGTTTTAAGCCGCAATGAATAGTATGAGAAACTACATTGAGCTATTTAAGGTTTCTCATAGGAAAGCTGTGTCTAAGGTCGTATAAAAGTATGGGTAAACTATGCGCAATGTTCTACTTTAGTTATGTTTTTTTTAAGTTTGAAGATATTGGAAAGATTTTTATTTCAATTCGGAAAATGAAAATAACCACAGATTTTGTTACACTAGATCGATTCTCATCAAACTTTATATCAATTATTGTTCAATGTTAGACCATTTGTGTAGAGTATTTCAGACCAAAATTACAAATTTTTAAGATTCGTAGTTTTTATCGATATTTTTTTCAAATATTCAATAAATTTTTAATCGAGAAGAAAAATCCATATCTCAAAAGCAAAAATAATTCTAGATCTAATGTATTAGATTATTGGATTTTGATAATATTTTCACTAATATCAGTGTCTTCCAACAATATATTCACGAATCTATAAGTTTGTAACGTAATAATAGATGAGACCTCCCATAAACAAATATATATGTAAGTTATACCTCTTCCAAAAAAATTAGATTTCGCATATACTTCTCATATATCGTTTCGAAAATATATAATGAATATATAGAAAATATATATAAACGGTATAATACGTGACTCATTCCATACCACGTGAGCCACCCAAATTTAGCATGGTCGCATAAAGTGTTCATAATTTTTTCAAAAATTGTTTAAAGTATCACGAACATGCATAAATTATTTCAGAATTTTAGTACCTATGGTTTACCCAAAATTTAATAACGATTTCTTTTATTTAATTTTTTCCAATACGCTGTATATTCAACATTACCGAACGTACAATAAATTTGATCCTGTATAAAATTTAAGTTTTCAAATGTACTTTCTAATAAAAATATTCCACAGCCGCTAAAAAAAATTTCCGCCGTTTTTTGACAAAATGAAGTAATAATATATTTTTTTCGTTGAGACAGACCATTCCGATTTTTATCAAAATTTCACAGAATTTCCATTATTATGCTTACAAACTACAGAAAAATTGGCGTGATGGCAAATGAATGGCCCACTTAGTATGGAATGACACGTAATTAACACATTAATATGTTGTATATGTCACATATATTTATTTTAATCTGGGGATTGCGCTAAACTTACTTGAAAAGTAGAGCTCCTCGTTCCCTCGCGCTAATTTTGCTCCACTCTCCTTCGTCAAAAGCCTTCTTGGCAGCCTTGACCGCGCGATCGACGTCTTCCGCCGAGCCGCTTTGCACTTCGCAGATAACATGTTCGTCATGCGGATCGATCGAGGGTATCGGTTTACCCTGACCGTCGATAAATTCCCCGTCGATGAACAGTTGCTTTGGGAATCGGAGATCCATGTTGTTGGCACGAACTTCCACCGCATCGTACTTGGCTTCTCTATTCGAGCCAGATCCGCCTCGCCGTGCAAGAATCACCGCTGTCGCGAATTGCAGGAAACAGGGCGACATAAAAACGTCTGTGTTTTGCATCGTCACGTCCAGAAGGTCTTTCACCTCTTCGACCAGCCTCACGACATCCATACTTCCGCCTCCTGTTGATATATCAATGCGTCAGTCAGATTCTTTTTGTCGATATATATAAATTATTGATACCCACTTAAGGTAAAGATGTGGATGGTTGAGGGCATGCGCAGATTCAAAAATTTATTCGACGGTCGAGAAAAGATTTATTTATAAGACGATTGAAACGAACGTCAAGCTCTTAAAATTCTCGTTCAACTATTAAGAATTGTACATACAATTTAAAGATTGATTACTTCTTTCCAATAATTAAATTTGTAATAATTCGACCATTGGTACCGTTACTCGAATACTTGAAAACCTCCACTAAAAAAAGCCCGAAATTCATTTAAATTCATTTATCATTAATTTAATCTTTCTTCTTCCGTACCGTTTATTAATTCTTCTTCGTAACTTTCATTTTATTTTTATAATTATCGCACAAGTACCAATGAAAACAGAACCAAGAAACTTAGTTCACGTGATTATATTTAGTCCATTGCGTCTTAGTGTCAAATTTACCGAGAACATTCCGTTTAATATTCTTCCCACCGTCAACGAAACCAAATTTACCTATAAGCGTAGTTTATACAATTTCTACACTCAGAGAAATTTCGGAAGTCCTGGCAACTACAAAGTGACAGCTATTCATTTTTAATCCATGCAATTTTTACTTTTGCACTTACGGTAACTGAAAAATTGTTCTAAATATATTTTGCATAGTTGCGACGACTATAACAAAAATAGTCGCATAGGCTTAAAATTAGTGGCTATCACTTTATAGTTACCGATGACAGCATTTTCTTAAAGTCTATGAACTCAGAAGAAACTTCGCTCAAGATTGTCTTACCACAAGCAAAAAAGTCCGTATCATCTTGTATTTCAACATTGAGTATATTCTGCCAAGATTGTCTGATCATATCGACAGCTTTGCTTTCCTCTTCCGTGAAGAAAATCGTTGCAGCAGTCTCATCCATTTTTCCATACTTTGCAGCAGGAATGGTCCTATTGCCGATTTTTATTCGTTCGATATTAACGAAAGTGCCATCAGCTGCCTCAACGAGAAGTCCTGCCTCATGGATGATGCCCATTCGTCCATCAACATCGACCATGTCGCCGTCCAGTCTCTTAGTATGCGACATCGTCGATCCAAAGAGCCGAACTTCTTCACCGTTCAGAAGAGTCCATGCACCGGGTGTGCTGTCGAGAGCACGAATAAAATTGTGCATTTGTTCGCCGGACTTTGTCACGTCGAGACGTTGGAGCTCTTTCTTATTCAGAAGAGGATCATAAGTTGCTCCTTCTGTGGGTTGTACGATTTTCGGTGCTGTTCCTTTTGCCACGAGGTTCACCGCCTCGCCCATAGCTTTGATACCTTCCGGGTACAGGAAGTTGTTGTACAGACTGTCCAGAGTGTCATTCGGTTCGACCGGACAAGACTTCTGCAGGAGAATAGGACCAGTGTCAAGGCCATCGTCTGCCCAAAATACTGAAAAACCGGCTTGCTTGTCTCCCTCGATCAGAGTCCTGTAAATTTTATCCAATTATTTCAATTTTATGCAATTATTTCAATTTTATTCAATTATATCAATTTTATTCACTTATTTGAATTTTATTCAATTATTTTAATTTTATTCGATTATTTCTATTTTATTCAATTATTTCAATTTTCTTAAAGTTTTTCAATTTTATTCGTTACTTTACATTTTCATGAATTATTTTAATTTTCGTCAATTATTTACATTTTATTCGATTACTCAAAGATAGTGTTCGATAGCTAATATTAAATGAGAACACCAGAGCTTAGACAATTGGCACTTTCAACTCAACGAAATATTTTTATGAAACATATTTAGAATAGAATAGAATAGAATAGCATAGATTAGTGTCGAATTATTTATCTCAGTACCTCAGAAAATCGCGTGAACGTATATTTCGTCGAGAATTGGAATAAACGTTTCAAGTTGCCACGATTGTAATTTTTCGGTTCTGAAATCTAACATGTATCCTGATATTTAAAAAAAATTGTTGCATACGCTATGAAAAAATTCGGGAGGAATCATTCATAAAAATAAAGTCTTCCTCTTATAGGATGCAACAATAATAACAATAATAACCCAACATGTGGTTGGGTAAAATTCAATGAAAATCTTTGTAAAAAAATAATTATCGCTAATACTTAAAACCCCATAGTTAAATAAGAGCATGATTTTTTAAGTTTCGGAGTATCGTAACACTAGATTATTAAAAAAATACGATTCTGGCTCGAATATATAGAACCCACAAAGTCGAGAACTGGTTTTAACCGGTTATTGCTCCGAGGCGTTCTAGCTAATCAGGAAATGCAACATTCTATGTTCTCGCGGCACTCTACTCTCGGCTTTGGGTTCTCCTGTAGTAGCATTATGTATGTTCGTACATGATAGGGGGAGATTGAAGTCGAGATCAGTGCCTTTCTCCAAGCGCCGTTAGCTACACTCTAAAAACCAAGCGTGTTGCAAATGTGTCGTTACCTATCTTTTGCATTGTGACGATTTTTTATACACTTTAAGAGTGTTGCTTTTTACATGGTAATGACATGCGAATTGCAACAAGCTTAAAGCTTGTTGTACATTCACCAATGAAAGAACAACGAATTTGCGAAATTTCATTAGTAATTCTGACGGCTTGCCTGAACATTAGATTTTATATTTGTCTATTTTTTTTACACTGTTAGAAAAGTTTTATGTATAAACTCGTAATCGAAATTTAATATACAATTGTGGTATAAAATTCATGTACTTTTCCAATACAATTAAAGCAAATTATTAAAATTCAAGTACTTTTACTGTAAAATTAAAGTAAATTATTGAATGTGCTGTACTGTACATTAATTTTACATTACACTTGTATATTAAATGTAATATACTTGTTTATGCATAAAAACTTCCAATAAAAGTACATTAAATTTCAAGTAGATTTTTTTGCAGTGTATCTGCGATTATTTTGTCGCAAAAGCCTATTTTTTTTATTCATTTATTGTTATTTTTTTATTTTTGGGTTTTACTGTTTATTTTTATATACTTTGCGATGAAAACACGATATTGTTTTCGTTGGTATCGCATAATTCGACATTCTGGACATCCGTTAATTAATTTTTGCGGACAGTCTGGCAATATTACACTGTAAAAAAATCTACTTGAAATTTAATGTACTTTTATTGGAAGTTTTTATGCATAAACTAGTATATTAATTTTAATATACAAGTATAATGTAAAATTAACGTATGGTACAGCACATTCAATAATTTACTTTAATTTTACTGGCAAAGTACATGAACACGATTACGAGTTTATGCATAAAAACTTCCAGTCTTTTCTAACAGTGTATATTTTATAGAAACCCATAATAAACAAATCGTTCTGGTTAACTATTCATTTACTCGTGACTCTTAACGACATGTAGTCACTCATGTCTTGTACATCGATGCCCGTGTTGCATACGACATACTTTCTAATAATTTTACTATTTTTTACATTGTTAGGCAATACTGACCAGCTTATGGCGCTGGCGCCTCGATGTCGTGGCAGAATGGACGGATGATAGCAGATACTTTGATGACGAGGGTGATTTATCACTTCCATGGGAATGAATTGACTGCAGAACGGAAGAACGTTGAGATCCACATCTATGCTTTTATAGAGATCCAAGATCTCGGGTAACGGTACGCCTTTGCTTCGCCAGGCCTTGATCTTGAAAACTGGCGTGTTGTCTGCCTTGGCAGTGCTTGCTGCAATTGAGCCAAGTTTATCAGTAAGATTAAACTCTCACCTAAAAATCTATTTTTAGGTCGTGGTACAAATTTTGATACGAATAGAGTATGTTATCATATTTCCTCAAAATAATTCAATTTAAATAACTAAGAGTTTCAAAATTTGAAAAATGTTTTTTCGTTTTAATGTAAAAATATATATTGGATCGAATAATTTTATACACCAGAAAAACAGTTCCGCTCCAAGTCCGTTTTACTTAAAATAAAAATTTGTTCCTAAAGCCAAGCTTTACTCATTATTTCAAATTTTAACTCACTCAATTATCCCAATATTAGATTGGTTAAAACATCTTATGAGTAAATAAAACACAGCCCGAAATGAATTAAAAGTGTCCCCATTGCCAAAATTTGTTTTTAGTCCTCTGTCCAAAATTCTTTCCCGACGTCGTACCGAAAAGTTTCGTTCAACATTCGAGGAAAAACGTCTTTCTACTTACTATCGAAATATAATATACTACTATTCGAATTAGGAAGTTACAATTTTTTTTATTTGCTTAAAATCTTACCGAGAGGATCCTCGCGATTCCCTTTGTCCGGTATGGTGAAGACACCAGTTATCTTGTGACCATCTTGCCTCAGCAGCTTGTAAACTTCAGCAGCAAAGTTGCTCTGACCGATAATAGCCACTTTTAACTGAGCCATCGCCGTCTAAATGATGAGAAAATAATTTTTATATCCACTTTGAAATTTTATACGTTTCATTGCCCTTATTGGATTGGAGGCGAGGGTTAATAAGCGTGCGTATAAGTTCCGCAATACCAGCGTGTACGTACCTCTAATTAATACTACAGTGCGTGTGATGAAAATATCGTCGGTATCTCAAAAGTGCTGCAAGTATAACAAGAGATACAATATAATAGTGCATAGTACTGCTACAGCCAACTACAATATTAAAAAACAACAATTTTTTAAATATTTTATTATTAAAGATAACATTTTTTTAAACCACCATATTAAACTATAATATTTAAGCGGTGTGCTCCTGTTGTCATCAGAACTATCAGTGAATTCGACCCAATCTCCCCACACCGTTATTAAGTTTCAATTGTACAACCTACAATGCTAATATTGAATATACAAGCGAATATGATGCTTTTTTGTAAATAGAGCTTGATGCAACAAGGCGATATAATATCTTAATTACACCACATATGGAATGTTCTTTGAGTGTTTCGAATTTAAATTTAACTTGTTATCTACAAGTCTATAGCTGTATTTGTTATTCCAATCTTATTGAATTGCAGATATTTATGTATTTATAAAAATATCGTCGGTATCTCAAAAGTGCAAGAAGTATAACAAGAGATGCGATATAATATCTTATTAACAACACATATGGAATGTTCTTTCAGCTGTTTCATTTTAATTTTATATATTATTTACAAATCTTTAACTGTATTTATTATTACAATTTTTTTAAATTGCAGATATTTATGTTTTTCAATTATTTGGCATACAGTGAAGCTATTGTCTTTTATGTCAAAAATATGATTTCAGTTAGAAATTATATATTGTTGATTAAATTAAATGTTTGACTTACAGTATATACGGTGAAGGCTCGTTTAGGAAGTAACACGAGAGTTCTCGTCACCAGCATTGAATACAGGGAAAATTGTTTTTGTTTATCGCGATACAACTCACGAACACCTGCGGGAAGTAGAGTATCCGAATGGGACGATGCTACGATCTACGTTAAGTCTCGACGACTGTTAGAACTATCGACCGTCACTTCAGTCTGAAAGTTTACTGAATCGCTGGAGAGGGAGCACTACTTTATATAAGCCGCCAGTATCTGCAGGGTCAAGACCTTTACATATTCTCCCTCTCGCCTCTCCGTGCATTTTGCATCTTCCTTATCAGCTCGAATTTCGAGACGGTCCACGCGCCGAATCGTCAATCGACGGTAATTTTTTTATTTTTTGTATTTATTTAATTTCGAAAAACTAGACCAAGCCAAAATGATAAGAGTCGCCTGATGACACATTTAATTTTATTAAAAATAATATGGCTAATATTGACAAAAATTTAATGATTCATATTAATTAAATATATTTTTTCCTCGCATATAGTTAAATAGCAAATTTAAATGGCAAAATTTTGACAACTCTGGTAGTGAAGTTTAGAGCAAGACTAGCACTTGTTATTTATAGAGTTGTAAATTCCTTATCAGCTCGAATTTCGAGACGGTCCACGCGCCGAATCGTCAATCGACGGTAATTTTTTTATTTTTTGTATTTATTTAATTTCGAAAAACTAGACCAAGCCAAAATGATAAGAGTCGCCTGATGACACATTTAATTTTATTAAAAATAATATGGCTAATATTGAAAAAATGTTAATGATTAATATTAACTAAATATACTTTTTCCTCGCATATAGTTAAATAGTAAATTTAAATGGGAAAATTTTTATAACTCTGGTAGTGAAGTTTAGAGCAAGACTAGCACTTGTTATTTATAGAATTGTAAATCCCCATTAATTCAAGAATATAGTTTACAGCAGAGTTTATTTTGTTTTTATTCAGTCGCGAAAAATTGGACCAAGCCAAAATGACACATTAATTTTTATTTATAACAATATGGCTAAAATTGAAAAATAACTAATGATTAATATTAATAAAATATACTTTTTTCCTCGCATATAAACTAATAGTAAAATACATGTAAATGATTTTAACTGTAGAAATTGTTCTGTATTTAAATGTTAATTTTTTACAACTTTGTTAGTTGTAATAAAAAGTTAATTTTCATTCAAATGTTGAAGGCATTGAAGAGCACGGTCATCCATTACTTTTTTGATATATTAATTACGAGTTCCAATTTTTTCATAAAGACTATCTTGAAATTTGATTGGAAATTTAAACTTTGATTGAAGTTTTTGCAGCTATTAAAAAATGTACGGATTGCATTATAATCGCTACATATAATTATTATGAAATCATTATTATAAAGTAAATCGTATCATCGAGTCACATATAAACTTTTGCGCTCCATGTCTAAAATTAAATATGATCTATTGTTCAGTGAGTTATAAACATCAGACATTTAATTTGATAAAAAATCATCATTTGACGATTTACCATAAAATTACATTTTTAAATAGTTATTTTTTAAAAAGTATCTGCAACTTTTGTGGAAAGAATTTGAAAAATGTTGGTAACCGCAAAAAAAAAAACATTAATAAAATTTAATGACCACCATTTTGAAAATATAAGGTCGTTTTCTTTGAACCTGATGCATTGAAAAAAAGAAGACCGCAAGGGTTCCTTTTTATTTTTATAACTTTTAGTGTAATTTATCGAAAATAAATTTACTTTGCAGTTATAAAAAAAATCTCACATCTGGCGATAAGTAATTTGAGCATTTTTAAGAACTGTGGAAATGTCTCTATTTCAATTAAAAGAATTTTAATTTAAAATAAATTTATGCATACAGTAACAATTATAAACTAACAGTAATCAAACAGATGCAGAACCAAACACTAAACAATTGTACAAGTTCGTTAATTTTTCTTCTTATCAAAATGCTACTCCACACTAGCAAGAAGATTATTCTATTAATAGTAAGCCCTGCATCATTATAACGATATCTGTTAGAAATCATTAAGGGAGTAATGCACGATAGATGGTCTTTGTTAAACAGGAAACAATAGTCTCTTTATTATATATCGTTACTAAACATATTCAGCATAGTAAATATACGTAAACCGTACATATTATCAGTAATCTTGAAAATACTTGTATGACAATTCGACAGTGACTTGACTGAAAGTGGGATTCACATGGATAATGAGTGAATTCCGGTGTAAACCAGTTGACCAGAAAGTAAGAATCTCTCCCTGCGAGGATCACGGGTCATCGATAGGATGTTTACATCGCCTTCTTCAGCAAACCAGTTTAAGTCAGTCTGGGGTCATTGGGTGTCTTGATTCCGGGCAATCTCATTTCGTCGAGATCAAGTTGGTCGCGTTGCACTCGACTTACGCAACACTTACGCGTGTTCTCGGGTATCCAACAATTTTCATTGGCAATCAAGTCGGTTCCAGACTGCTAAGCGCGTGCAATGCTTCGCTCCTCAGTCTCTCCTGATATTTTTCACATAGTATCTTCTTCCCGCGCACGTCATTGATGCTCAAGAATAAAAGCCATGCGCTTTGTAAATCGTTGCTTTGGCCTTTGTGTCAGTTATTCGCGTATATAGAACGCTGTATCATGCTGAGTCGAGAAATCTACGACATGGAGTTGAGATTTGAGTATTGGGAACCCCGCGAGCTTTAGTTTAAGGGGAAGAGTGAAGTGAATTAATAAATGCTGAGGTTTTGATTTCTTATAGAGGAATCTCTGTTTTCGTGAAATTTTTTGTTTGTTGAGATTATCATGTCTATGGCATTTAAAATGGTCCAAAACGTAGAGAAAAAGGGTTTAGAAAAAATGTCTGTATGTGTGTGTGTGTGTGTGTAGATTTCCTTGTAAGCACGATAACTGTTGTAATTTTAGATCTATCTTTTTCAAATTTGGCCTGCAATTGGTCATACAATCACCTATGGGATTGTAGTTGACGCCAATCGGTTGGAAAATACAAATTTGACAGCATTTTGGAAATTAAAAAAAATCGTTTTCACGCTATAACTTTTGCAAATATTGCTGAAATTTTGTAAGGCCATCAACCCTCGATGTGTACCAAATTTGGCGAGAATCTATGGAGTGGTTCTAATTTTCTTGCAATTTTAAATTTTTTTGAAATGTGCAGACTTCAACTCTTGTAAATTTGAAATATTCGGCTGCAATTTTCGACATCTTGTTACGATAATTGATTACCAATGATGAATTTAGTCAAAGGAACAGTCGATATGTCGGTAAATTTCAATTTTGGTGAATAATAAGGCAAAAATGCTGTCACCAAAAAAAAAAAAATTACACAGATTTATCTCAACATTTTTCACATATAGGCAACCATCAAACTAGGTTTGAGTACAAATTTGATGCAAATCGGTCGAGCATTAAAAATTTTACGACTCTTTGAATTTATAGAAAAACATGTGTCGAGCATAAACAAGGCTGGAAAGCAGAACGTTGCAAATTTCTTCTTTATTATTGCTTCCTCATAGAGGAAGCTAGGTTTTCATTTTTTTTTAATCTCGAGATTTTCATCTCAGAATATTCAGAATGGTCCAAAACGTCGAAAAGTTTTTTTTTCTTCAAGATATCAAATTTTGGCCTTCACTATTGTCCTCAAGTCGCCCCTCACAAAGTACCGGTTACATGCCTTTTTACGATGATTTTTGGAAAAGTCGGTTCTGATTTCAGAATTCACGGGTCCGACTTTTGGTCGGAAAATCCAACCTAAAGAACCTACTTTTTCTTTTCTTCAAGATATCACATTTTGGCCTTCACTATCATTCTCGTGCAGTTCGGAGAGCTGCACGATATGCCGGAACTATGCGGACACAGTGCTGCATTCAGCACGTTATGACGTTACAAACTCTGCTTAATTCGGACGCAGTTGACCTGTTTCTGCCGGCACGCTGTGCATCCAATGCTCTACGTTTGTTTATCAGGGCACGTAAAAATTACTCGCGTCCCATTAGGGATTGTTTCGTCTAAGAGGTGTAGTCACATTTGGTAGGGAAATGAAAGGATTCAGAGAGACGACTGGCTCGGAACTAAGGTAAACGGTCCAGTTTCTGAAACTTTAGAGCACGCCCCCCCCCCCCCTTTCCAGATAGAAAAACGTGCCGCACGCCGTGTCGTCAAAAATACGCCATGTACTGTAGCATTAAGCTGCATTATTAACGGCACGAATGCCGCCACTTTGCCTGCACAGTTCCGACATGAGTTGGCGGGAGTTGGGGCTGCACAGCGTGTCGGAACTTTGCAGACACATTGCCGGCATGAGCACGCCGTGCCGTTGATAATGCAGCTTAATCCCAAGTAGCACAAAGACAAAGGATATCTATTTGGTATACGAAAAGGTATATTAATTTCCGTCCAAATAATATCTTTTTGGATTTGGATATCTTAAGAACGTCTAAAAGATATCCAAATTCAAAAGATATCATTCGGACGGAAATTAACATACCTTTTCGTATACCAAATAGATATCCTTTGCCTTTGTGCTACTTGGGATGCTGCAGCACATGGCGTATTTTTGCCGAGATGCGTGTCATTTTATGATACCATCATGTCGTCACGTTGCCGTAACATTTCTATCTGGGCCGGTTTTCTATTATTTACGAACACGTTTGTAATTATTGAAAATTTTAACGCAATCAAAAGAGCGCGTAAATGACTAGAGAACACCAACAATCAAAAGAACTGGATGAGGCAGATTAGTGTAACAGTTGGAAAGGACAGAGTATGGAAGGTGTGTGTGAGTAATGCAGATGGTCTGACGAATTATCAAAGAGAAAAAATATATGGTGATCACCGGGGTTCGAACCCGGATTGTTCAGGTACCGAGTAAGAACGCTAACCACTGCGCTAATGTCACCTAGTACATTTCTCTCATTCGATTCGTCTTCTTATATGCAATCCCTAGCAGATCCGGTCACCGAACAAACCACCGTCGAAATCACCATGGTGGTTTTGTACAAAAAGTTCACTTAGAATTTTGGCGAAACCACCACGTAAACCACCACTCCGAGATTCGTTTAAATCTCAGAGTGGTAATTTTGCCAAAATTCTAAGTGAACTTTTTGCACCTAATCACTATAGTGGAAAAGACCGTGATTCTATGGTGGTTTGCGCGGTAACCGGGTCTGCTAGAGATGTAGGGTCGTCACATTAGGTATTTTTTTTTCTTTCTCAAAGATGCGAAACATCAATGTTAAACTCTTACTCGGACTAAAATAAGTATACAGATGGAAGTACATTTCTTTATACGTTCACAATATTGATGCTCCCCACTTTACAAGTGTGGAGCACCAGTTCGCTGGTGCTCCGCACTTGTAAGCTGTGTTTACAAGTGTGTAAACACAGCTTACCAGTTCGCTAGTATTTACAGTCTCTGACACTTTGCGACTGTAAAATGTCGAAATGGCATGACCCTGAAGATATCTGCATTTCAGAAATAAAATTTTCAGCATGCCGTAGCTCCCTGAATGTTCATCGTACCAAGTTCCGCGCTGATGCATTTAAACCCAGAAGAAAAGAAGAGTAGTGAACAACAAATTGAGGAATTCCACGACCGGTATAAACTGCCCCGTGACCACCTTATGGCTACTAACGCTCCAAAATATCGCATAATCACTACTAACGAGATACCTATTAACTCTCGACAATTCCATTATCCATCACAATTAAACGACAAGTTGAAAATTTATTGAATGACAGAATTATACAGCCATCACGATCAGTATCATAAAGAATAATAATAAAAATCACGTAGGAATGGTAATATGAGATTAAAACGATGGCATATCATCCACGTCCACGTTTATGGGTGGTCAATTCATTTCTTCGGGGCAGTCTGGAGTGCTGTGACACACCTATTAATGCATCTTGGATGAGAAACCCGAAACGTTTTCTAAATTCTACACGTCAACGCACGGATAATGTGTGTTAACAAATTATTGGGTTACCAGTTTGCGGATAATAAGGAATTTAAGTGTTTATAATTAATTCATTAAAGATTCTAAGTGAATCATCTGAATCCATTAAAAACTTTAAGTGTTTAAAAATAATAAGTATGTAATTTCAAGTGTCTAAATATTGAATCTATTGTATGTGCGTGGTACTTAATCCATGAGTAAGAGTTAACCTTTTTTATATATATTCGACATAAGGACATGTAAACGGGTGTTAGTGTTACGTCCCGACGTACCCTTACCCCAAAAATAGGCAACCCTCCGAGCACCACTGTATGTCCCGGAAAAGGGCCCTACAGTCGATGGTCGACCAAATAGGGAAATTAGGAAAAGGACCCTTCAGACGGTCGATAAGTAGGGAAATTCAGAAAAACAGTAACATAGTAGGGGTGTGAGGCCCTCTGCTAGACCGCAGACTAGGGGAAGCTCCACGCAAACCCAAAAAAGTAGGAGACGGTGACTTTCGGCCAACCAGAGGCGAGAGACTCGGCCTCCCTTACTCCTAAAATTAACGCACTAACTTTAAGATAAAGAAATCTGTTCAAAAAGTGGGGGACGGCAGTTTTTCCGGCCAATTAGAAACTAATTGGCCGGAAAACTAGTCTAAAGAAACTGCCCTCTCCCAAACCTGCGTAACATCAAAGGTTCGCAGCACTAGTATATAAGATCCCAATGTTTGTATTTTTGTTCAGTTCTAATTTTGTACTCAACGAACAACATCTCCAACCAGTCATGTGAATAAATAGTGGTAAGATGAAAACTAAAAAGTTTTCTGGTACATCCTTTGGACTTGAGTCTTGCGCGGCCAACCGCGAATTCTCTAAGTCCCTCCTAAAATCCTCAAAACTAGAGTCTTGCGCGGCCAACCGCGATTACTCTAAGTCCTTTCAAAAAACCCTCACGACTTGGAGTTTTACGCGGACCACCGCGATCTCTCTAAGTCCAATACACCACACACAATATTTAGAATCTTGCGTGGACCACCGCGAGCTCTCACGTACACAAAGACTGAGTTTTGCGCGGAACGCCGCGAATTCTCACTAAGTCTTTTCTAAATCTGACGAGTACGGAGATTTGCGCGGGCCGCCGCGATTTCTCCAAACTTTGAAGTTTTATTAACTCCACATACAGAAATTTAACCAACGCGCACTTTTATCTTGCTCCGGTGAGGAATCTCAAGAATCAAAGTCTCAATAATGTCAAATAATAATCAAATAATAATTTATTTAAATCTTTCTAAATTTGAATAATAGATAATAGATATTTACGAGAAAAATTGGTATAAAGATAAATAATAATCAAATAATAATAATTAAAATCTCTGTAAATTCCTATAAATAATAGTTAGTAATCACGAGCATGCAATTTAATAATAATAAAGGCTTCCAAGGTTAAATATTCGCGAATATAAATTATAAATAAGGAAACAAAAAGAGCGTAGATGAAGGTAGATATTTTAATTGATAACATTTCCCAATACAATCATGATTTTATCAATATTTATATTTATATAATCATGTATAATTTTCAATAACCATTTTTCGTAATGATTTTAGAATGAGAAATATAAAAAATAATTTAGCCATAAACAAATCATCGATATTATAATAAGAATATGATTGTGGATGATATGACATCGTTTTAATCTCACATTACCATTCCTACGTGATTTTTATTATTATTCTTTATGATACTGATCGTGATGGCTGTATAATTCTGTCATTCAATAAATTTTCAACTTGTCGTTTAATTGTGATGGATAATGGAATTGTCGAGAGTTAATAGGTATCTCGTTAGTAGTGATTATGCGATATTTTGGAGCGTTAGTAGCCATAAGGTGGTCACGGGGCAGTTTATACCGGTCGTGGAATTCCTCAATTTGTTGTTCACTACTCTTCTTTTCTTCTGGGTTTAAATGCATCAGCGCGGAACTTGGTACGATGAACATTCAGGGAGCTACGGCATGCT
Organism: Ephialtes manifestator; assembly: GCA_963970395.1. Classification (NCBI taxonomy): domain Eukaryota; kingdom Metazoa; phylum Arthropoda; class Insecta; order Hymenoptera; family Ichneumonidae; genus Ephialtes; species Ephialtes manifestator. The sequence continues at coordinate 17,493,070 of OZ019975.1, forward strand.
GAAAATTTTATTTCTGAAATGCAGATATCTTCAGGGTCATGCCATTTCGACATTTTACAGTCGCAAAGTGTCAGAGACTGTAAATACTAGCGAACTGGTAAGCTGTGTTTACACACTTGTAAACACAGCTTACAAGTGTGGAGCACCAGCGAACTGGTGCTCCACACTTGTAAAGTGGGGAGCATCAATATTGTGAACGTATAAAGAAATGTACTTCCATCTGTATACTTATTTTAGTCCGAGTAAGAGTTTAACATTGATGTTTCGCATCTTTGAGAAAGAAAAAAAATACCTAATGTGACGACCCTACATCTCTAGCAGACCCGGTTACCGCGCAAACCACCATAGAATCACGGTCGTTTCCACTATAGTGATTTTGTGCAAAAAGTTCACTTAGAATTTTGACAAAATTACCACTCTGAGATTTAAACGAATCTCGGAGTGGTGGTTTATGTGGTGGTTTCGACAAAATTCTAAGTGAACTTTTTGTACAAAACCACCATGGTGATTTCGACGGTGGTTTGTTCGGTGACCGGATCTGCTAGGGATTGCATATAAGAAGACGAATCGAATGAGAGAAATGTACTAGGTGACATTAGCGCAGTGGTTAGCGTTCTTACTCGGTACCTGAACAATCCGGGTTCGAATCCCGGTGATCACCATATATTTTTTCTCTTTGATAATTCGTCAGACCATCCGCATTACTCACACACACGTTCCATACTCTGTCCTTTCCAACTGTTACACTAATCTGCCTCATCCAGTTCTTTTGATTGTTGGTGTACACTGTTCAGCTTACCAACCGGAATCTGTTCTACTTACTTAACAATGGCAGGAGATACAAGTTACTGCTACAAGGTAAGAAAAAAAACCCACTTGACACACACACTTCAGTGCTAACATCGAGCGCGGGGCGATCCTTTTTATTATCTACTACTATTTTTTTCATCGGGAATTTTTTCGATTGGCTATTTTTTCACCGGTTTCTTTTGGTCTTTCCCTCCATTGTCAATTATCCTGGCCATTGTTTTCATAGCTAGTTTATTTTTATTTTTTATTAACACCTAATGTTTGATGTACAGCCATGTTTAATGAAATGGAGCACTAACGTACGTAACGGCAATGTTTCATTAACATTTGCAACGGCAGTAACGGCAATGTTTCATTAACATTGGAAGAACCAATGTAGTACATGTACCCTGATATACATTTTACGACAAGGTGACGTCACTATGGCGGCATGAAACGACACGCATGTTATAAAAAATGCGCCATCTACTACAGCATTAAGCTGCATTATTAACGGCACGGCATATTGATGCCGGTACTGTGCCTGTATAGTTCCGACACGCTGTGCACAGCACGCCCATGTCGAAATTGTGCAGAGACAGTGCCGGCATTTGTGCCGTTGAGCACGCCGTGTCATTAATACCGCAGCTTAATGCTACAATACATGACGCATTTTTGACGACATGCAGAGCGGCACGTTTTTCTATCTGGGTAGTAACATAGTAGAAGTTTCAGTCATGTATATGAAACTATGTGGTGTCCGAATATTTTTATATTCTGCGAAAATACGGTAACGGAATCCAAGCCTTGAACTGCTGATCCGCAGCCTTAGTGGCAATCACCATAAGCTGCTCTATAACACCGATTTTATTATGATTATATAAAGCCGTGTTAAAAAAAATTATGCTTTTTGTAACCTTGTATCTTGATTAATAACTGGCCTCCCTAATATGTAAGAATAGTGAAAGTTGATGATAAATATTTGTATATCTAACAAAGGCAATTGATTTATTAATTACCATATAGATTTACTCGTTATTTGCCTAATAATCCATTTATGTACCTCAATAGGGTTCGTCGGAGTTCGTGATTGAAAATGGAATTTTGAAAGGTGTCGAGGAACCATACCTTACTGAGCACAACAATTTTGGAGAGTATATCCTCCAGCAGTTAAAAGCTACACCAGAATTTATTGGACAGGCACGTAAACTTTCTTATCTTCGTTGTCTACCTACTAATATGCCCATCTTTCAATATTAGACGTATAACAGTTTTAACGAAAACGTTGATTACTAAATCAATCAGATTGATGGGGCAACTGGAAGGGAAGAAAGTTTCGGAAAAATGATGGAAAAGAGTGTAAAGTGCGCAATGTGGCTGAAGGAACAAAACGTCCAACCCGGTGACATTGTAGGCATTTGCACTCATAATCAAATGGACATGTATGTGCCCTGTTTTGCCTCGCTATACATAGGGGCTGTGTTGAATCCCTGGTGGAACATTGAAATTACAGAAGGTAAGAAAATCAAATTTTTATTTGTTATTTCCTATTGCAATAAAATTTGCAGAATTCAATATTCTATTCTACCATTTATTTTTTAAATTTTGTGTTGTAGAGAAGCTAACGGTTTATATACATACTTGATTTCGGAGAATATTTACATAGGCGAAAAAATTTGAAATCATAATACTGTTCAAATATATGTAACTGAATATAGAGGGATTTTTGTATTTTTTATTTATAGCTGGAACGATTTTACATGTTTTATAATCTGGAGCACTATTGCATTGATATTTACATCAATCATTTCTGGATCATATTGAAGCCCAGCGGAAAACAATTGAATTATTGCATTATTACAGTATATATTTGAATTGGCGTTGTTCATTTTTAATCATGTTTATCATGTCTGTATCATTTTTATGTGTTGCAGAGATAATGAACTGCTTCCTCACTTCGGCGCGTCCCAAAATTCTTTTCGCTGACGAAGCCACGGCAGATTCAATTCTCGAAGCAGTAAAAAAAAGTGATATGCCATTGAAAGTCATCATATTCGGAAATCATCCGGGTCTGCAATCACTGGACGACATTTTTGCATCACAAGACGTCAAAATTGTTACCGAATTTCAGTGTACAAAATTACCTAGTAACGAAGATCCCGCTGTACTTACATACTCTTCAGGATCGACTGGACTGCCAAAGGCCATTCAACGTCCCCATAAAATGCTGTTTGGAAACGTTTATAACGATATGGAAATGGGCAGACCTGAAGGTACTAGAATTTTGTTGATGTATTCGACACTTGCTTGGGCCAGCGGTATTCGAAACATGTTAAGAGGTATAGTATCACGGGAGACGAGAATCATATATCCGGCATTTTCGGAAGAAACTACTTATCAGCTGATCGAAAAATGGAAGGTACGTTACAACGTTTTTTTAAATAAATTAAGATCTTCGTTTTCTACTCAATAATGACATTTGTACTAGGGATTTGCAGGAGCTCGACTCTGTTCGAGTAGCTCGAGGTCCGACTCAGTTCGTCGCTGATCGAGGCAGCTCGATCCAGCCTCGAGATCTTAGGATGATCGAGCTGTTCGATACAATCTGACTACTCGAGCCGCTCGAGGTGCTCGGACTGCCAGAGTCCTTCGAGCCGCGCGAGTCGCCCGAGCCACTCGACTTGTTCGGGCCGCTCCCTCGAACGTTTTAATTAAAATTCACGTGTTAATTGCTTACAAAATCGAAATTCACGTTTCATTTGTTCTACATTTTAAAGTTAACGTTTAATTTATTACATATCTCGGAATTTGCGTTTAAGTTGTATAAAAAGAAAATTGCCGTTTAATTTCTTTAAGAATAATAATAATAATGCTTATTGTAGATGCTCGTATATATACTTACATGTGAATATATGAAATTCGATTGGTATGGTAACATAGCAATATGAGTTTTTTTAAATAATTTCTATTCTCTTACGTGACTATCCCTACTCTATGTCCTTTTGCTGTTCCAGCAGCTCAAGGCGCTATAATTGATATACACGGAAAAAAAAGATTAGTTGCCATAACCAAGAAATGAGTTGACACTATCAATCGATTATTCTATTTCCCTTATAACTCAAATGGTAATTCCAACGATTCGAATGGTAATACGGACGATTCGAATGGTAGTCCCAACGATTGGATCAGTTAACCTAACTTATCTCGCGAGAACTAATCGTGAATAGTTGAGGTTACTATTCAGACATTGTGTACAGCAAATCGAAAACGTAGTTGCTACAACCAAACATTTCTTTCCGTGTAGATTTTTGGCCCACGATAAGCGCTATTGCGCTTGGATGTAGGTGTATGTATCACATTTCAATTAATTTTTTTTACTGCTTGTATTTATTACTATTTGATTTAATATTCGTTGAATGTTTGGGCTAGTAGTGTGGTTTTTTACTTCGTGGGTGAGATTATTAAATTAAATCGCGAATTATTCGTTTAGTTTCACTGCTTCTCTTCCGACTGTTTCCATGTAGCTATCTATAATGTCCTTATATATACTATTATCACATTTATAGAGCTTCTCCCGGAAATGTTTGGGCATCGCGTTGATTAACTTTGAGGCTATGTAATCATAGCATTTTCTTCCGATCGTCATTTTCCTCTTAGGTTCTTGTCTGCTTTATATTCAGCATCCTATTTGAGGTTTCTTGTTCCTGTTTGTATTTTGTATAGTCCGTGTTTCACGTAGAATTTCAGGATCGAACTACAATATTGATGCCTTACGTCTAGTACTCTCGCTTCTTGAAGTAATTGCTCAGTTGGGTACATCCGTTCTTTGCTATGGATTATTTTTAACACTCTTTTTGTAGGGTCTCGAGAGGTTTTATCACAGTTTTCGTAGCTCCTCCTCATCCTACAATGCCGTATCTCCATATTGACAAGAATATTGCTGTATATACGATTTTAGGCGTTTGAACGTCCAGTGCAGACTTTAGTGTCCTGAATTCGTATGTTAAGTAACGTAGTCTCCGTACTCCGTACTCCGAAGATGTTGATCGATTGTTATGCCCAGATACTTTATACTCGTGGATCTCATTATTTGCCTGCAGGTTCCTGGACAGGTTGTTCCATCGCATGCATTCGAGTGTATAGTGATGTTGTTTATCTGGGGTATGCTGTCGACATAGCACCCAAAAGTTACACAGTGGGTTTTCTAATAATTCACTGTGAGCTTGTTTTCCATGAACCATTTGAATGGTTTTGCGGCATGCACTGAAATTGTGCTCATTACGTCTTCCCAGTCTTTTTCTTCATACATAATTACTGTATCGTTAGCAAATGAGACTATTTTTCCAGAGCATTTTACTTGAAACAGGTCATTTTGATATATGATGTATAGGAGTGGCCCAACTGTTCCCTGTGGTACTTCAAATTTCGAACGACAGACATTACCTTCGATACCTTCTAGTGACACGTACTGTGGTCGTCCACACGGATAGCTTTCTAGTACTTCCAATGCCGTTCCTCTTATGCCTATATCTGTGAGTTTATTGAGCAGGATGTCATGGCTGCACGGAGAAAACGAGTTAGTTGAGAAAACTAACCTTTAAATGCTTGGAGCGTTAGATGTAGTTTGGTTGGCATTACCAATCGGTTGGTTGGCGCCACCAATCGGTTGGTTGACATCAATCGGTTAGCTGGCATTACCAATCGGTTGGTTCTGACACGCAGTAACTTGCTAATACCATATTTTACCATGTCTTTTGGTTGGCATGTATCAATTCCGTAGTTCCTACAACTACACCCTTTTCTCCGTGTGAGCGTGTCAAACGCTTTCCTTAGGTCAAAAAAAATTCCAGCACATTTTCTGTTATCATCGAAGGCTGTATAAATGAATTTAGTTACTTCTGCTATAGCTCCTTCGGTTGATTTTCCTTGGAGGAAACCGTACTGCGTTTTCGCGAAGAATTTTTGTTTATTTAAGAAGTCTAGCATTCGATTTTTCACACATGTTTCAAAAATCTTTGCGATGTTAGACGTTAGTGATATAAGGCGGTAGTTATTTATTTCGCCGAGGTCACCACTTTTAAAAAGTGGTATAACCTTCGAATACAAAACCAACTTTTAATTTGTTCACCAATTCGAAATTCGCGTCTCAATTGTTAGGAGAATTAACAAGTTCCGTTTATTTCGAGTGAAAATAAAAAAAATTAACGTTGAATTTAACAAGCAACTGATGTTTAATATGGTTTGGGTTTGATTTTGGCGCGACTCTTTTAACCCATTCAAAATAAATGGAATTTTTTTAAGTTTGCTTTTTCGTTTAAAATTTTTTTAAATCAAATCAAACGTCAAACGACGTCAAGTCAAATGTTTAAACAAATTATCAGGAAAGTCATTTTTTTAAACTAATCAAACATCATTTTATATTTTTTAAACAAATTAAACGTCCATTTATATATTTTAAACAAGTTAAACGTCAATTTATATTTTGTTAACAAATTAAACATCAATTTATGTTTTTAAGCAAATTAAACGTCAATTTATATATTCTTCATACATATTGGACGTTATTGTTTTTTCGAGCCTGGCTGACTGGCAGCACTGGGCTCGAATGACTCGAACAGCGATTCTACACATCACCGACTCAACACCACCGACTCTACTCAACGGCAATTCGACACATGCCTCGATTCAACACAACAGCAATTGTACACATCACCAACTCGACACATGCCTCAATTCTACACAACTCCAATTCTACACAGCCCCGATTCTACACAGTCACAATTATCACGAGCCAAATGCACAACGGCAATACTCTACACAGCCTCGATTCTACACAGGCACAAATATCACGAGCTAAATTCACAACGGCAATACTCTACACAGCCCCGATTCTACACAACTGTTACAAGCCAAATTCACCAAAGTCCCAATTCAACACATCACCGATTCTACACCGTCACCAACTCACATCCAATCAACGTATGTCGTTCAAGTATTCCAACTCATCGGCGCACTATGATTGGATGTGAGTTAGTGACGGTGTAGAATCGGTGATGTGTTGAATCGGGACTTTGGTGAATTTAGCTCGTGACAGTTATGCCTGTGTAGAATCGGGACTGTGTAGAGTATTGCCGTTGTGAATTTAGCTCGTGACATTTGTGCTTGTGTACAATCTGGGTTGTATAGAGTATAGCCGTTGTGCATTTGGCTCGTGACAGTTGTGACTATGTAGAATCGGGGCTGTGTAGAACTGGGGTGGTGTTGAATTGAGGCATGTGTCGAGTTGGTAATGTGTCGAGTTGGTGATGTGTACAGTTGCTGTTGTGTTGAATCGAGGCATGTGTCGAATTGCCGTTGTGTAGAGTCGGTGGTGTTGAGTTGGTGATGTGTAGAATCGGATTCTATAGAAACGACGTATTGCCGAGTAGTCCGAGCGGCTCGGGTAGTTCGATGAAGCGCCGTTACTCCATTTAAAGCTCGATCAAGTGCCGAGCTCCACGGGCATGCCTCGAGCGGGCTCGAGCGAGCTCGAGCGAGCTCGTGCACATCCCTAATTTGTACGCTGAATTAGATGCCAATAATAAATGTTGCAAATATTTTTACCATTTACTAAATTATCTTAAAAAACCAATCAGATAAACTGGTTACATCTGTCACCGAGCTATGCTCTCCAACTTCTAAAGTCATCAGTAAGAACCAAATATGATTTGTCCTCATTGAAGTACCTTTACATTATTGGAGATATTGTGAAAGAAGAGATGCATAAAGCATTGGCTGCGAAATTCCCTCAGACAAGCGTCCGTCAAATGTATGGTACGACTAACCGACTATGAATAATATTAAGTAAAATAATTTTTATAAGAAAATCAGTTAGAGCTACAATGAAAAGTTGCACAAATGTACTTTTCCAATATTTTATAAACTAATCTGAATTCTTATTGATAAAATAAAAATAATTATTTATTGACCAAAAGGTATGTCCGAAACGGGTGTAGTTCTTGAACAACATAATGAGCATCCCAAGTATGGGTCTTGTGGAACAATCGTAAAAAATGTGCACATGAAAGTTATTGATACCGAGAGTGGGGTAGTATTGGGTCCCAATCAAGCGGGTGAGGCTTGTTTCAAGTTTCCATTCATGATGACTTGTTACTACAACGATCCCAAGGCCACGAGTGAAACAATCGATGCTGAAGGTATAACGTCACAGTTTAAAACAATAACAGAATTAGTGATCGATTAATAATGTAATAATTGCTGATAGGCTGGTTGCACACCGGTGATCTCGTTCACTACGACAAAGAGGGCAACGTTTATGTTATTGATAGAATAAAGGATTTAATCAAGTACAGGGATTATCGTGTCTCACCTGCAATTATTGAAGAAATCCTGCTAGGACATTCCGCAGTCACCGCGGTTTGTGTCGTAGCCAAGCCTAACGAAATCGATTACGAACATCCGTTAGCATTTGTGGTAAGGAGGCCAGACGCTCAAGTAAGTTTACAAATTTTGATAAAACCAATAATCACCAAGAATCGCAACTTACGCAACCCAAAATTATTAATCAATGCAACTTTTTTTTTCGATAAATGCAGATTACGAAAGAAGAGCTTATGGAGCTGGTGACGACTAAATTGCCGGATTACACGAGACTCCGTGGTGGTGTCGAGTTCTTGACAGAGTTTCCTCGTACGCCGGCAGTAAAAATTGCCAAAAAGCTTTTGAAAAATATGGCACGATCTCGTTAAACCTTATAACTATACGCTTGCAAATCGTGTGTATTACTAGTGTGGTTTCCCTAACAATCACGACAACTTTCAGAATAACCGGAAAATGACTGAAAAGTTGTTCAAATAACCGTAAAATGAATGAGTCGTTTTTGACCCTTTTAGTGACGCTCAGAATTTGTCAGAATAATCGTAGAAATGGCTGTCGAAAATTAGGGACTCTCAGAATTTGTCAGAACAACCGTAGAAATGACAAATTTTAAAAGTCATTAATCGGGTCAAAAACAATTCAGTCATTTCACGGTTATTTCGACATGTTTTGAAAGTTACCGTGATTGTTAGGGTTACTGAATCATGATACGTGTCCACATGATGAATGATTCAAATATTGTGAATTCTTCGATCATAGTTTAAGTAGCATAGATATTACATAAGATATTTGTACCGTCCAAAACATACGAATGAAGTTAGATCTGCGAAATCACCATCATAACTTAACAATTATGAGACTGACTTGTTTACAAAGCTTCATCTATGAGGAAGCTAAAGTTGATTAACATACTTCCTCATAGAGGTAGCTTTGTAAAAAGCGATCAATATTGAGGAAGCAATGAGCAAGGTTGTATTTTGCATCCTTGCTTTATTCTAAAATTAGTTAAAATATTATTTATGTTTTAGCAATTTTATTATAAAATAGGTGATTTAAGGAGTCATTAAGGGGAGAGAGTCGAGTAAATTAAAAACTGTTGCCCGTTTTTTTTCCTTATAAAATTAGTTTATCATCTTGAGAATGTGCTTCCAAATTTTTAAATCAAAATTCGAAATTTAAGTTACTCATCTCAATTTTTTTAAACGATTCTCTCAAAAGTTAAAATTTCACTATCCGGGGAATGTAGTACAGCGAATTTCAAACTTATCGCGATTAAATTTTCAACATAGATTCTTCAATTTATTTTCCATTGCATGAACATATAAGTAAAAAAAGATAAATAAAAATCGAAACATACACACAATATGAGACGTCAGTTTGTCAAGTTTGAAACGTTTCAAAGTTGCAACGGTTTCCCGGCATCCAGCGGCCATAGTTGCCGATGAGGTTAATAATTTTCTTTTCCCATAAAGGAAGAAATTCTTGCTCTTTAGCAAGACTTTTTCTAATAAAATATATTATCCTGCTAATGTAATAAAGCCTGTTTCAAATCACTGGATTTTTATTTTTATTTTTCATTCCGATTCTAAATTATATAGACTACGTACATGCCAAATTGTAGACCAGAATTCGGAAAATTAAAAAATATATAGGCATTTGAATGTTTTTATAAATGTGAAATAACATGTTCCGGCGATGTTTCACGTTGTGTCATTTTTTACCGCCATAAAAATGGAAAAACCTATGGTAAGCCTACTCGTCGTCAATCCCATCAAACCAATGCAAATTAGCTTGAAATAATTAATTAAATTTATTATTTATTTATTATTGATTAATAAATAAGAATGATTTTTATTATTTCATTAATTAATAATAAATAATGCATTGCGTCACCGTGTGACAAATCAAAATGTTCAGCGTTCGGTCGGTAATTATACGGTCGAAATATCGATCAATACGGTCGACACGACGCACTTCTGATTTTCGCCGCTGGTGCACGCATCACATGCGTATGATGGAGACGCAGCGATGTTTATTTTACCGATTGTGGATACTGGTCTACTAAGGGTTGCAAAATAATTTGCAACCCCATATACATAGAATACCTTACAAATAGGTTAGTACCCGATATTGAAGTTCAAATAATTCAAGTACGTGCATAGAATATATTCTGGACATTGTTGCATGTGTGCAAATTAAATATGCATAGAATATACAGAATATATTTTTCACATCATGGACATAAATGGATATACAAAGAATATCTCATGTTGTATGGGAACATGTATCCGAAATTTATGAATTATTTCTTTTTCTCATTTCTTCTTCTGCGCAATAGGATCTTGATATCGAAGTCAGTCGGCAATCATGAAGACTTCTGCCATGTTGAGCATTCCCTCACATGATAATGAGAAACATGTATGTTCACAGCATCACATACTTAGCCTTGAAGATTGTATGAGCGAATACGAAGCGAATATCAAACATAATACAAGATACCCTTCTCAAGGTTTGAAGTTCGTACTACGCAGTAATTGTTATTTGGTGGCCTTCAGTATCTCATTGTTTTGCAAATAGACGCGGGCTATGATATGTTGGGTCGCTCCAGGTTGTTAAGTAAAACACTGACCACCAGTTTTGAAATTCTCAAAATTTTAAAAGTCCGCCCCTGAGCCTCCATGACTTGCAATGTATCTTTTTATTATCACTTGACCCCCTTAAGCAATAGATGAGGGGGGGGGGGGGTGACTGATAATAATAACGAGCCTGTCAATAGTAAGAATATCATTATAAATTGCAGATACTCAATGATCAAGCTCATTTCAATTGGGATCGAGTCGTTGAACGTAGCAAACCTTTGTAATAAGTGCAATTCATTTCGGAATTGGTGATTCAGTTTGTTAGTGTCACCGAATTTGTACTAACCATGGCGTTTCTAACGATTTATTGGAGCCTAGACTTCGTGCTTTTCATCATTACTGTCATCGTCGGATTATACTTGTACATGACAAGGAATTTTGAGTACTGGAAGAAACGTGGCGTTATGGAAATACCACCAACGCCATTTACTGGCAATTTTACCGACAATTTATTCTTAAAAAAATCTCCAGGCGAACTAATTAAGAAATTATATGATCAGTCTGCGAATCTGCCTTACATGGGTTTCTATGTATTGGACAGACCTTTTTTTTTAGTGCGCGATCCGGAGCTTATTAAAAGTGTAGCTACGCGTGACTTTGCTTATTTCACCGACAGATTTGCGACTGCTCATGATAGTCTGAGTGCTGCGCAATTGTTTTTCTTGAATAATCCGCAGTGGAAATTGCTCAGAACAAAAATCACATCGACATTTACGTCGGGCAAGCTCAAGAGGATGTTCGAAATGATGCTCGGAGTTGTTGAAAATCTGAAGTCTTATCTAAACTCCCTAGACTTAAAAGGTACTATTTTTGTCCGATTAACCAACTTTAAGGGTGACAAAAGGATTGTTTTTCTTTTACTAGCCAGATTTTATATATGAATCAAGGAATTCTCAAATGAATTGGAATTCTCATGGAGGAATTTTTCTAAAATCTGGAAAATAATTCCACAATTTATGATATCCATTGTGAGTCCGAACTAACTTAGTACATATTAAACTTAATTATAAATTGAATTATACATAAATTGTAACTTCGAAATCTTGTCATTTCGAAGTTGCAATTAACGCAATACACGGTTTTTACGTGATTTTTCTTTTTTTGGAAAATAGATAAATCTCACATATTTTTCAGGACTCCAGCGACATAAATTACATTTTCGGCAATGGTCGGGTCTACTCCACTTCCCCCTTAAGCTTCAGCAAAATACTCTAAGCTATTTTTAAGTTATAAACGTTAAATCAGAGAGAGAAAATTTTTAAAGATTATTTTTCCCATCCAAATTTCGACCAATGGAATTGCACCATTCGACGTCACGTGGGGCAAGCTACACAGTATTATATTGATAATTTTGCGAGTTGGTTATATATATAAAACAAAAAATCATTTAGCCGCGTCAACCATCTGTCAAACTGACAGAATGAATTTTATTGTGGCAGCCAAAGGATTTTTATTTGATATGAGTAGGTTTGGAGTTGAATCCTTGCAAACTATTGATAAAAAAGTAACGGGAAATGTCCCTGTTAATACGATTAAATCGAAAACCTCAGTTTGGAATCAATATACAAATGTCTATAACAATTGTGTATGTAACTGCAATACTTTAAACATGAATTAAAAGGTTTTTGTTCTGATTATGAAATTTCCTTCTCAGAATGATAATTTTTGTCTCATGGTGCAATTCCATTTGTCGCAATTTGAATAGAAAAAATAATCCCCCGAATACCACTCGAGCTTCGAAATTAATCTGTTATTTCCCTCCAGGTTCCCTGCAAACAAATAAGCTCGTCAAGTTTTTCAGAAAAATCACTCGCGCTACGCGCTCGTGATTTTTTAACCTGGAAAACTTGACTCGTTCATTTGTTTGCAACGAACCTGTCAGGAAATATCCGATAATTTGAAAGCTCTTGTGATATTACAAGTGAAAATCCCATAACTTTTTAAAAACTTTATCGATTCTACCCAAAGTTATAACCAACCAACTTTCGTCGTAAGGGCTAACGCGGAGAAAGTTCCAGACCGTAGTTTAACATTTTCACGTATTAGCGTGTTTACGTCGTTTCGCGTGGAAAAAAAAGGAAATTTTTATAAAACATGAATCACGTGTGGAATTTTCAATTAAATCCAGCATGATGAAATCATAGCCATCACTTCACAGACGCGCTAAGTTTCAGTTAGATAGTTCAATCCTCTTTCGAATTATAGATTTTTTTTTAAATCCATGACAGGAGATATTTATTTCAGAACGCTTTTCTTGATGTTTCAGATAATTTTTAATATATTGACATAAAAATATAATACATTATTTTAATGAAAACAAATTTCCCTCCATGCGCGTATAAAAATAATTGGTTGTCCTAACCAAGTGCCATGGTTAAATACGCTCCAAGCGACAAAATTGGTTGGGAGAACCAACTATTGGGTGTCACAACCGACCAATCGGGCGTCACAACCAACCCATTGGACGTCACAAACAACCGATAGGATGTGACATCCAATGGATTGGTTGTGACATCCAATAGTTGGTTTTCGCAACCAATTTTGTCGCTTGATTAGTGCAACCAATTATTTCTTTCCGTGTGAGATAGCAAAATAATGTCTTTTTATGGGTGTTTCTTAAACAGATGGTCAAGTCCTGGAGTTTAAAGACTTTTGCGGAAAATACATGACCGATATTATCGGCGTAACAGTCTTCGGGATCAATGCCAATTGTTTGAAAAATCCGAACGTCGAATTTCGGAAGCTCGGTAGCGAAATATTCAAGTTCAATTTTTGGCGCAGTATAGAAGTGTCATCTCAATTTTTCGCGCCACAATTTGTTAAACCAATGGGCTTTCGATTCTTCACAAAAGCATATTCGAAGTTTATGAGGAGAGTTTTTTGGGACACGGTTGCCGAGCGGGAGCGATCAGGAGATAAGCGAATCGACCTGATTGATCGATTGATAGAACTGAAGAAAAGTGAGGCCGAGAGCCCGGATAAGAACATTTTTGGTAAAGTACACTTAACACATATTGCTAATTAATAATTTGCGTATAACGATATTTATCAGTTGTATCAGAAATTATTAGAATATTCGATTTGCCTTAGAATTCGACGGTGACAATTTGGTTGCACAAGCAGGCGCATTTTTCGCAGCCGGTTTTGAAACCGTTTCCGGTAATGTGAGCTTCACGCTGTATGAGCTCGCACTTGCACCGCATTTACAGACGAAATTACGGGAAGAAATCAAGGATGCGCTTGAAAATAGCAATGGAGCGATAACTTATGATTTGGTAGGTGCACTAGGGTAGAAGCACTGGTTTTGGTTATTTCTAAATACGCGCATACCTTTACTTCATCTGCAATTGTATTCAATCATGATTATTCAAAACTTGTGAATTTTTATACGTAAGTTTTATATGTAATTTTTATACGAATGTTTGTCCTAGCCACAAAAATTTTAATATGACAATATGCAAAGGTGATGTGCTATACGTTGTCTGTCTGTCAGATCGTCATAAGTGCGAGCGAGATTGCTGAATCCTCTCGCAGTGTTATTCTTCGACACGGTTAATTTTTCGTAATTAACTAAAAGACTAGAAGTACTGACTGCATCTAAAAAGTCTACAGTCAGTACTTCTAATCTTTTAGTTAATTACGAAAAATAGAAGTACTGACTGTAGGCTTTTTAGACGCAGCCAGTACTTCTCGTCTTTTTCCTAAAAACTAATTGTGAACAACACTTTAAAGTTTCTGTTATCGCCCGAGCAGTAGCACATCGTCCTTTTGAGACCATTTTTTGAAAACTATGAGGCTATTTAGAATAACAGTTCTTTCTACTTATTAGTGCACACTTGAAAAATTTATTGAAAAAATATTATTGCAATGCTGAAACGCAAATACTGTACAATATTTTTTAACTTGGCGCCGAGTCGCTACAGCGACTCTTGATACCTTTTGTAAAACCAGATAGAAAAAAAAATTCGCTCGACGGTTCATACTTCCGGTTGTTTCATTAATCGTAAACAAAAAAAACCAAAGAGTTTCTTAAAATATATAAGTTTCGCAATGACGGGGACTAAAATGAACAAAAGAAATCGAAAATATAAAAAAAAGATGCATCTTTGACAATTAGGTATTGATTTTGCAAAAGATGTTCAACTTTAAAGTACTGCAAAACTAAACAAAAAAATGTATGCGAAACTAAAATACTTTTTTTTCTTTTTGGTTTTTCAAAACCATAATATTACATACAACCAAAATACTGCAAAAGACTGCAAAAAGCTGCAAAAATAAAAAAATGAAATGTTTAGTTTTGCAGCACCTTAGACTTTCTTCTTCCTTGTACATATCCTAGACATATCATTAACATTCCCCCTTAAAGTGTTCAAAATCGGTACATCTACTCTATAACATAATGGAGCTTTAACAATAATAACTATAATGGCTTTATTAATATATCTCCAGGTCTTGAGCCTATCCTACTTAGATATGGTTGTATCCGAGACACTTCGAAAATACCCGTCATTGCCTTTTTTGGATCGTGTGACGAATACCGATTACAAAGTACCAAATTCGGATCTCGTTCTGGAAAAAGGTACACCCGTGTATATTCCTGTACTTGGATTGCATTACGATCCTGAATACTTTCCGGATCCTGAAGTCTTCGATCCCGAGAGATTTAACGAAGAGAACAAACGAGATCGAAAATCTGGTGTCTACATGCCTTTTGGAAAAGGACCCCGAAATTGTATTGGTATGCAACTATGAATTGATTATTAAAAGGCTGTTAAAAATCGAAAACTTTAATTTAACAGACTAGAAGTTTTTATACATAAACGGATGAATAATAGTACATTATGCTACAAGGGAGGGAAGAGCGCGATTTTCACCGAGTGCGAGGTTAGCTGCCCGAGCGAAGCGAGGGCTCTGCTCGAGCACGAGGTAAAAATTGCGCTCCCTCCCGCGTAGCATACGATTCTTTTCTTCCGATTGCGTTGAAATATGACGTGATTTCTGTCGCTGAAAAGCGAGAGGAAAAATTCGACGCTACCTGACCGTGAGCCGTGTGCATGGGCAGCGGGAAGATATACGAGGCAAGACTCGCTCGGGCATCGTGGCCCCTGTTTTTGTGCGCTTCAAGGATCGCAGCGCGAGCGCCGCGGTACGCGGCGGTCCCGCTGGGAACCTCGAAGTGGGCGAAAATAGGGGGCAAGATGCCCTAGGGAGTTTTGGCTCGTATATCTTGCCCGCTGCACATGCGCACTGCTCGCGGTCAGATATCGGCGACTTTCCTCCCGCTTTTCAGGGACGGAATCACGTTATTTCAGCGCAGTCAGGAGAAAAAATTTATCTACCATTGTGACCAATAATGAATGTAGTTTTACAGTGAAATGATATTAATCATTTTAATTTAAAAAAATGTACTGTCAAACGACAGTATATAATTAAAATGAAAGTATTCTGAATGTTTTTATTATACTGCTTATTAATTTTACATTATACTTGTATACTAAATGTAGTATACTAATCTATGCATGGAAACTTTCGTAGCGTACACGTTTATTGTTTTATTTGTTAACACGTTTATGAATTTGTAGGAATGCGTTTTGGACTTTTGGAAACAAAACTTGCTCTTATTCACATTATATCGGAGTACGAGGTGTCACCATGCGAGGAAACTTTGATCCCTATGAGGCTAAATCCAAGAGCATTGCTTACAGCACCTGACGGTGGCTTGTATTTGAAAATTCGTAAAATTGACACCACGGAAAATTGAAGGATGGAGAATCAATATTACCAATTGTCATTGCATTATGTAAAATAAAGAAATTAATTGAATATACAAATACAATTATATATGGCTGCAGCAATTTTCGTGACCGTCGGTAATGGCTACTATTAAGTGACAATTATTAATTATTAGTCAATGTGAACATTATTATCGATCTATCAATTATTTTTATAGTTTTTCTGGTAACCGTGACTATATTATTAGATAGGTACTAGGCAGAAATGGAAAACGGTCCAACCGGAGTAGAGATGTGAACGGCAAATATGACCGGTAATTTTACCGTATTTTTAACGTCATAAAACGGTACGTGCCGCTTTAAAAATTACCACAATGGTAATAAAATCATATGGTCTCATCGTGATTTAAAATCTCGTCAAGATATCATCCGTATGGGGTGTCTTTAACACTCCGGCTTAGAGATGTGAAAATACCGATATTTTTATTTTCGGTAAAATGACCGTAGAAATACAGTATTTGTACTGTATTTTATCGTCATTTTTTCTGCCAATTTTGTGTTGTGAAAATACGGTCACGAAAACAGCTAAAGTCAATTTACCGCCAAAAATGGTAAACTTCGTCTATATAGTTGTGAAATTACCGTTAATAAAATTTTTGGTCGAATTACCTTAACATTTTTTTGTCATTCGACCGCATCTTGACGAGATTTTAAATCACGACGAGACCACCCCCATGGAAATAAAGTACAATGGAAATTATATTTTTCGATGTATTGAAAAATACATTCAAAATATACCTCAGATATATTGTTTATATTTATCATATATGTGAAATATATAAAACATAAACGTGATATATATTTCGAATATATATGGTGTTGCCCATCCATTGTGGTGGATGGGCGCCCGCGTCATAGGCTTGCAACTCATTTTGAACGCTGACTAGCCTTACGCTGGGAGAGGGGGTCTGACGTCACGACTGGCGAGGCGCGTGAGGCGCAGGCTGGTGCGCGAGCGAGGAAGAGGGGGAAGAGAG
Organism: Ephialtes manifestator; assembly: GCA_963970395.1. Lineage (NCBI taxonomy): Eukaryota > Metazoa > Arthropoda > Insecta > Hymenoptera > Ichneumonidae > Ephialtes > Ephialtes manifestator. Next base: position 17,510,644 of record OZ019975.1, read on the forward strand.
GAAGACGCGCGGCAGCGCGAGGGTGAGACAGTCAGTCGCTCATGCACGGTCGAGTAGGGCAGTCGCGCAGGAGCGTGAGCGTAAGAGAGATGGCGAGCCGCACGACAGCGCGAGACTGAGATGCAGAGTCGCACGCGCACATGACAGCAGCGTTGCAGCTTAGCATCATCGTCGCGTGGTAGCACAGCGACCTTGCAGTGCAGCACCATGGCAGCCTTACAGCGTCGCAGCATTGTAGTGGTATAGCAGCTACAGCAGCGCGGCAGCATTACAGCCCATCAGCATGCCAGCATGACAGTATTGTAGCATGACAGCATAGCAGCGCTGCAGCATAGGAGCATAGCAGCCTCGCAGCATACCAGCATTGCAGCATTGGCATAAGGTTTTATTGACACGCGATATTATTCGACATATCTTTTATGCGCACGTTTACATAGTTAGTGAAATATTAAATATATTGTAATGACATTCTGGATATATCTAAATTATGTAATAAATATATTTTCCGTATATTGGAAAATATACGAAAAGATACATGTACAAATATATGTCGAATGCAATTAGAATGTAATTTAAATGTATATTGGAATATACTTTAACATATATTTTTGGTATATTGAAAAAGATATACACATATATACGAGGAATGTAATTTCAACGTAATTTGAATGTACATTTGAATATACCTCAACATATATTTGTTGTAGATGGAAAAGTATATATAGAAGCGTACGCGGTATGCAGTTTTAATATAATTTCATTCTATTTTTGAATATACTTCAACATATATTTTTCTATGTGTTGAAAAATATATACCATATACAAAAGAGATGCATAATACATACATTTAGAATAAATTACATATGGGTATTGACTATACCAGCTACTGTATATTGAATATATTTTTACTTACATACAAAAATATATATAACATATCTAATTTTTCGTAAAAAATATATGTATTATATAAAAAATATATTTTCGAATATATTTCAAGTATAGTTTTTTTCCATGGGGGCATAGGCCCAATTCTCGAGTTCGCTCGAAATTCGGTCGAGCGCTCGAGATGTTCGAATGATCGACTCGAAGGAAACGAAAAAATGGTATTCTCGAGATCGATCGACATGGCTTTCGAGCGGCATCTCGTATAAAACTTGCACGCGGTATTGCCAAGTCGCTCTGTTCACTTATAAGCCAATGAACAGCCTAGCCTAATAGAAAGAAAGCAGTTTTTAAAAACGCGGAGTTTAAAAAATATAGGAATCGTTTGAGTTATATTAACTATTGATTTTGAGATAAGGCGCTTCCGGTATTAATCACGTTTCTGTCTTCAAAGTCGAATAATTTTTTTATGTATGATATTTAAAAAAATAATTATATACTATAATTGTATGTTATTTACGATTTTTCATTTAATCCATAAATTAATTGGACAGAGTCCATTGTTTATTTTCTATTTCATGCATAACGTATAAAGCCTTTATTATTCTATATAAGAGGCATTACACGGTCCTTTTGCCACACAAAAAAAAATTCGCAGAAGTTTTCTAAAAATCGGGTTCAGTGATATCTAGAGATGCAACAAATTTCAAAATAAAAAAAATGTTAGCCGGAATATGCCATTTTTTTTATTTTCCATTTAATCTGTAATATCTCGGAAGCGGTTAAATCGTATCGAAATTATTAAAAAACGAAAATAGACGTTTTCATGGCCAATAAGAAAAATAATGTATACAGAACTAATTGTGTAATTTCAGCTCACATTTTATGGAAAAAACAACAAACATTTTTTTAAATATAGTAAGACTTCGGATTCTTTTATCGAACAAACTGCCTCGTGATTTTTAAGTGTTCGTCGAATTTTGGGTATTTTTGTTGTTTTTTCCATAAAATGTGGCTTGAAATTACATGAAAAAACGCACATTTGCATTTTATAAATCATTTCGATACGATTAATCATTTGCGACATATTACACATTAAATGGAAAAAGAAAAAAATTGCATATTCCGGCTAAAATTTATTATTTTATTTTTAAATTTGATGTATCTATAGATACCACTAAACACGATTTTGATAAAAAATTAGAGAATTTTTTTTTTTTGTGATGAACGTACCGTGGAATACAAAAAGAAATATTCCACGAGGAATAGCACGCTACCACGTCAAGAGACGTGGTAGCGTGTCGACGCCAAGTCTATTAATCTCCTCTACATAACAATACAAACATAACCTCAAACTGTGAAATTTTCAATTTTCACTATGATTTCGCATACGAAATTCGAATCTCGAGTGCTAAAGACCATTGGTGCTTTACGTTCGAAAGATCTCGATCGTGAGATCCCGGTGAGATTTCGAGAATGGCGGTCCGGCCTTTTCGTTCGAGAATCTAGGGAATCTCGAATGAAACCGAGCTCGAGCGAAGTCGAGCATTGAAGCTATATAAAGTTAGCCATGCAACATTTAATAAAGAAACTTAGTCTTTTTCTAATCGATTGGTGGTCGAATGTTGGTGAATGTTGGCGTATTTTCAACGTTTGATGGTCAATGGTTTATTGATAATCGTTAAATAAAAAAAAATACCGTCAAGTTAGCCATACATTTTTATCTTTTTTTTCCAAATCGCTTCAAACTAAGCTTAATCGATGGGGAATCGTTTGGGGAACACAAATAACATATTTAAAACGTTTGGTGGTCAATGGTTTGATTATAATCGTTGAATTGAAAATATTACCGTCAAGTTAGCCAAGCAATTTTTATTTTTTTTCCAAATCGCTTCGATCTAGGCTTAATCGAAAAAAATCGTTTGGGGGCCACAATAACACATTTGAAACGTTTGGTGGTCACCCTTTTAGTTAAAAATTGGGAAAAATAACAAATACAGCATCGGGTGGGACTCTATAACACCAAAAATGTTTTCCCAAAACAAAAATGGTACGCCAAGTTAAAAAAATTGCTTTCAAAAAAATTGCTGACAAACAAAATTCCTTGCAAAAATATTAAACCAAATCCAATATATTAGCCAAGTTAAACTCGCTACAAAAAAAACTTGGTGTGCCAGGGACTAGCTCCCGTACATAGTCCATTAGCCAACATAAACTCGCTACAAAAAAAACTTGGCGTCCCAGCGACTAGCTCCCGTACATAGTCCATTGAAGTAAGTGCGGGAGAAAACAATTCCTAATGATATTTCGTGTTTCGTATTACCGAACCTGCAGAGTGAGCTCAAGTTGCATATCGTACCTTATTCATTACTTTTATCTAATTTATCAGTTTGTATCCCTACTTTCTTTTGACCTCATTTAATCTAATAATATCTTAATATATATAAATCTTTGAAAGATTATTATTCTTCGAACTGTCGGTGCGGTGGGGGTCAAAATAGCGAATGGCTAAAGTAACGAATTTCTGAATTTCAGAATAATGCCCTGGCAAACAGTGTCACCGACTTTTTAACCGGTGTTTTAACCAGTCTCGATTAACCCTCGTTTTCACCCAGTTTAACTGACCTTTTAACCGAAATTGTTATTTTTTAAGCGATTTTTACTGGTGAATTAACCGATAGTAACCGACATTCTTACCGAATTAATAAAACTCAATTTTGCTTGGTGGATTTAACCGATTTTAACTGACAATTAAACCGAACGAAACGTTTTTAATCGGTTAAATTGTCGGTTAAAACTGCTGAAATAGTGGGCTAATCGAGACTTATCTTTCCTCGGTTAAAATGTCGGTTAACTTCAGTTATTTCCGGTTAACACTACGGTGACACAAATTGCCAGGGTGAACATCTGAATCTAGAATGGCTTTCATTATGAAATTCGCTATTTTGATTGCTTTGAATAGAATGAGGGTCAAAACAGCGAATGATCCCCCCCTCTGCCCAGGCGGTACCCTTAAAAACACGAATAGCGAATTTCAGGATAATAATCATGGCCGCCTTCGGAAGAAATAGAGTAGCAGTAGGGATCGTCGCGTCAGGAGAAAGCCCGTCCAGTCAAGATCAAACAGACAAATCGTAGTGTGAAGGCAACATTAATTTCTTTTTAGCATAGTGTGCGTAAAATTCGTTTTTACACACCCATATGAGTGCGTAAAATGCAACTTTATGAAACAGTGTGCGTAAAATAAAAAAATTATTTTTACTTTTCTTTCATCTATGCTATAATTAATAATTATATTACCAAATAAAGTAATTATAGTTATAAACAAAGTTTACTCACAATTAAACACGTTCTGTCTTTTTTGCGAATGCATAATAAATCTATTTCTGTCTTCAGTGGGGGGGCTTCGCCCCCCCAACCCCCCACCGGGGCTTCGCCCCTGGACCCCAGCAGGGGCTTCACCCCTGCACCCGACCAGGGCTTCGCCCCTGGACCCCAGCAGGGGCTTCACCCCTGCACCCGACCAGGGCTTCGCCCCTGGACCCCAGCAGGGGCTTCACCCCTGCACCCCACCGGGGCTTCGCCCCTGGACCCCCGCGTTGTATTCCCCTAAACACAATGCGAATTTTACGCACGTCATGCTAAAAAATGTCGTATGCGACTCGGGCGTACGTTTTACCCACTCGCGTGATCGCGCTCGTGTGTAAAATCGCGTGATGCGATTTTACACGACGATCACTGCTCGTGTGTAAAATCGCATTTTACGCCCTTGTTGCATAATATACTATTTTTAACTTGGCGTCGAGTCGCTACCGCGACTCTTGACTGAATCTAGAATGGTCATCATTATGAAATTCGCTATTTTGATTGCTGTGAATAGAATGAGAGTCAAAATAGCGAATGATCATCCCCCCCCCCCCCCGCACGCCCACGTGGTACCCTTAAAAACATGAATAGCGGATTTTAGAATAATGAACATCGGAATCTAGAATGGCCATCATTATGAAATTCGCTATTTTAGCCATTCGCTATTTTGATTGTTTTGAATAGAACGAGAGTCAAAATAGCAAATGACCCCCCCCCCCCCCCATCCGCCCTGGCCAAGGGGCGAGCCATTTTTAGAGGGTCATTTTTAGAGGTCCGTTGGCCTCCCGTCCTAACTTCAATGGACTATGTACGGGAGCTAGTCGCTGGGACGCCAAGTTTTTTTTGTAGCGAGTTTATGTTGGCTAATGGACTATGTACGGGAGCTAGTCCCTGGCACACCAAGTTTTTTTTGTAGCGAGTTTAACTTGGCTAATATATTGGATTTGGTTTAATATTTTTGCAAGGAATTTTGTTTGTCAGCAATTTTTTTGAAAGCAATTTTTTTAACTTGGCGTACCATTTTTGTTTTGGGAAAACATTTTTGGTGTTATTTGCTCTCTTTTTGAAAGTCAAAACGTAATTTAAAAAAATAATGAGAACACATGTTTTAGTTATATCTGTGTATTGATTAAAAAGTTCATGTACAATGAACAGTAAATGAAGGTAAGTAGACACTACTAAATGTATCCTGCATGTTTACAAAGAACAGAGGCAGCAATAAGAATTCTACAAGAATTCTTGTCTAACTTTGCAAACTCAAAACATTCAATGAAACCAAAATTTCTATAGACTCGAAATCTCGTCGGAGGTAAGGCATTCCATTATATATATACAGACAGAGAAATTGTCGTGTGACAGCAACATTAATTTCGTTTTTAACTTGGCGTCGAGTCGCTACCGCAACTCTTGATGATATCAGACTTAGGATGATACCATCATCCAACATCGACGGATGCAATGCTCTCATTGCAAATGGAAGAAATGCGTAGTTGGCACAAGCGAGCTCCAGTTGTAGTACAACCGAAAGGGCATCCTGGGTCAGAGAGAAAAGTGGTTCCGAAAGTAAAGAAAGTGCCACTCCATCTGGTACCATTATCAAACCACCGTCTAAATCGTTGACAATCACGTCCATCCATCTAGAAAAAACATAAACATCTGACTCATCGAAATTTCTTATACTTCATTCCTCCAAAATCTAGTCATTCAGCTAATTTTTTGCACGTATTCAGTAGAACTATTCAGTAGTTCTTCAATTGTAAACTATTGTATAGTTCTAGACGCAACAGTTCCTTCTAATAGTGTACTTTTATCTCAATAGTGTAGTTCAATAGTTTCTCCCAATAGTCTGCCAATTTAACAATGGTTTATAGTTTAAGGGGAAGGAGTCAGGTAAAAAAAATTGATTTTGGAAATTCAATATCATCCAAATCCTATTGCATATAAAAATGCCCAATGCACTATATTGTTGGTGCTCGATGAAAGGATTTTTTACTGTCGTCTGACTTGCATATGCTTTTCAATATTATCTTAAGCAAAGTTCTTAGGTTTTCCATTCTGCGCATGATTCAGATGAAACTACTAGGCAGATTGGAATGGTTGGCATCTCATTTTCTTCTTCATGAAAACATACAACGGCTAAATGGAGCAAACTATTTTTTTTTTTCATTCTGAAAGCAAAGTTAATCACTGATTTAGAAAATAGCATAACATTTATTTATTAATAATTGTGTCACTGAAAAAATATCACCTTTTAATAACATTTGCTTTATTTAGCCGGTGTATCTTTTCATGAAGAAGAAAATGAGATGTCAACCATTCCAATCTGCCTAGTAGTTTGATCTGAATTAGAGTTGTGAAATTTTTAATGTGAAAATAATGCATTTTTTTTTACGAAAAAAATGGAGTATGGAATTCGGATCCACTATCCATTACGTTATTAATGAGTAATGGAATTCGGATCCATTACCCATCACTTTATTAATGAGTAATGGAACACACATCCATTACCCATTACTTTATTAATGAGTAAGCTACCTCTATGAGGAAGTATGTTATTCCATTTTTAGCTTCCTCATAGAGGAAGCTTTGTAAAACGCGAAAAATAATGAGGAAGCAATGTGCAAGGTTCTACATTGCATCCTTGTTTTAATTAGATAAATATACATGTTGTGGATTCGTTTTTCTATTTCGTTATTATTAGAGCGTTGCCGAAAGTGAATGTGATAATGTATATTTTTTAAAATAATTCAACATTCCATAAAATCAAAAATTTCATACCGTTCGTCACTAAATTATACATATATAATGGCTGAATATTGTTTCATTTTTATTCAAAATTTGAGCTCGCTATCTGAAGTTTTGCAAAAGTTACAATAGAGCGATAATGTCAATTTGTTGAAAAATTCAAAACATCATAAAATTTTAATGGTTCAACCGATCTTAACCAAATTCAATAGCGATCACCGGCGTATGAAAGCTCACATTCATACCAATTTTAAGATCAAAATCTCGAAAATTGAAAGCGTTATCGAGTAAACAGACATTTTTCAAAAAATTAAAAAACGCGTAATAATTTAACGATGAAGTGGACTTTAACAAACATCTGTATGAACGATGAGGCTTGATCCCTCTATCTATTGTCCAAATTTCAGCTTGATATCTCAATGCATTCCCGAGTTATAAAGGTTTACATTTTTCGATCGTGTAACATACACACACACACAGACAATACATACAGACATTTTTTTCTAAATCACTTTTCTCGACGTTTTGGCCCATTCTGAGTGTACTGACATGAAAATCTCGGAAAAAAAATTTCATGAAAAAGCTTCTTCTATGGGGAAGCAAAAAGTAATGGGTGATGGACCTCTGCTCCATTACTCACTAATAAAGTAATGGGTGATGGACCTCTGCTCCGTTGCTCATTAATAAAGTAATGAGTAGTGGATTCGAGTTCCATTATCAATTTTTTTCATAAAAAATTATGCATTATTTTCACATTAAAAATTTCACAACTCTGCTTTCAACTAACTTCTAGCTTTTGACTGACTACTAACTTTTCACCAACTGATGACTACCTACTAACTAACTTTTAACTTTTAAAAGTCAGAAGTTAGTCAAAAGTTAAAAGTAACTGAAAAGTTAGTCAAAAGTTGGAAATTAGTATAAAGTTAGAAGTTAGTTGAAAGTTAGTCAAATGTTAGAAATTAATAAAAAGTTAGAAGTTAGTCAACAGTTTGTCAAAAGAAGTTAGTAGTTAGACAAAAGTTAGTCAAAGGTCAAAAGTTAGAAGTTAGTTGAAAGTTAGTCAAATGTTAGAAATTAGTCAAAAGTTAGAAGTTAGTCAAAAGTTAGAAGTTAGTAAAATGTTAGAAATTAGTCAAATGTTAGAAATTAGTCAAATGTTAGAAATTAGTCAAAAGTTAGAAGTTTGTCAAAAGTTAGAAATTAGTCAAAAGTTAGAAGTTAGTTGAAAGTTAGTCAAATGTTAGAAATTAGTCAAAAGTTAGAAATTAGTCAAAAGTTAGAAGTTAGTCAAAAGTTAGAAGTTAGTCAAAAGTTAGAAGTTAGTCAAAAGTTAGAAGTTAGTCAAAAGTTAGAAGTTAGTCAAAAGTTAGAAGTTAGTCAAAAGTTAGAAGTTAGTCAAAAGTTAGAAGTTAGTCAAGTTAGTCAAAAGTTAGTCAAATGTTCGAAATTAGTCAAAGGTTCGAAATTAGTCAAAGGTTTGAAATTAGTCAAAGGTTAGAAGTTAGTCAAAAGTTAGTGAAATGTTCGAAATTAGTCAAAGGTTAGAAGTTAATTAAAAGTTAGTCAAAAGTTAGAAGTTAGTCAAAAGTTAGTCAAAAGCTAGAAGTTAGTTAAAAGTTAGTCAAAAGTTAGAAGTTAGTTAAAAGTTAGTCAAAAGTTAGAAGTTAGTCAAAAGTTAGAAGTTAGTCAAAAGTTAGAAGTTAGTCAAGTTAGTCAAATGTTCGAAATTAGTCAAAGGTTCGAAATTAGTCAAAGGTTTGAAATTAGTCAAAGGTTAGAAGTTAGTCAAAAGTTAGTGAAATGTTCGAAATTAGTCAAAAGTTAGATGTTAGTCAAAAGTTAGAAGTTAGTTGAAAGATAGTCAAATGTTAGAAATTAGTCAAAAGTTAGAAGTTAGTCAAAAGTTAGAAATTAGTCAAGAGTTAGAAGTTAGTCAAAAGTTAGAAGTTAGTCAAAAGTTAGAAGTTAGTCAAAAGTTAGAAGTTGGTCAAGTTAGTCAAAAGTTAGTCAAATGTTCGAAATTAGTCAAAGGTTAGAAGTTAGTCAAAAGTTAGTCAAATGTTCGAAATTAGTCAAAGGTTAGAAGTTAGTCAAAAGTTAGTCAAAAGTTAGAAGTTAGTCAAAAGTTAATCAAAAGCTAGAAGTTAGTTAAAAGTTAGTCAAAAGTTAGAAGTTAGTTAAAAGTTAGTCAAAAGTTAGAAATGCATCATGTCGCAAATGACTATTGCTAAGATTTTCAGGTATCCGGATAGTTCGTCTCTGAGAAATCGCCCGTCTATCGCGACCTGTTTTAACCGCAGACTTCTAATGATATTATATTTATTCATTTATTTTTCAATTTTTCGAACGATTTTGCTATTCATCTACTTATTTATTAACTTTTTGAACGATTTTCCGATTTATTTATTTATATATTTATTTATTAAGCAAATTTTTCTAAAGTAATGGGACTATCATATATCCATTAGCACGTTCATTACCCATTAATTTAAAAAACGGTGATGGATGTGAGTTCCATTACTCATTAAAAAAGTAATGGGTGATGCATGTGAGTTCTATTACTCATTAAAAATGTACACTTCGCGTCGAGTCGCTACCGCGACTCTTGATGATGTCGGCTGTGCAACACGCGCTGACTGACTGAACCGCTGCCGACTGTGTGATGTCACACACTGGTTGCTCGCGAGCCGCCACTCGCGCCTGCGCGCGGCGCTTCTATATAATGTGTGTACGTGAATACGTGAATCGAGATTGTGTGAGTGCGTTAAAAATGAAAAACTTTGAAAAGACCAGATATCAGCGGTAAATGAACCGATTTTCTTGTGACTGGTCTCATTCGAAAGAAAAAAAAAAATAGAAAATATTGATCATGATACATTTTTCGTTCGCGACATGTGGTCAGAGATAATACGTCGGCAAATATAGGTTGGGACATTTAAAGTTGTGTGAGTGCGGCCGTACGGGAGGAACATAAAGTCGCTCGGCGAGAATTACTAAGATGCCAGATATCAGCATTAAAGAAACAGATTTCCTTGCCGCAGGTCTCATTTGAAAGAGAAAAAAAAATAAAAAATATTGAACCTGACACATCTTCCGTTCTCGACGTGTGGTCAAATATAATTCGAGTTATAATTTGAAAACGGCCGGTGAGTGGCCGCCTTCCGAATAAATAGAGTAGCAGTAGCGACCGTCGCGCCAGGAGTAACAGCCCGTCCAGTCAGACAGACAAATCGTAGTGTGAAGGCAACATTAATTTCTTTTTTAACTTGGCGTCGAGTCGCTACCGCGACTCTTGATATGTGACGCATGCGTCACTTCACCATTGCCTTGACGCGGTTTATTCGAACATAACTCATATTCGAATAGGGATTTTCAATCGGATGAGGACAATGGAAAAACACACGATAATTCTGTGATAGTATTACAAAAATATGTGCTTTTCGCAATATTTATATGGTTTATGTTACTGACTTGCGCATGACGATGACGGTAATGCTAGTTAATATGATAATCGGAAGACGGGAGAAGTTGTTAAGAAAAAATAAAACGCATTGTTATGCTATCTGTCCAAATCTCGTCCGAGAGTTCGCGACTCGTGGTCCACTTTTCTTCACACAAAATAATTCGTTTTTATTTCTCGATACTTTTTGGATAACCTTAGAATTCCGTTTACAGTTTTTTGTTTTCTGCGTGTGAGATTTAGCACCTGCATTCGGTGAAGTCGAGCGATTCCCGACGAACGAATCTGCGCGTTTAATGAATTTGTCGGGCCCGATATTCTTTGAGGAATGTAGAGCTGATGAAACTCTTACTTCTCTTTTTTTAGGGTGTTTTCCATTTTCCAGAAAAATCGAGAGCAATCAAGAGAAGCGTTAGCTGATTTGACTAGTGTGAAATACGCCATCTCCTTAAAGCTGAAACTCGTACCCCAGGGCGTACCTTTTATCTGGCATTCGTTAACTAAACGAGGAACATTATTATATTGGGAGGGACCCACTTGCACACAAATAGGATTGGGCACATGAGGAATGGACACATCATCGTCAAAGGACGTTATTTCAGGATCACTTTCTTCTTTTTCGTTTTTCTCGGCCCCTGTTGGTCCTATCGTAAATCTGCGCTTATATTATTAATCAGCGGTGAAAAATACATCGAATGCGCCATGGCCCATGCAAGAATTATCATTTTTCGAAAAGATATGGCCTAAAATGTAAATTCGTCGAAAAACGAGTTTTTCAGGAACGGTTTTTTGCGTTTTTCTCTTTTCCCGTCTGTCCTATCGTCCAAATAGCGTTAGATTCTTGTTTAGCACGGCAAAATACATAGAATAGACTATGGGACCAGTCCGAGAACCGACGGAAAATTGTTTTTCGCGTTTGTCTCGCTAAATATTGATCCTAGAGCGAAAAGGACGTTATTTCAGGATCACTTTATTCTTTTTCGTTTTTCGAGGCCCCTGTTGGTCCTATCGTAAATCCGCGGTTATATTATTAATCAGCGGTGAAAAATACATCGAATGCGCCATGGCCCATGCAAGAATTATCATTTTTCGAAAAGATACGGCCTAAAATGTAAATTCGTCGAAAAACGAGTTTTTCAGGAACGGTCTTTTGCGTTTTTCTCTTTTCCCGTCTGTCCTATCGTCCAAATAGCGTTAGATTCTTGTTTAGCACGGCAAAATACATAGAATAGACTATGGGACCAGTCCGAGAACCGACGGAAAATTGTTTTTCGCGTTTGTCTCGCTAAATATTGATCCTAGAGCGAAAAGGACGTTATTTCAGGATCACTTTCTTCTTTTTCGTTTTTCGAGGCCCCTGTTGGTCCTATCGTAAATCTGCGGTTATATTATTAATCAGCGGTGAAAAATACATCGAATGCGCCATGGCCCATGCAAGAATTATCATTTTTCGAAAAGATACGGCCTAAAATGTAAATTCGTCGAAAAACGAGTTTTTCAGGAACGGTCTTTTGCGTTTTTCTCTTTTCCCGTCTGTCCTATCGTCCAAATAGCGTTAGATTCTTGTTTAGCACGGCAAAATACATAGAATAGACTATGGGACCAGTCCGAGAACCGACGGAAAATTGTTTTTCGCGTTTGTCTCGCTAAATATTGATCCTAGAGCGAAAAGGACGTTATTTCAGGATCACTTTCTTCTTTTTCGTTTTTCGAGGCCCCTGTTGGTCCTATCGTAAATCTGCGGTTATATTATTAATCAGCGGTGAAAAATACATCGAATGCGCCATGGCCCATGCAAGAATTATCATTTTTCGAAAAGATACGGCCTAAAATGTAAATTCGTCGAAAAACGAGTTTTTCAGGAACGGTTTTTTGCGTTTTTCTCTTTTCCCGTCTGTCCTATCGTCCAAATAGCGTTAGATTCTTGTTTAGCACGGCAAAATACATAGAATAGACTATGGAACCAGTCCGAGAACCGACGGAAAGTTGTTTTTCGCGTTTTTCTCGCTAAATATTGATCCTAGAGCGAAAAGGACGTTATTTCAGGATCACTTTCTTCTTTTTCGTTTTTCGAGGCCCCTGTTGGTCCTATCGTAAATCTGCGGTTATATTATTAATCAGCGGTGAAAAATACATCGAATGCGCCATGGCCCATGCAAGAATTATCATTTTTCGAAAAGATACGGCCTAAAATGTAAATTCGTCGAAAAACGAGTTTTTCAGGAACGGTCTTTTGCGTTTTTCTCTTTTCCCGTCTGTCCTATCGTCCAAATAGCGTTAGATTCTTGTTTAGCACGGCAAAATACATAGAATAGACTATGGGACCAGTCCGAGAACCGACGGAAAATTGTTTTTCGCGTTTGTCTCGCTAAATATTGATCCTAGAGCGAAAAGGACGTTATTTCAGGATCACTTTCTTCTTTTTCGTTTTTCGAGGCCCCTGTTGGTCCTATCGTAAATCTGCGGTTATATTATTAATCAGCGGTGAAAAATACATCGAATGCGCCATGGCCCATGCAAGAATTATCATTTTTCGAAAAGATACGGCCTAAAATGTAAATTCGTCGAAAAACGAGTTTTTCAGGAACGGTCTTTTGCGTTTTTCTCTTTTCCCGTCTGTCCTATCGTCCAAATAGCGTTAGATTCTTGTTTAGCACGGCAAAATACATAGAATAGACTATGGGACCAGTCCGAGAACCGACGGAAAATTGTTTTTCGCGTTTGTCTCGCTAAATATTGATCCTAGAGCGAAAAGGACGTTATTTCAGGATCACTTTCTTCTTTTTCGTTTTTCGAGGCCCCTGTTGGTCCTATCGTAAATCTGCGGTTATATTATTAATCAGCGGTGAAAAATACATCGAATGCGCCATGGCCCATGCAAGAATTATCATTTTTCGAAAAGATATGGCCTAAAATGTAAATTCGTCGAAAAACGAGGTTTCAGGAACGGTTTTTTGCGTTTTTCTCTTTTCCCGTCTGTCCTATCGTCCAAATAGCGTTAGATTCTTGTTTAGCACGGCAAAATACATAGAAAAGACTATGGGACCAGTCCGAGAACCGACGGAAAATTGTTTTTCGCGTTTTTCTCGCTAAATATTGATCCTAGAGCGAAAAGGACGTTATTTCAGGATCACTTTCTTCTTTTTCGTTTTTCGAGGCCCCTGTTGGTCCTATCGTAAATCAGCGGTTATGTTATTAATCAGCGGTGAAAAATACATCGAATGCGCCATGGCCCATGCAAGAATTATCATTTTTCGAAAAGATATGGCCTAAAATGTAAATTCGTCGAAAAACGAGTTTTTCAGGAACGGTTTTTTGTGTTTTTCTCTTTTCCCGTCTGTCCTATCGTCCAAATAGCGTTAGATTCTTGTTTAGCACGGCAAAATACATAGAATAGACTATGGGACCAGTCCGAGAACCGACGGAAAATTGTTTTTCGCGTTTTTCTCGCTAAATATTGATCCTAGAGCGAAAAGGACGTTATTTCAGGATCACTACTTTATTCTTTTTCGATTTTCGAGGCCCCTGTTGGTCCTATCGTAAATCTGCGGTTATATTATTAATCAGCGGTGAAAAATACATCGAATGCGCCATGGCCCATGCAAGAATTATCATTTTTCGAAAAGATATGGCCTAAAATGTAAATTCGTCGAAAAACGAGTTTTTCAGGAACGGTTTTTTGTGTTTTTCTCTTTTCCCGTCTGTCCTATCGTCCAAATAGCGTTAGATTCTTGTTTAGCACGGCAAAATACATAGAATAGACTATGGGACCAGTCCGAGAACCGACGGAAAATTGTTTTTCGCGTTTTTCTCGCTAAATATTGATCCTAGAGCGAAAAGGACGTTATTTCAGGATCACTTTCTTCTTTTTCGTTTTTCGAGGCCCCTGTTGGTCCTATCGTAAATCTGCGGTTATATTATTAATCAGCGGTGAAAAATACATCGAATGCGCCATGGCCCATGCAAGAATTATCATTTTTCGAAAAGATACGGCCTAAAATGTAAATTCGTCGAAAAACGAGTTTTTCAGGAACGGTTTTTTGCGTTTTTCTCTTTTCCCGTCTGTCCTATCGTCCAAATAGCGTTAGATTCTTGTTTAGCACGGCAAAATACATAGAATAGACTATGGGAACAGTCCGAGAACCGACGGAAAATTGTTTTTCGCGTTTTTCTCGCTAAATATTGATCCTAGAGCGAAAAGGACGTTATTTCAGGATCACTTTCTTCTTTTTCGTTTTTCGAGGCCCCTGTTGGTCCTATCGTAAATCTGCGGTTATATTATTAATCAGCGGTGAAAAATACATCGAATGCGCCATGGCCCATGCAAGAATTATCATTTTTCGAAAAGATATGGCCTAAAATGTAAATTCGTCGAAAAACGAGTTTTTCAGGAACGGTTTTTTGTGTTTTTCTCTTTTCCCGTCTGTCCTATCGTCCAAATAGCGTTAGATTCTTGTTTAGCACGGCAAAATACATAGAATAGACTATGGGACCAGTCCGAGAACCGACGGAAAATTGTTTTTCGCGTTTTTCTCGCTAAATATTGATCCTAGAGCGAAAAGGACGTTATTTCAGGATCACTACTTTATTCTTTTTCGTTTTTCGAGGCCCCTGTTGGTCCTATCGTAAATCTGCGGTTATATTATTAATCAGCGGTGAAAAATACATCGAATGCGCCATGGCCCATGCAAGAATTATCATTTTTCGAAAAGATACGGCCTAAAATGTAAATTCGTCGAAAAACGAGTTTTTCAGGAACGGTTTTTTGTGTTTTTCTCTTTTCCCGTCTGTCCTATCGTCCAAATAGCGTTAGATTCTTGTTTAGCACGGCAAAATACATAGAATAGACTATGGGACCAGTCCGAGAACCGACGGAAAATTGTTTTTCGCGTTTTTCTCGCTAAATATTGATCCTAGAGCGAAAAGGACGTTATTTCAGGATCACTACTTTATTCTTTTTCGATTTTCGAGGCCCCTGTTGGTCCTATCGTAAATCTGCGGTTATATTATTAATCAGCGGTGAAAAATACATCGAATGCGCCATGGCCCATGCAAGAATTATCATTTTTCGAAAAGATACGGCCTAAAATGTAAATTCGTCGAAAAACGAGTTTTTCAGGAACGGTTTTTTGCGTTTTTCTCTTTTCCCGTCTGTCCTATCGTCCAAATAGCGTTAGATTCTTGTTTAGCACGGCAAAATACATAGAATAGACTATGGGACCAGTCCGAGAACCGACGGAAAATTGTTTTTCGCGTTTTTCTCGCTAAATATTGATCCTAGAGCGAAAAGGACGTTATTTCAGGATCACTACTTTATTCTTTTTCGTTTTTCGAGGCCCCTGTTGGTCCTATCGTAAATCTGCGGTTATATTATTAATCAGCGGTGAAAAATACATCGAATGCGCCATGGCCCATGCAAGAATTATCATTTTTCGAAAAGATATGGCCTAAAATGTAAATTCGTCGAAAAACGAGTTTTTCAGGAACGGTTTTTTGCGTTTTTCTCTTTTCCCGTCTGTCCTATCGTCCAAATAGCGTTAGATTCTTGTTTAGCACGGCAAAATACATAGAAAAGACTATGGGACCAGTCCGAGAACCGACGGAAAATTGTTTTTCGCGTTTTTCTCGCTAAATATTGATCCTAGAGCGAAAAGGACGTTATTTCAGGATCACTTTCTTCTTTTTCGTTTTTCGAGGCCCCTGTTGGTCCTATCGTAAATCTGCGGTTATATTATTAATCAGCGGTGAAAAATACATCGAATGCGCCATGGCCCATGCAAGAATTATCATTTTTCGAAAAGATATTGCCTAAAATGTAAATTCGTCGAAAAACGAGTTTTTCAGGAACGGTTTTTTGTGTTTTTCTCTTTTCCCGTCTGTCCTATCGTCCAAATAGCGTTAGATTCTTGTTTAGCACGGCAAAATACATAGAATAGACTATGGGACCAGTCCGAGAACCGACGGAAAATTGTTTTTCGCGTTTTTCTCGCTAAATATTGATCCTAGAGCGAAAAGGACGTTATTTCAGGATCACTACTTTATTCTTTTTCGTTTTTCGAGGCCCCTGTTGGTCCTATCGTAAATCTGCGGTTATATTATTAATCAGCGGTGAAAAATACATCGAATGCGCCATGGCCCATGCAAGAATTATCATTTTTCGAAAAGATACGGCCTAAAATGTAAATTCGTCGAAAAACGAGTTTTTCAGGAACGGTTTTTTGCGTTTTTCTCTTTTCCCGTCTGTCCTATCGTCCAAATAGCGTTAGATTCTTGTTTAGCACGGCAAAATACATAGAAAAGACTATGGGACCAGTCCGAGAACCGACGGAAAATTGTTTTTCGCGTTTTTCTCGCTAAATATTGATCCTAGAGCGAAAAGGACGTTATTTCAGGATCACTTTCTTCTTTTTCGATTTTCGAGGCCCCTGTTGGTCCTATCGTAAATCCGCGGTTATATTATTAATCAGCGGTGAAAAATACATCGAATGCGCCATGGCCCATGCAAGAATTATCATTTTTCGAAAAGATACGGCCTAAAATGTAAATTCGTCGAAAAACGAGTTTTTCAGGAACGGTTTTTTGCGTTTTTCTCTTTTCCCGTCTGTCCTATCGTCCAAATAGCGTTAGATTCTTGTTTAGCACGGCAAAATACATAGAATAGACTATGGGACCAGTCCGAGAACCGACGGAAAATTGTTTTTCGCGTTTTTCTCGCTAAATATTGATCCTAGAGCGAAAAGGACGTTATTTCAGGATCACTACTTTATTCTTTTTCGTTTTTCGAGGCCCCTGTTGGTCCTATCGTAAATCTGCGGTTATATTATTAATCAGCGGTGAAAAATACATCGAATGCGCCATGGCCCATGCAAGAATTATCATTTTTCGAAAAGATATGGCCTAAAATGTAAATTCGTCGAAAAACGAGTTTTTCAGGAACGGTTTTTTGCGTTTTTCTCTTTTCCCGTCTGTCCTATCGTCCAAATAGCGTTAGATTCTTGTTTAGCACGGCAAAATACATAGAAAAGACTATGGGACCAGTCCGAGAACCGACGGAAAATTGTTTTTCGCGTTTTTCTCGCTAAATATTGATCCTAGAGCGAAAAGGACGTTATTTCAGGATCACTTTCTTCTTTTTCGTTTTTCGAGGCCCCTGTTGGTCCTATCGTAAATCTGCGGTTATATTATTAATCAGCGGTGAAAAATACATCGAATGCGCCATGGCCCATGCAAGAATTATCATTTTTCGAAAAGATATTGCCTAAAATGTAAATTCGTCGAAAAACGAGTTTTTCAGGAACGGTTTTTTGTGTTTTTCTCTTTTCCCGTCTGTCCTATCGTCCAAATAGCGTTAGATTCTTGTTTAGCACGGCAAAATACATAGAATAGACTATGGGACCAGTCCGAGAACCGACGGAAAATTGTTTTTCGCGTTTTTCTCGCTAAATATTGATCCTAGAGCGAAAAGGACGTTATTTCAGGATCACTACTTTATTCTTTTTCGTTTTTCGAGGCCCCTGTTGGTCCTATCGTAAATCTGCGGTTATATTATTAATCAGCGGTGAAAAATACATCGAATGCGCCATGGCCCATGCAAGAATTATCATTTTTCGAAAAGATACGGCCTAAAATGTAAATTCGTCGAAAAACGAGTTTTTCAGGAACGGTTTTTTGCGTTTTTCTCTTTTCCCGTCTGTCCTATCGTCCAAATAGCGTTAGATTCTTGTTTAGCACGGCAAAATACATAGAAAAGACTATGGGACCAGTCCGAGAACCGACGGAAAATTGTTTTTCGCGTTTTTCTCGCTAAATATTGATCCTAGAGCGAAAAGGACGTTATTTCAGGATCACTACTTTATTCTTTTTCGATTTTCGAGGCCCCTGTTGGTCCTATCGTAAATCTGCGGTTATATTATTAATCAGCGGTGAAAAATACATCGAATGCGCCATGGCCCATGCAAGAATTATCATTTTTCGAAAAGATACGGCCTAAAATGTAAATTCGTCGAAAAACGAGTTTTTCAGGAACGGTTTTTTGCGTTTTTCTCTTTTCCCGTCTGTCCTATCGTCCAAATAGCGTTAGATTCTTGTTTAGCACGGCAAAATACATAGAATAGACTATGGGACCAGTCCGAGAACCGACGGAAAATTGTTTTTCGCGTTTTTCTCGCTAAATATTGATCCTAGAGCGAAAAGGACGTTATTTCAGGATCACTTTCTTCTTTTTCGTTTTTCGAGGCCCCTGTTGGTCCTATCGTAAATCTGCGGTTATATTATTAATCAGCGGTGAAAAATACATCGAATGCGCCATGGCCCATGCAAGAATTATCATTTTTCGAAAAGATATGGCCTAAAATGTAAATTCGTCGAAAAACGAGTTTTTCAGGAACGGTTTTTTGTGTTTTTCTCTTTTCCCGTCTGTCCTATCGTCCAAATAGCGTTAGATTCTTGTTTAGCACGGCAAAATACATAGAATAGACTATGGGACCAGTCCGAGAACCGACGGAAAATTGTTTTTCGCGTTTTTCTCGCTAAATATTGATCCTAGAGCGAAAAGGACGTTATTTCAGGATCACTTTCTTCTTTTTCGTTTTTCGAGGCCCCTGTTGGTCCTATCGTAAATCTGCGGTTATATTATTAATCAGCGGTGAAAAATACATCGAATGCGCCATGGCCCATGCAAGAATTATCATTTTTCGAAAAGATATTGCCTAAAATGTAAATTCGTCGAAAAACGAGTTTTTCAGGAACGGTTTTTTGTGTTTTTCTCTTTTCCCGTCTGTCCTATCGTCCAAATAGCGTTAGATTCTTGTTTAGCACGGCAAAATACATAGAATAGACTATGGGACCAGTCCGAGAACCGACGGAAAATTGTTTTTCGCGTTTTTCTCGCTAAATATTGATCCTATAGCGAAAAGGACGTTATTTCAGGATCACTACTTTATTCTTTTTCGTTTTTCGAGGCCCCTGTTGGTCCTATCGTAAATCTGCGGTTATATTATTAATCAGCGGTGAAAAATACATCGAATGCGCCATGGCCCATGCAAGAATTATCATTTTTCGAAAAGATACGGCCTAAAATGTAAATTCGTCGAAAAACGAGTTTTTCAGGAACGGTTTTTTGCGTTTTTCTCTTTTCCCGTCTGTCCTATCGTCCAAATAGCGTTAGATTCTTGTTTAGCACGGCAAAATACATAGAAAAGACTATGGGACCAGTCCGAGAACCGACGGAAAATTGTTTTTCGCGTTTTTCTCGCTAAATATTGATCCTAGAGCGAAAAGGACGTTATTTCAGGATCACTACTTTATTCTTTTTCGATTTTCGAGGCCCCTGTTGGTCCTATCGTAAATCTGCGGTTATATTATTAATCAGCGGTGAAAAATACATCGAATGCGCCATGGCCCATGCAAGAATTATCATTTTTCGAAAAGATACGGCCTAAAATGTAAATTCGTCGAAAAACGAGTTTTTCAGGAACGGTTTTTTGCGTTTTTCTCTTTTCCCGTCTGTCCTATCGTCCAAATAGCGTTAGATTCTTGTTTAGCACGGCAAAATACATAGAATAGACTATGGGACCAGTCCGAGAACCGACGGAAAATTGTTTTTCGCGTTTTTCTCGCTAAATATTGATCCTAGAGCGAAAAGGACGTTATTTCAGGATCACTTTCTTCTTTTTCGTTTTTCGAGGCCCCTGTTGGTCCTATCGTAAATCTGCGGTTATATTATTAATCAGCGGTGAAAAATACATCGAATGCGCCATGGCCCATGCAAGAATTATCATTTTTCGAAAAGATATGGCCTAAAATGTAAATTCGTCGAAAAACGAGTTTTTCAGGAACGGTTTTTTGTGTTTTTCTCTTTTCCCGTCTGTCCTATCGTCCAAATAGCGTTAGATTCTTGTTTAGCACGGCAAAATACATAGAATAGACTATGGGACCAGTCCGAGAACCGACGGAAAATTGTTTTTCGCGTTTTTCTCGCTAAATATTGATCCTAGAGCGAAAAGGACGTTATTTCAGGATCACTACTTTATTCTTTTTCGTTTTTCGAGGCCCCTGTTGGTCCTATCATAAATCTGCGGTTATATTATTAATCAGCGGTGAAAAATACATCGAATGCGCCATGGCCCATGCAAGAATTATCATTTTTCGAAAAGATACGGCCTAAAATGTAAATTCGTCGAAAAACGAGTTTTTCAGGAACGGTTTTTTGCGTTTTTCTCTTTTCCCGTCTGTCCTATCGTCCAAATAGCGTTAGATTCTTGTTTAGCACGGCAAAATACATAGAATAGACTATGGGACCAGTCCGAGAACCGACGGAAAATTGTTTTTCGCGTTTTTCTCGCTAAATATTGATCCTAGAGCGAAAAGGACGTTATTTCAGGATCACTTTCTTCTTTTTCGTTTTTCGAGGCCCCTGTTGGTCCTATCGTAAATCCGCGGTTATATTATTAATCAGCGGTGAAAAATACATCGAATGCGCCATGGCCCATGCAAGAATTATCATTTTTCGAAAAGATACGGCCTAAAATGTAAATTCGTCGAAAAACGAGTTTTTCAGGAACGGTTTTTTGCGTTTTTCTCTTTTCCCGTCTGTCCTATCGTCCAAATAGCGTTAGATTCTTGTTTAGCACGGCAAAATACATAGAATAGACTATGGGACCAGTCCGAGAACCGACGGAAAATTGTTTTTCGCGTTTTTCTCGCTAAATATTGATCCTAGAGCGAAAAGGACGTTATTTCAGGATCACTACTTTATTCTTTTTCGTTTTTCGAGGCCCCTGTTGGTCCTATCGTAAATCCGCGGTTATATTATTAATCAGCGGTGAAAAATACATCGAATGCGCCATGGCCCATGCAAGAATTATCATTTTTCGAAAAGATACGGCCTAAAATGTAAATTCGTCGAAAAACGAGTTTTTCAGGAACGGTTTTTTGCGTTTTTCTCTTTTCCCGTCTGTCCTATCGTCCAAATAGCGTTAGATTCTTGTTTAGCACGGCAAAATACATAGAATAGACTATGGGACCAGTCCGAGAACCGACGGAAAATTGTTTTTCGCGTTTTTCTCGCTAAATATTGATCCTAGAGCGAAAAGGACGTTATTTCAGGATCACTACTTTATTCTTTTTCGTTTTTCGAGGCCCCTGTTGGTCCTATCTTAAATCTGCGGTTATATTATTAATCAGCGGTGAAAAATACATCGAATGCGCCATGGCCCATGCAAGAATTATCATTTTTCGAAAAGATACGGCCTAAAATGTAAATTCGTCGAAAAACGAGTTTTTCAGGAACGGTTTTTTGCGTTTTTCTCTTTTCCCGTCTGTCCTATCGTCCAAATAGCGTTAGATTCTTGTTTAGCACGGCAAAATACATAGAATAGACTATGGAACCAGTCCGAGAACCGACGGAAAATTGTTTTTCGCGTTTTTCTCGCTAAATATTGATCCTAGAGCGAAAAGGACGTTATTTCAGGATCACTTTCTTCTTTTTCGTTTTTCGAGGCCCCTGTTGGTCCTATCGTAAATCTGCGGTTATATTATTAATCAGCGGTGAAAAATACATCGAATGCGCCATGGCCCATGCAAGAATTATCATTTTTCGAAAAGATACGGCCTAAAATGTAAATTCGTCGAAAAACGAGTTTTTCAGGAACGGTCTTTTGCGTTTTTCTCTTTTCCCGTCTGTCCTATCGTCCAAATAGCGTTAGATTCTTGTTTAGCACGGCAAAATACATAGAATAGACTATGGGACCAGTCCGAGAACCGACGGAAAATTGTTTTTCGCGTTTGTCTCGCTAAATATTGATCCTAGAGCGAAAAGGACGTTATTTCAGGATCACTTTCTTCTTTTTCGTTTTTCGAGGCCCCTGTTGGTCCTATCGTAAATCCGCGGTTATATTATTAATCAGCGGTGAAAAATACATCGAATGCGCCATGGCCCATGCAAGAATTATCATTTTTCGAAAAGATACGGCCTAAAATGTAAATTCGTCGAAAAACGAGTTTTTCAGGAACGGTTTTTTGCGTTTTTCTCTTTTCCCGTCTGTCCTATCGTCCAAATAGCGTTAGATTCTTGTTTAGCACGGCAAAATACATAGAATAGACTATGGAACCAGTCCGAGAACCGACGGAAAGTTGTTTTTCGCGTTTTTCTCGCTAAATATTGATCCTAGAGCGAAAAGGACGTTATTTCAGGATCACTTTCTTCTTTTTCGTTTTTCGAGGCCCCTGTTGGTCCTATCGTAAATCTGCGGTTATATTATTAATCAGCGGTGAAAAATACATCGAATGCGCCATGGCCCATGCAAGAATTATCATTTTTCGAAAAGATACGGCCTAAAATGTAAATTCGTCGAAAAACGAGTTTTTCAGGAACGGTTTTTTGCGTTTTTCTCTTTTCCCGTCTGTCCTATCGTCCAAATAGCGTTAGATTCTTGTTTAGCACGGCAAAATACATAGAATAGACTATGGAACCAGTCCGAGAACCGACGGAAAGTTGTTTTTCGCGTTTTTCTCGCTAAATATTGATCCTAGAGCGAAAAGGACGTTATTTCAAGATCACTTTCTTCTTTTTCGTTTTTCGAGGCCCCTGTTGGTCCTATCGTAAATCTGCGGTTATATTATTAATCAGCGGTGAAAAATACATCGAATGCGCCATGGCCCATGCAAGAATTATCATTTTTCGAAAAGATACGGCCTAAAATGTAAATTCGTCGAAAAACGAGTTTTTCAGGAACGGTCTTTTGCGTTTTTCTCTTTTCCCGTCTGTCCTATCGTCCAAATAGCGTTAGATTCTTGTTTAGCACGGCAAAATACATAGAATAGACTATGGGACCAGTCCGAGAACCGACGGAAAATTGTTTTTCGCGTTTGTCTCGCTAAATATTGATCCTAGAGCGAAAAGGACGTTATTTCAGGATCACTTTCTTCTTTTTCGTTTTTCGAGGCCCCTGTTGGTCCTATCGTAAATCCGCGGTTATATTATTAATCAGCGGTGAAAAATACATCGAATGCGCCATGGCCCATGCAAGAATTATCATTTTTCGAAAAGATACGGCCTAAAATGTAAATTCGTCGAAAAACGAGTTTTTCAGGAACGGTTTTTTGCGTTTTTCTCTTTTCCCGTCTGTCCTATCGTCCAAATAGCGTTAGATTCTTGTTTAGCACGGCAAAATACATAGAATAGACTATGGAACCAGTCCGAGAACCGACGGAAAATTGTTTTTCGCGTTTTTCTCGCTAAATATTGATCCTAGAGCGAAAAGGACGTTATTTCAGGATCACTTTCTTCTTTTTCGTTTTTCGAGGCCCCTGTTGGTCCTATCGTAAATCTGCGGTTATATTATTAATCAGCGGTGAAAAATACATCGAATGCGCCATGGCCCATGCAAGAATTATCATTTTTCGAAAAGATACGGCCTAAAATGTAAATTCGTCGAAAAACGAGTTTTTCAGGAACGGTTTTTTGCGTTTTTCTCTTTTCCCGTCTGTCCTATCGTCCAAATAGCGTTAGATTCTTGTTTAGCACGGCAAAATACATAGAATAGACTATGGGAACAGTCCGAGAACCGACGGAAAATTGTTTTTCGCGTTTGTCTCGCTAAATATTGATCCTAGAGCGAAAAGGACGTTATTTCAGGATCACTTTCTTCTTTTTCGTTTTTCGAGGCCCCTGTTGGTCCTATCGTAAATCCGCGGTTATATTATTAATCAGCGGTGAAAAATACATCGAATGCGCCATGGCCCATGCAAGAATTATCATTTTTCGAAAAGATACGGCCTAAAATGTAAATTCGTCGAAAAACGAGTTTTTCAGGAACGGTTTTTTGCGTTTTTCTCTTTTCCCGTCTGTCCTATCGTCCAAATAGCGTTAGATTCTTGTTTAGCACGGCAAAATACATAGAAAAGACTATGGGACCAGTCCGAGAACCGACGTAAAATTGTTTTTCGCGTTTTTCTCGCTAAATATTGATCCTAGAGCGAAAAGGACGTTATTTCAGGATCACTTTCTTCTTTTTCGTTTTTCGAGGCCCCTGTTGGTCCTATCGTAAATCTGCGGTTATATTATTAATCAGCGGTGAAAAATACATCGAATGCGCCATGGCCCATGCAAGAATTATCATTTTTCGAAAAGATACGGCCTAAAATGTAAATTCGTCGAAAAACGAGTTTTTCAGGAACGGTCTTTTGCGTTTTTCTCTTTTCCCGTCTGTCCTATCGTCCAAATAGCGTTAGATTCTTGTTTAGCACGGCAAAATACATAGAATAGACTATGGGACCAGTCCGAGAACCGACGGAAAATTGTTTTTCGCGTTTTTCTCGCTAAATATTGATCCTAGAGCGAAAAGGACGTTATTTCAGGATCACTACTTTATTCTTTTTCGTTTTTCGAGGCCCCTGTTGGTCCTATCGTAAATCCGCGGTTATATTATTAATCAGCGGTGAAAAATACATCGAATGCGCCATGGCCCATGCAAGAATTATCATTTTTCGAAAAGATACGGCCTAAAATGTAAATTCGTCGAAAAACGAGTTTTTCAGGAACGGTTTTTTGCGTTTTTCTCTTTTCCCGTCTGTCCTATCGTCCAAATAGCGTTAGATTCTTGTTTAGCACGGCAAAATACATAGAATAGACTATGGGACCAGTCCGAGAACCGACGGAAAATTGTTTTTCGCGTTTTTCTCGCTAAATATTGATCCTAGAGCGAAAAGGACGTTATTTCAGGATCACTACTTTATTCTTTTTCGTTTTTCGAGGCCCCTGTTGGTCCTATCTTAAATCTGCGGTTATATTATTAATCAGCGGTGAAAAATACATCGAATGCGCCATGGCCCATGCAAGAATTATCATTTTTCGAAAAGATACGGCCTAAAATGTAAATTCGTCGAAAAACGAGTTTTTCAGGAACGGTTTTTTGCGTTTTTCTCTTTTCCCGTCTGTCCTATCGTCCAAATAGCGTTAGATTCTTGTTTAGCACGGCAAAATACATAGAATAGACTATGGAACCAGTCCGAGAACCGACGGAAAATTGTTTTTCGCGTTTTTCTCGCTAAATATTGATCCTAGAGCAAAAAGGACGTTATTTCAGGATCACTTTCTTCTTTTTCGTTTTTCGAGGCCCCTGTTGGTCCTATCGTAAATCTGCGGTTATATTATTAATCAGCGGTGAAAAATACATCGAATGCGCCATGGCCCATGCAAGAATTATCATTTTTCGAAAAGATACGGCCTAAAATGTAAATTCGTCGAAAAACGAGTTTTTCAGGAACGGTCTTTTGCGTTTTTCTCTTTTCCCGTCTGTCCTATCGTCCAAATAGCGTTAGATTCTTGTTTAGCACGGCAAAATACATAGAATAGACTATGGGACCAGTCCGAGAACCGACGGAAAATTGTTTTTCGCGTTTGTCTCGCTAAATATTGATCCTAGAGCGAAAAGGACGTTATTTCAGGATCACTTTCTTCTTTTTCGTTTTTCGAGGCCCCTGTTGGTCCTATCGTAAATCCGCGGTTATATTATTAATCAGCGGTGAAAAATACATCGAATGCGCCATGGCCCATGCAAGAATTATCATTTTTCGAAAAGATACGGCCTAAAATGTAAATTCGTCGAAAAACGAGTTTTTCAGGAACGGTTTTTTGCGTTTTTCTCTTTTCCCGTCTGTCCTATCGTCCAAATAGCGTTAGATTCTTGTTTAGCACGGCAAAATACATAGAATAGACTATGGAACCAGTCCGAGAACCGACGGAAAGTTGTTTTTCGCGTTTTTCTCGCTAAATATTGATCCTAGAGCGAAAAGGACGTTATTTCAGGATCACTTTCTTCTTTTTCGTTTTTCGAGGCCCCTGTTGGTCCTATCGTAAATCTGCGGTTATATTATTAATCAGCGGTGAAAAATACATCGAATGCGCCATGGCCCATGCAAGAATTATCATTTTTCGAAAAGATACGGCCTAAAATGTAAATTCGTCGAAAAACGAGTTTTTCAGGAACGGTTTTTTGCGTTTTTCTCTTTTCCCGTCTGTCCTATCGTCCAAATAGCGTTAGATTCTTGTTTAGCACGGCAAAATACATAGAATAGACTATGGAACCAGTCCGAGAACCGACGGAAAGTTGTTTTTCGCGTTTTTCTCGCTAAATATTGATCCTAGAGCGAAAAGGACGTTATTTCAAGATCACTTTCTTCTTTTTCGTTTTTCGAGGCCC
Source organism: Ephialtes manifestator (assembly GCA_963970395.1). Lineage (NCBI taxonomy): Eukaryota > Metazoa > Arthropoda > Insecta > Hymenoptera > Ichneumonidae > Ephialtes > Ephialtes manifestator. The sequence continues at coordinate 17,537,302 of OZ019975.1, forward strand.
CTGTTGGTCCTATCGTAAATCTGCGGTTATATTATTAATCAGCGGTGAAAAATACATCGAATGCGCCATGGCCCATGCAAGAATTATCATTTTTCGAAAAGATACGGCCTAAAATGTAAATTCGTCGAAAAACGAGTTTTTCAGGAACGGTCTTTTGCGTTTTTCTCTTTTCCCGTCTGTCCTATCGTCCAAATAGCGTTAGATTCTTGTTTAGCACGGCAAAATACATAGAATAGACTATGGGACCAGTCCGAGAACCGACGGAAAATTGTTTTTCGCGTTTGTCTCGCTAAATATTGATCCTAGAGCGAAAAGGACGTTATTTCAGGATCACTTTCTTCTTTTTCGTTTTTCGAGGCCCCTGTTGGTCCTATCGTAAATCTGCGGTTATATTATTAATCAGCGGTGAAAAATACATCGAATGCGCCATGGCCCATGCAAGAATTATCATTTTTCGAAAAGATACGGCCTAAAATGTAAATTCGTCGAAAAACGAGTTTTTCAGGAACGGTCTTTTGCGTTTTTCTCTTTTCCCGTCTGTCCTATCGTCCAAATAGCGTTAGATTCTTGTTTAGCACGGCAAAATACATAGAATAGACTATGGGACCAGTCCGAGAACCGACGGAAAATTGTTTTTCGCGTTTGTCTCGCTAAATATTGATCCTAGAGCGAAAAGGACGTTATTTCAGGATCACTTTCTTCTTTTTCGTTTTTCGAGGCCCCTGTTGGTCCTATCGTAAATCCGCGGTTATATTATTAATCAGCGGTGAAAAATACATCGAATGCGCCATGGCCCATGCAAGAATTATCATTTTTCGAAAAGATACGGCCTAAAATGTAAATTCGTCGAAAAACGAGTTTTTCAGGAACGGTTTTTTGCGTTTTTCTCTTTTCCCGTCTGTCCTATCGTCCAAATAGCGTTAGATTCTTGTTTAGCACGGCAAAATACATAGAATAGACTATGGAACCAGTCCGAGAACCGACGGAAAATTGTTTTTCGCGTTTTTCTCGCTAAATATTGATCCTAGAGCGAAAAGGACGTTATTTCAGGATCACTTTCTTCTTTTTCGTTTTTCGAGGCCCCTGTTGGTCCTATCGTAAATCTGCGGTTATATTATTAATCAGCGGTGAAAAATACATCGAATGCGCCATGGCCCATGCAAGAATTATCATTTTTCGAAAAGATACGGCCTAAAATGTAAATTCGTCGAAAAACGAGTTTTTCAGGAACGGTTTTTTGCGTTTTTCTCTTTTCCCGTCTGTCCTATCGTCCAAATAGCGTTAGATTCTTGTTTAGCACGGCAAAATACATAGAATAGACTATGGGAACAGTCCGAGAACCGACGGAAAATTGTTTTTCGCGTTTGTCTCGCTAAATATTGATCCTAGAGCGAAAAGGACGTTATTTCAGGATCACTTTCTTCTTTTTCGTTTTTCGAGGCCCCTGTTGGTCCTATCGTAAATCCGCGGTTATATTATTAATCAGCGGTGAAAAATACATCGAATGCGCCATGGCCCATGCAAGAATTATCATTTTTCGAAAAGATACGGCCTAAAATGTAAATTCGTCGAAAAACGAGTTTTTCAGGAACGGTTTTTTGCGTTTTTCTCTTTTCCCGTCTGTCCTATCGTCCAAATAGCGTTAGATTCTTGTTTAGCACGGCAAAATACATAGAAAAGACTATGGGACCAGTCCGAGAACCGACGTAAAATTGTTTTTCGCGTTTTTCTCGCTAAATATTGATCCTAGAGCGAAAAGGACGTTATTTCAGGATCACTTTCTTCTTTTTCGTTTTTCGAGGCCCCTGTTGGTCCTATCGTAAATCTGCGGTTATATTATTAATCAGCGGTGAAAAATACATCGAATGCGCCATGGCCCATGCAAGAATTATCATTTTTCGAAAAGATACGGCCTAAAATGTAAATTCGTCGAAAAACGAGTTTTTCAGGAACGGTCTTTTGCGTTTTTCTCTTTTCCCGTCTGTCCTATCGTCCAAATAGCGTTAGATTCTTGTTTAGCACGGCAAAATACATAGAATAGACTATGGGACCAGTCCGAGAACCGACGGAAAATTGTTTTTCGCGTTTGTCTCGCTAAATATTGATCCTAGAGCGAAAAGGACGTTATTTCAGGATCACTTTCTTCTTTTTCGTTTTTCGAGGCCCCTGTTGGTCCTATCGTAAATCTGCGGTTATATTATTAATCAGCGGTGAAAAATACATCGAATGCGCCATGGCCCATGCAAGAATTATCATTTTTCGAAAAGATACGGCCTAAAATGTAAATTCGTCGAAAAACGAGTTTTTCAGGAACGGTCTTTTGCGTTTTTCTCTTTTCCCGTCTGTCCTATCGTCCAAATAGCGTTAGATTCTTGTTTAGCACGGCAAAATACATAGAATAGACTATGGGACCAGTCCGAGAACCGACGGAAAATTGTTTTTCGCGTTTGTCTCGCTAAATATTGATCCTAGAGCGAAAAGGACGTTATTTCAGGATCACTTTCTTCTTTTTCGTTTTTCGAGGCCCCTGTTGGTCCTATCGTAAATCTGCGGTTATATTATTAATCAGCGGTGAAAAATACATCGAATGCGCCATGGCCCATGCAAGAATTATCATTTTTCGAAAAGATATGGCCTAAAATGTAAATTCGTCGAAAAACGAGGTTTCAGGAACGGTTTTTTGCGTTTTTCTCTTTTCCCGTCTGTCCTATCGTCCAAATAGCGTTAGATTCTTGTTTAGCACGGCAAAATACATAGAAAAGACTATGGGACCAGTCCGAGAACCGACGGAAAATTGTTTTTCGCGTTTTTCTCGCTAAATATTGATCCTAGAGCGAAAAGGACGTTATTTCAGGATCACTTTCTTCTTTTTCGTTTTTCGAGGCCCCTGTTGGTCCTATCGTAAATCAGCGGTTATGTTATTAATCAGCGGTGAAAAATACATCGAATGCGCCATGGCCCATGCAAGAATTATCATTTTTCGAAAAGATATGGCCTAAAATGTAAATTCGTCGAAAAACGAGTTTTTCAGGAACGGTTTTTTGTGTTTTTCTCTTTTCCCGTCTGTCCTATCGTCCAAATAGCGTTAGATTCTTGTTTAGCACGGCAAAATACATAGAATAGACTATGGGACCAGTCCGAGAACCGACGGAAAATTGTTTTTCGCGTTTTTCTCGCTAAATATTGATCCTAGAGCGAAAAGGACGTTATTTCAGGATCACTTTCTTCTTTTTCGTTTTTCGAGGCCCCTGTTGGTCCTATCGTAAATCTGCGGTTATATTATTAATCAGCGGTGAAAAATACATCGAATGCGCCATGGCCCATGCAAGAATTATCATTTTTCGAAAAGATACGGCCTAAAATGTAAATTCGTCGAAAAACGAGTTTTTCAGGAACGGTTTTTTGCGTTTTTCTCTTTTCCCGTCTGTCCTATCGTCCAAATAGCGTTAGATTCTTGTTTAGCACGGCAAAATACATAGAATAGACTATGGGACCAGTCCGAGAACCGACGGAAAATTGTTTTTCGCGTTTTTCTCGCTAAATATTGATCCTAGAGCGAAAAGGACGTTATTTCAGGATCACTTTCTTCTTTTTCGTTTTTCGAGGCCCCTGTTGGTCCTATCGTAAATCTGCGGTTATATTATTAATCAGCGGTGAAAAATACATCGAATGCGCCATGGCCCATGCAAGAATTATCATTTTTCGAAAAGATACGGCCTAAAATGTAAATTCGTCGAAAAACGAGTTTTTCAGGAACGGTTTTTTGCGTTTTTCTCTTTTCCCGTCTGTCCTATCGTCCAAATAGCGTTAGATTCTTGTTTAGCACGGCAAAATACATAGAATAGACTATCGGACCAGTCCGAGAACCGACGGAAAATTGTTTTTCGCGTTTGTCTCGCTAAATATTGATCCTAGAGCGAAAAGGACGTTATTTCAGGATCACTTTCTTCTTTTTCGTTTTTCGAGGCCCCTGTTGGTCCTATCGTAAATCCGCGGTTATATTATTAATCAGCGGTGAAAAATACATCGAATGCGCCATGGCCCATGCAAGAATTATCATTTTTCGAAAAGATACGGCCTAAAATGTAAATTCGTCGAAAAACGAGTTTTTCAGGAACGGTCTTTTGCGTTTTTCTCTTTTCCCGTCTGTCCTATCGTCCAAATAGCGTTAGATTCTTGTTTAGCACGGCAAAATACATAGAATAGACTATGGGACCAGTCCGAGAACCGACGGAAAATTGTTTTTCGCGTTTGTCTCGCTATATATTGATCCTAGAGCGAAAAGGACGTTATTTCAGGATCACTTTCTTCTTTTTCGTTTTTCGAGGCCCCTGTTGGTCCTATCGTAAATCTGCGGTTATATTATTAATCAGCGGTGAAAAATACATCGAATGCGCCATGGCCCATGCAAGAATTATCATTTTTCGAAAAGATACGGCCTAAAATGTAAATTCGTCGAAAAACGAGTTTTTCAGGAACGGTTTTTTGCGTTTTTCTCTTTTCCCGTCTGTCCTATCGTCCAAATAGCGTTAGATTCTTGTTTAGCACGGCAAAATACATAGAATAGACTATGGGACCAGTCCGAGAACCGACGGAAAATTGTTTTTCGCGTTTTTCTCGCTAAATATTGATCCTAGAGCGAAAAGGACGTTATTTCAGGATCACTTTCTTCTTTTTCGTTTTTCGAGGCCCCTGTTGGTCCTATCGTAAATCCGCGGTTATATTATTAATCAGCGGTGAAAAATACATCGAATGCGCCATGGCCCATGCAAGAATTATCATTTTTCGAAAAGATACGGCCTAAAATGTAAATTCGTCGAAAAACGAGTTTTTCAGGAACGGTTTTTTGCGTTTTTCTCTTTTCCCATCTGTCCTATCGTCCAAATAGCGTTAGATTCTTGTTTAGCACGGCAAAATACATAGAATAGACTATGGGACCAGTCCGAGAACCGACGGAAAATTGTTTTTCGCGTTTTTCTCGCTAAATATTGATCCTAGAGCGAAAAGGACGTTATTTCAGGATCACTACTTTATTCTTTTTCGTTTTTCGAGGCCCCTGTTGGTCCTATCTTAAATCTGCGGTTATATTATTAATCAGCGGTGAAAAATACATCGAATGCGCCATGGCCCTTGCAAGAATTATCATTTTTCGAAAAGATACGGCCTAAAATGTAAATTCGTCGAAAAACGAGTTTTTCAGGAACGGTTTTTTGCGTTTTTCTCTTTTCCCGTCTGTCCTATCGTCCAAATAGCGTTAGATTCTTGTTTAGCACGGCAAAATACATAGAATAGACTATGGAACCAGTCCGAGAACCGACGGAAAATTGTTTTTCGCGTTTTTCTCGCTAAATATTGATCCTAGAGCGAAAAGGACGTTATTTCAGGATCACTTTCTTCTTTTTCGTTTTTCGAGGCCCCTGTTGGTCCTATCGTAAATCTGCGGTTATATTATTAATCAGCGGTGAAAAATACATCGAATGCGCCATGGCCCATGCAAGAATTATCATTTTTCGAAAAGATACGGCCTAAAATGTAAATTCGTCGAAAAACGAGTTTTTCAGGAACGGTCTTTTGCGTTTTTCTCTTTTCCCGTCTGTCCTATCGTCCAAATAGCGTTAGATTCTTGTTTAGCACGGCAAAATACATAGAATAGACTATGGGACCAGTCCGAGAACCGACGGAAAATTGTTTTTCGCGTTTGTCTCGCTAAATATTGATCCTAGAGCGAAAAGGACGTTATTTCAGGATCACTTTCTTCTTTTTCGTTTTTCGAGGCCCCTGTTGGTCCTATCGTAAATCCGCGGTTATATTATTAATCAGCGGTGAAAAATACATCGAATGCGCCATGGCCCATGCAAGAATTATCATTTTTCGAAAAGATACGGCCTAAAATGTAAATTCGTCGAAAAACGAGTTTTTCAGGAACGGTTTTTTGCGTTTTTCTCTTTTCCCGTCTGTCCTATCGTCCAAATAGCGTTAGATTCTTGTTTAGCACGGCAAAATACATAGAAGAGACTATGGAACCAGTCCGAGAACCGACGGAAAGTTGTTTTTCGCGTTTTTCTCGCTAAATATTGATCCTAGAGCGAAAAGGACGTTATTTCAGGATCACTTTCTTCTTTTTCGTTTTTCGAGGCCCCTGTTGGTCCTATCGTAAATCCGCGGTTATATTATTAATCAGCGGTGAAAAATACATCGAATGCGCCATGGCCCATGCAAGAATTATCATTTTTCGAAAAGATACGGCCTAAAATGTAAATTCGTCGAAAAACGAGTTTTTCAGGAACGGTTTTTTGCGTTTTTCTCTTTTCCCGTCTGTCCTATCGTCCAAATAGCGTTAGATTCTTGTTTAGCACGGCAAAATACATAGAATAGACTATGGAACCAGTCCGAGAACCGACGGAAAATTGTTTTTCGCGTTTTTCTCGCTAAATATTGATCCTAGAGCGAAAAGGACGTTATTTCAGGATCACTACTTTATTCTTTTTCGTTTTTCTCGGCCCCTGTTGGTCCTTTCGTAAATCTGCGGTTATATTATTAATCAGCGGTGAAAAATACATCGAATGCGCCATGGCCCATGCAAGAATTATCATTTTTCGAAAAGATATGGCCTAAAATGTAAATTCGTCGAAAAACGAGGTTTCAGGAACGGTTTTTTGCGTTTTTCTCTTTTCCCGTCTGTCCTATCGTCCAAATAGCGTTAGATTCTTGTTTAGCACGGCAAAATACATAGAATAGACTATGGGACCAGTCCGAGAACCGACGGAAAATTGTTTTTCGCGTTTTTCTCGCTAAATATTGATCCTAGAGCGAAAAGGACGTTATTTCAGGATCACTTTCTTCTTTTTCGTTTTTCGAGGCCCCTGTTGGTCCTATCGTAAATCTGCGGTTATATTATTAATCAGCGGTGAAAAATACATCGAATGCGCCATGGCCCATGCAAGAATTATCATTTTTCGAAAAGATACGGCCTAAAATGTAAATTCGTCGAAAAACGAGTTTTTCAGGAACGGTTTTTTGCGTTTTTCTCTTTTCCCGTCTGTCCTATCGTCCAAATAGCGTTAGATTCTTGTTTAGCACGGCAAAATACATAGAATAGACTATGGGACCAGTCCGAGAACCGACGGAAAATTGTTTTTCGCGTTTTTCTCGCTAAATATTGATCCTAGAGCGAAAAGGACGTTATTTCAGGATCACTTTCTTCTTTTTCGTTTTTCGAGGCCCCTGTTGGTCCTATCGTAAATCTGCGGTTATATTATTAATCAGCGGTGAAAAATACATCGAATGCGCCATGGCCCATGCAAGAATTATCATTTTTCGAAAAGATACGGCCTAAAATGTAAATTCGTCGAAAAACGAGTTTTTCAGGAACGGTTTTTTGCGTTTTTCTCTTTTCCCGTCTGTCCTATCGTCCAAATAGCGTTAGATTCTTGTTTAGCACGGCAAAATACATAGAATAGACTATGGGACCAGTCCGAGAACCGACGGAAAATTGTTTTTCGCGTTTGTCTCGCTAAATATTGATCCTAGAGCGAAAAGGACGTTATTTCAGGATCACTTTCTTCTTTTTCGTTTTTCGAGGCCCCTGTTGGTCCTATCGTAAATCTGCGGTTATATTATTAATCAGCGGTGAAAAATACATCGAATGCGCCATGGCCCATGCAAGAATTATCATTTTTCGAAAAGATACGGCCTAAAATGTAAATTCGTCGAAAAACGAGTTTTTCAGGAACGGTCTTTTGCGTTTTTCTCTTTTCCCGTCTGTCCTATCGTCCAAATAGCGTTAGATTCTTGTTTAGCACGGCAAAATACATAGAATAGACTATGGGACCAGTCCGAGAACCGACGGAAAATTGTTTTTCGCGTTTGTCTCGCTAAATATTGATCCTAGAGCGAAAAGGACGTTATTTCAGGATCACTTTCTTCTTTTTCGTTTTTCGAGGCCCCTGTTGGTCCTATCGTAAATCCGCGGTTATATTATTAATCAGCGGTGAAAAATACATCGAATGCGCCATGGCCCATGCAAGAATTATCATTTTTCGAAAAGATACGGCCTAAAATGTAAATTCGTCGAAAAACGAGTTTTTCAGGAACGGTTTTTTGCGTTTTTCTCTTTTCCCGTCTGTCCTATCGTCCAAATAGCGTTAGATTCTTGTTTAGCACGGCAAAATACATAGAATAGACTATGGAACCAGTCCGAGAACCGACGGAAAATTGTTTTTCGCGTTTTTCTCGCTAAATATTGATCCTAGAGCGAAAAGGACGTTATTTCAGGATCACTACTTTATTCTTTTTCGTTTTTCTCGGCCCCTGTTGGTCCTTTCGTAAATCTGCGGTTATATTATTAATCAGCGGTGAAAAATACATCGAATGCGCCATGGCCCATGCAAGAATTATCATTTTTCGAAAAGATATGGCCTAAAATGTAAATTCGTCGAAAAACGAGGTTTCAGGAACGGTTTTTTGCGTTTTTCTCTTTTCCCGTCTGTCCTATCGTCCAAATAGCGTTAGATTCTTGTTTAGCACGGCAAAATACATAGAATAGACTATGGGACCAGTCCGAGAACCGACGGAAAATTGTTTTTCGCGTTTTTCTCGCTAAATATTGATCCTAGAGCGAAAAGGACGTTATTTCAGGATCACTTTCTTCTTTTTCGTTTTTCGAGGCCCCTGTTGGTCCTATCGTAAATCTGCGGTTATATTATTAATCAGCGGTGAAAAATACATCGAATGCGCCATGGCCCATGCAAGAATTATCATTTTTCGAAAAGATACGGCCTAAAATGTAAATTCGTCGAAAAACGAGTTTTTCAGGAACGGTTTTTTGCGTTTTTCTCTTTTCCCGTCTGTCCTATCGTCCAAATAGCGTTAGATTCTTGTTTAGCACGGCAAAATACATAGAATAGACTATGGAACCAGTCCGAGAACCGACGGAAAGTTGTTTTTCGCGTTTTTCTCGCTAAATATTGATCCTAGAGCGAAAAGGACGTTATTTCAGGATCACTTTCTTCTTTTTCGTTTTTCGAGGCCCCTGTTGGTCCTATCGTAAATCTGCGGTTATATTATTAATCAGCGGTGAAAAATACATCGAATGCGCCATGGCCCATGCAAGAATTATCATTTTTCGAAAAGATACGGCCTAAAATGTAAATTCGTCGAAAAACGAGTTTTTCAGGAACGGTCTTTTGCGTTTTTCTCTTTTCCCGTCTGTCCTATCGTCCAAATAGCGTTAGATTCTTGTTTAGCACGGCAAAATACATAGAATAGACTATGGGACCAGTCCGAGAACCGACGGAAAATTGTTTTTCGCGTTTGTCTCGCTAAATATTGATCCTAGAGCGAAAAGGACGTTATTTCAGGATCACTTTCTTCTTTTTCGTTTTTCGAGGCCCCTGTTGGTCCTATCGTAAATCCGCGGTTATATTATTAATCAGCGGTGAAAAATACATCGAATGCGCCATGGCCCATGCAAGAATTATCATTTTTCGAAAAGATACGGCCTAAAATGTAAATTCGTCGAAAAACGAGTTTTTCAGGAACGGTTTTTTGCGTTTTTCTCTTTTCCCGTCTGTCCTATCGTCCAAATAGCGTTAGATTCTTGTTTAGCACGGCAAAATACATAGAATAGACTATGGAACCAGTCCGAGAACCGACGGAAAATTGTTTTTCGCGTTTTTCTCGCTAAATATTGATCCTAGAGCGAAAAGGACGTTATTTCAGGATCACTACTTTATTCTTTTTCGTTTTTCTCGGCCCCTGTTGGTCCTTTCGTAAATCTGCGGTTATATTATTAATCAGCGGTGAAAAATACATCGAATGCGCCATGGCCCATGCAAGAATTATCATTTTTCGAAAAGATATGGCCTAAAATGTAAATTCGTCGAAAAACGAGGTTTCAGGAACGGTTTTTTGCGTTTTTCTCTTTTCCCGTCTGTCCTATCGTCCAAATAGCGTTAGATTCTTGTTTAGCACGGCAAAATACATAGAATAGACTATGGGACCAGTCCGAGAACCGACGGAAAATTGTTTTTCGCGTTTTTCTCGCTAAATATTGATCCTAGAGCGAAAAGGACGTTATTTCAGGATCACTTTCTTCTTTTTCGTTTTTCGAGGCCCCTGTTGGTCCTATCGTAAATCTGCGGTTATATTATTAATCAGCGGTGAAAAATACATCGAATGCGCCATGGCCCATGCAAGAATTATCATTTTTCGAAAAGATACGGCCTAAAATGTAAATTCGTCGAAAAACGAGTTTTTCAGGAACGGTTTTTTGCGTTTTTCTCTTTTCCCGTCTGTCCTATCGTCCAAATAGCGTTAGATTCTTGTTTAGCACGGCAAAATACATAGAATAGACTATGGAACCAGTCCGAGAACCGACGGAAAGTTGTTTTTCGCGTTTTTCTCGCTAAATATTGATCCTAGAGCGAAAAGGACGTTATTTCAGGATCACTTTCTTCTTTTTCGTTTTTCGAGGCCCCTGTTGGTCCTATCGTAAATCTGCGGTTATATTATTAATCAGCGGTGAAAAATACATCGAATGCGCCATGGCCCATGCAAGAATTATCATTTTTCGAAAAGATACGGCCTAAAATGTAAATTCGTCGAAAAACGAGTTTTTCAGGAACGGTCTTTTGCGTTTTTCTCTTTTCCCGTCTGTCCTATCGTCCAAATAGCGTTAGATTCTTGTTTAGCACGGCAAAATACATAGAATAGACTATGGGACCAGTCCGAGAACCGACGGAAAATTGTTTTTCGCGTTTGTCTCGCTAAATATTGATCCTAGAGCGAAAAGGACGTTATTTCAGGATCACTTTCTTCTTTTTCGTTTTTCGAGGCCCCTGTTGGTCCTATCGTAAATCCGCGGTTATATTATTAATCAGCGGTGAAAAATACATCGAATGCGCCATGGCCCATGCAAGAATTATCATTTTTCGAAAAGATACGGCCTAAAATGTAAATTCGTCGAAAAACGAGTTTTTCAGGAACGGTTTTTTGCGTTTTTCTCTTTTCCCGTCTGTCCTATCGTCCAAATAGCGTTAGATTCTTGTTTAGCACGGCAAAATACATAGAATAGACTATGGAACCAGTCCGAGAACCGACGGAAAGTTGTTTTTCGCGTTTTTCTCGCTAAATATTGATCCTAGAGCGAAAAGGACGTTATTTCAGGATCACTTTCTTCTTTTTCGTTTTTCGAGGCCCCTGTTGGTCCTATCGTAAATCTGCGGTTATATTATTAATCAGCGGTGAAAAATACATCGAATGCGCCATGGCCCATGCAAGAATTATCATTTTTCGAAAAGATACGGCCTAAAATGTAAATTCGTCGAAAAACGAGTTTTTCAGGAACGGTCTTTTGCGTTTTTCTCTTTTCCCGTCTGTCCTATCGTCCAAATAGCGTTAGATTCTTGTTTAGCACGGCAAAATACATAGAATAGACTATGGGACCAGTCCGAGAACCGACGGAAAATTGTTTTTCGCGTTTGTCTCGCTAAATATTGATCCTAGAGCGAAAAGGACGTTATTTCAGGATCACTTTCTTCTTTTTCGTTTTTCGAGGCCCCTGTTGGTCCTATCGTAAATCTGCGGTTATATTATTAATCAGCGGTGAAAAATACATCGAATGCGCCATGGCCCATGCAAGAATTATCATTTTTCGAAAAGATACGGCCTAAAATGTAAATTCGTCGAAAAACGAGTTTTTCAGGAACGGTCTTTTGCGTTTTTCTCTTTTCCCGTCTGTCCTATCGTCCAAATAGCGTTAGATTCTTGTTTAGCACGGCAAAATACATAGAATAGACTATGGGACCAGTCCGAGAACCGACGGAAAATTGTTTTTCGCGTTTGTCTCGCTAAATATTGATCCTAGAGCGAAAAGGACGTTATTTCAGGATCACTTTCTTCTTTTTCGTTTTTCGAGGCCCCTGTTGGTCCTATCGTAAATCCGCGGTTATATTATTAATCAGCGGTGAAAAATACATCGAATGCGCCATGGCCCATGCAAGAATTATCATTTTTCGAAAAGATACGGCCTAAAATGTAAATTCGTCGAAAAACGAGTTTTTCAGGAACGGTTTTTTGCGTTTTTCTCTTTTCCCGTCTGTCCTATCGTCCAAATAGCGTTAGATTCTTGTTTAGCACGGCAAAATACATAGAATAGACTATGGAACCAGTCCGAGAACCGACGGAAAGTTGTTTTTCGCGTTTTTCTCGCTAAATATTGATCCTAGAGCGAAAAGGACGTTATTTCAGGATCACTTTCTTCTTTTTCGTTTTTCGAGGCCCCTGTTGGTCCTATCGTAAATCTGCGGTTATATTATTAATCAGCGGTGAAAAATACATCGAATGCGCCATGGCCCATGCAAGAATTATCATTTTTCGAAAAGATACGGCCTAAAATGTAAATTCGTCGAAAAACGAGTTTTTCAGGAACGGTCTTTTGCGTTTTTCTCTTTTCCCGTCTGTCCTATCGTCCAAATAGCGTTAGATTCTTGTTTAGCACGGCAAAATACATAGAATAGACTATGGAACCAGTCCGAGAACCGACGGAAAGTTGTTTTTCGCGTTTTTCTCGCTAAATATTGATCCTAGAGCGAAAAGGACGTTATTTCAGGATCACTTTCTTCTTTTTCGTTTTTCGAGGCCCCTGTTGGTCCTATCGTAAATCTGCGGTTATATTATTAATCAGCGGTGAAAAATACATCGAATGCGCCATGGCCCATGCAAGAATTATCATTTTTCGAAAAGATACGGCCTAAAATGTAAATTCGTCGAAAAACGAGTTTTTCAGGAACGGTCTTTTGCGTTTTTCTCTTTTCCCGTCTGTCCTATCGTCCAAATAGCGTTAGATTCTTGTTTAGCACGGCAAAATACATAGAATAGACTATGGGACCAGTCCGAGAACCGACGGAAAATTGTTTTTCGCGTTTGTCTCGCTAAATATTGATCCTAGAGCGAAAAGGACGTTATTTCAGGATCACTTTCTTCTTTTTCGTTTTTCGAGGCCCCTGTTGGTCCTATCGTAAATCTGCGGTTATATTATTAATCAGCGGTGAAAAATACATCGAATGCGCCATGGCCCATGCAAGAATTATCATTTTTCGAAAAGATACGGCCTAAAATGTAAATTCGTCGAAAAACGAGTTTTTCAGGAACGGTCTTTTGCGTTTTTCTCTTTTCCCGTCTGTCCTATCGTCCAAATAGCGTTAGATTCTTGTTTAGCACGGCAAAATACATAGAATAGACTATGGGACCAGTCCGAGAACCGACGGAAAATTGTTTTTCGCGTTTGTCTCGCTAAATATTGATCCTAGAGCGAAAAGGACGTTATTTCAGGATCACTTTCTTCTTTTTCGTTTTTCGAGGCCCCTGTTGGTCCTATCGTAAATCTGCGGTTATATTATTAATCAGCGGTGAAAAATACATCGAATGCGCCATGGCCCATGCAAGAATTATCATTTTTCGAAAAGATACGGCCTAAAATGTAAATTCGTCGAAAAACGAGTTTTTCAGGAACGGTCTTTTGCGTTTTTCTCTTTTCCCGTCTGTCCTATCGTCCAAATAGCGTTAGATTCTTGTTTAGCACGGCAAAATACATAGAATAGACTATGGGACCAGTCCGAGAACCGACGGAAAATTGTTTTTCGCGTTTGTCTCGCTAAATATTGATCCTAGAGCGAAAAGGACGTTATTTCAGGATCACTTTCTTCTTTTTCGTTTTTCGAGGCCCCTGTTGGTCCTATCGTAAATCCGCGGTTATATTATTAATCAGCGGTGAAAAATACATCGAATGCGCCATGGCCCATGCAAGAATTATCATTTTTCGAAAAGATACGGCCTAAAATGTAAATTCGTCGAAAAACGAGTTTTTCAGGAACGGTTTTTTGCGTTTTTCTCTTTTCCCGTCTGTCCTATCGTCCAAATAGCGTTAGATTCTTGTTTAGCACGGCAAAATACATAGAATAGACTATGGAACCAGTCCGAGAACCGACGGAAAGTTGTTTTTCGCGTTTTTCTCGCTAAATATTGATCCTAGAGCGAAAAGGACGTTATTTCAGGATCACTTTCTTCTTTTTCGTTTTTCGAGGCCCCTGTTGGTCCTATCGTAAATCTGCGGTTATATTATTAATCAGCGGTGAAAAATACATCGAATGCGCCATGGCCCATGCAAGAATTATCATTTTTCGAAAAGATACGGCCTAAAATGTAAATTCGTCGAAAAACGAGTTTTTCAGGAACGGTCTTTTGCGTTTTTCTCTTTTCCCGTCTGTCCTATCGTCCAAATAGCGTTAGATTCTTGTTTAGCACGGCAAAATACATAGAATAGACTATGGAACCAGTCCGAGAACCGACGGAAAGTTGTTTTTCGCGTTTTTCTCGCTAAATATTGATCCTAGAGCGAAAAGGACGTTATTTCAGGATCACTTTCTTCTTTTTCGTTTTTCGAGGCCCCTGTTGGTCCTATCGTAAATCTGCGGTTATATTATTAATCAGCGGTGAAAAATACATCGAATGCGCCATGGCCCATGCAAGAATTATCATTTTTCGAAAAGATACGGCCTAAAATGTAAATTCGTCGAAAAACGAGTTTTTCAGGAACGGTCTTTTGCGTTTTTCTCTTTTCCCGTCTGTCCTATCGTCCAAATAGCGTTAGATTCTTGTTTAGCACGGCAAAATACATAGAATAGACTATGGGACCAGTCCGAGAACCGACGGAAAATTGTTTTTCGCGTTTGTCTCGCTAAATATTGATCCTAGAGCGAAAAGGACGTTATTTCAGGATCACTTTCTTCTTTTTCGTTTTTCGAGGCCCCTGTTGGTCCTATCGTAAATCTGCGGTTATATTATTAATCAGCGGTGAAAAATACATCGAATGCGCCATGGCCCATGCAAGAATTATCATTTTTCGAAAAGATACGGCCTAAAATGTAAATTCGTCGAAAAACGAGTTTTTCAGGAACGGTCTTTTGCGTTTTTCTCTTTTCCCGTCTGTCCTATCGTCCAAATAGCGTTAGATTCTTGTTTAGCACGGCAAAATACATAGAATAGACTATGGGACCAGTCCGAGAACCGACGGAAAATTGTTTTTCGCGTTTGTCTCGCTAAATATTGATCCTAGAGCGAAAAGGACGTTATTTCAGGATCACTTTCTTCTTTTTCGTTTTTCGAGGCCCCTGTTGGTCCTATCGTAAATCCGCGGTTATATTATTAATCAGCGGTGAAAAATACATCGAATGCGCCATGGCCCATGCAAGAATTATCATTTTTCGAAAAGATACGGCCTAAAATGTAAATTCGTCGAAAAACGAGTTTTTCAGGAACGGTTTTTTGCGTTTTTCTCTTTTCCCGTCTGTCCTATCGTCCAAATAGCGTTAGATTCTTGTTTAGCACGGCAAAATACATAGAATAGACTATGGAACCAGTCCGAGAACCGACGGAAAGTTGTTTTTCGCGTTTTTCTCGCTAAATATTGATCCTAGAGCGAAAAGGACGTTATTTCAGGATCACTTTCTTCTTTTTCGTTTTTCGAGGCCCCTGTTGGTCCTATCGTAAATCTGCGGTTATATTATTAATCAGCGGTGAAAAATACATCGAATGCGCCATGGCCCATGCAAGAATTATCATTTTTCGAAAAGATACGGCCTAAAATGTAAATTCGTCGAAAAACGAGTTTTTCAGGAACGGTCTTTTGCGTTTTTCTCTTTTCCCGTCTGTCCTATCGTCCAAATAGCGTTAGATTCTTGTTTAGCACGGCAAAATACATAGAATAGACTATGGGACCAGTCCGAGAACCGACGGAAAATTGTTTTTCGCGTTTGTCTCGCTAAATATTGATCCTAGAGCGAAAAGGACGTTATTTCAGGATCACTTTCTTCTTTTTCGTTTTTCGAGGCCCCTGTTGGTCCTATCGTAAATCTGCGGTTATATTATTAATCAGCGGTGAAAAATACATCGAATGCGCCATGGCCCATGCAAGAATTATCATTTTTCGAAAAGATACGGCCTAAAATGTAAATTCGTCGAAAAACGAGTTTTTCAGGAACGGTCTTTTGCGTTTTTCTCTTTTCCCGTCTGTCCTATCGTCCAAATAGCGTTAGATTCTTGTTTAGCACGGCAAAATACATAGAATAGACTATGGGACCAGTCCGAGAACCGACGGAAAATTGTTTTTCGCGTTTGTCTCGCTAAATATTGATCCTAGAGCGAAAAGGACGTTATTTCAGGATCACTTTCTTCTTTTTCGTTTTTCGAGGCCCCTGTTGGTCCTATCGTAAATCCGCGGTTATATTATTAATCAGCGGTGAAAAATACATCGAATGCGCCATGGCCCATGCAAGAATTATCATTTTTCGAAAAGATACGGCCTAAAATGTAAATTCGTCGAAAAACGAGTTTTTCAGGAACGGTTTTTTGCGTTTTTCTCTTTTCCCGTCTGTCCTATCGTCCAAATAGCGTTAGATTCTTGTTTAGCACGGCAAAATACATAGAATAGACTATGGAACCAGTCCGAGAACCGACGGAAAATTGTTTTTCGCGTTTTTCTCGCTAAATATTGATCCTAGAGCGAAAAGGACGTTATTTCAGGATCACTACTTTATTCTTTTTCGTTTTTCTCGGC
Source organism: Ephialtes manifestator (assembly GCA_963970395.1). Taxonomy (NCBI): domain Eukaryota; kingdom Metazoa; phylum Arthropoda; class Insecta; order Hymenoptera; family Ichneumonidae; genus Ephialtes; species Ephialtes manifestator. The sequence continues at coordinate 17,553,917 of OZ019975.1, forward strand.
CCCTGTTGGTCCTTTCGTAAATCTGCGGTTATATTATTAATCAGCGGTGAAAAATACATCGAATGCGCCATGGCCCATGCAAGAATTATCATTTTTCGAAAAGATATGGCCTAAAATGTAAATTCGTCGAAAAACGAGGTTTCAGGAACGGTTTTTTGCGTTTTTCTCTTTTCCCGTCTGTCCTATCGTCCAAATAGCGTTAGATTCTTGTTTAGCACGGCAAAATACATAGAATAGACTATGGGACCAGTCCGAGAACCGACGGAAAATTGTTTTTCGCGTTTTTCTCGCTAAATATTGATCCTAGAGCGAAAAGGACGTTATTTCAGGATCACTTTCTTCTTTTTCGTTTTTCGAGGCCCCTGTTGGTCCTATCGTAAATCTGCGGTTATATTATTAATCAGCGGTGAAAAATACATCGAATGCGCCATGGCCCATGCAAGAATTATCATTTTTCGAAAAGATACGGCCTAAAATGTAAATTCGTCGAAAAACGAGTTTTTCAGGAACGGTTTTTTGCGTTTTTCTCTTTTCCCGTCTGTCCTATCGTCCAAATAGCGTTAGATTCTTGTTTAGCACGGCAAAATACATAGAATAGACTATGGGACCAGTCCGAGAACCGACGGAAAATTGTTTTTCGCGTTTTTCTCGCTAAATATTGATCCTAGAGCGAAAAGGACGTTATTTCAGGATCACTTTCTTCTTTTTCGTTTTTCGAGGCCCCTGTTGGTCCTATCGTAAATCCGCGGTTATATTATTAATCAGCGGTGAAAAATACATCGAATGCGCCATGGCCCATGCAAGAATTATCATTTTTCGAAAGATACGGCCTAAAATGTAAATTCGTCGAAAAACGAGTTTTTCAGGAACGGTTTTTTGCGTTTTTCTCTTTTCCCGTCTGTCCTATCGTCCAAATAGCGTTAGATTCTTGTTTAGCACGGCAAAATACATAGAATAGACTATGGAACCAGTCCGAGAACCGACGGAAAATTGTTTTTCGCGTTTTTCTCGCTAAATATTGATCCTAGAGCGAAAAGGACGTTATTTCAGGATCACTTTCTTCTTTTTCGTTTTTCGAGGCCCCTGTTGGTCCTATCGTAAATCTGCGGTTATATTATTAATCAGCGGTGAAAAATACATCGAATGCGCCATGGCCCATGCAAGAATTATCATTTTTCGAAAAGATACGGCCTAAAATGTAAATTCGTCGAAAAACGAGTTTTTCAGGAACGGTCTTTTGCGTTTTTCTCTTTTCCCGTCTGTCCTATCGTCCAAATAGCGTTAGATTCTTGTTTAGCACGGCAAAATACATAGAATAGACTATGGGACCAGTCCGAGAACCGACGGAAAATTGTTTTTCGCGTTTGTCTCGCTAAATATTGATCCTAGAGCGAAAAGGACGTTATTTCAGGATCACTTTCTTCTTTTTCGTTTTTCGAGGCCCCTGTTGGTCCTATCGTAAATCCGCGGTTATATTATTAATCAGCGGTGAAAAATACATCGAATGCGCCATGGCCCATGCAAGAATTATCATTTTTCGAAAAGATACGGCCTAAAATGTAAATTCGTCGAAAAACGAGTTTTTCAGGAACGGTTTTTTGCGTTTTTCTCTTTTCCCGTCTGTCCTATCGTCCAAATAGCGTTAGATTCTTGTTTAGCACGGCAAAATACATAGAATAGACTATGGAACCAGTCCGAGAACCGACGGAAAGTTGTTTTTCGCGTTTTTCTCGCTAAATATTGATCCTAGAGCGAAAAGGACGTTATTTCAGGATCACTTTCTTCTTTTTCGTTTTTCGAGGCCCCTGTTGGTCCTATCGTAAATCTGCGGTTATATTATTAATCAGCGGTGAAAAATACATCGAATGCGCCATGGCCCATGCAAGAATTATCATTTTTCGAAAAGATACGGCCTAAAATGTAAATTCGTCGAAAAACGAGTTTTTCAGGAACGGTCTTTTGCGTTTTTCTCTTTTCCCGTCTGTCCTATCGTCCAAATAGCGTTAGATTCTTGTTTAGCACGGCAAAATACATAGAATAGACTATGGGACCAGTCCGAGAACCGACGGAAAATTGTTTTTCGCGTTTGTCTCGCTAAATATTGATCCTAGAGCGAAAAGGACGTTATTTCAGGATCACTTTCTTCTTTTTCGTTTTTCGAGGCCCCTGTTGGTCCTATCGTAAATCCGCGGTTATATTATTAATCAGCGGTGAAAAATACATCGAATGCGCCATGGCCCATGCAAGAATTATCATTTTTCGAAAAGATACGGCCTAAAATGTAAATTCGTCGAAAAACGAGTTTTTCAGGAACGGTTTTTTGCGTTTTTCTCTTTTCCCGTCTGTCCTATCGTCCAAATAGCGTTAGATTCTTGTTTAGCACGGCAAAATACATAGAATAGACTATGGAACCAGTCCGAGAACCGACGGAAAGTTGTTTTTCGCGTTTTTCTCGCTAAATATTGATCCTAGAGCGAAAAGGACGTTATTTCAGGATCACTTTCTTCTTTTTCGTTTTTCGAGGCCCCTGTTGGTCCTATCGTAAATCTGCGGTTATATTATTAATCAGCGGTGAAAAATACATCGAATGCGCCATGGCCCATGCAAGAATTATCATTTTTCGAAAAGATACGGCCTAAAATGTAAATTCGTCGAAAAACGAGTTTTTCAGGAACGGTCTTTTGCGTTTTTCTCTTTTCCCGTCTGTCCTATCGTCCAAATAGCGTTAGATTCTTGTTTAGCACGGCAAAATACATAGAATAGACTATGGGACCAGTCCGAGAACCGACGGAAAATTGTTTTTCGCGTTTGTCTCGCTAAATATTGATCCTAGAGCGAAAAGGACGTTATTTCAGGATCACTTTCTTCTTTTTCGTTTTTCGAGGCCCCTGTTGGTCCTATCGTAAATCTGCGGTTATATTATTAATCAGCGGTGAAAAATACATCGAATGCGCCATGGCCCATGCAAGAATTATCATTTTTCGAAAAGATACGGCCTAAAATGTAAATTCGTCGAAAAACGAGTTTTTCAGGAACGGTCTTTTGCGTTTTTCTCTTTTCCCGTCTGTCCTATCGTCCAAATAGCGTTAGATTCTTGTTTAGCACGGCAAAATACATAGAATAGACTATGGGACCAGTCCGAGAACCGACGGAAAATTGTTTTTCGCGTTTGTCTCGCTAAATATTGATCCTAGAGCGAAAAGGACGTTATTTCAGGATCACTTTCTTCTTTTTCGTTTTTCGAGGCCCCTGTTGGTCCTATCGTAAATCCGCGGTTATATTATTAATCAGCGGTGAAAAATACATCGAATGCGCCATGGCCCATGCAAGAATTATCATTTTTCGAAAAGATACGGCCTAAAATGTAAATTCGTCGAAAAACGAGTTTTTCAGGAACGGTTTTTTGCGTTTTTCTCTTTTCCCGTCTGTCCTATCGTCCAAATAGCGTTAGATTCTTGTTTAGCACGGCAAAATACATAGAATAGACTATGGAACCAGTCCGAGAACCGACGGAAAATTGTTTTTCGCGTTTTTCTCGCTAAATATTGATCCTAGAGCGAAAAGGACGTTATTTCAGGATCACTTTCTTCTTTTTCGTTTTTCGAGGCCCCTGTTGGTCCTATCGTAAATCTGCGGTTATATTATTAATCAGCGGTGAAAAATACATCGAATGCGCCATGGCCCATGCAAGAATTATCATTTTTCGAAAAGATATGGCCTAAAATGTAAATTCGTCGAAAAACGAGTTTTTCAGGAACGGTTTTTTGTGTTTTTCTCTTTTCCCGTCTGTCCTATCGTCCAAATAGCGTTAGATTCTTGTTTAGCACGGCAAAATACATAGAATAGACTATGGGACCAGTCCGAGAACCGACGGAAAATTGTTTTTCGCGTTTTTCTCGCTAAATATTGATCCTAGAGCGAAAAGGACGTTATTTCAGGATCACTACTTTATTCTTTTTCGTTTTTCGAGGCCCCTGTTGGTCCTATCGTAAATCTGCGGTTATATTATTAATCAGCGGTGAAAAATACATCGAATGCGCCATGGCCCATGCAAGAATTATCATTTTTCGAAAAGATACGGCCTAAAATGTAAATTCGTCGAAAAACGAGTTTTTCAGGAACGGTTTTTTGTGTTTTTCTCTTTTCCCGTCTGTCCTATCGTCCAAATAGCGTTAGATTCTTGTTTAGCACGGCAAAATACATAGAATAGACTATGGGACCAGTCCGAGAACCGACGGAAAATTGTTTTTCGCGTTTTTCTCGCTAAATATTGATCCTAGAGCGAAAAGGACGTTATTTCAGGATCACTACTTTATTCTTTTTCGATTTTCGAGGCCCCTGTTGGTCCTATCGTAAATCTGCGGTTATATTATTAATCAGCGGTGAAAAATACATCGAATGCGCCATGGCCCATGCAAGAATTATCATTTTTCGAAAAGATACGGCCTAAAATGTAAATTCGTCGAAAAACGAGTTTTTCAGGAACGGTTTTTTGCGTTTTTCTCTTTTCCCGTCTGTCCTATCGTCCAAATAGCGTTAGATTCTTGTTTAGCACGGCAAAATACATAGAATAGACTATGGGACCAGTCCGAGAACCGACGGAAAATTGTTTTTCGCGTTTTTCTCGCTAAATATTGATCCTAGAGCGAAAAGGACGTTATTTCAGGATCACTACTTTATTCTTTTTCGTTTTTCGAGGCCCCTGTTGGTCCTATCGTAAATCTGCGGTTATATTATTAATCAGCGGTGAAAAATACATCGAATGCGCCATGGCCCATGCAAGAATTATCATTTTTCGAAAAGATATGGCCTAAAATGTAAATTCGTCGAAAAACGAGTTTTTCAGGAACGGTTTTTTGCGTTTTTCTCTTTTCCCGTCTGTCCTATCGTCCAAATAGCGTTAGATTCTTGTTTAGCACGGCAAAATACATAGAAAAGACTATGGGACCAGTCCGAGAACCGACGGAAAATTGTTTTTCGCGTTTTTCTCGCTAAATATTGATCCTAGAGCGAAAAGGACGTTATTTCAGGATCACTTTCTTCTTTTTCGTTTTTCGAGGCCCCTGTTGGTCCTATCGTAAATCTGCGGTTATATTATTAATCAGCGGTGAAAAATACATCGAATGCGCCATGGCCCATGCAAGAATTATCATTTTTCGAAAAGATATTGCCTAAAATGTAAATTCGTCGAAAAACGAGTTTTTCAGGAACGGTTTTTTGTGTTTTTCTCTTTTCCCGTCTGTCCTATCGTCCAAATAGCGTTAGATTCTTGTTTAGCACGGCAAAATACATAGAATAGACTATGGGACCAGTCCGAGAACCGACGGAAAATTGTTTTTCGCGTTTTTCTCGCTAAATATTGATCCTAGAGCGAAAAGGACGTTATTTCAGGATCACTACTTTATTCTTTTTCGTTTTTCGAGGCCCCTGTTGGTCCTATCGTAAATCTGCGGTTATATTATTAATCAGCGGTGAAAAATACATCGAATGCGCCATGGCCCATGCAAGAATTATCATTTTTCGAAAAGATACGGCCTAAAATGTAAATTCGTCGAAAAACGAGTTTTTCAGGAACGGTTTTTTGCGTTTTTCTCTTTTCCCGTCTGTCCTATCGTCCAAATAGCGTTAGATTCTTGTTTAGCACGGCAAAATACATAGAAAAGACTATGGGACCAGTCCGAGAACCGACGGAAAATTGTTTTTCGCGTTTTTCTCGCTAAATATTGATCCTAGAGCGAAAAGGACGTTATTTCAGGATCACTTTCTTCTTTTTCGATTTTCGAGGCCCCTGTTGGTCCTATCGTAAATCCGCGGTTATATTATTAATCAGCGGTGAAAAATACATCGAATGCGCCATGGCCCATGCAAGAATTATCATTTTTCGAAAAGATACGGCCTAAAATGTAAATTCGTCGAAAAACGAGTTTTTCAGGAACGGTTTTTTGCGTTTTTCTCTTTTCCCGTCTGTCCTATCGTCCAAATAGCGTTAGATTCTTGTTTAGCACGGCAAAATACATAGAATAGACTATGGGACCAGTCCGAGAACCGACGGAAAATTGTTTTTCGCGTTTTTCTCGCTAAATATTGATCCTAGAGCGAAAAGGACGTTATTTCAGGATCACTACTTTATTCTTTTTCGTTTTTCGAGGCCCCTGTTGGTCCTATCGTAAATCTGCGGTTATATTATTAATCAGCGGTGAAAAATACATCGAATGCGCCATGGCCCATGCAAGAATTATCATTTTTCGAAAAGATATGGCCTAAAATGTAAATTCGTCGAAAAACGAGTTTTTCAGGAACGGTTTTTTGCGTTTTTCTCTTTTCCCGTCTGTCCTATCGTCCAAATAGCGTTAGATTCTTGTTTAGCACGGCAAAATACATAGAAAAGACTATGGGACCAGTCCGAGAACCGACGGAAAATTGTTTTTCGCGTTTTTCTCGCTAAATATTGATCCTAGAGCGAAAAGGACGTTATTTCAGGATCACTTTCTTCTTTTTCGTTTTTCGAGGCCCCTGTTGGTCCTATCGTAAATCTGCGGTTATATTATTAATCAGCGGTGAAAAATACATCGAATGCGCCATGGCCCATGCAAGAATTATCATTTTTCGAAAAGATATTGCCTAAAATGTAAATTCGTCGAAAAACGAGTTTTTCAGGAACGGTTTTTTGTGTTTTTCTCTTTTCCCGTCTGTCCTATCGTCCAAATAGCGTTAGATTCTTGTTTAGCACGGCAAAATACATAGAATAGACTATGGGACCAGTCCGAGAACCGACGGAAAATTGTTTTTCGCGTTTTTCTCGCTAAATATTGATCCTAGAGCGAAAAGGACGTTATTTCAGGATCACTACTTTATTCTTTTTCGTTTTTCGAGGCCCCTGTTGGTCCTATCGTAAATCTGCGGTTATATTATTAATCAGCGGTGAAAAATACATCGAATGCGCCATGGCCCATGCAAGAATTATCATTTTTCGAAAAGATACGGCCTAAAATGTAAATTCGTCGAAAAACGAGTTTTTCAGGAACGGTTTTTTGTGTTTTTCTCTTTTCCCGTCTGTCCTATCGTCCAAATAGCGTTAGATTCTTGTTTAGCACGGCAAAATACATAGAATAGACTATGGGACCAGTCCGAGAACCGACGGAAAATTGTTTTTCGCGTTTTTCTCGCTAAATATTGATCCTAGAGCGAAAAGGACGTTATTTCAGGATCACTACTTTATTCTTTTTCGTTTTTCGAGGCCCCTGTTGGTCCTATCGTAAATCTGCGGTTATATTATTAATCAGCGGTGAAAAATACATCGAATGCGCCATGGCCCATGCAAGAATTATCATTTTTCGAAAAGATACGGCCTAAAATGTAAATTCGTCGAAAAACGAGTTTTTCAGGAACGGTTTTTTGCGTTTTTCTCTTTTCCCGTCTGTCCTATCGTCCAAATAGCGTTAGATTCTTGTTTAGCACGGCAAAATACATAGAAAAGACTATGGGACCAGTCCGAGAACCGACGGAAAATTGTTTTTCGCGTTTTTCTCGCTAAATATTGATCCTAGAGCGAAAAGGACGTTATTTCAGGATCACTTTCTTCTTTTTCGATTTTCGAGGCCCCTGTTGGTCCTATCGTAAATCCGCGGTTATATTATTAATCAGCGGTGAAAAATACATCGAATGCGCCATGGCCCATGCAAGAATTATCATTTTTCGAAAAGATACGGCCTAAAATGTAAATTCGTCGAAAAACGAGTTTTTCAGGAACGGTTTTTTGCGTTTTTCTCTTTTCCCGTCTGTCCTATCGTCCAAATAGCGTTAGATTCTTGTTTAGCACGGCAAAATACATAGAATAGACTATGGGACCAGTCCGAGAACCGACGGAAAATTGTTTTTCGCGTTTTTCTCGCTAAATATTGATCCTAGAGCGAAAAGGACGTTATTTCAGGATCACTACTTTATTCTTTTTCGTTTTTCGAGGCCCCTGTTGGTCCTATCGTAAATCTGCGGTTATATTATTAATCAGCGGTGAAAAATACATCGAATGCGCCATGGCCCATGCAAGAATTATCATTTTTCGAAAAGATATGGCCTAAAATGTAAATTCGTCGAAAAACGAGTTTTTCAGGAACGGTTTTTTGCGTTTTTCTCTTTTCCCGTCTGTCCTATCGTCCAAATAGCGTTAGATTCTTGTTTAGCACGGCAAAATACATAGAAAAGACTATGGGACCAGTCCGAGAACCGACGGAAAATTGTTTTTCGCGTTTTTCTCGCTAAATATTGATCCTAGAGCGAAAAGGACGTTATTTCAGGATCACTTTCTTCTTTTTCGTTTTTCGAGGCCCCTGTTGGTCCTATCGTAAATCTGCGGTTATATTATTAATCAGCGGTGAAAAATACATCGAATGCGCCATGGCCCATGCAAGAATTATCATTTTTCGAAAAGATATTGCCTAAAATGTAAATTCGTCGAAAAACGAGTTTTTCAGGAACGGTTTTTTGTGTTTTTCTCTTTTCCCGTCTGTCCTATCGTCCAAATAGCGTTAGATTCTTGTTTAGCACGGCAAAATACATAGAATAGACTATGGGACCAGTCCGAGAACCGACGGAAAATTGTTTTTCGCGTTTTTCTCGCTAAATATTGATCCTAGAGCGAAAAGGACGTTATTTCAGGATCACTACTTTATTCTTTTTCGTTTTTCGAGGCCCCTGTTGGTCCTATCGTAAATCTGCGGTTATATTATTAATCAGCGGTGAAAAATACATCGAATGCGCCATGGCCCATGCAAGAATTATCATTTTTCGAAAAGATACGGCCTAAAATGTAAATTCGTCGAAAAACGAGTTTTTCAGGAACGGTTTTTTGCGTTTTTCTCTTTTCCCGTCTGTCCTATCGTCCAAATAGCGTTAGATTCTTGTTTAGCACGGCAAAATACATAGAAAAGACTATGGGACCAGTCCGAGAACCGACGGAAAATTGTTTTTCGCGTTTTTCTCGCTAAATATTGATCCTAGAGCGAAAAGGACGTTATTTCAGGATCACTACTTTATTCTTTTTCGATTTTCGAGGCCCCTGTTGGTCCTATCGTAAATCTGCGGTTATATTATTAATCAGCGGTGAAAAATACATCGAATGCGCCATGGCCCATGCAAGAATTATCATTTTTCGAAAAGATACGGCCTAAAATGTAAATTCGTCGAAAAACGAGTTTTTCAGGAACGGTTTTTTGCGTTTTTCTCTTTTCCCGTCTGTCCTATCGTCCAAATAGCGTTAGATTCTTGTTTAGCACGGCAAAATACATAGAATAGACTATGGGACCAGTCCGAGAACCGACGGAAAATTGTTTTTCGCGTTTTTCTCGCTAAATATTGATCCTAGAGCGAAAAGGACGTTATTTCAGGATCACTTTCTTCTTTTTCGTTTTTCGAGGCCCCTGTTGGTCCTATCGTAAATCTGCGGTTATATTATTAATCAGCGGTGAAAAATACATCGAATGCGCCATGGCCCATGCAAGAATTATCATTTTTCGAAAAGATATGGCCTAAAATGTAAATTCGTCGAAAAACGAGTTTTTCAGGAACGGTTTTTTGTGTTTTTCTCTTTTCCCGTCTGTCCTATCGTCCAAATAGCGTTAGATTCTTGTTTAGCACGGCAAAATACATAGAATAGACTATGGGACCAGTCCGAGAACCGACGGAAAATTGTTTTTCGCGTTTTTCTCGCTAAATATTGATCCTAGAGCGAAAAGGACGTTATTTCAGGATCACTTTCTTCTTTTTCGTTTTTCGAGGCCCCTGTTGGTCCTATCGTAAATCTGCGGTTATATTATTAATCAGCGGTGAAAAATACATCGAATGCGCCATGGCCCATGCAAGAATTATCATTTTTCGAAAAGATATTGCCTAAAATGTAAATTCGTCGAAAAACGAGTTTTTCAGGAACGGTTTTTTGTGTTTTTCTCTTTTCCCGTCTGTCCTATCGTCCAAATAGCGTTAGATTCTTGTTTAGCACGGCAAAATACATAGAATAGACTATGGGACCAGTCCGAGAACCGACGGAAAATTGTTTTTCGCGTTTTTCTCGCTAAATATTGATCCTATAGCGAAAAGGACGTTATTTCAGGATCACTACTTTATTCTTTTTCGTTTTTCGAGGCCCCTGTTGGTCCTATCGTAAATCTGCGGTTATATTATTAATCAGCGGTGAAAAATACATCGAATGCGCCATGGCCCATGCAAGAATTATCATTTTTCGAAAAGATACGGCCTAAAATGTAAATTCGTCGAAAAACGAGTTTTTCAGGAACGGTTTTTTGCGTTTTTCTCTTTTCCCGTCTGTCCTATCGTCCAAATAGCGTTAGATTCTTGTTTAGCACGGCAAAATACATAGAAAAGACTATGGGACCAGTCCGAGAACCGACGGAAAATTGTTTTTCGCGTTTTTCTCGCTAAATATTGATCCTAGAGCGAAAAGGACGTTATTTCAGGATCACTACTTTATTCTTTTTCGATTTTCGAGGCCCCTGTTGGTCCTATCGTAAATCTGCGGTTATATTATTAATCAGCGGTGAAAAATACATCGAATGCGCCATGGCCCATGCAAGAATTATCATTTTTCGAAAAGATACGGCCTAAAATGTAAATTCGTCGAAAAACGAGTTTTTCAGGAACGGTTTTTTGCGTTTTTCTCTTTTCCCGTCTGTCCTATCGTCCAAATAGCGTTAGATTCTTGTTTAGCACGGCAAAATACATAGAATAGACTATGGGACCAGTCCGAGAACCGACGGAAAATTGTTTTTCGCGTTTTTCTCGCTAAATATTGATCCTAGAGCGAAAAGGACGTTATTTCAGGATCACTTTCTTCTTTTTCGTTTTTCGAGGCCCCTGTTGGTCCTATCGTAAATCTGCGGTTATATTATTAATCAGCGGTGAAAAATACATCGAATGCGCCATGGCCCATGCAAGAATTATCATTTTTCGAAAAGATATGGCCTAAAATGTAAATTCGTCGAAAAACGAGTTTTTCAGGAACGGTTTTTTGTGTTTTTCTCTTTTCCCGTCTGTCCTATCGTCCAAATAGCGTTAGATTCTTGTTTAGCACGGCAAAATACATAGAATAGACTATGGGACCAGTCCGAGAACCGACGGAAAATTGTTTTTCGCGTTTTTCTCGCTAAATATTGATCCTAGAGCGAAAAGGACGTTATTTCAGGATCACTACTTTATTCTTTTTCGTTTTTCGAGGCCCCTGTTGGTCCTATCATAAATCTGCGGTTATATTATTAATCAGCGGTGAAAAATACATCGAATGCGCCATGGCCCATGCAAGAATTATCATTTTTCGAAAAGATACGGCCTAAAATGTAAATTCGTCGAAAAACGAGTTTTTCAGGAACGGTTTTTTGCGTTTTTCTCTTTTCCCGTCTGTCCTATCGTCCAAATAGCGTTAGATTCTTGTTTAGCACGGCAAAATACATAGAATAGACTATGGGACCAGTCCGAGAACCGACGGAAAATTGTTTTTCGCGTTTTTCTCGCTAAATATTGATCCTAGAGCGAAAAGGACGTTATTTCAGGATCACTTTCTTCTTTTTCGTTTTTCGAGGCCCCTGTTGGTCCTATCGTAAATCCGCGGTTATATTATTAATCAGCGGTGAAAAATACATCGAATGCGCCATGGCCCATGCAAGAATTATCATTTTTCGAAAAGATACGGCCTAAAATGTAAATTCGTCGAAAAACGAGTTTTTCAGGAACGGTTTTTTGCGTTTTTCTCTTTTCCCGTCTGTCCTATCGTCCAAATAGCGTTAGATTCTTGTTTAGCACGGCAAAATACATAGAATAGACTATGGGACCAGTCCGAGAACCGACGGAAAATTGTTTTTCGCGTTTTTCTCGCTAAATATTGATCCTAGAGCGAAAAGGACGTTATTTCAGGATCACTACTTTATTCTTTTTCGTTTTTCGAGGCCCCTGTTGGTCCTATCGTAAATCCGCGGTTATATTATTAATCAGCGGTGAAAAATACATCGAATGCGCCATGGCCCATGCAAGAATTATCATTTTTCGAAAAGATACGGCCTAAAATGTAAATTCGTCGAAAAACGAGTTTTTCAGGAACGGTTTTTTGCGTTTTTCTCTTTTCCCGTCTGTCCTATCGTCCAAATAGCGTTAGATTCTTGTTTAGCACGGCAAAATACATAGAATAGACTATGGGACCAGTCCGAGAACCGACGGAAAATTGTTTTTCGCGTTTTTCTCGCTAAATATTGATCCTAGAGCGAAAAGGACGTTATTTCAGGATCACTACTTTATTCTTTTTCGTTTTTCGAGGCCCCTGTTGGTCCTATCTTAAATCTGCGGTTATATTATTAATCAGCGGTGAAAAATACATCGAATGCGCCATGGCCCATGCAAGAATTATCATTTTTCGAAAAGATACGGCCTAAAATGTAAATTCGTCGAAAAACGAGTTTTTCAGGAACGGTTTTTTGCGTTTTTCTCTTTTCCCGTCTGTCCTATCGTCCAAATAGCGTTAGATTCTTGTTTAGCACGGCAAAATACATAGAATAGACTATGGAACCAGTCCGAGAACCGACGGAAAATTGTTTTTCGCGTTTTTCTCGCTAAATATTGATCCTAGAGCGAAAAGGACGTTATTTCAGGATCACTTTCTTCTTTTTCGTTTTTCGAGGCCCCTGTTGGTCCTATCGTAAATCTGCGGTTATATTATTAATCAGCGGTGAAAAATACATCGAATGCGCCATGGCCCATGCAAGAATTATCATTTTTCGAAAAGATACGGCCTAAAATGTAAATTCGTCGAAAAACGAGTTTTTCAGGAACGGTCTTTTGCGTTTTTCTCTTTTCCCGTCTGTCCTATCGTCCAAATAGCGTTAGATTCTTGTTTAGCACGGCAAAATACATAGAATAGACTATGGGACCAGTCCGAGAACCGACGGAAAATTGTTTTTCGCGTTTGTCTCGCTAAATATTGATCCTAGAGCGAAAAGGACGTTATTTCAGGATCACTTTCTTCTTTTTCGTTTTTCGAGGCCCCTGTTGGTCCTATCGTAAATCCTGCGGTTATATTATTAATCAGCGGTGAAAAATACATCGAATGCGCCATGGCCCATGCAAGAATTATCATTTTTCGAAAAGATACGGCCTAAAATGTAAATTCGTCGAAAAACGAGTTTTTCAGGAACGGTTTTTTGCGTTTTTCTCTTTTCCCGTCTGTCCTATCGTCCAAATAGCGTTAGATTCTTGTTTAGCACGGCAAAATACATAGAATAGACTATGGAACCAGTCCGAGAACCGACGGAAAGTTGTTTTTCGCGTTTTTCTCGCTAAATATTGATCCTAGAGCGAAAAGGACGTTATTTCAGGATCACTTTCTTCTTTTTCGTTTTTCGAGGCCCCTGTTGGTCCTATCGTAAATCTGCGGTTATATTATTAATCAGCGGTGAAAAATACATCGAATGCGCCATGGCCCATGCAAGAATTATCATTTTTCGAAAAGATACGGCCTAAAATGTAAATTCGTCGAAAAACGAGTTTTTCAGGAACGGTTTTTTGCGTTTTTCTCTTTTCCCGTCTGTCCTATCGTCCAAATAGCGTTAGATTCTTGTTTAGCACGGCAAAATACATAGAATAGACTATGGAACCAGTCCGAGAACCGACGGAAAGTTGTTTTTCGCGTTTTTCTCGCTAAATATTGATCCTAGAGCGAAAAGGACGTTATTTCAGGATCACTTTCTTCTTTTTCGTTTTTCGAGGCCCCTGTTGGTCCTATCGTAAATCTGCGGTTATATTATTAATCAGCGGTGAAAAATACATCGAATGCGCCATGGCCCATGCAAGAATTATCAGTTTTTCGAAAAGATACGGCCTAAAATGTAAATTCGTCGAAAAACGAGTTTTTCAGGAACGGTCTTTTGCGTTTTTCTCTTTTCCCGTCTGTCCTATCGTCCAAATAGCGTTAGATTCTTGTTTAGCACGGCAAAATACATAGAATAGACTATGGGACCAGTCCGAGAACCGACGGAAAATTGTTTTTCGCGTTTGTCTCGCTAAATATTGATCCTAGAGCGAAAAGGACGTTATTTCAGGATCACTTTCTTCTTTTTCGTTTTTCGAGGCCCCTGTTGGTCCTATCGTAAATCCGCGGTTATATTATTAATCAGCGGTGAAAAATACATCGAATGCGCCATGGCCCATGCAAGAATTA